>QQOI01000016.1:0-1200000 GCA_009729435.1 Phytophthora fragariae
CATGCTGGGCGAGCGATGGCACGTACGGTGCCATCAATGAAGCCAATGCATCTCGTAATTGGACTGCCACGTGCGGCCACAGCCCTCGCATAAACTGCGCAGCGCGAAGCGTCTAAGAGTCCACACTCGAGGGCGACCAAGCCACCATACTTAGTGTGGATGAGGTCCACCATGTAGCGAAATATGAGGCACAGCGCAGTGGGCGACCTGCCAAACATGACGGCGAGGTCTCCGTATCGTCCGGGGTATGCCAGGCGCCGAAGCATGATGCAAAGCCCCTCCATCCCGCCAACCCGGACTCGACTTGGTAGCTTGTAGTCTTCTTCTAGTGATAGAGCCTTGTGTAGTCGAATCACATCGGTCTTCCAGAAGCGGAAGTTAAACCGGCAGTCTCCGTCGCTTAAGGCGTTAAAGTTGAAACTTCCTTTAAGAGAAAGCAACGGTCTTGGTACGGCAGGGTGCGCGATGAACGCGATGGCATCCTCAGCGAGGATGAGGCCTAGCAAGCTTGCCGCTAGCACGGCGTCGACCTCCGACATCTATGACTGGCTGGACAGCGTCCACACTGGGGCTGAAACTATACGTATAGAGCTACTTGACACGTTGTAACGGTCCGGTATTGCTAAACGTCCCGCATTACTATAAACGGGTAAAGAGGCGTGATGAGGGTTGTGTTCGACCCTGTTGTCTATAACACCTACACGTTCACAAAGCTAAACCACTCTAATGGCGCCAACCACCACTGTTTCCGCCACCAATTACGTACTACTACTGTAGTACCTCCATTCGGGAATAAACGACCGAATAAAAAAAATCGCGCATAGCTCCGCCTCGTTTTCAAAGCAATTATAAGCTGTACAAAGAGACCAAAATTAGTATATGACCAAAAATGTGAGCGGAATGAGTTCAAACACAACGAAGGCAGCATGCAGGGCAGGCTTCATCACACGACGCATGCATCGCTATCAGCTGTGGCGTGCTTGCTCCACCACCAGCAATTTAGCGACCTGCACTTGTAGGGGGGCACAACTTCAGCTGTTGTTGCACGAGGTGCAGCGGCTCGGCATGTCATGCACGCACAGATATTTGCGCGTACTCCTGAGCATGTCAGCCGAGAAGCTTCGTACTCTAGCATAGCGCGGGGGGAAGAGGGGGGCTAGCGTCTTGTTACGACCCGGTCGAAGACCTATCAATCCTAAGCAGAAGCCCTTTCCTGATCTAGCTCATTCGCTCATCTCGCACTGGTCCTGCCGCGTTGTAAACGTCCTGCATCTCCACCTGCATACGCACAAGCACTGCAAACACACGGAGGGACACCTGTGAGATTTCCGTCCGGACGATGCCGCTATTCGTGACCTTACCTGGTCCTTCCCAAAGGGAGGGACGAAAGCCTCCAGGCACCGCCCTCCCCGCTTGCTACTCTGGCTTGACCTGGCGAAGTGAAATGGGCGGGAGATTCAAAACTGGACCTCTCCGCAGATCCCTCTTCAAGATGATGACATATGCGTGCATATGGTATTGCGCGGGTATCCACTTGCGGAGGGTATAAATATTGCAATTTTGCCAATTAAATTCATTGGGTCGTTTATTTCCGAATGGAGGTAGTATAAACCCTGGAAGACTTTCGCCCATTCAAATTTTGGCCAATCAAGAACTCCAAACGGTGCAGCTTCAAGTGTATTGGTCATAATTGATGACGGCCCTAAATTGGGTGGCGGCCCTTTATTGGCCATTTCCCTTATTGTGAATTCCGGCTAGATTTAGAAATTCACGAAATCGCCCACATACAATTCCCAAGTCATTAGCTGAATCGGCCTGTAATGGCTACACTCGTACTTAGTATAAGTTGTATACGCCAGGCCTAACTGACTGAAAATAAACTTCAGAGAATACAGTCGTACCCCTCAATATGCGCAGGGGGTTACAAAGCGATTTGACAGGGGATCAACGTTCTTTGTGATGATTGGGTGTCGATACCCACTATAGCCAATCTGATACGACAGGGCATTTGAAGGTATGGGTGCGCATATTGAGGGGTACGTCTGTACATGTATTACCATTTGTCCGTTATTCATACTTTTTTCTTATATTTATAGGACAACCAGCAGGCAAAACCCGTCCCCATTCCAACGCTTTTGGCGGTGCTAACTCTTCACCTGCTCGTTCAAAAGGAGAAAAAGTTGCATACAGTGCCTGCTTGTCGCGCATATCGACGGTGTCGTGTGCTTTTGTTCGGATCGATTTACAGCTCATGATTACTCTGTCGTAGCGTAATTACTGTGATGTTGTTCGAGACTCGGAATCCAAGTACTGTACAGATCTCCCTTAAAGTAAGCGCAGTGAGACCATCAAAACGATTTAAAAGGGGATCAGATATGAAGGGAAGAGTATATCTATAATATATTATATTCTAAGCAGATATCACAGGGTATAATAAAGCCGCGGTGCGCATATTTAAAGGGAAATCTGTACATGTACTGTATCCTCAACAGAAATACAGCTTCGTCCGGCGGAGAAAACTCCAAAAAGCGCATACTACGAGTTATTTTTTTCAAAAGACGCATACCGCTTCAAAAGACGCATACCAGTTTCTGATTCCATACTTCGCATCGAACACTTTCAATACCAATCAATGATGCTAAACGAGAAGTAGAGCAGTGCCTGAAATCATCATCACGAGCTTCCACCCAGAAGACCGCGAACTGGAACGGCCCAGGGATAGCATACTTGCTCTTGTGGACGGTATCAGGTAGCGCGCAGATCGTCACGGCCGGCACCACCTTCGCAGCGCTCGAGTCACTGTAAATGGGGCTAGAGACGGTCAACCTCAAGCTAAACAACAAAATCTTCCTCGTGTGTAGTAGGCAGGCTTTAGCATGAAGACCATGGCCACCGTCACTACCTCAAAACCCACACGAAGGCTTATCTATAGGCTAGAATCAGAAACTGGTATGCGTCTTTTGAAGCGGTATGCGTCTTTTGAAAAAATAAACTCGTAGTATGCGCTTTTTGGAGTTTTCTCCGCCGGACGAAGCTGTATTTCTGTTGAGGATACAGTACATGTACAGATTTCCCTTTAAATATGCGCACCGCGGCTTTATTATACCCTGTGATATCTGCTTAGAATATAATATATTATAGATATACTCTTCCCTTCATATCTGATCCCCTTTTAAATCGTTTTGATGGTCTCACTGCGCTTACTTTAAGGGAGATCTGTACAGTACTTGGATTCCGAGTCTCGAACAACATCACAGTAATTACGCTACGACAGAGTAATCATGAGCTGTAAATCGATCCGAACAAAAGCACACGACACCGTCGATATGCGCGACAAGCAGGCACTGTATGCAACTTTTTCTCCTTTTGAACGAGCAGGTGAAGAGTTAGCACCGCCAAAAGCGTTGGAATGGGGACGGGTTTTGCCTGCTGGTTGTCCTATAAATATAAGAAAAAGTATGAATAACGGACAAATGGTAATACATGTACAGACGTACCCCTCAATATGCGCACCCATACCTTCAAATGCCCTGTCGTATCAGATTGGCTATAGTGGGTATCGACACCCAATCATCACAAAGAACGTTGATCCCCTGTCAAATCGCTTTGTAACCCCCCTGCGCATATTGAGGGGTACGACTGTATTCTCTGAAGTTTATTTTCAGTCAGTTAGGCCTGGCGTATACAACTTATACTAAGTACGAGTGTAGCCATTACAGGCCGATTCAGCTAATGACTTGGGAATTGTATGTGGGCGATTTCGTGAATTTCTAAATCTAGCCGGAATTCACAATAAGGAAATGGCCAATAAAGGGCCGCCACCCAATTTAGGGCCGTCATCAATTATGACCAATACACTTGAAGCTGCACCGTTTGGAGTTCTTGATTGGCCAAAATTTGAATGGGCGAAAGTCTTCCAGGGTTTATACTACCTCCATTCGGAAATAAACGACCCAATGAATTTAATTGGCAAAATTGCAATATTTATACCCTCCGCAAGTGGATACCCGCGCAATACCATATGCACGCATATGTCATCATCTTGAAGAGGGATCTGCGGAGAGGTCCAGTTTTGAATCTCCCGCCCATTTCACTTCGCCAGGTCAAGCCAGAGTAGCAAGCGGGGAGGGCGGTGCCTGGAGGCTTTCGTCCCTCCCTTGGGAAGGACCAGGTAAGGTCACGAATAGCGGCATCGTCCGGACGGAAATCTCACAGGTGTCCCTCCGTGTGTTTGCAGTGCTTGTGCGTATGCAGGTGGAGATGCAGGACGTTTACAACGCGGCAGGACCAGTGCGAGATGAGCGAATGAGCTAGATCAGGAAAGGGCTTCTGCTTAGGATTGATAGGTCTTCGACCGGGTCGTAACAAGACGCTAGCCCCCCCCCTCTTCCCCCCGCGCTATGCTAGAGTACGAAGCTTCTCGGCTGACATGCTCAGGGAGTACGCGCAAATATCTGTGCGTGCATGACATGCCGAGCCGCTGCACCTCGTGCAACAACAGCTGAAGTTGTGCCCCTGCTAAGTGCAGGTCGCTAAATTGCTGGTGGTGGAGCAAGCACGCCACAGCTGATAGCGATGCATGCACGTCGTGTGATGAAGCCTGCCCTGCATGCTGCCTTCGTTGTGTTTGAACTCATTCCGCTCACATTTTTGGTCATATACTAATTTTGGTCTCTTTGTACAGCTTATAATTGCTTTGAAAACGAGGCGGAGCTATGCGCGATTTTTTTTTATTCGGTCGTTTATTCCCGAATGGAGGTACTACAGTAGTAGTACGTAATTGGTGGCGGGAAACAGTGGTGGTTGGCGCCATTAGAGTGGTTTAGCTTTGTGAACGTGTAGGTGTTATAGACAACAGGGTCGAACACAACCCTCATCACGCCTCTTTACCCGTTTATAGTAATGCGGGACGTTTAGCAATACCGGACCGTTACAACGTGTCAAGTAGCTCTATACGTATAGTTTCAGCCCCAGTGTGGGACGCTGTCCAGCCAGTCATAGATGTCGGAGGTCGACGCCGTGCTAGCGGCAAGCTTGCTAGGCCTCATCCTCGCTGAGGATGCCATCGCGTTCATCGCGCACCCTGCCGTACCAAGACCGTTGCTTTCTCTTAAAGGAAGTTTCAACTTTAACGCCTTAAGCGACGGAGACTGCCGGTTTAACTTCCGCTTCTGGAAGACCGATGTGATTCGACTACACAAGGCTCTATCACTAGAAGAAGACTACAAGCTACCAAGTCGAGTCCGGGTTGGCGGGATGGAGGGGCTTTGCATCATGCTTCGGCGCCTGGCATACCCCGGACGATACGGAGACCTCGCCGTCATGTTTGGCAGGTCGCCCACTGCGCTGTGCCTCATATTTCGCTACATGGTGGACCTCATCCACACTAAGTATGGTGGCTTGGTCGCCCTCGAGTGTGGACTCTTAGACGCTTCGCGCTGCGCAGTTTATGCGAGGGCTGTGGCCGCACGTGGCAGTCCAATTACGAGATGCATTGGCTTCATTGATGGCACCGTACGTGCCATCGCTCGCCCAGCATGAGACCAGCGGCAGTGCTATAACGGTCACAAGCGCAAGCATGCACTGAAGTACCAAGGCGTTATGGCTCCGGATGGTATGTTCATCGACTTCTATGGACCTGTAGCGGGTCGCCGTCATGACATCTATCTTCTACGTGAAAGCCATCTCCTTCAGCGCCTCAGTGCTGTTCGCGGAGACGCTTTCTGCGTCTACGGTGATCCGGCGTATCCGAATCGGCCGACACTACAAGTGGGGTACAAGGGCTCGCGGCTTTCGCGAGACCAAGAAGCCTTTAACGGCGCCATGAGTGTCGTCCGTGTTGCTGTCGAGTGGGGCTTCGGTGGCATAACACGACTGTGGCCGTACGTGGACATGAAGGTCGCCTCTAAGCTGTTACTCTCCCCTGTCGGAAAGTATTACTTGGTGGCAGCCCTTCTGACGAACCTCAGAAACTGTACTAGCCCAAACCAAATTAGTCGATTCTTTGGTGTTACCCCGCCTACGCTAGAAGAATCCGAAGCGGTTGTAACTTCTACTGAGGAAGTCGAGACGTGAACGCACGTAACACGTCAATAAACGCCATGCGTTCTTCTTTTTCTAATGACAACCGATCTCACTCAAGTGCCAGGCGTTTCTCCTCATTAGCGACCTTTCGGAGATCGAGAGCTCGTGAGAATTCGTCTCGCTCCTTGACGTGCGTCATCAACTCCGTAAACGAGTCGTACTTATTCTTCCGCTTGCCCATACCGTTCATCGCCTCTTCGCGCATCGCGTCGGCGCGCTCGTTGTCCTGTTGCTTCGCCTCTTTCTCCTGCTTCTTCTCGTCGCGGAGGGCTTCAGCGTCCTCAGACAGCTCCAGCACGTTTGCGAGTAGGTCGTCCCGCTCCGTATGCTCCTCCTCGATGCCACTGGCGGCTGCACTCTTCGCCATCTTGGCCTTGAACTCAGTGAGTAGCAGGGTGGAGCGCTCACGGCAGCGCCGAGCATCGACATCTAGCACCAGCGCCGCTGCAACCGTTGCCCAGGCGGCGGTCTTGCTCCCGCGCTCTACTTGAAATGGGTTGACAGCTAGAATCTCCTTCAACAGCGCGTCGTCGTCGGCGTCGTCGAAGCGCACTTGTGTATTGCGCTTCTTGGGGGGGCGAGGGGACTCCATTTGTGCTTGGTTGTTGGCTGGCTGGTTACTTGAGGACTGTTAACAGGACGGCACTGCAGGCGCCACTAACAACCAACGGCTACGCTGATATACAGTGTACGGATGTTTGACCGGATATGTATACACTGGAATACGACGTTTGGGCACCGGTGAAGCAACGGGTAATCCGTGCCCTTCACGTTGCCACCAGCAAGGTACGAACTGGTATGGATTGTCTCTGGTAAGGCAAGAACAAAAGGTGGGCTCTAGACGTTCGGTCGCTTCTTGCTAAACCACTCTATTAACGAAACCACGGCATTATGCCTAAGTATCCTGTTGAAGAAAAGCGGTGCACCAAGTTTAAGGCGGGGCGGTCAGTTCAACATTATCACCACAGCCATGCCCATGCTCGTGCTGCTGCACAGCCGCTTCAGCGTCGTGCATTGGTGCCCCATGCTGGCGCTCATGGCTGGCATCACCATTTCTCGTACTCGCGACATCTCGCCAGCAATGCGCACGTGAACGAAGCGGCGGGATTCATCGGCATCTACGTCATGGTGGAGCTGGCAACCCTTCGTGACACATACGGCGCAGCCAGCGACGCCACACTCTGCGGGGTCACGATCTCCTGCAGCGGAGCCACATCGCCGTCCATAGTGAAGACGCCGTCCGTGGCGATGAGCCGCGTGCGGCAGTGCTGCGTGTCCTTGAGCTTCTGCTCCAGGTCCGTCGTGTTCATGTGCTTGAAGCGGTGACGCTCCGCCTTGCAGAGCCTGATGCCGTCGATGATGCTGGCGTGCTTGAGCTCGTCCGTAAGGGTGGCGTCGTCCTTGCTGATCACGACCTCGAAGAGTCCGGCGTTGGCATCGAAGCACGACGGGTACACGATCGTGTCCAGAGCTTAGTCCGAAGCCCCGCTCCTTCAGAGTGTCTGCGGCCGCCTGCTCCACCGCCGGTTTGTGGCTCAGGCCCAGGTAGTTGTTGGCGCAGAAGTTGAGCACGGCATCACAGCCCACCGAGATCTCGGCGCCCTGTGGAGACATGATCACGCGCTCGCGCTTGTACGTGTCGGCGGCCTCGATCTCGGCGAGCTCATCGCGTAGGCGGTCCACAAAGGCGCCCACGATGGCCGCAACTTGCGGCGGCCATCGTGGGCGCTGGTAAGGAAGCGCAGCGCTGGAATCTCGGCCAGAGACGACACGCTCTGTGGGACTTCGGCGCTTCAGAAAGTGTGCCGTTAAAACACATTGTGACTCCTCTCTTTTTATATCTTATATGATTTTATTAGAAACCGATAATATTAATGATCACGGTGAGCTTACCCCTAAGTCATCTCAATTATCTTGTCCATCTCGGAGTAGCGACATGCATACAAACGGCAAGCTTAAATCCGGCCCTTAATTGGCAATGCGCTAAAATTGAAGTGGCAGCTTTGCAGAGCGCTCGTCGCGCCATTTTGATTGGTCTGCCTTGACAAAAAAATACAGGGAAAAGCAGAGATCGTGGGCTTTTCAAAACTGCCGCATTTTGTTTTCCCAAGCAAGTCAATCCGAAGACATGATCAATTCGCTAGGGGTGATATGAAACGGCCCTTTATTGACCATTTCCCTTACTGGCACACCTGCCCAAGCGCTCAGAAACTCTAAGTAAAGAAATGGCCTAAAGCATAGGAAAAGTGACAACAAAAGTATTGCAAATAGTGAGCGGGGCATTGCATTGCCACCCCGACATCGTGCTGCTTGAGTCAAGCAGGTCAAGCCTTGACCGATGTCCTTGATGCAGGTACGGAAGACACTTGGCGATTGGCAACACATCTCGTTCGCCTTCCTACAAAAGCACGACACCTGTCCCAGTACCGTAACCACGAAACAGTAGGCATTGACTTGAGTCACCGTGCTCACAGCCATGGACTCGCATACAAGTCAATAGGCCCCCTCCCGCACACTGCACAATGAGGACGTTCCTGGTATTGCCCCTGATCGCAACCGTCGCCGCGGTCACTTCCGCCGCTGGTGACCTCCCGTATTCGACCCGGATGATCGACAGCGTTATCAGCCGCAAGCAGGGCGTGGTCTCATCTGGCGCCGTGACCAGCACCCTCGAGTCCGGCGTCTTGACCCTCGCGATCCAGTCGTGGCTCAGCACCCACGGCAAAAGTGGTGACTCGGACCGCGTCTCCAAGTTCACGGCGTACGCGGACTCGATGGTGACGTCCGTCTCGCCTTCGTTCAAGGACCCCGCGTCCGCGGCAAAGATGCCCCTGGACAGGTTCACCATCGGTCAGGCCCTTCTGAACATCAAGTCGACCGAGGAGTCCCTCACCGCGGCCGAGGCGGACACTTTGTCGCTGCTCAACACGTCGCTGACCCTGCAGAACCGCAACCAGTACAATGGTTTCTGGTACTACGTCTACCCGTACTGGTCCTACCTCGACGGCGCGGTCTCCTTCCTGCCCTACATGGCTGCAGCCCCGGGCTGGTCGTACGACGACATGCTGCTGCAGATCAAGCTGCTGTACACCAACACGTACAACAAGTCCACCGGCTTGGTCGCGCACGGCTACGACGCTCAGAAGAAGGCTGTGTGGGCCGATAAGGTCACGGGCGCCAGCCCCTACGTCTGGGGCAGGTCGCTGGGCTGGTACCTCGCAGGCCTTGTCAACGCCTGGGAGACGATCGGGGACTGCAACGGCGGGGCCAATGCTGCATGTAAGCAACTCGCCGCTGAGATCCAACGTCAAGCCTCCCAGCTGAGCAACCGTATTGCAGTGTATGCGGACAAGAACACGGGTGTGTGGTGGCAGCTCCCTACGCTCGGCGGCAAGACGGGCAACTTCCTCGAGAGCTCTTCGACGATGCTCTACACGTTTTCCATTCTCAAGGGTCTGCGTCTTGGTCTCCTGAAGGACGACGCCAAATCCGCCCATGGACTGAAGGCCACTGCGATGAAGGCGTACGACTACACTGTGAAGGGCGGTTCTTTCCTCCTCGACAACGGCGACGGCACGCTGGGCTGGAACGGCACAGTGATTGTATGCAGCCTCAACTCGACGGCTACGTACGAGTACTACGTCGGCCGACCGACTTTGCAGAACCATGCTCTGGGAGAGGGGGCCTTCATCCTGGCGAGTCTGGAGGTTGAGCAACTCGCAAAGTAAGGAGAGAGACGTAGTTTCCGAGCACTGTTCGCTCTCTTAGAGAAAAGTCAACTCGCTAACAAGGGATACTCATATACGAAGTACTACATAGTAGTAGTGAATTCCTTCGATGAAGCGTTGCCCGGCAGTCAATTCCTAACAGCGGTGCCCTGAACGACGTGTTTGAGCAGCGAGCCCGAGCCGTAACATCTTCGCAAGTAGTTGGTTGAACGTATCGACACACTTCAAAGCTCGGTTACGGTTGAAAGGTGATAGAAACCAACAGACCGAAGACTTTGAAAAAATATTGTCGCTGACTGATTATGGCTTTTATTATAATTTTTATCGGAGAAAACCGAATGTTCGATTAGCCCCTGTGAATTCAATATTTGGCTTATCTTAATTTAAGACCATGATTGACTTATGCTCAGCGGGGGGATGAGAGTTTCTGTGGTTACACGAAAAGATTCGAAAGCACTACTATTTTCGAAGCACGACCAATTCGAGTGAAGGGTGTCTGCACTTGCCAGGTAGTGCTTCAGTGCTGTGTTACATGTGTTCAGTCCGCTGGGAAATGATCACTGTTCATTTGCTTTACTCATGTAATCTAGATGGAGATTCTCGAGAATCGAAAGATTCTACTGCGCCAGAACGCGGTGTGCCCGCTTCCTTACAGGTACTTCGTGTCAACCCACCACTGGGTCTTGTAGTTTGCGCCGAGGATATCCGTGATAGGCACAGCCGTCGCCAGCCTTCCGCTGAAACCCACACGCTTCTTGACAGCTGCGTCGAGGCCGGTGTTGTTGAACTCCTTGAAGTCAACGTTGGCGGTGTTGTTGTCGTCATTCCACTTCTGCCAGCCTTCAGGGTTGATCACGTTGCTGAGGTCGCTGTTCTGCCACACGACACGCGAGAAGAGCTTCCACGGGCGACCCAGGTAGGCCGTTCCAACACCGCCGGTGCCGGTCACGCGCGCGTTGTTGAAAACGTATCTGGATGGGTTGACAGCGGAGTCACGGCCGTTAGCAGCGATGCTGCCCTTGCCGATGGACACGATGTCGCAAGTCTCGAACCACGCCATCGCGTACAGACCGAAGACGAAGTCGACAGCACCGCTAATGTACGACTTGGCGTAGACGCTAGGGCCCTTGTTGGCATACAACGTGTCCTGGTACCCCGTGAACTTGCAAGCGTAGAAGCCGTAGTTAGCTCCGTCGGCCTTGACAGCGATGGCCTGGCCGACGTTGCCGGCCGTGTTGGCCACGTTGAGGTTGTACACCTTGACGTTATTCGACTTGAGGAGTAGCGTGGTTGTAAGGTCGTTGCGGTTCTTGATGATCGATGCAGGGATGTCCTTCTGAGCCTTGGCTTGGGTGATCGTCACCTGGTTGGAAGAGTACGTCATTGTGTTGCACGTGTAGCCCTGAAGAATCAGCGGGCCGTTCAGCTTCGGCACGATCACTTGCTCACGGTATACACCCGGGAACATGAAGATAGTCTGCGGCGTTGTCGAGGCCGAGAGCTTGGCAACACCCTGAGCCAAGGTCCGGAAGCTGCCGGCGTGTGCACCCGAGGCGTCGACGACAATGGCTCCAGCCGGAGGCGTGATACGGGCATTGGGTCCGCTGCATGCACCGTCGACAACGGCAACGAGTCCGACTAGTGTGACGAGCGAGGCCAAGAGCTGCATTGTCCGCCGAGTTGGTTTGAGTAGGAAGGAGGAAATCTCAAAGTGAGACTTTGCTGCTCGATGGAATCTGTGACCCGATAGAGCTTCTTTTTATGAGCTACAGTATCAATACATGTACTGGTACTTAGACGGTCGAGTGGCTTTACCGCTGGTCGCGTGCTCGTTTACCTGTTGTAGCCGCTACGTTATGATACACGACTGTGTAACTTACAGTTTGTGTGGTCCGTATGGCATGGCTGTGACTGACAGGATAAAATGCCTGTGAGACTATCACTGCTCGGCCAACAACTTAAAAAAGTAATTGGTAAATAGAGTTTGACTTTTTTTACTTCCGAGATATACCGATAAGCATGGTAAGTTCTCCGGTCTCGCTACTAACATACAGTACTTAAAAGTAAGTCAGACATGGCTGGGATATCGGTGCGTTTTCTAGAGCAGGGGCAACAGCACTCGCACATGTTCGCTTCACAATTAAGAAAAAATCTTCACCGAAGCAGAATGGGCAGCCAGGATTACGAACAGCGACTACCCATGGTATGGTCTTCAGGAAGGCGTGGGGATGTCAGCTGGTGGCTAAATGGTCACTTCGGTTTGTCAGGACGCAGCTTTAAACCTAAAGATTTTCCATCCTGCCCTTCGATTGAGGCGGTTCACGCACTTTTCTGCGCCGCACGTTTGCACATGAAGCATGAAACCAAACCGTGTACATCGCCTGTCCGGTTTGGATTTGAGCTTTCGATAATAATCGTTGAAGGGTGACGAAACGTTGCAGAGCAACACAAAGTTTGTGCTCAACATGTTCCGTTACAGTACATGTACTTCCAGCAAAGCAGCAGGCGCTACGTACATGTACATTCGAGGTACTAGTAGTATTTTCATACTGTTTTAAAGTACATGTATTATAATACATGCTGTATTAATACATGTAGCAGCTGTGAAGCTTACACTGAGATCGGGATTGCCGATATTCAGACATCCTTAGTAAAAGTGGGAGTTCCCGCTTTTCCAATTCCAAATAAAGTAGCCTACTGTATAACGGGAGATTTTTGGATTTCGATATGGGAATTGTGAGACTCATACAAACCTCAAGTCAAATGGTTCAGTCACTTATGTCCGATACCTAGCTTGTCGCTTTAGACTCTCTAGAAACACTGAGGCGCGTGTCCATAGTTTATTTTATGTTTCGCAGTTAAAACGCTGATTGCACTTAGGGTGAGATCTATAGTTGCTTGCGAGTATGTGTTTCATGCCTGCGTCGACCAATCAATTTTTCGAGTAGCGTGTGCAGTAGTAGGTCATGCATGTATACTGGCGGCATTCAGTATGATGACAAAGTGTAAATCGCCTTTTGATGATCACTTTCCACCGACGACAGCTTCGCAACGTCTTGGGTATTCGCTATCCTCGACACGTCTCGAACGCGACGCTGTACGAACTTTGTGGCGAGCGACCGCTTCGCCATCGCATCACGACCGCCCGTTGGGGTCTATTCGGACACATACTACGGCGCCCAGACATCCCAGCATATACACAGATGGCAGCTTACTACGCCCCCAGTGACGCGGGCAAATGGCGTGGCCGTCCCCGCACCACACTCCCTGTCATTCTCGACGCAGATCTCGTAACTAGTGGTCAAGGCTATCGACTGCGAGACGCGCAAGATCTTGAGGAGCTTCGCAACCTTGCTGGTGACAGAGGGAAAATACTGCTGGCTGCAATTGCTGATTCGCTGCCGGCTGATGGAGACTCGACGTATGCGGACACCACCCTATGCCGCCGACTAGCTAAGTTGAGCCTAGCGCAGGTATAATTTGGCTACGCGAACACGTACACCATTACATTACATTACATGATCGGGAGGGGGTGAGGTTGCGGTTCATAGTTATTAATAATCGATGTTTTGTACAGTTTTGTATGGTCGACTACATGAACTATTTCGGCCCTTGGAACATCCATATTTTCAGAAATAACCCAAAGTAGCTCCAGAGGCCCCAACTCCATAGAATACTGTAACAGCAGCAACCTCGTGAAGCTATCGGCCAAAATCGTTCCAGAACCCCTGTTTACTCCACGAACTACAGTCCACTATTACGGCAGAAAATTCTCCAGCGTCATGATCCGGTCGCCAGCAGATTAAGCTCATGGCGTTGGTACGTGACCGCTAAGGTGTCCGTCCATTCACAGAACCTTAGGAATACCCGCAAGATACCATAACTCTGATTTCTTGTTCAAGAGCTTCACGACGGAACTTCACCTGCGGTTTCAGCAGTGCCAGATGCGGAGCCATTTTTTTGTGATGTCATGGAAGCTGTTGTTTGCTTGAGCGCTCCCTGCGTACGTACTTTATTGCTTTGAAGTACCGGTAGGCAAAGAATTGTCGATACCGCCTCTCCTCCTCCGGGCGTCACTAGATAGCTACCACGTGAAGTTGTTTTCGTGTCGGTTCGCACATTCGTCGCACTTCAGCCCCACCAAACTTCTCCACCGACCACATGAAATCCCCCCGAAGACATTAACGGCATTGCACCAGAATCATGATTTCCACGCGATGGACAAATAGATATGCAATCGACTTGTACCCGACAGTGCTGCCATGATAACACGAAATGTTCGGGATGCTCGTTGAAGCTGCCAACTCCATTCAGTGTGGAAATTCTTCGTATCAACATTTATAGGAGAATGAAGGTCATTTTGGATGATTAATGTAATGGAATGGTGTACGTGTTCGCGTAGCCAAATTATACCTGCGCTAGGCTCAACTTAGCTAGTCGGCGGCATAGGGTGGTGTCCGCATACGTCGAGTCTCCATCAGCCGGCAGCGAATCAGCAATTGCAGCCAGCAGTATTCTCCATTTCCCTCTGTCACCAGCAAGGTTGCGAAGCTCCTCAAGATCTTGCGCGTCTCGCAGTCGATAGCCTTGACCACTAGTTACGAGATCTGCGTCGAGAATGACAGGGAGTGTGGTGCGGGGACGGCCACGCCATTTGCCCGCGTCACTGGGGGCGTAGTAAGCTGCCATCTGTGTATATGCTGGGATGTCTGGGCGCCGTAGTATGTGTCCGAATAGACCCCAACGGGCGGTCGTGATGCGATGGCGAAGCGGTCGCTCGCCACAAAGTTCGTACAGCGTCGCGTTCGAGACGTGTCGAGGATAGCGAATACTCAAGACGTTGCGAAGCTGTCGTCGGTGGAAACTTTCCAGGCCTCGGAGCTCCGAAGTGGTTAGAGCCCAGGTGCCGCAGTTGTATAGAAGCACCGGGAGCACATAGCAATTGTATAGCCGTATCCGAGTCGTGTCCGTAGTGTAGTGCGTGCGTAGCCAGATCGTCCAGAGGCGCCGTAGTGCTGCCGCGGCGAGGGCCTTGCGTCGTGTAAGATCTTCAGAATCGCCGAGCAGCGAGCCGAGCTTCCGCGTTGAGCGCCATTGTTCTTCTGCAGCGCGTGTTAGTCGGTTGTGGCCTCCAGGATTGACGTGGCGGCAGAGTTCCGTGATCTCCGTCTTGAAGATGTTCATTGTGAGGGACCAGTGCGCGAGTATGTTAGGTGCCTTGGAGAGAATAACTTGGATAGCGGTTTGGTCACGGCAGATGAAGTCAGCGTCGTCCGCGTACACCACCATTTGCTCTAGGAGCGCATGAGGTACGTCTAGTTCACGTGCTAAATCACGAAGTGCTGCCTCTAAATAAACTACAAACAAAACAGGTGAGAGAGAGTCGCCTTGGGGCGTTCCGGTGTTGCTGACGAACGGGTCCAGCGTCCGGCGGCCTGAGCGGAGAGCCAGCGTCGTGTTGGCGAGTAGGAGTCTAACGAGTCGGATATCATCGTCGGACAGGAATGTTCGGAGTACGTCGAGTAGCTTGTGGCGGTCTATGGTGTCGAACGCTCGTGATAGGTCGATACCGAGAACATGAATGCGCTCTTGATAACGTTGAACGCGTGCGCAGAGCCACCGGTGCATCCAGACTGCATCAGCGGTGCTGCGGTACATGCGGAAGCCGCACTGGTGCGGCGAGAGAAACCGCTCCACTGCTGGCGAAATCCTGTTCAGGACTAGGATAGAAACAGCTTTGCGTATGCTGTTGAGCAGAACGATGGGGCGGAGGCTGGAGCACTCGCCGCGCGGCTTGTTGGGCTTGGGGAGGCCCAGTAAGGTACCTTCGCGTAGGTTGAGTGGTTGTCCCCGCTCGAAGCTTTTGTTGACGAGATCGGCCAGGTGAGGAGCGAGAGCTTCCGCACCATACTTGAGAAGCTCGCCGGGGATGCCGTCGGGACCGGACGCGCGTCTATTGTTGAGTCGGCGGAGCGCAGTGGTAAACTCGGTGGCCGTTATGGGGCTGTCGAGGCCACGTGCCTCAAGGTCAGGGTGGATAGGGAGTCTCGTCGGGGTAGACAACTGTTCCTGGAAGTGAGAGCGCACTAGGTTGTTAGCTGTGAGTTCGTGCAATATATACTTACCTGTTGCGTCGTGGAGTAGCAGGGGTTGCACTCGAGTGCGGTTTATCGCGCGGACAGCTTCGAACATTAGGGCTGTGGGGCTGAGGCTCTCGATGAACTTGATCTGCTCGTCAAGAGCTCTGTTTGCCAGGTCTCGGCACCGGAGCTGGATTTGATGCATGATGGCGTTCCGTTCTTGTCGAAGTGTCCACGTGGATGCTTGGCGGTCGTGATAGATACAGATCTGCAGCGCACGTTGCCGCTCGGAGAGAGCGGCGAGGACAGGGTCATCATACCGTTTCGACCTAGTTGGTGCTGTGTTGACGCCGATGGTGGCTTCTGCTGTGTCGTGGATGAGGTCCATGAGGCTGTTCCATTGCTGTGCGACCGGGGTTTCGTTCGTGGGGCGGATGGCGGCTTTGAGCGCTGTGGTGTACTTGTCTTGGATGGCGTCGTCGTAGGTGAGTCGGTCTCGTGCAATATGAAGACTCTGAGCTGCTTCTGGGCGTCGCGGGAATCGAAGTCTACGTGCTTGTGTGAGAACAAAGTCCGCCGTCACTAACTTGTGGTCCGAAGCCGTTGTGGTTCCACCCCACGACTGGGCATCCATACAAAAGCGTCGGCAGTTTTGCTGGCAGAGGATGTAGTCGATCTGGTTGAAGACGTGGTAGTCAGTGCGGCGTTGGCACCAGGTCGTCTTGTGGGTTGCTCGCTTACGAAAACCTGTGTTAGTTGCAAAGAGATGGTAAGTCAGACAAAAGTTAGCGAGTGCATGGCCATTGCGATTGCGGATGCCGCGTGCGTGGTGGCCCATGAACGGCTCCCCAGGTGATCGGCACCCGAGCTTGGCGTTAAAATCTCCCGTTATGATGGTGATATCACGGCGCGCGAACTGGTCGAGAAGTGACCGTAGGCTATCGTAGAAGCTGTCAATGTCAGTCAGGGGTCGCCCGCTATGTGGTGAGTATGCCGTCACGACGTTGACACGTCCTGTGTGCGGCAAGTACAGCTGAAGAACTCCGATGCGGTCGTCGTGGGCCCAGTACCGGTGAAGGTATGGGCGAATACGGGGAGAGACTGCAAAACCCACGCCGTGTCGCTCTTGGCTCGCTGGGAGTGTCAGGAGTGTGTGAGTCCCGATCTGTTGGCGTCCGAGGGTCGGAAGCTTGGTCTCTTGGAGGCCGAGGATGTCTATCCGGTAACGCTGGAGGTCTTGGGGGAGAGTGTAGTGCTGCTTGCGATGAGAACCTAATGATTGGACGTTAAACGTGCCGATTCTGAGGCGGTTAGTCTGGTTAGGTCGGAGAGGAGGAGGAGTGGGGCTGACTGATGCTGGGGCTGGACTGATGCGGAGACTCGCAAAGGACTTGCAGATGCCCGAGAGCACCTGCCGGAAGCGCGTAGCTAACATCATGCTGGCCACGCGTTCCGGGGGAGGACGTCACCCCAAGCCCAACCAAAAATTGGATGATTAAAATAATCCAAAACTTCCAAGACGATCAACTGACAAATCTGTCGAACCAACAGTGCCCAACGGTTCGTAACTGCGGTGAGAAAGGTTTGCGACGAGCAATGCTCGGCAGTTTGGAAAAGAACGGACTATACTGACACTTCCGTTTGCTCCGCACATCGTTAACAGTGCTACATGTATCCACAGCTAGGTCGATTTTCTACATCCCATCTCTTGCACAAGATTGCATCTAGCGTTTCCAGGGCTCGACCAGATACCCGCTCATAGCATTCAAAGCTTCAAAATCTGGACCTTTGGTGCGTCTAGTTCACTGGCTACAGCATTGATCAGGTGTTATCGCGACAGCCAGAGATGCGATCAACTCCACTGATAGTTTGTGGATTTGGTCTCGTCCGACCGCACTAACTGAAGCCCAACTATACGCCGGCCGTTGTACAGGGAAGCTCTTCCGGGCAAAGCTGCAGTCAACCGCTTCATTGCTCTTGCGATTCCTTGAATCAGGCGTCTTTGCTAGTGTCACTCGCAACTAACCAGCTCGGCCTCAGCTCTTTACCTTCGTCGGGGAGCACGACGAGGCTCACTGCGGCTACGGATGCCTCGATACGCGTGAATTTATCGCTCTTTGTCATTGACATCACGCTGCAATCGTGGACCCGAGCGAGAGCGGGAACGCGATGGTCGGCGGCTTCGTCGCGGAACTGCACGGCCCTTGACAGCACACCCAATGTAGCCATGTGTCTACGCATGAAAGTGGACCACATGGAATTCAAATTGGTGTAAATAACATAACATTCATTTCAACCAGCCAAAAGTCAGTGGCCATTCCGTCAAGTCGAAGGTCAATTGAGCTCTTCGTCTCTTTGCGTTGCGACGTCTGTAACTCACCATGCCGCGTAAAGGAGGCAAGCGCGTACGTGTGATCTTGATTGCCAAGCTCCGGCGCATGCAACCATGCAACAATCAACCCCGAACTCGCTCTGTGAGCGACATAATAGCTAAACACATTGTTCTAACTATCGTTTCTTGCTGTGTTTTTATATATTATTGCAGAGGAAGACCCGCACTCACGTGGTGGAGGTCCCCGGCATTGAGAAGGATGACTCGCCCATGAGCTTCGTCTTCAAGATGGGCAAAGTGCCCGCCGTCGTGAGCACTCTGGTGCAGGACATGCGTCACGTCATGGCGCCCTACACGGCCGACAAGCTGCGCGAGAAGCGCAAGAACACGCTCAAGGACTTCGTGCACGTGGGCGCCCCCATGGGCGTCACGCACTTCATCTTCTTCACCAACACGGAGGCCGGCACTAACCTCAAGATCGCGCGCATCCCGCGCGGCCCCACGCTCTCGTTCAAGGTGATCAAGTACTCGCTCATGAAGCAGATGCATCTGGTGGTCAAGCGCCCGGTGGACGCGTCGCAGGCACTCAAGTCCAAGCCGCTGGTCGTGCTCAACAACTTCACGGCGCCCGACGACCACATTAAGCTGATGAACGTGACGTTCCAGAACATGTTCCCGGCCATTGACGTGCAGACGGTGGCGCTGTCGGAGTGCAGACGTGTAGTGCTGTTCAACTACGAGAAGGACACGGACACGGTCGAGTTCCGCCAGTATGTGATCCGCGCTGCGCCGCTTGGGCTCTCCAAGAGTGTCAAGACGATCGTGAAGGCGAAGGTACCCAACCTGAACAAGCTTGAGGATATTAGTGAGTACGTGCTGGGCAACGGAGCTGGCATTGGATCCGCTTCGGACAGTGAAGTGGACGATGAGGCGTCTCACGTGACGCTGCCTGACTCGTTCCGTGGACGTGGCAACCGCAAGGCTCAGAAGAGTGCTGTTCGGCTGACGGAGATCGGACCGCGTCTTACGCTGAGCCTTACCAAGGTGGAGCGCGGCATCTGCGAGGGTGACGTGTTGTACCACGCCTACAAGACCAAGTCGCCGGTGGAGGCTGCCAAGGCGAAGGCGAAGGTCGAAGCTGCCCAGGCGCTCAAGCGCACGCGTCGTGAGGAGCAAGAGGCGAACGTTGCCAAGAAGCAGGATGTCAAGGATGCGAAGAAGCAGCGCAAGGCTGAGCGTAAGCGTCAGCGTGAGCAAGGCGAGGATGATGATGATTACGATGAGACCACCGCCAAGACTGGGGGCAATGACGACGACTCGGAACTGGACGACGTGGAGTACTACCGCCAAGAGGTTGGCGAGGAGCCCGACACGTACATGTTCGCTGACAAGAAGAAGGAGCCGAAGCACAAGAAGCAAAAGAAATCCTCCGAGACAAAGGGTTCGGTGCAGAAGCCGTCGGAGGTTGCTGCGTCTGACAAGAAGCACCGATTCATTCGGCCCGGTGGTAAGGCCCCCAAGGGCCAGGTCATCCGTCAACGCCAACCCAAGAAGAAGTAGGCTACACGCTTCGTTGAATCGAGCAGAACCTTATTCATGGCAGCAACATGTTTGGTGTCTGCCTCCCTAATAGATTTCATTCACTCTCGCATTCCTTTGCCAGTTTGACAGTCCACGTTTACCTTTTTGGTGTCATCATCAAGCAGATCAACTCAAAACTTGTTTTAAAAAACAATTTACAGTTCTCCATGTCACTCTTGTTTCTTCACATGTCAGGTTCGGTGCCTTGATACCATTTCTCAAACACACACGCTAAAACTAACTAGCCTACCTTAGCCTACTTGTCGAGCTCGAGAGCTCCATTACGCAAAAGATGAAGAAGAGGCGCTCGGCGAAGGCCAGCACTAGAGCTCGCTTCACCGTCTGCCCGGGGGCGGCTGGAGCGACGGATGCTGGTGCTGCTTCGGATCGCTCATTGGGATCGGGAAACGATCGCGACGGCCGGCCTGCTGAACGCCGGCGGGACCACCAAGGTTCTTCGGGTTCAATCCAGCCAGACGCTGCGGTGGTGCCTGCATCTTGCGGTCACCACCATCCATTGCGTAGCGCATTCCGCCCACCTTGTTCTCTTCCTTAATAGGCCGTCCGGGCATTCCTCGGCGGCCATCCTGCTGCATATGCACAGCCTGCGCGTGTTGCTGCTGCTGCTGAGCCTGCATCTGAGCTTGCATCTGGGCGTGGTGGTGGGCTTGAGCTGCCTGTGCCTGCGCTTGGGCGTGGGCATGAGCCTGAGCCTGTGCGTGCGCTTGAGCCTGCGGGTGCTGCGACTGCATCTGCTGGGCCTGCTGCGGGTGCTGCATCCCAGGCACCATGCCGCCCATGACTCCACGGGGCATCATGCCACCGCCGTTCATTGCGGCGCTACGACCCATGCCACGCATCATGTTCATACCAGCACTGCCCACAGGCATGCCACGCGCCATACCGCTGCTGGTCTCCGGGCCGCTGACACTCATCGAGTTCGACGTCGGGGCACTGCCCATACTCATGCTCATGGGAGCTTCGCCACGAAGCATGTGAGCCATTGGTGCGCCCTGGCTTGCAGGCGGAGCGCCGTTGGGCTGGGGAATGGCTCCTCCTTGTGCAGGGGCACCTTGCTGCTGTTGTTGCTGCTGCTGTTGCTGGTACTGATTCTCAGCCGAGGGACGCGACGAGAACGTCGGCATGGGGGACGTTGTGGGCGGCTCCGAAGGGCCTGGCGCTGAGTTGGCACCCGCCATGCCGATAGTGGACTGGCCCGTTTCACGTACACGCAGGAGCTCCAATCGCTCACGAATAAACCCAGCGTCCGCGCCAAGTTCAGCAGCCTTCTGGTAGGCGTCACGAGCGTCGCTCGTCTGGTTGCATGTATCATACAGCGTGCCGACGTTGTACCAGACTTCACAAATGTTGGGGTTGATGTTGATAGCACGCGAGTACGCGTCCAGTGCATCCAGGTGCTGGTTGAGCTGGTAGAAAAGCACACCGAGCGAGCACCACACGTTGGGGTTCTGCGAGTCCGTAGTCACAGCGTGCTTGTACGAGTCGTAGGCCTCCTCAAACTCCTGCACGGCCATGTAGCAACGACCCAGGAGGTACCACCCCTTGCCGTCCTGCGGGTCGATCGTCACCGCCTTCTTCAGATAGTCAATAGCGGGCGGGTGCTCGCTGTGCTTGAGGCAGAGCCACCCAAGTTGCTGCAGCGGCTTGGCGTTGTTGGGGTTGAGCTCCGCCACCTTGAGGTAGCTCGACTTGGCGAGCTGGATCTCGTCCTTGAGCTCGTACACGTGTCCGATCTGCGTCCAAATGTCACTCGCCATCTCGGTGGTCTGCACGTTGGCCTGCACGTCGTGCAGCACCGACTTGAGGCGCTCGAGCGCGCCCTCGTAGTCGCCGCGCTGCTTGGCGATGATTCCGAGGCGGAATTTCACCTCCAGAGCCATGTTAAAGTTGGGCTCGAAGCGCAGCACGGCCTCGAACGACTCCTGCGCGTGCTCGAGCGAGCCCAGGCGTTCGTAGAGCTGGCCGATGCCGTACCACATGTTGGGGTCCTTCTGGCTCATGGGGTTGTTGTACATGGCGTACTGGTAGGCCGTGTGCGCGCTCGTGAGGTCGTTCATCATGAGGCAGCAGTAACCGAGGTGACCCCAGGCGTCCGAGTTCTGCTCGTTGAGCGACACGAGGCCGCGGAAGCAGTGGGCGGCCTTGGTGTAATCCTCCACCTTCTCGTAGCAGCAGCCGATGGCGAACAGCGCCGTCGCGTTCAGGCGGTTGTGCGACAGGACCTTCTCGTAGGCCAGCATCGTGTTCTCGTCGTCGCCCATCATCTCGGCGATGCGGCCCAAGGACAGCCAGGCCTCCTCGTTCGCGGCCGAGAGCTGGCGGCCAAGCTGCATACAGACAGACAGACACACGCCGACGAGTCAGACCATCACTCTCACTCTCGGTGCAGAAATACATTCACTCTCGCGCGCCGATATACACTTCTACTGTGCTGTACGGTACTGCGGGACGCACCGTGTTGTTCTCCTCCATCTTGGGGGTGGCCATACTTCTGGCTGTGTATCAGTCTGGGGAGGGGGAGGGGGGGCGCGTGGCTGAGGATTTGAGAGCGCTCTTGGTTCTTCCCTCCTCGACTTGCGCGCGAGCCGTCTGTTTGTCTAATGCGCTGATTTGATGGTGGGCGGCGCTGGGAGAGGCCCCCTCACGGGAGCGAGGGTAGGGTTGACCCCTCTCGCTTTCGACTTGCAGAACCAGACCAGTCCGTTACGTGTTGTAACCGAGCGTGACGAGCGTGACGGACGGACACCCACACAGACCAATCACGCGCGTCGCGACGCTCTCGACGAGTCGTCTGGGCACATCTATTTGGAGGTGTCGCAGCCGATTGCAGACGGCGGGACCGCACTGGATGCGGTTGAAGCGACCGGCGGACGGTTTCCGTCATGTGGCGCCTTAGCTTAGTCCTCCGCTCTGTCAACCGCCACCCTGTTGTTCGGTGCATTGCCGGCAGCGAAAGAGCCCGAGCGAAGCATGTTGGCTTCATCTTTTCGAAGGTGTAGAGATGCCGTGCGTGCATGGAAGCTCCAGCGCTCTGAACCCACGACTGCCATACAATCGGCAGCTGCGGCTCAACGGGCTAATCCGCCCTGGCAGTGGTGCTCAATGCAACCTGCGACGCCGCCATTTAGTCGCGCTCCACCGCCGCCTGGTCGGCGCGCAGCGGCGAAGGGCGCCGTCGGCATCACGGCAGATCGATCACCTTCGGCGAGGGCGGTCATTCCACCACGTGGCGTGCAAGCACACGCGCGGGCCACCTGGTGTGGTAGTACACAACTGAACGCTCCGGAGTGATGGTCTCTTAGTTGAAGCGCCGTGCGGTTAATCGACAGCTCGCAAAGTCCAGCGCTGCTATGAGGGGGACACTGGAATCAGCCGTCATGGATCCAAAATCACTGTACAGTACCATCCTTCGGCTGTTTAGACCACCTGCCCATCCGGGTGTCCTCATTCTACCTGGAGGTGGGCTTACCGGTACTGCAGATCCGCCAGATTCGCTGCAGAGTCTGCAGTGCAGATTCGGCCACTTCGTTTCGGAGAACAAACTCCAGTATCTCCGTGTGGAGAGCACGCGTCGTACGTTGCACGCTCCCGTTGCGCTGGACTTCTTCCATTCGTCCATTCAGGAAGGCAACAACATACGATCGGAATTAAGAGGGGATTGTAGGAACCCTGTCTAAACCGATAATAATGCTGCTTGGTCCGCCAGCTCATTTGACACTTTACTTCGAGCATGTGGCGAGTGCGTGGCGGCTTGGCATCGCTGAAGCCTCGCGTGCGCAGAGGACCCGCTGCAGTCAGCCTTTCTGCTTCTGCAGCACCTCGATGGCAGTGGCGGTCGCAGCAGCAGAACGCTGGGCTCTGGCAGCAGTTGGCCAACTTCAGCTCGGAGCCATCAGGTCGCAGTCAGAGTCAGGAGGAGGCC
Organism: Phytophthora fragariae; assembly: GCA_009729435.1. NCBI lineage: Eukaryota > Oomycota > Peronosporomycetes > Peronosporales > Peronosporaceae > Phytophthora > Phytophthora fragariae. The sequence goes on from QQOI01000016.1 coordinate 23,749, forward strand.
AAGAACCCGGCGCTGCGTTCCAGCCAGGGAGACGAGGCCATGAAGATCACGCGTGTGGGGATGTATGTGAACGTGGCGATGGCGGCCTCCAAGGTGCGGGGGCGAGCAAAACTGCAGAAGTGCCGAGAATTCCACTGACTCGGTGTCTGTTTGCTTACGAATTGCAATCGCAACAGGGCGCGGTTGGCCTGGCAATTCATTCCAGCGCTTTGGTTGCTGACGCAGCGCACTCGCTGTCGGACTTGCTGTCCGACGTGGTGACGCTCTGGAGTGTCAAGGTGGCGCGACTTCCGCCTGACCCGAAGCACCCCTACGGTATGGTTTGTGCTTTGGTGTCGTGTTTGATCTGACCAGTGAGGAGCATGATACATGATGCTTTGGCTTTTGAACGGATATGGCTAGGATACGGCAAGTATGAGGCGGTCGGGTCGCTGTCGGTTGGAGCCATTCTGGTGCTCTGCGGTATTGGGATCGGCGCGGATGGACTTCAGGTCATGCAGGAGATTTGGAACGGGGCTGCGGCCACGCAGCTACCCGAGTTTGACATACCGCTCCTTTCAGGTTGGTTTATGTGGGATTATTAGCGAGCAATGCGTGCTCAGCAAAGAGTGAACTTGTCTGACTTTTGTGTTTCAACATCACAACAGAGCTCGATCGTGGCACGCAGTGGGCACTTGCAGCAGGAGCTGCTGGAGTGTCTATTGCTGCGAAAGAGGCACTCTACCATGCAACGGTGAAGATTGGCAAGCAGGCAAACAGTAAGGTGCTGATCGCGAACGCATGGCACCACCGCACGGACGCGATTTCCTCCGTTGTGGCACTGGGTGGCATTGTTGGGTCGATGTTTGGGGTGCCTCTCCTGGATCCAGGTACGTCGTGTCTTCGGCATAATATTGATATCTCGTGAGCTAACTGAGTATTGCATGTGCTCGGGTAGTTGCTGGTATGGCGGTCGCAGCAATGATTGTGAAGACTGGTGGGGAAATCTGTCTAGACAGGTACGACCTGTTCTTGTGGATGGATACAATGAAAACCATCTTGCTAATATGTGGAACGTGTACAGCGTGCAAGAGCTAACGGACAATACGGTTGAGGCAGAAGTTCTCGAAACGCTGAAAGAAGTGGTGCGTGTCAACTAAAGGTTGAGTAAAGCTGGCGTGTCGACTACTAACATTGATGACGCCGTTGATACTTGTAGTCTGGTAGTGTTGACGATGTACTAAACGTGTCCCAAGTTCGCGCTCGCCGAATGGGGCCATATACTTTGGTGGACTTGCGCGTTCATGTACGTATCCACGAACGATATCGTGGCGCGTGCTTGTTGTTGATAGTGTGTTTTGCTTTCTTCTTCAAGCTGGATGCTCGGACAAGTATTTCGATGGCACAACAGGTAAGTGCGTGCTTCATTTGTAGACGCGGCTACAATTGCACAAAGTGCTAACTGTACCGATGTTATAGATCGCAGAGCGTGTGCGATCTCACACGTTGCAGGAGGTTCCGGACGTATCTGAGGTGCTGGTTCACATCGACGTTCAATTTGGTACGAAATCCAGGTGTAACTACGCATACTCGTATATTATCATCACTAACGTATGACACCTGTAAACACGCCTCCAGAGCAATTCGGCTTTGCCGCTCCAGCAGGAAGTGAAGCTTGCGAGAAGGAATTCCGTCCGTACAGGGAGATCAAGAACGACATCAGCTACGCTTTGGCCACCATCCCGGAGATCACCGGGACAACGCACATCAACACGCATTGGCTCCCACATTTGAACGGCCAGGGAACCGTCGTCGACGTAGCGATCGTTGTGCAGCCAGACCTGAAGGTCGGCGCAGCCAACGCCGTCGCTAAGAAGGCCAGGAAGTACGTACTAAGTAGCTCTTCACGATTCACTTGCTCGTTTGCTCATTGTGTCTTGCTGTGCCGTTCCGCCAGAGCCATCGAAGCCATTCCGTACATCGTTGAGGCCGACATCCACCTGGAGCTGCAGGACGACGACTCGGACCAGATCACTGCCGGATAAGCCCCAGAATACATGCCGCTAAGATGGCCATGGTCAACAAGTTGCCCTTTGCCGAGTGTGAGCAAACAATATTGCGCGTCTTCCTCTTGAACAACTCTTACCCTGTGAGAACGAATATATTTACAGATGGCATATTTGATATTGAGATGTATAGTAAATTATATCATACAATATAAGCCTTCAAAATCTAATACGAAACGTTTCGTTTGCCCAAACATAAGCCACCGCTGAAACGTCAGCGTCATTGCATCACATCCGTTCTGACCTCGTCAGACGCAAGTGCAGAATGACGGACCGCGGCATCATGATGGACTTCCTGCTGGCCAGCGCGGCCACCAGCGGCGCGTGCGTGGTGTCCAACCCCATGGAGGTCATCAAGACGCGCATGCAGCTGCAGGGCGAGCTGGCGCACAACGTGACGCGCGGCGCGGCGCCCGTGGTGCAGTACCGCAACTTCGCGCACGCCTTCTACACCATCGGACGCACCGAGGGGCTGCGCGGCATCCAGCGCGGACTTGGCCCGGGCATCTCCTACCAGATCTTCATGAACGGCCCGCGCCTGGGGCTGTTTGAGCCGCTGCAGAAGGTCTTCGGCGCCACAGACCCCACCGCCTACTCGTTCCCGCTGCGCAACGTGTGCGCCGCCGCCACCTCCGGCATGATCGGGGCCTTCATCGGCAGCCCCTTCTTCCTAGTCAAGGCGCGCATCCAGGCCGCCAGCTCGGCGGGCAAGATCAACGCGCAGTACGCGTACAACGGCATGATGGACGGCTTCCGGCAGATTGTCAAGGCGGACGGACTGCTGGGACTGTACCGTGGAGCCACGGCGTCGATCCCGCGTGTTGCGGTATGTTTGATGAGTAGGGAGTTGAGTGAAGAAAGTGTTGACGTTATGTTGGGTGTCTTGTGTGGTGCAGATTGGCTCGGGCACGCAGCTGGCAACTTACACGCAGGCCAAGACACTGGTGATTGCTGCAGGCTTTGAGGACGGCGTGCAGGTTCACTTGGGCTGTGAGTGGATTCGCTGGATGTTGTGAATTGGCTGTGTGGATGGTTAGGCTGATGATTTATTGTGTGAACGCTGCAGCGAGCATCTTGACGGGTTTGGTGGTGACGACGGCGATGAACCCGATGGATGTGGTGTCGACGCGGATTTACAGCCAAAAGGTGGTGAACGGCAAGGGCAAACTGTACTCGGGCGTGATGGACTGCATCTCGAAGACCATGAAGAGCGAGGGTATCCGCGGTTTCTACAAGGGCTGGGCGGCGCACTACATGCGGCTAGGACCGCACACCGTCTTCACGTTCCTCTTCTGGGAGGAGGCCAAGAAGATCGCGGCCGAACTCGGATACTAATGTGCCACTCGACAAGCTTAGATAGACAGACGTATGCCCATAAATTCATCAAGTTGCGGGTTTCTTTCGAGGTGTCAATCGTCGGAGACGAGGACTCGAACAGGTTGCAAGACAACTTCAACGACAACCGTGAACAACATCTCACTCGCATCTTTATTGAGTCAGCGGATCCCTCCACCGATTGCCACTGATAACTAACCGGGGCAACTACCGCAGCCAAAGCCTTGTGGGGCTCCGTGTGGACGTCTAGTAGCGGTAGAGCTTGGCCGATCGGGTCTGCTCGAGGTCCACCTTGTGGCCGAAGAGATCACGGATGTTGTTGAGGCGGTACTTAATCATCGTGGGGCGCTCCAGCGACAGACCCCAGGCGATGACGCGCACGTTCTCAGGCAGGCCCATGGGGCGCAGCATCTCGGGGCGGAACACACCCGAGTTACCGATCTCAGTCCACTTCTTCAGGTCAGGGTGGAACGCGAAGATCTCCATGCTGGGCTCCGTGTACGGGTTGTACGCCGGCTTGAAGCGCATCTGCGTGATGCCAATCTTGAGGAAGAAGGCCTTGATAATACCGATGAGGTCACCCAGCGATAGGTCGTAGTCGGCCACCACGCCCTCCACCTGGTGGAACTCGGCCAAGTGGGTCGCGTCCATGCTCTCGTTACGGAACACACGGTCGATGGAGAAGTACTTCTGCGGCGTGAAGCCACCGGGCTGGTTCGCCAACTTGTACAGCATCTGAGCCGAGATAGCCGTGGTGTGCGTACGCAGGATGTTCGTCATGGACGTCTCGCGCTTGAAGGCACCGCGGCCGTGACTGAATTTGTAAAGGGTGACGATGTTAGCACTCTACTAACTCATCAGCAACAACCGCATCGATTGCGTACCCAATGGAGCCGAAGCCACCGTTCTCGTGCATGTCGTGGACGCACTTGTAGTAGTCTTCCGGCACCGTGTGGCAGTGCTTGGGCTCTGCAAACAGAAATAACGGAAACCAGCATCAGCAATGCATCCACGACGCTTCTAGCATACTGCAGCAAAACTCACGGGTGAGGAAGAACGTGTCGTGGGCATCACGAGCCGGGTGCGACTGCGGCTGGAACAGCGAGTCGAAGTTCCAGAAGCTGCTCTCCACGTAGCGGTTGGTCGGCATCTCCTGGAATCTACAGACCCACATGCAACAAAACAGACAACTCATCAGCCATCTCCTTCCCTCCTTCCACCATCCATCCACCTGCACTCACCCCATGTCCATCAGCACGCGACGGAACTCGGCGCGCACCTTCATCAGCGGGTGCAGGTGTCCGCCGCCGACGCTCAGACCCATGGTCTTGAAGTTGTAGGGCTTGAACGTCTCCTTCTTCCACGCCTCTCTACGCAAAACCACCCAACAGCATCATCAGTCCCCTCTCTTCTCCTCTATCTCCTCCACCTCCTCTCTCACCCCTCCAGCATCTCCTTCGTCAGACCCGTCGCCTGCTTCTTCCTCTGCAACGCAAAGTTGACGCCCTTGGTCAGTGTGTACGACTTGCGCGTGCGCACCTCCGCCAGCTTGCGGCGCTTGAGCGCGTTGGCCTCGTCCTTGGTCACAGCCGAGAGCGCGCCATCCGCCGCCTCCACGCGCCTGAGCATGTCCGTGACCTCGTCCTGCACGTCCGCCACGTTGCGGTAGAACTTGCCGCCCGCCTTGTCCAGGCGGATCCACTTGTTCTTCATGCACGCGCCCTGGCCCACCTTGAGCGTGGCGGCGCCCACCGCCGCCTCCAGCGCCTTGCGCTCGATGCCGTCGGCGGGGATGGCGTGGAACACCTGAATCTCGGGCGAGCCGCGCTCCAGGAACTGGCGCGCCTCGTCTTTGAGCACGTAGAAGGACGTGGCGCGCTCGGCGTCCGCCACGAACGCGTCCACCAGCAGCGACTTCATGACGCCCACCACCAGCTCGTGCGACAGGCCGCTGGCCAGCGCGAACTCGTACGTGTCGGCCACGCAGCCGTCCGCGCCGATGGCCGCCAGCAGCAGCGCCTCGGCGCGCGTCTTGTCCGCTTCCACTGCGCTCATGGCAAAAGGTTGGTACTTATCCTAATCGGGGCGGGCTTCGCTCGTTGGTCAATGGGACTCTTTGGCTCAGGTGACGTCCATTTCGCACTTAAGCGAGCATCTCGACCACGTAAAGTATGCGACATGCCCACATTCTACTAAGTACGACCATCACTCCTTCCCTCGTTTCAGTGTCATGTACGTCACTCTCTCGAGTTTTCGACCCATCAGCCAGTCAAAGTGCGCACTCTTGTTGGTGTCCACTCGGTGTCTTGCGCTCTAGCATTCCGATGGACTCTCGGCGGCAGGGCGGGCGCCACTACGGCGGCAACAATGGGCGCAGGTTCCATCGCGGCAGAGGACGCGGTGGCGGCGGAGGCGGCGGCTCCGGCCCCGTCTGGTTCAAGGGCGAGGGCTACAACGACCACGAGAGCGTGTGCATCTCCGAGGAGGTGGCGGGCATCTCTGGCTTCCTGGACGCCTCGCGCGCGGGCTTCCCGGGCGTCGTGAAGCAGCGCTTCGCCGACTTCGTGGTGCACGAGCTGGCGCCGCGCTCGCGCCAGCCCGTGACGCTGCAGCGCGTGGCCAAGAAGAGCAAGAGCATGACGCTGGCGTTCCAGGAGCGCGTGCTGGACTTCGCGCTGGGCGTCGTGGCCCCGCGCGAGGAGCTCAAGGGCCAGAGCAAGGAGCAGGGCAAGGACGCGCTGCTGGGCGTCGTGCGCGCGCTCTCGCGCAAGCTGCAGCAGACGTCGCTCAAGCAGCAGAAGCAGGTGCAGAAGGCCCAAGAGACCTATCACCTGCGGCAGCTGGTGGTGCTGGTGACGCGTGAGATCGGCGCCAAGAAGGGCAAAGAGTTCGAGCAGTTCCTGGACAAGGTGGAGCTGGCCAGGGTCGAGTTCGAGGCCAAGAGGAAGGCGCAGGGCGACGACGCAGGCACCAACGCGGCGCTGGCAGCTGCGGAGGGACTCACGTTCTACCTCGGAGGGCTCAACGAGAAGGCCGACCGGGTGTTTATCCACGAGACCATGAGACGCTACGGCAAGACGAGGATCGTGGCGGACACGCTGAGCATCGGCAGCGACACGGCCGTGATCCGCGTCAGGCCGCAGTTCGCGGTGAAGCTGCTGCCTGGAGAGAGGGACAGCAGGAGGGACTGGCCTGTTGGACAACGTAAGTGTGGAGGTTGTGGTGGTGGATAGGGAATTGGTGCTGTGGAATGATGGTTGTTTGTGTGTGTTTTTTTGCAGCGGACTACCTGCAGTTCACGTTGTACAAGCGCAACAAGGACACGTCGGCGGTGATTAACCAGTTGGCGTCCATGTTGAAGATTCCACCCGCTCTTTTCTCGTACGCCGACGTCAAGGACAAGCGTGGCATCACTACGCAGCTTTGCACTGTGTACCGAGTGCCGAAGGATCGTGCGCAGGTTGTGTTCCGACCAGGAGGTTCGAAGAAGCTCGAAGATCAGCAGTACCTTGTCGGTGACTTGCGATTTGTGCAGCGGAAGCTGGAGCTCGGCGACTGCGCTGGCAACCGTATTGCCATGGTGGTGCGATCCTTGCCTGAAAATGAAAAGGAGTTGTCGGAGGAGGATGTACGCAAAGCTGTCCGCAGCTGGGAGACGCGAGGGTTTATTAACTTTTTCGGGCTGCAACGCTTTGGCAACGCAAGCACGTCGTATCAAGTGCTCGGTCGATCGATGCTGCGCAAGGACTACAAGTTGGCTGTGTTGCTGTTGCTGCGTCCCCAGGATGGAGAGGCCAGCAAAATTCGAGCTGCGAGAGAACACTTCAGGCTGCACAAGGATGTCGCCGCTGCGCTACGTATGCTCCCACCTTTCCTCGTACCAGAGCGTGCAGTGCTGGAGGGGCTTCAGCACCACGGAATCGATGCGCATGAGCTGGCTTTTAACAATATCCCGAAGCATCTGCGCATTGCGTACGTGGAAGCGTACCAGGACTTCGTGTGGAATGAGATGGCGAGCATGCGAGTAGCCAAGTTCTCGTCGACGGCCGCTGTCGTGGGTGACCTTGTGCTCGTCAAGAGTGACGGCTCCAAGGTGGTTAGGAAACCAAACGACTCTAGCGAACCATCGAGGAAGCGTCAGAGAACCGGAAAGAGCACAAGAAGGCAGCCTATTCAAGAAGTGATGGAACTCACAGAAGATAACGTGGACGAGTACTCGATCGAGGACGTGGTGCTACCCCTACCAGGTCATGCAATTAAGTACCCTACCAACGAAGTAGGCGCTGCGTATCGGAAAATGCTGACAACGGATGGTATCGACCTCAACGCCCACTTCGGACCAGACGGCAGTCAGATCTACCTGCTAGATGGATCATACCGCCACTTGATTAAAAAGCCGACACGCGTGTCGTTCCGGTTGGAGCGCTACGAGGATCCGACGAAGCCGTTGATTTCTAATGATGTGGACGCGTTGCGTGCGAACTCTTCTGCCACTGAAGATGCTGTGGAATCTCCGTCTAAACCAGAAGGGAAAGGATCGCACCGCGCGTTAGTGCTTGAGTTTGACCTGGACTACGGTTCTGACGCGACCATGGCCACCCGCGAGCTGATGAAGCAGAGCAGCAGCGCGCATGTTAACTGGCAGACTTCGAGCGCGGAGACAGCTGGCAACGAAGCGTCAAAGAATGCGAAGGGGTCTTCTGCTACAAAAACTGCGTCAAGGCCTGGTGCGTCGAGCTCGCAAGTAAACAAGTCCAATGGCGGCGATTCTCGCAAGGTCATCACCGCTCAAAAGAAGACGCAAGTTGCAATCGGCCGTCCGGGTTTCAGTCTGGGCCGGTCGTAACAGGTGATCGTGTCAGATAGTCTCGTATCAAATCCTGTGTTGGGTTTTGAAGATAGTGCATTTTGCAATGCGCATACCGGTATGCAAAATTTCTATCCATTTAATGGGAGCAGTAGAATAACACGCGAGAAATGAACATACTTCGAAGTACCAACAAGTCGTTGGTAGCAACGACCAGATCACATCTTGCACACCACAGGATACATCAGTCTTTCCAACGATCGCATTCGAGTGGGGGGAAATAGTAGTCTCGTGTTGTAGCGGGTGAGGAGCGGCGGGTAAGTCCTACAACTACAATCTAGAAATGGCTAGCTTTCTCTCTAGCGATCGGGAAACGAACGTTGCTCTTCGTCCGTTGTGAAACTACCCATACAAACTAACGTTAATCTATCAGAGGATCCGGTGCTGGTCTGCACACGTACGCATAACGTGTCGGACTCCGACACCGACTCGGAGTACATTAGCGCTCAAATCATGTTGATCTGGCACACATCAAACATGAACTGTATTGAACACTAACCGGTTGTTTAGACAAGAGCGTCACGGCATATTGGACATGTATCCTGAATCTCGCGCCACTTGTCCAGGCAACTCAAGCAGAAGCAGTGACGACACAGCGTCCACGCTCGACTCTCGGGTACTTCATAGCAAATGGAGCATGTTTCACCCACTTCCTCATTATAGGAACGGGAATCGAGCCTCGACCGGTTTGCTTCATCGAATCTGAATTGGCGCTCTTCACGTGGAGCCGGGCCAGACCGGCGATAAGGCTCAAATTCTTGCGGATCTCGGTAGTCCCCATCGTCAAAACTAGTCAAACGATATCGTCCATGCTCAACTCGTTCCTCAGCAGGCCAGTGATATCGTTCAGATTCCACTTGCTCTCGATCAATGTCCCCATAAGAATACGTAGTTGACCTCGTCCAGGGATACGACACGAATTCTCCCAACGCTCGCGCATTACCACGATTTGAAGTTAACAACGTGGCAGTACGGTGCACTGCAGACACACGCGCAATTTCATCCTCCAACTCAGCTAAGCTCAAGAGCCGAGGCGACTCTGAATCATCTCGAAAGCGGCGGATCGTGGACCGTAGGTAGAATGGCGAAGATTGAACTGCGGCATCCTCTTCCTCTTCAAGACGAGACGGCTGGAATGCCACAGCTTCGGGAATTTGTCTCCCATCGGCTTCCGCGGGACTGAGGATATCGATCGTTTGCCTGCAAGCTGGACATGCGTTGTTCGTCGCGAGCCATTGCAAAATGCACACGGTGCAAAAGGTGTGACGACACGCCGTAGTGAAGGGATCGTCCAAGCCGTCGCAGCAGATTGGACACTCATCGACTTGATCGTCGCCGCTCGGGAGGGACCTCAATTCACTGTAACTTGCCGAGGTTTCAACTGTCAATCGAGGGAGTTCTCGAGTCCGCATCGATGCTAAGCTTGATCTCACCTGCTCCGATTCAGGCGAATCCACACACGCGCAGGTTTCGCTGCACCTGACGGACTCGGCTGAGCATCGATCCGATAAGATTTCGTGGAGGTACCGAACAAGACCGAGGTGGCCATTTTCAGCAGCGGCGACAATGGCGGCGTTTGTAGGTGGTATCGACACGTTGAGGTGCTCGTGGAGATACTGGAGAATTTCCAGGTGCCCATTTGAAGCTGCGTCAGTCATAGCAATTTCTCCCATCGCCTCCGTCCAACCGCCTTCACAGTTTGCATACATCCACTTGACGCGGTCGAGCTTGCCTTGACTGATGTAGAAAGTCTTCATCGTCGTGCATATCCCCACGGGGTTGTGCATCAGTTCATGCCAGCCGGAGGGATCGCACTCTCCAAGCGCACACTCAGCTTCGGAGAATTGGGTGACCATTTTGATGGTCCGTACTCGAAAACTCGAGTGTAGTTGCGAGACCTCAAACTGTGAAGTGAGATTCAGGGATTTCGTGTTGTCGGCATCTCTCCTTCCAACTCGTACCGCCCAGGGAATAGGCTACATCAACTTATTCTTATGGGTGAATAAGATCATGAATCCCCCCCCCCCTAAAAAAAATTGGTTGAATGAACAACAGTATGGTAATAGACTTATGCTAGCTCATTAATTTTGCGACGAGCTATAGATCGTCAAGGTTAGCTAGTATCTGCTCGTGCATCTGCTTCTCTACATCAGCTTGAATCTCAGCACGAATGCTCGCTCTCATCTCCTCTAGCTTTGTTTGAAAGTTTGCTTCAACTTCAGCGCGGATTGAGGCCTCCTTTTCCTCACGGATGCTGGCCTCCACTTCGGCTCGAAGACGTGCTTCGAGATCATCGTGACTAAACGCATACGTCGGTGAACTTTGGCCCTCTTGCGTAGATGAAAGCCCACCGTTAGCAGAACCAACTACTGAAGAATTAGCGCCTTCTGTCTGAAGTTCCCGAGTCGACTTGTCAAGGTTGCCACCTACACAGCTTGATTGTCTACAATCTTCATGTTGCATCAAGAACTCGACAACTTCGTCGTGCTTGTTCTTCTTTGCTTGGAGTATCGCTTGAGTTGAACAAACTTCGGATCGGTGTTCGTGCAAGTACCGAACTACAGGTAGGTGACCATGTTCTGCGGCTGCAGCGATAGCTTCATTCGTGGCGGGTTGGCTGAGGTTGGTGTGCAGATATTGAACGACATTCAAATGTCCGTTCGAAGCAGCAGCGATCATTGCAGCAGCACTGCATCCTTCCGAGCGATTCTTGTGCAGCCACTTGACTGCATCCATAAAGCCTTCGCCAGCAGCACCATCCATGGCTGCAGTAGTGCACCCTTCGTTGCGCTTTTCGTGCAGCCACCGGACGACTGACGCGTGCCCATTTGCTGCCGCTCGATCCATCGCAGCAGTTGTACATCCTTCGGTGCGATTTTCGTGCTACCACTTGACTACGATTAGGTGACCATTGCTCGCGGTTACATCCATGGTGGTTTTCCTGAATCCTTTAGTGAAATTCGTGTGCAGCCACTGTCCCGCACCTCAATTTGCGGGCCCCATTCCAGCGGGTCCAAGGCCGGACTCGTCCTACCTGCATGCTACTCGTGATCGTCGGCCCGCTTCTAGGACCGACTTGGCTACATCCTACTGACAAGGGTACCGTGCTTAGGTACCCAGAAGATGGCACGCTTGCAGAGGGAAGCGGGATGCGCTCCCGAATGATGGCGCGAGGCGCCCGTACCAACTTGGTCGTCTGGGGTCACGTGGACCCCAGAGGACGAGCGTCGCTGTGCTACGTCAAGGTTATCAAGTGTCTTCGAAGGCGGGTTGTCATGTCATTGGAAATGACATGTCAACCGCGCTCTAGGTATGAAGGAAGGGGTGTCGTCCCCATGAGAGGGAACGATACCTCCGACCTTCCCGTTCGTCTCTCAGTCGTGAACTTCCCCTGTCTAACAAACAACAAAACAAGGCTTTACCTTTTCGTTAAACTACTCTACTCTACACTACTTAGTCTCTTCGGTCACGACTCTTCGCTTCGCTCCTTCTCGTCAACAGTCCCAGCGGACCCGACCCAAGGCAGGTGGAGGTGTGCGACATTTAGTGGAGAAGCAGGGTACGCTGCTAACTGGAGAAGGACTAGCTGAACGGTACGAGACCGTGGAGTGTGGACTTTCGCTACTGAAGAACTACTATGGAGACTCGCGACTACGAGGACAACGTGAGCGAGGCGTTTTACTCGGACACGAGCGGAGATCCGCGTGCGGCGACTCCCCCTAAGCTGGGTACGGCGGCGGGGCCACCTACTACGAGGCCAGGCTTGGCTGGCGGGAGTGCGCCGGGTTCCAACCCCGGGCGACCTGACTTGACGATCCCTGATCTATCGACCCCCGAGGGACTCGCTACGGCCCGGATGGTACTTCAACGCGTGGTTGACGGTACCAGCCGTACCGGGCAAGGAGCTGGCCTGTCCTGGGCGAACCTCGGACAGGGCCAAGGAACTTCGACTGCGAACGTGCAAGGAACACCTGTGAACCAGACGACTATGGGAGCGTACTACTCCAGAGCGACGAGCGTGGCTTCGAGTAGCGTTCCCCAGTCTGCCGGTGGAGCGAACCCGGTGACTCCGAGCCCTATGGTGTCAAACCCGATGCTCGGAGGGACGTATCTGGGGCTGACCAGTACGGCGGGTGCGACTCCGATGGGGTACTCTACGTTGGTGCCGCCCAGTACAGCGCGCTCGGCTATCTCGTCCTACGGAGGGTACTCGCTGAGTGGTTTGCCGACCGCCAACTTGCCCGGATTGATGAACACTACACCGATGGGGTTCGGACCGAGCATGTTGCCGGCCGGACTTGCCACGGGTACCCCGCAAGTGGGGGTCCAGGCTACTGTGAGCGCCGGGGGCCTCACATCGCAAACGCCTGCGGCTACGACTTCTACTCCTGGGCCGAGTCAGTCGCTTCCTCAGGGAGGAGCGACCTCGACTACTGGTGGTACGACTACGACTACGGCGTACGGTGGTATGCCGTCGCGGATCAAGAATGCAGTTAAAATGATCCAACCGTTCTACTCGGAAGGGTCGACGGTGGAGAAGGCGAGAGCGTTTTGGAACGCCTTCGAACGAGCCACGGTCGGATTGGAAGAACAACTACGACTCAGTGCGTTCAGGGAATGCTTGAAGGGCAAGACTGCTGAAGATTGGTGGATGTATTCCCTCATTCCTGACTTCGAGACGTTGCGCACTAGGTTTCACAATCAATTCGTGTGCCTTACGCCTCTTCAGATGATCGAACGTTTGAAGAACGCTAAGCGTACTAGGGCTATGTCTGCCAATGTGTGGGGAGACCTGATCTCGGGTCTGTGTAACGAGGCGCAGTGCTATGATCCGCAGATGCGGTACCAATACTTTCTCTGGGGCCTTCGCAACCGAGAGTGGAAGGCCGCGCTGAGCACATTGATGATCAACTCGATCGAGGGAGCGGTGATCGTACTGCTCGCTAAGAACATGCATCAACCTGTGGAAGACGACGCCGACTTCGTCGACGCCGCCCCGAGTAAGACCCCTTCGGAGAATGCAGTCGTACTGCAAATGATGCAGATGCTTCAGCAGACGCAGAACTTGATACTGCAGCAGCAACATGATCTAGCCCGTAGCCCTCGGTCGCCTCGGCGTCCGACGTACGCTGCCGCTGCGTACGAGGAGCCTACTCAGTCGTCGACCCCGAACCTACCGACCAACGCTACTGTACCAAGGGCTCCGTTCCGTGGGATCCGCCAGGGACACGATCAATATACCCAAGATGGTCAGGTCGTGTGTGGGAGGTGCCACATACTTGGCTGCAGCAGGATCAACTGTCGTCGGACTTCGTCGACGTGCCCGAATTGTGGAATGCGCGGTCATATCGCCGTGGAGTGCGAGGCGCCGCGCAACCAGACTGGAAACGGTGGAGGCTCTCAGAGCCCTGGTCGTCGTTGCGGTGAACCCCGTACCTGTTACGCATGTCAGCGACCCGGTCACCTGGTGGCTCAGTGCCCCACGGTACGGGCTGTCTCGCAAGCGATGGCGCAGGCCGATCAAGGGGGACAAGGCGCTTCTCGACCGGCGAGTACGCCTTCGTCGCGACCCCAACAAAGCCAACAATGAAGGGGGCAAGGAGGAGAGGGGAGTGTCGCCCCTTCCTCCCGCCCGTGGAGCGACACCGGATGGAGCACCCCTGCCGAGACGTCGAGAGAGAGAGATGAGAGTGAAAGAGGGGGTGCCCGAGAACGCTGTAATGCGGTTGCGACCGTACCTGAAGACAACTACTTTGATGACTATTTTACTGTGACTGAAACTGGATATGCTAACTCCCTGGGGTCTGGCGAGGACCGCCCCGTGGCCGGAGTGAACGCTATGATGAACGAACCTACTACCGAAGAACGAGAGAATACTTTTGAGTCGGCGTGCGCGCCGTACTGCGAACCTACTACTGAAGAACGAGAGACTACTTTTGAGTCGGCGTGCGCGACCGACTGTGAACCTGCTACTGAGAATGAGAACCCCTACGAGACGTCCGAGGACGTGACTGAGAACCTCAACGAGGCGTCCGAGGACGTGACTGAGAACCCCTGCGAGGCGTCAGAGGACGCGAATGAGAACCCCTACGAGGCGTCAGAGGACGCGAATGAGAAACACTACGAGGCGTCAGAGGACGCGAAAGAAGACCCCTGCAAAGGGAGAGGGAATGCCGCGAGACTAGTGGGTCTACCCGATGTGAGCAGGGGGCCCATTACGAAAATCTATGAAGACTTTGGACTGGGACGGTCAGCCAAGAGGCGTACCGTCTTGGAGGCGGGCGCGAACCCCATCGAGGCGCCCGACCCCCCCCTTGCGAGGGGAGGGTCAAATCGTGAATGAGACTAAACCTGCTCTCAGTACGCTGGATGACGATGCTGCCCTAGCTTACTGTGAAAGGGTGGGATCGGTGACGGAGTATCCATCTGAAGAAGAGGTTGAGGACCTGACCCCCCTCGACCCGAGAGGACCTGGTCCTCCTCTGTCGAAGGAGGAGACCAGTTTGGTCGCGAACCCTGAGTACGCTGGATTGTTTACTCAGGACGAACTCGACGCTTTGGAAGCCGGTCGACCTTCACCGGCTGCCGAAGAGAAAGAGGAGTACGATAATGAGATTGAGGAACGCCTATTCCCTCTGGACGAGGTCGAGTTGCTAAAGGAGATGAAAAAGAATACTGCGAAGGAGAAGGAGCTGACGCTGGAAGAGCTCAGCTCGCTGCTCAACTTGCCAGTCGAGACTCTCGCTCGCACGCGGGAGTCGTCTCCGGCCGAGTTGTCTGCCCCGGAGTACTGGTCCGCCTGGTACCGTCGGACCCTTGCTGCCTCTGAAGAAGCCAAGCGCGCTAATCGCGACTTCAAGGCACCGACTACTGCTGCGGCTGGTACGCCCCGAGTGGGGGCGGTACAGCCTGACTGGAGTGATGGACTGAAAGCGGAGGAGAATGACCTCATAAGTGAAGAGGTCATGAACGTGAGTGTGAAGGAGTCGAACGAGTCGCCGCCCGAGCCCGTCACGGACGAGCGACTAGTCGCTGGCAATATTTGTGTGGCCTTCTCGGGCTCTGAGGTCGAAAATCCGCCTCAAGAGGACCCTGTGAAGACCCCCTTCCGGTTGAGATCGCTAATCCGAACGGTGGTGTACCAGATCGTGTTGGAAGAAGAATCGAGGAGCGTACTACGCTGCCCCGCCTGCCTGAACGCGGACTCCTCGCCGTCCGACGACTCGAGCACGACTGAGAGTACTCAATCGTACTCAGTAGTCGAGCGAGAGGCCCGAGCCAGACTGCTTACGCTAGCGACCGCTGGAGTGCTCGGCGACCGCATGGTGGAAGCGGTGGTCAAGCAGATCATGGAGTCATACTCCGAGGAAGCGCCTAAGATGAGAGCGAAAAGGACCGCCCGATCATCGCGGTGCCCTGTTCATGCGAGTGCGGGTTCAGCCCCTCGTCGGGTGCGCACTCGTCGCAAAGTTCGTTTTGACTGTACCTCACTATTCGCCGAACGAACCGAAGCTCTGGGCAGCAGCCCTTCGTACGTCGAAAATAGTGACGACATCAGTCACTATGTGTGCCGAGTACGCAACTCGGATCGACCCCGCCGACGACCCGGTCTAGTGGAGGTCGAGAGTGACGATGAGCCGGACGAAGTCTCTGTCGAAGAGTTGAACCCCGTTCCGGAAGGAAAAAGGGTAATATGCTCTGTCGGGGGACTGGAAGCTGTTTCTGTCGGCTATATCGAAGACATACCAGCTGAACTACTGATTGATACGGGCGCTGTCGCCAGTTTGCTGAATGCTCGCTTCCTAAAGCGACTCGGTCTCTCAAAGGCCCCCCTTCGACCTTACAAGGGCAGCCTGAAAGACGTATCGGGTGGTTTGCTTCGTATTAAGGGAGAGCTCGAACTCACGCTCCGCATGGGGGCGCGATACGAACTCCGTACATTCGTGGTCGTGGACCGGTTGCACGTTAACGCCATTCTGGGGACGGATACGCTCAAAGCGTTCCGAGCTGTGATCGATCTTGACGAGAATATCATGACGCTCAAGGACTCGGGCGTGGTGATCGCCCTCGGATCCCCGCGAGTCGAGGAAATGTACGTGACTAGAATCGCGTCGGCGGTGCGCTTGCGCCCTGGCGGTCAAGCCCTAGTGGTGACGGACGTTATGGGCCAAGCCCCTGATGAAACTACGGTACTAATTGAAGGACTCCCCGAGCTCGACGCAAACGTCAAGATTGCTAGAACGCTGTGTACGGTCCACGAGGGCAAGGCCATCGTGGAGGTGTGCAATGCCTCGACGGAGGACCTCGTCCTCTCGAAAGGTACGGCCCTCGCTGCTGCTACGGTAGTGCCGAAGTCGGCCTTCGACTCACTGAACGCCGACCAGGAGAGTTCGACCTCCGAGAGCAACCCGACGCCCTGTGGAAGTGGGGGTAGGACGACCTGGGTCGACTCCGTGATCAGTGCAGCGGCTGCCGCTACGACCCCGTCGCTGGAACCGATGCCCGGTTTGGATGCGGCCAAGGAGGCCGAACTGGACGTGGACTTCACCGACTCTAAACTCGGTGGGGAGCAGCGAGTACTCCTCGCCGACCTACTAGGTTCTTTTCGCGACATGTTTGTGGAAACGTCCCTTAAACCGGGGTGTACGGACCTTTTGGAATTCTCGATTGATACGGGTACGCAAGCGCCGATCAAGCAGCGCCCGTACCGCGTTTCGCAAGCTGAAGGAGATGTTATGGAGGCTGAGGTACAACAGTACCTCGAGCTTAACTTGATCCGACCGTCGACTAGCCCGTGGGCTAGCCCCGTCCTGATGATACGAAAACCTGACGGAGGAATCCAGTTTTGTATTGATTATCGCCGGCTCAACGCCGTCACGATCAAGGACTGCTACCCCATGCCATTAATTGACGACATTCTGGACGTCCTCGCTGGTGCTAAGCTATTCTCTACCATGGACATTGCCTCAGGGTACTGGAACGTACCCATGGCTGCCGATAGCGTCGAAAAGACGGCTTTTACTTGCAAGTACGGATTGTTTGAATGGCTTGTGATGCCATTCGGACTGTGTAATGCCGTACCGGCATTTGAGCGACTGATGGAGAACGTATTAGTCGACCTCAAATGGAGGACTTGCCTAGTGTACTTGGATGATTGTGTGGTTTTCAGTTCCGACTTTCCTACGCATCTGGTACGACTAAAACAAGTACTCGAACGCTTTCGCGCCGCCGGATTCAAACTGAAGATGAAAAAGTGTCGGTGGGGCCGAGATCAAGTGTCTTTCCTCGGCCACATCGTCACTCCGTCCGGAATTCTTCCCAACCCTGAGAAGGTCAAGGCTGCTATTAATGTGGCGCGACCTCATGATTTGCACACGGTTCGAGCCTTTTTGGGGCTCACCAGTTACCTTAGGCGGTATATTCCTGGCTACGCGGCCATTTCGGCCCCTATTGAGCGACTTTAGATGAAGGGCGTGGAGTTCGTGTGGAGTGATGACTGCGAAGCAGCTTTCCTACAATTGAAGAGGCGACTTGTGGAGCCTCCTATCCTGGCGTACCCTGACGCTTCGAAGAGGTTCAAACTCTATGTTGATTCATCTCGCCTCGCTGTAGGCGCCTGCCTAAAGCAAAACATTGACGGTCGCGACCGCGTGATCGCGTACGCTAGCAAACTTCTTGTTGGTTCGGAACGGAACTGAATTAACAAACAAGACGGAGTGTCAGAAATTGAATGTTGGGGTATTGTATGGGCTACAAGGAAGTTCAGGTGCTACCTGGACCGGCGTGAATTCGACCTCTATACGGATCATAAGGCCCTGACCTGGGTCTTCAGTGAAGGAAACCGTACTAGCAACGCGAAGCTAGCCCGTTGGGCCATGGAGCTTTCGCAACTCCGCTTCAAAGTTTATCACAAGCTGGGTACGGCAATGGGCCATGTTGACGGACTCTCGCGGTTGCATACACAGACCGTCTGCGCAGTGTCTCTCTCTGAGCTCATGACCGAGAGAGAGAGTCTCGTCCCAGTCGGGGAGAGGTCCCCCTCCGACTGCGACGACTCGTCCGTCCCGATGTCTGTGGTGAACAAGGAGCCTTCGAAGGTCGTCGCTGGCGCGCTGGAGGACGCTTTACGGGTCGCGAAGCAGGCTCTCGCCGAACTCGGGGAGAGACCCGCCGTGATCGCTGCCAAGAGGCCGCCGACGTCGACCTCGAACGTACTCAACCCCGAAACTCCGGATGAAGATGCTACCGTCTCAGTCGGGGAGCCTCCGGCTCCCCCTGGGAATGCTTCTATTGGTACGGAGACTCCGGACCCCGAGTATGAGGGCGCCGCCGACGACGAGACCTCCGAGGAAGATGAGGACGCTGAGCGCGTGGTGACTTCCCCGGTGGACCTGTTCGGTCTGGACCGAGAGCGCTTCGTCGCCGAGCAGAAGCGTACTCCGTGGATTCAGGCGGTGATCGCCTTCGTGGAACATGGAGCCCTCGTGTTGAACGCCCAATTGCGGGTGAAAGTACTTCAGATGGCGCACAACTATGTGGTGCGAGACGGTATGTTGCTACGGAAGGTACACTTGAAAGCTCGAGCTGGGCCAGCGCGCTCTATCACGGTGCCCGTGATTCCCCTCCCGTTCGTCGAGTCGGTCCTACACTATTTGCCACTCCGATGTATTCGTCGCCCACGTGGGTCAGACGAAAACATTAGACAAAGTACGCAAACACGCGTACTGGCATGGTTGGCAAAAGGACGTCATTGAGTACGTCCGGGCCTGTTCGGTGTGTGGAAGCGGAAAAGGGTACCGCCCGTGGAAGAATGGACTAATGCAAAGGATGCCCGTGCAGGAGCTGTCAGGGCCGTTCTCGTTGTTGTTGGTAGACGCTATCGGACCTCTGGTCACAACTCCAAGGGGTAACAAGTTCATACTTGTTTTTGCGGACTACTTTACGCGATGGGTAGAGGCGTTCCACGTCGCCGCCCTCGACACCATCACTTTCGTGAATATTATGGTCGACGAAGTTCTTTCGCGTCATGGATT
The DNA here is from genome assembly GCA_009729435.1 of Phytophthora fragariae. Classification (NCBI taxonomy): domain Eukaryota; phylum Oomycota; class Peronosporomycetes; order Peronosporales; family Peronosporaceae; genus Phytophthora; species Phytophthora fragariae. The sequence continues at coordinate 43,029 of QQOI01000016.1, forward strand.
ACCGGAACGCTTGCTGAGCGACCGGGGATCGAATTTCATTTCGGAACTTGCGAAATCATTTTATGAAACTCTTGGTATTAAGAAGTTGTATGGAGCTGCGTACCACCCGCAAACGCAGGGCCTCGTCGAGAGGTTCAATGGTACTCTCATTGGTATGCTACGCATGTTCGTGAGTGAAACGCAGTCCGACTGGGATCTCTACCTACCGCGCGTGTTGTTTGCGTACCGCACCTCGTATCACGAGGCTTTGGGCGACTCACCCTTCTTTAGTCTTTACGGGAGGGACCCCATGCTGCCGCTAGACCTGGCTTTCCTCAATACGAAAAACGAATGGAAGAGCAATGAGGTCGCCGAGTACCGACGCAGACTGTACCTGTCGCTGCGCGATACTCGACGACTAGTGGAAAGACAACTTCTAAAAGCGCAAGAGCGGCACGGACGCCGTCTGGAGAATCAGAGCGAAGTGGCTTTCGAAGAGGGAGATGCTGTATGGGTCTATCCATACTTTAGGGCTCGCCGAGGAGAACGCAAAACGAAGAAGTTAGCGTTTTCCTGGCACGGACCGTACCGCATCGTTGGCAAGCTCGGAGACAATACCTACAAAGTTGCTATTCCTAACCACCCCGACAGGGCCGTGTCGATCAATGTGAACCGCTTGAAGCGGTTCGCTGGTCGCTGGAACAGACCGTTCCCTTCCGAGGTACCGACCGGGGTCGAGAGTCGGCCCGATGCCAATGACAACGGACCTTTGTCAGTGGACGACTTGCCGACCACTAGTTTTGTGGAACGCCTCACGCCAGGAGGCGAGGAAACTGCTTTTTCGGGCGTCACAAGCCCTATTGTGGATATACTGGGTAAGCGAGTGAAGAGGCGCCAGAAGCAGTACCTGGTGCTGACGGCGACTTACGAGACCCTGTAGCGGTCCGCTTCGTCGCTCCTGCCGGAGTTCGCGATTCTAGTGAACAACTTTGAGAGCGGGTTGACCAAGGAGAAGGGTTGGCCTGAACCACGGAGAAGCGCGTGTCTCGCTGAGGCGAACGCCGCTGTGGATGAAGATGAACTGCTCTTTTAATTGAGCAGGAAGTGGGGTGCGGGCGAAATGTCGTCCGTGACCTGACAAGGAGTTTGTGGGCTCCTTCGTGTGCGAATGCTTTGGATTCGCTTTACTTTCTTTGGAATCGCGCGGTCTGGGACCGTGCTACTACGCTTTGATTTTACTACTTACTTTGGATTCGTGCGGTCAAGAACCGCGCGTCAATGTTTGATTTTACTCTTCTTACTTTGAATTCGTACGGTCGGGGACCGTACATCTGCTCTTTGAATTTGCTCTGCTTACTTCGGAACGTACGGTCGGGTATCGTACGTCAGCGCGTTGAGTTTGCTGTGTTTGCTTTGTTTGGTAAGGCGGCGGGCCGTACTTTTGATTTGGGGAATCTACTTCGTCGGCTTCAGACTCGTGCGGTCCGGTACCGAACTCGCGTTTTGGGAGATTATTAGTTTGAAGACCATAGCTAGAAGGTGTCGTACTTGGAGACGTGAGGTGGTGGAGGACGTTATGAATGAAATGCTGACAAGAGAAGAAAATGAACCACGTGTATTACTTGACTCCTACTGCGTCGGAGGAGACGTCGACCGGAGCTCCGAACCCTCAGAGAATAGTGACTTCGTCCTCAACCTCGGACTCCTCCTCCTCCTCTTCGCCTTCCTGCTGCGCCGCCTCTGCCTTGGCCTCCTCGTCCGCGAGTTCCGCCTCCGCCTCTTCGTCCGGGTCCGGGCGGTACTTGGTGTTGCTGTCGTCCACGGCCGTGGCCCAGCTCAACGCCATCGGCTTGCCGTCGTCGTCCATCAAGGGCGAGAAGTCGGGCTTGAACTCCTTCGAGTTGAACGGAGGTACGGTGGGCAGCTCGTACTCACCGTCTCGCATCTGGACGGTCAACTTGATCTGGAGCGGCTTGATACGGTCGTGATTGCACAGCGTCTTCCAGACGTCGTCCGAAGGAACCCAGTGCTCGGGTACGAAGTGTCGGGCTGCAGATCCATCGCGACTCGGGCCAACGCCTTGTCCGACAACCGCTTCTCGTACTCGACCAACGCGGGGTTGAACGCCTCCGTCTGCTCGAGCATCTCGGTGATGGTGGTGAATCCACCCTTGTCAATCTTGAAAGGCTTGATCGCATCCTGGATCTTCCGCTGGTACGCCGCCTTGTCTTTCTGGAATAACTTGAAGAGGTTCTGGATCGGCGTGCAGGAACATCCCTTCGCCTCCTTGGTCGTGTTGCCCGTCTGGTCGCCCCACCACATGAGCGTACCATTACCCGGTGCCTCCATGCGCCGGAGGAAGTTATAATAACCCCATGTCTCGATGCAGAGGCTGATGAATACCAGCCTCTGGTGGACGGCGTGCCCCTTTCGTTTCCGCCTCTGGACCTTGTCCGAATCGGTACGCAAAGGCGCGTGCAACGCTCACTCGAAGAACTCGGCCCGGCAGTTGTGCCAGAACCGCCAATGACCAAGGTAGACGTCCGGATCTTCGACCGGATCGTAGAACCAGTGCTGGTTGACCCACGGGTACGCCCGTTGCCAGGCCTTCAAGTTGACGGCCGCCACATGGCGGAAGATGCCTTCCAGGTCGCGTACGAACTCCTTCGGGAGACCCAGGGCCAAGGGGAACGTAATGAGTGCCGTACCGGGCGCCACAGGACTCGACTTCGGACTGACCGAAGCCTTCTGCTTCTTAGACGCGCTTCCCTTTGCCTGCTTGGCAGGTACGGACCTCTTCTTCGACGGGCTCGTGAACGACGGGTTCGGCGTGGCGCCCGTACTAGCAGACTGCATCGATGGGTGTGGCAGGATTGTCACCGGACCGCTCAAAGCCTGAGCAGCCCGCCCCGTGTCATCAATCAGCGCCTTCGCCACGTCGTCCAGGATGTCCAGGCCGCTGGACAGCGCATTGACCGCAATGATGTCCCTCATCTCAGACCAGAACACGGTCTTAGAGATCCGGGCCTCCTGCTCTTGGTCCCTAGCGTCGTCCTTCGCCTCTTCATCGAGGCACTTCTGAAAACGCGCGAGTAGCTTGGAGTTGCGGTCGCTCATGGCTGCCGCGTGTCGGTTCTGATGAAGATCGGAGAATGAGTCTCGGAAGCGAGTGGTAGTGGCTGCCCTCGTCGTACCCCGACTGATTGAAACTTCAAGACTAAGAAAGGCGGCGGAAAGATGCCAACCCGTGTATTGACTCGCCCCTCTCTGAGAGGAGGCGTACTCCGAACCCTTTCAGTACCTAATTCTACTACTGTCGGACACTCCACCAACCGTCTGAACTGCGTTCGAGTCGAAATGGACAACGACGCCACTTGGTGGCGACGCCTGTGGGAACGAAGTGCTTTCGCGGAACTGTGGCCGGCGTACTGCATCACCGGATGCTGTTGCATTCTGGTATGGGTCATTTCGACCCCATTACGTAATGTTGGTTGGACTTTTATGGCGGCGGCGTGGCGTGTGATCGCGATGAACCTGTCGCTATTCGACGCTTGCCTACGACAGTATCAAGCCGTACCGGCCAGCGACGAAGTGAACCAGCTCCGTGGTGTCCAGTACGTCTACGCTGGGTGCGCTATTCGCTGTCCCCGTGAGCGTGCTGACGGAGAGTGAAGACCGCTACGGCGAGTACGGTCGCGCGCTCAGAAAGTGGTGGGATGCCGCCTACGTCACGTTCTACGCCTATTTACCCGACTTAGCTTTGAGTACCGCGCACTCGACGGCGAGGTACGCGCGTGCTAGCAAGGAAGCTGGCGCCTCGAGTGGAAGGCGTACGGCTGAAGCGTTTCGGGTGGGCTTCCTGGTCGCCCTCCTGTGTGTGTCGCTGCTGATTCACCTACCGTTGGCCGCCTACAACCTACTGGAATTGCTGCTACTGGGCAAGGTCGGCGTGGCCTTGGCCCTGCTTTCGTTCAATTGTGCTAACTACTACCTGGAGTGGACGCGCTGGGGGTTGCCAGCGAGCGTGATCGTGGTCACCGTGGGGCTGACTTCCTGCATTTGGCGGATGGGCGAAGCTGACGGCCCGCTCAAGGTGCTGACACCGTCGGCTTTGTTACTACAAGCATTGGAGGGTATGCGTACCCGAGCTGAACAACGACAAACTACAGAACTCGAGAGCCTACGCCAGCTGCAGGCCGACGTGCTCGACGACCTACTGCCGTTCCATGATGCGCTTGAAGAAATACCGACGACTGCCGTACCCGCTGACCGCGAACGCAACCCCGTGGCCATCTCGGCCGAACTACGAGCTGCTGAGGAGAGGAGTGCAGCGCTGCGGCAGGAACTCGTCCAGCTCAGTGTCCGCCGAGGACGGCGTACCGTCAGTCGGGGAGAATGTCCCGCACCTCAATTTGCGGGCCCCATTCCAGCGGGTCCAAGGCCGGACTCGTCCTACCTGCATGCTACTCGTGATCGTCGGCCCGCTTCTAGGACCGACTTGGCTACATCCTACTGACAAGGGTACCGTGCTTAGGTACCCAGAAGATGGCACGCTTGCAGAGGGAAGCGGGATGCGCTCCCGAATGATGGCGCGAGGCGCCCGTACCAACTTGGTCGTCTGGGGTCACGTGGACCCCAGAGGACGAGCGTCGCTGTGCTACGTCAAGGTTATCAAGTGTCTTCGAAGGCGGGTTGTCATGTCATTGGAAATGACATGTCAACCGCGCTCTAGGTATGAAGGAAGGGGTGTCGTCCCCATGAGAGGGAACGATACCTCCGACCTTCCCGTTCGTCTCTCAGTCGTGAACTTCCCCTGTCTAACAAACAACAAAACAAGGCTTTACCTTTTCGTTAAACTACTCTACTCTACACTACTTAGTCTCTTCGGTCTCGACTCTTCGCTTCGCTCCTTCTCGTCAACAGTCCCAGCGGACCCGACCCAAGGCAGGTGGAGGTGTGCGACACCACTTGATCATCTCAAGACGTCCATTTGCTGCTGCGCTGTCGATAGCCGCACTGGTACAGCCTTCACGTCGATACTGTTGCAGCCATCGCACAATGTTGACATGGTCATTACTCGCAGCACCAACGTATGCCGCACTCGTACAGCCTTCCGATCGGTTCCTATGCAGCCAATCGAGTACCCTCCCATGGCCATTCTTCGCCGCTCCGTCCATTGCTGCTGTAGAGCAGCCTTCGCGTCGATTTTGGGAGAGCCACAGAAGCATGTCAACGTGCCCATTGCTTTCTGCGTTATCCATTGCTGCAGTCGTGCAGCCAGTTGACCATTTCGCGACGATTGTTGCTCGCCGCGCCGTCCATCGCAGCAGTCGTTCCTCCTTCGTAGCGATTCTCATGGAGCCATTTCACAACGTCAAAATGGCCATTCGTCGCGGCATCGTCCATTGCTTGGGTGCTGCATTCCTCGTCGCAATTCTTGTGCAACCAGATAACATACTGAAGTTTACGGTGACTGCAGTAGTAGTCGATCATCTTTGAGCAAAATCCACCGCAGCCGTGCTTCTGTTGATGCCATAGCGCAGGATCTTTCCCTCCGTATTCGTGTTCTTCTTCAGTTGTCAGGGCCATCATGGCTGTGTGACTTCCTTCGCAACAATTAACAGTGCACTTGAGCCGCGGCTTTCTTTTTGCGCTGTGACTTCGCAATACTCTTCGATCAGCGCTAGGGGAGAGGGACAAGATTGCTGGGCAAGAACAGCGAAATGAACACGTCTTATAACTGCGTCTTCGTGTCCCTCATTCTTAGGCACGAACACTGGGCATTTTCAATTGTATCTCCACTCTCATCAACTATCTGTATTCGCGAAGTCCCTTGCTGCCGGCATGCCAATTTTTCACCGAAGAACGTCAGTGCAGGTCGTTGCACCCTTCGAAATGGCATCGACAAACACACAACTCGACTGGGTTCTGCAGCATGAAGGCGTTTGAAGGCAGCCACGTCTTGATCCAGCGCGTGCAGTGGATGCACGTGAACTGCGAAGTGGAATGCACGGGTGCGGACGGTTTTCGAGTACATTTTGGACGATTTCCAAGTACAGGCTTAAGTTCGCACCTGCGACCATCAAAACGGCCGATGGCGTCGAGCACAGGATAAAATCGGACGATCTGTCGAGTACATGTACACCGTACATTGTATAGTCGAGCAGAAGTCTAGATTTCGATGGCGAAGTCCACTGAGAACACCCAAGGGTATGCTTTGCTCCGCTGCGCTCCGCAAAGGCAGTCGCTGCGCTCCTGCGAGAAAACAATTCTCTCACCTGGCGAGCGCAGTGCTCGGCTCACTGGAATGCTCGGCGCTGGGCCCGCCTACGCAAATACCGCGCGGCCCTGCTTCGCGGGCACCCCGCGCGGGTTTGCTACGGCTACGCGACCTCGCAACCGCTCACCTCAGATGTTGTTGCATTCTGCTTCTTGCATCTATAGTCCGATAGCTGTATACTGTAATACTACATGTACAGTACTCGATCGATCTGCCGAAGCGAACTTAGCTGTACTCGAACTCCGTCCGTTTTGTTTTAACCGGGCCTGTACTAGGAGATCGTCCGATTTGTACTCGAAAGTCGGCTCCTCCCGGAATGCACCTCAGCAATGGACACACAGCTACGAACGGACATGTCAAAGTTGTTCAGTGGCTGGATGCCAACTGCTTCGAGGCTGCATTGATTGCAGCAATACTCGCTGGTACATTTAGTTGACGCGGATGTATTCATACTATACATCCTCCAAATGCCTGCGTTGACCCAATTTGGAAGGCACGAAATTGGCTGGAAGGCACCTATTCGGTGCCTTCCAAAACCCTGACGAAACGTCGCGCATTATAGTTTAATCACGTCAAAATTAGAGCTGTTTATCCAGTCTTCTGAAGATTACTGCAGCTTTAAGGGTTCTTGCTTACTCGTCATCTTTCGATGCTGTAGACGAAAATCTAGAGATGGCACCCCCAACCGTCAGCGCTTGTGTCGATCACTTCTGTGATGCCATCATTGCCGTCTTTGAGAAAGAGTATTTGCGACCTCCACTAGAGGATGATATGCGCCGGCTACTAGACCAGAATTGCAAGCGTGGGTTCCCTGGCATGATCGGCTCGATCGATTGCATGCACTGGGTATGGAAAACTGTCCCGTGTATTTGGCCGGCCAGCACAGAGGCAAGGAGAAAAAACCTACGAAGGTTCTTGAAGCAGTAGCCGACTATGATCTACGAATCTGGCACTACAACTTTGGATCTCCTGGGTCCTTGAACGATCTTAATATTCTAGATCAGTCTCCGATATTTGATCGATTTCTGCGTGGTGAAGAGCTTAATGTCGAGTATACCATCAACGGTAAGAACAAAACTTGATTTATTCATGGCTTTGTTTTCATATAGTAAATGTTTGGGGTAACGCGAAAACAAGATAACAAGTGAACTTTCGCATTAGATACTCAGGGGTTAAAAAAACGAAACTTGTTTTCGTTACAATCCTCTTTTTTAAGATAACATTTGTGAAAACCTGTCTGAAACTAAATTGAATACAATATTCCTGGTGCGGTATCACATGATCCATGCTACAAATACTAGTGGAGCACCACGAATTACGTGCTGCTTGAAGGAGCAACACCCAAATTGTGTATCCACACAATTTTGGGCGACGCCCCCTAGATGGCGAAAAAGATGACGACGACGGGGAGCGGGAGCAAGCAGCGCTCCGTCAAAGGTAACCGCAGAAGAAGAACAGGATGGCGAGGCAGATACGCATATCTAATCGGGGTTAACGTGTCGCTATGCTACCACAAGAGAGACCGGGATCAGCCGGTGCGGGAACGAAGTTTTCTCCGCGAGCTAAGGGTACGTATAGTCTAGTATATATTATCGGACTATCCTCTGTATCTAATAGTTAATCTTAGCAGGTCGCGACGACCAAGACAGTGCGGCTGTCGCCCATTCAGCTGCTGTAGGTGTTGCTAGTGCTGAAGGCACACCTTCGCAGCCGGACGATAAAGCAGGCCCAGATAGCAGCCCGCCGGCTCCCACTGCTACTGCAGCTCAGCAGCAACGGGCCGGACACGCTCGAAGCGTGAAAGCGCAGAAGCTGCTACGCCGTATGAAACGAATTGGAAGGTGTATTTAATGTTGCGGAGTGGTTTTTAATGCGCTCTTTATGTATTATGTACGAACAGGTCGCGAAGTGCTGGAGCTGCGGCAACGCCAGGCCGCCCATGCGCGTTTATTTAAGCAACCCAAGCAAGCCACGCAACCGGACAACTAGGTGTTTTCATCTACGTGTATGGTATCCGGGAGATGCGTCGCTTGCGGAGTGCTGAGCAACATGTGAGTGTCCAAGGTCGTTGCGAAGAGTTATGCGGTCGCGCAGGCTTCTTCGCAAGGCGGTGAGTTCAAGTGCAGAGTTAAAAATGTGCCTTGAGACCTCTCTCTTAAATACCTACCTCGAGGCGGGCACTAAACTTTTATCCCTTGAAGAGAGACCACCCTCTACAAGACCTCCCTCTAGGTGGGAACTTCATTTGAGGAGAAAACCTCCCTCTACAAGACCATAACTATGACTAAGTAAGCTCAGTTGCATCGACTTCCTCGCCAGCGCTTGTTGCGCTACGAGTCGCGGGCGATCAATGTGTTGGTCAACAAGAGCAACCATCGTGTGCTAATATGCTAATTGACACAGCCTGTAACCCTTACTGCAAACTTTGTTATAATAATTAGGAACTTGCTAGCAACGTCACCAGTACTTCAGTAAGGTTTGTTTTCAATAGTTTTATTTTCTTTGCTGTAAACAACTATAATCGAGGGTTTATCCACGTTTTGTCGTTATTCTGCTCGTAGTTATAGTTTGTATTGATGCACAATAGCTTCTCTACTTTTGGTGTGCTCGGCCGGTATCTATTAGTACCAGGTCTGTCATACGAGCCCTGCATCCAGATTTAGTAGTAGTGAGATTTCTGGCTTAGTAGTAAGGATACTACTACTTTCCCACTCTGAATCAGTAGCACTACTAAACTTACTGCAGTAGGTAGGTACTGGTAGTAGTAGTATCACTACTAATTTACCCATGTCGGCAACTTTGCTAAATTAAAAGTGGACTACTCCGTCTCGAAAAACTCTCCACTTGAAGGCATTTACTTCTGCATACTATTTCAGGAAAGAAAGGTACTAACCCGTTTTAATATCCAGCGCTCGCATTAAGAGAAATGAACCTTACACTCCTGGACAGGATCACGGACTTGACGGTCGTTCAGTATGGATAGTTCGTGGGCATGGTCAGTGATGCTCTCGTTTGAGTTGAAGTGGCTCATGGCAAAATATGAGCCGGAGTAGTGCACCTTGCACTGCGTTGAAGTCAGCATTAGTAGTCATATTACCACTACTATAACACCACAAACATTACTTAACCCCTCATACACTACTACTATTGTGCTAAAGTAGCACTGCTAATAGCACTACTAATACCACTTATCCTGGCTCACTCGGGCTTACTTGTAGCGCCTGGTACTACCACCCAACCCCATGAGTTTCTCGCTACTGTTCAATTTAAGCACTACTACTCGGTCCAAACACCAAAACTTCTACATATCACCGCTATTAGTAGTGATACTTTCTCTAAGACTTAACAAAAAATTATGGAGTCGCAACGAAATACGACGGCTCTCTATATCTATTTCTATCAATTCCTGTGCTAAATACCGACGTAGACTACTTATCACTGGCCTTCAGCTGTATCAAGGGACAAGCGTCCAGTTCTCCACTCGTGTTGCCGACTTGGACTCCTAAGAGCATCTTCAGCGGCATCCACGGCTAAGAGCATCTCCAGCGGCAAGTCTTAATCTAAGGACTAACGGCGCCATTTCACTGCTTAGCTCATCTTACTTTCATCCACCGTTTCTTTCTTTCACCAGTCTGGGATGCCTACAACCATCTACATGTACAACTCGCGACTTACTCTTTCTTTGTTATCGACCTGCGTACTCTTCCGGGGCGGCCGGTCCGGGTAGCCTATAGTTTTAATCGACTGTATATTAGTTTGGCTGCCGTGAATTCCTACCTGCTGCTCTACCTTGTTCTTCCAGTTGCTCGCGCATCATGTTTAAGCTGACATCTCTGCGAATCTGAACGAGCTTGTCGATTTCGAACCGCCCGGGCACCTCATGATATCTCGCGCCCGCTTCTTTTCAGCTTGAAGAGCTGCAAGCATTCGACGCGCCCTCTCTCGGCGCTGGGATTTCACGCGTTGGAGCTTTGCGCGAATATCCGCTTTGCTCCAGCCGGAAATTGCGCTTAGCTTGCACTCGCCGCGTAGTCTCGCCGAGACGGAGTCACCCGGTGTCCGCAACTTCTTCTTTGCTTGCTTGGACTCAATTGTTGGTTCTTCAACTTGAATTCGCTTGAGCGCTTGGGTCTTGGAGCCCGGGGTGACTGGACTTGCTTTGGGGTGACGTGGTTGGCGTGTTGGCTTAGGCGACCCAAAGCCTTGAGCACGCAGACTGCAAGAGTCGACGGGGGGGGGGTGTTCGCCGCTCATAGGTTTTCGTTTGAAGGCAAAATGAAATGTGAATCAAGTAGCGAGCCTGTCGAGGGCAACATGCAGTAGTTTCGGATCATCTGCGTATATTCGAAACAAAATCAAGCTAAACAGCAATAAACTAACAGAGGTATTTAAAATCAAGAATAGACAATCACCGGGACCGCAGCGACTGATTGTGAAGTGAAGCTATTTGCTGCATCACTACAATGGTTTCTTGTGTATTGGTTTCAGTCCGACTCACTGCTGTTTGTTTGCGTTGCTCTTCACGTTCCCAAATAGTATGTTTATCCTTTGAAGGTGTGAGTTGAGCTAATGTTAAAGGTGCAGTAATGACAATATCTTCTCGAGTTCTTACTCGCGACAGCGCAACATACGCGAACGACCCGCTAGGTATAGCTGTAGAGTGAAAAACTACATTTCTGCAAGTTAGCCCCTGTACTTTATGAACTGTGATAGCAAATGCTAGGCGTAGAGGAATAACGTCACGATAGACACTTAAATCACTTGTTTTCTTTGTCCAACTTATCTTCTTAGGGACAATTGGTACAATATTAGGTATTCCAGCTAAAAACGATGGTCCAACATACAAGCCAGTGATCAGGACGAGATCAATGGGCACCTTCGTGCCCTCATTATACATCAAATCATTGACAATGCCATTTGTGCCATTACAGAGGCCTGCCGCTTGCTCCACATTGAAATTTAGAGTCACTGGGCCCCCAATCGATAGCTTTAAAAAAGTTGCTACTCCTCTGTTTCTATTAGAATCCGCAAGTTTGGTTTCGCGCTGCAATGCATCTACTGCTGATGCAGACACGGTCCTGTGCTTTGCTAGTCGTTTTAGCTGAACCGAGTGCTTTGACCGAATGGTAACAACGGGTAAGGAACTAGCCTCTAAACTGTCATTATTCGCTTCGGCAACATCTACGTTGCGATATGCAATGTGTTTTGCTGTCGGAGCCCAATTCGGCATCTGCGACCGCACGCAGTATCTACTATTGAACAATGTAACATGTTCATCAGTAGGACAACCACACCGTAGCCGACGTAATGCAGAAAACACTCAGGATCTAGCTTTCCTCTATTTTGCCCTGCTAATAAACACACATATGGAATGCTCATCCAAAGCTCCCGACCAAGTCGCTGAATTGAGTTTTGAATTGACAGTAGTGGTGTCGAAAGTGCGTAAGGGACCACACGATCTAATTGAACCGGACCCCCTGTGAAAATCACATCTCGCCCACCGAAGGCGAGATATTTGCACTTAGGCCAGATCTCACGCATTCTCTGATCTATCCAGTACAGCATACCACATGAAACCACGCTAAACGCGTCTATGATAACTAAATGCACATCTACAAATCGCTCCTGCATTCTCTTCAATTTAGTAGTACCCCCTTTTTGGGTTGTCAGTGATGTATAAGGGATGGAGTAAGCACCTCGTGAGAATGCTCCTAGCTCAAAAGCCGAGCAAATAGTTTGCCCTTTAATGTTAAAGGCAGCTGTTCCTTGATGAGCCAAAAGCAAAACGCGTTTGGAAGTTCGTCTGGAAGCGGTATGCTCACAAAGCACGTTATGCACATCTTTTACTATATGTTTTATTAACCAGCTTTTTCCCGAGCCTCCTTCTCCCTGAATGATCATTTGCGTTGGCTCACAAAATCTATTTTCACAAGCTACACGAAAACGTTTTCGAACTTGACTCATTGCTAACGCAAAAGGTACCCATTGCTAAGAATCCATTGTAGCGTTTTCACCGCTAACGGGATAAATGTAAGAACTTTCAATTAGTCGATGCTGACCTCCAGAACCACTACCACTCCTGTTTGTATCACGCAGCATTTTGATCCAAGGTTTAACGTAGTCCTTAATGAATACACGAGCCTTATAGCTAGGCTAGACTCTTCCACAAGTTCAGTTGTAAGTGCACGCTCTTGCTCTACCTTAAAACGCTCAATACAATCCTCATCCGTCTGCGGTAACTCAGATATCTCTCTCCATGGCTTATGAAGAAATATTTCAGCGAAACAGTAGTCAGGGTTCAATGAATCAGGAGCTATCCAAGGCGTACCACGAACAACGTGGGCTTTGTTGCGGAGTTTGATAAATCCACCGGAATCAGTCCGTTTCCAATACGCATCGCAAACACCTGTATCTGGAATACTGTCGACAAGCTCATACTTGTCGACAAAAGAAGCTAGCGTCAAACTATCGAAGGGGGTTCAATAGGGCGTGCCATATATGCAGTCTCAATTGATTCGATACGAAGAGCATCACTGATGCCTGGTGAAAGTAGTTCGTCACGTTCAATTCGATAATATCGCATGTGGTGCCACATACATTTTACTCTGGTTATTTGTCTAGACTTTCCGTGCATCGGCAGTTCTCTTAACAAAATATAATATGCCTCCTAGTGCGCTAACCTCCCGAATCGACAAAGTAGCATTGGCAACCCGTTTTATAGGAGCATGTTAAGCAGATTTGGGTCGCACCTCTTTACCGCTCCGGAAATCACGTTTCTAAAGCGAACTGTGTCCGGTTCTGCCTTGCTTACGTAAGCGGCTGTATATTCTGTCGCTCCATAGGCATTTCCAATGAGTTGGATGTCCATATTTGCACGCCAGAGCGAGAGCAACGCAGGACTATAATTTTTTATCGACGGGTCTTCTCGCTTTAAATGTATTTGCACAGACGCAATGCCGTCAACCTCATTATCTAATTCCACCTCCGTCCGTTGTCTCAACTCCTTCGGATAGCCAAATCTACATATATCACCTTTCTTTCTGCATGATGATCCTGGGCAACACGAATGCCGCTGAACTCTGTTAATTACACGTGCTAAATCACAATTCCATTCGTATGTCCCGCAACGAGGAGGTCGTGCGCCTAAGGTGTCAAGCTCACTCTTGTTTTCGATACTACATGTTGTGCATGTGCATTTTTCAAGCTGCCCTGCAGTTTTTGCCATTACAGAAATGATTTTATCAACATAGCACGCTAATTCATGACGCCCTAGCTCACTTTCAGACAGTTTAAGCATATCAGGTGCATCTTCCACCCAAGGCAATGCATGAATATTCGGCGAACCTAGGTGTTGGAACTCCACTCTCCAAAAGTAGTATACTATTTGCCCGAGTGGTTTTGCCTCACGACACAAAACAGTACAAAAAAGCCTTAAACCTTCGACCAAAATGACGCGCAGCAATATCTGGGTTCTCGCTTAAATACCTTCGCCTTTCTTGGGCAGATAACGCTCGGGTCTTTTCAATTGACAAAGCCGGATTTCAGGCTCGGAAAAAGTCAGGCCAAATTGAGTCGGTTGCACTAAGAGTAAGAAAAAATGTAGGCCACCTAGATGGTAAAACTCGATTTCCAATCATAGACATCAGGTCATCTTACACGTTAGCCCAGTAAAGCCCACTACCTCGAACACCACGAAAATATGGTTTAAGACATTATCGCTTTATTTGTTGTCGGCTTACTGCTGATGGAACTCCCATAAAATTTATTTTGGATCGATGAATAATCATCTTTCTGTGGGATGCTAACTCGCCGAACCAGACCATCAATTTGACGTCTCTGAATCAAATTCAAAATATTTTTTTAAAGTTACCGTGAATGACAAACCGACGATCATGCCACTTCATGAAATGAGCACAATACTCCGCTAATATATAGTCATGCATTCGATCCTCTACATTCGACACAGGGTGAAGTCCACCCTCGCCATTAGGAAACAAGACAGGAAAACAATTTTGCATAAGCATGTTGGTTGTATACTCGTTGATGGGATTTTTCTGGCATGATACTTCACCTGTCGGATACAATGCTTTGCCAACTACAGTATTCACTGCTTCCTTGAGTTTCTCTGTCTCCGTTTGATTATCTACTCCATCGTTTTCTAATTCAAACGGCTCAGTTATATCTAACACATCGTCATCCTTGCTACTACTATCCATAATAGCATGCTCTTCCTCAGCATGGAGCTCTTTTGGCCCAACAAGCTCCGCATTTTGACCATTCGTAGTTCGAAGCTGATTAGCCTCTTCACTAGTCAGTGGAATCGTTGGTATTGAGGTGCTAGCATCGATATTTGCCATTTTTTTCTTCTGATATAATTACATGTTTGTAGAGGGGTTACACTTAATTAACCACTGCAGTGCTCGTCGAATCAATTCTGGTCGAACTCTGACGTAAGAATCCTCATTGCTAAACTTCGTCTTAAGTAGAACAACACCAGACTTTGAAAGAGGTCTCGGCAGGGACATTGTCATTTCGTTTATTTCGTTCCAATAGTTAATTGCGTTTCCTCTAGTAAACTCATGTTGGTCGCGATACAAATTTATACACGTTGTAAAGGAAATCCCAAGACCAATTAATCTTGACTCCATTCGGTTTAAAATGGCTAATTCAGGAGGTATATGTCCTATACGAAACCCGCTGGAGTGGCTAAACTTTGGGACTTGTAGTTTTAAAAGAGAAGTATTGCAACGGCTGCAGAACCATACAAATTGTATGTCGTTAGCATCAGGTCGCGTAATGGCCTCATCGATGATCTCGCACACACCAGATCGGTTTTTGAGCGGGGCAAAGTATTTCTGAGTTAGATCATGGCACTTCCGAATTGCTCGAGCCGATTTAGTTAATTCGCCGCAACTTTCACAAACGCGGAGAAAGAGTTCATCAATCGTTTCAAAGAAAGCTGCGAAGACATAGTTGGAAACAAAACGTTAGTATGAGGACGAACCCCTTTGAGTAAATGACAATGTTTACTTACAGGACTTATCGGATTCTTGCGCCAGCAAATCTGATTCGGGTACATGACCTCTCAAGCTCCGCTTCCGAGAGCGAGGAACATTCTGCCCGACGGTGTTTCTTGCTTGAGTCTCTTCAAAACGACTGATCCGTGCTCGCGCTTCAGAGGCTTCAATTTCCTCCAGCGATGGCGTAGTTCGCTCAAGTCGTCGCCGTTTTGCATCCGCAACCAGGTGTCGCTAGCTTCCGGATAGTGCGCAGAGCAGCTTTTCCGGATCGTGTACGAGGTCCTTTTGCCATACTCGCTTCACAAGAGATTGGATTATGATGAACCACGCCTCGCGCGATTTATTAATCACAGTACCTGTCATATTATCTCTTTTTACGATATTCTCGCTCAAACAGGTACGCGGCCCCCGGACATCACAGTTGACACGTCAACTTCAACATCACGCACGTACTTGGCCACCAACTAGCCGCACAAAGCATCGGCAAGTCTTCGATAGATCTACTAAAACTTTCAGCAAAAGCCTTGCTTTCTCGGACAAAAAACACTTATATATCTTAGAAATTCTTCTAATATCCATTACCTTGCTCTATACACTCCTGGTGTCGCCAAACAGAATGATCCATGCTTTAAGCCCGTCGCCAAGCTTTCACAATTCTGCTCATTTAGTTCCCGCGCGGGGTTTATTTGAAGCGCATCTAACGCGTCATCCAACAACACCATCATTTGCTTCGCAGATTCACCCCTCCCTACCATATTTGAAACTTACAATGTTAAGTCTAGCAATTCGGATAGAAATTATCAGATTCGTACTATTGATTTCTGTAAGTAGTAATCCTCTAGGCATCTAGTGTAAATTCACTATACTTTCCACGCACGCTTCCACGCTCTTCACAGCAACGTGATGGGCGCGCATTGCCCTCCTTCCAACCCCATCACCGTACATCGTCTGCCAAAGCCTAGATGTTCCGCGTCCAAGACGCTTAATGTAAAGAACGTATCTGACGTCGCCAGGAACGGCCACGCTACCTCATCAACTAGCCGTACTAGCGATCGGCAAGTCATCGAGCGCACAGGATAGCCTTCGCTCTACATCTTGCAGTACCTACCCGAAAGCACTGAGTATCCTGGTGATGCTTCCAGTAGTCCCGGGCTCGTTCTAAAGTTTCTATGCCTCACGAACCTGTAACGTACCATTATAATGCACCCTTCCACCCCACATGTCTCGTTTAAATTACGCCATGATGCACCCTCTACCAACCCCCAAGCTTACTCGGCTAGTGCGTGGTAAGCTTATCAAATATTTGCTACCAATCGAATAGCAAGTATTTTCCAACATGTACTTACATCAGCCAAAGACTGACAGACCATTTCAATTCATTTTCTCTCAGTAGTGATTTTCTAGTGCAAAACAACTATATTTACCACGCCCGGCATCAACGCCCTTCACAGGAACATGATGGGCGCACATTGCCCTCCTTCCAACCCCATCACCGTACATCGTCTGCCAAAGGCTGAATTTTCCTTGTCCGCGATACAAAAAGAAAATAACATATCCGACATCGCCAGAAACGGCACGCTACCTCATCAACTAGCCGTACTAGAGATCGGCAGGTTATCGTGCGCACAGGAAAGCCTTCGCTCTACATCTTGCAGTACCAACCGGAAAACGCTGGGTATCTTGGTGATGCTTCCGGTAGTCACGGGCTTGTTGTAAAGTTTCCATTCCTCATGAATCCGTAACACATCGTCATAATGCATCCTTTCACCCCTCCTGGGTCGATTAAATATACCCGCACCCCTCTATCAAACCCGGACCACTTCGTCAGTACCTGGTATGTCAGCCAAACACTAGATAACAAACGAATAGCATCTTTTTGTCAACATGTACTTACATCATACAGAGACTATCATACTCCTCCTATTCATTTTCTCTCAGTTGCAATCTTCTAGCGGTAATCCGCTCTATCCTCGCGCCCTATAATCACGGAATGGGTCACGCCTGTCATGACAAAAATATTCTGGGGAGCGCATCTCCCTCAGCTAACGCCTCCCAACCCCATCACTGTAGTTAACCTTCCATGTATCCACCTGCAAGTCCTACACGCAAAAAACATGCATGACATCACCACCAGCTTCAGCTCCCTCGCTAGCCCTGGCAACCGTCACCATTCCATCGACCCTAGAAGGAACTCGCTCAACCGCTGGCTAAAGCCTACATCAATGTCATATTTCCGCAACAATATTTCACTCACCTGATTGTGCAGCATACAGCTACTAGCCAAAACCAGTAGAACTATCATATTCTTTGCCAACTTATACTGCAAGTGCGCATTTCAAAGTTCAAATCGTAAACACTACATGTAATTAGGACGATATCCTACATTTTGCCTCCTACACGTTGATGAATACAGGGTTTTGGAATGCCAACCCCACGATTAAGACGGAATGACCCCCTTGCCGTTTGTAGCTCCACATACGCATTTCCTAGTCTGTAAATTAAAATAAGAGATTAGTAAGAAGGTGAAAACAGACACCAGTAGGTAGCCTCTTACCGAAGTTTCCGCGTTGTGAGAAGCATAGTTGAACGTAATTTTTTCACCGCGTGCAATTGGGGACCTCGCAAATAATCCCAAGCAAGTTTCGCCACCCACCTCCCACTTCTCCATCGTGCAAATGGGGGCACAGCTGTGGTTTGCAAACCGAGCCATGGACCCTTTATATGCTGCGTCGACAACATGGCTGTCTGAGCCGGATTCCGTAATAATGTCTGGTTCCACTCAGATCCTAGCGAGTAAATTATAGTTTTGTTAGCCAACGAAATATACTCGCAAAACACGTTTGATTAACCTTACCTTACGACGTTAGACGTATTCAGCTTCGGTAAGTACCTCACCTGTGTACTGGACAACGAAGTTGCCCTCGGAGATGAAGTCGCCTGCTCTTAGCATAATGCCTTTTTCACTTGATTTCTCCGGAGAAAGCGCCACCGACTGCCCCAACTGAAATCGCTGATTGCCACACAGCATCCCAGTAGAATCGCGACCACGAACACATTCAATTTGGATCTGCTCTCAAACACAATGCGTAACAAATCTGTGACTGAAGAATTGAAACGTTCGTACAAACATTAGTCGCCCTACCTCCCGGTTTTTGCATTGAGCAATACATGCAACGCCGTACATATTCTGCAAGAACGAGCAAAGAGGAATGTCGTCCTATCACTGGGTGTCAGACGTCGGTCGACGCTCGATGTATAATCCCCGATAACGCCCCTCAGCAAGCTCTCTACGACAACGACTCATGTAGACATCACTGCGAATAGACTCGTACTCTCCATATGCGTGAATCACGGTTCTTGAGTCAGATAGCTGCCAACACACATAAAAGTACAAATCAAAATGTGATATATAGTCATTCTCATCGGTAACTTGCTCAACAGACTATCTGTGAATCGCGCCTTCTTATACCGATCCTGTCCATTGCCAACAAAGAACCGATCGATTGAGTTTTGAAATAATCTCTTTTTGGACATCAATCCTGGGAGAAATTTCGATCTGCGTTGCTCCCTGGAACTTGGAAAATGCGACTCCAGCGAAGCTGATGTGTGAAGGCCCGATTTGTCCGTAAAAAAGCTAGCAATACACACCCTATCCTTCCTTACTCAGTGTACATTAGCAATAAAACGCTGACATCAATTGAATCTGATGAGCCATTACAGTTTTGTTTACACTGGTAGCTTGGCCTAACGAAGAGCTAAAGAAAACTAAAAGAAAACAAACCTACAGAGGGAACCAGCTGCCTTTCAATATGAGCCGAACTACATCATCCCCTCCTCCTCCTTTTCATCTTCATCAGCGGGGTTCCTCGCTTGGTTGTTGAACAGCGGTGCGGGCAAATCGAGTCTGGCACGTTTAGCCATTTCGAGTCGGCAAACTCTTGGATCACCCAGGGTTAGCAGAACCCAACGATTGCATGCTCCCCTGGACCGTATCATGATAAAACTTCATGGTATGTATCTTCTTCAGCTCGTAGACGACACCGGTTTGAAAGCGAGGCCTCCCATGCGAACGAATTTTGGGGTCCCAAACAGTGACTTGAAGCACGCGTGCATCGCGGCGAAACGGGTCCATCTTCTCCAGCCGACGGCAGTACGCCTTGAAATGCGGTTGCGTGAACCCGTCAACGACCGTCACCCGTGTTCCACGGTTGTTCACTAGGCGTTCAACCGTCAGAACGCACATGATCACTGAGATGAACACCGCAGCCGCCGGAACTGCTCCCTTGACAAACTCTCGCACCTCCTTCACCGAGACGAAAAAGTTGGTGGCCTCCACGGTCGCTTGGTCGTTCAGCTCAGCATCGGCTTCGGCCAGAAGCTCAGCAGCAGCGGTCTCAGCGTCATCGATTCCCGCTCTCATCGTTGCAGGTAGTTCTTTGTTCTGCGAGTCCAATTGAAGACTGACAAAAAACAGTGAGTCTCTGTCTCCGCATCGATCCATAATAAAATTTACCATTCTACAACTTCAACTAGCATTTCACAGTACAGCCATAAGTCCTTTGCTGGGATATCAAGCCGTCGTTCCGACCGGGAAAGCCTTCGGCAGCCGTCTCATCTTCCCTAACCGAAAGCACCAAGTATCTTGGTGATGCTTTGAATAGTCACGGACGCTTTCTAAAGTTTTCTTACCCAGCCGATATGTAACGCGCTGTCATCATGCGAGCTTCCAGCACACCTGTCTCGTTTAGATTCATCCCTCACGCACCGCACTATGACATGCCTAACAATCCAGCTAATAGCCAAACCAAGTTTATTGCAATGTAAATCATCAAATACACGTGCCATAGTTGAAACCGTGGTCGAATCCTGCACCTCCAGCGTAAAGCGCTGCCCCGGCGGGTCTGATCGCGTCGATATTGGCGCCTGCGCCGTCCTGCACTCGGCGCCGAAGCGCGTGAGCGAGGCCGACGCCTTCTCCGTCCTGATCGCGTCGATCTTGGCGCCTGCGCCAAAGCGCGCGAGCGAGGCCGACGCCTTCTCCGTCCTGACCGCGCCGATCTTGGCGCCTGCACCGTCTGGCACTCACCGTGCAGTCTGTGCCGCCGCGTTGTGCTCGCCGCCGGATCGGCCCTAGTGAAATGCCTGATGTTTGAAGGTGCCAGCATTGTTACGGCCGAGATTTTACGTCGGACTTTATACGAAAAATATAGACGATAACAGTTTTTTTTGCTAAATCCGGGCTTATATAAGGGCCCTAAGGGCCTCAATTTAGTTGAAATATAGCTAATTAGTTTATTTCGTAGCTCACGACGATAAAGGCGGATTTCCCTGTTTAATAACTTCGAACCTTCAGCAAGCGACCCTTGGTCGCCTAACGCCAGTGAAACTGACGGATCCTTCCATAGAATCCAAATCGAAAAGTCACTCAACCCAGTTTTCCCCCCAAAAAAAACGCGCTCTAGTTAGAGACGTCATTCTAAATAGTACACCTAACCCATTTCCAAAATGAATAATATCCCTTCGTAAAAACTAAATCAAATAGTAAAACAGAGTGATGTACTACACACAAACACATAAATCGGAGACTCATGATTATAGGGGGGCTTCGCCCCAATTATACCAGGTCATATCAACATATCAATGCATATCGCCAGCGAATATGACCCACTGTAGATGCTACAACAGCGAATAAGGGGCTAAACATTACTTTGATCGCAGGTTAATGCATATGTTTGCAGTAGAAAGAAGAGCGCAAGTTTGCAGTAGAAAGCAGAGTGCTAGCTCGCGCCGAGAGCAAGTCAAACGACGTGATTTGTCATAACATGGGTGACTGAGTCCGTGCGTTGCGTACTTGCACGGTTAATGTTGGTTGCTGCAGTTGTGGTGTTGCTCTGTGTGGGGTTGTTTGGTGGGCTCGTACCCGTGGATATGCTGCCCCGCTGTAATTCAGTTTCTGAAGCCGCTTCCAAACGTAGACGCTTGATGATCGCTTGCTTTGTGAGTGCTAAATACTCCGCAGCAACAGGATCGTTTGGGTTGGGTTGTTGTTGAAACAAACTCAGTTCAAGATGCGCTTCAGCTACTTCAATCCGCTTCTTAGAGTTAGCTGCAGCCAGCTCAGCAGCTTTTACGTGCCGTCCATAAAGAGCTAGGTTGGCGCGGTCTAACTTCGTTCGAGATACTCCTTTCTCTGAGCCCGCTTCGATGTTCAAATATTGAGCGTCATTTAAAATGTCAGCGGATATGGGATCAGCGGTCGATGATGCGTGGGTCTGTCGGACAACTTGACCAGCGGCTGAACGCTTGGTGGAACTTCGCTTCCCTTTTGATGCACGCCATGCCCCGCACTTTTCCGAATCTTTTACTATATACCAGCATTGAAGGAACTTGAACTTTCCGTTCTTGGGGATCGACTCATATAGAGCTATGGCGTCGTGCTCGATGTCTACAGGGCTACGCCCACTTTGACAAGCGTTTGCTACTCTTTCATGACAGCCGACGAACATAGAGACCACTTGCGAAATCGTCTGAAATCGAGAGCTGAGTGAGTGTATAGGGCGTTCAGGGATCGGAAGTGCTGGTCCAATATCACCATCTTGGAAGTCTCGGGGAGTGCGATGAGCTTCGACAGTGAGGCGAGTCAGTTCTGCATCAAATGCTGCTTTCACCTTTTTGTAAAAGTCTTCACCAGTCTGATAAACCCCGTAGACCGGGTCCTTGCTCGTCGATATCCATGCTGCACAAAGAACCTTATCCTCTACGAGCTTGTAGTTGGCGCCACGCGCCTTGGTTGGGGTCCCGTTGGCCTGCATGTCCGTGCGTCGAGTGATTTTCCTGAGGCCATTCGCAAAGTTAAATTTGGCGTGGGATTTGGCATTGAGAGGCCCTCCGCTATTTTTATCAGCAGGATAGCCGCGTTGGTGGAGCCGCAAAAGCTATTTTTCTCAGCCAAATTTGGCTTTAACCCCTGGACAGCCCTATTGGTGAATGTGCTCTAAGAGCATATTCACCAATAGGGCTATCCAATGCAGTGCACGAAAGTCCCCGAACGTGCACTAAGCTTAAAGTACTTTAGTGCATGCACTAAAATCAAGCCGCACTTTCGTGCAGATGACCAAACAGTTTATTACGAGCATAGCCCTAATGAAAACATGACGAGTCGTCATTGACGACAGGCCGCAGGTTTTCAAAATTACATTGTTGACCATGTTCGGACTTTCGTGCACGAATGCACGAAACAGCTCTACGTCGAATTGTTTGGTGATACCATTTTTTGGTCGGATCAAACAATTCTAATAGGGGGGGGGGCAGAATTAGCTTTTTTGCCGACATATTCCTGCCGAGATGGCAACCATATTTTTCATGGTTGGCGGACATTGAGGTAAACCATTTTCGAAATAGTTAGCCAGCCGCAGGCCATTTTGCTGTCAGTCGTGCTTTATGCGCCGCAGGGCGCGACATCCACTCTTATTTTATTGAAGTTTGTATGGCTATTCATTACTGTACATATCAATCCGCAACAAGGCGTTGCAGCGTGCAGCGCTGTAGAGGCGCCCGGCGACACAGAGATGCTTCGCACGTGTGCTCCTACCTGCACCCAACGTGTTTACAGGTAAGTATGCATCAACGCTGCTTCATGCTGCAGCCACGGAGCCGCCCCTCGATTGGCAGCCTGCACTGTTGCTTGCGCCGTGAGGACAACACAGTACACCTAAAATGTAGGTCCTATATGCACGGGTTTGCGTGTATACTACATCTAGATACCTGGGCGAGCTGTAGTGCGTTTGAGGGGCCTTCAGCACACGCAGCAGCCCCCCTCTTGAGCGAGGCCTTTCCACCCATTGCTGGGGGCTTCGGATATGTTGTGTGAAATGGTGAACCATCTCAATTCTGAATCGTGTCATATTTTGCAAATATTCCCACCATTTCTTCGTCCAAAAGTCTACCATATTTTTTGTACCATTTGCCAATTCCGACTCCCCCTAATGCGACTCTTACAATGCGCGCCGAAATTATAGCCCCACCTGAAAATTCGTTTTCTAGTACCGCCACTTGTGCTTTTCCAACTAAGTGAGCGTCTAAGAGACGGCTTAAAGCGATAGAAAACCCATGCAGCAATCAGAATAGAGAAAGCTAGCGCGGTTCAGGAGCAATCGCACAAAAAAAACAAATTTGGGTCGGGTCAAAATTATAGCCGCACTATATAGACTTATATTCAAATTACTCTAGTAACTTGTCTTGGCATGTACTCTCATTCCTCTATATCCCCGTCAACGCTCGCAACATTTCCCAGCGCAATCGTGTCACTTCAGCTAGAGATACATCCTGTGAAGTGTCGCTTGACATTGACATGAAGAAATATGTAGTCGTTCGCAGTATCGTCGAGACACGCACGGATTTCAACCAGCATGGCTCCCGGTACAATGCCGGTTGCAACTGCGCTGGATGTAGTCGGCAAGATCACAGTGATGTTGCTGCAGTACTTACGGCGTAAATCCTTCGTAAAATGCACAAACAAAGTCGCCACTAAGCCATTTACTCGATCTAACGCGATATATATCTGCGAAAGTGAAGTCAAATAACATGTCAGCCAATTTAAGGTACGACCAAGACCTACGGATGCCGAGGAGATCTCTCTCCTCGGCCACGCCTACGACTGCTGTGTCGTTGAACGCCACCTCTTTTACTCCTGAAAGTAGCCTAGAACTGCACGTTCCCTCTCTGATTGCGTGCAGCCTCCGTGACGCGTGCGCTGCGTGCTGCTTCTCCGGATCGGGCTTTTTCCTTCCTGAGAGCCTCGTCGCCCATCCGCTGCTTCACCTTGGCCGTGTTGTGCGTGCGCGCAATCACACTGCCTCCTTCTCATACGCCGTGTGCCGTGGGAGGGGAGGGGGGAACTGAGTTATTGGTGGCTGAGCGCGAAATGAAAACTAAATTGCATCTCGTAAGTAAAGAATAAATTCCGACCTGGACAATACCTTGATGTCATACCTGTAAAAAACCTGGCACATGCACCGACTTCAGTTGGTCTTTCGGAATCAACTCTCAAGGGGGGGGGTCAACTTGATTTCAGGATTGTGTTGAAGTTGATTTCGTAAGCTCTCACTGAATAAAGATCGCTTTTGTCCCCAACGAGTGTGATACAAGGAAATCGCAGCTTCCCTATCTACGAAGAGGGGGAGGGAAAATGCCGACATGTGCCATACCGACGTGTGTTGCCAGCTAAGGTGGACTACGTGACAAACGACACCATGATGCACCTCCCTCCGTTCTAGATTTTGTCCGGACAGCAAGTGTCAGTCTATACATCTATACTAGAAGTAAGCTAATGAAGTTCAATGAGACGAAACAAGACGGACACAGTTCCATTTTGAGAGTGGTTTCTGATGTCGGTTTAGAGCGAGCGGTTCGAGTCGATTTTGATAGGGCATCCTTCACGTCCAAGTTTTTCCGTGCCGAGGAGCTTCCTGTTCGTCGGCACTTCGGTCTCCCAGAATTTCCACAGTAAATACATATATTCTTGTTCATGCAAACGAACATCGAGCCGCGTCCAGCCGGGTCAGAATTTACCCGTTCATGTGCTGCGATTGCGACCTGTACCTACGTACAGGATGACGCCGAGGCACACCATGGTCCTGGTGTCGCCACAGAGTCGCCCAATGGCCCTCTCGGTAGCCTTGGCCCACCCCACACCTCCACTGCGCAAACCGCCTCATACGCTCCCTCCCCCACATCGGACGATGATTGAACCGAGGCGGGCAAGGCCTCCATTGCTGGGACGGGCGGATGGTCCGCCCTCAGTCTTACCGACTCGCTAGTTGCGTGGCACCGTAGCCAACGCGAACCCTTACCAGTGTCAAGTTTACTATCAACCCATGCCGCGGCATACCGCACCTAGCCGCGGCCGAACTCAGGACATGATTTCCAATGCTGTCGGTCGTTCCATATTGTGGGAACACAACCGCTTACAGAAGCTAAACACAGCGCTCAACCTTGTGGGGTTCTCCCTACCCGGGGCTACCCCTATCCATGCGGCCGATCCTCCGTCGTTGAACAAGCCACTTCAGACTGTGTTGTCGGAATTTGTTCGGCGCACCCGCATGCCGCTTCCGGAGTTTGTTGAGCTTCTTCGAGGCCAGTCTTGCGATGACTACCGGCCCAACAAGAATATGGTTCCTCGCGTCTTGCACCACCCCTGCAAAGGCTGTAAACACGTAGACGCGCTTATCGATATCGCCAATCATGGGGCCGCTGTCAAGCGCGTTGCTGCGGCAACGTACTTACCCTGTGCCAACCAAAAATCCTCCATCGATCGATATCGTCTTCTCGTAAAGAATATTCACAAAGAGCTAGACAACTGCAGGTGTATCGTCGTGGACCTCGACATCCGCGAGATATGGAGAGAGGTGCACATCAGCCCGTTTGGCGTGGTGGACACAGGGGATGCGGACTCTCTAACAACAGGCAGAACTATTCACGACTTGTCCGTCCCGGCATTCCTTGGACGACCACGCCGACATACCCCATACCTGCACATCGACGTTCGAGCGGTGTGATGCTATTGCAGTCGAGATCCTTCGACAGCGCGAGGTCTTTCCTCATGCTTGCAGGCTAGTGATGTTGCGTCTGCTTTCCGCAACGTGACTTTCATAGCAATCGCGTATTTCTCGTCGGTGACCGCCTCGAGCAGGACAATGCGTTGGTCATCGATATGACCGCCGCGTTCGGCTGGTCTGGTTCACCAGCGAGCTATGGGGTAATCGGCGGAGCCATCGCCTTCGTTCACGGCACCTCGGTCAATCACTATCAGCCCGACGGCATGTTCAATTACGACTTGGTCGATGACCATATAAACTTCGCGGAGAATATTGGGACCAACTGTGCTGACGCCGAGCAGTCTCTCCGCTATGCCATGACGGCCATGGCTGGGCCTGATGCGGTTAACAAGACTAATTCAACCCCTGGAGCTCGCGTCAAAAAGCTCTCGGCCTAATTTTCGATACCGTTGCTGGGAATGTGTTAATGCCTCCGAACAAGATTGTCCGGGCCCAAGCCTCCGTCGACTCGGCGTACCGTGCAACCTTCCTAAGTCGAGGTGACTATCGCTCGCTACTGGGTCGACTGCGTCATGTGGTGACTTGTCTCTGATATGCTCGTTGTTTCCTGCAGCGGCTCCGTCACCAGGAGCGTCAGTTACATCGCTGACAGTGCGTTTGACACGAAGTGACTGAACCAAAATTGCCAAGCCCTGTGCATTCGGATCTGGGAGCCCATGCATGCAGAAGTGAGACCCAGGATACAAGCGGACCCCAAACGACCGGTGATCAAGAGTCCCAGAGTCAAGTTGCAAGCGAGGATCCCAGAGTCGACAATGGTAAAGTCCAGGAGTCGAGTCATCAAGAGGTCCAAGAGTCAATTGCAACGTGAGTCCGGGAGTCCAAGGGGAGCCCGGGAGTCAAGAGTCAGGAAGTCCACGAGAAGCAAGAGTCCAGGAGTCAAGAGTCCAGAAGCAAGAGTCCAGGAGTCAAGAGTCCAGAAGTCGAGAGTCAAGAAGTCGAGAGCCAAGCGACCAAGAAGTCCGAGAGAAGTCAGAAGATGTCCAAGAGAAATAAGATGTCCAAGAGGAAGGATGTCCAAGAGTCAAGCCGTGACGTGACCTCCAGGAGGAGAAGTCACAGAGTGAAGTCACGAAGAGGGTGATGCTCCGAGATGAGTAACCATACAAAGTCCAAGTCAAGTCAGGTCTCAAGATGTGTCAAGAGCGAAGAGTGGTACTTATGTACCACGGTCACCCACTGAGTCACACCCACGTGCGAGGATGCAGACCCGACGTGTAGGACGATTACGCGCGCCAAGGTTGAAGCTGGGACGCGCCCCATACAAAGATCAAGATAAAAGAAGAGTGTGTGTCGAAGATCGACGCCCAGAACGCAAGTAGAAATCTAGCAGAGATCTTCTAGCCAAGATAAAAGAGAGAGAGAGTAAGAGACCAAGATAACCATTAATAATAGAATCCGTTTTGCCTCAAGACCCGCAAGTGCATCGTAATTCCGAGCACGGGAGCGAGGCGAATATCGCCTGGGACCAGCGGACAGCAGCCTACCGCGTTTTTAGGGACCGCCCCCGGAGGTCTGACTGCCCGAACGTCAACATCCAGACACACCGACCGTGCCAGGGGACGTGTGGGGATTCTCACCCAAAAAGGTCAAGTCACAGTTAGGACGGGGACCCGGGCTCGCACACCGGGAATGATCCGTTACTATTCCATATTATTAGTTGGGAAGTACACTCTTTCGCAGAGGAGCTTTATCCATTCCATATTAACTGCAGTCTAGGAGGTTTGTTAGTGATCGGCCCCTGGAATTATTGATAGATTACTGTGTGATAGGACTGTGTATTAGGTCTGTCTATTTTCCTCCAAACGGAGGTGGTGCGTGAGTCGAAGAGAAGATTATTGATAAGGGTTCGTTTGGAGGTTGACCAGTGCTTCCAAATGGAGAACCCTATTTGACTGGAGTGTTGACCCACCGTCCGAGTGTCCAAAAGAATAAGTGACGGGTAGTTGTTTGTATTTGTATTCTCTATATTTGGGATTGGTTATCTCTACTCTGGGAGTGGATCTGGTTGGTAGATCACTACTTCTCACTAACTGTACGAGCGCCGTTCGGAGGTATACGTCCACGCTCAGTACTCTTATATTTTCTGTACCCATATATTAACAACTCACTAGGTGGAATCCGGTCCGCCGAAGATAAACGGCCCGAGAAGGGGATTACGCAAGGTACACACGACAACTCCGAACGAGGTTTCTCGTTTGGAGGTATACCCGCCTGTTCTCCTCCTGGAAGTTCTACTTTTGGATGGCGAACAGGTCCCTACAAAGGGTAGCACGCGAGCACTATACACCTGGGCGGCAAAAAGTTGTCACCGACTTCGCCACACGTTCCTGTGACTTCCGCCATGAAACAAGATCTACTCTGGAGGTCAATCATCCTCGATCTCCCGTGCTGAACAGTGGGCCCCTGGAGTATTTTCATCGCGACCCTCATCCAGACGTGGTAGTCGAGATGGCCGCCTCTGAAACTGGTCTCTGCGCCCTTGTTCCCTCGGATCGCTGCGTTCTGCGTTCTGCTATCTCTGTCGACGAACGCTAACTCATAACAGCAACCAAGATTGACCCTACAGTAGGTTTCGATATCAACTACCACGAACTATTGTGATGTGCCTTCGCAGTTCAGGCCTGGGGCAGTCTATGGACATCTCAGCACACCACCAGTTCATGTACAATTCAAGAATGACAATACATCGGCCGTGGCATGGCACAACAAGATGCCGTCGTGCAACACTCGAGCTCAGACCGTCATTCGGCTACTTGGACACAGGGAGCTGGAACTCGGGCTGCGATTTTTTGCGGTACACGTCGCTGGTGTGGAGAACCGGATTGCAGACTAACAGCAGTGCAGCGATGACCGCACTATTCAACATAATAACTCTTGGCTGGTTGCAGATCAACCCACAGTCGGATACAGCGAGTCTGGAAGCGACTAGGCATTCCATCTCCGAGCGCACTCTGTTGCAACAACGACCTACACGAACTACCTCCCCGCGCTAAGATCTTGGCTTGTTTGAACAACTCGTCGCGGATTTCAGCCTGCTCTTCTCGGATATTCACTAGACGTCCAGCTCCAGCTGAATACCGACTTCATCCTACATGGTTTAAAATACGGTTTCGGCTCAGGGCGACCCATTCGGGGTGCGGCAATAGCCGCCACACTGCACGGAATTCGCCATTTAATCCAAGCCGCAACGCTCACGTTTCCCTGTATTCATCCACAAATTCGCATGGTTCTGAAGGGAATCTCCCGTCTCGATTCACCCGTCCGGCACAAGGTCCCAGTGCGTCTCCGGATGCTCGAACATTGCTTTCACATGTTAGACATGTCGAAGTCATCAGACCAAGCTCTCTGGGGGGGTTGTGGCTTTCATTTTCTTCCTTTTGCGCCGATCGGAGATTGCGTCGTCGGGTAAGAAGTAAGTTAGGTCCGTGGTTCGCCCTCAAAGCAGAGGACGTGGTTGTGCTGGATACGGTTTCGGGACTACTGCGGCGCGCGAAGCAGTATCAGTACACATACACCTAAAGGACTCGAAGACCAATCAACGCGGAACACCCACGCTCCGTATGCTGAACCGCCCGGGTCACGAGTTCCTGTGCCCCGTGTTTGGGGCTCTTTGCTTGCTTCGAGCACACCGAGGGCTCCCAGTGGACATTCCCGTAGCCGCTTTCGTCACCAAGGCTGGGCTCCCGAAATGCGTGTCGACACGAATGCTGATAAGTTTAATCCGCCAAGCGACAACAAGCATCGGCTACAAACCGACGGAATTATGCGCACACTCATTACGTGCCGGCGGAGCCACGCATATGTATCGCGCTGGCGTCGGCGCCCTTACAACTCGATTCCACGCGAGGTGGGTATGGGACACGTTCAAGCAGTACACAAGGCTCTGTAAAGAATCCGTCGTAAACCTCGCCTCCAAGATCGTGCCCGGCTCAAGCACGCATGCCGCCTTCTCGCTCGGGTTAAGCGGTTTGCACTCGCAAATATGGAGCGGGACAACAACACTCCTAAGCGCGTAACGTTGACGCTGATCTTCGTCATCCAGTTCCTGGGGCGTACCCTGGCGCACCTCCTCGTCGACTATCCGCACTGGTTGTGCGAGTTCTGCGAAGCAGTGCGTGCCTTCGAATACCACAGTCCCGACTGACAGGAGGCCTTTAACGGGCTCGCCCTGCGCATGGCAACGTCTGCGTCGCCAAGCCCAAGCGATCCTCGACCAGCAGGGCAGCCCCGCCATCCTGCACAGCCCATGCGCGGGCCGGCGTCACACACGCCGATCATGTCGGACCATCTCCGGCGCCAGTTCCCGCGGGATGGCGACATCCGTAAGCCGTCCCTCCGGTTCCTTGCCGGTGGGATGTGATACGGTGGCAACCCCGACAGATGTGTCCACCATCAGCACACACACCGCTGGGAAGGCCCCCTCCCGTGGGAGCTCCAGGAGTTCGTCGACCGACACTACGGACCCGATCGCCGTCACCGCGATCACCGACTCCACGCCTGAAGAGATCGTACCACAGTGCGTCACCGAAAGATATGAGTCCTCCAATCGCAGCCAGTAGGTCCTCGTAGGTGGGACACCTCGCGTCCGTCGCCGGTAGATTAGCCTCAGCGCGAAAGTCCGCCGAAAAGTTGGCGTTCGTCGAGCCACGCTGCAGTTGCTCCAGCTCCGACTGAGGGCCAAAGTGCATCACGGTTAGACCCCTCGAGCCGAGCCGGCCACTGTACAGAAGAGCTCTCGGAGATGCGGCACGATGGACATGGGTGACCACCGCTTACATTCGTCGGAGGCGAGGTCGCGGAACAAACTGTGGGCCGCTAGCTGATGTGTGAGTGGTGGGTAGTACTCGCCCTTGACCGCAGCTCAAAACTTGAGCATCTCTGCTGACAGATGGCGGCAGATGGCAGGTTGGCCGCGCTCCCGTTAAGCAGAAGCGTCCATGAGCCAGGTGCAGCCACAAGCGCGGTGACAGAAGTGTGACACTCAGCGCCGTGCGCGAGTACAGAGCCGGGAGGGGGTTGTGAGCTGCGCCCACTAGCGTGAGGTTGCTGGCTTCGGGTCGCAGTGAACGCCGGAGCTAGTCAACATCTCGAACAGCTTGTTCACTTTGTCGGCAAGAGAGAGGCGCTCAGCCAATGTAGGCGACGCCGGCGCACGCCCGACTGGCGAGAAGGATCCGCAGAAATCGCCCAGGTCGAAAGGCGCGTGCGCCGGCAGCGCCTCTGAGGACTCGAAGGCAGCGGTCACACCGGCGGCAACAGGGGATTCAGGAACCACTGGGCCCGCCGTACCGCTGCCAGTACCAGCTGGTAGCGAGGCAGAGAAGGAGGTCGAGGTTGAACGGGCTGCTGGGGATGCCGTTATATGCCGGCAGCGGCAAGGTCGTCGACTGGTGTCGGTCGGGCCGCGCCGTCAGGGAGTGCGGTCGCAACAGAGGCAGACAGCGGATTCCGGGGCTGTATCCGATGCCACAGGAGGCGGAGTTCCACGAAGGTCAGGCGGTGCATCGGGAGTTGACGAGGTCGGAGGCGCAGCCGGGGACATGTCGAGGCGTGGAGAGGCAGGCGTGGAGGGCGTCGTCGACATGATGGCGCAGGTGAAAGTAGGTTACTTGATGCCGACACCCGCTTGAGCTTTAGGCGAAAACTTGCAAACTGAAAGAATCTATCGATGTGTTAGCGGCACCCGCCCACAACTTGATGGTTCGTGAGCGTCCAGTGAGCTGATCGCTCCGGCGAGCTCCAACCCAAATTGCCTGCTCTTGGGATTAGCAAGGTTCGGTGTGACCGCACTCCTTTGTCGAAGAAACTACTATTCTTGTCGGACACCGCCAAGAAACTCAATGGATAGCAGCTGCGTCCTTCTGGCGCTGTGTGTGGCGTTTAGGAAGAGTTCTCTACAGGCGGCAAAAAGGCGGGCGCTACGTAGACGCCTGTACGAGGAATTGCTAGAGATGAGTGGCAGCGCATGGTGCCCATGCGGCATTACGTCACTCTGCATTGCCTAAAGGACCCGTCGACGGCTAGCTGGATGGATACGTGGACGCGGGGCACGGATGAGATTTTTTCACGACCACTAGGCTCCCCAGGTACAAGTGCGTCTATTGGATCTGGTGAAGTGGTTTCTGACGAGCAATCTATCGCTTTTTATTGCTACAGGTCAGCATTTTGTGTGTTATTAGATATATTCACCCTATTCTACATCATTCCTTCCTGGCAACCAAATGGAGGGCGCCCTCGGAAGCTACAGCAGCATAATCAGGTGCTCGGAGTTCTACTTTCTTTCTACGTAGGCTCCATGCGAAGGACGTCTATATGTAAAGAATTTGGGATTCCACCCTCTACGCAGGCTCGAGGGATGCATGCAACCGAGATTGCGCTATCTTAGGCTTTGCACGACTTCGAGCCCGCGCTCATAGTGTGGCCATCACTAGATCGTCAAAAGGCGTTAGCCCGTTTGGTGTCAAGGCG
This sequence comes from Phytophthora fragariae, assembly GCA_009729435.1. Lineage (NCBI taxonomy): Eukaryota > Oomycota > Peronosporomycetes > Peronosporales > Peronosporaceae > Phytophthora > Phytophthora fragariae. The sequence goes on from QQOI01000016.1 coordinate 75,395, forward strand.
TCAACACTTGGTTCAATTGACCTGGGGCTTCTTAGACGGAAATAACTACTGGGTGCGAAGGTTCATATACTACATGAGATGGCTGCATGACTGTGTGTTAACTATGATTTATTACTATGCTGCAGCAACCTTCAAACCCGGACGTGTAGAGTGCGCACTACAACGGGTGGTTGCACAACGTGTACGCTACCGGGGCATTGTGCTTCAGCGCTGACGGGCTGATCGTCTGGAAGAAGCACAATTGCCCCGGTAGCTGGAATGATGGAGACACGTCCTTGGACTTCCGACGCATCTTAGCGGATCCGACTCTAAAACCTGACCCGAGAAACGGCATTGTTGCCGACAGTGCCTTCCCATGTTCGAAGGAGATGGCTGGGAGAGTGATGCCTCGCTCAAGGAGGGCGACCTGGCCCGCCTAGTGCCTTCCGTTAGGCGAGCAGCGAAGATCACGCACATTGATTCGCCAGTCGGCAGAGTGGGGCATAGGGCCGGTGGAGAAGGTTTACCACCGACTCCTGTTGCCCCTGCCGTACGACGTGAACAAGAGGAATATGAGGCTGGACAACCTTTTTCGTATGGCCAAGTTCCGCGTGTGGACAGTAGGTATTAGCGAGATTAGTACTACTCATTTCCACGGACATGAGAGAGTTTAAATGAATCTACGCTTCTCATTAACAGGTAGATACACTTGACACAGCGTAGGGTGGTGTCCGTAAGGCATGTGGCACTTACAGCGTTTGGAGACCACCTCTCTGCATCGACGCAATGATGAGCATCATCTGATCGCCGCCTGATCACATTCGACGCGTTCCTCATAGAGACGCCGATTCTCGGTCGCAATCTCGGCCTCCTTCCTGTTCTGCTCGTCCCGAAGCAGTTTGCTCATTTCGAGCTCCAGGCACCTCCGCGCCTCGGCCATTGCAGCTTCTTCACGGCGATGCACTTCTCTCTCCTCCCGTTCTCTCTTCTCCGCAGCGAGAACCGCCTCACAGTCTTCTCGTCAGCGGCGGTCTTCTGTCTCGGCTCGACGATCAGCATCCTCACGCATAAACATCAGCACCGGAAGCATGTCTGCCCCGGCTGCAGACTGCTTCTCCGTGGCCTCACCCATCTCTTTCCGGAGTTGGTCTAGCCTTTTCTTAGCACGAATACGCTTGTTGCTGGCGTACGTAGTCCCATTCGTTGAGCTGTCTGGTGTATATCTCTTTCCTCCAGTGCTGGACTGGCGGCCCGTCATCTCGTCGAGGTTATGACTCGGAGCTCGCAGCTTCCGAGTCAGTTACTGGCAGTGTTTTTGTCTTGTTCCGGTCCATCTCCACCGCATCTTCGGCAGCACATGCAGGGTCATACATAAGGGGGAGTCCGTCAGGAGAAGAGATTGTGGCTCGAGCCGGGGTCGAAGGGTTCTGCCTCCCCTCGGTCGGCCCACTGCTTGTATAGTTGTGGGGTGATGGACATGTATAATTATCTATGCCGAGACCTTATGTGAGCTCCTCGTTTGCAACGCCAATTTCGCTTCGCTCATGGCGGGCAAGGTGTCGGTAAAAATATATCAACTCCTAGTTAGGGCGCCTACGCCGACCCACGCGCCGACCCACCCGCCGACCATTGCAGACCTCCGCTTTGTCTCGGTCTCTCTGAGGCCTCAATATACAATATAGTAGCATTGGGTATATACATTACCAACCCGGATAACTGGCTATAAGGGGTTTGCTTACCCTTCACCCAATTATATCCCTGACGTCCTTCATAACTGTATGCACGCTATGTTCATCCTTTTGCTGCGCCGCAGGAGGAGGTCATCCGTTTTTGTTACATACACGGTGTTCATCCCTTTCACACTAGCTTTTAATCTTTTCTCTGGATGGTCATCAGCGGGCAAGCTCCCCTCTCCGTACACATTGCGATCGGCTGTGGCCGTCGCAGAAAAGACCCGCTCTGCCGCTTCGTCACCGCGGGTCCTCTGCGCATCTGTTCCAACGTTGATCAAGGTGGTAGGAGCCTCCCCTCCCCCGCCTATGACTTGTTGCGAATCCAACGTAGGAGGAGATTGATCCTCCTCATCGTCGGACCACACGTCCTCGTCCAATGAGGCGTCGAAAGTACCGCGTCTAGTGACAACCGTGCCGACGGCACTAGGTGTCGGCAATTGAGAGGCGCCAACACCAAGCTGGCCAAGTCCACGACAGAGGCTTGGCTGTCGTCTTCGCCCGGGCATCCGTCGTCACTGGCCGAGTCTCGTGTGGCAGTAATCATCGTCGTCATCGACGCCCGCCTCCTCCGTGGCGTCACCGCCGGCTACGTCGAATACGGCGGCAGCGTCACGAAGTAGGCGGGGGTCATTCTGACCTCCATCGAATCCGTCGTGAGCCGTACGTGCTCCCGCCTTCATATCGATGGACTGCTGCACCTCATGCGCAAGCGCAATCGGGCGGAGCTTCGGCGAAAGGCCGTCGTTGTTCCCGGGGGGGGGGGCTTCGTTTTGCAGTGATCTGTCTTCCCCGACTTCCACTTAAGCTTTGTGGAGAATAATGGAAACTGACATTGATCTCTCGTCTTCTCGGGGGTGAGCTCAGCTGGCCCCACATGCACATTCACTATTCAGTGGCATCAAACTAGATACTTCGAAGTTCGAAGTACTTTGCAACCTAGGTAGATCATGAATGCACCTCTGGGTGTCGGTGCAGCCCAGATCAGTTGTCTCAATTGGGTCCCTCGGTTGCCAATATCGCCCACATACGACATGCCAAAGTGTTTTGCGCGGGGGGGAGGGGGCAACGAATTGGCGAACAAGCTGGGGAACATCTTCGTACATCACGGCAGCAGGGTCCCATGAAGCTACCTCAGAGTCGAGGTCAATCCACTGGACAAAGATCTCCCACTGATGAGAGCCTTGACCCAGTCGACACTCCAACAATTTATCCACCAAATGAAGCAGTTGGCGGCGACCCGTGCCAGCAAAGCGACCTGGTTGTCAAAAGCGATGTCCACTCTATCTACTTTGACCCGCTGGATGTCGGCCTCTGCCCGGTTGGGTGATAGTAATAGCAGTCTCCGACGCCGCTAGAGCGACGGCTTTGGTTGCTGGCTGTGCTGCTCTCGAGAGGAACGAAGCTACACATACAAGGCTTGCAATGAGAGCCGGCAAAGCTGGTAATAATGACTGGATATTTGATAGGTAAAAACAATTATCTCGCTGGAGGGGTCTGGGATTTGTGACGACCCGGGTCGTCGCCAAGTGCTTCAAATGCCCCCCTTCGTCATGTAGAGCGTGTGCTATCAAATCTTCAGTAATACCACGCTCAGAGTCCCGATAAAACTTAAGTCGCGATGCGTAAAGAACCACGGTGCCGTACGGCGCGCACAGATCGTGCACCTAGAACGTTTAATCATTGAGGGAGCGTACGATTCGCTTCGGACTACGGCACAAAAGCGCTAGTTTGCTGCCGCCTGCTTAAGGTGCCAGCACAAAATCGCCAATTACGAACTTTGCCAGGTTTGTTCGGTCTGCGACCACGTGCTTGGGCATATTTGCGCGACGATGTCTCTGAATGCTGCTGGTCAATAGCATCCAAAGCTGTGCGAACATCTCGTAGGTGTTTTTGCTGTTGCTCTTCGATCCAGAAAAAAACAATTCTCTGCAAAAGTAGGCGGAAAGATGACATTCAGTTGCGACGACCCTGGTAATCCAGTAAGCTGAAATTGGTGCGATTGCCCCCAGTCGGTCTAAGGGTATGCTATTCAGCGCTGCTTGCACGAGTGGTAGAAGCGTCGACCACTGTTTAATTTGCAACTTGGGCTCGCTGGCCATAGCCTTCAGACTGCGCAGCAGCAAACGGTTCACTAACTCAACTCAGCCATTTGCCCATGGAGATTATGCCTTGACAAAGTGTTGGTGCGGTCGAAGTATATGGCGCAACCTAATAAGTTCACCATCCCCGCTCATGTTATCCTTGAGGACGAGTACGTAACCAGTCGTGTGTTCACTTCGAGGTAGTGAAAGAAAATCGAAATGAAGAACTTCGTTGCGTTTAGTGACTCGTAATGCTTCACCGTAAGGTCGATGTACTTTTTTTCTTGTGTGCTGAGGCAACGTATGCAACCTGCCACAAACGAAGCCATATCGGTGGAGAGGGTATCCCACACGAAAATATCACTCAGGATTGAAGTCGATACGTCCACACCGCGATGGCCATTGGCGAGGAGACACTTGATCGATGACAGCTACACTAGCTGTAGCTGATGCGTGCGAGCCGAACTCGAAGCGTCCAAAGGAGCACCCTACCTCGATAATTAATCACCCCACACGTTATCTTCACCACGGATGTGCTCAATTTTGTACTGATAACAGGTAAGCGACATCACCCAGCGTTGCAGCTTGTCTGCTTGATAGCGTTGCATGTTGCTGTCCATAGCGTAAGTGTGGTGAAGCGCACGAAAAACTTTGAGGACAGATCACAAGATGGGGATGTGGAGGCGAGTCAGGCGCGAACTGGCGCGAATCGGCGAATCTGGTACAAGCAGGATGACGCCAGTACCCCGGATCCGGTAGAATCGGGGCGGCCGACACAGATCGAACCGGGTGGGCGAATGCCGACGTGGAGAAGTGTCATGCGAAGTCTCTGCCGGAATATGAAAGCTGGCGACAGGTTGAAGATAGGATCGAATAGGTAACAGAGGATGGCATCATGCGAGGACCCCATCCAAAGATTGGACAGCCGTGGATATACATGTGGGATCGCCGATCGGGATCGTAGAGCGAGATCGCGAATCGAGATAGCGGATCGAGATCGCAGATCGTCGATCGACCAGGGATGGGAAGAACCAAGGTGCGCAGCCATGCCAAGAATCAAGTGGTCGTCCGGTTGAAAGATGCAGGATGGGATGGTAGCCGTAGGGACGTAGAGGCTAAATATAAATCAGAGTCGAATTTGCACTAAAAGCCACAAGTGCCTTCAGTCAGCTGCCGCGGAACTATATTGGCCTCGGCGGTGCCTACAAGTGTTCAGGAATAAAGGATCTGGTAGTGAGGTTAAGTCTGGATAATATATTGACCAGCTTTACCCACTCTAGTGACCCTTTCCTTCAAGTACCCGTGTCCGATCGACCAGATTTAACAGTTTGGCTGGCTCGATCGTGTCTCCTCTCAACCCTCAAGATCTCGCCATAGGAGGCGACAAACTACTCGGAACGGAACCAGCACAACACGGAAAGGCAACTACAGGTCTCGGATTGCATCCAGACCTCTCGATCTGAGCGATGAACCCTCGATCGAAACTAATAACCGGACGCAGAGTGACGATTCCCGCGCTGCTCCAACCCCACCCCCGCGTCTCACCAAGACAATCAATCTTGACCAAGTGCTACATCGTCGGAGCCCCGAGAGAGCAGATCCAGCCCGCCGACGGGTACACAAGGTGAAAACAGTTCAGCTGATCACGGATCAAGGGGGACCCCTCCGTTAGTCGGTGTCTGGGCGCTGTTCGCACGTGGCCCTCTGCCGGGCCGCCGTGCACTGAAGTCCCTTGCTCACTGCAGAGCAAATCTTTAACTGAATTCGGTTAGCGGTCTCTCTGGCTAGGCTAGGCTGCGTATTTGTTTCGTCAACGTCCTTCTGGTTGAACTACCGTTGAACTACAGCCGGGAGGTGGATCCTGGCGGATCATTTCCCCATCCACTGTGGAGTGATTTAGTAAGTCGGAGCGCGTTGATGTTTGCGACGACCAGCAGTCCGGCGGCGCGGCAGTCTTGGCGCATCAGTTGAGCTGGAGGTGGGGCTAGCAAGCGCGGTCGCCATATCAGAGCGCAGCTTATCGTGAGGCGCAGCGTCGAGGAATGCTTGGAAAAACTGGGGGACGTCCTGCTTGATACTGTCCGCGGGCTCCCATGAACTCTCGACGTCGTCCAGCCCATACCATTTCACAAAGATATCATAGCGGTGTGAGTCAGGACTCAACCGACATTCACGGAGCGCTTCAACGAGGTGACCACCTTCACCATAGATCGCCTGCTCTTGTAATTCGTCGACCTGTCCACGACGCGCGTCGCGATACAGTTGTAGCCGGGAGGCGTGACGAGCGGACATTTCGTACGGCTGTACAATATCCTGAACCTCGAACGTGAAGTCATTTAGCGCGCGAACGATTCGTTTGAGGCCTCGCCTCACAAGTGCCAGCTTATTGCCGCATCGACCAGTGGCTGTCGCAGCGAGGACAAAATCACCCTCGCTGAACTTCTGCAACTTGACACCTTGTCTACGCGCGTGCCGCTCGCGTGCTGCACGCCGTCTCTTCTCGCTCGCATTCACCATCTCCGCGTGGAGTCTGTCCAAAGCCACGCGGACACTGTCCACATGTTCTTGGATCTCCTGTGCAACCCAGTGGATAGAGGCCTCCTCAGGATCGCGGGGGTGCAGGATGCTTGTCAACTGCGTACCCCCGGGCAGTGCAGTAAATGCGGTGAGCGGGGATTTTCCTCCCAGTCGGTCAGCTGGCATGCTTTTGAGTGCTGCTTGCACGACCGGCAGCAGAGCGGGCCTGTCTCGAATGGCCAGTCTGCGTTCACTGAGGAGTGCCTTCATACACTTCAGAACCTCCCGATTGACGACCTCAACGGTCCCATTAGCCCAAGGCGTGTAGGCCGTCACGAAGTGGTGTTGTGCGCCAAGAGCGCGCTGCAATCGTTCCACAATCTGATTTCTGAAGTGCGCCCCTTGATCCGACACCCATTGGTGAACCACGCCCAACCGTTTAAACCAGTCAATCAGAGCCTGTTAGGCGGTGTCGGCCGTGGCTTGGAGACAGGCAACTAGCTCCACGTAACCGTTCGTCCCATCTTTAAGCACCAGCACATACTTTACTCCACCATCACCCTCCACCATACTGAAGTAATCGAAGTGAAGTATTTCGTTGGGCTTCATAGCCACCAGAGTTTCACCAAACGGGCGAGGGATACGGCCGCTCGCAGTCGCCATACAATGTAGACATTCACTAACAAACGCGGCAACGTCGACCGCAAGCGTCTTCCAATAGAATACAGACTCGAGAGAGCACTGAGTGGTCTGTGCACCCCGATGTCCGCTTGCTCCGGCATGTACGATCACGCACTGGAGCTGCCGCAAATCTTCTGCGTCGGCTGGGATCCAGACTTGTCTGGGCGGCATGACCATGAGCTCGCGTTCGCCAGTCTGCTGGGCCTCTTCGAGGTCTTGACCAGCTTCACGTGCCGCGTCCTGGACTGCTTTAGTTTCCGTCTCGGACGGCCAGACAAACTCGGGGTCCTCGAGAGGGGATACGTGTTCTACGACAGCTAGCCGGGTGACTCTAGTCGCTTCGTGTTCATCTTCGCGTACTTGGCCCGCACCCCAACGTCTCAGCAAGTCGCCCCAGACGTTGACTTCGCCAAGGACATGCTCAGTAATGTACTGGAAGGACATTAATGAGAGCGCCCAGCGCTGTAATTTGTCGGCTTGATATCGGGCCATGGTTCCATCAGTGGCGTATGGGTTGAAAATGTAGACGAGATTCCGGTGGTCGGTATATAGTCGGAAACCCCGAGGTCGAAGCAGCAGGTATTCCAGACGTCTAGTGGTCTCGATAATTGCGTAGGCTTCTTTCTCAATCGTCGACCAGCGACTTGCCGCACCAACAAACCGCCCACTTAGAAACGCTAAAGGACGATGGTCCTGCTCGGCCAACGGTCGTTGGGCTTCACCAGCAGGGAGTTGAGAGACAGCGGCGCCCCAGAAGTCTTGGCTCGCGTCGGTGTCAAGACACACGTCCATTGTCGGATTGGGATGTGCTAGTGGCACCATTTTCAGCAGTGCTGTGCGAACAGCTTCAAAGCTGGCGACCTCTGCGTCGCCCCAATTCACGTCTTCCAGTCGCACCGTCGACAACTGATTTTTCTTACGAGAGCCAACAACTTGAGCAGCACGGTCCAATGCTTCATACAGAGCCGCAGAAGTGCGCGAATACTCGGGAAGGCTTTGTCGCATCCAGTTGGCGGCACAGACAAATTGCTGCAGTTCTCCAGCAGTACGTGGCCGCTGCATCGCAACCAGACCTTGGACACGCTCCGGACAATGCGTGACCCCATCGGCGGATATGATCCGACCACACCACTTCACTTTCGTAGAGAAAAATGTGCACTTCTTCGCATGTAACTTCAACACGTACTGCTCACATCGCGCAAGCACTTGGTCGAGCACATCCAGCAAGGCTTCTTTGGTCTCAGCAAAGCCGAGTATATCATCTAACCAGGCTAGCATGCAATGACCCAGTAAATCTCCGAAAATCTCTTCGACGACACCCTGGCAGTACGCGACGGCGTCCGTGGCACCCATCGGCACCCGTGTCGGGGTATAAATTCCACGATGGGTCACAAAAGAGTAAAGTTCCTGGGGGTCCGGGTGCAGGGGCAACTGCCAGTAGCCCCTGAACCAGTCGAGCACGAAGAAGAATCTTGCTCCCTCGAGTTCGCCGATCACTACATCGAGCACAGGCATCGGCCAGGACATCGGCTCCGTCTTCTCGTTCACACTTCTCGTGTCGATGGTCATGCGTGGATCGGCAGTTGGGTCACTGTCTTGTTCTTTCTTTCGCACGATCTTAGGCGCTGAGGACCAACGGCTTCGATGGTTCTTGTACACCAGGCCATGATTGAGCAAGGCACGCGTGTACCGGTCGAGAAACTCTCGATCCGTGGGCGAATAGCGACGAGGCTGAGCTCGGACTGGCTTCGCACCAGCTTTTAGATGGACTTGCATCGGTGCAACTCGCACTGGCGGGTCATTGCCGAAATCTACACGAAACGAGTCGGCCCGTACGTGTAAAATTGTGGTTAGTCTTGCTTGACCGTCGAGCGTCAAGCCCATTTCCGCAGCGATCTCGACTTTCTTTTCAAGATATTGGATGACCTCGGTCAAATTCGTGGGATGCATCGTTGGCGTCGCTGTCCGCGTCTCATGTCGCTCCACCGCGTCCTCGTCGTCGGGGAGCATCGGCGGCTCTGCGTACAGGCGACGCATCCCTGGAGTCGCGGCTGGCACCGCTCCAGGCTCGAGGTTATTCGACTGGGCTACGCTGAGCTCCCAATCTGGGCGTACCTTTCTAGCCTCCACTAATAGCTTGTCGGTGGAGTACCCGAGAAGTCTCATGGTGGGTCGGCCGACAATAACCTCCATGCTGCCGTTGTCTTCCTCCACATAGAAAGATAGATTCCGGATCATCAACGGCCCAGCTGACGTTGTCAAAACAACCTCGTCGACAGTGACAATGCGGGTCACGTTGATCTTCTCCTTGCCCACAGGCGATAATGTGATGCCCGCGACTGGGTTTACGCGCAGCACTTTTCCGATCTGCGTTAGCGCTTCCAGAACACCCCGCGCTACCAGCGATGTGTCCGCTGCTGTGTCCAGCATTAGCGCTGTAACCGCGATTTCGTCAATTGCCGCCGCGACTGATCCGCGATCGTCCGACTTGAGACGTTTACTGGTATCCACAATATCAAGCTTGCGAACACTCTCCGATCGTCGAGCTTCACGACGCTCGCGCAGTTCTCTTAGCAGGCGGGTGGCTTCTTCGGGTGTGCAGCGCGGACACTCGCGAACTTGGTGATCAGTCGACTGGCATTTCAGGCAAGAACCTCTCGCTGGTCGCCGGTCACCCGACGATGTCGAGGGCGTCCCGCTCGTGTCGCCAGTCGCCGCAGCGGGAGCCATGGCGCCTTCCTGTCCGCCACGGCCACCTCCGTATCCACGCCCTCGTCCACCGCGTCCTCGACGACCAGACTGCTGACCTCGGCCACCAGCTCCTCCGCGGTCACCACCGCCGTCACGCCCCGTCGAAGGGGTCTGAGTTGTAGCCCCAGACGGTGCAACATACTCCCACGTCATAAACTCTCGCAGCAGCTGGGTCACCCACGAGCAAAATGGCACTACCTCGTTCTTAGACTTCTTGTTTTGATGTAGCGTGAGCTTCGTTGCGACCACGGCTTTGAAGCGCGGAGGAACCAGTGCATCAGCGAGGTACTTGACCAGCCGGCGCTACTCATGTTCAAAGGCGGTGTCGGTCAGGTTAAACTTGTCCAGTATGCCTTCTAAGTCAGCTTGAAGGTTCATCATCTTGCTTTCCGGCTCTGGCCAGGTTGTCTTCATCTCAAACTTTTTCATTGCGACATCCACCGCCGCATAGTCAACAAGAGAGGGGACCTTGGCCAGCATGAAATAGTCCACCCACTGCTGCTCCGAGATCAGGTTCGGCGCCGTGTTGAACTCGTAGCGTGCTATCATTCTCTTGGTCTTGAACTCAATACACGCCGCAACAGGCATAGCGAATGCTCCGCTGTAGGGCGTCTGCAGGGCGTTCACCGCCGCTAAGTAGGTCTCGTACTTCTGCATGAAGTCCCGTCGATCCTGTATCGTGCGACCAGCAAACCTTGGGGGCTGCGGTAGCGCAGGCGCAGCAGCCACGCGCTGCGATGTCGGTCTCGTCTCGGCCTGGGGACTCGCCGTCGGCATATCCACGTCATCGTCTCCGCCACCAACCGTGTCAAAAGGGTTTGGGATCTGGATAGTCAGTTCCGGTGACACAGGGAGTGGTGATGCCGCACTCTCGAGCTGCATCGCGGCCGTGCGCTCCGCGAGCTCCTCAACAGTATCATCGCCGTTCTCGTGTGCGCCAGGGCGTTCTGCTGGCGCGGCTGCGTCGCCGGCGTGATTGTCGTTGTCGTACTCCATCGTATCACGCGCTAGTGCTTGCGCGGAGTCGGATTTTCTTGGAACTCTAGTCGGTACTAAAGTTAACTTTGTTCGCACGTGGCCCTCTGCCGGGCCGCCGTGCACTGAAGTCCCTTGCTCACTGCAGAGCAAATCTTAAACTGAATTCGGTTAGCGGTCTCTCTGGCTAGGCTAGGCTGCGTATTTGTTTCGTCAACGTCCTTCTGGTTGAACTACCGTTGTACTACTGCCGGGAGGTGGATCCCGGCGGATCAGGCGCTGTGGTAGCTCGATGAAGCCTCAACAAGATTTTGGCCGATCCCGCTCCACTACATAAGGGTGAAAAATGTAAACCAGGTTACGATGGTCAGTCAGTAGACGGAATCCTCGTGGCCTTAGAAGCAGATATTCCAGTCTTTTGCACGACTCCACCAGAGCAAATGCCTCCTTTTCGATAGTGGGCCAGCGATGCGACGATCCACGAAAGAGTCCACTGAGAAATGCTAAAGGCTGATGCCGTTATTCCAACAGCGGCTTACTTGCATTTTCGGAAGGCAGTTGAGTTAGTACTTAACCCCAATGATCCAAACTGGCATCATCTACCAGGACAAGGTCCCAGACAGCTTTTGGATAAGCAAGTGGCACAAATCCAAGATGTTTGCTCTTAACTTGCGCCAAACAGTCCTCTTCTTGTTTTCCCCAAGCAAAGCTAGCCAGCGAAACTTTGCCAAGTTTACGTGTGGTACGCGCACCGCTGACTTGCAGTAATTTCTCGAGAATATCATAGAGTGGGGCTGTGACACGGGCAAATTCGGGAATACTGGTTCTCACCCAATTGATGGCACAGACGAATTGCTGTAGTTCTGCAGCAGTTGTAGGAGACGCTAAGTCAACCAGCCCTTGAACTATTTCTGGACTGTGCGTCTCTCTGTCGGCTGAAATGACTTTCCCGCACCACGTGACTTCTTTCGCTAAAAATTGGCACTTCGCAGGATTGAGCTTAAGGCCAAACTTGGCGCAGCGCCGCAGAACTTCTTCCAGGAACTTCATAAGTTCTTCTTCCGACTCTGCATAGCCAAGGATATCGTCGAGCCACACAAGAACACCACGATACAGCAGATCGCCAAAGATCAATTCGACTACACATCGGCAGTAAGTCACTGCATCGTTGGCCCCAATGGTACGCGGGTCGGAATATACATGCCACGGTGTGTCATGAAGGAAAAAATCTCCTGTGAGTCTGGATGCAACGGAAGTTGCTAATATTCGCGAAACCAGTCACAAATGAAAATACTTTTGCTCCAGTCACGTGCGTAATGACAACGTCTAACTGGAGCATGGGTCACTGGATTCCAATAGTTTCATCGTTGACAGCCCGCGAATCAATACACATTCTGAAGTCTGCAGGTGGTGGCTTGGACACGATTCGTGGTGCTGAAGCCCAACGACTGCTGTAGGTTCTGTACACGAGCCCCAAATCTTCAAGTTCAGCGAGGTGAGCGTCCATGAATGCTCGCTCCATAGGAGCGTAATGCCGCGCAGTACAGTGAACTGGGTAGCGTCCGGCTACAGCTGCACTCGTAACTGAGGCACATCCACGGGGGGATACAGCCCAACTATCACACAGAAGTCTTCTTTGTGTTACTTCAGCGATGCTTTCAGTCTGTTCAGCGCTTCACCGCGCAAACCGTTCTTGCTCGCATCCTCGATCGCACTTAGCAGACGGTCGCGAACTAGTTCAGCATTCCTCTCGGCATTTTTGTCTCGGGTAAGAATGCCCTTGATTGAAAACTGTCGTCCGCTACTGAAGTTGCACAGGAACGTCCGCCAGCAGCACCTTCATCATAGCAGGATACTTCGCGCAGTTGCTGAGCTCTCATGAGGGGCGACGGCGAGACATTGTTTCCAGTGGAGAGTACATACTCTGTCTGCTTCTCAAGCGCCGAAACCAAGAGTCCGTCCGTCGTGTATCCTAGCGTCACCATCACTGAGCGACCTACTGTCAGCGCCATCGTAAGCTCAGTATCATCAATCTAGCACTCCAAGTTCCTCAACATAAGCGGCCCCGCTGACGTGTGCAGGACGACTTTGTCAAAATTGGCTTGCTCTTAGAGTTTCACAGTACCCGGACCAAAAGGCTCAAATTCTTTAGAAGTCTCGCGCTTGATAAGATGAAAAAATCGGCCTTGCTTATCCAATTCGGAGATAAAATCACGCGAAACCGAAGAAGCATCAGCGCCGGAGTTAAGCAGGGACGCTTGCACTGCCAATCCAAATACAGTAGCATCCACTGTTCCGTGATCACCGAAAACTCGGTTGTCTACTTGCTCCGTCGCCGTACTGGGGTCGTTACTGCTGTAATCTGCGGCGGTTAAACGTTTCATTGTCCCTACAGGCGACTTCGTCTCCTTGGTGTCTTGTTGGCGAGACGCGTGAAACTCGTCATAAAGCTGCTTGGTCTCACCAGACTGCACAAGCGGACAATCTCTCACCCGATGCTCTCGAGACTGACACTTCAAACACGGCCTTCGCAACTTCTTTGCTGCGCTTGATTCCTCTAAGGATAGTAACTTAGCTGCTGATCCATGTCTCTCCGAAGTGAGCTTGGATGAGGCGGCAGCTAGACTGGGAGGGGTAGTAGCATTGGATGCCGAGTTGCCTCGGCGAGTGTTCTGAGTTGAATCCTGATGCTGTGATTTACTGAAGCCAGTTTGCTGAAGCAATGTTTTCTCCCAAACCATGAAGGAAGCCAAAAGACTGGTTAGCTACCGCGAAAACTCGATGACGTTCCCTTTGTACTTCTTGTTCTGCTCTTGGTCAATTCGACGTTGAACCTCAGCTTTGAATGTTGCAGCCACGAGAGCTGCGACCAGATACTTCACCAGTTTCTTCTGCTCGCGCTGGAACATGATGTCCACCATGTTGTGATTCTCCAGGATCTTGTAAAGATTAGCTTGCACCCGGTTAACACGAGAGTCGGCCTCCGCTTATGTCGTATTCATACTCAACTTCTGCATGTCGGTATCCAGCGCAGCAAAATCTTCGAACGCTGTCTGCTTTGACGGCAGGAAAACACACAACCCACTCATCCTCGGTCACATCTTGCCAACCTTTTGCAAAAGTGAACCACGCGATGATCTCCTTCGTGCTCCGCTCGATGCACGAGTTGGACAATAGAGCGATTCTGCTCCGTCTGGAAAGCTCTCAGCGCTGCAAAATAGGTGTTGTACGCCCGTAGGATGTCCCGACGCTCTTGCATGGTGCTTTCCTTGTATCGAGGGGGCTTGGGCAGTGCCGGAGCGTTCACCGAAATCACCACTCACGTCCTCCATCTTCAGCCGGGGATGCTCGGAGAATCCTGCTCCGGCTGGGGCGACCATCGAATGGGTTCACAATAGCGTTGAAGCCCGTCGCGTTATCTCAGCTCCCGTTCCTTCCGCCCTAACTGCAGGTGCCCTGCTTCCTCGGAGACTCACCGTCGAAATGTCTCGACGAACTTGTCTCCCTCCGACATCTCGTAGTCAATTCCGATAGGATCTAAATTATACTTTGATCTATCTTGATCGACCTTCACTTAAGCTTTGTGGAGAAAAATGGAAACTGACATTGACCTCTCGTCTTCTCGGGGGGCGAGCTCAGCTGGCCCCACATGCACACTCACTGCTCAATGGCATCAAACTAGATACTTCGGTGTTCGAAGTACTTTGCAACCTTGGTACATCATGAATGCACCTCTGGGTGTGGGTACAACCCAGATCATGCAGTACAAGTTGCGGAATTTTCGTCTAACCGAGTTGTACTCGAGCGCGACCTCCTCCCACATGTTGCACTCCAAAGGCTCAGGAGCATCTGCTCAGTCACACTGTAGGTGCGTTCATGTCGTTTACCAAGTGACCATTGTGTGGTCTTAAACACTACAGAGACTACAGTTTGTCCGATGGCATTATCGAATATTTCGACTAACTGGGACGTATCATTACTTTCAATGACTTTCACTATGCTGGGATCGACACAACCATCAAGTTCCCTGACGATGATCCTCGTATGATGGAGCTCAACGATTATGCCCGCAGACTAATAGCTGTCACGCCTAACCAGTACTATCATGAAATATTTCAAAACGCAGCATTCGATGCTGTTATCGAACATAAGCGTTTTGATACGGCAAAGAGTTTTCTACTCCATATGATCATTCAGCGTGAGGCGTCAGCTCATAACGGGACTCGAAAGGTTGTTTTTCTTTTTTTATGGTCCTGCTAAAAGACGAGTACCGTAGTATAAGATGTTGGAGCACCTGAAACTCAGATTTGTTGAATTCGCGAGGTCGCTCGCATTGGTAGCGCTCTCCGCTACGTGCGAGCTCGCGCGTATTGCTAATAGGGACGCTGAGTTGATGGAGATGATTGATAACGCAAATCATGGCGAGTAAGAGCATCTCCACCGGTTGTGAGTAAAACTAAATATTGTCTATTTTCTACGCAAAAGTAGCGATAGTTTTAGTTTTTGATGTCTCCACCGGTTTGAGTAAATATTGATTAACTTCGACATTTTTTACCCGAACAGATTTTTTGAGCAAGTCTGACCACAAAGGAGGCCTTGAGTAAAGCATTGGCCAAATGCTCAGCGCCCCCCCCACACACACAACTGTTCCCATGTCGCCAGCCTCGCAAGCGTCCCAAGCTACAGTATCGCCTACTCGAGTGCCCACCCTGGCCCTTGTCCAGTCCTCGCTCGCGTCGTCAGCATCTCCACGCCCCCCCCCCGGCTTCCCTGGAACTCGCCCGGCGCGCTCTTGCGCTCTCGTCAACCTCTCTGCTTTCAGCATCCAGTACCAACCGCGAGAGCGAAACGGAGGAGGGGGATATCGTGCTTCACGAGACGATAGAAAACGAAGGATCCATGCTAGAGGGAGACTTCGGGGCGACCTCTGCTACAAGAAAAAAGGGAAGAACTTTGGGCCCGATGAGGATTTGAATTTTGTAGCAGCCTGGCTTGATGTCTCCCAGGATCATGTAGTAGGTGACGAGCAAAAGAAGGAGGCATTCTGGGAGAAAGTGCATGCGGGCTTTGTAGAGCGCATGACACGGGCGGGAATCAATTCGGCCAATGAGTAGCGCGTCGCTAGCAGCTTGCAGACACGTTGGCGAACTCTTCAAGCGACATGCACCAAGTTTGCGGGCTGCTACGCTACTATTTACGCGCGCAATGAAAGTGGGAAGAGTGTGGACGACAAGATTATCGATGCTCATGTTCTCTACCGCAGCAGAACCCACTGTAATATGTTTCTGCTACGAGTTTTGTAGGAATTGATCCAACCTGGGCGACGCTGGTGAAGTCGATAGCGGTTCCAAGAGACAATAAAGAGAGAGCTTATTGTAAAATGCAAGAAGGAAAGACGTCGAGCGGGTTTTGGTGTTTTGCAGTCAAGGCTCGCAATCGTGAGTGGGCCTGCCCGATTCTGGAGCCATGCGAATTTGACCAAGATTATGATAGCGTGCATCGTTCTTCATAATATGATTGTCGAAGACGAGCGTGGAGAGGACCTACCCTACGACTACGAAGGCGTTGCACCGGTACGCGTCTCAAGCTTTACACCTGCTAATGATTTTACCAGCTTCGTCGCACAGTTAAAGGCAATTCGAAGCACGCAGCAGCACAGTCAACTACAAAAGGATCTGATTGAACACTTGTGGCAAGTGAAGGGAAGCAGTTCGGATTAACTTTAACTACGTTTGCTCAGTTGCATCTAGTTTGTCTTGAAGTTTTTTCTAGCGATGGCTATGGCTATCGATGGCTATCGAAAGCGCCGTGGTGACGGTGGTGTTGGTACTTCTACCGTCGATGATACCCCGCTAGGAATCGAACGACCTATTGGTAGAAAATCAGCTAAGAAGACTCTTGAGGCTGAGAGCAGCTTAGTTGCACTCGTCTCAAAATTAGCACGCGAAACGGAGACTAAAAACCGCCTTTTGAAAGACGCAACCTGTGAGCAGATAATGGCGCGGAACTTGGAAGGATTGGGCGCGACACAGCGTCGCTACTACGAGTTAAAGCAAGCGCAAATACTGAAAAACTTCAAGACAAACTAGATGCAACTGAGCAAACGTAGTTAAAGTTAATCCAAACTGCTTCCCTTCACTTGCCACAAGTGTTCAATCAGATCCTTTTGTAGTTGACTGTGCTGCTGCGTGCTTCGAATTGCCTTTAACTGTGCGACGAAGCTGGTAAAATCATTAGCAGGTGTAAAGCTTGAGACGCGTACCGGTGCAACGCCTTCGTAGTCGTAGGGTAGGTCCTCTCCACGCTCGTCTTCGACAATCATATTATGAAGAACGATGCACGCTATCATAATCTTGGCCAAATTCGCATGGCTCCAGAATCGGGCAGGCCCACTCACGATTGCGAGCCTTGACTGCAAAACACCAAAACCCGCTCGACGTCTTTCCTTCTTGCATTTTACAATAAGCTCTCTCTTTATTGTCTCTTGGAACCGCTATCGACTTCACCAGCGTCGCCCAGGTTGGATCAATTCCTACAAAACTCGTAGCAGAAACATATTATAGTGGGTTCCGTAAAAATGATTCCCAACTTCCTACTTACCGTCGGCTAAGTAATAGTCCGTGTTGTACTCGTTCCCGTTGATGGAGTATTGCACTGAGGAGCCTCCATGTTTGTTAGTCGGGGAAAAAGATCAGATCGATCTAACACGTTGATGTCATTATGGGAACCTGGCATACCAAAGAAGGCATGCCAAAACCATAAATCCCTCGAGACAACAGCCTCTAGCACAATAGTTGGCATCTCTTCTTTGCCTGAGTACTGTCCCGCCCACGCAGTTGGTCAGTTTTTCCATGCCCAGTGCATGCAGTCCAAGCTGCCCAGCATTCCCACGAATCCCCGCTCCCCGTGCATCGCTAGAAGCCGCTGGACATCTTCTTCGTTTGGCGCGCGCAGGTATTCGTCACCAAGCACATGAATCACTGCAGAGCAAAAGCGCAACAAACTCTTAATAGCAGTGTTTTCTGCTATCCGGACATTTCAATTGTTTGAAGTAAGTTATCATGGCAAGCAACGGCTCAGGAAACCCGTTCGACAGACTGGTCTTCCCCAAGGACACCAAGCAGTTCGGTGTGTGGAAGGACCTAATCATCGGTCATCTCCGTCAAAAGAGCGCTGCTCTGAGCCGTGAGGCAATAGTGAAGGGCCAAGGCGAGCCAGCATTCTCCTACGAGGATTTGCTGCAGTCAAGTTGCGAGGTCCCTCGTCCGATGGATTCGGAGGATGGGGAGCTGAACCGCAAGTACATGTGGCAGCAGGTGATCCTCAATGGTCAGGACACCTACATTCGGACGCTGTTGAGCCAGACTCTACCCAGGGAGTATCTGGAGTCGCTGCGGGTCTCGTTCAACGACGAGCGACTGCCGGCTGCATGGAAGCGGCTGGAGACAATTTTCGGCCAGTCGAATGCCCAAGGCCTGGCAACTCTGATTGCAGAGTTCGATGACGCCCTGATGAAGGATTTCGATTCAGTGGGCCAGCTCATCCATCGTGTCAAAGAAGCGCGCAACCGGATCAACCGCCAATCGCGTGAGGCGCTGGGGGATGTAACGATGATTCCGAACCAGTACGCGGTGATCAAGGTACTGTCGCTGTTCCCAAGCCAGTACTGGGGCAACCATGTGGATTATACCCTTGGTGGGTTTCAGTTGGACGTGATTGAAGGGATGCTGCGGAACGTCTTCATGAACAAGTCACGGAGCCAGATTGAGGCTATGCATGCAACGGCTGTGCCTGCAAATCATGCTATGGCTGCCAATAATCTGGACAAGCGTAAGGCGCGTAGCGCTGAAGTGAAGAAGCGCGATGATAGCTACTACTGCGAAGGCAAGTACAATCAAGATGGTGAATCGCACTTCAAGCGGGCATGCCCGAAGATGCGCGAAGACCGTGCCATGGGCATATTCAGGACCAGCCTTTTTGTGAAGCCCAAGACAGGGGGCGTTGCTCATGTGAAGAAAGGTCCGCAGGCGCCCAAGAAAAAGGCCAAGTCAGCGCGCGTCGAGATTCCGGTGGATGTGGCGCTCGTGAAGCCAGTGGGCAAGCCGAAGGGTGTTGCGTCTGCGCAAGCGACACGTGCAGAGCCAGGGTCATGCAGCAGCGAGGAGCTGACGCCTGAGCAAGCCAAGGCGGACGTAGATGCGCTGATGGGCTCGCCACCTCCAGGATCTCCGGTGGTGTCAGACACGGAGATGAGTGACGACGACGACGTCGACGATTTCGACCCTGCGAACGTCCAAGCTCTGGCGGGAAATGTGTCGGAAGCTTCCGGAAAAATTGAAGCGGGAGCGAAGGCCATCGAAGAAACGGTAAGGACTTTGTACCCTGGGTTGTTGCAAAGAGAGGGGACTGATATTCACACTGTGATTGGGTGTTGGACTTAGGTTGCGGCTACGGTCTAACCGCAAACGCGTCGCTCTTTGTGAGCAAGAAACTGAGCCAAGAATTCAGGTTTACATTCGGAGAAGGCAGTAAACTGAGTAATACACATGTTGGTTCAGTTAAACTCTTTTTTTGGGGGTCCGGATGGTATCCAACAATTCTATTTTGACAATATGGCACTCGTACCGAAAGCTAAAGCAAATATTCTCAGCGAATATTGGCTGAAAAAGACAGGGTATCAGATTGTAGAGAGTGTCAGAGGAGGGTACAAATTTCTCCTGTGGAAACAGAAGTTAGCCGTTGTAGCTATTGCGGTAAATGGTGCATACTATATACAGGCTCGCACGTTAAGGGAAAGGCAGATGCACTGCTCTGCAGTAAAGGCGAGGCCTGCAAAACCACTAAGGGTGTTAGGCTATACACAAGTAAAGGCCACATTTATGGAGTGGCACGTAAAGTTAGGACACCTCAACAGAGATAAGCTTATTGAGGTGATGAGTGGTAACCTGATACCAGGACTACCTAGCTTTAGTAGGGTGGCTTTATCGAAGTTACCGTTCTTCTGCCACACGTGTACAGAAATGAAGATGCGCAGAATGAGCTACAGGAATATGGTAGGCACTAGGGATGCACAGCCTATCAGTACGATCCACATGGATACTAATGGACCAATGAAGACACTGGGGGTGTACGGAGCAGTAGGGTCTATCAGATACTTCCTGAGCATAATAGACGACCAGACGTCGTGGCGCTGGACATATGTCCTACGAAAGAAAACGGAGGTACAGACAAAAGTAAAAGAGCTGATCGCACAGCTAGAAAGGGAAGGAAAGTTTACAATTAGGCGCATCAGATCAGATGGTGGCACAGTGTTTGTAAACATGGCTTTGAAGACGTTCTGTACTCAAAATGGGATTGCCTTGCAGACCTCCAATGCCTACAGCCCAGAAGAAAATGGAGCAGCCGAAAGGGCCCACCAAACCAAGATGGGTAAGGTGCGATGTGCTCTGCGAGACGCAGATATGGCTGCAAAATAGTGGCCAGAGGCACTCAAATACATGCCATATGTGCAGAATTGCACACCTATGAGTCGCCTCAAGAACAGAACTCCCTACGAGTTAGTAAAAGGGGTACATCCTGATGTAAAGACACTGCAGGTGTGGGGATGTGTGTGCTTTGCACACGTACCAGAGGCTGTGAGAAAAGACAAGAAACTGTCCTCTCGAGCAATTAAGTGCAGATTCCTTGGAATTTCTGAGGATACAAAAGGGTATCGATTACTGGACATATACAACAACAAGTTCATTGTTGCTAGGTCAGTCACCTTCGATACAGAGAACAGCTCGAGCATTATAACACGATCGTTCGGAAAAGTGCCAGAGAAGCTAACAGCTGATGTGCTACGAGAGATCGACTCACTTAATTTACCTTCGAGTAAGGATGTGGACGCTCAGCAGGCATCACAGTCTAACCCTGATAGGATTACAGGAGCAGTGGGAGCTAAACGAAGAAAACAGCAGTTGCCAGTAGCAGTGGGAGCCAAGCGCAGATCTCACAAAGATATAGCTGCGACAGTCACCTCGCGACCACAGAGAGTACGGGCGACTCCTGCGAGATACTCTGACTACAAATGCTACCAGACGCACATCGACAATGCGATTGCTGTTGATTCTACGGTCAACAGGATTGCAGTTCCCAAAAGCATTAGGGACGCCCTCACTGGGGCATACAGGAAACAGTGGCGGCAAGCTCTGGATTTGGAATACCAGTCGCTTCTAGAAAATGGGACGTGGAAGCTAACACGTCTGCCGCCTGGGCATAAAGCATTGCCGTGTCATTGGGTACTTGCTATCAAGTATAATGCTGATGCCACTGTCGAGCGATTTAAGGCCAGATTGGTCGCTCAAGGGAATCACCAGGAATATGGAGTAAACTGTGACGATGTCTACGCACCGGTAGCACTGTTTGAGTCACTACGACTCGTCCTGGCGATTGGAACCATTTTGGACTGCCACATTCATCAAATTGATGTGAGCACCGCATTCCTCAATGGAACGGGGGGGCACATCCAAGAAAGTTGAACTCAAGTTACTACTACGTACTACAGTAGTCCGCAGTTCGAAGAACTGCGTTAGGGGGTCTAGAAAAGTTTGTCCCCTAGTGCACCTTAAGCCCTCTGATCCTAAGTTGCACAGCCAGCAGAGTTTGTCATTAGGCACCTTTCGAGACGACGGTTGGATGTGGGTTGTGGGATAGCTCTTTCCCACATCCCACAAACCACAAACAACAGGTTTTTTGTTTCGAAACCCATTGGTTGTTGGTTGTGGGAAGTGACTGTTCACGCATATTCATATCACACCACGGAGGTTTTATCATTGAGCGCACAACAACGCCGAAAACAACAAGGCGACACAGCTTGGCAACGCCATCTTGAGCCACCCGTGCGGCAAGCCCCAATGCTCAGTGGCTGCGCCGGTAACTGACCCTCGATGCTCCCGTCCTTGTCGCTCTTGCTCAGGCCACCCGTGCCCTTGCCGCGCCTGTCTTGAGCCTGTGAGAGAGCGTATGGCGGGAAGTGAGCGAGTGAGAGTTTGTTAGCATTTCAAAATCTTTTTTTCGCAAAAACATCTCCATCTCCTATGATCAAATGCATATCATGATAATAAAAGTCTAGAGTGTATCGTCTAAGACGGGTTCCCACAACCAACATCGCTGTGGGGTACAGAGGCCGTTTTGGCGGATTTTGCGATAGGGCTGTTGGATACGATTCCGGCGATTACTAATCAGCCTCCGAAATGTTCTTTTTATGTGTATCTATCCCACAACCAACAACCAACACGGGCTTCGAAAGGTGCCTATTTAGTAAATAGGCACCTTTCGAAGCCCTTGGTGGTTGTTGTAAATAGTATTTAGGCAACCTTCACATCTATTTAAGGTGCCCTGTTTAAAACCTTACTATTATTATAGCAGCAGTTTGTGCTCGCGCTGCAGCCACTGACTGACACGTTTGGCCCGAGCAAGTCAGCCCTCCACGCCCTCCACGCTGAATCTGGCTGCTCGTTGGCGCAACAACCTCAAACGGAAGCGCGACGGCAAGTAACCAGAAGCCACACGACTCGACACACGTATAGAACGATAGATGTTCAATATTTCATGGATTATGTCAATTGATCTTTTTGATGACACATCTACGGGTTTTGCTCGTCTCTAGCTGCTGATGACGCAGACTTCGTTGTGCTTGGAACCTCGGTAGCGTGCCAGACACTCGTCCATGTCGATCAACGGCTCGGGCTACGTGTTCAGCGTGAGTGCGAGTTCTCGTCTTCCATTCCACCACCGCAGAAGCTGCTGCCACTGGAAAGTGGCTACACCATTCAGCATTGACACAGATACGAGCGCGACGTCCAGGGCCCAACAATTTGAGCTTGCTTGGTTTTCTGACAGCGACCACGGATAATGCCGTGTAAGTGACCTCAAGAACGGCACGGACGCCAACGCCACCAAGTACTTCCACGACTTCTACACGCTGGCCGAAGAGAAGGACCTCGTGTACTCCTCGGCCTTCGACGAGCCGTGGAAGCTGGCCACGCTCGAGGCCAACGAGACGGTGGAGGCGTATTTCGGCCTGTTCACGCAGAGGGGGCTCAAGGACGTCATCTCGGCCGCCACCGCCTCCCTCGACGGCAGCGACTCAGCCACCATCACTGCGGTCGGCGCGGACAGCTCCACTTCAAACGCCCCGACAGTGACGAGCGCTGCTTCCACGTCGGCTGACAACTCGACCTTGACCACCACCACGTCGGTCGACGTCGCTTCCTATGGTGACTCGATCCAGGGCGAGGATGCCTCGGATGTATGACGCCTCCTCGGACGATGGTGAGGACGACACGACTGACTCCACCCCGCTGACCTCCACCACCACCACCACGTCGTCGTCGCACAAGGATTGCGGCATGTAAGCTGCTAACAATGGTGAGCGTGCCGGTCACCGGCCATCGAGTCTACATGTAGACAAAAGAAAGTGAGTAAACCCATCAATACAAAAATCACGAGAACGAGCAAAGAACTAGTCTTCTTCGTAAAGCCCCGGGCATGTCTTGCTCTTACAGTTGCTATGATGCTCAAGAGATATTCAGATCAAATGGACATTCAGTAGAATGCTTGCATCTTGCTGTGAACCGACTTGTTGGGCCTCGCCGACCTTGCTGGGGTCAAGCGAGAGAGAAAACTCTCGACTTCATTTATTCCGGGAATTGCTTTTATTTTCAGAAGCAAACCGGCCAGCATGCAGCACAAGTCCATGTAGTAAAGAATTCGCAGTTCGAAGAGCTCGTTTCGACACTACACCCGCTCGTCTTGGTGTTGGCGTCAGTCGAGTCCATTGAAGTTGCACTGGCTGGTCCGATGCATCGAACAATTCAAAGTGTATGCAACCTATTCTCTGACATATACGTATATAAGTTAGGATACCGACGGACATTTGTCCCAAAACACGGACACGGTGTGGTCACTAATTACTTGGAGTCTTTCTTCTTCCGCTAGCGCCTGTGACCGGCTTCCTCAGAACAAGGCGTTGAAGACGGCGGATCAGATGAGGAAGGCACCTTTTTCGGATCGCACGAAGTTAAGTTTAGACGGTAGTCTAGCTGGGAGGCGGCTGACAGCTCAGCCGCGCTCATAGTTAAATTCTCTCTGCTCTCGACCCACCACTCCACACCCCGAGACGCAGAATTAACAAAGTTTATTCGCTCCACAAGTGTGATCCCTGAAAAGAGTTTTTGTCCATTTGGCCAAATCCTCCGTTAACGGCGTCGCCGTAACGAATGCTTCACGTGATACTATACGAGACATCAGTACATGTAGATACGGCTGCTGTGGCTTGTTCACGACTGCTGCTTTTGATTTCCACTCCATCACTACGGAGAATTTATCCTTGAACTTTGTACACGGTCGACCCAACCGCACACACAAAAGGGAATTGTGCGGCGCCTTTAGATGGACGTATATTTTGCGTCATCTGAACTGGCATTCCTACACCCAGCTGCTCCCCAGCCCCGTTTCCAGCTAATTCACCCATGAGTTTCAAGTCTTCGTCCGATTTAGCTCGGCCCCATCGTGCTCTTTCTACTCTCATCTCCATTACTTTGACGCAACCAACAAGCTTTCTTAACTCAAACTTCTACTATGTAGTATTTACCAACATTTCACTTTCACGTACTGTTCACCCCCCCTTCTCACGAGAACTGCGATCCCCCTGACCCTTGGGTCCGGGTCCCCTAATACAGAACTTGCTAAGGCTCAATCTGTCACCTGGACAGGTTGGGATCGACCCGTTGGCTATCGATGGATGGCAACTGGCCAAAGGGAGCACCAGGTAACCTTGCAGACATTACTTTTAAATCGGACGCCTGCTTCTCAAGTGCTTCGTCTCCTCTGACGACGTGCTGCCGCCTTGTGCCCAAGGCAACAAACTAAGCTGGAGCGTGAAAGTTGTTAGCCATGTTGGTCCTGACAACCGAAGAAGAACAGAAATACGGCGAGGCGGATCCAGCGGAATGGCATCAACAGAAGCACGGTAGCGGTGGCTTTTGTTCAAAGATGCTCGACTACTACTGCAGTCACCGCGGTAAGCTGCAATATGTTATCTGGCTGCACAAGAATTGCGACGAGGAATGCAGCACCCAAGCAATGGACAATGCCGCGACGAATGGCCATTTGGACGTGGTGAAATGGCTCCATGAAAACCGCTATGAAGGATGTACAACTGCTGCGATGGATGGCGCTGCTAGCAACAATCATCGCGACATGGTCAACTGGCTGCACGAAAATTGCGGCGAAGGCTGCACGACTGCAGCAATGGATAATGCAGCAAGCAATTGGCACCTCGATATGCTTAAATGGCTCTCCCAAAATCGACGAGAAGGCTGCACTACAGCAGCGATGGACGAATCTGCGAAGGATGGCAATGAGGCGGTACTCGATTGGCTGCATCGGAATCGATCGGAAGGCTGTACGACTGCGGCATTCGACGGCGCAGCGAGTAATGGTCATATCAACATTGTGCAATGGCTGCAACAGAATCGACGTGACGGCTGTACCAATACGGCTATCGACGGCGCAGCAGCAAATGGACGTCTTGAGATGATCAAGTGGCTCCACAGAAATAAATCTTTCACTGAAGGATTCAGAAAAACTACCATGGATGTGGCCGCGAGCAATGGCCACCTAGCCGTAGTCAAGTGGTTGCACGCAAAGCGCAACGAAGGATGCACAACCGCTGCGATGGACCAAGCGGCAGCAAATGGGCATGCTTTAGTCGTCCGGTGGCTGCACGAAAATCGCAATGAAGGCTGCACTACTGCAGCCATGGATGGTGCTGCTGGCGAAGGCTTTATGGATGCAGTCAAGTGGCTGCACAAGAATCGCTCGGAAGGATGCAGCGCTGCTGCTTCGAACGGGCATTTGAATATCGTTCGCTACCTGCACACCAATCTCAGCCAACGCGCCACGAATGAAGTTATTGCTGCAGCCGCAGAACATGGTCACCTACCTGTAGTTCTGTACTTGCACGAACACCGATCCGAAGTTTGTTCAGCTCAAGCGATTCTCCAAGCAAGGAAGAACAAGCACGACGAAGTTGTCGAATTCTTGATGCAACATGAAGATTGTAGACAAGCAAGCTGTGTGGGTGACAACCTTGGCAAGGCGACTCGGGGAACTCCGTACAGAAAACGCTAATTCTTCAGCAGTTGATTTTGCTAATGGTGGGCTTCCAGCTGGGGGGAAGGTTCAACGGGGTATGCGTTTAGGCACTAAACTCGAAGCACGTCTTCGAGCTGAAGTGGAGGCCGATATCCGTGAGGAAAAGGCGGCTACAATCCGAGCTGAAGTTGAAGAAAACATTCAAACAAAGCTAGAGGAGATGATAGCGAACATTCGTGCTGAGATTCAAGATGATGTCGAGAGGCAAATGCACGAAGAGATAGAAGCCCAGCTACTAGCTGGCCTTGACGATCTATAGTTCATCGCAAAATTAATGAGCTAGCCTGAATCTACTACGGCCTGAACCACAGAGCCGCTCATTCAACCACTAGCGTAGTTTTTTTTGGGGGGGGGGTAGTGGGGGGTTAGGAAACGACAAGACCTTTCCCACTCACTGGGACATCGCTCTGCGATGCCGAGCTGGCAATAGGAGATAGCAGTTAGGAAACCACTGCACATTAGGAAACAACTGCCCGGCCGACTGGCAGAGCCGAGCAGTGAGCAGTACAGATTTTACCAAGTCGAGCTCAATACACTTTGGGTTTACCAGGAAGCGCCGGCTTCCCCAGCAGAGTTTCGCTCGGACCTACTACAGGGGGAGGGGTATTCATGATCTTATGCACCCATATGAACAAATTGATGTATCCTATTCCCCAGGCGGTTCGAGTCGAACGGAGGGATGTCTACTACATTTAGTCCACCGATCTCACTTCACAGTTTGCGGTCTCGCAACTACACTCGAGTTTTCGAGTACGGACCAGATCTAAATGGTCACCCAATTTTCCGAAGCTGAGTGCGCGCTTGGAGTGTGCGATCCCTCCGGCTGACATGGCTTGATGCACAACCCCGTGGGGATATGCAAGACGATGAAGATTTTCTACATCAGTCAAGGCAAGCTCGACCTCCTCAAGTGGATGTCTGCAAACTGTGAAGGCGGTTGGACGGAGGCGATGGGAGAAGTTGCTATGACTGACGCAGCATGAAATGGACACCTGGAAACTGTCCAGTATCTCCACGAGCACCTCAACGTACGAGCTACAAGTACCGCCATAGCCGCCGCTACTGAAAATGGGCACCTCGGTCTTGTCCGGTACCTCCTCGAAATCGCATCGGATCGATGCCCAACCTGCAGCGAAACCTGCACGTGTGTGGGTTCGACTGAATCAGATTCAACTGCGTCGGAGCAGACCCAGGAGCAGGCGAGATCAACTCGATTGACGGTTGAAACCTCGGCAAGTTTTAGTGATTCGACATCCCTCCCGAGCGGCGACGACCAAGTCGATGAGTGTCCAATCTGCTTTGACGGTTTGGATGATCCCTTAACTACGGCGTGTCGTCACACCTTTTGCACCTTGTGCATTTTGCAATGTCTCGAGACGAACAACGCATGCCCAGTTTGCAGGCAAACAATCAATATCCTCAGTCCCGCGGAAGCGAATGGGAGACAAATTCCCGAAGCTGTGGCATTCCAGCCGTCTCGCCAGGAAGAGGAAGAGGATGCCGCTGTTCGTTCTTCACCATTCTACCGGTCGCCGGTCGGAAGTGACAGCTTCCGCTTTCAAGACGATGCAGAATCCCCTCGGCACTTGAGCATTGAGTTGAAGGAGGAAATTACGCGTGTGTCTGCAGCGCATCGTTCTGCCATGCTGTTAACTTCAGGCCGTGGTAATGCGCGAGCGTTGGGGGAATCTGTGTCGTATCCCGGAATGAGGTCAACTACGAGATCAACTCAGCGACGTGTGTCTACCTCGTGGATTGATTCACATGGGGGCATTGATGGACAATATGGCTTGCCTAGTTATGACGATGGGGACTACATAGATCCGCGAGAAGTCGAGCCTTATGGCTGGCCTAGGCCGGCGCCACATGAAGAGCGCCAATTCAGATTCAATGACGCGAACCGGTCGAGAGTCGAATCCCATTTTGATGTTGGGGAAGAGGCGGAAACTTGCTCGATTTGCTTTGAAGTGCCCGAAAGTCGAGCGTGGACGCCGTGCCGTCACTGCTTCTGCTCGAGTTGTCTGGACAAGTGGCTCGAGAGTGAGGATATATGTCCAGTATGCATGACCCTCTAGCCAAGACCAAGCATGGTGGTATGCTACCAATAACGAATCCCCCGAATTCGTTTTTCGGTCGCTAACGTCATACATCTGATAATCGATAAGAATGCATGCGTTCTTATAACGATTTGAAAAGTGACAACATGTAGAGTTGTGTCATCTTGCAAAAACTGCCAATACTTCACTCGAGGTTCTGTAGTGTTTGAAGAGAAAACATAAAATCTACAGACAGAAGTTGAGTTTCTACAGAACCTCACAAGAATATACAGACGTGCAATTATCGCCATAACGTTAATCGATGGGACCAAATCTGTAGGACCAAATTTTGGTCCTACACGGCGATTATCCTTTTGACCCAGCGGAGCTCAAAGCCCCAGACAGACAGACACTCGACACGATGAGCGGCCAGACGTACAAGATCGCGGTGCTGCCGGGCGACGGCAGCAGAGGTGCTGCAGACGGTGGGCGAGCTGTTCCAGCACCAGTTCCCTTCATCACGGCGCTGTGCGGCGGCGCGGCCTACGAGCAGCACCAGACGCACCTGCCACAGTCCACCGTGGACACGGTGGCGGCCTCGGACGCCGTGCTCTTCGGCTCGGTGGGCGGCCCCACGGACGCGCAGGAGGACCCCAATTGGAAGGACGCGCAGAAGAACTGCCTTCTGGGCCTGCACAAGAACTTCCAGCTGGCCGTCAACATCCGCCCCGCCACGATCTACTCGATGCTGCCGGCCCTGTCGCCGCTCAAGACCAGCATCATCGCCAACGGCGTGGACATGGTCATTGTGCGCGAGCTCGTGTCGGGCATCTACTTCGGCGAGCACTCCACCAACGGCGACACGGCCACGGACGTCATGAAGTATACGGAGGCCGAGATCGCCAAGCCCATGAAGTTCGCCTTCGAGACGGCCATGAACGTACGTCTCGGCTGTGTGTTTTTTTCATTATGAAGTTTTGACATGAATTGGTTGATGATGTTGCAGCGCTTCAAGCGTCTCACCGTCGTGGATAAGGCCAATGTGCTGGACTGCAGCCGTCTGTGGCGCAATGTCGCCAAGGACGTGACAAAGGTCGGCGCGTCCGGGGCGGGCGCTTCGTGGCGGGCGAGCAGTTCTACAACCAGGAGATGTACGGCGCCATGGACTTCCAGTCCGATGAGTGCCTGTGCCTCATTGGCGCCGCCTTCACGTCCATGCTGATGTACTAGGCGCTGGTCATGCTGGTGCAGGTCATGCTTGAGCTCGACGGAGATCGTGTCGGTGGAGCGACGCATTCAGATGCCCTTGACGCTGAATTTCCTCGTCGGGCTGCTGACCATTTTGTCGTCGACGTGCTGTTGGTGCTGCCGCTGGCGCTCGTGTTCCACTACTGGAACACTACTGGAACGAGTACGTGACGCTGCGGGAGGACCCAGTCATTCTAGTGTCGCGGATCCCCATCGACCGCATCGAGCTGGGGGTTGTCATCAGCCGCGACGCCTTCGGCGAGCTTTCGAGGCCTGGACCTGGTCATCAAGACGCTGCTGCCGAAGAAGCGCAAGGACCTGGCGCACATCCATGCGTTCCTGGCTGAGGTGCGGCTTGAGTCGCTGAGCGACCTGTTCCGCGTGTCCGAGTTCATGGCCGGTGGCGACCTGCGCTCGCTGCTCAAATAGTATCTTGCCCCCCTCCGCGTTCACCAGGGCATGCATGCGAGCAAGGTGCAGATCGCCTCCCAAGTGGCATACGCGCTGACGTACTTGCACTCGCTGGAGACCGTGGTGCTGCACCGTGACCTCAAGTTCCCAAACAAGCAAGCAAGCAAGAGGAGCTCGGGTGCGTTGTGAATGGGAACATGAAAGTAGTGAACTATCGCCGTTAGTTTGAATCTAACATGAAATGTATATTGAATGTGAATAGAAGCAGAGCCTAGGGCACACGTGAAGAGGCTGCATGCAGTGAAATGTTACAATTCACTGCATGCTAAGGGCGTGCCCAATTCGTCCCGGCCGACCTCTCTTCTTCCGTGGGCGCTTGTCGGGAAAGGTTGGACGAGGTGCTGGTGATCCGTCGTACGGCAGTCCGTGGGCATTTAGAGCTGCCATCACGTGGCAGCAGCAACCAAGTTTAAACCACGTTCGACATTGGCACGTTTTTTCGCTGATGTTGACACACCATCCCCGTCCACGCTGCTCGACGATCATCATTGTGGCGTCGGCTTGCTCTTCTTGATCGGCTGAGAGTTCATGTTCAGTGCTCGCGTCTGCAGAATCGGGGAAGGATGTTGCATCTACAATCTCTGGACGTTGAAAAACGAAGCACTCGGGTCCTGGAGAGTCGGCTGTGAGAGAACCGGAACCAGTGGACAAGATCTCAGTGGAGTGCGTTGGAGCTGGCGTCAAGGTATCCTCGTCCTGGTCGAGAAGAAACGCTATGGAAAGTCGAGCACGGGCTGGCCGTTCATCAAGGTTTGTCCTGTCTTCGGATGGAGCTGGGGAATTCTGTTCAGGTGGGTCTTGAACATGTTGTGTGAGTGATTCTGGGCCTGGTCCTACACTAAACAATTTTTTGGCTGCCAACTTTCTATAGTCTCGAAGGACGTGAGGAGCTGCGCGTGTGCAGGTTTGAAATGTGTTGCTGAGTGGCGAGCGAACTGAGCATACTCTGAGTAGTTCTAAGAAAAGTGGGTTTAGCCGGAGCAGTCGGCGCATTGAATGCTGGTTTTTTAGTTATCTGTTGAAGTTTTCCACTGGTTTGTTTGTTTTCGCATACCCAGTCGGTGTCACAAAACACTGCCAGTTCGTAAACCTACCGGATAACCACTGCTTCACGAAATAAGTGGTGAATGCGCGAAGCTCGTTTTTAACACTCCAAGCCTTGACTGCCTCATTGACCCTGGTTTGTTTTTCAGCATGAGATCTTGCGTAGTGGATTCGATATACGTGCTTGTAAACAATATTCTTATTGTCAGGAGCAAACTTCCTAGTGTGTTTTCGAACGTTGGTCATCACGTGGAAAAAACACATTAAAAAGTGGGTGGGTGATCAGCCTCGAGCAAACGCAACGCTTCAATCTCGAAGGCGCTGCGTTGGGCCTTGTCTGCATCCATCATCACAAAACGGATGCGAGCCTGATTCCCGGTGACGAGCCGGTACATCTCAAGTGTTTGACGCACTGCAGTTTGCCATTGAGGTTGTTGCAAATCGGAAACCAAAAAAAAGCAAATTGGAAAGAATTGGCGCCACAGATCTGATACACCGATCACTATCACAGGATATCCTTTTGTGTTCAACTTGAACGTAGCATCCAGGTGTAAAACGTAGTCGTTAGCTCGTTCAAGCCTACGAATTGAGGTCTTTGTTGCGAAACCCACAACCAAGGGGGATGTTTCTGTAGCCAGACCCAAAACTGGCTGATTTCTGTCATCCAGAACAAATCCAAAGACAAAAGCTGTCGTGTCGTCCATGTCATCACGATAGCGATGAGTAGCCGCTAGACTAGACATCTCATCGATGAAGTCGTTATCATGAAGAGCTTTGTCTCTGTAAGATCGTACTTGATATTGGACCTTCGAGAGGAATTTCTTTGGATCGGGCACCATTAACCTGAACTGCTCCACCAGCTTGTTCATTGCTTGTGCTGGCCGATCTCCAGCTTCTGCACGCTCCCGGATGAATCGCTTCATCGAAAGGTTTAATTCACCGGGGCGAGGAGATGGAGGAGCAGCCGACAGGTGATCACCGTGCTGGAAAATGTTAATACACTCCTCGACTTCACTCGAAAGGACTTTCAACAATCTTTGACACTTCTGTCCCCTACCGTCAGATTTGCATGTCTTTGAGTTGCACCTGTAGATTACGTACTGCATACAGTGCGCATCTAAGTTACTGGAGCATACCTGGCACAGCTCAGGTTGGCTTTTGCTAACAAGCATGCTCTTTTGCCCATCAATAAAGAGCTCTAGCTGCACTTCGGTTCGACACGTGAGCACCAAGCTCCACGCATACTTGCGCCGCATGAGTGAGAATCGGTTATGCTCCTCTCCAACACCCAAACACGTCGACCCCCCCCTAGTGCGAAAAATAACTGCACACAAATAGGATCTTGTCAAAGTTGAAGATAGCTCCATCCTGTATAATTTAATAATGTCAAAATAGTACCTCTAACACCGTATAATAAAGTCGCCTATCCCACAGAAACTGTACTTCTTAAAAGTTAAAATTAAAGCGCAACGGGTGGCCAAGCGAGACCACGGTGGGCCGCAAGTTGGTGACGTCGTGATGCTCGTTGTCCGCGGCGCATGAGTTTCTTCGCGCTCTTCTGCATCTACCAGGGCATGTGCTGCTACAAGTACGTATGGTGCTGCTACGTTGATATGTTGTGGTTATCAGTGTCTGTCACGCACG
The DNA here is from genome assembly GCA_009729435.1 of Phytophthora fragariae. Lineage (NCBI taxonomy): Eukaryota > Oomycota > Peronosporomycetes > Peronosporales > Peronosporaceae > Phytophthora > Phytophthora fragariae. The sequence continues at coordinate 107,756 of QQOI01000016.1, forward strand.
AGTTCCTCACGCTCTTTCGCATTAACCAGGTCATGTGCCTGCGTTCTCCGAGCTCTTCGTCTCGTTCTACTCCATCGTGACCCTGAACGTGTCGGTCTCATCTATCGCCATCGTGCCGCTGCTCGTTTATTTGCAGCAAGTTCCGTCGCCATGTTCAAGCGCTTCAGTGTGGACGAGCACGTACGACGCTGCGCTACTACGCGTACCGCGCCGATCACTCGCTGGTGGACAAGTACTCGACCCGGGACGACAACTACTCGCAGGTGGGCGACTTCTACCGCAAGATGCTGGACACTGCGGCGCGCGAGCGCCTCACGAGCAACCTCGCCAGATCACTGGTCAACGCGCCCAAGCCCATGCAGACGCGCGCCATCGCCAACTTCACCAAGTGCGACCCGCACTACGGCCGCCGCGTGCAGGAGAAGGTGGCCGCGCTGACACAGCAGAAGAAGCGTACGGCGCTCGCGACGGCGCTAGCCCGGCCAAGCTGAACCCGCCGCGCAAGTCGTTTGTGGCGGCGCCGCCGTCCGACCACATGGCCCCGCGATTGTAAGCGAGCGTCGTCGTCGGTTGTGCTGCTGCAAGCGATGTTGATGAGCACCAGTAGCAAGGCCAAGACCTCGCAGCAGCGCAGCGTCTGCTCCAAGGTGCTGGAGCAGTACCCGGACCTGGAGCCCTACGCCGAGATGCTCATGCCCAAGAAGGCGCCCATGGTGGGGCCCAAGTGGTGCGGCAGCCAGTGTCTGATATATGTCTGTCATGTGCCACTCATTGACAGGGTCGACTAATTATAGATGTTATATGCGACACACAGCCACAACCGCATCGTCGGCAACAATGTAGAGATCGGCACCTTCGTCTACGGCGCCATGAGAAGCACGGACAAGATCTCAAGCCACGTCGCCATCGTCTTCATCCAGATCACGCGCCAAACGCTGCATGATCTGTCGGAGCAGTCAGCGAGTACAAGGTCGATCTGGATCTGGAACTCAAGGTCGTCGTCAAGCGCTATGACGTCGATAACCACCGCATGCCAATCAGTGTGGTGTTACGCAATTGCAAGGGCGACAAATAGATCGGGTCTACAAGGGCTCGTATGAGCGCATGCAGCTGCCCGCCGACTTTGAATGAATTACCCACTACGTTAGAGTGCAGGGCATTTAATTATTATCATACGCGTTTTATTTGTGAAACGGTTTTACTACTGTAACCATTAGCTTTGCTTGACTCCCTGTCGGATTATATGGTATAATACGATACTACATGTAGTATTAGTCTACTACCGGTAGTACAGTGGCGATCTGGGTCTTGACAAATTGTAAAGTGCACGACAAATTTATAGTCCGGGATGGTCCTGCCCCGGCACTCTGTAATTTGTACCGACGCTCTGTACTTAGCGCACAGTTCTCGGCAGAATGATCACTCCATCTGTACAAGTAGCGCAAGTTCTGTAGAATGCCAATCGTTTCTGTAGATTGTCGATTTTTCTCTGTAGAATCTGCCCTCTCTCGTGTTTGAACAATTCCTCTCGTGTGCTTGTTGAATCCATGGTGGACAGGTGGTTCAAATGTTTATAGGGAAAGTAGTACAGACTAGAGCGTGAGAACGAGACGGTTACACCTCTATATTGATACATATTGGATGTCACAGGTAACTGCAGAATGGTATCAGCAGACCTGTGATTGGCTAAAACCCTTCTAACTCGGATATATCAGGCGTGTCATTCTCACGCTCCAGTCTGTATTATACTAAGTAGTATTAATAGTTGACTGCAAAATGTTTTGCAGTGCAAGCCAGCAAAAAGCGTTTCAACAGAAGAGTGATAACTACACATCCATGATGTAAAATCCTTTCGATGAATCTATCTATCCAGCCATCTAAGCCAGGGCGGGGATGGCCTGCGGGTCCGTGTTGAACATCATCTTGGGGTCGTACTTGGTCTTGATCTTCTGCAGCTTGGCGAAGTTGCCGCCGCCGTACAGGTACTCAGCCACCTCCTTCATGCTCCACCTTTCGTCACGGTACGTCGTGAATCCACCGGGCACGCCACCCGAGGCCTTGTAGGCGTTCACGAACTTGTAGAAGTTGTTGCGCATGGCAGTAATCGAGCTGTCAGCGAACTTGACGTCGAAGGTCGGCGTACGGATGTCCCAACGGATGAGATGGAGTCGGTCGTCGTGCTTCCAGGCCGACGCGTCCGCCTTCACGCCCTTGGCGTACTTGCCGCCCCAAATGTCAACAAAGCCTGAGGCCGAAGCGTCCGGAAGAGCAGGAGCGTACGCAGTGTTGGAGAAGAGCTCCCAGGCCGTCGCGTTGGTGAGAGGGGCGGAGCTGGGGATCGTGACCGATGCGATGTAGAAGTACCGACGAGGAGAGAGCGCCATCTCCACGAGGCCGGGGGTCGAGATGGCCTCGGACGACCAGAAGTCGTTCTCGGTCGTGGTGAGGATCATCGAAGGCGGCAGGTTCTTCATGAGCGATCCCAGTACGGTACTAGCCTGCGCCGACGAGCCGTAGAAGAAGCCCTGGAGCGTGACCTTCGTCTTGAGGCTGAAGCGGATGGACAGCAGGTCGTTGTTGGCCGGGCCCAAAGCCCACTTCTGCGTGCCGATGAAGGCGTTGACGTTGTCTTGCTGCGTGGGCTTGGCGCTCTTGTTGAAGGCGATGGTGTAGTTCGTCACGTGCTGCGACGGAGGCGCGAGTGTCTTGACCTTGAAGTCAAGCACCACGCCCATGGAGCTGGCGGCACCACGCACGCCCCAGAACAGGTCCGAGTTCTGCTTCGCGCTGGCGTCGACGATCGAGCCATTCGCCAGAGCCACTCGCACACCTTCAATGTTGTCCAGCACCGTACCGGCAGCACGTGACAGGGTACCGAAGCCCGAGGCAGCCACACCAGTCATACCGACGTCGGGACATCGTCCGTGGGGGAGGGTGCGCTTGAATCCCTTCCACATGTAGTTGGCGGCCTCCGAGATCATGACGGGACCACCGTACGACAGGAGACCAGTGGCTGAGTCGTACTTGAGGTGCTTCATGTGCTTGAGGTTCATGACGAGCGCGCAGTTGTTGCGGCCGAATCCCATGCTCGAGAACGAGCGGTTGCCACCCAGCGTGGTCACCTTGACGCCGGCGTCGGCGGCGCACTTGAGGGCGGTTGAGACCTCCTTCTCCGTCTTGGGGAACGCAACGGCGGAAGGCACGGGGTTCACGCGCGAATTCCAAGGCTGGATGTCCATTGTCCAGGTCGTGGTCTTGGGCACCGAGTTTTCGATGCCAGCCTTGGTGAGGCACGAACCGAGGTCAACGCGAGCTCCAGCGGCGGAAGCAAAGTCGCTCTGAACGGCGATGAAGGAGCAGAGAGCGAATATCGCGCTGGAAACGGAACCGACCATGGTTTGCCTTGGGGTTCGAGTTGCTGGAGACTTGAGCGCTTGAAGGCAAATGGGGAAGTGATCGATGCTGAGCAGTATTTTGTGCCAGGTTCTTGTTGCTTGAAACCTCAACCTGCGGCGATGCAGCACAGTAGTGCCATCTGTGGTTCTTCCTCTCGCAACATCGTTCATGTATTAATATCTAACGCACAAGCACGTGGGAGAAAGTGTTCCAGCGGGTCAAGCCCAGGATCGTGAAACACCGCCTCTCTTGCAGCGATGTGACGAGGAGAGTATCAACGTGGACGATTTTTCATGATGAATTTCTCATTTCCAGCAAAAGCTGTTGCATACCGGCGGGTAGGAACGCCACATGGCACCTGCTGGTCGCAGCCTGCGACCAGAAAAGGAGTCCACAATGTGGAGAAGTTTTTGATTTTTTACATACCGGTACATGTAACGTCCATCTGGTGAGGGACTGTGCTCAGGGATTGATAGTAACGGGATTTTCTTCCTAAACTACTATAGTAGAATGGATGAGCCCAAATCACTTCTACTATTCTAATATTAGCCAAATCGAGCGATCCAGAATACTATATTAATAGTACTATAGTAATCTAGATTACTATTGTAGCCATGTCGACCACCGGATGTCTCCATGTCGGCCACCGGATATCCTCGATGATGACCATCACGCGCTGTTGCTCTCTAGCTCCATGTGGCGGATCTCCTTGTTGTGCTTCAACAGCACCTGCATCTCAGCGCGCAAGTTATCCGTCCTCGTACGAAGGCTGTACACCCAGTCCACCGTGTACTCCAGCCACTCGTCCACCACTTTGTCCGCTTGAGCATGCTGGATCGTCTTCGAAGTGGTGGTGGGCTTGGTTACCGTGATCGGAGCTCCGCAAATGACCTTGTCGTCGTCCAGGGATGGAACAAGATCGAAGTTGGGCGAGCTGACATCGACAGCTTCTTCGTCACCACCACACGAGCCTCCATTGAGCTTGCAGTAGACTTCACGATGCGCATCATAGAGAAGCTTGTTTCCGGCGGCGATGGTCTGTTCAAGCCGCTCGTCGTCTGCATCTCCGCCCCTCTCCTTGGTAGCTTGTTTGCCGTCTGTAGCTACGCCACTCTTCTCGCCAGCTTCACCAGGGTGTTGAATAAGCGACACCACGGAGAACTTGGTGCGAGGATCCAGTAGAAGGATCATCACCGTTTCCGCAGTAGCGAGCGGAATGCGCATGTTGAGCAATTGGAGCTGGCGCACTTCATGGACGATCTTGGTCGAGCTTGGTCGAGCGAGCGAGTCGGAAGGAGACTGTCGACTTGTCGAGCTGCTGGAAGATTGCAGAATGAGCCCAAACAGAACGCTGCGATTTGTAGCCTCCAATCGCTCACTACAGAGAGCTAGTAGACCGGTCCCGTGCGACGAACCGCGTCCGCAGGACGCGTGCGCCTCCGAGCAGCGAATCCGCTTCCTCCATGGAGCCGAGCAAGCTCCAACCTGTGTATATCGTCCCCCTGCGTTAGCCAAAATGCCTATAGTAATCAGATAGTAATCAGATAGTACTAATATTAGCCGAAAAAAATCTAATATCTACTATAGTAGAATTAAATCAGCTGGGAAAAATTATAATATTACTATAGTAAAATAATATTATTTCACCGGTAATATTAAAAAAAATCTACTACTGTAATATCTACTATCAATCCCTGACTGTGCTGCTTTCGTTGAGGAAGTAAACAATCGCTCGACCACCTGATTAACTACAGCTGGAATGACGGAAATTTACGTTTACGGGGTCCAGAAAACCAATTTGCTCAGGCCACGAAATCGAACGGTTGTGAGGTTTCGTATTCGCAGAAGAGGTGGGCCCCGTACCCGGTACAAGTACGGCGTTCCGTGCCAAGCATCCAAGAGCGGATTTCTGCTGTGAAACTCTTTGACTTGCCTCCTCCCAGAGAAGTTTGCTGCTCTGCAGCAAATTGAGTACTGGAGCGATTCCCGCAGCAGTCTGTGACAGTCTGTGACAGGTCTGAGATTCCCAAAATAGTCTGTGCGAGGGGGTACAATTGGCGCTCTCACTTCCGACGCCGTGGTCCACCATTAATTATAAGAATACTATTTCCGATAAAAGTCAATAATTTCTGGTAGGTAAAATTCGGTTTATTTACAGGTGTAGCTCCGACGCACGAAGGATGATCTCATCGGCGCGCATGTCTTCCCCGTAAGTGCACTGGTTGTCGGCGTTCCATTCATGCCCAGCTACTGCGGCGAACAAAGTCCCTGTGTGCCGAAAACAGTTCCTGATGGTGTTCTTCTTCGCTATTTCAGCCCATATTTCATCACACCATTGCATGGCAACAAGCTGGCTTACCTTGTATGCGTCCCCAGTGATCGGCTCACGGCGTTTGATCTTCTGGTAGACCCATCTCAGCTGTTTCTTTCGGTACGACCTCTTAAAGTCAGCTATTACACCCGCATCCATAGGTTGTAGGAACGCAGTGGTATTCGGGGGCAGCGGCTCTAGTCGCACATTCGTGAGCACGAGGTTGCCCGAGCTGTGCGACGAAGCGTTGTCGAGTAGCAGCAATATGTGGTGCCCAGATGCGCGCATGTCCCGGTCTAGGTTGATGAGCCAGTCGCGGAAGACGTCGCCTGTCATCCAGGCCTTCTTGTTGGAGCGGTACTGGAAGCCATGCTGCTCCGGCGTCTGTTTCCCGAAGCATCGTGGCTTCTTGGCGTTGCCTATGTAGAGAATAGGAAGCGCGTCGGACCCATCGGCGTTGGCGGTTAGCGCTAAGGTGATGCGCGTCTTTTGTTTCTTGACACCGCACATGTTCTTGCTGCCGATAGAGCGCGCTGGGGCCATGGCGTAACACAGCCCAGTCTCATCCACGTTATAGATGTCTCGAGGCTCGTAGAGGTCGGTGACAGCCTGCAGTCGCTGAAGGCCTTCATGGACGACTTGGGGATCGACAGATGCTGCTTCACCGTGGCGGACCCGAAAGCGCAGGCCATGGCGACACATGAAAGCCGTCATCCAGCCATCGGAGAACGATAGATCCCATGCGTCACAGAGCTCGCCTTGAAGCTCGCGGGCCCTCATCTCGATCAACTCGCGCGACAGACACATATTCCGAGCCTCTTGCTCTTGGATCCATGCCGAAAGCCTCTTCTCCAGCCGCAGCGAGGCTACCTTCAGCGGCTTGCGCCTCTTCCCGTCTTGGTACGGCTCACCGGCGAGGAGGTCTGCCTTGCGCAGGATGTCACTGATGGTGTTGCGCGCAGGCTTATTCGCTAGCGAAAATTTAGCCTCCGCCAGCTTCTCCTGGGTCATTTGGGGGCACTCCGCTGCCTTTGCGACGAGCTTCCGCTTTTGTTCAATGGTCATCCAGCGTCCCATGCTGTAGGTGCGCGCGTGTTGGTGTCTTGAGGAGTGCTCTTGATGTCTGGTTGGCAAGTGATGAGCTGCATTTCCCGCGCGTTTTTGATTTGAATGCAATCTATCCTATATAAACTTATGACTTGAAAAGTATTAACTGTTCAAATCAATCACGAGGGCACGGCGTCGGAAGTGAGAGCGCCAATTGTACCCCCCTCGCACAGACTTTTGGTTGGCTCAGACGGACAAAATACGAAAAACACCAAAAAAACTACCACGAGCACCATTCAAAAGGGTTAGGTCGACCATATTAGAAGGCGGTAGTGAGCGGGTGCGAGGAGCGTAGCCATAGCAAACCCGCGCGGGGAGCCCGCGAAGCAGGGCCGCGCGGTATTTGCGGAGGCGGGCCCAGCGACGAGCATTCCAGCGAGCGGACCCGTTGCCCTGTCCAGTAGTTAGTTTTTCTACTGCGTGGGTCTGGGGGTGCAACCCCCAGTATCACCCTTAATTGAAGGACGTGATTTGCTTGGGTGTTTTTGGTAGGTTGTCGCTCAGAGTCTGAGTCAGACGTTTGATCCAGCCCCTTTTCTGCACGTTTCTTCCTGGGTCTGGGATCTAGGGATAGGGTTTTGGCTGCGGGAATTGCTTCACTGGGTCCTAGGAATTAATGTGAGGTCGACACTCCAATCAAATCGATTCGTGCTGTATATACATGTAGCGGCATCAGCCATGCACTTTGAAAGTTGCAGAATCATTGAAAGAAGAAAAAATAAAACTTGCTGGATTTTGGACTTGACTCTTTCATTTCCTACTTGTGATCTTCAAACGCTGCTCATATTCCTCGCCGACTTGGTTGTTTTCGACTCTTTCCTCTACCGCTCGCTTTGCGTTGAATCCAGCCTGCGCTTCTGCTACGCTCACAAACCACGCCTACTAGCCGTATATCGAGCTTTTTCTTTTTCTTGCACTCCACCTTGCAAACTTCCTGCCATTCGCCATGACTTTGCGGACACTCGACCACCATGACATGATCATCGCTCTCCGATTGAATGCTACCGGTAGTCTCCGCTTTACAATCTTCGCAACGGTTAGCTCGAAGATACAGCACAACTTGAAGATGAACGTTTTCCGTCGCGGCGAAAATCGCAGCGTCCGTAGCTGGCTGGTCAACTTCAGTGTGCAAATACTTGACGACATCCAGATACCCTTTTGACGCAGCGTTGGCCATCGCAGCAGGACTGCATCCTTCTTTTCGGTTGTCGTGGAGCCACTTGACGGCGGCAAGGTAATTTTTTCCTGCCGCATTGTCCATTGCCGCTGTTGAACAACCTTCCGAGCGATTTTCATGCAGCCATCGGGCTACCCTCGCTCGACTATTGGTAACCGCGCCATCCATGGCGGCAGTGGTGCAACCTTCGGAGCGATTTTCGTGCAGCCACTTGACAACGTAGAAGTGGCCATTAGCCGCGGCGCCATCCATCGCTTTGGTAGTGCAGCCTTCAGAACGATTCTCATGGAGCCACCTGACAACTTCGAGGTGGTCATTAGCAGCGGCGCCATCCATGGCTGCGGTGGTTCAGCCTTCGGAACGGTATTTGTGCAGCCACTTGACAACGTCAAGATGACCTTCGCTTGCGGCGCCATCCATCACCGCGGTGATGCAACCTTCACTTCGGTTTTCATGAAGCCATTGCGCTACCTGCAGTCGCCAATTGGTAACCGCGCCATCCATGGCGGCAATGGTGCAGCCTTCGGAGCGATTTTTGTGCAGCCACTTGACAACGTAGAAGTGGCCCTTAGTCGCGGCGCTATCCATCGCTTTGGTAGTGCAGCCTTCGGATCGATAATAGTGCAGTAATTGCGGCCTTCCGCTATTGGCCGGCCTCCTGCGCGCTTCTGCTACTCTGCTTTGGTCGTATAACCAGCTGTAGTATCTGCACAAGATCGGCAAGTGAGCCGCTCACGTAACTCTGCTGTATTCTTTCTACAGCTCTGCTCAATCTTGATGGTCAGGCAATCTATTTCAGCTGCAGTCTTCCGCTCCTACTCAGTCAGCTTCCCTTCTCCTTGGCAACTTCGACTCTGGCAGGCAGATTCGCTTGTCCCGGTAGCTTCGCTTCTCCGGCGACTGTTCCTGTCGAACCTCAGCCGTCAATTACGCCGCCATGTCGCCTCTCCTTCTTCTTGGGTAGTCCACCGTTCACTGTCCTGGTCATCTCCCCTGCACTGCGCCCTTCGGCTTCAACGCGATCTTCTGCGCGCTCACGTGGTCTGCACCTCTTGAACTTCAACTTGCTCAAAATGTCTTGGTCTTGATCTCGATCTCGATCTGGTCGAAGTCCTCGTCCTCGTCCTGTCAGCTTGGACAACAGCTTCAACAATCACCATTGTTACTGTGCAACCACTGAACAACGCTAAGGTGACCATTGCTTGCAGCGTCATCCATTCCTCGGGTGGTGCAGCCTTCACTGCGATTCTCATGGAGCCACGTCACATTGTTCAGGTAACCTTTGCTTGCCGCCCGATCCATGGCTGCAGTGGTGCATCCTTCAAATCGGTTCTCGTGGAACCAACGGATGTCCTGTAAGACTCCGCAGGAAAATACATCATCGACTGCATCGGTAGATATTGGTTTGTCGCAATTGACCACCATCCACTGCAAGCGGCGCACCAATCCAAAAGAATTCGCGTAGTAGCTCTTCATCCTCGTGCAAAAGCCATCGGACCCGTGCTTGTTGTGATGCCAAGTGGATGGCTGCTTCGACCCATACTCGGCTTTTTCTTCCGGCGTAAGGATGTCCATCGCGATGTCCTCTCAGGTGGCGGTGATATTTCCAAAACCAAAGTGGAACTTGCCTTGAAAGCAAGGATGTCGGGTTTACTCTATCAGGAAAGTCCGAAAAGGGTCGGCTAGGTCAATGTATCGTTTCCCTCCATCAGTTTTTTTACGTGCTGAACAACTTCCAGGGTTGCAGAACTTAGCATCTCCAGTTAATACTTCGGTTTGGTGGATTGATGAGGCTGTTTCCATCATTCAGATCGTTGGTGAGAACGATCCCATCACAAGTATGAGAGACAACTTGCGGTCGGCTCTGGGTCGTGACGGTTTTCGGATAGAACGAAGCCCACATAACATTCAAATCTTCCGTTGCAAGTTTGTGCTCATCCTTGACTCTCTTGGTCTAGTCGGATCTGTCCGTCCGTAGTGGATTTCTTCTAAAGCAGGCATCTGGCGCTGAGGGATTTTTGCTACTTTGACAGACCGCGACTACGAAGTTCTCCAAGAGAAAAAAAAACCTCTCTAGCGGTATCAGCATGAAGATCTTCGTTCCTGTGACTGGTAAACGAGGCTTCGAAGGGAAAGCGAGAAGAAGAGCTCAGCCATGACGAAAAGAGTTATCGTCACAGCTAGCATTGTCGTCCAGCTTGAGCTCTAGAATAAGGAGGTGTGAGTAGTAAGCCTGCAACAATGATCTGAAAATACCATTGGCATGTTGTACGTACAATCACACACTCTTTTCTTTCTTCATCGAGGCTGTGGAAGTAATACTGAGAGCAGTCCGGGTCTACGAAGAAGGAACAGTAAGTATCGTGGCTAAGCAAACGCAACTGGATGGACGTTCATCCAAATCGAGTCGTACCTTGACAAGTGTTCCAGTGTGTGCTATATTCTTGTTGGCCTTGACACGACGGTGGTTGTAAGCAAGAGGCGGCACTTTGAAGACTGCTGTTGACCGACGCGGAATTTGCTGAGCGCCTTAGAACCCCCGTCCGCTTTGTGGCGTCATCGAACACCACAGATCCCAAGGCGTCTAGTGCCATCGCACCAAAAATCACAGGCGAGTCGATCATGTTGTACACGGAGATCCCAGTCGCTCCATGCAGTCGCTGCAGGCGCGCGACTTCCGCTGCCGAGGTGGTTGATGCAGCATAAGCGGCAGTGCCTCTTTGCAGCATGGACGTAGAGCGCTGAATGCAGACTTTAGTGGAATTCCCATCGCTTGAATATGACGACAGCTCTGGTAGAACTAGTGACTGCAACGGTAGAGTGAGCTGAGGACCGTTGAATGACAGAGAAAAGTGTAGATCTGGTAGAGCTGAGGCCGGAGCCGCGATTTCTGAGAGACCAAGCCTGGAATCGAGCTTGAGACCAATCCACCCTGCCAACTACAGCGTAGTGAGACCAGAGTTTTGAAATAATCGCCAATCAGCAGGGTGAGGAACGTACGGCGTCGTAGAATTCCTTGGGAAGCTCAAGGCACGGCACATTAAAGTCCACAACAACGTCCCAAGTACTTGAAAGCTCGCCGAAAAGCTGGACAGACTGCGTATTTGGCTCGGAAGCGCGACTACCTGTAGCATCGCTGCCATTCTCTGATGCCAAATTGCACTCAAAGCGTGCTTCATGGACTGTTATCGCGAAAACAAGCCCATAATAATACTTAGTTAGCACATGTACAAAAAGGTTATGGATGAGCTTCGCCATACTCGGGAAGGAAATTCCTTGTGCGTTAGTGACGTCGTCACCAAGTGACACGAATGGCTCACTCCAGATGTAGTTGTCTCGGTCGAAAGCTTCTGCAATGCCGTCGCTCTCGTTCGTGTCGAGATGCACCGCCATCTCCTTCTTCGAGGGGCCACGGCCATGATACATGTAGCCGTGGAAGTCCGTCGCTGTTTCCTGAATCGATTCCCAAAGCGACGACTGGTCTGGATGGAAGACGAAACCAGCTCCAATGAAGCCGTCAGCGTTCAGACTGCCCAGATAAAACGCCACTGCGGCCATCCGCATCTGTTGATTGTCCTGCTGGAAGAAGCCAACAGCGATCCGCCCACTGAAGCCCAGCGCCGGAACTTGAACCTCGTACTCTCTGACTTCTGGTGAAACCCAGTGCAGCTCGTAGCGAAGCCGCTTTCGAGCGTTGTCTGGGCACAAAATTGATGATAAACGGAGTGAATACCCAGCCAGGCAGCTCAAAGCCAGACCTTCGACCCACCAAACTCCGAGTCGGCCATCAGCCAGTCGCGGCGTGACGTGTTCGCGTCTTCACACACCACTATACCGTCCAGATCTGCGTACAATTTGAAGTCAAAGGGAATTAGTTAAAGTTCATTTTCATTGGCAGTTGAGGAAGTACCTGTAGTGAGAATGAGCCTCATGGGCGTGCCGTCGATCACCATCTCGAGTACGGGGTTGCTATTCGCCATTTTTACGGGAACGGAGTCGCCGATGGAGTGTTGAAAGCCCCCAAAACATTTTGAAAGAGCCCCATAACAGGAACAAGGAATGCAACAAGAAGAAAGCGACGGTCCACCATGACTGCGCTCGCTCGTTCTCTCAGAATGAACCGACGCGACCTCCAAAAGACGGACGTTCGGGTGAATCAATTCAATCAAAATACATCCATGCGAATGAATTGGTATCAAAACCTATGAAAAATATGCAACTTTGTCGGAAGTGTCGAAACTGAGCCGTCCTTCCTTTCGTTAACCCCGTTCAATTGAGACTCGATCGGCAAATGGGGCACAGCTCGTGACCTCCGCTGCGCCACTTGGCCAGACACCCGGCGCAAAACGTGTGACAACACAAAGTCGTGATCGGGTCATCGATTCTCCCAAAGCAGATCGTGCACGGCTGCGACTTCTTCTGGGCGAGCAATTCGGCTCGGATCTCGGCCCGCATCTTGTCCTCCACCTCGTCCTGGATCTCCGCTCGAATCTTGGCCCGCAGCATGGCTTCCTCCTGCTCAGCTCGGATAGCTGCCTCCACCTCAGCTCGGATCCTCGCCTCTTCCTCAACCCGAATGCTCGCTTCCACTTCCACACGAAGACGAGCTTCAAGGTCATCGCGAGACTCTGCAGCAGCAACAACAGCATCTTCCGACAACTTTGACACTTTCTTGGTCGTGTCACTTTCTTCAGCTCTATCCATGAACCGACCGGCTTCGAGTGCGCGGCGACACTCCTCGTGCTCAAGCAAGAAGTCGACGACTTCATCGTGGCCATTTGCCCTTGCAACGGCGATGGGGTCCGCCATGCAGCGTTCCGAGTGATTTTCGTCCAGATACTGCACCACCGACAGGTGGCCAGTACGTGCTGCGGCAATGATGGCAGCGTTGGAGGCTGCTTGACCAAGGTTGACATGCAGATACTTCACGATGTCCAGGAATCCCTTCGACGCCGCGTTGATCATCGCGTCATGAGTGCACCCTTCCGAGCGCGTTTGGTGCAGCCATTCCACCACTTGTTGGTGGCCACCACTGGCAGCACCGTCGATTGCTGCTGTGGTGCAGCCTTCTTTGCGATTGCAGTGCAGCCACAGCACCACACTGAAGTGGCCATTGCGCGCAGCTTCGTCCATTGCTGAGGTCGTGCAGCCTTCCGGTCGGTTCTTGTGCAACCACTTGACCACATTGAGATGCCCGTTCATCGCCGCTCCATCCATCGCCGCGGTCGTACATTTCGCTGTTGAGTTGTCACCGTCCAAGCTCCACAACTCGGAAAAAGTGCCAACAGAATTGCGCATTGCTGCGGAATCCACGGATAGAACGTTATGCAGCCACTTGACGACCTCGAGGTGGCCATTTGTCGCCGCTCCATCCATCGCCTCAGTTGAATATTTAGCGTCGCAGTTGTCGTGCAGCCATCTCAAGCGACTCAAATTGCCGTGGCTGGCGTAATAGTTCATCATCCGCTTGCAGAAGTCGCTGGGGTCATGTTTTTGGTGGTGCCAGGTGACCGGTTCACGACACGCGTACTCACTCTCGTCGGACGAGGAAGCAGACATAGCAGGTAGGCTCCTGACGCGTGATCTTCGAAACGAAAGTGAAGCGAAATACTGAAGACGGTACGAGAATGATGGAAGTTGCTAGACCGAGGAAGAGAGATGATTAAGTTCGAGAAATATATCGCGAAAACCTGCAGAAACTCTTTCCTAGGATTCAATACTTGAAGATTCCGGAAAAAACGGGAAGTCCACATGTGCATGAATCATGTAACACGATATCGAGAGTAAGTAAAATCAACGCAACGTGTAACGTGAGTCCCAACACCACTGGAGTATGGAAGAGTCTACTTGTATTGGTTGTAAAATCTACGCAACCTAGCCTGTTTCAAAGAAAATAATATTCTATAAACTTTGTTTTGGCGGTGTCAAAAAAATAGAGGAAGCAAATCCATTCAACTCGCATAAAAAAATGATTTTGTTGGACGGTCACACACTAACAAACTAGCAACGGCTTTTGACTTGCTTGGAATCCTCCCCAAGCAGTTTAGCTCCAACCTCTGCACACATTGTTTTCTCGACCTCGTCTTGGATCTCAGCACGGATTTGAGCTCACATCTCTGGAGTCGGCATCTCCAATACTCGCTGTCACTTCAGTCTGGATTCCTGCTTGCTCGCTGGTACAGATGTGTGTTTCCACAGCAGAATCACATAACTAGCGGCAAATCAAGCCCCGCAGCTTCTGAACAGTAGAACATCTCCCTTCAGCGAAGATCTTCGCCTTCTCAGCCTCATTTGCAGCTCGACACTCGTCATGTTTGAGCAAGTACTTGACAACCTTCGTGTGTTTATTCTTTTTGGCACGTAGAATGGCATCAGCTTGGCAGATCCCCGTTCGATTCTCGTGGAGATACTCCACAACCCGGAGATGGCCGTTTTCCGCTGCAGCGGAGATGGCAGCGTTGGTAGCAGGTTGATCAACTTCAGTGTGCAGATACTTGACGACTTCCAGATACCCTTTCGACGCAGCGTTGACCATCGCAGCAGGGCTGCACCCAGCCTTGCAATTGTCGTGCAACCACTTGACGGCGGCAAGGGAATTCTGTCCTGCCGCACCATCCATCGCCGCTGTCGAACAACCTTCCGATCGGTTTTGATGCAGCCATCGGACTACCTTCGCTCGACTATTGGTAACCGCGCCATCCATGGCGGCAGTGGTGCAACCTTCGGAGCGATTTTTGTGCAGCCACACTACAACGTCAATGCGGCCATTTGTCGCGGCGCCATCCATCGCTTTAGTAGTGCAGCCTTCGGAGCGGTATTTGTGCAGCCACTTGACAACGTCGAGTTGGCCGTTCGTTGCGGCGTCATCCACCGCTGCGGTGGTGCAACCTTCACTGCGATGTCGATGAAGCCACGACACCGTGTTCAGGTAACCATAGCTTGCAGCCCGATCCATGGCTGCAGTGGTGCATCCTTCAAATCGGTTCTCATGGAACCAAATGAGATGCTTTAATTCTCTGCTGGAAAATACGTCATCGACTGCATCGGTAGAAATGGGCTCGTCGCAATTGACCATCATCCACTGCAAGCGGTTCCCTGCAGAAGAATTCGCGTAGTAGCTCTTCATCCTCGTGCAAAACCCATCGGACCCGTGCTTCTTGTGATGCCACGTCGATGGGTCCTTCGACCCATACTTGGCTTTTTCTTGCGGCGTAAGGATGTCCATGGTGCTCTGACGCTGATCTTTCGAAAATGAAAATGAATATGAAGCACCACAAGTTGGAAAGCGAGGATTTCGCCTCCACGTCTTGGAAAGATCTGAAAGCTCATCGATCTTGTCTTGTCAAATACCAGGAACGCAAGTTGAATGATAGGAGTAGATTCTTTTGACACCCCCTAAAAATTGGACATCGTCGTAGCTAGCGAATTGAATGGATAGTAGCTAAAACCTGCCCACACTAAATTTTGTTTTGTAATCTCCTACTAGTATCCTGCGACACCAAAACAGTTTTACGCAACACGCCGAAACTCACAAACTCAGTCACGCAAACTCAGCCTCTTCGCCATCGCAATGCAGTGCACACAACACCTCAGCAGTTTTGCATTTCTTGTTCGCGGGGATGAGTCGACTCACCGCATCTTCATGACTCGAAAATCGTCGTTTTCTCCTCTCATCAATAACCTTTTCGGCAGTTGCATCACCCACTCCATCTACGAGACTTAATTCATGAGTGTTGATATTCGGTGGCTCCTGAAGACTTCGATGCCCGCGGCTTGCAAACGGTCCGAAATATCGGTCAAATTCACCTTTTGACACGAGTCCACATCGTTCAGGCAGATCAAATGGCTCCGCCACGTCGTCAGACGTAGTAATCAGCAAAACCACGTCGGTGTTGACCTTCACGGCTTGAGCTCGCTCTTCCTCGTAGCGTGTTTTGTCCATCTTCTGATTCTTTTCCATCAATTTGCATTGAATCACTTCGTTGCAGACAATTTCCTTCTTGCCAGTCGTCAATTGGATTCGCGTACATATTTCACCAGCTGAAGCACTGGCCCCATTGACGACAATTGTTTCCATCTCGGATACGTCGACAACACCGTGGCGATTTGAGTCTCCCGAATCGGACCTTGAAACTGGTTGGCTTGTAGACTCCACAACTGTGCGCGGCTGGAGCTCCTCGATCATGATGCCGTGAATTGGACCAAACCGAGCACCAGAGTGAAATGTAGACAGTTTGACTGGAGCATCACAATATACCATCGATTTCACACGACGGTAAAACGCCACAAATTGCTCAAATCGCGGCCATCCCAACATGGTTGCTCGTCGAAGTTGGCTACATCGTCTGAAGTCTCCGGAAGGGTCCGCAACAACATCATAAGAAGAACGAAAGCGCATTCTAGGTTGCCGTCAGGAGTCAATCGAAACATACCAAAGCTTCGTAGCTGATCCACTGTCATGTCTGGAACAACACAATCAAACACACCGTAACGACGGTGAGAGAGAATTGCAGCGAGCACGGCCCGGCGAGTGGCTGCGTCTCGAAAAAACGGAGACAAGAGCATCTTGCCATACTGGCTTTGTAGCTCATTGCATACCTGGTCAAGAACCCTGGCCGGGTCTGTCTGGTCCAGTTCATCTTTCGCGTATTGACGCAAAACGCTGGCCAATGTTTCCAATGCTCGACCATGCCCACCCATATTATCCACCAACAGCTTCTCCAATCTTGTTCTTGGTTTCAAGACTTCCTGACCACGCAATGCAGGAGGAGACAGATACACGCGCTTCTGCTGAGAAACTGAAAGGGCTAGATCGACTGGAGTTTGAGTTGTCGTCGAGCACACACATACAGCAAATGCCCGGGATGAGTTCAGGAATCCGCAAACTGCAGCCAAGACACGATACAACGCGCAAGCCATGGTGCCATCATTGCTGAGCTTCTGCAGACCGTCCACACACAAGATCACTGTCATATCTTTCATGTTGTCAACCTTCTCTAAAGTCGCCAGTATCTCCATCACTGTTTCAATACACAGGAAAAGTGACGGGTACGATTCCACCAGTCGATCAACAAATATCATCCACTCTTCCCTATCTTTCGCAAGCTGGTAGAGCATTCGGTAGCTGACGTCAAAGTCAGGAACGTCCGAATCAAGCAGATTTCCAGTCGAAGAAGTCTCGTCCTCGAAGGTCACTCGAAACACATAGGTGTTCTCCATTCTCTCAACCAGGTCTTGCTGCTGCGATTGCTTAGCTGCTTCGCACAGCAGCCCCTTCATTTCATCCAGCATGCGCGACTTTCCCGTTCCTGTTCCACCCACCACCAGATTGATAGCGTGATTCTGCTTGTCCTCGTATCCTAGTTCCCAGGCCTTGTAGTGCGTGACAAGAGGTTGTGCAAGTTCCGCCGCAAGCTCTGAGGTTCCTTGATACGCCCAATCTTGGCCATCGCTCGTGCAAAGTCGCATTGGTTCCCTCCATTCCAGCGCACTCAATAGCTTTTTCTGCTGCATCTCTTCTAACTCTGGACGTTGTAATTCAACCTCCGGAACCACCACCAACACGTGAACTTGGCCCTCCCCCGGTGTAAAGTTCTCTCCAAAGTACTTGGCATTCTTGAGCCACATTGAGGGTTTCATCTGCTCGAACCCTCGCGGGTTTTCACGCTCATCAAACGCCACAGCTGCCACGCCCGCCCCATTCAGCCACACACCGTCCTCCTTCTTCGCCAGGAAGAGCTGCAGGTCCTCGGCATCGATATCCTTCAACTTGTTCTCGCTCTCCTCCTTGATCGCGACCTTCAACGCTGAAACCTTCGTGCCATCGTCGACCGTCACGTCAAATGTGTCTGCCTGACCAGCGATCGCACATTCCAGAGATATTTGGACCATCTTTCCTCGACGCAGCAGATTTCGGAATGAGGAGAAGGAGAGAATTTCTGGGCGTATTTCACAAAATGACTTCCAGCTGTGCTGATGGATGGATACGAAATGTTGACCCTCCATCACTTTTTGGATTTCCCGCGATAGAGTAAAACCCGACATCAAAGCCACTTGATTTTCAATTTGGGTTGGAAAGCTCAACTTCACCTGAGCCTCTCAGTGAGAGGACATCACGAACATCCTTGCACCGCGAAAAGAGTCGAGTATGGGTTGAAGCAACCATCCGCTTCCTACCGATATGTATTTTCCTGTGGACATTAACACAATGTCGTTTGGTTCCACGAGAACCGATATGAAGGATGCATCATCGCAGAATGGCCGTCGTATAGTGGAAGCAAAGTATCGTACTGAGCTGGAAGAGCGCATTCGTGCTGAAGAGGAAGCAAACACCAGCGAGCAAGCGAGAATCCGGATGGCTCCCCAACACCCAGCGGCGAGAGCTTGCAGCCACGCCGATTGCACGGGATGTCTATCAATGCCGAGAACCCAATTTGCAGCAAGAAAACCACACCACCGCAATATCCTGTTAAAATTGAGATTCTAAGAATGCGAGGTGAACGATGGGATGCGATTCCCGAATGATATCGGTGTGTCGAATTTGATCAGTCTAGCCGAACTCCCTCCTTGATCCTCATTGCAAAATCCGCCGTGTCGAGGAAAGATGGTGCTATTCAACTGTGCGATCGTTGATACCGCGGAAAGCGCGTTCGGTGTCGAGATAGACGATGGCCAACAGGTGTCGAAGTTGAAGGACGCGATCAAGACGTATATCAATTACTCGGATCCGGCCTACAAGCTGCAGCTCTTCCTGACGAAGAAGAAGGACGGTGCGTGGCTGGATGGGGCTGAAGCGGTAGCTGCACCGCTCGGTGACCGTGGCAATCCGCGAGGGTTCGAGCAGATGAAACCCTCACTGTGGCTCAAGAATGCCAAGTACTTTGGAGAGAACTTTACACCGGGTGAAGGTCAAGTTCACGTGCTGGTGGTGGTTCCGGAGGTCGAGTCACAGCGTCCAGCAACCGCACAAGCGCAACTGAAGAAGTTATTGAATGCGTTGGAATGGAGGGAGCCACAGCGACTTTGTACGGGCGATGGCCAAGATTGGGCGTATCAAGGAGCCTCAGAGCTTGTGGTGGAACTTACACGGCCTCTTGACGCGCACTACGACGCCTGGAAACTAGGATACGAGGACAAACAGAACCACGCTCTCAATGTAGTGGTGGGCGGACGAGGAACGGGGAAGTCGCGCATGCTGGATGAAATGAAAGGGTTGCTGTGCGAAGCCGCCAAGCAATCCCAGCAGCAAGAGCTGGTGGAGCGACTGGAGAACGCCTATGTGTTTCGAGTGACCTTCGGGGGTGGCACCTGTACGACTGGAACGCTGCTTGATTCAGGCGTTCCTGAATTCGATGTCAGCTACCGAATGCTCTACCAGCTTGCGAAAGATAGAAATGAGTGGACGCAATTCGTATTTGAGCTGAAGCAATTGAAGCTACCATTATCGATGGGAATGGTGATGGAGATCCTCGCAACACTGAAGACGGTTGACAACGCGAAGGATATGAGTGTGATCTTGTGCGTGGATGGTCTGCAGCATCTCATCAACGATGGCACCAAGAAGTGCGACTTTTATCGAGTCTTGGCTACAATTTGCAACTTCTTGAACTCATCCCGGGCATTTGCTGTATGTGTGTGCTCGACGACAACTCAAACTCCAGTCGATCTAGCCCTTTCAGTTTCTCAGCAGAAGCGCGTGTATCTGTCTCCTCCTGCATTGCGTGGTCAGGAAGTCTTGAAACCAAGAACAAGATTGGAGAAGCTGTTGGTGGATAATATGGGTGGGCATGGTCGAGCATTGGAAACATTGGCCAGCGTTTTGCGTCAATACGCGAAAGATGAACTGGACCAGACAGACCCGGCCAGGGTTCTTGACCAGGTATGCAATGAGCTACAAAGCCAGTATGGCAAGATGCTCTTGTCTCCGTTTTTTCGAGACGCAGCCACTCGCCGGGCCGTGCTCGCTGCAATTCTCTCTCACCGTCGTTACGGTGTGTTTGATTGTGTTGTTCCAGACATGACAGTGGATCAGCTACGAAGCTTTGGTATGTTTCGATTGACTCCTGACGGCAACCTAGAATGCGCTTTCGTTCTTCTTATGATGTTGTTGCGGACCCTTCCGGAGACTTCAGACGATGTAGCCAACTTCGACGAGCAACCATGTTGGGATGGCCGCGATTTGAGCAATTTGTGGCGTTTTACCGTCGTGTGAAATCGATGGTATATTGTGATGCTCCAGTCAAACTGTCTACATTTCACTCTGGTGCTCGGTTTGGTCCAATTCACGGCATCATGATCGAGGAGCTCCAGCCGCGCACAGTTGTGGAGTCTACAAGCCAACCAGTTTCAAGGTCCGATTCGGGAGACTCAAATCGCCACGGTGTTGTCGACGTATCCGAGATGGAAACAATTGTCGTCAATGGGGCCAGTGCTTCAGCTGGTGAAATATGTACGCGAATCCAATTGACGACTGGCAAGAAGGAAATTGTCTGCAACGAAGTGATTCAATGCAAATTGATGGAAAAGAATCAGAAGATGGACAAAACACGCTACGAGGAAGAGCGAGCTCAAGCCGTGAAGGTCAACACCGACGTGGTTTTGCTGATTACTACGTCTGACGACGTGGCGGAGCCATTTGATCTGCCTGAACGATGTGGACTCGTGTCAAAAGGTGAATTTGACCGATATTTCGGACCGTTTGCAAGCCGCGGGCATCGAAGTCTTCAGGAGCCACCGAATATCAACACTCATGAATTAAGTCTCGTAGATGGAGTGGGTGATGCAACTGCCGAAAAGGTTATTGATGAGAGGAGAAAACGACGATTTTCGAGTCATGAAGATGCGGTGAGTCGACTCATCCCCGCGAACAAGAAATGCAAAACTGCTGAGGTGTTGTGTGCACTGCATTGCGATGGCGAAGAGGCTGAGTTTGCGTGACTGAGTTTGTGAGTTTCGGCGTGTTGCGTAAAACTGTTTTGGTGTCGCAGGATACTAGTAGGAGATTACAAAACAAAATTTAGTGTGGGCAGGTTTTAGCTACTATCCATTCAATTCGCTAGCTACGACGATGTCCAATTTTTAGGGGGTGTCAAAAGAATCTACTCCTATCATTCAACTTGCGTTCCTGGTATTTGACAAGACAAGATCGATGAGCTTTCAGATCTTTCCAAGACGTGGAGGCGAAATCCTCGCTTTCCAACTTGTGGTGCTTCATATTCATTTTCATTTTCGAAAGATCAGCGTCAGAGCACCATGGACATCCTTACGCCGCAAGAAAAGCCAAGTATGGGTCGAAGGACCCATCGACGTGGCATCACAAGAAGCACGGGTCCGATGGGTTTTGCACGAGGATGAAGAGCTACTACGCGAATTCTTCTGCAGGGAACCGCTTGCAGTGGATGATGGTCAATTGCGACGAGCCCATTTCTACCGATGCAGTCGATGACGTATTTTCCAGCAGAGAATTAAAGCATCTCATTTGGTTCCATGAGAACCGATTTGAAGGATGCACCACTGCAGCCATGGATCGGGCTGCAAGCTATGGTTACCTGAACACGGTGTCGTGGCTTCATCGACATCGCAGTGAAGGTTGCACCACCGCAGCGGTGGATGACGCCGCAACGAACGGCCAACTCGACGTTGTCAAGTGGCTGCACAAATACCGCTCCGAAGGCTGCACTACTAAAGCGATGGATGGCGCCGCGACAAATGGCCGCATTGACGTTGTAGTGTGGCTGCACAAAAATCGCTCCGAAGGTTGCACCACTGCCGCCATGGATGGCGCGGTTACCAATAGTCGAGCGAAGGTAGTCCGATGGCTGCATCAAAACCGATCGGAAGGTTGTTCGACAGCGGCGATGGATGGTGCGGCAGGACAGAATTCCCTTGCCGCCGTCAAGTGGTTGCACGACAATTGCAAGGCTGGGTGCAGCCCTGCTGCGATGGTCAACGCTGCGTCGAAAGGGTATCTGGAAGTCGTCAAGTATCTGCACACTGAAGTTGATCAACCTGCTACCAACGCTGCCATCTCCGCTGCAGCGGAAAACGGCCATCTCCGGGTTGTGGAGTATCTCCACGAGAATCGAACGGGGATCTGCCAAGCTGATGCCATTCTACGTGCCAAAAAGAATAAACACACTGAGGTTGTCAAGTACCTGCTCAAACATGACGAGTGCCGAGCTGCCAATGAGGCGGAGAAGGCGAAGATTCTTGCTGAAGGGAGATTTGTCACTGTACAAAAGCTGTGGCACGTGATTTGCCTGGTACTTCTGTCATTCCGCTTGGTCCCGATGTTGCTGGGAAACTGCTTCAAGTCGGGAACTGGCCGTCGTGTAGTGGAAGCAAATTCTCGTACTGAGCTGGAAGAACGCATTCGTGCTGAAGAGGAAGCAAACATCCGTACCAGCGAGCAAGCGAGAATCCGGACTGAAGTGGCAGCGAGTATCGGAGAGGAAGGGGAAAAGGCTCAAGCTGAGAAGAAAACAGACACTCGCACTGAGCAGCAAGAGATGCGAGCTCGAATCCGCGCTGAGATCCAAGACGAGGTCGAGAAAAAGATGCGTGCAGAGATCAGAGCTGAACTGCTTGGGAAGGATTCGAAGCAAGTCTGAGCCGCTTACTGGCGTGTGTGGTCATTGAGGACTTGATGCGAGTTGCAGCAGAAAAGGAGGATTTGCTTCATCTATTTCGACACCACCGAAGCAAAGTTTATATTTTCCTTGAAACAGGCTAGGTTGCGTAGATTTTACTACCAATACAAATAGCCTCTTCCATACTCGGGTGTTGTTGGGACTCACGTTACAGCAAGCTTAGGTCCAGTCTCGCAGCAACCCGCTACAGAATCAACCACGTCCGCGCTGTCCAATTATTGACCAGACGAAACAACTTCAACCTGTTTGAACATCCACAGGCGAGATGTACTACCCGTTAGCAATATGATCTAGATATTCCGCGGAGGAAGTCGCTAGGAATCGAGAATTTGTGCGCAGGAACCACTTGTTGCTGGCTTGTTAATCTGCGGCAGCAAGGTGAATGATGGGATGCGATCCCCGAATGATATCGGTCTATCATGTCTTGTCGAATTTGATCGTCTAGCCATTGTTCTCTCCCTGCCTTCTTCCTCATTGCAGAATTCGCCACCTCGGGGAAAGATGGTGGTGCGATTAATAAACTGCGCGGTCGTTGGAGAAGGGAGCAGGATCTCTATCCTTATTGAAGACTGGAACACGGTGGCTGACTTGAAGAAGGAGATCAAGGATGAAAAGAAGAACAAGTTGAAGGATGTCGATGCCGACAGCCTGCAGCTCTTCCTGGCGAAGAAGGAGGACGGTGCGTGGCTGGATGGGGCTGAAGCAGCAGCTGTGACGGTTGATGAGCGTGGAAACCCGCAAAGATTCGAGCAGATGAACCCCTTGCTATCGCTCAAGAACGCCAATTACTTTGGAGAGAACTTTACACCGGGTGAGGGCAAAGCTCACGTGCTGGTGGTGGTTCCGGAGGTCAAATCAAAGCGTCCAGCAACCGCAAAGGCGCAACGGAAGAAGCTATTGAGTGCGCTGGAATGGAGGGAGCCAATGCGACTTTGCACGAGCGATGGCCAAGATTGGTCGTATCAAGGAGCATCAGAGCTTGTGGCGGAAGTTGCACAGCCTCTTGTCGCGCACTACGAGGCCTGGAAACTAGGATACCACGACAAGCAGAATCATGCTATCAATCTAGTGATGGATGGACGAGGAACGGGAAAGTCGCGCATGCTGGATGAAATGAAGGGGTTGCTGTGCGAAGCCGCTAAGCAATCGCAGCAGCAAGAGCTGGTGGAGAGAATGGAGAACGCCTATGTGTTTCGAGTGACCTTCGAGGACGGCACCTGTACGACTGGAAATCTGCTTGATTCGAAATGTCCTGAATTTGACGTCAGCTACCGAATGCTCTACCAGCTCGCGAAAGATAGGATCGAGTGGCCGCAATTCGTTGATCGACTGGTGGAATCGTATCCGTCACTTCGTCTACGTATTGAAACAGTGATGGAGATACTGGCGACTCTAGAGAAGGTTGACAATATGAAAAATATGACGGTGATCTTGTGTGTGGATGGTCTGCAGAAGCTCAACAATGATGGCACCATGGCGTGCGCCTTGTATCGCGTCTTGGCTACAATTTGCGGATTCCTGAACTCATCCCGAGCATTTGCTGTATGTGTGTGTTCGGCTACAATGGAAATTCCGGTCGAACGAGCCCTTTCATATTCTTCGCAGAGGCGCGTGTATCTGCCTCCTCCTGCCTTGCGTGGTGAAGAGGTCTTGGAACCAAGAACAAAATTCGAGAAACGGTTGGTGAATGATATGGGTGGGCACGGTCGAGCACTGGAAACATTGGCCAGCGTTTTGCGTCAATACACGAAAGATGAATCGGAACAGACAGACCCATCCAGGGTTCTTGATCAGGTATGCACACAGCTGCGACTCCAATATGGGGAGATTTTCGCATCTCCTTTTTTCAAGACCCAGCCAATTGCCAGGCCGTGATCGCTGCAATTGGCTCTCTTCGTCGTTATGGTCTGTGTGACTGTGTTGTTCCAGACATGACAGTGGATCGCCTACGAAGCTTTGGGATGTTTCGATTGAATCCTGACGGTACTCTAGACTGCGCTTCCGTTCTTCTTCAGATGTTGTTGCGGACCCATCCGGAAACTTCAGACGATTGAGCTAACTTCGTTGGGATGGCTGCAATTTGATCAATTTGTGGCGTTTTGCCGTCGTGTGCAATCGATGGTATATTGTGGTACTCCAGTCAAACTGCCTACATTTCACTCTGGTGCTCGGTTAGATATTGAATGGATAATAGTGTTTGTGTTCCTGATCTCTTACTACTGTAGTACCCTGCGGCCCTAAAGCAGTTCTACGCAGTACACCGCACTCTGATACGATGAATGATTTTCGCAATGCAGTACACACAACACATCAGCAGTTTTGCATTTCCGCATCCTCATGACTCGAAAATCGTCGTTTTTCCAAAATGACCTTTTCAGCGGTTGCATCGACGATGCAGTGTTGATATCCGATGGCTCGAGAAGACTTCGATACTCGTGCCCAGGGAGTCTATATATGGTACATGTACAAAAAGACCCACGAGCTTTGCTATAGGGTTAAACACCCGACCTAAATAAAGCTCAGGCCCAAACCCGAAAAATATATTGCCAACTCGTGAATTTGACCAATACTTTTGAGTACTTCAGACCGTTTGCAAGCCGCGGGTATCGACGTTTTCCTCGTATCACGAATTACGTCTCGTAGATGGAGTGGGCGATGCAACCGCTAAAAGGTCATTTTGGAAAAACGACGACTTTCGAGTCATAAGGATACGGTGAGTCCCGCGATCAAGAAACGCAAAACTGCTGATGTGTTGCGTGCACTGCATTGCGATGAAAATGATTCATCGTATCTGAGTTCCGTGTATTGCGTAGAACTGCTTTAGGGTTGCAGGGTACTGATCAGGAACACAAAAACAATTTAGAGTGCGCAGGTTTTTTTAACTACTTGAAGCACCTCAAGTATTAACCATTCAACCAAACCGATCACCAGAGTGAAATGTAGGCAGTTCTCGACTGGAGTACCACAATACACCATCGATTTCACGTGACGGCAAAACGCCACAAATTGATCAAATTGCAGCCATCCCAACGAAGTTAGCTCAATCGTCTGAAGTTTCCGGATGGGTCCGCAACAACATCTGAAGAAGAACGGAAGCGCAGTCTAGAGTACCGTCAGGATTCAATCGAAACATCCCAAAGCTTCGTAGGCGATCCACTGTCATGTCTGGAACAACACAGTCACACAGACCATAACGACGAAGAGAGCCAATTGCAGCGATCACGGCCTGGCAATTGGCTGGGTCTTGAAAAAAGGAGATGCGAAAATCTCCCCATATTGGAGTCGCAGCTGTGTGCATACCTGATCAAGAACCCTGGATGGGTCTGTCTGTTCCGATTCATCTTTCGTGTATTGACGCAAAACGCTGGCCAATGTTTCCAGTGCTCGACCGTGCCCACCCATATCATTCACCAACCGTTTCTCGAATTTTGTTCTTGGTTCCAAGACCTCTTCACCACGCAAGGCAGGAGGAGGCAGATACACGCGCCTCTGCGAAGAATATGAAAGGGCTCGTTCGACCGGAATTTCCATTGTAGCCGAACACACACATACAGCAAATGCTCGGGATGAGTTCAGGAATCCGCAAATTGTAGCCAAGACGCGATACAAGGCGCACGCCATGGTGCCATCATTGTTGAGCTTCTGCAGACCATCCACACACAAGATCACCGTCATATTTTTCATATTGTCAACCTTCTCTAGAGTCGCCAGTATCTCCATCACTGTTTCAATACGTAGACGAAGTGACGGATACGATTCCACCAGTCGATCAACGAATTGCGGCCACTCGATCCTATCTTTCGCGAGCTGGTAGAGCATTCGGTAGCTGACGTCAAATTCAGGACATTTCGAATCAAGCAGATTTCCAGTCGTACAGGTGCCGTCCTCGAAGGTCACTCGAAACACATAGGCGTTCTCCATTCTCTCCACCAGCTCTTGCTGCTGCGATTGCTTAGCGGCTTCGCACAGCAACCCCTTCATTTCATCCAGCATGCGCGACTTTCCCGTTCCTCGTCCATCCATCACTAGATTGATAGCATGATTCTGCTTGTCGTGGTATCCTAGTTTCCAGGCCTCGTAGTGCGCGACAAGAGGCTGTGCAACTTCCGCCACAAGCTCTGATGCTCCTTGATACGACCAATCTTGGCCATCGCTCGTGCAAAGTCGCATTGGCTCCCTCCATTCCAGCGCACTCAATAGCTTCTTCCGTTGCGCCTTTGCGGTTGCTGGACGCTTTGATTTGACCTCCGGAACCACCACCAGCACGTGAGCTTTGCCCTCACCCGGTGTAAAGTTCTCTCCAAAGTAATTGGCGTTCTTGAGCGATAGCAAGGGGTTCATCTGCTCGAATCTTTGCGGGTTTCCACGCTCATCAACCGTCACAGCTGCTGCTTCAGCCCCATCCAGCCACGCACCGTCCTCCTTCTTCGCCAGGAAGAGCTGCAGGCTGTCGGCATCGACATCCTTCAACTTGTTCTTCTTTTCATCCTTGATCTCCTTCTTCAAGTCAGCCACCGTGTTCCAGTCTTCAATAAGGATAGAGATCCTGCTCCCTTCTCCAACGACCGCGCAGTTTATTAATCGCACCACCATCTTTCCCCGAGGTGGCGAATTCTGCAATGAGGAAGAAGGCAGGGAGAGAACAATGGCTAGACGATCAAATTCGACAAGACATGATAGACCGATATCATTCGGGGATCGCATCCCATCATTCACCTTGCTGCCGCAGATTAACAAGCCAGCAACAAGTGGTTCCTGCGCACAAATTCTCGATTCCTAGCGACTTCCTCCGCGGAATATCTAGATCATATTGCTAACGGGTAGTACATCTCGCCTGTGGATGTTCAAACAGGTTGAAGTTGTTTCGTCTGGTCAATAATTGGACAGCGCGGACGTGGTTGATTCTGTAGCGGGTTGCTGCGAGACTGGACCTAAGCTTGCTGTAACGTGAGTCCCAACAACACCCGAGTATGGAAGAGGCTATTTGTATTGGTAGTAAAATCTACGCAACCTAGCCTGTTTCAAGGAAAATATAAACTTTGCTTCGGTGGTGTCGAAATAGATGAAGCAAATCCTCCTTTTCTGCTGCAACTCGCATCAAGTCCTCAATGACCACACACGCCAGTAAGCGGCTCAGACTTGCTTCGAATCCTTCCCAAGCAGTTCAGCTCTGATCTCTGCACGCATCTTTTTCTCGACCTCGTCTTGGATCTCAGCGCGGATTCGAGCTCGCATCTCTTGCTGCTCAGTGCGAGTGTCTGTTTTCTCCTCAGCTTGAGCCTTTTCCCCTTCCTCTCCGATACTCGCTGCCACTTCAGTCCGGATTCTCGCTTGCTCGCTGGTACGGATGTTTGCTTCCTCTTCAGCACGAATGCGTTCTTCCAGCTCAGTACGAGAATTTGCTTCCACTACACGACGGCCAGTTCCCGACTTGAAGCAGTTTCCCAGCAACATCGGGACCAAGCGGAATGACAGAAGTACCAGGCAAATCACGTGCCACAGCTTTTGTACAGTGACAAATCTCCCTTCAGCAAGAATCTTCGCCTTCTCCGCCTCATTGGCAGCTCGGCACTCGTCATGTTTGAGCAGGTACTTGACAACCTCAGTGTGTTTATTCTTTTTGGCACGTAGAATGGCATCAGCTTGGCAGATCCCCGTTCGATTCTCGTGGAGATACTCCACAACCCGGAGATGGCCGTTTTCCGCTGCAGCGGAGATGGCAGCGTTGGTAGCAGGTTGATCAACTTCAGTGTGCAGATACTTGACGACTTCCAGATACCCTTTCGACGCAGCGTTGACCATCGCAGCAGGGCTGCACCCAGCCTTGCAATTGTCGTGCAACCACTTGACGGCGGCAAGGGAATTTTTTCCTGCCGCATCATCCATCGCCGCTGTTGAACAACCTTCCGAGCGCTTTTCATGCAGCCATCGCGCTACCTTTGCTCGGCTATTGGTAACCGCGGCGTCCATAGAGGCAGTGGTGCAACCTTCGGAGCGATAATAGTGCAGCCACTTGACAACATCGAGGTGGCCATTGCTTGCGGCGCCATCCATGGCTTGGGTAGTGCAGCCTTCGGAACGATTTCCGTGCAACCATTCAACAACATCAAGGTAGCCATTGCTTGCGGCACTATCCATTGCTCGGGTAGTGCAGCCTTCAGAGCGATTTGCGTGCAACCACTGAACAACGTTAAGGTGGCCATTACTTGCGGCGCCATCCAGCGCTGCGGTGGTGCAACCATCACTACGGTTCTTATTAAGCCACTTGACTCTGTCACAGTTCCCTTCGCTTGCAGCCCAGTCCATGGCTGCGGTGGTGCATCGTTCAAATCGGTTCTCGTGGAACCAAACGACATGGTGTAAATATCCACAGGAGAATATATCATCGACTGCATCGGTAGGTAGTGGTTCGTCGCAATTGACTATCATCCACTGAAAGTATGGTGAATTCGGAAATTTCGCGTAGTAGGTCTTCATCCTCGTGCAAAAACCATCGGACCCGTGCTTGTTATGATGCCACGTCGATGGGTCACGAGACCCGAGCTCGTGCTCTTCAGCGGTTGTAGCAACCGGCATTCCTCTTTTCTTTTCCTCGTTTCGCAGAAACCGCTCCAAATCGGAAATGTGTGAGCAGAAGTATTATACACGTGCATGTACTGGGTTGTAGACTGATCAAATTCGACGACATGATTGACCAGGATAATGATCGGGAATATCCCATCATTCCATCAACAATTCCTAAAAACTCACTTGATGGTTCCGAAACGACGCGATCTTGAAGAGTTGCGAAGATATTCGAGTTAGCAATATTCATCCGATGTCGAAGGAGACGGACAGCGACTCGGAGCCCCAGCAGCTTCAGTACAAGGTGGGAGACTGAAACACATCCATTGGGTCTGGGGGCACGTGACCGATAGATAGTGACGTGGTGTGCAGGTGATCATCCTGGGGGATGGCGCCGTGGGCAAAACTTCCATCGCGATGCGGCACACGGAGGACAATTTCTCCACGACGTACAAGCAGACGATCGGCTTGGACTTTTTCCTCAAGCGGATGGCACTTCCAGGTAAATAAATGCTCACTCATTCTGTAGGTCGAAATAGGTACAATCTCCACTAACTTGTCGAATATTGCGCAGGTGACACACAGGTGACGCTGCAGATTTGGGACATCGGCGGCCAGAGCATCGGCGGCAAAATGCTCAAAAATTATATTTATGGGGCCCAGGTAGGTAGGGAGAGGGGGGGGGCATGTTGCATATCGACTGACATTGAAGTCTGCAGGGTGTGCTGTTGGTCTACGACATCACCAACTACGAGAGCTTCCAGAACCTCGAGGACTGGTACCGCCTCGTCCGTCGCACTTTTGACGACGAGCGCATGCCGTACGTGGCACTCGTCGGAAACAAGAGTGAGTTTTTTAGTCTCTTGATCTCCCACCTTGCAACTCCTCTCCTCTCTAACTTTTAGTGATTGGCAGCGGACCTGAACCACATCCGCGCCGTGAAAGTGGCCAAGCACAAGCAGTTCACGGAGGAGAACGACCTCAAGAGCTTCTTCGTGTCGGCCAAAACCGGAGACCAGGTGAACACGACCTTCCGTCAGGTGGCGGCGGACTTGGCCGGTATCTCTCTGACCAAAACCGACCTGGAAGTGGAAGCGCCTGTGCTCAAGGCGCAGATCGTCAACCACGAACAGAACGACCCGGACGTTAAGACTCCCGACATCCGCAGCCAACAGAACCCCAAGTGCTGCATCCAGTAGAGTACCAACCTCTTGGCAAAATCAGAGCTGCAACACTTGTTTAGCACCATCCTCCCATAACCACCGGTTAGCACTAGCTTAAAACTTGCAATTGTGATGATGAATCCCCTAACAAAGTGTCCCATTGATTAGATGTGTTACTCAGGTAGATCGGACAAAGTGCTTCCGCTCAGCCGTGACAAAGGTTGATCCGAACGAACGACAAAAGGTGGTGTTTAGTAGTCCTCGTCGCCTCCGCCGAACATGTCCATGCCTCCGCCCATGTCGATCTCCTCCTCCTCCTCGACGGCCTTCTCCTCCACCTTGGCGGCCTCGCCACCAGCGGCAGCAGCGCCACCGGCAGCGGGGGCGGCAGCAGCCGAGCCGAACGAGGCCAGCTTGCCGCTGCCGGCAGCGATCACCTCCTCGACGCTCTTGCCCTCCATGGCCTTGACCACGGCGGCCACGCGGGCCTCGTCGGTCTCCACGCCGCACGAGTGCAGGATGCGCACGACGTCGTGCTCAGTGGGGTGCTCGTGGCCACCCAGGACGGCAAGCAGGTAAGCAGCAATGTAACGCATCTGTTCACGGCAATAGTCCCAACATTAGTCAATAATTTTGCACACCCTGCCAAGGTTAGGCTAGTGTTATCGCTCCGTGTCGCACCTTGAATCACTTTAAGGTTTTCTTTCTTGGAGTCTACCAGATACAAGATGGCGCTCGTCGAACCCGTGCACACAAGCGTAGGAATGGCACGGGACCAACCGCTTGCATATCCCTTTGCAAGAACACACTCCTCCCTCTACAGCGACGCGCGTCTACATTTTCCGCCAATCACCGCGCCTGCGGGCTAGGGTGTGCGTATCAAGCGGCTCCGAGCCAGTGATTCGCTGTCCCTGGATTCCAGCCAATCACGCATGGCGAGCCCTCTCGCTTTATGCTGTTGCCGCGGCCATTCTCCGAACGTCTCCGCAGTTCACTCACCTAGACATCATGGCTCCTGCTGTAAGTTCCCACGCCCTGCCGTTCCTTCGGGCGGGTGGTTGAGTTGCTAAGCTGCAGAGTCCTCCTTCTCTGCTCGGGCAAACAGAGTTCCCTTCTCTGTGGGCGGCCGTTGTCTTTCGACGCGGTCGCCACGCATAACCACTTGGGGGGACACTAAACACTGTTTAAAACGAGAGAATGGAGGAAGAGGACGATGCAACAGATTCCAGCAACTTTAGCCACTTGCCCACGGACAATAATTATTGTCTCGTGCGGTTTTGCAAGTGCTAATTTCGAACGCCAATTAATTAATCGCAGCACAAGGGAAAGAAGGTCAGCAAGAAGCAGCTGCTGAAGTTCACGATCGACTGCACGATCCCCGTGGACGACCACGTGCTGGACCCTGCCTCGTTTGAGAAGTTCCTGCACGACCGCATCAAGGTCGGCGGCAAGACGGGCGTCCTCGGTGACGCCGTCAAGATCACGCGCGAGAAGACCAAGCTGCTGGTCGTGGCCGCCCCGCCCTTCAGCAAGCGCTACCTCAAGTACCTGACCAAGAAGTACCTGAAGAAGCAGCAGCTGCGCGACTACCTGCACGTCATCGCCTCGGACAAGAACACGTACGAGCTGCGTTACTTCAACATCCACGACGCCGGCAACGCCGACGACGAGGAGGACGACGAGTAAACTGGTCGCTAGTTGCACGATGACTGTAGTCTAGGGGGCTCAATTGCTCTTTAAGTTGCTGTTCGGTCAATGCAGATTCGTTTCGGCACGGAGAATCTTTTTATTTGTCTATCTATCAGTTGCCTTTTGCTTTTGCATGTTTAGGTAATGAGAATGGGCATGTTGCGTTGGGAAGGTTTGGGTAAAGTTTTGCATTTTGTTGTCTTTTCTGAGGTAGACTCGGCAAATGAACAGCGTCTACTCAACATGTACTCCATTTTCGCAAAGCATTACTGTAGCGAGGCGAGTGGGGACCGATCGATCGTTACATTCGACGCGCCAGCGCCGCGTTGATGGCCTCGATCCACTTCTTTGACCCGTTGACGAGGTCGTTCAGATGGTACACTCGGTTTGGCTATGGAGAAACAAAACAGGCAATCACATCAGTCAGTCTCTGGTCAAGGAAAAGTATTCTGCAGACGGATCGCTTACCGTCACGACGTCAAAGGCAGTCGCGCTCTTTGAATTCACGTAGAGGTTGTCGGACCACGGGATCTCTCCCTTTTGCTTCATTCTAATGGGGTCAATGTAGATCAAACGGGGCTTCGACGTCAGAATCAACTGCAAAAAAATACACAAAAGGAGAACAAACTCTTAGTATCCACACATAAAGTCGCGGCTTTACAAGCACAAAGACGCACTTGTCGCTTCTTGGAGAAGAGGCCCTTGCGCTTGCTAATGAGACCGCCCATCTTAATCAGCTCGTCATCCAGAAGGAATCGGTTCCAGAGCGAGCTCGTACGCCGCATTGCAGTCGGTAATGCTGCCTTCTGGCGGGCCACTTCAACTACGTTAACGTGCTCCGCCCTGCAGAATCACAGAGACAGAACCAGGCGCGTGTGAGCATGACAAGTTCTTCAAGCTTTCATGACATGGCACAGCACGGCACGCACGGAGAAGGCGGCGGATCCAGCGCAAGTCCCGACGAGACCTGTAGCTCCGTCGCGACACCGGCAAACAGCCAGTCCTCGGTAGCACCATCCTACAAATATCAACAGCAAAACGCGTCACAAACGTGCATACTTCCGTATATGGTATCCCAGGGCACGAGGTAAACTTACGTATTCAGTAGGTGGTAGCCGGCCGATCTCCGGTACGTACGGCGGCTGGTTGTATCCAACCGACTCCCAGTCCACGCTTTCGAAGAACGGATGCGCCTTCAGCGCGATGTATCCGTTTCCTTCCTCGTCTGACCCAGCACCAAGACGCTCATTCGGCTCCTGCAGAAGAATGCGGTCGATCAGATCCTTCGCGACGGGCGGGAATCCAGGCGGATATGCAAAGTCCTCGGCGGGGTGGTTCAAAATCTGCTGGAAAGTGAGGTACTCGTTCTCGGCGCGGAACATGGGTCGGCCCACAAGCATCTGGAACACCATGCACGCCATCGCCCACAAGTCGCAGCCGCGAGACGCCTCCTGGTCCCGCAGCACTTCGGGCGACACGTACTCCGCCGTGCCGCAGAACGTGTTGTGACGGCTCTCCTCCGTCTCGTCCTTGGCTGTGCCAAAATCGGTCACCTTGAGGTGGCCGTCATCGCTGAGAAGAATGTTTTCGGGCTTGAGGTCGCGGTGGATCACGCCGTTCTTGTGCAAATACTCGAGTGCCACCACCACCTCTGCAATGTAGAACCGCGTGAGCTCCAGCGAGCACGCGCGGTCCGTGTATCCCGCGGCAGCCTGCAGCTTCTGGTGCTTACTGTCCTCCAACATCAACATATTCAGTCCAGTTAGAGGTCGGTTTTTTTCGATAATATACGCTTCAACTCCGTGACCACACGACGTCAATGAACACGAACAGCTACGTACGTGATCACGTCAAGCAGCTCGCCGCCGCGGCACAGCTCCATCACCATGTACAAGTAGCTGTTGTCCTGCACAATCCCATAGCAGCAAACAGCATAGCAATTATCAATGTTAACAAAAGGAAAAATAAATATTTGCAACAACATGGCAACATTTGCGCACCTGGAAGGTGAAGAAGAGCTTGACGACGCGGTCGTGCGAGATCTTGGAGAAGACCTTGCGCTCCATCATGACGAACTTGACCTTCTTCTCCTTGCGGATGAAGCGCTTCTCCATGATCTTAACCGCGTACTCCACGCTCGTGTCCTTCATGCGCGCGTGCACCACCTACACACAAAGACACACACACTCAACTGCAACATCAGCACCTCCTCCCTCCTCCTCTCTAAGCGTCTCTATCCACTGCACGCACGCGGGCGTAGGCGCCTTCGCCCAGCGTGGCGCCGAACATGAAGTCGGCGGGCGACGGCTTCTTGATGTGCGCGCGGACGGGCGACGCGCCATCCGCCGAGCCTAATCACAGAGAGAGAGGGGGTGAGTGGACGGTAGGAGGGGGCAGTAGGGCGACCACGCGAGCTTGCGCACCGGGGGCGTGGGGGCTTGCATCTCGTCCAGAGCGCGACGAGGGGAATGCAATGCAGTCGACGACGAGCGGAGCTGCTCGATTCTCTCCCCCTCCTCCTCTGGCTGTTGATGTGTCGTACGTAGTTTATGTAGGGCAAGGGTTCTGGAAGATCGGCGATTTTGGCGGATATTTCGGGCTATGTACCACTCTGTACCGCAAGACAGAGACGCCGCGAAAATACACCGCGCGTCGTGGTGCCGTCGAGATATACTGGCGGAGGTACTGTAAAGAGTGAGCGGGGCTTTGCTGTTCCTGGGCCAGTCGTTTGGTGGAGGAGTGAGTGCAGGAGAATGCCGGATTCACTCATTGATATAAATAGGATACAGGTGTGCTCGTGGGTGGCTGACTCTGCTTGAAGTTCATCAAGGGAACTGTTTCAACGGGATATCTAAATAGGAAGGTAGACTCCAACTTCTAATCTTTAGATTTTCCTCAAGATTTTTGGTCCTTTGAAAAGTGATATCTGCACTTCAACTTCGCGGTACGACGGCGCGCAATGCACGCTGCCCTTGCCTGCCCATAATCGTGGGCAGGATGATTTCTTAAAACTGGACGGCACATTACATTGTATGTCGATCCCCACGGCGCCACTCTACAGTACTTCACGCCGCTCAAAACAAGTTTTGCTGGTGGAGTTTTCTCTCTGTATTGTTTGCATGATCGTGTTGGTATGGTGTACGTCTGGGCGGTGCCCGGAAAAAAAATTTGGTCGTTGAGGGCGGAAACGCGATGCAACCCACGATTGCGTCTACATGTAGTATACGAACGCATCATGCCATGAACAGAATGTGCCGCGACCACAGGAGCATACACTGTTTCATTGTCGATATCCTAGTCTATTACAGCCTGCTTCAGTTGAACGCAAGTACAGCACGCCAAACCACTCCGTTTGGCACTCTAATGACCCCCCGTTCGACTTGCAACGCGAGGCAGTGCGAAAATCGCGTATATTTTAATAAATTAAGATGTCCGTCAGGTCCTGCTTGCATTTAGGAAGGTCTCGCCGATATCATCCGATCGTATTGCATATCAACGAACTTGTAAGTGTATACGGATGCTTGACGAGCCAGCAACAGAACACCCGCAGACGTTTACTAGCACAAGCCAGAAAAATTACAGCAGATCTGCCGCACGGGATCTACAATGTATTGAAGCAGTCATGTACAGCACAAAGGCAGAGCAGCAGCTTACAAAGGCAAAATATAATGTGAGTCAGGCGTCCTGAGTCAGACATGTGAGAATTGCTATCTCAATGGCTACAATTCGGTGTCACTATGCTCTCAACACTCTACACTGAGTCACGTTGTACACTGTGTTCGGCTGGTTTTGGGTTGTCAGGTCGTCGAAGCTCAAGTTGGAATGTTGAAGCTGGCGCGACACCCAGTTTGGATGGCTGTCCAAACTGGGGCCACTTGCGGGAACTTGCTTTGTGGCAGTAGGATCAATCCAGGGGGGGTTGTAGCCAAAGGCTTTCCTCCTTTTCACAGACACAGAATATCACTCACTTTGCAATTCACTTGCTTCCGCACACGTTCTCCCTCTTCTCTATCCTTTCAGGACTCGACACGCTAGTTCTACAAGGTGTTCAAGAGCTCTACGCAAGACTGCTAGTTGAAACGCTCTTAGGTTATTGAGCCCAACTACTTCGAGACTGATCAAGGATGAGCAACACGGCTGGCGGGAACACGACGACTACGGGGGCGGCAGCGGCCCCGCACTTCGGCAGCTACAAGCCGCCTAAGTTCGACGAGGAGGGTGGCTTCGACCTCTACAAGGCGATGCTGCAGTCGTACCTGATGCAGCGAGTCGCATGGGGCATCCTGGATGGCACCGACATGCTGGACGCCAACGCTACCGCGGCAGAGACGCAACGCTTTGAAGAGAAGAACGCCCTTGCGAGAGATGCGCTTCTTCGTGGTGTGCTCGTTAAAGATGCGACGAAGATCTGTATGCTAGCGAGCGCCCGGGACATGTGGGTGACCTTCGAGCAGGAGAAGACGCGGCGTGCGTTCTCAAATGCGCTGTACCTGCGCAAGAAGTTGTACGCACACACGTACAAATCTGGCATGGATATGGACAAATATCTTGACGACATGGAGGCCATGCGTCGTCAACTTCGCAACATGAACGACGAAATTTCCGACACTGACATGGTGAAACTGATTCTTCAAGGGGTGGCTTTCGAGTATCGCGGGGTTGTCCGCATGTTTGACAAAGACGTGCGTGACGGCAACATGCCCTTGTTGTCGGAGGTGCTGAATACGCTGCGGAGTGAAGCCGAGATCGACAAGCAGCGGAACAGCATCGGCAAGAAGGCTAACAAGTCAGAAGAGGCCAAGATTTTGCAGGTGAAGCAGCAGCAACAATTCTCTGGGGCCAAGGGGAAGCGACGCTGGAAGCAGAACAAGAACGCCAATATGAAGAAAAAGTTTAAGGGTAAGGACGGGCAAGCTGAGGAAGAGACAAGGACCTGCTTCTTCTGTCATCGACCAGGTCACTTAAAGCGAGATTGTGACGAGTACCTGGACAAGCAGCGTCAGAAGAAGGCCCAGAAGAACGGGGCACCTGACGAGAAAACTGCGGCAAAGAAGAGGATGTCGCTTGTTCGCTGGAGTGGAGCTGGTGGCGGCAAGCCATCTTCGATTGGAATGGTGAGGGTAAATGATGCTGACGACCATGATGGGCAAGGAACGCTGGCTGCAGCTGTGCATAGTTGCGACGCCAACTTTGATGAGTGGATGGTCGACACCGGGGCTGGTGTCCACGTGTGCACTGACTGGTCGGCATTCTCGAGTCTGCGAGAAGACTCAGTGTCCTTCATCGGCTGGCAAGGTGATACAAGCAAGAGTGAAGCATGCGGACAGGTAAACATCGGCACAATTGATGTGGTGTCTGGAACCGAAGTTACTTTGGAGCTGGAGGACGCACGGTATACTAGTGGCGGTCTGACCAATTTGCTGAGCCTAGAGCGTTTGGAGCAGTGCGGCTGGGTGCCGTCTTACTCCGACACAGAGGATCCTGCTCAACGAGTGATGTACCTGGATCGTGGTGGAGTATGGTTGGAGATGCCTAAACGCGATGGTCACTATTGGCTACAGACCAAGCGCGCAGCAGCTGGCGATGTGAATATGTGCATGGTGACCACCACGCAGAAACAGTCGCAACTCATGCGGTGGCACATGCGTTTTGCGCACCTTAACGCACAAGCCATGAAGCAGATGGTGCTGAAGGACATGGTGGACGGCATGAAATCATTGAAGCTGAAGGACTTCGACGAGCCTTTGGACTGCATCGCGTGCACAACAGCGAAGCAGAAGCGCAGGTCGTACAAGCGACACAACAAGCGGAGCAAGGTGTGCTACGAACGCATAATGTCTGGTGTGTGCCCTATTGGTGTGGAGACGATCGGCGGTAACATCTACTTCCAACTGATACAGGATGAAGCCTCTAGGTACAAATGGTGCTACCTGTTACGCCACAAGGACGAGTCTACGCCGAACGTGAAGAACTTGATCCTGGAGTTGGAGAAGGAGCACAACATCAAGTGGTTTTCGTCCGACCGGGGAGGTGAATTTATCAACAACAAGATGAAACGATTTCTAGCGGATCATGGTATAAAACTGTGGAAGACCAATGCGTACACACCGGAAGAAAACTGCCTGGTCGAGAAGCTCAACGGAACCCTGATGAACAAAGTTCGTGCGATTTGCGAGACCACAGGACTGCCTGACTCTCTGTGGGGAGAGGTGTTGATGTATGTTGTGGAGGTAGACAACATGAGCCCCATCAAGGCTCTCTCCGGGATGACGCCGTACGAGAGACTGACTGGGACCAAGCCAGACGTCGGCAATCTGCATGTGTGTGGCTGTGTGGCGTTTGCGCATGTCCCCAAGAAGAAACGAGCATCGAAGCTGAGTCCCAAGGCTGTACCGACATTGTTTCTTGGGTACGCACAAACCTCACTCGGCTTTCGATTGCTGGACTTGCGCTCGGGTGACCTCATCGAGCGGCGGGATGTATCATTTCGAGAAGATATCACGGTGGACAGTGCATACATGGAGTTACTACTTGCTCGACGGTACGACGGCAGCCAAGAAGAGCTTCCTTTACGAGTTCCCTATGTGCGTCTGCCGGTCAACGCTGTACTCGAAACGGTGCATATCCCCGACAGGCGCGCGAATAAAGACAGCGACGACGAAATGCTCTCAGTTGATGGAGATACGACAATGGGGACCAAGAAGCGACGGCGTGCAGACTCGAGTGGTGACAGTGATGATTCTTCCGATGATGTTGATTTCAGTGGGAGTTTTACTGGTGGCAATAGCGCTGACAGCCCTGGTGACAGTGAGAGTTCAACTGCAAGCTCGCCTGGGAGTATTGCTGGACATTCTGAATATGCCTCTGTGGATAGTTCTGGGCGCAATTCTCCTGCGACCCGTTCTACTCCAAGTAGTTCTCCGGTCACTACTCGCAGCAGTGAGAATAGTACGTCGGCAACGACCAGCTCGGTAGCGACCTCACGTTCGCCTTCGCCACCAGCGACTGGCGGTACACGCGATGGTGCGGTTTCTCCACCACAACCAATACGACGGTCAACACGAATTCGACGCCCTATTCTCGGTATGATCCGTCGACGTGGGTAATGAGCTGCACTTTAATGGCGTGTATGCTCATTGGCGTTGTGGGTGAGTTGTTAAACCCAACAACAGTACGGCAGGCACTCGCATCGGACCATGCAGCTGAATGGAAAGCTGCGATGGATGTGGAATACTGACGTTTGATGAAAAACCAAACTTGGGAGCTTGTACCTCGGCCAAAGTCGACCAAGAACAGGCACATCAATATTCTTTCATCTGTTTGGGTCCTGGTGGTGAAACGAGATGAAAAGGGTGTGATACAACGGTTTAAAGCTCGGCTCGCTGTTCGTGGGTTTCTCCAGAAATATGGGATCGATTACCTGGCGACATACTCACCGGTAGTACGTATCGAGTCGGTAAGGCTCGTGCTAATCCTTGCTCTCATGCAGGGACTCGGCTGCCGACACGTTGATTTTGTCACTGCGTTCCTAAATGGGGAGCTGGTAGACGTCGACATCTACATGGAGCAGCCGCAAGGGTATCACGACGGGACCGACAGAGTGTGTCATCTCCTCAAAGGGCTGTATGGCTTGAAGCAAGCTTCCAAGCTCTGGAACGATACGCTGCATGCGTTTCTCGTGGAACTTCACTTTGTTCAGTGCGTTTTCGATGCTGGTGTTTACTGTCGGGAAGGTGCACACAGCATGATCTATTTGACGGTATACGTGGACGATATTGTAATTGCAGCGAAGCCGGCGGACATCGAGACTGTGGTTCGTCAGCTGAGTGCCCGATTTGAAGTTAAAGATTTGGGCCGCGTCAAGCATCTTCTCGGGATGGAGATCAACTTTCAGCCCGGTGTCATTTTGTGCCTCTCGCAGACGGCATATATAGAGCGCATGGCTGCGCGTTTTCGGATGGAGCACGCGAAAATGGTACGCTCTCCGCAGATGCACAATGAACGCATGCCTCCAATTGATACGGACAAGACTCAAGTCAACGACGAATCATTGCCGTACAGAGAAATTGTCGGCTCGTTGCAGTACCTGGTGGCGTGCACGCGGCCAGACATGGCTAGCGTAGTTCGGTGTCTCGGCAAGTACAATGGAGCATACACTCGTGCCAACTTTACCATGGCAAAGCGTGCAATTCGCTATCTTCTCGGCACCAAGAACTATGGCTTAGTGTATCGGCCTGCAGACACTTCGCCGCTGCTGACAGCGTTTGCAGATGCTGATCATGCTATGTGTGCAGATACAAGCCGCTCCAACACAGGATTTGTATTGCAGCTCAACGGATGTGCATGGATGTGGAAGAGCAAGCAGCAAAGTCGAGTTACGACGAACACTTGCGCCTCCGAACTCGTCGCAGCATGTGATTGCGTTGATAATTTGATTTGGGCAAGGCAACTTTTGGCGGAGCTGCATGTCAAGACGGAGACGTCCACGGTTCATTGTGACAACCAGAGCGCCCTTCACGTAATCGCGAACAGAGGCAACAGCAAGAAAGTACAACGATTTGCTAAGGAAGCTCGCATGATTGCTGAATTTGTTGACGAAGGCGCGGTGGAGATGAAATACGTATCGACAGCGGACAACGTGGCAGATATTTTCACCAAGGCGCTGGGGCCACAACGTTTCGAGTATCTTCGCGACAGGCTCAACTTGGAGGACGTTGTTTCGGTGTGGAGTAATGTGCACGAGAGGATGGATTAAGATTTGATGATCGAGACAGCAGGTGGCGATTCCTGTGGTACCGTCTCTTTTGGCGTGCATGGCATGGAAGTAGATTTGCTTTCTGGGCGCTAAGCACGGGCACGTGTGTGCTAGTGATCGTGGTCTTTGGTAAGCTGCTGTGGTGACTGCTAGGACACCGACTCCTCAAAGTGGTAAGCACGGTAACACGCGTATCAAGACTGGGTTGTCTTGTAGACGCTGTGGTGTGAGCTTTGGTTCGGTGTCTGGAACGCTATCACGGTAACATGGTAGTGAGAAGACTGGTGACGATTCATTTGGCTGGAGTGTGGTGTACTGAGGCAGTTGATGCCGGTAAAGTACATGCCGGTGGTTACCGAGGCATTGTTGCTGATAAGGTATATCACGGTGCGTGCTGAAGCATTTTTGCTGGTAAGGCACAGAAGACCTGGAATTGGTTCGTGTTTTGTTGCAGTGCTGCAACAATGTGCAAGGACTTACACGTGAGAGCTACGTGAAGTGGGAGTGTGAGAATTGCT
This sequence comes from Phytophthora fragariae, assembly GCA_009729435.1. Lineage (NCBI taxonomy): Eukaryota > Oomycota > Peronosporomycetes > Peronosporales > Peronosporaceae > Phytophthora > Phytophthora fragariae. Next base: position 149,084 of record QQOI01000016.1, read on the forward strand.
ATCTCAATGGCTACAATTCGGTGTCACTATGCTCTCTACACTGAGTCACGTTGTACACTGTGTTCTGCTGGTTTTGGGTTGTCAGGTCGTCGAAGCTCAAGTTGGAATGTTGAAGCTGGCGCGACACCCAGTTTGGATGGCTGTCCAAACTGGGGCCACTTGCGGGAACTTGCTTTGTGGCAGTAGGATCAATCCAGGGGGGGTTGTAGCCAAAGGCTTTCCTCCTTTTCACAGACACAGAATATCACTCACTTTGCAATTCACTTGCTTCCGCACACGTTCTCCCTCTTCTCTATCCTTTCAGGACTCGACACGCTAGTTCTACAAGGTGTTCAAGAGCTCTACGCAAGACTGCTAGTTGAAACGCTCTTAAGACATACCGAGACGTGGTCCTGAGTAAGTATGAGCAGTGTAGAGGATACTAAACACGCAAAAGATTTCGATACAAACTGTACAGTACGCAGTCATACATTCACCCCTGATCTATAAGTCCAATTATCAACGTCAGAACCAGCAATTAGTTTGTCATGAAGTGTACGGCGGCACTGAACGCGGCAGTGTATAGCTTGCTCGACCCCAACTCCGTTTGTCGTCGATTGCGCTATGTCTGATTGCCTTGAAGAATTTATTGACGTAGCTGCGAATTCGACAAAACGGTGTATTATCATAGTCCAGAGCGCTTTACATCCTGAGATGATAACTCTACTACCTGAGATGATATTGGTTTGATCTAGACTCTCGGGACGCTAAGGCTTGCTTCGGTTAGCTTCAGAGTCTAGATCAAACCAAGCTAAAAACATCCTTGTTTTTGTATTTGTGGCAGATTGACCTACCGGTATCCCCAAGAACTTCTGACCTCTGATCCTGTCCATACCTTGATCGAAGGTAAGATGCGTACAAATGCAACATATTCCAGACTAATACTAACTCGACACACGGATACAAGGTTGGCGCTAACACCCGAAAACACAAACACGGAAGCGAGGGACTTCACGTTAGAATCTGTCCGCACGTGGTCGGTCACTTGACAACTTGTACCATGTGCATGGTGTCAGTGATGCTTCGAAGTCACTGCAGTGACCGGGCACTGAGGGATACAGTACCGATCATGCAATACACGTTCGTAGCGCAGTTGCGCGGATCTACGCAGGTCTTCACAGCAACTTGAAGTTGCCGTCCCCGTTCCTCACACGTCACAGATCTCCCGTCTAAGTCCGATGTTTCCGTTACCATCACTCCACTCCACTATCCAATCCGCCGCCCGCCATGTCGAGCATCGAGAAGCTGTCGATCCGCGGCATCCGCAGCTTCAGCCCGAACCGCGAGGAGGTGGTGGAGTTCTACCACCCGCTGACGGTGCTGCTGGGCGACAACGGCTGCGGCAAGACGACGGTGATCGAGTGCCTCAAGCTGGCGTGCACGGGGGGCCTGCCGCCGGGCGCGCGCAGCGGCCAGAGCCTCGTGCACGACCCCAAGATCGCGGGCACGAACGAGGTGAAGGCCAGCGTGCGCCTGCGCTTCCGCAACCGCGCGGGCCAGCCCATGGTGGTGCAGCGCTCGTTCCAGGTGCGGCAGACGAAGAAGAGCCTGACGTTCAAGGCGCTGGACGGCGTCGTGCGCGTGCTCAACGAGCTGGGCGAGAAGGTGTCGCTGAGCCACAAGTGCGGCGAGCTGGACCAGCACATCCCGGACATGCTGGGCGTGTCCAAGGCCATCCTCGAGAGCGTGGTCTTCTGCCACCAGGAGGAGTCCAACTGGCCGCTGAAGGAGGGCGCGGAGCTCAAGAAGAAGTTCGACAACATCTTCGAGTCCGCCAGGTACACGAAGGCGCTGGAGGCCATCCGCAAGCTCAAGAAGGCGCGGCTGGACGACGCCAAAGACCACAAGAGGGACCTGGACGTGCTCTCCGTGGGCGTCCGGACGGCCGAGAGCATCCGTGAGAAGATCGAGCTGGCTCAGGACAAGCTCCGGCAGGCCGCGGAGGAGGCGCAGAGGGCGGACGAGAGGATCGCACAGGCGGAGGTGCCGCTCAAGGAGCTGCAGCAGCTGAAGGAGGAGGTTAGGAGACTGTGTGATCAGCTGCAGAGACGACAGGACGACGTGCAGGCCAAGGAGCGCAGCGCGCGCAGTGCGTACGCGAGGATTGAGAAGATCATGAGCGACTCGGATGACGAGCTGATGGGTTTGCTGACTAACTATGACGCTACGATTGACGAGCACCGCAGAGCGTTCGACAGACTGCGGGAGAAGGAGATGCAGCTACAGACGGAGCAGAAGAAGGCCAAGGACGAGTACGTCGCGCTGCGGGACGCCAAAGCACGCGCGGAGACGAACATTGACATGTACCAGAAGATGGTCGCCGACTTGATTGACTTGGCTGCAAAGCTCGGCACGAAGTACCGCTTCCACTTGCAGCCGCTGTCGTCGCAGCAGGACGATGTCGCTGCGTTTGTAGCGGAGTTTAGGAATGTTGTGAAGGACAAGCAGGAAGCGGTGAACAGTCTGGATGTGAAGCAGAGACAGGAAGATGACAAGTTGACGACGGAGCTGTCTGAGCTCACCTCGCAGGTGAAGCATCTGCGAGACGAGTTGAATGCCAAAACCCGCAGCCTCGAGACACTGAACCAGGAGAAAAGGGTCGTCGCGAATCGATTGAGAGAGCTGGGTGGCGCTGGTCTCCACTCCCAGCGAGAGGCGGAGGAGATGAGTACTCAAGTCTCCGAAGCGGAGAAAACGTTGGAAGACTACAAGCAAAAGAATGATGTCATGGCTTTAAAGAACGAGATCCAAGGCTTTAACCGACAGATTAACGATATCAACAACGTGATCGACGAGTTGGGGCAGCAAATTAGCCAGCTACGCCTTTACGCGCACAAAAACTCCGAACTCGAGTTCAAGCGCAGCGATTACCTCAAAAAGAAAGAAGCCTTTCAGATCACCCTGGGCGAGAAGGTGGCAGATTTTGAGGAAATTATTGAGGGCGGTGAAAAGCCAAAAGACCGAGACTCACTTGCATCGGCGGTTGGTCGCATTGACACCCTTATTGTCGAGCGCAAGCGTAGCTGTGATACGAAGAAGATTGAGCTAGCGGCAGCTGAGAAGGGTCTGATGGAAAATACCACCTCATCCAAGCTTGCCGAGAAGGAGTTGGACTCCTTACGTCAAAAGAAAAATGAGCTGGAGAGACAACATATGACTGGATTGAAATCGCTCCTGGACAAGGTTATTCCCGGCGAAGACCTGAGGAATGCTGAGCTCGGGGTGAAGGAAGCAGAGCAGGCATACGCGGATGCCAAAGACAAGGTTGTCCGTCGAAAGAACATGGTTATGTTCCTCAATATTTACAAGAAGAAGGGAATCAAAGACCACTGCTGTCCGCTATGCGAGCGCGACATGACCCCTGAGGAAGAACAGGCTTTCGAATCCATTTTGAGTGATAAGACGGACGACGGGAAAGTTGCTGACAAAATCAAGAAAGCCGAAGATCTGGAGAAGTCGACGCTCGAAACGCTAACGGGGATTAAGCAGAAGATGCCGAGCTGGCGTAAGTGGCTGGAGCTGGAGACCACAGTTCCTCAAAAGGTAAACGAACTGGAGGAGATTTATGCGGCCCAGAAAGCGCTGGAAAACGACGTCCTGGACAAGAAAACAACACTTGAGTTGATACAGGAGAAATTCGAGGATGCAAAAGTAGCAAAGACCGAGCTTGATATGTTGCGCAAAACTGCGGACGAGCTACATGCGTCCGATGCGATTATTACGCGAGAGGAGGAGCGCATGAAGTCAAGTCAAGGAATGGGCGGTCGATCGCTGTCAGATGTCGAAGCAGAGAAAGATGCAAAGCAGGCGGAGCTTCAGGAACTGAATCGCCAGGTTCAACGCAAGCAGCGAGAGCTGGACCACATTAACGAAATGCTACAGCAGTTGCAAAATGACCTGCACAACCGGAGGGAAGAGAAACTCCGGATGGAGACTCAGCGTAAGGAATATGACGATGCCGTTAAAGAGCAAAACAGGCTGCGCGAACAAGAAAAGGTTTTGAAGGATGCCTGCTCCAAGTTGAAAAAGTCTGAACCCGAGCTGGAACGTGAAGCTCACTCGAAAACGACTGAGCGTGAGGCACACCGTGATGCGGCAAGAAAACAGATGCGGGCCCAACGGACAGAGCTTCAAGAGAGGCAAGGCGATTTCCGTGTGTTCAGTGATAAATGCAAGCAGGTCCAACGTGGAGAGCTGGAGAAATTGCAACGGGAAGTTCAAACACTAAGTGACAATATTGCGCATACCAAGCAGCGAGAGGATACAGCTAACCAATCACTAGCGGACCTAGCATCCAAGATGAAGAGTGTGGAGAATAATCTCAGCGAGAATGAAATCGTCAAGCGACACATCCAGGACAATTTGGACTACCGTGCGCTTCAGAAGGAGCTGGAGGAGATGCGCGCTGAGGTGGAAGATCTTACGGCTCATGTCGGTAATTTGCCAACCCTGGACGATGTAAATGACCGAATCGAGTCGGCCAGCACGGAGTTGATTGCTGCAAAAGAGTCTCGTGCTGTGGTGACAGGAAAGAAACAGCAGTTGATGGCGCAGATTCGCGAGAATAAGGTCGAGCTCCGCGTGCCGAATTTGAAGGATGTCGAAGAGAAGTACCGACACAAGTTGATTCAGTTCGAAACAACGCAGATGGCTGTGGCAGACCTGGACCGCTATTTCAAGGCGCTAGACGAGTCTCTGTTGCAGTATCACTCGAAGAAGGTGGAGGAGATCAACACGATCATTCGTTCGCTGTGGCAGATCACGTACAAGGGACAAGATATTGACACAATTGAGCTAGTGAGTGGACAAGATCAGGGTGTGGCTGCGAAGGCTGCGCGCTCGTACGACTATCGTGTCGTTATGAAGAAGGCCGGAGCAACTATTGACATGCGTGGCCGCTGCAGTGCCGGGCAAAAAGTCTTGGCAGCTCTGGTCATCCGTTTGGCTCTAGCCGAAACCTTCTGTTTGAACTGCGGAATCTTGGCACTGGATGAACCCACAACAAATCTCGATACCGAAAACAAGTTCGGCCTTGCGCAGGCGATCACAGAGTACGTACTCCGAATGGCTGCAAGGTATCGGTTTGTCATCTAACTCTTTTGCGTCCACTTTGTTGCAGCATCTTGAGCGCGCGCTCGCAGCAACAAAACTTCCAGCTTGTCTGCATCACTCACGACGAGGAGTTCGTCCAGATGCTCAGCCGCACGCAGACGTTAGACGGCACTCGTCCAGAATACTACTGGCGCATTTCGAGAGAGGACATGTACGCATAATAAGCTCTCTGTGTCTGCTTTGGTGCCAACTTATGCTAACTTGCATATTTTCTTTACGCATGTGCAGTGGCGGCAACCGCTACGTGAGCAAGATCGAGCGTCATGAGTGGGAGGATGGCATCTAATACCCCACCCGCAAATGTCAAAGCAACAGCTTCACGACACTAAGCGCACTGGTAGGGACGTGCTTGCACTACGGTGGTGCATTTCGTATTGACAATGACTAGCACGTCATTTCCAACAAAGCATTCGCTATTAGCCGCCATCTTGGTTAATCATCTAACGAAATCTTCTATCTAGCACTCCAGCGGGCACCCACTTATTTACTCGTCTTCGCATCCAGCTTCTTCTTCAACTGAAGCTGCACGTCGAGGTTGCTGCTCTGCTTGAGCAGCTCACGAACCGCCATGGTTGCGTACGAGGACGGACCCAACTGGAACTCGAGGCACAGGGCACGGAACTTGCCATCGGGGATGGAGGCTTGGGCAGCGCGGCCTGCGAGACGGTCGACGTCCGTTTCCAACAGCGGCACTGTTGGGTCGTTCAACCGTTTGAGTGCATGCTTCACGTCCACAGGCTTCCTGAGCACGTGGCGGTAGGAGCCTGGAAGATGATACTCGGAGTTGGTTGCGCGCTCCAGAGCTTGGAAGTCTACGCCATCGGCCTTCATGATGTCTTCGTACCGCTGCTTCAGCGCGTTCTCGGGATACGCGATGCTGTATCCTGGCAGCGGGAGGACAACGTCATAGATGCTGTACTGGCTCAAGTTCTCTGCAGTGACAACGGTAACATTTGCATCAGGGCGCGAGGCCTCAGTGGATGTGCGGGGCTTCTTGTTGGCGGGGGCAGCTTCCTGATCGTCTTCATCTGCACCGCCGTTCTCGCTGTCATCAACGTACTCCTCGGCCATTTTGTCATGTGGAATCACGAGATCTCCCACCACAGGCGCTTCCCTCGAGAGATCCGTCAAGCGCTCGCTGGCGACAGTGTTCCAGACGTAGCTCTGGTACGCGTGCGTGTACATCATTCGAAGGTGACGCGGGATGCTCTGGATAGCAGTGGCGTACGCTGTCAGACCATGCGCGCGGAGTCCTTGCAGCACAGCCCGCTCAGCGATCAGATACGGAGGCAATGCCTTCAGCGCAGCACCAACATCCTGGTTGTCCTCGAAGGCCTGACGGGCTTCGCGAATCTTGGTTGCATCGCCCTCTTGCGGGGACAGCAGCAAGTCGACCACACGCTTGTGGTCGCGCTGCAGGATAGCGCGTCCGATTTCGTGGGTGGCGATGGCCTTGGTGCCGAAACGCTGCAGACCGAAGTAGTTGATGAAGCCGTGCTTGCTCCAGCTCCGGACTGCTTCGTGGATCTTGTCGTCCGAAATGGTTGCATCGTCAGGCAGATCGCGAATAGCAAGCGAGAAGCGGTTGCCGCGCAAGTCACCGAGGTTCAGACGCTCGGAAACATACTTGGCGTTACCCACGAGGAAGTTGAACGAGTCGAGGTCGCGTCCAGCGCGGTTGAGCGTCTCCAGCTTCTCCTTCGATCCACGGTAGACCGTGCAGAGCTGCGTCGTGATGCCGCGCTTGTCCTTCGTACCAGCGTACGTAAAGCTCGCCACGTTCGCGTTCATGGCCTTTGCCAGCTGCATCATAACGCTGTTGGTCTCCATGTTGCGCTTGTAGAGCACGAACTGCAAATAGTCGGGGCGGTTCTTGGGCCACGGCGCGCGCGCGTTGTTCCCGCCCCGCTGGTCCATGTCCTTCCGCTTCCTGCCCCCGACCATCACGCGCCGGAGCCTGATCACCGACACGCCGTCACTGTTGGTCGTCGTGTCCGACACGACAATGCCGCTCCCAAACTTGCGCACCACGTCGTGCACGGCCGCGCGCGTGTCCTTGGCGTCAATGGGCGGGAAGAAGAAGGCCGTCTCCGCCTCCTTCTTCTCGTCCGACGTCTTCTCCTTCTCCACCTTCTTCTCACCCGCCGCCTTGTTCTTGTTGATGTTGTTCACGAGCCTCTTGGCCTCCTCCTCCTTCACCTGCGCAGCCACCAGCTTGAGCATGAACGCGTGCAGTTTGTCGGCCGTCTCGTCCCCGCAGACGTCGGCAACAGCCGCTCGGAGCTTCTGCACGTCCTCCGTCTCCTGCTTGAGCGCCCGCGCCCTCTTGTTGGCGTTGAACATGCCCAGCAGCCTGCCGGCCAGCTTGCCCACCAGCGTGTGCACGGGGTCGGGGATGTCCATCTTGTCGTTGGCCGCGTCGTTCAGCAGCGCGAAGACCTTGTGCTTGAACACTTGGCTCACTTTCTCCGGCTTGGCGGCGGGGGCGAAGCGCTGCACGTCCGAGAGCTCCACCGTACACCCGTCCAGCGCCACCTCGCGCACCACGAAGTCCGAGTATCGCTGCTTGGTGGCCCCGTGGAAGCCGCCCACCTCCGGCCTCAGGAAGCGGCGGATGCCCACCGCGGACTCGTCCACGCTGCACGGGGTGCCGTCGTTGTAGCCCGCGGCGCGGAAGTCCGGACCGTCGTAGCGTCCGCCGCGTCCACCACCACGTCCACCACCACGTCCACCACCGCGTCCACCTCCACGCCCACCACGACGACCGCCGCCGCGAGACGAATAACGCGCAGATCCCCGACCCATCGTAGACTGCCGCAGAGCACTGAGCACCGGTCGAACGAGCGTCGTCGTTGCTTGATGAGGCTCCTCCTTGGTGGCGGAGCAGCTATTCAGACGGATTGATCCGAATTTTGACTGGCTGACCCGGTAGTGCATCTAGTTTTTAGATCATCTAAATTTTACCTTGAGATTTGTATCCTCATACCGGTTCTTTGTCGGTGTACCGGTATCAAAAGCTAGTATTTCTAAACGGTATCTCATTTTTTAAAAGTGCCCTTTTAAAAAAGGGTATATTCTCACACGTCACAGTTTCGTTTTCGACGACATGATGTGGTCCTCGATGCTGCTCGGCGGGGCGATGGCGACCGGCGCGGGGCTGCTGCTGCGTCCGTTGGTGCTGTATCGTGGCAGTCGCGGGCTCTCCGATGTCCCTACACTCTCGCTGCTGCGATTCAGCTGGCAGGTTCAGCTGCAGTCCCTGGTGTTGTGGCTCTCAGGGGTCTCGGGCAGAATCCCGGCGATCCCAGACGTCGATCAATTATCCGGTGCAGTGCTACGCGTGCTGGGGGGCAACCCCAGTCGCATGACGCTGGGAGGCACCAACGTGTACGTGGTGGGGAATGGCCCCACGCGGCTATTGGTCGACTCCAGCGACGGCAATGGGGTTTTCGTTCAGAGGCTGCTGGAAGTGTGCGAGCGTCATGGAGTGCACGAGATCTTGGATTTACTGGTGACTCACGGCCATCTAGACCACATCGGGGGACTGCTGGAGCTGAAGAAGAGATTCCCCACCATGAAGGTGTGGAAGTATCTGCCTGAGGAAGGTGAAGGGGGCGGAGATCGGCGACTGAGATTGAGCAACGAGGAGAGTCGACGCCTCGGTATTCAACCGCTGAAAGATGGACAGGAGTTTCAGGTGCCGGGTACTACGGGGACCTTGAAGACGGTGTACACACCAGGACACTGCAACGACCACGTTTGCTTCCTGCTGGAGGGAGTGGAGGGACTTGGCGCCCCCGTGTTGTTCTCGGGAGACTGCATCTTGGGCTTCGGTAGCTGCGTGTTTGACTCGTTGGCCGATCTTATGAAGTCGCTGATCAAGTTGAAGGCTTGTGGTGCTGCGACGATTTACCCGGGGCATGGCCCGGTTGTGAATGATGCACCGGGCAAGATCCTCGAGTACATAACGCACCGCCAGCAGCGCGAGGAAGAGGTGCTGGAAGTGCTCAAACAGCACAGCGATCGTCAGGAAGGGCTATCGACATCTGAAATCGCGGATGAAGTTTATGAGCCACTTCCGTTCCTCCTGCAGCTCTCCGCGAGGAAAGCCGTCGACAAGCACCTGCAAAAAATCCTCACTGAGCACCGAGCCCGGCAGATTCGCCGAGCGGGCTGGTTCCAGTCCGCCACGTACAGTTTGAGCTAAGTTGGCAGTTGGTCGCCATGGAAACACAGACATCACGAAGTGGTTTTTGTGGTGATATTTGGCTTATAGTGATGGCAGCTCTGGCGAGCAAAATAAATGACGCATGGAACCTGGCTTGCTACTTGACCAACGCGTATGTACAACCGTGGAACGTGCTCGTTCCGATCCAATTTCCACGCAGGATCTGGCTCAGCTCAGGGGCGGGTGCTGCTGAGTTGGCGTGCCAGCTTGAGGTTGTCTTGAATCTGCTGTCGGGACTGCTCGGCGTTGAGGTTCATTTTGATGATTTGAACCATTAGCGAGTCCGTGGATGCGTCGATGCTGCTGCGCTCATATGACACGGGGCTGTTCAAGTTCCCACCGTACGGACCGGCGCTCGGAATTGACCGGGTCCGAGTCAACGGCGTCTCCGAGTCTCGCCCCCTATAGTAGTTGTCTTCGGGGCTGGGTGGCGGTGAGCGGCTGTGGCGGCGTTGAACGTAGGTATCCATGCTGCGACTGCTCTTCTTCGGGACACGACCATCGTAGATAGTCACCGCAGGCATCGATGACGATACGTAAGTGTTGTGCGTCGGCTGTCCGGGGTGCTTAGGAAGAGGAGCAGCGGCTCCTCCGGGCTGCGTATAATAGTGAGTCTCATCTTCCTGGTGCTGGCGGTTCATTCCGATTTGAGGCTGCGGGAGCGCACGGAACGAGCCGCCGCTGCTGCTGTGGCTGCTTGTCACGGATGTTGTCTTACCACGGAAACGGTCTTCGTCCAGCCCCTCACCGCTGTCGTCCGTGAGCCGACTCGTTGCTCTGCCGCGCGAGCTCATGAAGCTGTTCTCCGAGCTATCCGGGCCGGTCAGGGACGCGGCGGCGTATTCGACGAGGTTTTGCACGCCCTCCGGAGCTCGCAGATCCACCTGGTGAATCAACCGGATACACTTCTTGCAGAACAGCTCGTGGTGCGGCACGCGGAAGTCGTGGAAACTGAGCACGCGTACTTTGGCGACGCAGCTGGAGCACGTGAGCCGGTGGCAAACGGCGCACTGTTTCGACGAGCTCAGGAAGCCGGAGGCCTTGGCATGACACACCTCGCACTTTTTGTGCGTGATGAAGGGGCGCACTGTGTGTTTGCCCGCCTCCACGAGCGCCGTGGCGACGACAGCGTGGGCTACGGGCATCGCCTGCTCGATGCGTAGCCAGAGCTCGGCCGACTTGATGTCCGCCACCCAGTCCGCGACTTTACCTCCGGCGTCGTTCTTGGCGCGCATGTAGACCTTGACACCCCCGCTCTTGTTGCGCTTGTAGAGGTAGCAGATGGAGAACTTGGCGCGCACGCACTCGTTGAAGGTCGGGCACGTGGGCAGCTCCACGGACTCGGTGAGCGTGTAGCCGATCTCCTTGCCGTTGCGGTCGCGCGTCATGCCGACCTGCTCGTACCAGCAGACGTCGCGGTTCTTGACGAGGCCCTTGCCGGGCGACTCAACCGTCATCCACTTGAAGCACGACAGGAAAAACGGGTCCTCGGGGCTGCGCTTCTTGATGACGCCCAGCACGGCGCAGTCCACGATGTCGTCGCGGTAGACGCCCGAGATGCGCCGGAAGTCGGGCGTGTTGTCGGCGTAGCGGCCCACGACCACCTCGTCCAGCGTGCCGTCGATGCGCCCCGTGCAGAGGTACTTGTAGTCGCTGTCGTCCTTGAGCTTGCGCCGCCGGTAGACCGTCAGGTCGCGCCGCTGCTTGATGGGCTTCCACTTGCGCTCGCGCGTCTCCTGCGTGTCGAACTGCTCGCGGTGGTACGCGTCGATGGTCTGCTGCAGCAGCGAGTCCCCCCACTGGAGGAAGGACTGCGCCTCCTGCTTGCTCAGGCGCAGCGGGGGGAAGAAGTCCAGCGGCAGCGGGAACATCATGGCGTCTGCGGCCTTGCGGAGCTGCTCGGAACTGACGGGCTCATCAAAAGCAGCTTTTTTTCAAGCGGACGATTGGGGGATGACGCAACAAGAGCAGGTTGAGGTAGACAGCGCAGTATACTGGGAGATAGTGACGGGCAAAAAGTTACAGTTGGACATCATTAGAATGTAGTGGTTGTGAGTAGCCAAGTGTGCTGGAATTTGTATGCCGGGATGGTAGACTTGCAGCTGGGAGGTTGGTAATGCCCCAGCTCCATGCAACGCCGGACGCGTGCATGTAGCTGAGCTGTGCTCGCGTAAATGGACGCTGGGATCATTGCCCCGGTGTAGAGCGAATCCAGGGGGAGTCTGTTAAACGCGCACAACGCGACGCGTTGAACGCGTACATACATGAAGCCTGCTCGCTGCTTGGAGCTTACGCGTGGCCACCTGGTGTGCATCCTGGAGGAGCTGCTCACGGAGGCATCCGCGCATCGCTGAGCTTTCGACGTGGCCGACACGAAGAGCAAAATGCCATACATAAGCTTACTGTACATGTACTTCAAGACTTTCGTTCGAGGGACTGCAAGATATGCACCGCAAAACAGAAAACAGAGTTTACAAGGGACGTTGCACGGAACGCGCGTGCGTGCCGAAAAAGTTTCGTCACGAACGAGGGGGCTTGGTTGGCGAGCAGAGGCTGAGATTGCCTGAGTTGGCGACAAGATCCCTTCCGGCTGGGGCATGGAGTGCGGAGCTCCTGGGGCACTTTGTTCTCGCCCGCGTTTCCCCTACAAAAAGGCGCCTGAGGCACGTGACGTGGATGCCAAGCGCCGCTAATACCCCGGAGCATGACGGCAGCCTGAGTGGATAGGCCGCAAGCGAGTACTGTACACGAAGTGATGTTATCGCGGACCGATGTCCATCTAACTTGTCGAAAGCTTCGACTCGCGAGTCGCAAGTTGCGACGAGGAACTCGCAACTGCATGGTGATCTTCGAGCGGCGTATCTTACCGTACAGTACCAGAGCTGAGTCACCCTTGTTGCTCAGCAAGCGGGTGCCAGTAAGCATCGCTTGTAGGCGTCCATGTCTGACGAAAGCGAGGAAGATACATTGCGGCTGCAAAATAAATCTTGTAGAGGCGCCTTCGAGTTGCAAATCCTTGGCATGGCGTCATTATTGCCCCTCCATCGCTGCCTCGGCGTCTTCGCCGCTTTGGTTCACCGTCTCAGGTTTCTCTCAAGCACCGGGATACAGCGTTTCTTACTGGATACTGCTAAGCGCCTCTAAAGTGGTCCATCTATTGATGTAACTCCAGTGCAATGCAATTTCCCGGCAAGTGTGTGGCTGCGCGGCAGCTCCACGAGCGCATGATCGATAACTTATCGTCGACGAGGGCTTCGCGAGAAGAGGTCTCGAAGACGAAAGTCCACGCATAATGCTGAAAGCGGCCACTACATTGTTTCCACCGCTGAATGACACGAGATTAATCCTTGAATCAATCGTCTGCATCACCTGTGCGAACGCGCTAAAAGGCTGCTCGGGCAGAATTAAGGACGTGCCTGCTCCCCAGGACACCGTATTTCGTTACCTGTTGTAAACCGTTATTGACTCGGATAACGTTAGTTTCCAGGGCTACTTCATGAATGGCACTGCTACATGCTATCGAAAACGAGCTGACTACGAACGACCAAGGGCGAGCACGATCGCTTTTTGCCAGTTGGTCACCAACCAACTTGGTGGTCTCGACTAAGATAGGATCGCTGAAGGTTGAGACTCTGGTTGCCCTTCGCAACCAATTCCGGTGAGTGTAGTGTGGTGCCTGTCTACTCTTTTTCTCTCGAGCACCACCGCACAGTATCCGAGAGAGAGAGAGACAGACAATTCTATTTAACCTGTTACTGGTTTGTCGACGTCTGGTATGTCCTTAGCCTGGTTAGCAACGCCGGTGCCTTATGGTCCGGTGGTTGTACGGGGCCCGTCACCGTGGGTGACTGCTCTCGCGGTTGTCGTTCCAATGCCTGTAGGCAAAGGAGCAATCGTGTCCCTTGTATTTGTGTCCTTGCTTGTCTGCATTCCCTCTTGGCGAGAGCTCGCAGCTGTCTCATCGCTGTTGCCCAGAATTCCATCACGCTCGAATCCACCGTTACTACGTCCTGCTCAAAAACTACTCTGTTGCGTTGGATCCAAAGGCTCGTGACACATATGCTGCACAAAATGTGCCACATTCTTTTCCATTCTGTCGTGTAGGCCTTCTCCTCATCCGGATCCGTTCCTCGGATGTCTTCTCGAATTCCATTGGAAAGTTTTGGTGCTTGCCGGCTGTCGCAGTAGACCTGAAAATGTTCCAATTGCGTTGTTTCCCACCGTTCCCCGGTCCAATGTTGCACTAGTTTGCCCCAGCACGCCTGAGCACAGGGGCAGCCACCACCGCACAGTATCCGGATACCGCAGCAGCAGAACACCACGCGGCAACGTCCATGCAAAAAGCCAGCGACGTTGAAGTCGTGGTGCCACACTGTGTGGGCCACACAACTGGCACGGTTTGTCGCAAAGAGACGTCCCATTCATGTGTACCACACCGGTCTCAAAAACAAGTTCAAAAAGCTCCATTCAAAGCGCGCGCACATCGGCAGCAGACACTCCACCGTCCTGCTTCTCGTGTCGGCGATCTCCTCGGGCGTCCTCAGCAGCAGCAGCACCGGCAGCTCCTCTCCCCCAGTCCTCCCACCCACTCACCCGCTCGGCGCCCCCACCGAGCTTCGCTCCAGCCCGTAACGCGCAAGCTACGACCCCCGCCAGACATGCACGGCGCGTCCAGTCTGGATGGCAGCGAGCCGCCGGCCTCCGCGTCGGACGAGGCCAGCGCCGCCGAGCTCAAGTTCGTGACCGAGCGCGCGGAAGACTTGGGCGCTGACGCCTTCCCGCAGCACGAGGAGTGCGTGGCCATTCTCACCATGAAGTGCGGCGAGCCGCTCATGGCCGTGCGCAAGAAGCTGCACGACGAGATCCCGATCCCGTTCATCCCGGACGAGGGCTTCGGCGTGTTCCAGAGCAAGGTGGAGCGCCACTACAGCAAGCTCGGGCCCAACTACGCGCAGGGGCGGCGCGCCATCTACCTCAAGCCGAGCAGCAACGCCACCCAGTCCAAGTACGTGCAGCTCACCAAGGAGAACTTCGACCCGCTGCTGCGCATGCGCTGGAAGGTGGCGCGCAGCATGAAGGTGGAGCTCAAGTACGAGGTCTTCTGCTACTTTGTGGACATTACCACCAAGAAGGAGAAGAAGAGGCTGAGCATGAAGATGTTCCAACAGCAGCAGCAGCAGCTCACCGACGGCGTAGAGACGATCGTGACCAATGGCACATCTGGTGCCACGGTGTCGCCTAACCCGTCGTTCTTGGCGTTTGGCCAGCCGGGATCCGCTGGCTTCCCGTTGATCCAGAGCTACGCTGACATGTCCATTGACGGATCACTCACGCCCGGCGGTGGTGCTGCGAAGGCGACAATCATCAGGACGGTGGGAAATCACAAGAACGGAGCGCGTGACGAATCCATTCAGACTAGTGACCGTCCTCGGAAGGTTGCGCGCGGGAAGCAGGCGGCGGCTACGACGGCGGCAGCTGAACAACTGCAGCTGGACGGAACCACCGAGGAATCGGTGTTCCACACGATCCCGTTCCGGATTAATGGATTCGTGGTACCGTTGGAGGTGGACATTATGGTACTCAAACGAAGTCTTGGGTTAATACAGCCGTCCTCCGACGCGCCTGGTGTCAGCGGCAGCCTTGATCCCACTTCGCATTTATAATAGGGTACGCAGCACGGATCACCCCGCCATGACGAACGGTACTGGGGGAATGAAGCAGAAGCAGCAGTAAGTATACATGTAATGCATGAATGACAATGGAGGCTGCAAAAAGGTAGGCTGTCGAACTAGCAGTACTAGTACGAAGCAGAAGTTAGGTAGCGGGCAAAGTTCTTTGACCTACAATGAATCAGTCAGTTATTGACGAAACCTGCATGAGTGGATGTATATGGAATATGCATATCGACATACCAAATATAGTGCTTCGTTCTCCCATCCTGGCGCGGTGGACAACAGAAATTATGATCGCGCTCGCTGTGGAGTGAATGCAGACAACACCCGACGCACTGTCGTCAGTTCATAGTACCACTAAACTTCTACCGGCATCGAGAAGCGGCGATCTTGTCACGGATGCAGCTCGAGCTGAGGGTACTGCTTTCCGTGCGGCGGCACGCAAATACGTGGAGCTTCGAAAGCCCGCGCTCCTCCCGAATGCTGTTGATCTTGGCAGCACCCGCTAGCGTTTCAGTAGATACGACCATGGCCGCCGGTTCCGGGATCACGATGGCCGGACCGAAAGGGTCTTCAATCGTCACGATGTCCACGTCGAGCTTTGGGTTGAGGAAGGTCAGGTAGGCGCGCACGGCGGCCTTCCTCCTCTCCAACGGTTCCACCAACTCCGCGTGTGACTTCTTCTTCAGCATACTGTTTGCTGTAACACCAACCAAGATGCGGCGTGCGCAGATACTCACCGCCAGAGACAGCAGCTTCTTATGTCCATTGTGCAAGTGGTCGAACGTGCCCCCCAAGACGACCAGGTCGTGCGGCGTCAGGTCTGCGTGCTCGTTCTCAAAGTAATTGACGTCTGCAGCCAGCCTCCTCTCCACATGCATCGCCAGGGGATGGTACGTGACTGCAAACAGCCCGTCGCGCTCAAACCGCTGCACGTTCAGCCGTTGCACGTCCACGAGCGCGTCCTCGCCAAACACGGCGTTGAGCTCCGGCAGCAGCACCAGCTCCTCCCACGTCTTGCTGTCCGGCGACACGCCCCCGCCCACAATTCTACCACCACCCACCCACACAATTAGAGACCGGTACTACAGTCCGCACAGGTAGAAGCAGCCCAAGCCAAACCTACCGGATGTCCAGGAACGGTTTGTCCAGCGCGCAGGCGACGTCCCACGCCACGCCGTAGAGCTCGCTGATGTAGTTGACCACCTCGTGCTTGTCCCTGCCCGACACGAAGATGATCAGCGTCTGCGCCACGAGCTCCGCCGCCTTCTCCAGCAACACGTCGTTCTTCACCAGGTCCCGGAAGTTCTGCGGCACGTGCATGCGCAGCAGCCCCACGCTGGGTCCGCTCTTCTTCTGCGCGTCCGAGCGACTGACGGCACGCTTGTGCAGAGCAGACACCCCCACGATGGCTGCAATGCCAGCGACGACGGCGAGCGCCGTGCTTGCGCTGGAGAGCACTGGAGCCCCCACGACGCCTGGCGGCAGCTTCGGAAGCTGCAGCTTTTTCTCCATCGAGCGGCTACGGTTAAAATGGGCCGAGACCTTTGAATGGGTCAAAGTGGAACGGAAAAGGTGCAGTGTTTTGCGCAATTGGGTGTGTTCCATCCATTTTTGTTGAAGTTTCTACCCATTTTAGTCGAAGTGCATGTGTACCGTGCATAGAGTGACCCCTGCTTGCAGTGCATCGGTGGATCATGCGAATTCAGCTGCAACTTCCATTGCTACGTCAAGACAGACGCGAGCGAGTGCATCCATAGCTGGATCGGTTGCCGTGCTGATCGATTCCAGTCCGTTCCGCCAAACAGGGGGCATGCTGATTCAAATCGTCTTCAACTTGCTCCAACACGCTGCTTCAACCAGTTTGCAAAACAACCACCATCTTTACTGTACAGTACTCTGGCATTTTGCACGCGACGATGCCGGTGTCAAATGTGCTAACTGCATACAGTAGCCGCGGCTTCCGGTCTGGCCTTGACATCCTTCGTTCGAGGTCAAAGAGAGAATGTATGAGCCCAGAGTACACAACAAGCAAGCATTATTGTATAGTACGTGTAAATGTAATGCCGCATCTCGGTTCCGGCGCTGCATCGTGATAAGCTTAGTGGCCAAATTCACAGCTACAGTACTGTACTGTAATCACCATGTTGAGCGGAGGGCCGCAGACAAACCGCCTGGTGGTGCCGCGCCGCCGAGCTGTGAACGAATGATCTGCGTGATCGCTGCGGACGGACACTCGGGGATGGCGCCGGAGATGCTCCTAAATAGGCGACGAGGCAGCGGGTGCCTGTGCAAGACGTCCGAGAGGAGCGCCATCTCGAGGCCTGCACCAGTTTTGCCTGCGCCTCCAGGGGATCCGATTCGCCCACGTCGGCATCCGTCACGGTGGCTACCGGGAAATGAGTCTGTCGAGAGCCGGAGCGATATAATTAGCAAGTCGAGTCTGCTCATCAGCGGAATGGCCAAGTCACCAACCACCTAGCGAAATGCAAAGGAGAAGAAGAATGTGGGCTCGAAGCGGACTGCAACATCAACGCTTTGCGGCACCGACGCTGCCGGATTTCCGCCACGGAAACAAAATGCCGGCACCCACTTGTGCGGAGGTTCGGGCAAACCTTTGCCGGTGTTTCGGCGGCGAATGGCACCACATCGAGGGAACAGCCCGCCCACCTCAGTGATACATTCGGCTTGACGAGGATGTGCCGGCCCGATAGCGCATCCTCCTACCGCGGCACGGAAGCGCTAAACCTCGATCGGACGCGCGTTGGTGCCCGCCTGCCAGGCGGCCTGCCGCCCGCGGCCCCCATCTTCACAGGTCTGCCCGTCAGCCAGCGCACGGTGTGGGCGGTTGTCGATCGGACACCTCGGCCTCGGCGCCGCCAAGTCGGCGGCAGGAAGAAATCGGCGCGCAACGCGGCACTTGCCTAGTCGCGCCTCAATAATCGCGCGTGCATACAAAAAACAAGTCATTTCGCGAAAAGAGCTGGTTTTTCGTCGACGGATAGCGCACCCTTCCGCGGGGATGCGCCTGTGGATGACTGCGACGAGCATGCAGCAGATCTCGCCGCGGCACTCAGCGCCGACTGCTGCTTTCTGTAGTTGCTCGGTGGCGGCGCCACACGCCCCGCAACGAGCTCGTGTGGATAATAAATCTCATGCCGACAAAATTGTAACGTTAGTTGTCGGCCGCGGATGTTTATGTAGAAAACCGAGAAAATAGAATCGACACTCGGTATCGCCTCACATTTCTGGATCTTTTCTGCTGTTGCACGGTATCAGCTACGTCAAACAAGAAAAACAAACTTCAGTTTGAAGCGAGTTGCACCCTTTCGGAACCGTATCGACTCGGATCCCCATGCGCTCGCGGGCTGCATCTGCTGATATGCCGCCGCTATCGCTGCCTCTGCCTTCATGACACGCTGACCTGCGTTCACGTTACCAGTTGCGGGGGTGGGTAGGCGACCGTCAGCTGGTCAACTCGGGTGGGTTGGTCGGTCGGCTCGGCGAGAGAAGCGACTCCCTTTATCAGGCCTCGGGTGGTCCATCTCCACGAGGCAAAGACGCGTCAAACGGAGCTGCTCGGCAGGCTCACCCTCAGCCAAGCCTCGGACGAGCTCAGGATTGAGGAGCTGGGTTTTGTGGAAAATCGGGCTCTTCGAAAAACCGCGAGCACGAAAATGCCACTTTTCGGTCTCGTTCTGCTTAAGTACGCGAGCAACGAGCTCGGTGCGCGCAAGATCGCTTCGTGCTCGTTCTTGTAGCCATCTTCCAGCAGAGAGCTCGTTGTCACGCGAGTGTGATTGGTAGAAAATTGCTAAATATATTCTGCGATCTTCGAAAGTCATTGAAAAATATCCAAGCAGCACCAAAGCCGAAGTACGAGCGAGATTCTGCTCTTCTTCTCGGCGTCCTCCGATATGCAGGCCCAGCAGGCCGCACTCAAACCCCCTCTTGCTGTAAGGCAGGCCATCGCGAACTTCCAATCTGCAGGGCCGTTCAAGGTGATCCCCCCCACCGAATCCGAGAAGTCTTACATCTTTAAGTGGGGAGTTCGCGTTGAATTTCGGGACGACAACGGACAGCTTACAACTAGATGGGCTTGCCTCTCGGATGAGTCCTGCAGAACCCCCGGCACCAACCTTTTCACGATGTCTACTGGAAAGACCTCTCGGGCTGCAAGACACCTGAGGCTGGTTCACCATCTTCACTCGCCTAAAACAGACGTGGAGGTAGCGGGAAAACGAAATCGCGACGCTGATGTGGAGATGTTGCTCGCGTCGCCTCTATATGCAAAGAATCCTGCTCGGCTCAATTTGCTGTTGGAAACCCTTCGGATCATAAACCACAATCTACCTTTGAGGACGGGCGAGTTCAACGAGTCTAAACTTATCGAAGCCCTGGTGGTAAAGCAAGAGATGCAGACTGTCGTCAATGCTAAGTGTGTCAAGGACGCCATCGTCGAGTTATATCGGTCGACTAAATCTGAGATGTCGGAGTACCTTGCGGATAACCGTGAGCATTACCCCATTTTCACGCTGGTCGCTGACTTCTGGACATGTAAAACGATTGGCGACAAGTTTTTAGGGTTGCGTGTGTACCTCATTGACAAGGATTGGCGATTCAACTCCGTCCTCCTCGCGACAAAAAAGTTCAATCCCTCCTACAGTGATCGCGATGGTGGGATTCGCAAGCCATTTAAGACGTGGTTGACCAAAATGTTGGAGGACTTTGGATTTACGACGAGCGATTTTTACGGATCTGCCAGCGACTCTGGAGGTGATGTGAAGTACATGCTCTCTTCAGCATTACACTTGAAATGGGAGTGGTGTTTTGCGCACATGGCGCACGCTGCAACCAAAATGTCGTGTGGAGTAAACGGCAAGAAGAGCCGAGAAGCCAATCCTGACATGGCCGAACTGATCACAAAAATGACGCGGGTCATAACACAAGTCAAGCTAGTATCTACAGCAGGCGACTTATTTTCCGAATTGTGCAAGTCAAAGACAAAAGGTGCGTCTACTCGGCTTCTGGGGTACTCAACTTCGCGGTTTTTGAGCATGACCAACGCAATGAAACGGGTTCTTGCGAAGTGGCCTGCTATCGTTGCCTGGTATGAAGAGCGAGGACGTCAAGCTGTTCGCGATCGCAAACCGCCACCTGATTTCCCTCTTGAGAGTCACCACACCGATTTGGTTCATGTGCTGTCCATCCTCACGCCGATAGCTGATATTAAATTTAAGTGCCAATCGGAGCGTCCGGAGCAAGTGGAGGTGCTGATGTCTTTATTTATGAGTCGGATTGATGAACTGGGACATGACCAGCCTGTTCGGCACTATCTGTCGACGGAAAAAAAATCCGGAATGGATATCGGCAAGCTCACTAACCCCCTTAGCGTCGAAAACCCGGGATTTGTTACGCGATTCCCTGGATGAGCGGTTCTTCTCTCGGTACTACACGGATTCCAAGTTTGCTACTTGTGATTTTGTGCTGGAGATGATGTTGAAGCTTCATCCAATCTACAAAGACACACAAGAATCTCTTAACCGTGTTGTCGTTATGTGTTGTCGGCAGCATGATAAAACTGGACGTCATGCCGTGGAGAGGTTGAGGGAAGTGAACGACAAGATTCGCTCGAATCTACTATCCCTACTGAAGTCCGTTGCAGAGCCGCTAGAAGCTGCTGAGGAGCAAGCTGACTCAGCTGTCACACGCTTGAGCCGACTTGAAGCGCGGTTCGCTCCACGAACTGTCAGACCAGCAATTACCAGCCGAGTTGATAGACGTGCAGAAGATGAACTGGATCGGTGGTTGGAGGACCCAGTTGGAGTCCAACGCAATGCGGACATGACACCGAAAGAGTCCGTGCTTCAGTTTTGGAAGAGACTCGAAGAGTCAGGCGAATACCGGCTTATCCCCAAAGCTGTCAGAGTTTTATTCGCTATACCATCTTCTTCGTGTCAGATTGAACGCGATTTCAGTGTCAGCGGGGAAATGGTATCGCCCCAGCGTACCAGTTTGGCTGGAGATAGCATTGACATGTGCATCTTTTTGAACCGGAACCCCAAATTTGTGAACATGCTTCAGTGCGAAGAAATCCCAAGGGGTCGGCACAAGTTGTACG
Organism: Phytophthora fragariae; assembly: GCA_009729435.1. NCBI lineage: Eukaryota > Oomycota > Peronosporomycetes > Peronosporales > Peronosporaceae > Phytophthora > Phytophthora fragariae. The sequence continues at coordinate 170,256 of QQOI01000016.1, forward strand.
CGCGCCCAAGTCTCGAGTTTGACATTGATCTCGACGACTATCTGAACGATTTGGACTCTGATATTCTTGCTGAATTTGTGTCAAGTACTACGCTGTCCAGTGAATTGCTTGACGATGAGGAAGAGAAGTCATCACTGTGATTCCCGTATCGGCAGAGGTCCAATTGGCGGTGGTGGTTCTAGAGCAACAGTCACACGACGCTGGGTCCATCCGCTGCGGGTACTAGGGGCAGTAGCAGGTGTTTCGACCAGTGTCATGTCTGGCACGGCGACGCTGGGCAGCGGCGACTCCGTGACCAGCGAATCGGGACCGGTGGAGGTGACCAACGGGTCAATTACCGCGCGCAGCGGCAGCATTGTGTCTGTATCCGAGTCAAAAGTGGCGGCGCGTCTGTATATGGTTCTGTGGCATTGCCGAGCAGCTCTGTTGACGTGATTGATCCCAGCGGCAGCAAGCGCAGACATGAGCAGCACCTTAAGTGGCGCTGGCAATGAATGCATCGAGCGGCATCATGTCTGTGGGCAGTGCTGCGTAATGGGTCAAGAGCCACGGCAGCCGGTGGCGTCTTCAGTGTGGTCGGCGGTTCTGGTGGTGGCGCTCGCACTGGTGGCGCTATGGCTATGTATAGCGGTTGTGGTCGTCCGATGCGGCTTCGGTGGTGACTTGAGTGTCGCGCAAGGCAACGATACTGACGTCGACAGCGATGTGGAGCTGCTTATTGGTGTGTGGCTATCGCGTCGGGTGCGCAGCAGGTAAAGGTCGTTGGGCCTACGAGCTCTCTGTGCGACGGCAGTGACTTGTCGATTGACGGCGGTTTGTCGGAGGTGGTTGCAGGCGCATTACAAACGCGTGGCTGCGGAGCTGCGCGAAGCGGCGACGTGCTCGTGTCGACAAGCGCATCGGGTGGATCGAGTGGCGAGATCATAGTTAGCATGAACACTAGCAGTGCGCCGAGTGGTTATTTGTGCCTCATCGGTCCGATGACGTGAGCACTGGGCTCGTCAATCTACCAGGATGTTTTTCCGTGAGCGTGAGAACCTCCTCGTGTGTCTGTGTATGTCGGGCGTCCGACGAGTCAGACTGGTGACAGCTCGACGATCACCAGCGGTGAGGATAGGGCAACGGAGAGCTGTGCCGTGATGCTGAACTCTTATACTGCTGCAGGCAGGTTTCTCAGTTGCACCGTGTCGTGTCGAGCGGTTCGGTGGCATCCGGATTGTATGGTGCAGTCTCGGCCACGTCTGGCTTGTCGACGGCCCAGTCGACTGGGGCTGTGCGTCGGTGACTAAGACGCTGCGGCAGCTGGCGAAAATGTGACCATGTCCGAAGGCGGCATCGTGTCTGTACGCAGTGCAAATTTGAGTGGTGCATCTGCCTCAGATGTGGTGTCGTTTGTATACCGGTTGAAGCATTCGGAGCTGGTGACGGGCTTCACCAACTTGTACATGTCTTATGGCACCGCTCATGTGGATGCTTATACTTCGCTATAAATTCACCGCCATTGGCACTCAACGTGAAAACATGATAATCATTTGTGTATTGATGCAATCCCCATTTCTCTTGCCAAGTGCTACAACCTTTTCTTCGACAGATGCCGTCGTGCGGCTATTTCCGCTCTCTGAGTAACTTGTTGTTGCAGACCAGTCACAAGATGACGAAGCTCCTGGCTTCGTGCCGGTGGCCGGTAGCCAAGCCGACGTTCCTGAGATTCGATTCGTGAGAGAGGTGGGGGGGGGGGCAAGTTCGCTAGACCATCCCAGTTCCAGCTCTGCTCTTGGTGTACAGGTGGCCGCTCCAGCTCCTGTATATTCGGGGGTTGAAGCACTAAGACCACGTTTGCTGGACTCGTGACCCCGTCGACAGCCAAATCGAAAGTTTGACTGCGACGGTAAGTAGCAGGTAGCTCCACTAGAAATTGCGTTCATTGAAGGTCAATAGCTTCCTCCTCGTGAGCACAAGTTCGCGTGCGCGAGACGGCTATTTCTTCCGAGTTTTCACCGTGGGCATCCTCACCCAATAAAACATTCCCAGCAGCATTAAGTACCGTCGACCCACGTCTGACGTCAATATATGTTCTTCTCCATGCATCTTGGATACGCTGCTGCAACCGAAACTTCTCTGTACTCATTTTGTCTTCGTCCTCGTCGTCTTCGATCTGAGCATCATCAAATAGTTTCTGCCGCTCACGATATCTATCTTTCATCGCATTGAGATCGCGAATGCCGATTTTAATGGCATTACCAATTGTATTTGCAGCTGCTTGAATGCTTCGCTCAATTGTGGCGTTAATTTGAGCGGTGAAATCAACGCGATCTGGTCCGGAGATAGTGGGATTCTCCGAGCACTGGGTTTCCTGCTCCAGTTTGGACTTCTTGTCCACCTCACTGCGCAAGACGGCTTGGATCAAAGCTTTAATTGCTGTTTCGTCGACAGGTATCGTTTCGCTTCTAATCTGAGATATGTGTCTCTGCAGCTTTTCTTGCGAAATTGAAGTCGCATCGGCCTGACGCTGGCATTGGAAATTGACGTCCGCCTGTGTGTTAATGAGTACGCGTTGTACTCGCGCTTCCAGTTGACTATTTTTCTGCGCCGTCAATTCCAAGACAAGTTGCCGAGCATATTGACGCATTGGCCCTTCAACATCACTGACAATTTCACGTTGTATTTCATCCCGTGCATCACGCAGCTCAGCTTCCAGGGTCCTTTTAATACTTTCAGCAGCACCTGTGGACGACACTTCAACCATCCGTTGCACGAGGTGATTAATATCCTCACCGGGTCGCATTTCACCACGTAAAACCGCAAGCTGGTCCTCTACAACCTGGTAAATGCGTGCTGGAATTGCTTCAAGGTTATTAGAAATATTGACTTCAACCTCTTCAAAGCGGGCACGGGCTCCGCCATTCTGGGATGCAAGCGCCAACTGCGTCTCGTTGGATGTTCTCTGTACTTCTTGCAAGGCCTGATCGATCTTCTCATTCACGAAGTGCTCTATCTCGCCTTTCTTCTTGTTTTCAGAGACTTCTAGGTGCTGAAATTTCTCCTGAATCTCTCTGTGAGTCGCCGTCAGCGCTTCTCCAAGCTGCTGTGCGATGACGCGTTGTTGTTCCGTTAGGTGAAGCACATTTGCCTCTGCTGATGCTTGGACAGCCATCAGGGCAGCGTTTTGAGCATCACATTGGCCTTGCTGCTGGCTGTACAGCATCGCCTGCTCTGCATCCAAAGCTTGTGTCTGGGCGATGAAGTGCTGCGCGAGGTGTGCTATGAGCTCGTCAGATCCTGCGGCGAACTGCGCCACAGATGCCTGCCGCGCACTTGAATACTCGACAAGCGCAGTTGCTTCCTCAGGGTCGAGATCTTGCATACCGGCTTGAGTAGCGGCTTGAGCAGCAGCTTGAGTGGAAGCTTGAGCAGCAGCTTGGGCAGCAGCTTGAGCACGGGTTAACACCATCGGGCTGCTGGGGGAGGCGAAGTTATTCTGTGGCTTGAGATATATTTCACCTGATTTTGGCCAATAGGCAAAATAATGGTTTTGGACGAATCAAATCCGCAGGAGAATGAGCTTGCCTGTCGAGTGCTCCATCTCTCGAGTGGGCTCGTAGGGTTTTCGAGGAGCTCCAAAACCTCACGAGCACGACTCCTAAGGTTTTAGGACTCCTCATAAAACCTCACGAGCTGAGCTCATCACGAGCTCGTCCGAGGCTTGCCCTCAGCAATAGAGAGACGGCCTTTCAAGGCTCCTTTTGAGCCCTCGCTGCAATCCGCTCACTCTCCAATTCGCCGTCGAAGCCGCAGTGGGCACACTCCAATTCGCCCAATCCAGTCAAAGCTGCGTCACTACCATGGAGACCCAGCCCACGTTCCTGCAGAATATCTTGCGCACCAAGCCGCTGGCCGTCATTAAGGCCGAGGAAGCAGCTGAGGAGCTTCCCCGCCAACTGGGACTCTTCGACTTGGTGTGTATCGGAATCGGCGGCACGGTCGGCAGTGGCGTGTTCTCCACCACGGGCGAGATCATCGCGGGCACGGCCGGCCCCGCCGCCTTCATCAGTTGGGTCATCGCCGGTGTTGTGTGTTGCATCAATGCACTCGCCTACATGGAGTTGGTGACCCGCGTGCCGTCGTCCGGAAGCACCTACGCCTACTCGTTCTACGCGCTGGGTGAGCTGCCGGCCGTGATCGCGGCCTGGCTGCTGACACTGGAGTACGGTATCTCCGGCTCCGGTGTAGCCCGTAGCTGGGCCACCAAGGTGCAGGATTGGCTCGTGGAGGAGCACCCGGAGCACACGTACCAGTGGCTCAACGAGGACTACACGAACCTGCTCGGTGCCGTCATGATGGCTCTGTGTGTGTGTGTGCTGCTCATGGGCGTCCGCTTCGGCAAGTTGTTCGTCAACACCATCACCACCGTCAAGGTGGTCGTCGTGCTGTTCATCATCATTGCGGGCTTCGCCTTCATGGATTCCAGCAACCTGTCGCCGTTCGTGCCGCCTCGCCAGGACTTGGACGGCACCATGGCCTTTGGTACACAGGGTATCATCACCGGCGCGTCGTCGGCCTTCTTCGGATACATCGGCTTCGACGAGGTCTGCTGTCTGGCCGCTGAGGCCAAGAACCCCAAGAAGGTCATGCCGCTCGCTGTCATCAGCGTGGTGCTCGGCACCATGTTCCTGTCGTGCTTCGCGTCGCTGGTGCTGGCCGGTATGATCCCGTACCTGCAGGCCGAGAGCTTCGGTGCGGGGTTCGACTACCAGGGCCAGAACTGGGCGGCTCAGATCGTGCGTGCCGGTGAGACGTGCACCATGCCGGTGGTGGTGCTCGTGAGCTTCCTCGCCCAGCCGCGCCTCAACTACGCGCTGTCGTGCGACGGCCTGATGCCGCGCATCTTCGCCAAGGTCGACGACAAGGGCAACCTGTTCGCCAACACGCTCATCTCGGGCATCTTCTTCACGGCGGTGGCCTTCGTGGTGCCGTTCGACACGCTCTGGGACATCGTAAGCTTCGGCATCCTGCTGTCCTTCAACATGTCCATGTCGTCGCTGCTCATGGTCCGCATGCGCAAGGACTCACCGTCGCTGGCCCCGAAGCTCATCGGGCTCCTCGTGGCGTTCGCCTGGCTCGCGGCCTTCTTCTACCAGATCGGCTACTCGAACAAAAGTCACACGTGGTGCCTCGTGCTCGCCATCGTCTTCCTCGTGCTCACGGTCGTCGTGTGCTTCGTCATGTTCTTCAAGTGTCCGCAGGAGGCCCAGAGCGGCGAGAACTTCGCGGCCCCGTTCGTGCCGTTCCTCCCCACCATCGCCATCCTGGCCAACTTCTACCTGGCCGCGCAGATCAGCTACACGGGCATCTACACGAGCTGCGCGTGGTTGGCGGCCAGTGTCGTATTTTACTTCTGCTACGGCTACAAACACTCGGCCGGTCACACTGGTTGGAGCGCACTCATGAGTCTGCCGCGCGACTCCACTATGCGTTCACCCATGATCTCGGACAAGAAGCAGCTCCAGGAGTAGAGCGTTCCCATCCCTTAATCGTACTCATATACTGTTCTGTTAACAATTTATCATGAAGACCCCCCCCCTTGTGAAAGACCGTCCGAGAGTGCGGACTTCTCGCATTTCACCGATCACCTTTCTACAGTATGATGCTGCTGTACCTCTAATCGCAAACTTGAACAACGCATAGACACAACCACTTCTCACCGCTTGAATTCAAATATCACCATCACAACTTGCAAACCAGAAGTGCGGTCGTTGGTCTCTATTTTTGAAGGAGGCTGCAACTTTGTTCGTCCTCCAGGACACAAAAACATTCAGCACCTTCTTGTCCAGCCTTGGTCTAAAGTATCCAACTGCTTTGCTTGAGGAAGTATATATCTAGCTGAACTCGGTCTTGAGTTTTTTCTTGGCAGGAGATCCGTCCGAGTCTGCAGTAGAACCTACTGGTTCCTTTTCAGAGACGTTTGCTGATGCTCCAAGGGGCGGGATGTCAAGGATCTTGATCCCTGAGAGTAGGTAGCCACTACAAGCACTCATGTTCATCTCTGGGTGGGTCCGACCAGGGAGCACTTGGTTCTCACGCGTCCACGTTTCGTTCAGTTGAAGGTCGATAATGGCGTCCATCTTCTGGAGCGCGGCGAACGTTCGCGTCAACGACTGGGATGCCAAACATGAATAACACACGGGTCAGTAAATTTGTCCTCTGATCAATTCAGTGAGGGCTTCTTCAAATGCTTACCTCGAGGAACTCGGAGTAGACCACAAACGGCTTGGAGCGGCCCAAGTAGGGCAGCAGCGCCATCAACATCTCCTCCGGGTCGTAATTAGCCGCGATAACCAAGCTGTCCGACTTTTCACGAGCCCACTGGCGGATCGTCGACGGCGACTGACGGTTAAGCTTGGTCTCCGTGCGACGTGCCTTCTTCTCTGCGTAGCGCTTCTGCTGCTGAGGCGTGAAGTTCTTCGCGCGCTCCGCTGCAAGTTGTTCACGCTCCTCCGGGGTCAATCCATCCCTGGCAACCTTTGGTGGCTCTACCACCTCCTCTTCCTTCTACAACAGCAGCACGTATTAACACAACATTTTCGTCAGTCCCTGCGTCCACGAAGAATTTAGTACCATTCCTGCGAGGCTAAAAAACACGTACCAACTCTAGCATCCGCACTTGCTTGAACGGCATGTAATGGATAGACTCCAACGTACGCTTCTCTGCACACAATAAAATAAAGTGAGATCCTAAAAAAAATTCCACCACGATCGAACAAACAGGTCGCCATCGTACCGAAGTTAAAGCGACGCAGGATATCGGCAGCCGGTTGTTGGCCCTCGTACGGACAAATGATGCGTCCGGATCCGCCCTGCCGCTCCGCGATAGCACCGACCACCAGGCCCATGCAAGTGTCCACCACCAGAACCTGACCGCCTGCGAATATGTTGGCGTAGACGAGCATCTGACCCAGCGAGTCCTCGCGGAGGTTGCAGATCTTGGCCGGGTTCTTCAACCGGTAGGTGCGACACAGCGACTCGGCTGTGCAGCGCAAGAAACGTACGCGCGGCATGTACTTCTGCTGCTTCTTCTTGAGGTATTTCTGCTTCGAGAACTCCGTCTTGGTCTCCCACGTGGAGCTGTTTTCCACCAATTTCTGGATAATTTCTTTGCCGGTCGCGCCTTTCTCGCGGAGCTCACCAATGTCCGTCTGCTTCAAGGTTTGCGCCGAGTTGGTATCAGCATAGTGGCGGTTGTCTCCATCGGGCACGAAGCTCTCTCCAGTTTCTGCGATTTGCATCAAAATATTGTCAGTGGCTCATGCAAATAAATATTCTTGACATAAATAATTGTTGCACCTGGAGCCACCGGGTCGGGGAAGAGGCCGCCGGTCACTTTCACCAGCTTCTTGTTCTGCTCCTCGAAAATTGCGCTAGTGGCAACAAGAAAATAGCATTTCGTCACGTTAGAGGAGAAGAAAAGTATCTTCAATAGATACTATGCAATTAATTACCCGTAGAACGAGCCAACGACAGGCTTGAGGCTGGCCACTTTCTTGCCGACGCGGATGGACCTGTGTAAACACACGCCGTTGCAAGTTCTACGTCAGTCCCGCACTGTAGTGACGCAGAAATAGGTTCGGATGTCCGCCGTACTCGTCCTTTGTGACGGCCTGGAAGAACATGCGGCCGTCGCTGGTCTGGCAGATGACCGTGTCGCCCTCATAGATAACGTAGGGCAGGCGAGGCGCCTTGGCGTCCGCGGCGGGCGTCGTCGTAGTCATGCCTCCGAGCAGCTCCGATAATGCTACAGTACCGGTAGTCCGAAGCGGCACCAACCGCGTGATTAGCCAATCAGAGCGCGAATTCATTTTCAGCCAATCGCCAGCTTTGAAAATAGGCTACCGGTATTTCGGACCGTGATGAATTACTGCTTTGCAGATGCTTTGGGGCAGGGGGTTCATATTATCGGCAAATTTGATGGTATCTTTGATACGTTACTACTATCATATAATGCCCAGGCCTCTTAAAACTAGGCATTCATGGATAGGGCTTTTTGCATCTTTTATGAAAATACCTATTTTTGAGACCCCGAGACTCAGCTAGCTGGTGGTATTAATACCACCTCGTCGTGGAGCTTAATCTTCATTATTATGTCGTTATGAGCAGCGAAAAGTGCGCAGGCATGTTGGCCAGCTCATAACCGAAGGCGTATGCCTTCGATACACCAGGGAAATCCTTGTGGTCGTCCTCGAACCTCTCATTTCTGCTGGGTGGAAATAGGCATTCTGAAAAATAAGGATTAGGCATTTTGGCTTTTTTATGACCCAATACAGGAGCAAGGCTCGACTTGATGCGTCTTCACGGCCTCGTCGAACCCATTCAGCACGCGCACTTCCCCGATTTGCCTGAAGCAGGTCGATTCGTCAGACGATATGCATTGAATAACAACTTTGGAGTTGAGCGGAACAAAGGGTTTGGCTGTCAGAAGACATGGCACTGCATGGATAGTAATTGTGCGTGGTCGGTCACATTGACTGAGAAGCGACCGTCGTTGGCTATCTCGGATGACACCAAGAGGAAGAAACCAAAGACGAAGCTGTCTGACATCCCCGATGGTTGCTGGTATATTTCAAAGATGCTATTACAACACACCCAGTTGTGCTGTAGTGCTCCTAAGTTCATGCTTGAAGATATTTTGGAGCTACCCGGGTTCAAGGCAGCTATCATGGAGGGACATAGCACGTCCAAAGCTCGGGTAGTGAAGAGCATAAAGCAAATAGACGGCTTCGACCTTACAGCCTATTCGTCTCTGGTATACCGTGCAATCCGGACAGCGAAAGCGAAAAAAAGAGGGATCCCATCGCTGAATTTGATAGAATACCAAGTTTCCTCACCCAATTTGCGGCCAAAAATGATGGATCCAGAGTTTGCTGCCAATTGGATTCGGAAAGCAGAGTCTATAGAGCGTTTTTGACAATCGGAAGCGTTGTTCGCATACAAGACTCTCTGATGCCAGTGTGGGAGTGCGACGGAACACATATGAAGGACCCAGGGTATAATGGAATATGCTTGACATTGATCGGCAAAGACGGAGAAAACAAAAATGTTCCTGTTGCAGTTGCATATATACACAAAGAGACAACCGACAATTTTGCCTAGTTCTTCTGCAACTGTATTGCAGCTGGCTTACACCTTCACGATCGTCCTACCTTTTGCGACAGAGGGAAACAACTTGGCGCAGAAGAGCTTCTTGCAAAACTTGGTCTACAGATCCACCTTAAGTTTTGCTCCTTGCACATTCGCTTCAACACCATGGACAAATTCAAAGCCCTGAAGTTGAACCAAGATCGTGTGAACGATGACATTTTTGCATTGCAGGCCGTCGAAATGATGGAGGCCTACGATGCAATGATTGGTCGCTTAAGTAAAAAGTATCCAACTGGGATTGTCAAGACAGTGGGTGATAAGGTTGAAGAAGAACATTTACATCACTACCTTCGCCGTATACACCCGACGGACTGGTGTGTGGTTAGCAACATGCAATCTACATCCGATGAACGTTCGTGGTTGGATACGAATTGGCGTAGTGTTCGTAGCCACGGCGAGTCATTGTTTGAGTGCGTTCTACGAGTGGTATTGAGGGCGATAACAATGGCCTTCTTTGGAATCATGTTCGGGATACATTGGTATTAAGCTCACTGATGGCATTTTGTACGCGTGCGGTTAGTGTTTGCCAGAAACGCATGGAATTGCTTACAAAGTGACAGCGTGCAAAGTTTGATGTGACACCGCACGCCAAGACGCTGCTCGACTCCGAAAAAAAGCATGTAGCCCAGCAAACGGTTTTGCCAGCAGCACCCCCACTTTTTTACGTTTTCGACGCGTTTGACGAGCAGAACAACACCGGTAGCACGAGGCTTGCTGAGGTAAACATGGAACAAGGTACCTGTACCCGTTGTACGGTATCCGAGCAGCTGAAAGTGCCGTGTCGACACATCCAAGCTGTGATATTTGCCCGGTCAAGAGAAAAAAGCTCTCAACTACCAGGGTATGACACGCGCCGGTATTTTCACTACTCTTACCGTGTACCACAGCTTTATGATGCTTTTTCTACGATAAATATCCGTTTGCCCCTGTACGACACGTTGGTATGGATGGAAGAGGTGAAGCCCTCGCCACGTTATCGACAAGCTGGACGCCCACTACAACGTTCGCAGGAAACTCCTGACATTTCCAGAGGCGCCCGACGTACACAAAACCGCGGTGAGGGGCTTGCGCGTTCGGGTGGAGTTGGTTCGAAACCCATGCGCCATTCTGAGGCATTCATAGAGCACAATACAACACGAGAGGTAAGTGATTTTTTTGACGACCAGGTTCGGGCAGCCAGCATCTTGAATCGGAAGGATTATACCTGCAGTAATTGCGGCCACACGGGACACACACTCGACGCTGTACTACTGTGACGTGTGATGTAGAAGAACGTGGTGTCAGTATTGTTCCAGGCGCTTACATAGTGGGCGAGTCCCCATTCATCACTTCTGGTATCCATGATCGATACTACACGCTGACCAAAAACTACAAATAACTTTACATAAGGTGCACTCTGCAAAACATCGATCCAATCGGCACAACCACCAATATATTTACATGATTCGCAGCCAATGAAATCATACATTTTTGTTATGGTATGAACGATGGGTATCCGCGATTCATGGCATGTATCCCTGACTTTGACGGCATCTTTCATTGAACCACTGTATAAGCCTATACTAATATCTGTCCGGATCCATGAAAGTACCGACCAGTATCCATGAACCAATGCCCATATCCATGAGGTTTCCGACCTGTATCCATGAACCACCGTTCATATCCATGAGGGTTCCGACCTGTAGCCATGATCCACCGTTTAGATTTATAATATATGCATTGCAGTTGGCCATTGCGAGATAAAAATGTACTAAATTGATAATTTACTAGATGACCGGGTATAATATATATGAATACCTTAAGTTGAGTATGTGCCATGGGAGCTAATAAAACCATATATCTAGTCACTTTAGATATATTTTTTAAGTTTAACTGTATACAAGAAGCCAGAATCGTTGTATATGAAGCAATAAATTACCAGTTTTTATCCCTACTTCGCATTTTACTACCCGCGTATTCGTGGCAAAGGTACTATATACAATTTTGTATTATAGCCTCATATATTAATTTAAAGTTTTATGGAGTAATATGAGTTCACTTCCTGCTTAAAAAATAATAAAAAATGTAATAAAAAGAATTGGCTTCATGCGGACAGGATATATTTCTTTCGACAGCTCAATTAAAACAAATCCCCTGGAGTCACAGTGATACTAACACTTGTGCACGTTAAAAGTGTTCTTGTTGCTGAAGTGGTGCTTGTACTTTTCGCAGAACGCCCCCTTGTCGTTGTTGGCCTTGTGTTTTTTAGCGATGGATTCCTTGTCAGGGTTCGAGTCGCAGTAGCGCTCATGATTAGCAAGCGCGCGCTTCGAGTCGCAGCGCTTGAAGCAGAAGTTGCAGCGAAAAAAGCTCCACGCCACCCGCTCAACCGCAGATTCATGGACAACATCATCAACGAGGAGGGTGCCTTGAAGGCGGACGTCTACCTTCCTAACGCATGGGTCGGCATGCGGAAGGTCCCCGCGGTGTAGCAGAAGGCCCCCGGGGCTCAGCTCCACCAAATGCGCGCTAGAGCGCAGCGCAGCTCCATGAAACGCACCGGGAACTGTAATGAGACTGACACCTGGTGTTAGTGCCACCAACACAGACGCTTGCACCCACTCCTGCGTGATGATGGCCGAGGTGGTCTCACCGACGGAGAAATCTCGGTGCAGATGCTGGGGAGTGCTGCCTGGTCGGCGGTCCACGTCTTGTTCACACCCCACGCGGGGTGCATCCGTGATATGAAGTCGGTTAAGCGCTCATGAACAAGGCCAGATCCAGGGGGCTTGGCGGCGCTTTGGGTCGCTGGTATCACGAAACCATTTGGTATCAGCAAGGTCCGCAACCGCGCGCAGCGCGATCGCCACTTCGTCTTCACTGAGAATACCCTGTACCACTTTGTACCCGTCGTTCCAAAGGCTACTTAATAGCGCCGTCTTCATGCAAGATGCGGGTGTGCTCATGGTTAGTTTTGCCGTTGCTTGATGCGGGTCGATTGCGGTTGTGAAGTGAGATCCAAGTCGGGAGTCATGGATGGTGGTCGTAGGGAGCACTAATTATGACCAATCAATGGCAATCACCGTGCTTGTGGTCTCTGCTGAAACATTTGTTGCTCGTTGTGGTCTCTACTGATAAATATCCCATACGGGTATGCGCATTGGGGAGGAGAGGTTAAGAGGATGGTTTCGGCCATCAACAGCAAAATGCTGTTTGCAATGGAGTGCAAATGCAGCATTTGTAGAACAATGACGATGCCAATATAGGCTACGGATATGTGTAAAAAGTTGTCCACGAACTCTAGCTTCAGCAATGTAAAGGAATAGAGCAGCGGATGATGAATTGATTCATCAATGGAGTCAGAGCTCAAGGAGATATATGTACTCGGAAATAACATTCGACGAAAAGGCGCTGAAATTCTTAAACCGATTGTTCAGTGCAGCCCCCCCTCCAGCCCCCCTTTCACTTAGTAGACCTATGACTGAACGCATAAGGACTTGCTGAGTTAGCGTACAGAGTGGAAAAATCCAGGAATTCGAGCGTAATTATTCTCAAGTCGCCACAAGGTGCTCGTCAAACTTGCAGTACTAATGTTACGTGAATGCTGCACGACTGTCAGTCTCCGTGGTTGTTGCATGAATGTCGTTCTTCACCGACTGGGTCAACATTCACCCTGTTTGGTATACAATCGGACAGGTATTGTGCTTTGCAGTTTTTTTGTCGCTCCATTTAAGAGCATCCGGACCGGTTGTGAGTAAACTAAACGTAAATAATGTACTTTATGCACACAAATATTATGCATATGAATACGATAAATGGCTCGCCACCTAGTACACAACACACACAAGGATATTGGGCACCGTGCAACTGCTGTAGCTCGATAATGATTCTCTGTCCGAGTATTGGTGTCACGTTTTGATCATTCTTCCTACATGATATGTGCCTATTGTGTCGGACAGATGGAGTTATTATAAATCGGCCAGAATTGCGTTTTCAAACCGGCAATTCCAACACAGTTACCATAAATCAGGATCCAAACCCATGCTTGTGAGAAATAATCTGGTCGAGTTGCACTGTCTTTATCACTAACTTTATTTATATCGAGGTCCTGATTTTATAAATCGACCAGATCGCTAAGTGAAAACGACAAACTCATTGCAAAGCACAATAATCGTTCCCATACAAACGCGTGGCACTAGTATTACTAGATACTACTGAAGTATTACTAAAGTACTCAAATATAGGTTTATACAGGATAAGCGAAGCCTGGCGATCCCGCCTAAGACCCTGGTTATAAATATCCAGAGAACTTACAAAATCGCATGGGGCTAAGATCACATGATCCATATCTGCAGTTACTGCGGTATCAATATCATAATATCATGTTATCAAATATTTGATAAGGGAAATGAGCAGTTTTGGGCCCCGATCAGTTATGGGCCGCTGCTTTATTTTGGCCAATCTTATCCCGCCTACACGATACTCCAAACATAATTGAACAAAATGTATTAAGTGCGAAACCTCCGAGTTTAAATCGATTTGGCGGGAACGCCTGGCTCCAAATTATAGATCAGCTCACGCCAACCACCCAACGGGTCTGAACCGTTCGTTTGGCGGATGCTTAGCAGGCAACCGTTCGCCGCGGGTGCGTGTTCCTGTCGCTCCAATGCAGTGGGGAAGCCTCGCTTCCGGAACGCGCCGGCGTGCTTCACCCCCACGTCGTCCACAATCTACAGCGTCGACTGCTTCCCCGCCTCGCCACTCGCAGTTTGGTAGGCTTCTAGCTCGCATTACAACGCATACAGCGGGGTGGGCAGCTCCACTCCAGCCGCACTGGTGTCTGTTGCGCTGCGCCGTGACCGGCTTCCCCATGTACTTCTGCAGCAGCAGTGGCCACCTCAACGCCCGCCAGGTGGTCGGGCAGCGCTTTCAAGAAGGCCTGCTTGGTCTCCGTAGCGTCCTCCACCTAGGCGATCTTGAGCTTGATGTCCTTCGGCTTCTCCTGCATACTACACAAAACACGTCAGTGTGGCGTCGTTCTACCCTCTATTTCTACCTGCTAGTCTGCCCACCTCTTCCGGACGTGGAGCTCCTGCGTGAGCTGGTCCAAGTGGCGGCGGTGCACGTCCGCGTCCACCTTGGGGACGTCTCCGTCCGCGAACTCGATCTTGTCCATCTCCTAGGTGCTGAAGCCCCGGCAGCGCCGGATCTCACGCAGCAGGTTCTGCAGCTGCAGCTGGTGCGCCTCCACCACGTCCTTCTGCTCCTGCACGCGCCCGCGGCGCGCGTCCGCCTCCAGGAACGTGTCGCGCAGCCTGCTCTTCATCGCGCTGAGCAGCTGCAGCACGCGCCAGCGCTGCTGTTTGGCGCGCCCGTCACCCGACTGCCGCTGCTCGTACAGCGTCGTCACCTCCTCGCGCAAGTTTTGCACCGGCACGGGTGTAGTATCCGAGTGACTGCTCGCGGGTCTGGGGCTCGGCTCCAACTACATCACGGTCTGTGCTGCGACCTCTCCTTCCACCGGCGCTTCCTCCTGCTTCTACCGCTGTTATCAGCCACCTCGCCCGGGTCCTTGCACTTCCTGCAGATGGAGCAGAACAACGTGTCCTTGAAGTTCTCGACGGCACACACCTGGAAGCTCTTCTCGGACTCGCGCGTGACCTTGTCGAGACGGTGGTTATTGCCAGTGGACACAGTGCCGAGCAGCAAAACTGTGGCGCGAAAATCGCTCTCTTCAAGAATACATACACTGTATGAAATGATTAAAACCAAATAATATTGACGTATAGAGTTTACCTATCCCTGATGCAGCATGGCTTTCGGACTTCCATGGTGGCGGCCATCCTTTACTGAAATCAAGATTAAATAAGGCCCAACACTGATTGGAGGGCAATTTCGTGATAGTGGTTTGATGGATTCCTTTTCACACATTATTACTGGTCTGAGTCAGGGAGGTATCTAGAAAAATAGCAGAAGCTGCGGTCTTCTCAAAACTGTCATATTTTGTATTCCTGCTGTTGCGACTGCCAAGTTCTGACCAAAAGTTTAGGACGCTGGGGGGCGGCCCAAAACTGCTCATTTCCCTTACCTGTATTCAATACCGGTGAGCGTCACAGAATGTTTTTCTAGAAGCACACACCAGTCAATAAACGATTTTTCCCGTTACAATCCTTTAAAGATAACATTTGTGAAAACCTCTCTGAAACTAAATTAAGGTTGAATACAAGTATATCTGGCAATGCGAGAGGGATCTTTCGACAGACTGACAGTGATCCCGCGCTCCGATATCACTGGTCAAGGGAAACATGACGTTCGAGCTCGGTTGAAGAGAGACTGCCTGGCAGCTGGGATTTCCTATTCAAAGGAGAACTGAAAGTGATTTTGGAAACATTTTGGAAACACATCGATCAAAAATTTCAAGCCGGAATGGTGGAATGTGTCGGGTCTGCGTCGAGATTTAGTGAACCGGACAAATAATCCCATCGACCGCTATAACAGATCGCTTAATGAGGCATTTTCCGTCGCACACCCAGATCTCACGCAGTTTGTCGGTGACTTGAAGAGCAAAGTCGCGAGAATGCTCGACTTTTAGCGGATATTTCAAACCGCCGTGCTCGCGCTCCGAATCACGCCCCTGCTCGCACACCCTCCAAGGGCCGGTCTTAGACGAACGAAAGTAGCGGATTTTGCTCAGGTGGCCCAATCACAGAGCAAGAATGAATATGCTAGTGGGCACCATCTGTGGCCACTTAAAGGAATCAGATACGCGCCCGCCGACGGAAATTAGGGGTGGTGGACGCTAACAAGAGGTGGACGGTGGGAAGACCGTCCGGAAAGTTTTCATTCAACGGCTGAGAAATACGCCGGCATACCAAAGGCTTTTGACGAGCTCACTCTTTGAACTCCTCCGCAGCCCACACCACTTAGTCGCTTGTTGCTCATTGACTGAGGATTCAGCAGGCTGAAATGCCCTCTCGAACACATTCTTTCTCAGGGGGGTCTCGATCTCCCCTTCGGGGTCGACTGTAATGGGCTTACTTAGCCCAATACTTTAGCTTACACGTGAGCGCACGTGTATGAGGAAGCGTAAGGTGTATTTAACTTAGATTAAGTATACTTGTATCCACAAGTATAATTAGATCTAAATAAAGGTACAAATAGTAGCTTTTGCGGTAAAATGAGAACTGAATTGAATGTTAACTGTGGCTTTCCTCCTAAAACTGATATCTATAAAGAGAGGTTCTGCCAACGAGTGGTTGGCAGAAACTCCGAATGCTTGAGTATTACTGGCAGAAAGACCCTTCTTTCTGACCAATAGGACTGCTTTCTAATATGAATGGTGACCACATTGCAATGTGGCCCATCTGAATGTATCCACTTAGTGCGTGTTGCACTAAGGTGAGGTTAGCCGAATGTGTAGCCCCGCTACACCATCCCCCCGTTAGGACTTGATGTGCCGGTCTCGACACATCAATCCAAAGTCTTCTTCGGAGAGAACTTCGTGCTCATTTCGAAATGAGCACGCCAACGACGCAGACTTCCGACGAGCTTGCTGCACCTGCAGCAAGCAACGCGGTCGTCGCTAACACAGCGACGACTGCCACATCTTCAGCCTCTTCGGCGTCCGTCGTCACTTCCACGGTGACGACGTCAAGCTCCCCCAAGGGTACCATCTCGGTTGGGGAGTACCACGAGAGGGCGCGGAGCAAGCCGACCTATGCTAACGAGACCCTCTTTGATGGCATGGAGGATCTCGACATGGAGGAGGGCGAGGAGGAGCAAGACTCCTCGTCTTCAGAGCGCAATGAAGCAAACGTGGGGACGCGTCGTCCCCGCGAGGACGACTCGGACGCTTCGAGCTCAAAGCGCTCGCGCAGCGGCAGCGATAGGCCGCTCGCTGATGCCGGGGCTCTGTCTACTCCGCGGGGTGGAGGCGACGACGACTCCACTCCGTCTGCGGCTGTGACGTCGCGCACTAAGCCGGTGCGCGACCCGTGGATGCCGTCTCCGAGCGAGATCCAATCTCGCTACGGCAGTACCACGCCGGCCAGCCCGTACGCGTTGTACTCCTGCAGCGCCATCGTTGATGACGATGTCACCAAGGAGCTCGACTTTGATCCGGCGACGGATCAAAGACGTGATTATTACATCGGGCTCTTCCACGAGCTCCGATTCTACGGGAACAAGAAGCATTCCCGTAAGAGTAAGGTGACAGAGTGGGAGGTCCTCTGTCAAAGCTGGGGGATGTTCGTCGAGAACTTCAACAAAAATCCCTCAGGCTATCGCGAGCGGGTTCGCTCTGCGGGTGAGCGCTATGAGCGCTACTCGAAGCGGCCCAAGATCTTGCGGCTACACGATGGTGCAGTCGAGGCGGGGATTCCGTGCGCAGTGCCGTCTGGCGTTGCGTGCGAGCGCTGCCAAGCTGGGGCAGTGCGGCTGTCCGAACGGGACCTTAACGGGTACACTGGTATTAGTGTGCCTGTGGAGTTGAAGACACTGCGTGAGAAGTTAATCACGCAGTTGTCGTCTGAGAGTGCTGAGGGTGATCGCAACACTCAGCCGAGGGCTGTAGGCGACTACAGCTCTCGCTCAAGTTTTACGCCCTTCGGCGGAGCTGTTGGTGGCGGGATTCGTACTCCGTCACCATTTCCGGAACGTCGATCATCAGGACGTTCCGCGGCTCCCACGTATCGTGGTCAGGAGAGTATCCTAACCAACGAATACGAAAATGAACCGGACCTTGGGTCTGGATCTGATGATCAACGATTCGCTGGACAATCCAGCGAGTTTCCCCGCGTGCATCTCGCAACGGGGGCGGCGGCGGCGGGAAGACGCCACGGACCGTCGCCGGCCGAGGTCTGGGATCGTTTGGAGGCGAAGGAGCGCATCCAGACGGCCGAGCTCGCCGAGATACGGCAGGAGCTGAAGCTCTTGAAGGCCCGAATCGGTCAGGCCGGGCAGACCGCTTCGAATATCCAGGTCGATCGTTGCGCGTTTGGGGCAACGTGTCTACGCGCTCGAGACGAGGGCCGCGCCGAGTCACCGGGAGTAGGTGACTCGTGTTGCGAGTAAGGCTTCAGCCGCCCAACTTAAAAGGTTGGGTGGAGGCGCATGCTGGACGGTATGTCTAGCGTGTACGCGTTGCCATGCTTCGCCAACACGGTGAATGGCCCGATGAAGCGCGGGGCAAGCTTGCATGCTCCGAAGTCGGAAACTGCATGTTTAGCTAGGTTCTGTGTAGCTAACAGAACTAATTAACCCACTTTGAATTCATTTGTGTTTCCTCTGCCATTGTTGTCAGCATTCAACTTCTGTCGATCGACAGAAGCTGCAATAGCATCTTGCACAAACCGTATTACGGCTTGGCGGCGCTGGACAAAGTCCATTGCCTTCGAGTTGAGCTCCTTATTCAACCCGTCGTTCTTGTTCACTGCAGGCTCGGCCTGTGTGTGATTGTTGTTGTTGAGAGTGTCTACGCCCGGCGTAGACATTGCGCTCTCGTCGATCGGACTACGCGCAGTTCGTGCGCGCGTCGACATAGCTGATATGTTGCTCGTATCAGTGTGTTCATTCGGTTTGGTTGAAACCGGATACCCTCCCCCACTTAAGGAAGGAGCTACCGCACCGAGTACGCTCGGTACGCTCGGTACGCGTGGATGCCTCATGGCGTTAACGTAAAACGGTGTATGTCCTGTCGAGACATGCACCGAGTTGTTGATGGCAAACTCTGCCATCGGCAAGCAGTCGCTCCAGTATTGGAACGAGTGAGCGTAGCTCTTCAGAGCGTCAACCAAGACCCGGTTGACGCGCTCAGTTTGTCCGTCGGTCTGCGGATGATCCGCAGTCGACATGGACAGCTGCGTGCCAAGAAGTTCAAACACTTCTTGCCAGAAACGCGCTGTGAAGCGCGGATCACGGTCAGACACGATGTCGATCGGCATGCCATGGTGTCTAAACACCATGTCAACAAACAGACGTGCCGTCTGCTTGGCTGTCACTTCGGCTGGTACTGCAGCAAGTGTACCATCTTGCTGAATCGGTCAACAAAGACCACAATACCAGTCCTCCGCTTGTTGTCAGGCGGAAGACCAAACACAAAGTCCATTGAAATGGACTGCCAACACTCCGACGGAGTCGGTAGTGACTGAAGTGGAGCCTGCGAGAAGGGCGCAGGCTTCACGCGCTGGCAAACCTCGCAAGCACGAACGTACTTGCGTACCCACTTGTACTGGTGACTCCAATAGAAGTCACGCGTGAGAAGCAAGTATGTCTTCTCACGACCCTGATGTCCCGACGTAGGGGCATCGTGATACTCGTAAGTGATCCTGAGCTTCAGCTCATGATCGTCCGGCACGACAATGCGATCAGCGTTGTCGTCGACTGCGCTGTAAAGCAGCAGACCATTGTGTACACGATAGCGGTGTACACGTGCACGGAGATGTTTCGCCAGCGTCTGACGAGACTTGTCAGAAGGCGCAGCGAAGTAGTCCAACAACTGCTTCGCATCCGCATCCTTCGTGTATGCGGACCGCACGTCGTCTAACAAAGATGACGAGGGAGTAGACGTCCGTGCGACGTCAATTGCATTGGCCTCGGCCTTGTGCACCGCATAATCAGGTCGACGCGACAACGCGTCGGCCACAACATTCAACCTTCCAGGTTTGTACTCAACCTGGAAGTTGTACTCCGCAAAGAATGAGAGCCATCTCGCCATTCTTTGTGAGATGTGCGGCGACTTGATCGCCGTACGCAATGATGCGTGGTCGGTGTAGACCACAAATGGTCTACTCCCAAGTAGATACACTCGAAACTTCGCGAGTGCATACTTCATGGCAAGGAGTTCCTTGTCATGTACCGGGTAGTCGCGCTCATCTGGCTTCAGCTGACGCGACTGGTAGTAGACCACGCGATCACGTCCCTCGTGATCGTGTTGCATTAGAGCACATCCGATTGCGAAATCGGGCGCGTCACACATGACGTGGAATGGGCGATCTTGGTCGGCCACCGCCAAGATCGGCGCCTCAGTCAAGCCCTGCTTGACTGCATCAAAGGCCTCTTGACAATCAGCAGTCCAAACCCATGCAGCGTCCTTCTTTAGGAGCTGCGACAGCATTGAATCTTGCCCGCGTAATTTCTCATGTACATGCATAAGTACGTAGCGAGTCCAAGGAACTGCCTCAGTTCCTTGACATTGGAAGGCGTAGGCCATTCATTGATCACTCTGACCTTTCCCGGGTCAGGGCGTACGCCGTTCTTCCCTACGAGACACCCAAGGACGGGTATCTCGCTAGCCCCGAAGATACACTTCTTCAGGTTCGCGTAGAGCTTGTGCTTGCGCATGAGCGCAAACAACCTGCGGAGATGTTCCTTGTGCATCTCCACTTCCGACTTCCCGTCCACAGCCCGGCTGTGGATGAACACATCGTCGAAATAGCTCGGTGCGAAGTCGCGCACCGAGCGCTACAAGTGCGTGACGCACCTGTTGAACGTCGCAGGGGCATTCTTTAGTCCCTGCGGCATTACAAGCCACCCCCAGAGCATACCGCTCGGAGTGCTCACCGCCGTGAGAGGTATATCGCTCTCACGCATGAGGATCTGATAGAATCCGTCTCTCAGATCCAGAGCAGTAAAGATAGTGCTCAAAGCCATCGAATCGATGATCACATCTTTTCGCGGTATCGGCGTCTGCGCCGGTACCGTTGCGTCGTTCAGCTTGTTATAAGCATGAACGATGCGCCACCCGCCCTGTGCCTTCTTGACACAGAACGTAGGCGCGCTGTGAGGGGACTGCGATTCCCGCACTTGCCCAGCCTTGCGACGACTTTCGAAGAAGTCGTCGATCGCCTTCACTTGCTCCCGCGGCAGTGGCCACTGCCGCGTCACGCAATACTTCGTTCCCGGCACGAGATCAATCTCGTGCTGAACACCCTTGTCCTGCGGCAACTCCGCAGGGATATCGTCCGGGAGAACGTCTCTGTACTCACGCAAGACCTCGTAGAAGGGGCTCGACCTCAGCGAGTCCCAGCTCTGCCCATCGAAGCGTTCTTTCTTCGACTTGGCGCTGAGGGCGTCGACGCCCTCAGCGACGAGCAGCTTCAACTATTCTGTTTCACACTTCACCCTCTCGACGTCCGAGAGGATGCAAATCTGCTCGATGCGTCCATCGTGCAGGTCGCGGGCGAAGCACCTCCAGCTTGTGACTTGAAGCGAAGTTAACTCCGACGCCAACGTCGGAGGGTTCTCCAACTTCATCTTCTTATACTGGAGACCAGTATTAGTACGCGTCAAGACACTCAGAGTCTCGACGGTCGTCTCCAGTTACTATGTCTGCCCGGCAGACACAGATTGTAGCGTCTCGGTCCCTGACCGAGACTTGCGCAGCTTTGCTCGCTTGCGCCGTTCGGTTCTTGTGCGGAACCCGGTTCCGCGCGTCTTGTTTTGTCCGGGCCCAGCCGCAGACAGATCTTCCTTTTGATCGCCGGCGGGTCCAACCCGCGGGCGCACGCAATCAAGCCCGGCTGCACGTGAGCACGCAATGCGTTTCTTGTTGTCGCCGGCGGGTTCTTCCCGCGGGCGCACGCAATCAAGCTCTGCTTGGTCGCATATCGCTTCGCCGTGCAGCCCGGCTGCACGCGAGCACGCAAGCATTTCCGGTGCGGGACGTTTGCAACCGTCCGCACTGCCTGCAGCGTCGGCTCCCAGAGCCGGCGCATCTTCTTTACCTCGACGCCTTACGGCGGAGCGTCTTTCGACGTTTGAGCCAATCGCATCAGCTCCCTGAGCTGACACGTCGAAGTCACTGTCCTTATTAGTGACTGTCTCCTCTTGTTAAACTTGTGTGTCGACACTAATAGTCGACACAACCGCGTCACTTTTGACGCTTCGAGATCCTCTCGAATTCGATCGAATCTGAGTCTTCTGATTCTACTCACATTTTCTCCCGACGACTCTCTCAGTCGTCGGTGTCCGCGCGGGGTGACCGGAGACAGCCGCGCGTCGCGCTGCCCCCGCTGGAGGGTCGCATGCACCGACAGGGCCATCGCTCACTGTCGCGCCGCTACTCCCGAAGTGCACGATCGTGCGCTTCGTCCAGTCGATCACCGGATCATGCCGTGCAAGCCACGGCATGCCCAGCACCATGTCGAACTTATCGTCTAAGTCAAGTACGATAAGCTCGTCCACGAACTTCTTCTCTCGATACGAGAAGCGTACGCGTACGACACGCTTCTCGGTTCTAACAACGACACCCGTTGCTAGTCTTACTTCCAATAGACTTCGAGGCATTACTACCTCCTCGAAGTCAAGCCTCGCTAGGCTCTGCAGTCGAACAAAGTTGTTCGACGCACCACAATCCACCAACGCACGAAGAGACTTCTCTCTCTTCGAGTTAATTTTCAGGATGACAAGGTTCGGCCTGTCATCCCGCTTCTTACAGTGAGAGTGACTCTCACTGGGGGCAGCAGTCTTCAATACGGCGTGTCCGATATCGACACGCTCGACTGCATCACCAGCAGGGCGCCCCGCGCCTGCTGGTCGTTCTAGTTTTTTGATTGCCCGTGGCGATACCCGGTATCGTCACGCCGGCCCTTGGCCGCCTGCACAGGCGCTGTGCATTCACGGGCGTAGTGACCGTTGTTTCCGCACCGGAAACAGCGGGAATTCGTTGGTCCACGACGCTGCTGAGATCCAGCAGCCGTCGCACTCGAGAGGTCCATTGGTTCGGGACCTCCCGACGGCTTTGCCATCGGTCGCGGCATCGGCCGCGGGACGTTCACATGGAGCTTAGCCTGTCGCAGGCTAAACTCTTCTTGCATTGCAAGTGTAATCGCAGACTCGAGAGTACTTGGGTACTCTCGGAAGAGATAGGTCTTCACAGGCCCATCTTTCAGGCCCTTCATGAACGTGACGACCTTAGTCGCCTCGTCTATCGGATTGTTCACGATGTTCGAGACCAAGTACCGTGCCCTTTGAGCGTAAGCATGCACGTCATGCTTGCCCTGTTGCAGGTCGAGGAACTTAGCCCTCGATCTGAACTCATTCTGCGGGGGCTCAAACGCTTGTCTGAGCTCCTCCTTGAACACCTCATACGTGCTAAAGCACGTAGGGTCAGTGAGTCGGCGTCCGTACGCCCAACTCCTTGCTCGCCCGCCAAGGCATGACATGGCGAACGCAACCTTCGACAACGGGTCGACGATACGTCGAGCCGTGATGGCAGTGTTAACTTCGACAAGCCATCGGAGAAGAGGCTCGCCCTCTCTTCCTACGTAGCTGTTCACGTGGAGTTTCAACGACTCCACGCGCGGTGTGGACGGAGTCGACACCGTAGCGCGAGCAGCAGTCTCGCGCTGCTCCTTCATGATGAAGCCTAGAGCAACACCGTGTTGCTCTGTCGGCGATAGCGTGCGTAGCATCGTTGCCACGGCCACTTCTCCTATGACCGTCGACAGTCGTTGGAGTGCCTCCCACTCTAGATCCGCCAGGTGGAGACAGTATTCGCGTGCAACATGCGTTGCACCCGTGGTTGGGTTACCAGTGGACATACTCGCGTCCACAGGCAGGTTCTCGGCCCCCGTATCGAACTTCATACGATACGTAACTAGTCGGTCGTTGGACGGACTACAAAGTGCTACCAGGTGTAATGGGCTTACTTAGCCCAATACTTTAGCTTACACGTGAGCGCACGTGTATGAGGAAGCGTAAGGTGTATTTAACTTAGATTAAGTATACTTGTATCCACAAGTATAATTAGATCTAAATAAAGGTACAAATAGTAGCTTTTGCGGTAAAATGAGAACTGAATTGAATGTTAACTGTGGCTTTCCTCCTAAAACTGATATCTGTAAAGAGAGGTTCTGCCAACGAGTGGTTGGCAGAAACTCCGAATGCTTGAGTATTACTGGCAGAAAGACCCTGCTTTCTGACCAATAGGACTGCTTTCTAATATGAATGGTGACCACACTGCAATGTGGCCCACCTGAATGTATCCACTTAGTGCGTGTTGCACTAAGGTGAGGTTAGCCGAATGTGTAGCCCCGCTACATCGACACGACGGCGAGAGAATCGTTCTGCTCGCTTGCGACCAAAACCGAGCAGCAGCTAAAGTTGCCCTAGCGTTTTTTCTATCGCGAATACTCTGCAGCACGGCGACAGCGTCTGTACTGGCACTCGTAGAGGATGACTTCGTAAATTAGACGCTGCGGTGGGAACCTCATTTACCGGTACAGTCAAAAATACATGTAGATGTTGAGCAATTCAGCATCCATCCTGTCCTGCCACTGATCCACGAAGCCGTCAACCATTTTTTTCTTTTGTTCTTAGCAATCCACACCAGAACATGTCATGTTCTGGTGTGGATTGCTCATGTTCTGGTGTGGATTGCTAAGAACAAAAGAAAAAAATGGTTGACGGCTTCGTGGATCAGTAGGAGACGGCCTCATACAAAATGATACTTAGCCACCATTTAGAGTTATCGAGATAATCGCGTTTGAAGTTGACCAATCAAATTTCGGACAAAATCGGTAATCCAAAATTTCAATCGCAAACTTACGCGTATAAAGCAGAAACACTCTAATTCGATTGCTTAACACGCAAGGTTTTCGACAATATAAAACTCGATTAAATCGAGAAAATATTGCAGCCAGAGCGCTCGAAAACATTTCGAAATTTTGATCCCATGAAAATGGAGATAACCTTTTTAGATAAACACAACTTCTCGAGAACTCAAAATTTCCTCGCAACTAATTATAGCTCAAAATGAGCGCAAGGCACACGGTATGCCTAAATCGCGATTCGTACTTTGGTTGATTAGTATATTTTTGTATGAGGCCGTCTCAGTTGGTCCAACAGGGTTCGTAGTGGGGATTTTTGGGTAGGGAATAATCCAATTCTCCCACCCTCCCACCCCACCTTGCTTTGGGGTGGGCTTTTTGGGGATAAACGATAAAAGCCTCCCACCCTGCGCTCTAAAATCCCATCCCATCGACGCTGATTGGCTAAATATAAATAGACTGCTTCGAAAGGTCGTACACTTTGTCTTCGTTTCCCCTCACCGGGGAAATTGACGACATGGCAGCCCTCACGATCATCATGGACGGCCTCGTCTGTTGTCCGGCACAGGGATGTGGTCGCACCTACAAGGCGGACAAGATCGACAGTCTACGGCGCCACTGCTCCCGTGACCACAACCTCCGTGTCACGTTGAAGAGTGCGCGCGTGTCGACTGAGGAAACGCGCCGTAAACAACGCCTGTATAGCGCTCACTACAGAGAAAAGCGACAGAAGATCCAGGCACGACAGCGTGTGTACCACCAGGAGCATCTCACGGAGGACGACGCAATCGTCGTCGGAGTGTGCGGGAGCGCATCATGCCCAGTGGAGTACCGCGCCTCGTCTATTCCCGGCGCGGGAAATGGCCTGTTAGCCGTTATGGACCTCATACCAGGGGACATCGTGACGTGGTACGCCGGCATGTTTACGACTGTCAAGCCGACCGACAAGGCCCACGCTTTTGCAGTCGCGGGTGGGTTCATCGATGGTCTTCGCGTGCCGCAGCGCGGACAAGGACTTGGCAGTTTTGTCAACCGTGAATCACGGGAGATGTCGCGAATGCGGAAGAACTGTGAGCTCGTCGGAGGTTGGAGCTCTAAGCACCAGATATACGTGGAGGTAACTAGCAAAATTAAAGCAGGAAAGGAGATTTTTACGACCTACAGTCGAGGTTATCGACTATAGTAGTCTACTCGCTAATACACTACTAATAGTAGACAAACGCGTCATCCCGGTTTCTCTCGTTTGCGTCTTTGTCCTCTTCGCTGTTCACAAGAACATCTTCGATGTGCGTGTACTCGTCCAAATCCTCATCTTGGCGTTGAAAAAGATGTGGACCAGCTTTTCAACTCGATCCGGGTCAAGGCGATTGAGCAACTTGGAGTTGATGAAGGCGTGGGTGGAAAAGTTTCTCTCAGCTGCAGCGGTCGATCCAGCACAGCGAAATAGTTGTTTCGCGACCGACTGGAGCAAATCGTACTGCTTGAGCCCGCACCAAAAATCGATCACCGGGAGCTTGCGCTCACACAGCAACTTCCATTGGCGCGAAGATCCGTCCTTCAGCTCATTGACGTATCGGTGGAACGCCGACAGCTGCAGAAGCACACGGTCAGCTTGGTCCTCGCCAAACCACGTCGAAAGAAACGACTCGACAGACTTCCGGGTTGCCACATCCATGCCTTCCCCGCAAAACCGGGGGTCCAACAAGTAGGCGAGTCCATGAGCGTCTCCGTAGACGAACTCAAATCTCTCATCCACGATGTCCTTCACTGTTTTCAGCTCTCGCGGCGTCAAACTCCTTTGGCAGGTCCAGGAATGTTTTGTACACCTCTGATATTGGGGTGCTGTCCTTCTCATACTTGGCGAGCTGGTTGGCGACCACCCTCAACAAGGACGAACCCTTCTTCAGCATGGGGACGAAGTCGCTTCCGGTGACCAAGGTGTACACCATCTTCCGCTTCTGACGCTGGGACTTATTCTTCGCTTGCAGGAAGTTGTGCGCGGAGACCATCGAGAAGAGGATCGACTCAGCAGCAAGCACAGTGTCCAGCCAGGCGAGCAACGAGCCCCACTTGGTTGCAGCGGGGAGAACGGGCGCGCGCAGCTTCTTCTCCTTGAGCTTTTGACGAAGCATGAACCACAACTTGTGGTTCCGCTTGAAAACACGACCAACTCCTTACATCCGTCTTGCAGTGACTTCAGCCAGGGCAAGCGCTCGAGCATGTCCTTCACCATCAAGTGCAGGGCGTGGCAGACGCAGCCATGGAAAAAGAGCTTGGGGTACTCAGATTGCATTGCCTCCCATATCGCCTTGTTCGCCGCAGTGTTGTCAGTGATGACACTTGAAAACTTGAGTTGTTTGTACTTGACCAGTACACGCTTCACGTCCGCCACCAAGAAGGCGGTGGCGTGACTCTGCGTTCCGGTATAAGCCGACTCCAAGAAGAAGGCCAGCTCTCCGGACACAGCCATGTAGTTGATCACTGTCATTCCGTTGATGTCCGTCCATCCGTCCGTCTCCAACGTCACGACACGCCCACACAGGCTCACGGTCAGGCGATTGACCGACTTTTCATACGCGAGGTCGAGTAATCCATTTGCCAACTGGTACGATGACGGCACACTGATGCCAGGGTTCAGGACTTGAAGCGCTTCGAGCGAAACCTCCTCCGAGAGAGTTTCAAACTAATGACTCGTCGCCCCGATTCAGCAAGCCACCGGATACATCCAGATTCTGCGAGACGTGTAAGCGTTTTGGACACACCGAAGATCGCTGCTGGTCCGGACTCCAATGTGACCGATGTCATCAGCAAGGACATCCAGCCCAGTACTGCAAGATACCTCCGTGTAAGTTCTGTGCAGGATTCCACGGCGAAATTTGCGACAACCTCAAAATCTTTCAGAAGCTGAGATCCTTGGCCTCCCAGGGGATATTCGAGATGCCGAAGTCACTCTGGAAACAAGCTCTGGGAGGTGAAGAAAATTCTGGGGAAGAGCAGTTAAACGTGTAAGCCCGCTGGATGGGGATCCAGAACGCACCGGGCCGAAGAAGCCTCCAGAATTGTGTGCCCTAGTGTATATGGGACCCGAGTTGAAGAGTCGAAAACAAGGTAAACACGAATGTATGACTGTATTTCAAGATGATGATTCTCGCTCTGATGATTCTCGTTTGGACGTCCCGGAGTTGGACCCGCCGATCGAGTTCCGTTTGGAGCCTGGAGAGAGATTTGGATGGTGGAAGGATCACGAGTCGGATGATGATCGGAAAGTGGCGACGGTGCATGGCGCGGTGAATAACCACCGCATCCCAATAATGCTGGATACCGGAGCGTCTGTGAGCATGGTGAGTGCGGACTTAGCGCGTAAGCTCAAACTCAAATTAAGTGTTCACAGTCCTCTGCGAGTGTTCGGTCTGGGAGGAGTGCCTACCATAATCCGATCCAAGGCTCAAGTCAAGGTCACCATCGGTCTAAGAGTGGTTTACATCCTGGACTTGTGGGTTGCGAATATTGGTGAAGGAATCGATACACTCTTGGGTATGGACTTTATGTACTCTGCGGGTGTTCGGATCTGCGTTTGAGAAGGACTTGTGAAACTCCCAGATGAGGAAACCATATTGCTCAATCGAGGAGGAGCGATCGGGAAGGCCCAAGGTTTGGATCTCGCTGTGACGACAGACTACACGGCGAGATTGCTCCCGGGAAGAAGTGTTGTAGTGCAGATTCACTATGCTCAGATGGATCCACACCGGGATGTGGTCTGGGCAGGCCGAGGAGACCGTTGGGTGACCAAGTTGATCTTCGCATCCAGGTCATACCCGGTCGCTGTGAAAATGGTGAACATCTCGGATATGAACCTGAATCTCAGCTTCCAAACGCCCATTGCAAGGATTGTGGAACGAAACTCCTTCCCGATGGCTGGGCGTTTCGTGTGCCCAGGAAGCCGAAAATATCTGGAATGGCAGCATCTCATCTAAGAGTCCACCTTCTCCAAAGAGATGGAACGCAGGATTGACGAAGTAACCCAAATGCACGAGGACCAGGACCCTCCTTGCGTCGAAAAGGAGGAGTATGGATGGCCGACCCGAGTGTTGAGACGATCGACTCCAGAATCCGCTGCGGTGCGAATCGTCCAAAAGACTGAGCAGGATCGCCCGTCTGGGCCGTCCAAGCGAGAAGAGTCGAACTCTGAACCAGAAGTGCACCTGGAGCATGGATCTGATGTACAGCCTGTCGGTTTGGAAATGGATGATGAAGACGAAGGTGATTTTGTTGATGCTCTGGAAGAGGTCATGTCTCCCAGCGAATATGACGACGGAGATGAATACTTCGACGCGATCAGTCTGGACGACGACTCTGTGTGTGGGTACCCTCCAAACGAGATTCTCGAGGAGGATGATGATGAAGTGCCGGTCCAAGATTGGCCTTGCACACCCTTGCGGAAATTGGAGTTGGAGTTCGAGCGCTGCATGAAGATGAATGCGGAGGATCTGGACTCAGAACCGACCATTTACATCCACGAAGGGAGTGAGTTGCTGTCCCAACTCCGGGATCAGTTGGTGCTCCTCCCAGAGTTGAAGGATCTGAGTCCCAGCTGTGATATTGAAACTGCAGACGTCGGAGAGCCGGGGATTACGACTCCAGACGAGGAACACAAGATGAGAAACATTCTAAGTATCATCGTAGTATCTTCCTGGGTGACGGCAATGCTCCCCCTGCCCCGGCTCGAGGAGTCGTATGTGATTTGGATGTTGGGGATGGAGAGGCTGATCGACGATTTACTGATTGGTTTCGAGAGCGCGATGTGGTTCATGAGTCTGGATATGGCTAGTGGCTTCTGGGCGATCCGTATGACGGAGCGTGCGAAGCTGATCTCCGCTTTCGTATGTCCGTTTAGACACTTCCAGTGGGTGTGTATGCCGTTTGGACTGAAGAATGCTCCCCTGGTATACCAAGCAGTAATCAATAACTGCCTCTGGGGGTTCGTCCGCTTGCCACCCGAGGAGGAGGCCGAAGTCGACCAAGACGTGCTGGACTTCCTCCTATTGGAGTGTCCAAGAGGATGCGTCACAGAGGAGAAAGTTCCAGCTCTGATAGATACTATGACACATGGGACCTGTCCTCGGACGCAGCTCTTACATCGATGACATCGCGCATGGAGCAGTTTCGTGGGATCAAATCTGTGAGGACCTGAACAACCTACTTTTCCGGCTGAGGTATTGGAACATCTCTGTGAGTCTGCCGAAGAGTGAATTCGGAAAGCAGTCGATTCCCTACCTTTCCCACGAGACCAGTGCAGAAGGCATTCGATCGACTCCGAAAATTGCAAAAGGAGTCCAGGATCTGCCGTTTCCGAACACTCTGAAAGGAGTTCAGTCATTTTTCGGAAGTCTCAACTACTATCACAAGTTTATTGAAGACTTCCCGGTAGTGCTGCGGTCCTGTACGAATTGACGGATGAGCAGATACGCTCCAAACGAGATTTGTCCCGCGCCGAGGAGTCGTTTGAGATTCTCAAACGGAAGATTGTGTCGACTCCGCTGCTCCGACATCCAGACCGGACCAAGACTTTTGTCATCATCCCGCACGCTAATCAGTGGGCTGCATAGGGTAGGAGTACGATGGAGTCATTCACCCGGTACGCTATACCGGACGTGTTCTGAACGACGCAGAGCTCCGATATCACATCGCAGAGAAGGAAGTCATAGCGGTGTTGCGAGTCCTCCAAGTCTTCCCGGACGCTGATCGAAGGATGTCCTCTGGTAGTATATACCCGATACTCCGTTCTGAAGTGGATCATTCAATCCAAGACGGCGGATGGGAGGTGTGTTCCATGGGGAGTGACTCTGGAACTTGGACATTCGGAAGGTGACGAAGGACGAGGACAGCCTAGCAGCAATCATGGGTGCAATGCAATTGGCGTCGCACGGACGTCTACTCCCTCGTCGTCTCTGTTAGACGACGTGAGGTCCGCATACTCGAATGATGCGGTCGCGAAGCAGTTATTGGACTACTTCGCTGCTCCTTCTGACAAGTCTCGTCAGAAGTTGGCGAAACATCTCCGTGCCTGTGCACACCGTTATCGTGTACACAATGGACTGTTGCTTTACAGCGCAGTCGACGTACTGGTTGACGCATTGAAGAGCTACGCTCACTCGTTCCAAAATTGGAGCGACTGCTTGCCGATGGCAGAGTTTGCCATCAACAACTCGGTACATGTCTAGATAGGACACACACCGTTTTACGTGAACGCCATGCGGCATCCACGCGTGCCGAGCGTACTCGGTGCGGTAGCTCCTTCCTTAAGTGGGGAGGGTATCCGGTTTCAACCAAACCGAATATACACGCTGATACGAACAACCTATCCGCTGTGTCGACGCGCGCACGAACTGCGCGTAGTCCGATCGACGAGAGCGCAATGTCTACGCCGGGCGTAGACACTCTCAACAACAACAATCACACACAGGCCGAGCCTGCAGTGAACAAGAACGACGGGTTGAATAAGGAGCTCAACTCGAAGGCAATGGACTTTGTCCAGCGCCGCCAAGCCGTAATACGGTTTGTGCAAGATGCTATTGCAACTTCTGTCGATCGACAGAAGCTGAACGCAGACAACCATGGCAGAGGAAACACAAATGAATTCAAAGTGGGTTCATTAGTTCTGTTAGCTACACAGAACCTAGCTAGACATGCAGTTTCCGATTTCGGAGCAAGTAAGCTTGCCCCGCGCTTCATCGGGTCATTCACCGTGTTGGCGAAGCATGGCAACGCGTACACGCTAGACATACCGTCCAGCATGCGCCTCCACCCAACCTTTTACGTTGGGCGGCTGAAGCCTTACTCGCAACACGAGTCACCTACTCCCGGTGACTCGGCGCGGCCCTCGTCTCGAGCGCGGAGACACGTTGCCCCAAACGCGCAACGATCGACCCTAGGTCGACCTGGATATTCGAAGGGCGTCGGCCTTGTGCACCGCATAGTCAGGTCGACGCGACAACGCGTCGGCCACAACCTTCAACCTTCCAGGTTTGTACTCAACCTGGAAGTTGAACTCCGCAAAGAATGAGAGCCATCTCGCCATTCTTTGTGAGATGTGCGGCGACTTGATCGCCGTACGCAATGATGCGTGGTCGGTGTAGACCACAAATGGTCTACTCCCAAGTAAATACACTCGAAACTTCGCGAGTGCATACTTCATGGCAAGGAGTTCCTTGGCGTGTACCGGGTAGTTGCGCTCAGCTGGCGCGACTGGTAGTAGACCCCGCGATCACGTCCCTCGTGATCGTGTTGCATTAGAGCGCATCCAATTGCGAAATCGGGCGCGTCACACATGACGTGGAATGGGCGATCTTGGTCGGCCACCGCCAAGATCGGCGCCTCAGTCAAGCCCTGCTTGACTACACCAAAGGCCTGCTGACAATCCACAGTCCAAACCCATGCAGCGGCCTTCTTTAGGAGCTGCGACAGCGCGGTCTGTCCAGCCTGACAGATCCGGGCCTTCAAGAGCTTCAGCTTCTGCCTTATCTCGGCGACCTCAGCCGTCTGGAGGTTCTCCACCGCCTCCAGACGATCCCAGACCTCGGCCGGCGACGGCTCGTGGTGTCTTCCCGCCGCCACCGCCCCCGTTGCGAGACGCACGCAGAGAAACTCGCTGGATTGTCCAGCAAATCGTTGGTCATCAGATCCGGACCCAAGGTTCGGTTCATTTTCGTATTCGTTGGTTAGGATTCTCTCCTGACCACGATACGTGGGAGCCGCGGAACGTCCTGATGAGCGACGTTCCGGAAATGGTGACGGAGTACGAATCCCGCCACCAACAGCTCCGCCGAAGGGCGTAAAACTTGAGCGAGAGCTGTAGTCGCCTACAGCCCTCGGCTGAGTGTTGCGATCACCCTCAGCACTCTCAGACGACAACTGCGTGATTAACTTCTCACGCAGTGTCTTCAACTCCACAGGCACACTAATACCAGTGTACCCGTTAAGGTCCCGTTCGGACAGCCGCACTGCCCCAGCTTGGCAGCGCTCGCACGCAACGCCAGACGGCACTGCGCACGGAATCCCCGCCTCGACTGCACCATCGTGCAGCCGCAAGATCTTGGGCCGCTTCGAGTAGCGCTCATAGCGCTCACCCGCAGAGCGAACCCGCTCGCGATAGCCTGAGGGATTTTTGTTGAAGTTCTCGACGAACATCCCCCAGCTTTGACAGAGGACCTCCCACTCTGTCACCTTACTCTTACGGGAATGCTTCTTGTTCCCGTAGAATCGGAGCTCGTGGAAGAGCCCGATGTAATAATCACGTCTTTGATCCGTCGCCGGATCAAAGTCGAGCTCCTTGGTGACATCGTCATCAACGATGGCGCTGCAGGAGTACAACGCGTACGGGCTGGCCGGCGTGGTACTGCCGTAGCGACATTGGATCTCGCTCGGAGACGGCATCCACGGGTCGCGCACCGGCTTAGTGCGCGACGTCACAGTTGCAGACGGAGTGGAGTCGTCGTCGCCTCCACCCCGCGGAGTAGACAGAGCCCCGGCATCAGCGAGCGGCCTGTCGCTGCCGCTACGCGAGCGCTTTGAACTCGAAGCGTCCGAGTCGTCCTCGCGAGGACGACGCGTCCCCACGCTTGCTTCATCGCGCCCTGAGGGCGAGGATTCTCTCTCCTCCTCGCCCTCCTCCATGTCGACGTCACCGCCGACACCCAAGTCCTCAAGGAGGGTCTCGCGAGCATAGACAACTTTGCTGCGCATCTTGTGATACTCCCCAACCGAGATGGTACGTTTGGGAGAGCTTGGCGTCATCACCGTGGAAGTGACGACGGACGCCGAAGAGACCGAAGATGTGGCAGTCGTCGCTGTGTTAGCGACGACCGCGTTCGCCGCTGCAGATGCAGCAGGCGCGTTGGAAGTCTGCGTCGTTGGCGTGCTCATTTCGAAATGAGCACGAAGTTCTCCCCGAAGAAGATTACGGATTGATGTGTCGAGACCGGCACGTCAAATCCTAACGGGAGGATGGTGTAGCGGGGCTACACATTCGGCTAACCTCACGTTAGTGCAACATGCACTGATGGATACATTTAGGTGGACCACATCGAAATATGGTCACCATTCATATAGGAAGCAGTCCTATTGGTCAGAAAGCAGGGTCTTTCTACCAATAAGAGTCGTGCATTAGGACAGGGTTTCTGCCAACCACTCGTTGTCAGAACCCCTCTTTATAGATATCAGTTTTAGGAGGAAAGCCACAGTTAACATTCAATTCAGTTCTCATTTTACCGCTATTTGTACCTATATCTAGATCTAATTATACTTGTGGACTCAAGTATACTTAATCTAAGTTAAATACACCTACGCTTCCTCATATACGTGCGCTCACGTGTAAGCTAAAGTATTGGGCTAAGTAAGCCCATTACAATACTCATCTCTCTCAGAGTCAGGTTCCCAACTGTCTTCCGGAAGGAGTGAGGTGTCAAAAACATCGTCCTCTCTGACCTCCACCTCTTCAACTGGTCGCTTCGGATTGAGTGCTCGCGGCTTCAGGCGACTAATGTGTACCCAAGCGTTAACACGGTAACCTGTGCCCTCGACCTTAAGTCGCACTCGGAAGTCATCATGCACATCGTCAATCCGAAATGGGCCGTGCCACATGTGAGTGAGCTTCCGGCTCAAGCCCGTTTGGACTTTTGGAATGTATAGCCATACAGCGTCACCCTTTTCGAAACCGGCTTTCAGCCTCTCTGTGAGCTCCTTCTACTTCTGTATTTGGACGTCGGAGCGCATTTTCTTCACTTAGACTTGGAGGTCCTCTGCACATGCGAGGGCGTAGCTGTAATCTCGTTGAAACTTGCGGCGCCACTCGTAGGCAGTCTTCTCCTGGACGCTCGAAGGTCGGGGTCCTAACATCGCAGATACCGTCCCTTGGGCGTCCCATCCGTGAACTAGGTAGAAAGGAGTTTCCAAACGAGTTGCATCAAAAGACGTGTTCAGGGCGAACATCAACCTCTCAGCGTGGTCGTCCCAGTCACTTTGATCCGACTCTGCGATGTAAGCTCGGACACTCCGGATCACCGTTTGGACGGACCTCTCCTGTTGACCGTTTGCTTGGGGTCGATATGCCAGAGTTGCTCGCTGTCGACTTCCTAAGAGTTCTCGGAATCGTTTGAAGACTTCGCTCATGAACCGGGGATCTTGGACATGACGGATCAGGGAGCTAGCTCCAAAACTCCGGAAGACTCGCTCCTCGTACGCCTCTGCGACGTCCTGAGCCGTTGTGGAGCTCATGGGTTTACACATGACGTATCCCGAAAAAATATCCTGGAACAACAATAAGAACGTGTTCCCCCGAGCTGACTTGGGCATGTGCGTCACAAAGTCCATTGCCACTGCTTCGAATGGTCGTCGAGGAGTGATATTTCCAGGCGACGGACCGGGATTCGGAGGTCGATCTTTCCCACTTGCACAATCCACACACTCTTCCACGAAACGATCCACATCCGCGTACATTCCAGGCCAGTAGAACTCCGAACGAAGTCGTTTATGGGCTCGAGTCTTGCCTTGATGTCCGCCTTGAGAGTCTTCGTGGGCGTAGTGCAAAATATCCGCTTGGAGAGCCTTTGGTACGACTAGTCGCGGCTCATCTGCGAAGTCTCGTGGCCGATCTCGGGTAGACTGAGCCAGCCGGTACAGAATACCGCGAGAGTCCAATGCAAACAAATCAGCGACCTTGCTGATCTTCCGGGGACGTCTAGGTGAGAACGGTTCAAAATCTCCTTTCAGAAACCTCACCAAATCCGCGAGATACTCTTCACTCCTCTGATGGACTTTGATTCGACGCCACCGCTCGGCTTGGTACTCCAACGGTCCCAGAGGAGCTCGGGTAGAATCTTCCGCTTCTCTCTGTGTGCCACTCCGGGTCACGGCGGCCATGACTCGAGCTGCGTTTGGAAGTGGGGCCGATTCGGGACCACAGTCCACATTCTCCTTTTGGAAACTCACACCAGCCAAACTCTCAGGGACACGGTTGTCCTCTCCGGGGCTCGCTTGCGACTTCATAAATTGCTCAGGGATCTTGGATACCTGTTCCAGATGATGTCGTTCATCCTCCTCCTGGACTTTCCAGATGTTGTGTCTTCGAAGTGATATAATCAGCGGCCTGATTGAAATCTCGCTTTACATGGACCAATCTGAGAGAAGTGAAGTGTTCTTTCATGGCATCGCACTCGGTCAACTTCCTTTGCAAACTCGGTTGATGTCAGTTGATGTGACCTTGGAACTGCTGGATGACAATCCGGGAGAGCCGACGACGACCAACTCTGCGATGTCTCTCTCACGGGCCATTAGTAAGCCCTTCAGGAGTCCGCTGTATTCGGCGTCGTTCACAGTGACGCCTTCCAGGATGAAACCTTGGGCTTCCATGACAGACCAACCCGGCAACTTCCACAGGATGCAACCACAACTTCCTTTCCGAGTCGAAGTCTTCGCAGCTCCATCGAAACTTAACACCACGCCTTCAAAGTCGTCTTCCAACATCTCCACGCTGATGACCGGGGGTGCCTTAACGAGACCCTTCGCTGGGACGAGTGACTCTGCGACTTCATCTAGATGCTCTCTGGGAGTAATCCCTGGCGAATCTTGCCCGCGTAGTTGCTCACGTACTTGCATAAGTACGTAGCGAGTCCAAGGAACTGCCTCAGTTCCTTGACATTGGAAGGCGTAGGCCATTCAGTGATCACTCTGACCTTTCCCGGGTCAGGGCGTACGCCGTTCTTCCCTACGAGACACCCAAGGACGGGTATCTCGCTAGCCCCGAAGATACACTTCTTCAGGTTCGCGTAGAGCTTGTGCTTGCGCATGAGCGCAAACAACCTGCGGAGATGTTCCTTGTGCATCTCCACTTCCGACTTCCCGTCCACAGCCCGGCTGTGGATGAACACATCGTCGAAATAGCTCGGTGCGAAGTCGCGCACCGAGCGCTACAAGTGCGTGACGCACCTGTTGAACGTCGCAGGGGCATTCTTTAGTCCCTGCGGCATTACAAGCCACCCCCAGAGCATACCGCTCGGAGTGCTCACCGCCGTGAGAGGTATATCGCTCTCACGCATGAGGATCTGATAGAATCCGTCTCTCAGATCCAGAGCAGTAAAGATGGTGCTCAAAGCCATCGAATCGATGATCACATCTTTTCGCGGTATCGGCGTCTGCGCCGGTACCGTTGCGTCGTTCAGCTTGTTATAAGCATGAACGATGCGCCACCCGCCCTGTGCCTTCTTGACACAGAACGTAGGCGCGCTGTGAGGGGACTGCGATTCCCGCACTTGCCCAGCCTTGCGACGACTTTCGAAGAAGTCGTCGATCGCCTTCACTTGCTCCCGCGGCAGTGGCCACTGCCGCGTCACGCAATACTTCGTTCCCGGCACGAGATCAATCTCGTGCTGAACACCCTTGTCCTGCGGCAACTCCGCAGGGATATCGTCCGGGAGAACGTCACTGTACTCACGCAAGACCTCGTAGAAGGGGCTCGACCTCAGCGAGTCCCAGCTCTGCCCATCGAAGCGTTCTTTCTTCGACTTGGCGCTGAGGGCGTCGACGCCCTCAGCGACGAGCAGCTTCAACTATTCTGTTTCACACTTCACCCTCTCGACGTCCGAGAGGATGCAAACCTGCTCGATGCGTCCATCGTGCAGGTCGCGGGCGAAGCACCTCCAGCTTGTGACTTGAAGCGAAGTTAACTCCGACGCCAACGTCGGAGGGTTCTCCAACTTCATCTTCTTATACTGGAGACCAGTATTAGTACGCGTCAAGACACTCAGAGTCTCGACGGTCGTCTCCAGTTACTATGTCTGCCCGGCAGACACTGATTGTAGCGTCTCGGTCCCTGACCGAGACTTGCGCAGCTTTGCTCGCTTGCGCCGTTCGGTTCTTGTGCGGAACCCGGTTCCGCGCGTCTTGTTTTGTCCGGGCCCAGCCGCAGACAGATCTTCCTTTTGATCGCCGGCGGGTCCAACCCGCGGGCGCACGCAATCAAGCCCGGCTGCACGTGAGCACGCAATGCGTTTCTTGTTGTCGCCGGCGGGTTCTTCCCGCGGGCGCACGCAATCAAGCTCTGCTTGGTCGCATATCGCTTCGCCGTGCAGCCCGGCTGCACGCGAGCACGCAAGCATTTCCGGTGCGGGACGTTTGCAACCGTCCGCACTGCCTGCAGCGTCGGCTCCCAGAGCCGGCGCATCTTCTTTACCTCGACGCCTTACGGCGGAGCGTCTTTCGACGTTTGAGCCAATCGCATCAGCTCCCTGAGCTGACACGTCGAAGTCACTGTCCTTATTAGTGACTGTCTCCTCTTGTTAAACTTGTGTGTCGACACTAATAGTCGACACAACCGCGTCACTTTTGACGCTTCGAGATCCTCTCGAATTCGATCGAATCTGAGTCTTCTGATTCTACTCACATTTTCTCCCGACGACTCTCTCAGTCGTCGGTGTCCGCGCGGGGTGACCGGAGACAGCCGCGCGTCGCGCTGCCCCCGCTGGAGGGTCGCATGCACCGCGAGGTGCACGTGCTGCGCCGACAGGGCCATCGCTCACTGTCGCGCCGCTACTCCCGAAGTGCACGATCGTGCGCTTCGTCCAGTCGATCACCGGATCATGCCGTGCAAGCCACGGCATGCCCAGCACCATGTCGAACTTATCGTCTAAGTCAAGTACGATAAGCTCGTCCACGAACTTCTTCTCTCGATACGAGAAGCGTACGCGTACGACACGCTTCTCGGTTCTAACAACGACACCCGTTGCTAGTCTTACTTCCAATAGACTTCGAGGCATTACTACCTCCTCGAAGTCAAGCCTCGCTAGGCTCTGCAGTCGAACAAAGTTGTTCGACGCACCACAATCCACCAACGCACGAAGAGACTTCTCTCTCTTCGAGTTAATTTTCAGGATGACACGGTTCGGCCTGTCATACTGCTTCTTGCAGTGAGAATGACTCTCACTGGGGGCAGCAGTCTTCAATACAGCGTGTCCGATGTCGACACGCTCGACTGCATCACCAGCAGGGCGCCCCGCGCCTGCTGGTCGTTCTAGTTTTTTGATTGCCCGTGGCGATACCCGGTATCGTCACGCCAGCCCTTGGCCGCCTGCACAGGTGCTGCGCATTCACGGGCGTAGTGACCGTTGTTCCCACACCGGAAACAAGGGACATTCGTTGGTCCACGACGCTGCTGAGATCCAGCAGCGGTCGCACTCGAGAGGTCCATTGGTTCGGGACCTCCCGACGGCTTTACCATCGGTCGCGGCATCGGCCGCGGGACATTTACATGGAGCTTAGCCTGACGCAGGCTAAACTCCTCTTGCATCGCAAGTGTAATCGCAGACTCGAGAGTACTTGGGTGCTCTCGGAAGAGATAGGTCTTCACAGCCCATCTTTCAAGCCCTTCATGAACATGACGACCTTAGTCGCCTCGTCTATCGGGTTGGTCACGATGTTCGAGACCAAGTACCGCGCCCTTTGAGCGTAAGCATGCACGTCATGCTTGCCCTGTTGCAGGTCGAGGAACTTAGCCCTCGATCTGAAATCGTTCTGCGGGGGCTCAAACGCTTGTCTGAGCTCCTCCTTGAACACCTCGTATGTGCTAAAGCGCGTAGGATCAGTGAATCGGCGTCCGTACGCCCAGCTCCTTGCTCGTCCGCCAAGGCATGACATGGCGAACGCAACCTTCGACAACGGGTCGACGATACGTCGAGCCGTGATGGCAGTGTTGACTTCGACAAGCCAACGGAGAAGAGGCTCTCCCTCCCTCCCAACGTAGCTGTTCACGTGGAGTTTCAATGACTCCACGCGCGGTGTGGACGGAGTCGACACCGTAGCGCGAGCAGCAGTCTCGCGCTGCTCCTTCATGATGAAGCCTAGAGCAACACCGTGTTGCTCTGTCGGCGATAGCGTGCGTAGCATCGTTGCCACGGCCACTTCTCCTATGACCGTCGACAGTCGTTGGAGTGCCTCCCACTCTGGATCCGCCAGGTGGAGACAGTATTCGCGTGCAACATGCGTTGCACCCGTGGTTGGGTTACCAGTGGACATACTCGCGTCCACAGGCAGGTTCTCGGCCCCCGTATCGAACTTCATACGATACGTAACTAGTCGGTCGTTGGACGGACTACAAAGTGCTACCAGGTGTAATGGGCTTACTTAGCCCAATACTTTAGCTTACACGTGAGCGCACGTGTATGAGGAAGCGTAGGTGTATTTAACTTAGATTAAGTATACTTGAGTCCACAAGTATAATTAGATCTAGATATAGGTACAAATAGCGGTAAAATGAGAACTGAATTGAATGTTAACTGTGGCTTTCCTCCTAAAACTGATATCTGTAAAGAGAGGTTCTGCCAACGAGTGGTTGGCAGAAACTCTGACCTAATGCATGACTCTTATTGGTAGAAAGACCCTGCTTTCTGACCAATAGGACTGCTTCCTATATCAATTGTGACCACACTGCGATGTGGTCCACCTAAATTAATCCATCAGTGCATGTTGCACTAACGTGAGGTTAGCCGAATATGTAGCCCCGCTACACCAGTATGAAGTGGAAAAGATTCTCGACCTGAGATGGTCCAAACGAACACGGACGTCCAAGCGCAGTAATGAGTATTTGATCAAGTGGAATAATTACGACGATCCTGAGTGGCTACCTGTCTCTCAACTCAGTTGTGGTGCACTACTCTATGAGTTCAATCAGAGCGCCACAGCCAAAACTCGTTTCTAGTCTATGCAGGCAGGGGACGATCATCCCCGAGTGTAGCGGAGTTCACTATGTTGAACCCGCTGGACTTGGATCGACTATGTGTGATGAGAGTGCAACTGTTTTGAGCGAGAAAGACGAAGAGAGAGTAAAATATGAAACTGAGTATGAGAAGACGAGAACGCTATGATGAAACGAAGGTGATTGATATTCCGGACGATTAGATGATTATGACTATGCGAGACAGAGTGCTCCAAGAGATGCAAGAGAAGGATGAACAACGACACTACGTCCGGAAAATGACGCTTGGGACGGCTCAGGGAGCTGCGTCCGAGATGAGATCACGCTGATCCTAGGGAATCAGCAAGTCACGGACCTCCGCAGGGACATGAGCAATGCGCTCCTCGTCAGAAGTGTAGTGCGCCCACTGCAGACGCGCAGGTTCGGCAGCGTCCAAACGAGCAAGTTGGTCTTCCAGCGAGCGCTGGTGGAGTGCGGAAGGGTCCTCCGGGATCCAGTGACAAACTTTTGCTGGGTACTTCCAGAAACCTGTCTCATAGAACAGACTTGCACGAACGCCATTCCGTTTGTGGCGCTTAACCAGTGTAACAGCCCGTTTGCTGACTGACTCTTGGGCTCTGCGACGACGTGCATGGATCTTGTCGGCCACCGAGTCCACATCGCCTGGAAGAAACATGACCCAGTGAAGGGCGTTCCAGAATGCGCGACTATCCCCGTTCTTAAAATCGACCATCTCGTCCAGAAATTTTACTTTTGCGTCCGAAAGATCTTCGAGGCGGTGAAAACACAACTCCTTGACTCGATCGTCATATATTTGACGCCAGGGAAACACGGTCGTCAGCAATCGATGGAAGTCCTCCGGGTTTGAAACGCGCCTTGAGCAAGTCCAAATCATGGCGGTTGAAGGAGTAGTCTGGGAAACCAAGCGTCTGAGCGTTTTTCGTGGAGGAAGGGTCAGCATGTTTGACCCGGATCCCGTGGTGCCTCCAGGATACCATACCGTCTTCTGGAGTCTCTACCATCGCCTTCTCAGCGGCTGTCAATGTGGAGTATTCCTTCTGGGCCAAAAGTGAACGGCTACCACCCCGCGATCGTTTTGCTGGCGGCTGATCGGAGTTTGGAATCCTCGACGCTTGCGTCGTTTGGATGCCGTCACCGACTCAGACACGGATTCCACCTCGCTGACGTCGTCCGCGGGCACCCCCTCGTCGGCGGCGCTCCAATCAGCATCCTTAGACTTGTCGTCTTGTTCTGGTTCGAAATCCCCCGGGAGGAGTTCCTCCTCCGCATCCCCTGTAGCTGAGAGCCTACCCTAAAAGAGCGGCTGTACTCCTTGTTCTTCCAATTCATCAAGGAGATCCTCTGCCGCGAGATAATATCTCTCGGGGACGTCTTGGGCCAGTGGGACTCATTCAACTTGTTCCAGATCATCATTCTGGATAGTATCTCCACAAGGTCACCTTGACAGAATCGGGTGTGAACCGGACGATCCTCCTGGAGCCAATCCAAAACACCTTGAAGGAAAACCCCTGAGCAAATCAACCGCTGAACGTCCAAACGAAGATCATCCCACACAACAGGCCCAGGTAAGAAGGACCCACGAGCTTTCTCGACCGACCACACTGGGGGAGCGCTCTCAGGAAGACAACTGGAGGTATCTTCAACCCACTCCGCGGGACGAAGTTGTGGGGCTACTGGTGCCTTGTGGGAGCTCCGTTTGAAAGTCCGCTTGGAACCGGAGGGAGTCGAAGAGAAAACAGACGACCGGCGATGCGAAGAGGACCTGTTGGAGGGAGGAGTGGATGGCATGTCCGGGTTGTCCTCCTGCTTGCTTTCGCCGTCTTGGTCGTCTGGACGATCCAAGCCAGTGAACGCTCCAGGCTGTGATAATGGGTCATCGCCCGTAGTCGTGGCGATGACAGTTTGTCAGCCCTGAGGAACGGGGGTACGGTCTTGGTAATGCTGCAGAAGGTCACGAAGGCGCACCCAGTTACAAGCCAGTGTGGAGTGGTCGCCCAGAAAATTCATGAGATCGGCGACTTCGAAACGAGATTCCCGCACACGACGATCAGGATGCGTTGATACGCATGATAATCTTCAAGTTCTTGGCGTAGTTTGGTGACCTCCTCCTGGAGACCGCGCTTGTTTGCATTGTGTTCATG
This sequence comes from Phytophthora fragariae, assembly GCA_009729435.1. Lineage (NCBI taxonomy): Eukaryota > Oomycota > Peronosporomycetes > Peronosporales > Peronosporaceae > Phytophthora > Phytophthora fragariae. The sequence continues at coordinate 212,879 of QQOI01000016.1, forward strand.
GACCAGCTCCTTCACATCGTCCTGATATCGCTCCGCGGTTTACGTAGCGGCATCCGCGCTCTTCTGGCGTTCAGACTCCCAACGTGCCCGATCAAATTCGTAGGACAGCTTCGCCGCGTGGAGCTGGTCTTGCGCCCTCAACGCGTCTTACCGGGACTGGGACGGAGAAGCGTCCAATTGATGACGCACTCGACGATAGCGGTCCAGCACGCGACGGAGGACAGACACAGTGGAGAACGTCCGCTCTGCCAGCCGATCGACACCGTACTTTGAAAGGAGAATAGCTATTTCGCGCTGAGCTTGTATCGAGTGGCGCGTAGTTTCCAACTCGTCTCCCGGAGTCGCACTGGCGCGAGAGCTTAGCACCGAATCAGCTAACACCGGATTGTCGTTGGAAAAGAACTCTTGGAGATCCAGCATATCGACATGGTCCAACTCATCCACATGGATCAAGGATTCGAGACTACCGTACCCATCTCGGGTTTGGAAGCCTTGGCGCTGGTGATCCTGCAACGATGGAACCCCCACGAGGCGAGTGCGTCCCAGAGATGATGGGTCCATCGAGAAATCGTGTCGGGACGGAGCCTGCACATTCCCCTGCAAATCAGCGTCCGGAAGCGGAAGCACCTTCTGGTCTTCTAGACGTTTAGCTTCTTGCTCTGTCAGGAAGCTACACACCATGACACCCAGCGCATACATCCCAGCGGAGTCAGTAGAGACTACAGTGCGGACCTTGGGTAGATTTATCGTATTATCGGGGGTGCCAGGAGGGCTATCGTGCGCTACACCCTCTACGTGGTCCGTCGGACCTCCCACCTCGCCTTCGTCGTCGTTCTCGTCGGCCTTGTCGGCATCGGGCGAAGGATCTTCGCGTGAACTCACCGGTGAACCTTCCAGTGCCGGAGGATCGGTCGTTTGGCCACCTCGCCCCCCGCGCCCGCAGTGTCGCCCTCACCAGAGGTGTCGCCTGACGGAACTCGCTTGGCGGCTGGTGGTCTCGCGGCGGCGTACGTGGGGCACATGGTGGTGCGGTGCAGGTGGCAGATTGCGTTCTGAACCGGATTGGAGCCCAGCAATGCTGGGTGATGGCGGTTGACGCAAGTTCCAGGAGTTGGAGATGGGAAAAGACGCAGATCCAAAGTGATTTCTGCCAACTGTCGGATGCGATTGTCTCCTGGACGCAGTCCGTTCGGAAGATCGGACGTTCGTGTAATCTCATCGCAGTCGATCATCTCGGAGACTAGTTCCTCTATGAGTAACTGGGATCAAGTCCGGACGTCCGCCTGGACGAACGACGTCTAACCCCTTTCCCGGCGTCGCGAGTAGTGACTGTCATCAGAAGACTCTTCATCTGGTGATGTGTCGGGTCGACGGTCTTTGCGACGTACTCGTCGCTGGGACGTCCTCCCCGTATTGACATCTCTTTCGGACTCCAACATGTCCACATCACCCACATCAGGTTTCGACTCTTGGACGGGCGGGATGATCGCCCGTTGGACGAACATACCCATCTCCGGACCACTTGGCATGAAACCACTAGCTCCGTGAGCCGTCATCACCATGGGATGGTAACCCACGTAGGGCATGTGTCCTCCTTCATACGACCACATCGAAGAGCCGGATGATTCATCTCTCGACTATAAACTTCCAGTCACGAAACTCCGCTGGGAAATACTCGACTGCCCAGAGACATCCGACTGACTCGGAACGGAATTCGACTCCGTCTTCCGAGACACGCTCATCTGGGCCACAGAATTAACTTCGCTGGGAGGTACCGTACTTGGTGACGAAGCGTAAAGCGGCAGCGAACTCTGGGATGGAGGTTGAGGCGGATGAGCCTGTGGACGCTTGGCACCGGGTTTACTCTGGGATGATCCTCTTGGACTTCTCGTCGTTCGGATTCCCAAAGTTCTGAATCGCATCACAAACACGCGACCCAGCAGATCCGACTCGCAGTCGTTCATGAAGAGGTCTCCTTCAGCATCTTCAGCGTGGTAATCCAATCTGGGAGGACGCTCCAGCGTGACTCCTTCTGGAAGCACAGACCTTTCGGAAGCCTTAGCCGTCACATGTTGCCACTCCAGCATTTCCACACCAAGAAGTTGTAGCAAATCTGCCACCACCTTGTAAACCTTGCTTCGATGGATCTTGGACGCACGTGTCTTGAACCACTCTGGGACGAGAATTGTGAACTCGAACCCAACCTCATCGAGCAGAGTCTGGAGTGCGGCCACACTGTCTCTCGGAGATGATAGTCCGGGTGGGATAGTCGCTGCGGTCAGATCTTGGGCCATCGCTGGCATCCGTCGTTCCGGGCGCAGTTCCACCACCCAATCATCTTCCGAAGTCGCCGACAGTGACCAATCTCGGAGGTATCCAGACGCCGCGAGTATCGCTGTCTGCCAACCCGCGGTATCCAAAGTCACAGCGGGCCACGTGTACTCTACAGAGCGAGGCGAGATCCTTCTGGACGGAGCGCGCTCCCAGCGCCAAACTTGTTCTGCGACGGAGTCGCGCGCTTGGATCTCCGCGACACTCACTCCGAGGTCTTGTCGAGGGGTCTCAACTGGTCGAAGACCGGGAGTCTCCAAAACGGGAACTGCCAGATCGACTCCTGGAAGTTCCTTGTCCTCTTGGACGGTCACCAGAGGCTTCTCAGTCTTGACTAGCGACGCCTTGTCTGGAGAATCAGCGTCGCCTTCCGGAAGTATTTCGACTTCCGCATCTGGCTGTGGAGAATCTGAAATTCCATCCATAATGAGGGATACTTCGTTCGGAGCACCTTCCAGTCTCCGAGCGGAGTCTTCCAAAATCTTGACTTCGACTTCATGCATTCCCAAAACCGGTGTCTTGAGCTCTTCATCCCCCGCGATTACGCTGACCACGTTATCTGGCAGACCTTTGTCTTGCCCGTCGTCCAAAAGTGCTTGGTGCGCATCTTGGACGTCCAGTCCGGACGACGATTGCCCCTCAGCCGTAGTCAGCTTCTTCTTCTCCTCGGCTGCCTTACGCTTCGCAGCGTTGGCCTTCCGAGCCTCGCGCTTGACTTCGTCCAAGCTCTTGGTCTCTTCAGGCGGCAGCCCTTGTACTCGGCGCGAAGCCCGCGACGCCGAACCGCGTCCCGCGTCTTCGCGCTCACCTTTTTGCATGCTACTTCTCCGAACCATAACCACAGTTAGGAAGTAAGTTAACAATCAGCACCCTAAAATCAAACCAATATAACAACTCGGTGAAATCCCTGGTTCGAATCCGGGCACGCGCACCAGCTGTGGCGAAGTCGGTAACAACTTTTTGCCGCCCATGTGTATAGTGCTCGCGTGCTACCCTCGTAGGGACCTGTTCCCCCTTCAAAAGTAGAATAACTTTCAGGAGGAGAACATGCGGGTATACCTCCAAACGACAAACCTCGTTCGGAGTGGAGTGTGTACCTTGCGTACTCCCCATCTCGGGCCGTTTATCTTCGGCGGACCGGATTCCACCTAGTGAGTTGTTAATATGGGTATAGAAAATTTAAGAGTACTGAGTGTGGACGTATACCTCCGAACGACGCTCGTTCAGTTAGTGAGAAGTAGTGACCTGCTAACCAGATCCACTCCCATAGTTAAGATAACCAATCTGAAATAGACAGAATACAAATACACACAACTACCCGTCACTTATTCTTTTGGACCCTCGGACGGTGGGTCAACCCTCCAGTAAAATAGGGTTCTCCGCTTGAAAGCACTGGTCAACCTCCAAACGAACCCGTACCAATATTCTTCTCTTCGACTCACGCACCACCTCCGTTTGGAGGAAAATAGACAGACCTAATACACAGTCCTATCACACAGTAATCTATCAATAATTCCAGGGGTCGATCACTAACAAACCTCCTAGACTGCAGTTACTATGGAATGGATAAAGCTCCTCAACTAATAATATGGAATAGTAACGGTTCACTCCCGGTGTGCGAGCCCGGGTCCCCGTCCTAACTGTGACTTGACCTTTTTTGGGTGAGAATCCCCACACGTCCCCTAGCACGGTCGGTGTGGTGTGTCTGGATGTTGATGGTGGGGCAGTCAGACCTCCGAGGGCGGTCCCTAAAAAACGCGGTAGGCTGCTGTCCTCTGGTCCCAGGCGATATTCGCCTCGCTCCCGTGCTCGGAATCACGATGCACTTGCGGGTCTTGGGGGCAAATGGATTCTGTTATTAGAGAGATTTCGGAGCAATTCCTTACCCTTACATTAGCCTAAATTCGCACCCGATGTGACCCTTTTTCGCCCTCTCCTCTGTGATTTTCCCCAGATTTCATCAAATCCAGGGATTTCATTCCCTACCTTTACCTTCTATCTTTGATTAAGTTCGACCCCAAATAACGACAGCATACAATAAGTAAGCATTATGTACTTTTATAAATGAATGCAAATCAAATCACATTCAATAAAATGTGAGGGCACATTCAAGCTCAACAAGTGCCGTTGAGGGTAATGCAAGGGTGGGGACAACTCCGAAATCTCTCTATTAAGGTTACCTTGGTTTCTCTTGTATCTTGGCTAGAAGATCTCTGCTGGAGGTCTCTTGCGTTCTGGGCGTCGATTTTCGACACACACTATTATTTTATCTTGAGCTTTGTATAGGCACCGTCCCAGCTTCAACTTCGGGGCGCGCAATCGTCCAACACGTCGGGTCCGAATCCTCGCACGTGGGTGTGACTCAGTGGGTGACCGTAGTACTTTTGTACCACTCTTCGCTCTTGACACATCTTGAGATCTGACTTGACTTGGACTTTGTATGGTGACTCATCTTGGAGCATCACCTTCTTCGTGACATCACTCTGTGACTTCCTCCTCTTGGACATCACGTCACAGCTTGACTCTTGGACTTCTTTCCTCTTGGACATCTTCCTTCTTGGACATCTTCCATCTCTTCTGTATTCTTCACTTCCGGACTCTTGATTTCCGGACTTCTCGATGGCTCGACCCTGGGACTTCCTCACGCTTGACTCTGGGACTTCTGACACTCTTGGCTCTGGGATCCCTGATACTTTGACTCCGGGACTCCCTGTTCACATGTCGTCCGGAGCTTGCCCGTTCTCTGGGTCTCACTCCTGTGTGTAGAGACTCCCAGATCCGAGTGTGGATGTCACGGCAAATTTGGTTCGGTCACTTCGTGTCATCTTTGCTTGCATGTGTAAAGTATTACTCAGAATCGAATTCGCCCCAAAGGCCACAAGCGTTAGTGTGTTGCTGTGGAAGAGGGTGTCTGAGGAGACTCCAACAAAACTCAAGCCTCATATAGACCTTTTGGGTGTACCTCGGTGTGAGGGGGTACGTATTTGACTATTACATTTCATTACACGTCGACAGGTCGAACTAGGCGACTGCACTCAGCGTGTATTTCATATTTTCGGGTTTCCTCCGGCTCCACCTCAACCGGCAATCCAGCAACACGCAAGCTCCGCCGACGGTCTTCTCACCTCTCTTGTTCGACGTACTTGAACTTGTCTTAGTCGACATAGTTGACTCTCGTCCGTCCAAAGTCGTATCCTGACCCCGGCACGCGCACCAGTTGTGGTAAGGTGCGGGCAACTTCCCAGCGTCCAGAATATACCTAGAGCTAAACTTGAGTCAGCAAACCTTGAACCTAAGCTCAGAGGGGCTCGGAGCATCAGAGTCTCAGCTGAATCACTTCAGCTCGGCTCGACGAAGACTCGGCCGACACCTCCGAACTTGAACTCTTGGTCTGACGCAGCGTGTGCGCCTTCCTCGCGATCCCCTTGGTGGTTCTTGCTGAGGCTACGCTTTGGGCCCAGACGTCAGCCAACCACGCCAACTTGTTCCTAGTGTCGCTGAAAGATGCCTTGAGGCACGTATATCATTCCAGACATCTATTATTTACCGTTCAACTATTGATATTGCTTTACTAGGGGGTTTGTTACTAGTTTCTTGCTGCAATGTGCATATGGTGCATGCTCACAACCTCACCTAATGACTTGCAGCAGATGTTGGATGCAGTCGGCAAAAGTCTTCTGTACATTCAGATAACCTTCGTGGTGTGGGCCACACGACACTGACACCACTCGAGCAACACCATAAGCCAGTCTTGATCGGGGGAGCTGGTTGCCAGTCATCGTGATCTCTACAAAAGCTGAAATTTATAAAACCAACTTGGGTAAATTACCCGCCATTTATCGCCAAAAGTGTCTGTAGCACGGGCACAAGTGACTCGAGGCACTCAGGCCATGTAATCATAACTCGCACTGAAGTACTAGCTCCTCGGTGACTAACATCGCTAAAAATATTGTACCTCTGACCAAAGTTCCATCAACTTAGGTGCGTATGGCGGCACAATGTACGAGCGGTCGATGTCGACAAAACATCATCCGAAATGAGACCTTTACCGTTCTCGTCATCACGACCGTTTTTCATCGCAACATCTCGCTAAAAATGTGCTTTCTGTTCAGATTAGCTTTCGCTGCTAAAACGAATCTATACTTCACAATAAACTTACCCGTTATATAGATGAGCTGACTGGTCATGTCCTTGGACATCAGACAAGTATTCAGCCCGAACATGCAGTGTTTGGTACGCCTAGTAATGGTTGCGGCTTGCATCGAAGCCGACGGCGCACACTCGCCGCTGTTGACAAGCCTGTCATAGTGGTAAAGACACTTGATCCGATCCTTCTTGTTCGTTCGGATGTGGACCATAATTGCGTGCAGCGTATACTCGTTTCTTATCAGATCCATGGCATTTTATTGTAGGGCTCCCAAGCGTAGTACCCATCAGTTGTCGAACCGACAGAACCAGCAGATGCTACACCAGCGTCTTGTATCGGTACTTCACCGATATTCTGCGGGCGGCCATCAACACCTGCTTCCTCTTCACGGTCGCCTTGAACGGCCTTCCAAATTTGTATGTTCAAGCTGGTTAGGTGGATATAGCGACACACTAAACAGTTCATCTGTCAGATTGCGTGCCACTAAAGGCGGTGACGATGACACGAGATCCAAATGTAGACACGACTCAATAATATACCCCCCACACACTTGCCTGCCTCCTCCAAGACCGCAGACCCGGTCTTCATTGCTTCTTCACTCCTCCGAGCGAGAGCTTATTGGGGACTCGTGAGATGCAGAACAAAGCCCAGTTTGGACTGGGACGGACTCTGTTCGACTCAACTATGCCCTAGGAGCTGGTTATTTCGGTGCTACAAGTGGCGGAGCCTGGTCAAATTCACTCTGGCCAGATTAACGACCATTTCAGCGACTGAGAGGCGTTCCTGAAGGTGCTGAAGCCCAGAACCTGAGTTTGACACGACCTCCTGAGATATCAGAGGTTGAGATGATTGTCTACGGCCGATCCCAGCTCGAGCTGTGGATGCCACTCCCTCCTGGAGTGGTGCATCCCGTTGACGTAGCGTATGCACCTCACCACGAAGGATATGACATCTGGAGAATCATTTGAGCAGCTGGAGCCACTGCTAGACACTTGATGCCGGTGACTCGGTCTCCCGCAGCTCGGTGGTTGAATGTTTTCAATGCTGAACGTCGTCGGATCCTAGTGATATCTGATCGTTGGAGCTGATGCCGCCTATAGCGTTCGTCGCCCTGCTGCAGACTATGCTGCATGAGGCTGGATATGAGTTCCGGAACCAAGTCCTACTCTATCTGAAGTATCAAGCGTGCCCGAGGCCTAGATTAGGTTGGAAATCGAGCACATCGGACACTTCATCCAAGCTGAGCTGACTACCTGGAAATATGTAGCTGGGTCGACGCCGTATTACGTCTGGTCGCCCTCTGAGCCGCAGTTGACAGCGTCAGCCCAGACGAGTGAGTCTCGAATGGGATTCCGACTGGATAAGGACGGTGATGCTATTATGGATGAGGACACTCAGTTGTTCGTAGGTCAGGAGGTAGTAATGCGACTCCAGCTGACTGGCCTTAAACCTAGAAGCCCAACCTCAAGCCTGGAAGAGGAGACGGCGCGTAAGCGTCCACTGTTGATAAGACCCTCAGTGGGAGGTTCCATCCCGAGTTGACGCGATTCCAGCGACGCCGCATCCGAGACTCGACCAGAAGCAATGAGTGACTCAGTGCCCAGCATGGTGGGCGTAGGTCCCAGCTCTGACTTATCCCTGATGACGACTGATGAAAGCGGGAACCTTACGCTTAATAGCTTTGTCGTCCGACTCATACTTAACCACTTTGTGCTTAGACATGTCCATTCCAGATCGGCCGAAAGCACTGTTGCCTACCAACTTCATCATCTCAGCAATCATCGCCTTAGACTTATCAACATCGCCTTCTCGTCGATCGTTCGATACAGCACCCATAAATGGAGCAAAAGCCTTGTGTGAGCTTGCTTTGACGAAGCAGTAAGTCTTGGTGATCTCCAAACCATGAGAGAAGTACCACTTGAGCAACGGCGCATTAATCAGGATTTTTCACCGAAATAGCTTTGCTCGGCTTTTCTTGCGTGCCTCATTCTACTCGAGCATGTGCTTAGTAATGACACTCTCGTCAGTACAATCTATTAGCGTGTTCTTGAAAATAGGAGTCATCTCACTGAAGTACTCTTTTAGGTGGTCTGGGGGGCGACTATCACAATCGAGGAAGCCAAATATCTTTTCATTGACGATGTCGTCGATTATACCATCGTAAGCCTCAAAAGTGGTAAGCCGTCCGCATGGCATCTCATTACCGAGAGCCCACAGGTACAGAGCGTTAGCTCATATCCGATAATTTTCTTACAGACCTTATCTCCGAGAATCTTCGTCTCGTTGCGCTTAGCGTAGCGATTGAAGTTAATAGATGAGCCTCCAGCGATGTTGGCCATCATCTTAGCGTAGACATTCTTCTTCTCCTGGTCAATTGAATATACCAGCTTGTACGAGTTGAAATCAAGCAACTTCCTGTGCCTAAACCCCCTGAGCGACATGTCCTTGCGAGCAGTGTTGCACTGGACACAGCCGACCAAGACGTTGCTATCAATGTGTACAAGCTTCGATCTGCTGAAGCACTCTTAGCTGTCAGCTGACAGTAGCATAATCCACACATCTAGTTTTGGTTTTGCAGCAGCGTGTCCAAGTGGTCAAGTGTCATACCAAACTCTCGCTTTGCCTTAGCATCCTGACTCTTGTAGGCACTCATGCGGTTAGCTGGGGCTTAGAATGCGTTAGCAGGCTTCTTGTCGGGGTATTGGAGATTGTTGAAGCAGGTCTGATACATAATCTTCTCAGAAAGGCCAGGCAGCGATACGCCATCTGCAAACATATCCAGGTCGAAACGCTTGAATAGCTCACGCTGAGCTTTGATAGCCTTGATATATGGAACTACATCGAGATTGTTGTACCAGATAAGTAGGTCCTTGATCGACTTCATCTCGTAGTACTTCCACACGAACTTCACTCGTTCGTATTCATCACTTGTTCCACGGAGCTTGCTGTCAAAAGCTGACTGAGGTGTGATACGAGTACATTGAATGATGTGATGTACTCGTACGGGAAGAGACCCTTACTAACAGTCCTCGACACGATCGAGGGTGTTTTTCTACCCCCTATATATTTGGATATAAATCGATTCGTCTTGGTCTCCTGGACGCGAAAACGTGCATCCTGGGCTTTGGCACGGTGTAGTTTCTGAGAAAACAGCAGTCGGATTTTCTCTTATTTTTTTTTTCACTCCTTCATACGGGTGCATATCCTAAATCGGAATTCAATTTGAGCCAATGATTGTAGCATAATAGACACGGTTTATCCAATCACAATCGCGTTAGTGGAACTTCTAGACGCAATCGTGGAGAAATGATACTATCACCAGATGCTTGTTGTACCCGATTTACCACCGATAGATTGAGAGAAGACATGATAGGCTACAAATGTATCGGATTAGATTTTGAAGAAACCTACTGTGAATCGGGCTATGAGCTTAGCTTGAAAAGTCATCACTAGCACTGCTTTCGTCAGTGTTGGAGCTGTTATCATCCTCGCTCTCGCTAATATCATCTTGCAGTTGGATGCTCTCGCTCAGATTGAGCAAATTGCCTCGTCAATACAGCCTTGAATTGGGCTCTCCCACGACTGGAAACAGCATATCCAAGTGCTTGTACGGGGATTACCTGAATCTCCGTAGCGTTGTCTGACTTGGTGATGACTCGGTTCGGCGGCATCTTAACACGTCTGCTAGAGTGGAGATGTTCAACCTCAACCCATCATTAGCTAACCGACACCCCAATTTAACCGACAACATGATATTAAAACCCGTATCGGCTTGAACAGGTTACTAGTTATTAAAGTGAAAATAACATCATGTGGTTGGACAAAACACTTCAGGGGATAGGTGACGCTTTAAAAAGCCCCCCCCCCTGTTCGAATCAAACGATATCATACATACGTGAGATTTTCAGCATGATCGCGTCTGCACCAGCCGGAGTCACTCAGAAATTTTGTCAAAGGTCGGCAATAATCTAACAAAGTTATGGTGAAAATCTCTCTCGTTGCTGTCGACCACTGTAAGCCCACAGACACATGTAATTTTGGCATCGCATTTGCACCCGCTAAAATATGTAGGGGTTTGTTTTCCGTGAGTAGTGAGCGCAGCAAGTTAGCAAGGCGGTCGAGCGAAGCGGACGGAGCGGGGAAAACGCGTTTTCCAGCAGAAGGAAGTTACTACTGTACTATGTAGTGCTACGTAGTACTGGCGGTATCAAGGCGCTGCTATTGGCAGAAATTGGGTAAACTGGGCAGCGCGGGAAAAGCTCCCCTCTGTAGTTCATTTGGAAATTCACCGCCACACAGATCTTCACCACGGCGAAGTCGTCGGCGAACACGGAGATCAGGGGTCACACGAGATTTATGACTTGGGCTCCAAGTGCGTCGCCAGCAGCATCAAGAGCAGCAACCCGGACTGACACATCGCCGACAAGCGAGGTGCATTGATGAACAAGCTCCTGAAGAAGTACAAGTCGCCCGCCAGCACGAGCCGCCAGCGCCAGCAGTCCCGAGGCCGCCAGCCTGTGGGCCGTATCCTCGTTCCAGCCCAGCAACCTTCAAGACGCCCCACCGTCCGCCGAGACGGGGACCCAGCCCAACGTGGTCAGCTCCGCCGCGACGGTGGACCTGCTGGCGCAGAAGCAGACGACGGGGGACGCGCTTGCCGTCTCGTCGGAATGGACCACGCCACCCGCGGCTGAGGAGCCCGCGCAGCCGTCTCCCTGGACGACCGCGGGCACAGAGAAGGAGGAACAGGTGCAGTTCGTGGAGGAGTTCGTGGAGAAGACCCTCGTCGTGGTGGAGGAGGTCGCTGCGCCATGTGGTTCAGGAGGAGGTCGAGCAGGAGGTGCAGCAACCACGCGTCGCCAATTCCGCACAGCCGCATCCTCCGCTACCCCCACCAGCAAGGAGGACGCGCATCAGGCGCCCTCGCGGTCGTGGCCCAGCAAGCTCTCGGCCTTCTCACGTAGCGTGTCGTCAACGTCCAATGTGTCAGCTCCACGAGATGTGGCTGGCATGACCAGGAACGACAAGGCCTAGCTGTCCAGCTTGACCCTTCACGTCCTCTGTTCGTCGCCCGCATACACCTTAACAGACGCTCGAATATTACAGTGGGGTGTCTCGCTTTCCGCTAGGAGCAGCCTTCATACAAGATCGGACCGAGGCGCAGACGCTCCCCGATCCAAGCAGAGGTGAGGTGTGCACCTTCAAGACCAAGTAAACAGCATTCTATCGCGAAGGTACCATCAGCTGCGACGGCAAGCTAGCCTGCAGATGTCCAGCGGTCATACAGCCCTCACGCACAACGGCGTGCCGCAGAAGGACCGGGTCAAGCGCATGCCGCAGTTCGTCGAGTATGTGCCGCAGTCGGACAAGCACTTCGCGACGCTGACGACACACGAGACGCTCGAGTACGCGGACAAGTTCGTGGGCGCCGGGCGGAGAAGGGCGCCGACACGCCCAGGGGCACAATTCGGCCATACAGCCAACCTGCAACGGCCATACAGCCAGCAGTCGCCCAGCGGCCATACAGCCAGCAGTCGCCCAGTGGCCATACAGCCCAGAGACACAATTCGGCCATACAGCCAAGCTGCAACGGCCATACAGACAGCAGTCGCCTAGCGGCCATACAGCCCACAGGCACAATTTGCACATACAGCTGACGCTGTTGAAGACAACGGGGGTGGTGCTTTGTTTCATTTGACTACGGGCCTATTGGGGGGGGGTTGCCATCCGGCACCTTGCTTCACAAGCAAGAAGCCTACTTGCTCTTGGCCCGTAATCAAATGAACTACATTTAACCCCCATATCTGGATGCGTGATGGAAAAAGATACTTATCGTAGTTGGTACCAGCGGGCACATAGTTACTAATATCAAACATTTTCATGTTCGATGCAGTAATGCACACGTAGCTGGGGTTCTTGATGACGTTGATGTTGTCTGTACCGATGACGGCAAATAAGTCGGTCTTAATCAAGTTGATATCATACCGACCTGAATGGAAGCCGAATAGTGGTACCTGATCAATCTGCTGCTTGAGTCTTCCGTAATCGGACCTTTGGTTACTAATGACAAGGCTGATATGGAAGTCAAAGAAACTACCATACTTTCCTTCTTTAATCCAATTATCCACGTCAATCATGCTGTACTTTTTACCTAGCTTGACTCCGGGAAGTTTCATACCTATCAGACCGTGGGCATTGATTATTTTCTGTAGAAGAGTTTTATACTTATCGACATTATACTGCTGGATCTTGATCGATACATCGCCAATGTATTTGAACATATTTCTTCGGATCATTATTTACAAAGCAACACACCTCATCGGTTAAGCTATCAGCAACTGAGACAGACACTGGAATGTGCTTGTTTGTGAAGATAGTATTCTCCCCGTGTTTAGTTGCGGTAGGCTTCAGAATTGCCTTAAAGTCATAAAGGATGAAGTGGTCGATGTATTGGTCAGCATCTTTAATTGAATACTTAGCGTTTGGAGCCGGTTTGTAGATAGTTGGCTCAGCGGCGGAAGCTTTCAATATTCACAAGTTCGCATTAGTTCTTGTGTTTTTAAGCCTTTCGCTGCTAACGAAAACCATTTCACACTTAGGGCATTGGTACTTAGACTGAAGTATGTCAATGCTTTTAATGTAGAGCGCATGATTCTCGTGCGATAGAAGATCCAAAGCCTCATACCCCTTGTCCGATCTACGGATGCATGCAACCTCCCCAGAAGCTACATCCATTTTATAGACGTTAAGCCTAGCTTGAAGCAGCCCTCGACCTCATCAAGCCTAAGGAGGTCAATTGGATTGAAGCTTCTAAATAGACTTAACGAATATTTGATATCCTTAAAAGAGCAGTAGCGCTTGAATGCCTCTTTTACCTGAGCCTAAATTATACGAGGGTCCTTCTTAGGACTCTGGAATCTATGCCAGGCGATACAGTGGAAGACGCACTTGTTGTTGGTCTTAAGGTAGATGATTACATGCTTATTCTCGCGATTAATCTTATGGATGACAGCTTCACTATCTCCGAGAGAATGCTTGCGATGGTAAATGAAAATCTTGATGCAGTAATTGCTTTGAGCTTATATCCGGATTTTGGATAGTTGAGCTTGTCAGCCAACCCCGTAGATCTAATCTCCGAAATAACATTTTTTTACGGATGTCAGCCTTGCTGTTAATAGCGACTGGCGTAATAAAAACGCTCGTATTTGGAAGATTTGGGTAGAAGTAGCGACTATCATCTGGATCGGTATGACTTACAAGCTCGTATCCGAGAGCAATATTTACCTTGAACGAACTCACTTGAGTAGAAAGAACGTTCTCTAGCTTGTCATAGAAAACAGATGGCTCAACCCCCTCATATAGGCGCGATTCCATATGATTTCCATTGTAAAAACGGTACTTGGGGTCAGCCTTGTAGTCTGGCGACATATGCTTCTTAAGAGTTTCAATGGAGACATTGTACTGCTTCGCTACCAGTCTTTGATTGATTGGGCGTGAAATATTACTAACATATACCATCTTACCCGCCTACCCTCACCTAGACGCGGTTGCTGCTACCCCACTTGGTAGCTTGTTATTTAATCTCTTTAATCCTCCTAGTTCGTACGCAAACCCATTACGTATATTGTGCTTTGCAGCCAATTTGCCGCACTACTTAGCACCCTAATTCGTACACATGTTTCCCTCTAAATCATGCATGATTTAGTATAAATCGTGGAGCGAAGAAAATCTGTGGCCGAGAGGCTGTGGCCCTTGGCCAACTACAGGCTTAAGTCATCGCCAAGCTCACGCACCACCATCCCCGCTTCCTGCTGGCTGACGTGCTGCAGAGCGGCAGCGCAGGATTTCGAGCTGGTAATAATGCAGAAGTTAAGTTGGGAATGGCACACTGGAAAAGTGCCAAAGGAGACCTAAGTCGGATTCGCTGGCCGACCATACTTGATTTTACTATGGCAGATCCCGCACTAACTAGCCCATCGATTGTGGCAATTCGTGCTCAAGCACGATTTGGACGCTAGCAACTCGTACGAGATACAACCGAAAGTGACAAAAAGTATGCAAAGCACAATATATACTCGGGATTATATTAATTTCGTGAAATCGACTTTATAGTTTCAGATCTTGTATCAGGACCGACTTGTACTATATTGGGGATGACTTTATCTCTGATTTTTTCAATTAATTAGCTAAGTTCGCTTTCATTAGTTTGGTTAAATTCTGACTTCGTTAAATGATTATTTTTCTTCCGAGCACGAATTTCCGTGCGATGCTTCTTATCGTATTATCGCTGCTTCGCTAGTCGCGCTTCTCTTGTCTTGAGATAGTAGCGCTTTTGAGCAGCCTCGATACACTCCTTATTAGTTCGTATTGCTCTGACGAGTACAGACAACGACAAAAAAATCCGGCGTGACTGACAGCCACCCTCCATAGTTAAGGTGTGTAACAAAAAATCCGACACAGATACGAAAAAAACATGATTGGCTAAAACGTTGCGTAATTGTTCAAAAACAATGCAAAAATCCGAATGTTTTGCAAAAAAGCTGTATTATATTAAAATGCTAATCTCGGGATACTGAGGAATAGCTGCCTTAAAGCTCCTAATTACAGCGCTTTCGGGAATGGCATCACAAGTAGCAATCGTAGCTCGAATGACACGGAGCCGCTTTTCCCTAGCACTCCCACCTGTGGTGCCAAACCAGTTCGAGCGCAATTTTGCCTTTAGTGGTACCATTACACCGACAGCCAGCGGCTGGCAAGCAGCCGTGCTGTTTGCGGGTAGAGGGACCACCGTAGCATTAGCAACTTCAGCAACGACCCGCTGCCCCTCTTCCGACACATGACTCCCAAAGCTGTCTAGAAGGAGGACAACGGGCCCATCAACTTCATATTTTACCACTTTTCTACATAAAAACGCCACGTAACAGGGTCCATCAAAGCGTTTTCTTGGATGGTGTAGAAGTGTCCTTCCGGGTACTCTTCGAACTCGCTTGTATCGATTCGACCGCCCAGCTTGCCGCGAAGCACAAGCAGGATCGACAGATTTCCCCTTAAAACAAATTATAAAAATACAAATTACAATTGAGAGAACAAAGAGGGAAACTTATCATCAGCTCGAATAGTGAGCACAGCCGTCATGCGGCCGGTGTGCTTGGACGTGTTCGCAATCCTTGCAGCGTCCCGGCGACCACTTCCCGCCGACATCCGAGCCGAAGGCATGTCAAAATTGATAGCAGTCTCGTCTATGTTGTACATGCCCTCCGGCCCATACGCAGCGTGTGTCTTCCAGAAGTCTAGCGCGAATTCGGCACGCGTTTGCTCTAACGCCTCGGCGCATTCCTTTGCCGTTTGTGGCTTCTGGGAGGTAAACCCGTGGCTAAACACACGAATAAAGGTACATGTTAGAAAAATGGATGAAGGTTTAACAAAAAAATATTTACCGAATTGCGAGTCTCTCGACCAGGCGCTCAAGCGCTAGGATGCCGCTTCGCTTCCGTTGCAGATAATCCTCGACCCACTCGGTCTCGATTGCCCACATGAAGGACATAATACCGCGTGTCGTTAGGGCCTGCAAATTAAAGCATAAAGTCAAACGGTTAAACGCTACCAATTATGAGATTCTGTAAAAGCAAACTTACCTTCTCTTCGCGCCGCACGTCCTTCATGAAGGTAACAACCGCATGAATATCGGGAAATAGCTCCATGTGGCCCTGGCCCTTCAGTGACTTAGAGGTGGAGTGACCAGTGAAGCTAAAAAGCCTTTCAGCTTGCTTCCACCAGCCATGGACAGTCCCTCGAGCTAGTTAAAGCTCGCGGGCAGCCTCCTCCACCCCTATGTTCGCGACCAGGCGAGCTGCTTCGCGCTTCTCGCGGACGGTGTAGCTCTTCTGCTTCTTGGGCGGCGGCGTGTCGTCCATGGCTCGAAATACAATGTGAGTGGCTCAGTTGACCAGCTCCAAATTAGGCGATGGCACACGGGGATTTACCAGAGCCATTAAAAAATCAATTCGCGGTGATTGGCTAATTGTTATGAATAAAATAAATTTGATTGGACAAAATATGCGCTTGCTTTGTATGGACATGTCTATGGAATGCCGGGTTTTGCGTTGCCGGATTTTTCCGCCATTGTATTTTCTTTATACAGTACTTTATATTTATGGGTATGAAATAAATATATTTAAAGGGAGGTAATATCCGCATTTATTACCTAATTATTAGCTGTTAAAGCTAAATGTATGGGTTTGGGATGGTCTCAACCATAACCTTATCAATCGATAGAGGTCTAGCGTCCATCTCTTGGCTGCGGAGCTCTTGGTAGCAACGTTGTGCTTCCAGATAGGCACGCTCGACATTGTTCGTCTTCGTGGCGGCCTCGATGACTCCCATTAGAGCTTTCGATTGCTCCGACTCAACTGCCTTTTTCTTCCCCCAACTTACCAGCTCCATCTCCTTCACCGCTGCATCAGACTTCTCCTTGACCGCCTTCAACTTGTCCTGCGCTCTCTTGAGCGTTGCTTCGGCCTTTTCCACCATCGCGCTTGCATCCTTCACAGCTTCCTGGAACCCATCATCAGCTTCCTTGCACACCCACATAACTTGGACATCAGCCGCGCTTGCTTGACACGAGCGATCTCCTCTTCATCTCTTGCCTGTCGCTTGCCTTCTGCCAGCTGGGGTTCGCTGATTTGGAGCCGCCCCATCTCTTCCTGTAGCGTGGGGTCCTTCTAGCAGAAACTATTACGCTTAAACTATTACAGTAGCCGGTATAATAATCCAAACCATCTGATGAGGTTGGGAGTGGCGTATGCTATCGATTGACTTAGACTCTTTGAGAGCTCAGTCCTCACTTCGCAACTCGCCAATTCCTCACTTCACAACTCACGCGCAATGACCCACCCAGCTTTCTCCTTTGTGACCGAGCTCAACGACAAGTCCTACGACTGTACCATCTGCTACGAGCCCCTCAAGATTCCGAGCCCTGGCGACATAATGAAGAATCTAGACGGCAACAAAACCATGGGCGGTGAGCACATCGAAGCGTTTTTGGAGGCAAAGAAAAATCAACACGAACGGTTGAAGGCAAAGAACGCGATGAAGAAGGCTAGATTGGCGCAGCTGATTCAAGAGCATTCGAGAGCTTTGCAAGTAGGATGGCCCGTAGCATACACCCCCCGCCCTCTCCCCATAATTTTGCTGCATTACTTTGTATACCTCATAATACATATTCGCAAGATTAGCCCAGCGATGCTTGCTTCGTCAATTTTCGAAAGGACGATTATAGAACCGTATTTACCAAACTATTTATATCATGGACAAAGCAGTGGATATACCCGATGCGCGGGAAACGAATAGCAAGAATGCGCCGCGCACGACCACACTGACCGGCATTATCGGCCACAGCAGCATCAATTTTTCATCTATGTTTTCAATTTCTTTCATTACTTTCTCCATTTGTTCTGCGATAGCTACGCCGTGGTGGCTTGATCCAGTTGGAAACAGTCCATAGGTGCTATCCTGCCAAACAGCGGGCGCATACACCCTCTTGACAATGTTCATCCACACGCCCGACAAAAAATCGCCCTCCACTATAAACAAGTCTGTTGGTGAGTGCAACAAGTTGAATTTCTTCTTCCACCTTGCCATAATTTTGCTAATGGCTTTCCGCTTAGGAAGCTCTCACACAGGCCCTGTTGAGGAAGCCAAACAGATGTCGTGTGGACAATTTCTGAACAAAATGTCTGGTAAAGAGTTGTCCGCCTGAAATAGGATGAGTAGACGCTCAAATTCTTTTTGTTGAATACATTGTGGAAGTATTGACGGATACATCGTTGACCTTTGTCGGAACTCGCTGATAAAGCATCTTCGTTCGTGAAACTCAATACAGAGTTGGGCGTCTCTTTCAGTGTAGTGTTCGTTGTATACATAAATACCTCGACTTCTGTGTGGCTTTTTTTCTCGCAAATCGAACATGAAGATAAAGCCGAATCATTCGGTAAAACCCAACCCTGCGGTCATCCCTCGCATGAAATGATGCCATTTCCTTTGCACCCTCGAGTAGCATGGCAACCAGCCTGCGCTGTTTGTCCAACAATCGCCACAAACCAATCGAAACCCACCGCAAGCGCAATTTCAGTGGCCATATTGCGCAGGCCCCAACATGCTGGGCCTGCGTGGTATGGACCAGAGATATTTCCGTGGGTCTAGGAAATGGTACACTCGCCTGAAGTATTCCGTGTAGTCAAGAAAGAAGATGGGTGCACCCCGTTCTGCCCTACCAGCACTGTCATGCTCTTTCCCAAACAGCGGGTCTAGGGCTTTAGTTGTGTCTAGTACTAATTATTACTGCGTTCAAACATCGGGTCGTTATGTTTCCAAAGGCCTGTAGTTTTGTATAGCAGAAACTATTACGCTAAAACTATTACAGTAGCCGGTATAATAATCCAAACCTGATGAGGTTGGGAGTGGCCTATGCTATCAATTGACTTAGACCCTTTGAGAGCTCAGTCCTCACTTCGCAACTCGCCAATTCCTCACTTCGCAACTCACGCGCAATGACCCACCCAGCTTTCTCCTTTGTGACCGAGCTCAACGACAAGTCCTACGACTGCACCATCTGCTACGAGCCCTTCAAGATTCCGAGCCCTGGCGACATAATGAAGAATCTAGACGGCAACAAAACCATGGGCGATGAGCACATCGAAGCGTTTTTGGAGGCAAAGAAAAATCAACACGAACGGTTGAAGGCAAAGAACGCGATGAAGAAGGCTAGATTGGCGCAGCTGATTCAAGAGCATTCGAGAGCTTTGCAAGTAGGATGGCCCGTAGCATACACCCCCCGCCCTCTCCCCATAATTTTGCTGCATTACTTTGTATACCTCATAATACATATTCGCAAGATTAGCCCAGCGATGCTTGCTTCGTCAATTTTCGAAAGGACGATTATAGAACCGTATTTACCAAACTATTTATATCATGGACAAAGCAGTGGATATACCCGATGCGCGGGAAACGAATAGTAAGAATGCGCCGCGCCGCGCACGACCACACTGACCGGCATTATCGGCCACAGCAGCATCAATTTTTCATCTATTTTTTCAATTTCTTTCATGACTTTCTCCATTTGTTCTGCGATAGCTACGCCGTGGTGGCTTGATCCAGTTGGAAACAGTCCATAGGTGCTATCCTGCCAAACAGCGGGCGCATACACCCTCTTGACAATGTTCATCCACACGCCCGACAAAAAATCGCCCTCCACTATAAACAAGTCTGTTGGTGAGTGCAACAAGTTGAATTCCTTCTTCCACCTTGCCATAATTTTGCTAATGGCTTTCCGCTTAGGAAGCTCTCACACAGGCCCTGTTGAGGAAGCCAAACAGATGTCGTGTGGGCAATTTCTGAACAAAATGTCTGGTAAAGAGTTGTCCGCCTGAAATAGGATGAGTAGACGCTCAAATTCTTTTTGTTGAATACATTGTGGAAGTATTGACGGATACATCGTTGACCTTTGTCGGAACTCGCTGATAAAGCATCTTCGTTCGTGAAACTCAATGCAGAGTTGGGCGTCTCTTTCAGTGTAGTGTTCGTTGTATACATAAATACCTCGGCTTCTGTGTGGCTTTTTTTCTCGCAAATCGAACATGAAGATAAAGCCGAATCATTCGGTAAAACCCAACCCTGCGGTCATCCCTCGCATGAAATGATGCCATTTCCTTTGCACCCTCGAGTAGCATGGCAACCGGCCTGCGCTATTTGTCCAACAATCGCCACAAACCAATCGAAACCCACCGCAAGCGCAATTTCAGTGGCCATATTGCGCAGGCCCCAACATGCTGGGCCTGCGTGGTATGGACCAGAGATATTTCCGTGGGTCTAGGAAATGGTACACTCGCCAGCAGCAATATATAACGCGCAACTAGGTGATGTTTCGCAAATTGATGGTTTTCTAACAATTTAACGTTATCTATTTTAGATTTAAAACGCTTATAAGTGAAAGAAGCTAAAATAGTCTTCTTTATACAAATTAGGGTCTAGAACCATTGTCTAAAATGACCCCAATCATAGACACGTTCAAGCTCTAATATCTATAGGAAGCGAGCTAAATTTAACATCCAAGGTAGATACCTTCAGAAAATCAACCTACAATATCATCAAGGGACTATCCTTCAGAAAATCAACATACAATATTGTTATACCAGTTTCAATTTTTGGATATATAAAACTGAGTTGATCCTGATATAAGAAATACAAAAGTATAATAACAACTTAGCCTACGATAACCAACCAACCAACAACAACGATGAACGCCGATCTATTCCCCATCTTACCTACTGAGGAAGAAGCCAACATTAACCTATTTCCGCACGAAGAAGTTAATTTCGTAAGTCCAGAACCAGGCTTCTTTATGGAAGTTGACGACTTCTTTGTGGAAGAAGAAGAGGACAATCATGTAATTCTGCCTAGCGAGGAAGATGCCAACTTTTACTCATTTCCACAGGAAGAAGACACCGATGAAGATCCGTACAGATTTCGTTGCAATGAGGATAATTTTGCGCGATACATGATCTATGATGACATCTTTAGAACCTATGGAGAAATGTACTTCTTAAATGATGAAAATGTATGGCAGGGTGTCTTTGGTTTCAGACCGCACTTTGCATACTCCAATAGAAAACTTATTGACGAGCAACTACATAAGCGACTATTCCGATCGCAAATCGCCGAAGAACTAATCGCAACCGTGATGCATCCTTGCCGCATCCAAAACCAAATGAATCAGTTCGATGATATCGAACAATTCTTCACAGCTATGGGATGCTAATTAGACGACCCATCAGCTAGATTTTTTTTTGTTTAGCTAAAAAGATAAAAAAATATATCCACGGTTTAATGAAGCTCAGCTACTTCAGCGACAAGACGCGAACACTTCTCTTTAACAAAGTTGTTATTACGTAACCAATCGGTATACTCAGAATCAAGTTGATGAACAGTTTTCAATTTCCTTCCTTTGTACTTGTCTCAATTCATTACGTAGTCACCGTCATCCTGAGATAATTTCGACAATAGAAAATTCTTCACTTCTTTATTTACTAAGTTTGGTTGATTATTCAACCACCGACAATAGCCGGGATCCTTAGCGAAGATTTCTTCAATAGAAGAATTCTTATACTTGCCGAATGTAATCGTTGTTGACATTGTATCTATATACAGGGTAGACACAACATCTACTTTTTTAAATTAAATATTTCTGATCTTGACATATAAATTGAATTAAATATATAAAACAAACATGAAAGGATACGTGTATAAGATCGCGAATGCTGATGAAACGATTGTATATGTTGGTAGTACCACATCGACTCTCGAGCGACGATGGGCTAAACATTCAGTAGTGTACAAGAGATGGATCGAAAGTATGGTAAGATGTGGTGCTATGATTTACCATCATTTTCGCGAGCATGGTATCGAAAACTTCAAGATTCATTTAGTCAGTGAGCATGAAATTGAAGAACGTAAGAATCTTCTTCATATTGAGCAGCTGGTAATCGGTTCAACTAATTGTGTCAATAAGAACGCAGCAATGCTTACGGATGACCAGAAACGAGAATATCAACAGCGGTATCGCGAAGATAAAAAAGAACACATAGCTGAACAGAAGCGACAGTATCGAAATAAAAACTAAGATAGCATCAGTGCAAATAATCGAAGGAAAATCGACTGTGTCTGTGGTTCTTCTGTTTCAAATCGAAACATGGCAGCACATCGTCGATCACAGAAACATCAGCAATATCTATCAAATGAAAGTTTAACATATTTTTTTTGTTAGTTTACAAGACTATTAAAGTATCTCTACTAAGCTGTGGTATAATCTAAAATTTCACCGGTTAGTCTATCAAAAGTAAGCTCCTGCTCACTAATTACTAAGATCAACATATTTGTTCCCTGGCACCCTGCATTAACACCGCTTACTTGAATAGCTTCCCGGACATCCTTATCGGTAAGACGACTAACATCAGCGATTAGAACGCGGTTAGTTAACGACCAAGTTTGATAATCGAGACGAACATTCACGAGTTCAGGTGTTAGATCGCCGTTGATGGCACCGATCTTAGCAATTTCGTTCGTGAAGTGATGGAAATCATAGTCGTGGCTAATATCGAATGCTTGCGTCGAGCCAATACGGACATTAAAGTTTCTGATCGACGAGCCGGGTTGAAGCGTCCACGGGGCCGTGTCAAAGGGTGATTGGTATTCTTGTACAGCTGCACTGGCAAAGTTAGCCGTCTGCTCAGCAAACGGCAGGAGAATCACATACATCGCATTTTTCACCGAAGCCGATAGTTGTAAATCGAATGCAACGTTAAGCTGATTCGATTGCTTACCAATACCAGTGCGTTGACTGAAGAATTGAGCTTAACAATCATTGAAGCGCACCTTCTTAACAGGCTTGCTAATGATAGCTTGTGCGTTCTCAAGGTGCACAAACGGTACGTAGAGACGCGTAGTAGTAAATGGCATGTATGTTCCATCAATCGTAGGCTCAAGCGCATTAACAATAGCACCCCACGCGATACTGAACTCAGCAGAGGCAGGAAGAACACCAGCCATCGGATTGCCAGTAGCAGCACTCGCAACCATGACAGGACAGGTGTTTCCACTTGCGAGAGTAGTAGACGTTAGCGACATATTCTTACTAGCATCTACGGCGATGGCAGCGGTACCCTGATTGACGCGGAAACGTAGACGGATCTGAGGATTAGCCATAAGATCTAGCTCCTTGAAAATTGGGTGAAGATCGGTAAGTTTAATCTTGAGCATGTAGTTCCATGTTCCCATAATACCATTTGCAGTAGCCACACCAGAAACGAAAGCACCGCGACTTGTTTGATTAGCAATAGTAGTCGAAGCACTAGCACCGCCTACAGATGGCCAAGACGAAGAAAAGTCGACACCTGAAGTAGGAGGATTCGATAGTAGGCGCTTAACAAATCCACCATTGGGGACAGAAGCACCACCTTGAGCTTGGACACTGAAAGTACTTGCAAATGCAGTATTGTTCGAGTAAGCATCACCGACAGTGGCAGCAGCAGCATTGTAAAGAGCAGATTGACCTGCATCAGGATAGAGGAATGACTCAGCACCGTGCTTTTCGACGTATTGAGTACTATAGCCGGTTTGAGCGCGAATATTGTTCCAGAATAGTTTGTAGTCAGCCATACTGACGATAGTCTTGCCATTTAGTTCGAGCGACATCGAATCAATTACATTCCAATTACCACATTTCAAAGTGGAACATAGACGATTTGCAGGTAAAGTTTGTGCAGTGCCACCATTTTTCATCGAAACCTTGTATGGTAACATAAGGTAAGTATCGCGAAGGCATGCAAATCCTTCAGATCCATTCAGCTGAGCTGTAGCATCAATGGTAATAACACCATTCTGGTACGAACCCTGATTTAGATCGATTACAAAGGGTACACGCTTGCCAGAAGATACCTTGATCTCCGGGTCGCTCTTAAGAGATCTTTGGTATAAATATTGATCGGATAGTTGTGTCTCGCTCATAGTTGATTCTATATGGTCTTTTATATACTTTCAATAAATTAATTATTATGGCGAACCTTATCAAGCCAATAACCAGTGATCATGATTTGATTGAGCTCGCTGATAAATTAAGTATCAAACTAGATGGTATATTTGAGTTGAGCGAAATAACGAAACCTCTTCCAAAGAACGGATCGTTCCTGATACTTCTTCGACCAGCAAATCTTGATGTAGGATACTGGGTCTGTTCCTGTGATGACTATTATTTTGACTCAATGGCTGAAGCGGGACCAACTAAACTTGGTATTAAACGATATTATGCTCGTCAGCTACAGGGTACGTACTCTGACTATTGCGGCATATTCTGTTTACTATTCATATACTGTAGACAAAAAAATAAGATGAATGTACTAAATCGATTCAAGGATTTGAACTTAACTGTTTCAACTTAGCCAATGTTGATGCTTCTGAGTTCTCTTATGTGCGCCTTCGTGTTTCTTAACGTACTGCCCACCACATTGACATTGAGTCTTGATACGAAACGGATCCTTTGTTTGCTACTCCATTTCGTACCCATTCTAGATGTTTAGCTGTTTGAAAGTGTCCTGCCTTACTACATGTTTGGTACTTTCCTCCACATGAACAATCAATATTGTCTTTAAAGTTGTCAGGTCGAACGCGTCTGTGTTTATCATAGTTATGGTGGTATAATCTTAAATCATCTTTGTTATCACTATAATACTTTTTCAGATCCAGCTTCGTGATCTGAAACGAGTTATTCTTATTAACACATTTTAACTTCGACATCCATAGCTGCTCATATGCTTCTATGTGCTTACGATCTACCACGTCGTAGCTTTTAATCAATATAAGCTTGAATTTGTCAATACCGTGCTCTTTGAAGAATGGATATATCGCAATATTAGCGTGGTTCCCACTTAGCCACTTCTGGTAGCCATTCTTGTGTTGTTGCCATCTCTTTCGTGGTTCGTTAAACGTAGAACCTACATATTGAACGTCACTCTCTAAATGTATGATGCGATAGATGTGTCCAATCATAATGATACAAATGAACTATTATATTTTTGCAATGCATGTTTCAGAATTAAATTTTAATTCACATTTTCTCTACCTAATCAAATATAAATATGGTTTTCAAAGAGTTAGCCGTTTCGACATCTATCCCTGAGGCGAAGCTCAAGCGAGCTTTCAAATCAGGGAAACTATCCTTAACGAAAAATGAACTAAGTGGTTCTGGTGCCACATTACATTTACATCCCGGATCATATGCTAAAGCTCTAAAGGCTCAAAAAGCGGGTAAAGGTACACGTTTATCAATTACTAAAAAGGAGATTGGGTATCCGTTCAAACATCTAAATGGCGGTGGTATGTATGGTGCGAGTATATTCAGCAAGATTTGGGGAGGTATCAAATCAGCTTTTAAATTTGCTAAAGACAGCGGAGTGCTGAGCAAGGTAGTGGATGCAGCTGTTCCAGCATTAGCAACCTATGCTGGCCAACCAACCGTGCGATTCCGGCAAGAGCTGCGATCAAGTCTCTCACTGGTATTGGTATTTATAATTCTGATAGTGATGTCGAGAAGGAAGGCGGAAGAGTATCAATGGCTGATGTCAAGAAGGCAGCGAAGAATTCTCTCGGTTATGCTAAGCGCAAGGGTCTCATCACCGATGCAGTTGATGCTGGTGAAAAGTTCTTACTTAGCAAAGCTACCAAACCTGAGCATGAAAATCTAATCAAGTCAGTTCGAGGCGAGGTCCGGCGACGTTACGGTGTCGGAGTAGCGAAACCTAAGGGTAAGAAACTAGCTAAAGGATCGCCTGAGATGAAGGCGAAGATGGCTGCGCTCAGAGCGAGTCGTAAGAAACCTATGCAAGCTGGGTCTTTCACATTGTAAGGAAAAAATGAGCATACCTTACTTTTTTGTCTGAGTAGAAGCATTATTGAGACCGAAGCATCACGGAAGATTACTTTTTTATCATTTTGATTGTAGATACTAATGGTGATTGTTGATCGCGAGCCATTGTGAGTATTCATCCAAGCGTATTGACTCGGTTTGTAAGATATTAGCTTTCCTATCGCGGCATCGCCTCTATCAACCTTCCCGAATTCAACGTTGTCAATGATGAGGCGAGGAACGCGGCTCGTCGTAGGCAAACCAGTACCGCCGGTCGAGTACAAGCCAGTAGCAGGTCGTGTATAACCGACAGGAAGACTCGTCGGGGTTGGAGAGAAATCAACCTGGCATGCATAATAGACGCTATTTTCACTCATTTTAATGTAGAACCCATTATTACCCGATGCATCAATCAGATATGCACCAGCATTAACTAGAGCAGTCTGGATACTACGATTGATATCATCATACTATCATACTGATAGATACCATCTTGGAGGTTAAGACTGATTGTAGATGTAGTTGCAGCTGTTGGTACTTCTACTTTAAACGAAGTGTTCTGAAACTGCATGGAATCGATGTTGTACTCGCTATTGTACATCGTGATTGATTGAATCGCGCAAACAGTGCCATTGAAATTGGCTGCAGATCCGGGAAACGAATATTTCCAAGTTGAATATGTGCCATCTTGGACTAAATTAGTGCTATCGACCTTTACAAAACTTGACATTTTGATGATATTTTTTTGCCGTATATCTGATAACTAATACTTTACACCGATTTTTATTAAGCTTATCACATGAGCTCTTCCTTATCCAATACCTTATCAAAGTTTCGTCTCATCTCTCCTCTGATACTGTCGATTACCAATGCTTGACCAATATGAGAAGTGCATCGGTTATATGCTCTAAAGACCATTTCCTCGCTTATACCGGGTAGATTGAAGTCTTTAAGAATTATTTTTAGATCTCGCTTTGAGTTTGCTTTCAGGATGACACAGAGCTCACTATTGAGACAAATAAGCTTCGGTAGTGAGAAGAAAGAATGTGCGAGAAGAATTGATGACAGTTTATAATGCCGACATCGAATATAGTAAGTAGAAACTAACTTTTCAAGAATATGTTTATCAGAGGTGATATCATCAAATATGACGAGCTCGGGTTTCTTCGAAGATAGAGGCGTTCTGCGAATCTGATCTACGCTAGGCGCACTATCTGGTTCATAAAACGATATGAAACCATCTAATTTATCTCTGAGATAGTCATAGAGAGGTTGGTTCGGATTGCGACATATCACGTGGAGATAAGCGTATACGTTAGGTGAATTCTTAATAATATGAAAAGCCATATTCGTTTTACCGCTTCCGCTCGGTGCGAGCATTATCATACGATACAACGCTGGAATATCTAAATCCTTAATGATTGGGTTTTTAGCATCTTGATACTGTTTTGGGAGAGAACCACCATAATCGGGGATACCACTCATGATCGTGTACGAAAATAGCTGAATCTATATAGCTCGAGACAAAACAAACATGAGCGGATTTAGTTATCCTCAACCAATATTCAATTATCCCGTTTATAACCCAGCATTTTACCTCTCACTGGATGCTAGTGGATTTCTAACGTATACTTACGCCCAGACGCTTTATCTGAGTAAGAATGACTATCGACTAACCTACATTACCGGAATCACTCAAGGAACAGCGACCCCGGGTGTAGCTCTTGTACCAGGAACAGGAGGTGATATCAGTGGTATTGGTGCGCTGAGCTGAGGTAGTCTAACTGTTGGTGGTTCATCCATAGTGTCAGCGCCAGCCTATACTCTAAGCATCACGCCAGGTACAGCAGCTCCATCTAACGCTCTTGTTCTCGATTCGAGTAGCAACATCACTGGAATCAACTCTTTATCAGCAACGAACTTAACGGGGACATTAACCACACTGTCGTCGTCAGCTAGTGGAAGCAACGGTTCGCTTGGTAAGATTCTCATGCCGAACCTTAATAATAATTACTGCTTTCTAAATATCGGAAGAGGTACAGCAGCTGATATGTCTGGTAGCATTGGATTCTATTACAACTCGGCAAATCTAAACAATAATTACATCGGCTTAGGCGTAAATAACATCACAACGCTCGTCGTGTCCAATAATGGGTTCGCTGGAATAAAGCAAACGGTTCCATCGTGCGAGCTCGATATATACGGCTCTCAGAACATTCAAGGCAATTTGACATTCTCAGGAGCTGCGCGCTCGCTTAGTGGGCTAACTACACTTTCCATTTCGGGTACAGATGCATCAACGTCGAGTAGTACTGGAGCAATTCAATGTCAGGGTGGAGCCTACCTCGGAGCGTCTTCGATGATAGCTTCTAATCTAGTTGCTAATGGATTAACGTTTGGCTTAGGAAGCTCAGGGTCTCAGTCTCTAACCAATAATAACATTCGATTTTGGAATTCGACTCTGAACAGTCAGCAAGTCAATTTATACCGAGCCTCAGATAGTGCTGGTCTAGTATTAGCAAGTACTTGCAGTACAATCAGTTCAAATATCTGTTATCCATTGCTGAATTTGGTTTTCAGCGAGAATGCTCAGAGTATTTCTCAAAACGGAGCAAGCTCGCTTTCCCAAAGCCTTTTTCAAATCGATTGGAAGCAATCCTCGGTATCAGTCTGGAATTCACAGAATATTAAGCATATGCTGGATTTTGGCAACACCCGTCCTTACAAAACTGGGTATCCAATGATCTACACGATAGCGAGTAGTACGGACGTTATATGCCTCAATGCGGCTGGAGGTAATTCAAATCCATCCTCCGGGTGTCTCTACCTGGTAAGCGATACAGTGAATAAACTGTTTTTTAACACATAGACTCAGCCATTGGCTACTCCACTTGGGGTAAAGCTAACGTTAGCCTGAACGGTAATCTCGCAATTCAATCGAACAACAATTTTTCAGACGGCTCGACAGGCTTCAACACAGGATTATATATACAGGGAGGGACCACGACAAATCCAATCGGGTTCGCATTTCAGTTATCGACCGGAGATAGCACTACGAGTACTAACTCAGTGGTAATGGGGACTATAAGTTCGAGCGATCTCAAATTTATGTGCGGCAACAGCTCTAAAATGACGATTTCAGCAGCGACGGGCCGCGTAGGCATTGGAACGAGCTCGCCTCTCTATGGATTGCACGTAATGACGACAGCCACTGTCACGATCGATGGTGGCGGCTCGGGCGTTGCTTACTTCAAAGTATCTGGCGGATTGGTCAGTACTGCTGGTCCTCTCTCCAGCGTTGCTGTAGGTATTACGTGTAGTGGGGCTCTTGTAGCAAGCACCGGTTGCTACGTCTGGTCAGATGAGAGACTGAAAAAGGATTGGGCTGAGTTAAGTGATGACGTTTCCGATTCGATGTTAAATGTTAAGCCGATGCTCTATCGTTATAAGACAGACCCCGACAGCGCCTCTCTCCAAGTAGGCTATTCGGCTCAATCGCTTTTGAGCGCGGGTATCCCGCATGGTATCACGTTTCATAAAAGCGATGGATTAGCGGTTGAAGATCCAGAAACCGATATGAAGGACATTAGCTACTCAGTAGATTATGGTAAAATGACGTGCTTATTGCATAAACTCTTCGTCAGCAGAAGCAGATTGATGAATTGAGATCAGAATTAAATGAATTAAAGGCAGTTATCTCGGAATGAATATAGAAAATGGTCGCGAACAGCTTCCGCATTTCAACGAGAAGAAACAAGAAGTATGATGCTGTGTTTGATAATGGCAGAGTTGTATCTTTTGGTGCTATTAAGCGGGATGGTACTCCTTATGACCAGTATCACGATAACACGAACTTAAAAGCATATAGTTACTATAATCACAATGATAAGACGCGAAGGGATAGTTACTATAAGCGACATGGACCTCTTGATGATACAAAACCATATTCAGCTGACTGGTTCTCGAAAACGTTTCTTTGGAGTGAATGGTAATTTTACAAAGAAGTCTCACAGGCGATAAAAAAATCAATGCTCGACAACTTTAATTTTCTAGATAGCAAACGTTTTAACCGTTTTGGTCTTTTTTTCCGGCTGATAAGCCCAAACACGACCGCCTTCACTTTTTACTACATCAGCATCTACTTTCTTAAGGGACTTATCGAGATCGGTAGCCCATACTGCCGCTTGTGTTCGCTGAGGTCGCTCACTGATTATT
Organism: Phytophthora fragariae; assembly: GCA_009729435.1. Lineage (NCBI taxonomy): Eukaryota > Oomycota > Peronosporomycetes > Peronosporales > Peronosporaceae > Phytophthora > Phytophthora fragariae. The sequence continues at coordinate 243,025 of QQOI01000016.1, forward strand.
AAGTTTTTCATGATGGATTTCAGGTCAGCAACGTTAAGATCGCTATTGTCGCCATAGCTCCCGCCAGAGCTGGAAATAATTCTCGGGTTGAAGAAGAACATGTTTATAGTAGACGAGTGATAACCTGTTTAAATTCATTATCAGAAAATAGCTTATTTGAGTACATATCAACTGTGATAACTTTCAATTGCTTGAAAATACTTGGATTATCGTTTCCTAGTTCGATTTCACCTTTAAGCTTGTCATATTCAGCTCGTAGACTTTCCAACGGGTCCTCCAGGTGCTGATCAAAATTGTATTGTAAATGGGTCATTTTGAGAATCTCCTTAAAGAGCTTTTTATCATCGATAGAGAGCATATCATACTTGCCCTGGCTGATATCGTTTCTGAATACCAGATCCTTGATCATGTCTTGTAGGCTATCACTGATTTCACGCATAGGTCCAACTTTCTTCCGATTCGGTTGAACGATCGTCAGAGTTCGCTTATCGAGATCGGGTAAACGAATGAACTTTGATCCAAGCTTGCGGTATATATAAGCAGAGGGAGTTGCCATACCCTGAATATCATTCAAGTTGTAGGTCTGATTGGTTTTACGCTTAACACCATCCAGAGGTCGCATACCAGCCCCACTTAGTCCACGACCCTTGAGACCACTGCCTCTCAGAAGTTGTTTGAAGTTATATTTTGCTTAACCTTGATGGGCAAATGCATCAGGATCAATATCGTTGATTGTTTGGCTTCTGATCTTTACCCCGTGAGCGGTTAGCAAATATCCAAATAAATTAATAGAATTGGCCAATGGTTCAGTTGTGGCCTTATCAAGTTTTTTCGAAGAATGTAGAAACGTTTCCATCTCCCCAATGTAGCTAATTAATAGATCAAGAGTAGCGGTCCATTGTATGCGCTTGAAAAAGTTTGTATGAGCTTCACCGGATAGCAATGGATGCTTCTTAACGTTTTTATTTCTAACCTTGAGATTGTCATTAACCACACTGAAATAGTATTTATCGCTGGGTTTCCTGCTTACAATCGGAATCAAATGAATGGGGAATATTTCAAGATTTTTAGCTTCTTCAACGAAATAATCCGTGATAATTGACTTCGCTTCAGCATCTGGGACATATAAATCTGTTTCAACGTCTGGACCGGCCAACCTGCCTTTGTACCAAATGCCTTGAGTTGATTTAAATCGGTTTGGATCTGTATCTAATATTGCGTCTGGTGATGGCTCAAACTCGAATGTCAATCCTCTTGATTTAACGGTCTTACTAAATAAAGACAGTGTCGATAACCACGAGATATCAGCAAGACGTGAGCGCTATTTTCGTTAAGTTTCTTGGTTTCGAACGTTGAGATCACCCTTGGAGTCGATAATCACAGCGTGATTACTTAGAATCTCTCCATCCTTTAGAACTGGTCTAATTGAAATATTGGATCCGAGCAGTTTTTTCCCATAAGATTTTAACATGAACAGAAGCTTGGATTTTGCTCGATCCTCATCAATCTCTGTTGATGATGCTGCATCGTGAAACCACGTGGGACGTACATGAATTTTATTTGTGAAACTATCGGAAGGCATCTCTTCACGTCGCTTATCACCAGTGATATTCTGATATGGTGCGTTAGCATCCTCCGCCCGCATCAAGCTGACTTCATCAATACTATTTGACTCACCATCAGAGCGAAGATGCATTAGAGCTTCGGCGGTTTTAACCCAATCGATGTATTTAGAATTAGATCTATTGTTTGTTTTGACCCTGAACAATTTTCCGTTTCCTCCGATGTATCGCTTCATATCTACTGTATCGTTAGTTTTGATTGGTTTAAATTTCAACGCAATCCAATTCGTATTGGATCTGTAAAGATTTGCAATCCATTTCTTAGCAATGAATACGTCAGAAATTTCTGAATTAGAAACGTCTTCCTCTTTTTCTTTAGCTACCGGATCAGGAATAACTTCAGGTACTTCCTGAGATTTTTCCGTTGGAGGGTCGACCTGCGATCTTTTATCATCCCCAGTTGAGGCAACTGTCGCTGGCTCACTTGTGGAAGTATCACATGACTGAGGGGTCGTTTCAACAACGGGTTTAGTTGCCTGTTTCGGAGTCGCTACAGAAGCGTTACTTAAATCACCATCTCCAGCCTGGACATTCGAATCCTGAGTGGGTTTCTTCCCAAGGGGGATGACTTTATCAGAATCAGTAGCCCATTGTGTAGCTGAATACGTTTCACGTTTTTCATTGGCCTGTTTCACACGCCGTTGAGCTCGTTCTAGTAGCTCTTGACGTTTTGCTCTCGCTGAGCTAGACTTGTAAATGAAGGAAACATACTTGTATATTCAAATATCGAAAAAAAGAACCGCATTTAAAGTGAAACTGGGTTTGCATTTGTTGTTTGTGTGGAGCTATCTATCTTGCTGCTATTTAAGGAGATTGTCTTATCAGCATCTGTAGCCCATTGTGCTTCTGAATACATAACTCGTTTGATTTTAGCCTGTCGTAGTCATCGTTGAGTTCGCTCAAGTAACTCCTGGTGTTTTTGCTCTCGTTGAGCTAGACTTGTGAATGAAGGAATCATGACTATATATTGATTGATTGAAATTAAGTAGTGATAATCACCAGTAGCTTGGCATGACTGAGTCATGTTGATATGAAGGCGCGTATGAATGACATATACGATTTCTTTCATTTAAAAGACATAGATATCGTTTCTTTATATGATGAAATGGGATACGAAATATATCTTCGAGTTCTCGTGCGTATTTTCTGTTAGTTATCGTTCTTCTGTATGATGCAACGGGATCAGATCTGTTAACATAAATTTGATTCGACTTACCTCCTGGATCACCCATAGCTTTCGACGCAGTGTGGTGAGTTCTATACATTTTTTACAATTCATACTTGATATTAGCTTATCTCTATATATAGTGTACCATATATTTTGAATTTCTGTGAGAAATAACGAAACATATATAGTCAATATGGATGCGAACTTAGAGTTCATTGACTATGACCTCTTTGATGATGGTTATGTCTATGACAACTCAACGCTACTAGAAGATAGTTCTAAGATCCCAACAAAACGTAAGCCAGTTGAAGAAACAATATTCAGGCCAAAGTTAAGAAAGGTGTCACCTAAGGGTGATTTTAAGCGTCCATTCATACCGATATCACGTGAATAATATTCTACATGCTATTATTTGTGTCCTCCAGTATTCCTTTTCGAGTGTACTCTGCTCATTTTTATTAATCAGTCGAAGATTTGAGAATGGTTCCCAGGTGGGTTCTTCATAACCCTTCCATTTCACAAGGTACTTCACTTTGCCGTTTTTCTTTTTTGTGTGCTCCAATATTCGCTCAGCTTCATAAATCTGATTGTTTTCGATGGGTGCGTCTGTCGGTTTATCATTAATAGTTTTGATACCGTTAGGCGACTTATAGAGGGTACGACCATTCTTAGAGCGAATTTGAACTCGATAACCATCGATACCTACGATCTCGTAAATAGCTTTACTCCATCGCGCGTCTTCTATCCCAAATTGTTTCTTTTTTAGTCGATATAGAACGCTACTCCCAATCTCTAACTTAGTTTCAAGTTTATCCATATTCTCGCGGTTGTACTCTAATTCGCTTTCGATCACTGTACCTTTCGCTTGGTTAGGAGTCATTCCGATTGAACGGTGAGTTGTGTTGTTGTAATTGAATATAACATCGCTGAGTAGCTTAACCGTAAGCGGATTGTTAATCTTAGTTAAGCGCGATTTCAACGTTCTGTTGAAGCGCTCGATTTTACCCATCGTGTTGTGATCTCCGGCTTCGTTATTGTAATGTGTGATTGACTTACTTTTAAAATATGCTTGAGCTTGAGCATTCATGAATTCGGAGCCGTTATCGGTTGTCAAGATATCGACTTTCTGGTTTTCAAGCAATTTAATACCTTTCGATACACTACTCCACTGTTTATTCTTTAGAATATGAGCAACCCCAATTCGACTATTGATATTGACTGCCGTCAGTATGACTTTACTTTTGAAAAATGCTAAATCCGCTTGCCAAGCATTTGGATTATGAGAAGTGATTTTGAAGTCATCAAAGCTACGCTTCTGTTCTTGAAAACGCTGAATATCGGTTTGATTAGCATACCATTCTTTAACACTTTTCAGAGTTATTTTAGGTTCGATCTCCTGCGCTTTTTGATAGAGTGCTTGAACGCCTACATAACCGGTTGTCGGATCATGATATAGCTTTGATAGTAATGTTTCCATTTGTCTCTATAGTAGACGACAAAAAAATGAGCCATAAAAGCTCCCATTATTATGAAATAATGTGAATATAGACGCACGAAACTAGATGCGCGTACTTAGATTGGTAGTGGAGCAGTCGAAATACCATCCGAGAGCAGTTGTCGCTTGTTATAATGATAATTCAAACCCGTTTTGCTTTGTATGTAGATGATAATTGCCTTATTCTTCTTACAAATGCGAAACCCACTGTTAACGGCTTTGAGTGTTATTTGATCGCGAATAACTGTTTCAAATTTTTCTGGTATTAGTTGATCAATGTTCTTCCTCTTTTGAACATCTTTAGCTGATAATTTGAAATATCTGACCTTATCCTTGTCATTTTCTTTAAGGTTCCATTTGTCTTCAACTATCTTATATTCCTCATCAGGCATATAGCAGATGTAATTTTTTGAAGATATAGCAACGATAGCATCGCCTTGCCATTCCTTCTTAAATAGACCTGGTGTAGTCTGATCATACGCACACAGCTTCTCATCATAACCTCGAGGGAACCATTCGTATTTTCGTCTCTTAAATTCTTCAGCTAAGTAAGGTTTGATACACTCTTCAAATGGTTTATCACTGCTGAATGCGATGTATGCGCTATCGGTATCCATTTCCTGATACTGGAAATCACTTCGATCAATGTAATAATCGATACAATCATAGTAGAACTGTAACATTCGAAGTTTAGCAAGCTGATAGATCGCAATACTAAGATGAATTGGATTTTTCGCCCTAATAGTTCTTTTCTTCATAGTCATCTCCCAAGCACCCCCAAGGTCATCCATATCATGGAAAGTAAAGTGTTCCTTTCTCTTGAAAGCTGCTTCATCCGAGTGAACGTATTTTACGTTCTTGTGTTTCGTCATGTCCATACCAATTCGACCGAAAGCACTATTACCTACCAGTTTCATCATATCACCAATCATTTTCTTAGTCTTGTCTTTTTTACCTGCACGACGAGCATCTGAAACCTGATCCATGAAGTTTTTTAATACACGATGTCCATTGCATTTGATAGAACTATACATGTTTTTGATTTCCATTCCGTGACTTAGATACCATTTGAGAAGAGGCGTGTAGATGAGAATCTTTTCACCGAAATAGCTACCAATAAGCTTACGAGCCTTTGCGGCAAAATTAGTAGATTTATCTTTTCTGAATTGCTTCTTGCGCTTCTGATTGTACTCAAACATATGAGAACCGACAACGTTCTCATCGTCTGGATCAATTTCAACGTTTTTGAATATAGCTGTCATTTCAAAGAAGTAATCCTTGAGGTGATCAGGTGTTATGATATCACATTCAAGAAAGCCGAATATCTTATCATTCATGATATCATCGATTATTTCTGGATAAGGCTCGATAGTGGTTAATCGTCCGCAAGGCATTTCACTACCTAGTGCCCAAAGATACAAAGCATTTGCGTCACAGCCGATAAGATTCATGCACTTCTTACCACCTCGAATATCCGTCACTTTACGTTTAGCGTATCGATTAAATATAATTGAAGGACCACCGACAATGTTATTTTTCATCTTGTCGTAAATGTCTTTTTCTTCTTCATCTATTGAATAAACCAACTTATCTGAATTATACTCGAGAAGCTTTTGCTGACGGAAAGCACTGATGCTCATGTTTTTACGCGCTACATTACACGAAATGCAGGTAACCATAAAATTGTCATTCGTGTGCCCAATATCATTACTTATACGATCAACAGATGCGGTATCAGCAGTAAGAGGTGAATAGCATAACGCACAGAGATATTTCTGATTGTGCATGACTGTATTGACTCTTCCATACGTCATATCAAACTCACGATCTGCTTTCAGATCTTGATCACGATACCCATTGAAACGGTTCATAGGAAAATCAAAGCCAGGTGCAGCGATTCGAGGCTTATTTTTCAAGTTCTGGAATGCAGTTTGATACATGATTTTCTTTGACAATCCTGGAAGAGAAACACCATCGGCAAACATATCGAGACCAAACTTCATAAAGAATTCATTCTGTTTCTGGATAGCTTTGCAAAATGGTAGTACATCCTGAATATTATACCAAATCAGTAAATCGCGTATGGTTTGCATGTTGTATCGTTCCCAAACAAATTGTAAACGTTTATAATCAGCATCAGCGATCTTTGTTTTCTTCATTTTACTATCAAAAGCTGATTGAGGTGGTAGTTTAGTCTCGCTTAAAACTTCAAAACTGGTTAGATATTCATAGGGGAAGTGACCTTTCGTTAATCAGCATGTGCATTGTATTTTATCATCACACTTGCATCCACCGAGAAATGTAGATAGATAACTATCGAGTGATATTCCAGCCGGGCAGTAATTCATAATATCCAACATCTTAAAGTTCTTGGTTGAAATACACATATAAGAAGGGTTTTTAATAACGTTCTGGATTCTAGTATTGAGAGCTGCAAACAGCTCATGCTTGTTTAAATTAATGTCATATCCGCCGCTGTTGAAAACAAGAATAGGGATTTGCATCAGTTGCTTTCTAAGTTATATGATGTCTCCATCTTTTCTTTTCTTTTTATCTCCTTCACCAACCTCGATTTTATATTCCTCCTCAAAATCGCCGTAATTTAAGATATAATCCTCTAAATCAAGATAGTCAGGTTCCTCTGCGATCTCCTTTTGAAGTTCTTCAAGGTATTTTTTCACCTTTTTGAATTGCAATCATCTCTTCAAATTCATAACAAAATTTCGTGATATTGTATCGCTGGATTTTCTTCACAGCGATCTCAAACTGCTCGATCATTCGTTTGATGAGATTTGCTGGTGATTCATCTATTATACAAATCGCTTTGCTTCTATAGCTGGTTCCAATACTAACTGAAATAGGAATGTGAACATTCACTAATTGTGTGTTTGCACCATAATTTTCATTAACCGGATTCAAAACAGATTCAAAGTCGTACACAATGAAATGATCAGAAATGTAATAAATATCATCCTTGTATGCGTGACTTCGATACTTTCTAATGATCTTCTTCACTGAATTTTCTTGCGGTATGTACATCGTAGGCTCCTTAACGAAGCTGGTGATGTAGAGTTCATTGCAGCGATTTCTCTTGTGATTTTTACGTTCATCAGCTGTTTGAAATATCATTTCACACTTTGGACACTGGAATTTCTTTTCAAACATGTCAAGATTCGTGATATACATTGCGTGATTCTCGTGCGAAAGGATGTTAATAACGCTGTCGTAGCTTTCGCTTGCTTCACGCGTGATATCAACATTCCCGGTTTCAATATCCATCGTGAAAACATTAATACCAACTTTGAAACATTCTTCGATATCATCACACTGCATCAGATCAATCGGTTTAAAGTTTTTATATAGTTCGGGCGTGTACTCAATGCTTTTAAATTTACAATACTTCATAAATGTATCATTTACCTCTGTTTGCATGTATCTGTAATGTTTCTTAGGATTTATACTTTGATGATATGCAACGCAAAAGAATACGCATTTGTTGTTCGTTTTAGGAAAGTTAACTACATGGTGATTATTTTTAACGATATTCGGAATCAATGCATCACTATCACCTAGTCGATGATTGCGAAAGTAAATGAACACTTTGAAGGCTGTAATCTCCTCTAACTGATAGTGGTTCGATGGATATTTTAGCTTGTCTGCAAGCTCCAAGGTCCTGATTTCACTAATAGCGCGCTATATCTTCTTTTTTACTAACCGCGAACGGCATGTCGAAAACGGAAGTATTACCAATTCCCGGATGCCAATATGGTCGATCATTTGGATCAGTCTTCGACTGTAAGCGATAACCAAGTGCAACGTTGAACTTGTACGCTCTCTTCTGTGATGATAGGATCTGCTCCAGTCTTTCATAAAATTCACCAGCCGAAATATGCTCATATAGATGAGACTCACCGTGACTAATCTTACGACCATCACTCGAAAAGCGATAAATCGGATCCTCTTTAAAATTGGCAGATATATGATTTTCAAGATGTTTCATCGATACGTTGTACTGTTTTGCAACTAATTCTCTGTTACTCTTTTTGCTTAAGTCTCCAATGTAAACCATTCGACCCGTCCTTCCGCGAACCTTAACCCGCGCGTTACCGGACCATCTCTCGAATTGAATACCTAGTCGTCTGAGTCCTTCGATCTCGTATCCAAACATGTTCGTCGTATATCCGCTGTACTATATTTAATAATATTTTAATTCTCAAGATAGTACGTTTTATATATGGATAAACATAAAAAACAAAACAATTTTTTTTAATTATTTTTACTTTTCCGTTTCTTTTACGATTTCAGTATCTACAGTGTTTGAAACGTCGAACATGTCCGTAAATTCTTCAAACTCTTCATCTTCAACACCTTCACCGTACTCATCGCCTAAATATCCAACATAACCGAAAAGGTTTTGTTTCGTAAATAGGTACCAATACTGATAGATTCTTTCTTGAGGTGTTTCTTCATACTCTTCTTCGTCCACAAAGAAGTCGTCAACTTCCATAAAGAAGCCTGGTTCTGGACTTACGAAATTAACTTCTTCGTGCGGAAATAGGTTAATGTTGGCTTCTTCCTCAGTAGGTAAGATGGGGAATAGATCGGCGTTCATCGTTGTTGTTGGTTGGTTGGTTATCGTAGGATATGTTGTTATTATACTATTATATTTCTTATATCAGGATCAACTCAGTTTTATATTTACAAAAATTGAAACTGGTATGACAATATTGTAAGTTGATTTTCTGAAGGATAGTCCCTTGATGATATTGTAGGTTGATTTTCTGAAGGTATCTACCTTGGATGTTAAATTTAGTTCGCTTCCTATAGATATTAGAGCTTGAACGTGTCTATGGTTGGGGTCATTTTAGACAATGGTTCTAGACCCTAATTTGTATAAAGAAGGCTATTTTAGCTTCTTTCACTTATAAGCGTTTTAAATCTAAAATAGATAACGTTAAATTGTAAGAAAACCATGAATTTGCGAAACATCACCTAGTTGCGCGTTATATATTGCTGCTCTCGCCTGAAGTATTCCGTGTAGTCAAGAAAGAAGATGGGTGCACCCCGTTCTGCCCTACCAGCACTGTCATGCTCTTTCCCAAACAGCGGGTCTAGGGCTTTAGTTGTGTCTAGTAATAATTATTACTGCGTTCAAACATCGGGTCGTTATGTTTCCAAAGGCCTGTAGTTTTGTATAGCAGAAACTATTACGCTAAAACTATTACAGTAGCCGGTATAATAATCCAAACCTGATGAGGTCGGGAGTGGCCTATGCTATCGATTGACTTAGACTCTTTGAGAGCTCAGTCCTCACTTCGCAACTCGCCAATTCCTCACTTCACAACTCACGCGCAATGACCCACCCAGCTTTCTCCTTTGTGACCGAGCTCAACGACAAGTCCTACGACTGCACCATCTGCTACGAGCCCCTCAAGATTCCGAGCCCTGGCGACATAATGAAGAATCTAGACGGCAACAAAACCATGGGCGATGAGAACGGCGAAGCGTTTTTGGAGGCAAAGAAAAATCAACACGAACGGTTGAAGGCAAAGAACGCGATGAAGAAGGCTAGATTGGCGCAGCTGATTCAAGAGCATTCCAGAGCTTTGCAAGTAGGATGGCTCGTAGCATACACCCCCCGCCCTCTCCCCATAATTTTGCTGCATTACTTTGTATACCTCATAATACATATTCGCAAGATTAGCCCAGCGATGCTTGCTTCGTCAATTTTCGAAAGGACGATTATAGAACCGTCTTTACCAAACTATTTATATCATGGACAAAGCAGTGGATATACCCGATGCGCGGGAAACGAATAGCAAGAATGCGCCGCGCACGACCACACTGACCGGCATTATCGGCCACAGCAGCATCAATTTTCCATCTATGTTTTCAATTTCTTTCATGACTTTCTCCATTTGTTCTGCGATAGCTACGCCGTCGTGGCTTGATCCAGTTGGAAACAGTCCATAGGCGCTATCCTGCCAAACAGCGGGCGCATACACCCTCTTGACAATGTTCACCCACACGCCCGACAAAAAATCGCCCTCCACTATAAGCAAGTCTGTTGGTGAGTACAACAAGTTGAATTTCTTCTTCCACCTTGCCATAATTTTGCTAATGGCTTTCCGCTTAGGAAGCTCTCACACAGGCCCTGTTGAGGAAGCCAAACAGATGTCGTGTGGACAATTTCTGAACAAAATGTCTGGTAGAGTTGTCCGCCTGAAATAGGATGAGTAGACGCTCAAATTCTTTTTGTTGAATACATTGTGGAAGTATTGACGGATACATCGTTGACCTTTGTCGGAACTCGCTGATAAAGCATCTTCGTTCGTGAAACTCAATGCAGAGTTGGGCGTCTCTTTCAGTGTAGTGTTCGTTGTATACATAAATACCTCGGCTTCTGTGTGGCTTTTTTACTCGCAAATCGAACATGAAGATAAAGCCGAATCATTCGGTAAAATCCAACCCTGCGGTCATCCCTCGCATGAAATGATGCCATTTCCTTTGCACCCTCGAGTAGCATGGCAACCAGCCTGCGCTGTTTGTCCAACAATCTCCACAAACCAATCGACCCCCCCCGCAATCGCAATCTCAGTGGCCATATTGCGAAGGCCCCAACATGCTGGGCCTGCGTGGTATGGACCAGAGATATTTCCGTGGGTCTAGGAAATGGTACACTCGCCTGAAGTATTCCGTGTAGTCAAGAAAGAAGATGGATGCACCCCGTTCTGCCCTACCAGCACTGTCATGCTCTTTTCCAAACAGCGGGTCTAGGGCTTTAGTTGTGTCTAGTAATAATTATTACTGCGTTCAAACATCGGGTCGTTATGTTTCCAAAGGCCTGTAGTTTTGTATAGCAGAAACTATTACGCTAAAACTATTACAGTAGCCGGTATAATAATCCAAACCTGATGAGGTCGGGAGTGGCCTATGCTATCGATTGACTTAGACTCTTTGAGAGCTCAGTCCTTACTTCGCAACTCGCCAATTCCTCACTTCACAACTCACGCGCAATGACCCACCCAGCTTTCTCCTTTGTGACCGAGCTCAACGACAAGTCCTACGACTGCACCATCTGCTACGAGCCCCTCAAGATTCCGAGCCCTGGCGACATAATGAAGAATCTAGACGGCAACAAAACCATGGGCGGTGAGCACAGCGAAGCGTTTTTGGAGGCAAAGAAAAATCAACACGAACGGTTGAAGGCAAAGAACGCGATGAAGAAGGCTAGATTGGCGCAGCTGATTCAAGAGCATTCGAGAGCTTTGCAAGTAGGATGGCCCGTAGCATACACCCCCCGCCCTCTCCCCATAATTTTGCTGCATTACTTTGTATACCTCATAATACATATTCGCAAGATTAGCCCAGCGATGCTTGCTTCGTCAATTTTCGAAAGGACGATTATAGAACCGTCTTTACCAAACTATTTATATCATGGACAAAGCAGTGGATATACCCGATGCGCGGGAAACGAATAGCAAGAATGCGCCGCGCACGACCACACTGACCGGCATTATCGGCCACAGCAGCATCAATTTTCCATCTATGTTTTCAATTTCTTTCATGACTTTCTCCATTTGTTCTGCGATAGCTACGCCGTCGTGGCTTGATCCAGTTGGAAACAGTCCATAGGCGCTATCCTGCCAAACAGCGGGCGCATACACCCTCTTGACAATGTTCACCCACACGCCCGACAAAAAATCGCCCTCCACTATAAGCAAGTCTGTTGGTGAGTACAACAAGTTGAATTTCTTCTTCCACCTTGCCATAATTTTGCTAATGGCTTTCCGCTTAGGAAGCTCTCACACAGGCCCTGTTGAGGAAGCCAAACAGATGTCGTGTGGACAATTTCTGAACAAAATGTCTGGTAGAGTTGTCCGCCTGAAATAGGATGAGTAGACGCTCAAATTCTTTTTGTTGAATACATTGTGGAAGTATTGACGGATACATCGTTGACCTTTGTCGGAACTCGCTGATAAAGCATCTTCGTTCGTGAAACTCAATGCAGAGTTGGGCGTCTCTTTCAGTGTAGTGTTCGTTGTATACATAAATACCTCGGCTTCTGTGTGGCTTTTTTACTCGCAAATCGAACATGAAGATAAAGCCGAATCATTCGGTAAAATCCAACCCTGCGGTCATCCCTCGCATGAAATGATGCCATTTCCTTTGCACCCTCGAGTAGCATGGCAACCAGCCTGCGCTGTTTGTCCAACAATCTCCACAAACCAATCGACCCCCCCCGCAATCGCAATCTCAGTGGCCATATTGCGAAGGCCCCAACATGCTGGGCCTGCGTGGTATGGACCAGAGATATTTCCGTGGGTCTAGGAAATGGTACACTCGCCTGAAGTATTCCGTGTAGTCAAGAAAGAAGATGGGTGCACCCCGTTCTGCCCTACCAGCACTGTCATGCTCTTTTCCAAACAGCGGGTCTACGGCTTTAGTTGTGTCTAGTAATAATTATTACTGCGTTCAAACATCGGGTCGTTATGTTTCCAAAGGCCTGTAGTTTTGTATAGCAGAAACTATTACGCTAAAACTATTACAGTAGCCGGTATAATAATCCAAACCTGATGAGGTCGGGAGTGGCCTATGCTATCGATTGACTTAGACTCTTTGAGAGCTCAGTCCTTACTTCGCAACTCGCCAATTCCTCACTTCACAACTCACGCGCAATGACCCACCCAGCTTTCTCCTTTGTGACCGAGCTCAACGACAAGTCGTACGACTGCACCATCTGCTACGAGCCCCTCAAGATTCCGAGCCCTGGCGACATAATGAAGAATCTAGACGGCAACAAAACCATGGGCGATGAGAACGGCGAAGCGTTTTTGGAGGCAAAGAAAAATCAACACGAACGGTTGAAGGCAAAGAACGCGATGAAGAAGGCTAGATTGGCGCAGCTGATTCAAGAGCATTCCAGAGCTTTGCAAGTAGGATGGCTCGTAGCATACACCCCCCCCCTCCCCAAAATGTTGCTGCATTACTTTGTATACCTCATAATACATATTCGCAAGATTAGCCCAGCGATGCTTGCTTCGTCAATTTTCGAAAGGACGATTATAGAACCGTCTTTACCAAACTATTTATATCATGGACAAAGCAGTGGATATACCCGATGCGCGGGAAACGAATAGCAAGAATGCGCCGCGCACGACCACACTGACCGGCATTATCGGCCACAGCAGCATCAATTTTTCATCTATGTTTTCAATTTCTTTCATGACTTTCTCCATTTGTTCTGCGATAGCTACGCCGTGGTGGCTTGATCCAGTTGGAAACAGTCCATAGATGCTATCCTATTTACTTCCAGTCATACCGACATTGCCAAGCATATATAAGAGATAAAAGCAGTAATGAATATTCAACGTTTCCAGACGCACTATTCATAGGCATATAACGGCCTTATCGAACGTCAGCATACGTTTCGGAGCTACTATTAATAGGAGTATTTATCTAGACCAACTTCCTCCTACTTCCCAACTTCTTTTTGCACCATGTTCCGCTTCCTAAACAGCACATGACTACTTGGTGTCGCGTGACCTTGCTTGACTCAGAAGAAGCCTTTGACGATTACCGCGACGGTGATTTGTGCTGCACTGCAATCTTTCTCAAGATAGATTTCAACTCGTGCCGAATATGCGTTGGGTGTCAGACAATGATTGAGCATCGGCTAAAGTGCAAAAGCGCAACCTGCGATCAGTTTGGACAATGTTTTGATATACAAAGTACTTCATTGCACTGCCTCCGACAAGTGGCTTGTAATAGTAAACAGTGCTTCTCATTCACGAAGAGTTTATGTACAACTGTTCTTCCTGCTCGCCTTTCGAATAAAATGAAGAGATTTATCGGCGAGCAAGATGACATCGGGAATCCACCTCGCGTAATACTGGTGTATTTAAAAAGCGATACCAACTCCGAGGCGAGGGCGGCCTAATTAGACCACTTAGCATCCGTCGGCATAATTTGGCCGCATTTCATTTGCCGGTATAACTACGCCGCACTATGACGGCGTGAATCACTGTGCTGAAATACATGAAGGTATGCCAAAGCATCAACTCACACGATGTGGTACCTGTACATGGCCAAGATGTAACCTCACTGAAATAAAAACGCACGACGAGAGGAGACAATAGAAGAGACCTCGGGTTGTTCCCAAACGGTGGTACCAGCACGACTCTTGGGATACGCTAGATGGGTTAACACCCTTATTGGTTCTGGATTTGAGAAGTACATTTGTTAGTTCAGCAAGGCGCCCAACCTGTATCGAAAAATTAACAAGGAATGCTACCTAGTCGATCTTACGCTTCTTGTTGCATCCTCGGAACACGTGAGCCCTGTACGACCCGCTGAAAGACCCAAAGGGAGCAAATATACTCTCCCTCCTTGTTGCCAGAGCGACGCCGAGTTTACTGGTTCTTGGCTGCATCTGCGTTCTTGGAGCTGTAGCGGTGATGCGAACGCATCGCACTTGACTTTTCCATCTTGAGACCACAGTACTGGCTGGAGTAAGTCTCTGGCACTATACGGTTCACCACATCCGGCTCCCATTTCAGACCACGATACGAAATGTAGCAGTGGATACGATGGTTGACGGCGTCGTACGGCATCCCGTTATGGATAAGGTCTCCACGGAAGATGACACATAAGCCAACCGGAACCTGAACCTCACGGGCTTTGGCGTCGTCGCGAGCTGTAAATCAGCCGTCAAACACCCGCAGGCTTGTACCTTCTTCCGAAGCGAAAATCATGATGGCCGGTACGCGGGCAGCCTTGTTCTTGGATGCTGTAGCAATGACGTCTTCGGGATAGTCTTCATGGGGCTCTTGTTCTTGGCATCCTGGCTTTGACTACATGAATGAAAACACCGTCGATTGCCACGCATAGTCCAGGCATGCAGTCACAGTGGCTAAAGCAACTCGCAATTTGCAGATTGACGGCGACCTGACTTTGACACGAGACTGCTCACGGAAACTGTCGTCGTGGAGGCCTCCCACATTCTTGAAGACGGGCTCGTACGTACGTCCCTCCGCTTCAACCAAGAGGTCTCGGAGCGTAGCAGGAGGTAGAGCGAGGTCAACTACGATGTAGCCGCAGAATGGTAGTGGTTACTTGGGCGCCATTTCGAAAATGCAACGGACACGCCTTCTAAACGTATTTAGTTTGTATACAGTTCGCGGTGTTGATTTTAATGGATTCTGCAACGGACACGCTCAGATGCAACGGACATGGTTTGACAATAGCTTGGTTTTAGTATGCTTCAGATAATCGGTTACATCTGCAGATGTTTTCATGTAATGCACAAAATATAGGCGGTGGTTCATTTTTATGAAATAGCCCTCCCTGGAAATAGCCCTCTTAAGTTTTTCCCGACAACATCCGATGGTGGCTGGGGTTACAAATTGTATAATTTGACCTGTTCAGGTCGTACTGACCATCGAGTATGGTTCGGACCATTTCATGTATATTCTGAACCTTTCCTCCCAGCTTTCAATCTCATCCCTACAATCAACCACACGCACAAGGAACTACGCGGCGGAATATCGATGGTGGACTATTTCGCTCATGCATGTACACGGGCTTGAGGTTAAGGTAATCAGCGATAAATTTGGCCCAACCCCCCTGGACAATCTCCCAGTGGTATTGTTTATTCTTAGAGAAAGTAGTAGTAGAAGACGACAAGCCACCAACCAAATCTGCGCGATGGCCGCCAGAGGCCTTGCATGGTGTAGAACGTTATAACAAAGGACATCCGACGTTTTCCTATGAGGAGCTTCAAGATGTTCACGTGAAAACTACAACGACCTCAAGAACATCTCGGTAGCGACAACTTGTCGTGCTCTTAATCTTGATTTGGGGCTTACACAGAAAATCATCACTCGTGCCTCTAGAAAAAGTGCCCAAATAGATGGAGAACCTATGAATGGTTGATGCGAGATTCGTATAATTTATTAACAGTAAAATCTGTAAATGTGTTTACAGATTGCCAGCAAACTACAGGCTATCTACTCCTACCCAGAACAATTATTCTACAGTGATGAGACACCAAAAAGCGGGCGCCATGCCTACCGACGTTATGGCTGGTCCGCACGCAATACCAAATGTGTGGTGAAGCTGTCATTCTCTCGTGGCAAGCGACGCTCGATTTTCGCAGCTTTGGTCCACAGTGGTTTTTGTGGCTTGGGAAACTACCGAGGGGGCATTTACGATAACCCCATTCCACCGTGCTTATTTCAAGCACGTTGTACCGCGTCTAAATCCCTGGCCGCTGCCCAACTCAATTGTCATCCTTGACAACGCTAAAATTCATGGGTATAAGAAATCGGAGACCGTTGTGCATCAAACCGGAGCTCGACAACTATTTCACCCGCCGTACTAACTGGAGCTCAACCCGATCGAAGTCGGCTTTGGGTCGCTCAAGAAGTGGATACAGCAGCACGCCAATCTCGAATTCCCATTGTATCCCGACGAAGTTTTGGAGTAGCAATGGAATTGTGTAGAAGCACGATGGGCGATGATTTTTAGGCGTTTGCGGCTATTGTAGATACGATTCCACAACCTCACGTAGTGGTCTATTTGATTCACTCATGAATTAAGCACGGAAAAACATATAGTTCAGGGGCGGACGCAGACTTCAAATTATGGGGGGGCTGTAACGTGGCTGTTGAATGCCTTGAGGTCATGAGTGTAAATCCACAACTGAGTTTGAATTAGCTGCCAAAATGTTTATCTACGCTCTTCGCTCTCCTAGATCTCTTCGTAGCTCTCCTAGCAAACTAATCCTCAACATCAAGCATGTGCCAGAGCTTCAAACCTGAAGCCTGGTAAATGTCAAACATGCAGCTGTGCTGCTGGTCTCGGAGAGCAGCACGAGCGTTCTGAGCAGCACGTCACTGCGTCTCCTCCACGCTTGCCCTTGCAAGGCCGCACATGACGGATGTGCACCTTCTCCAGGTAACGTCCTTTGGCGAGGGTGGGCGTCCCGTATTCTTGCACCGCGCTGACTTCGAACGGTCCGTCGAACAGCAGTTGAATCTTGCCTTGGATGCCGGCGTCACGGCGCATGAGCACGTGGAATCCAGGGCGGTACGTCCACTTGGCACGCCCTTGGTTCTCGCACTCGTTGTGCGCGCGCACCTGCTCCACCTTGCGTCGATGCTCAGCAGTCCAGTCAGTAGTGTGGGCGACGTCGACGAGCATGTCGCGGCTGAATGCAGGCTGGGCTGGTGACGCCTTCAACATGGAGTGGTTGGAGGTCCTTATGGCGACCACCGTGTTGTTTAGGAAGTCGGCCCAGTCTCCTTGCGTCTGGATGTCCTTCGTCCGCATCTTCTCACCGATAACGCGATGCACGCGTTCGATGACCGCGTTGGCTTGTGGGTTCCTCGTTGTCGTGGGCAAGCTCTCTATTCCGTAGCTATCGAGCAGCTCCACGAACTCCCTTATGAACTCGCTACCGCCGTCGTGAATACAGCGCGCGGGGCGAGGGTGGCGTCCGAGCCAGTACAGGTCCATCAGGTACGCCGCCTCCATACTCGTTGCAATAGAGCATAGGAAGGATTTCAATGAGGCGGGTCGCAATGTCGATGATTGTCAGCGCGCTGACGCGCTTCTTGCCGTACGGGCCGATCCAGGTCCATCAGGTACGCCGCCTCCATACTCGTTGCAATAGAGCGTAGGAAGGATTTCAATGAGGCGGGTCGCAATGTCGATGATTGTCAGCGCGCTGACGCGCTTCTTGCCGTACGGGTCGATCGAGTCGACCGCAATCTCGAACCATGGCCGGACTTCGACCGACTTTGGCGGCAACTTGCCGAATCGGGTCGTGGGGTGCTTGGCCTTCAAGCACACGATGCAATTGTCCACGAGTTTGTGCACGTCGGCTTCCATGCCGCGCCAGTAAAACACTTTGGCTATCGTGCGCACCATTGTGGCTGCACCAGGGTGTAGTAGTAGGTCGTGGTAATCTGCACCAGGCGCTGTTGTAGTCGCTTGGGCACTAAAACCTTCTTCGACGTGGGGTCTACGCGCAGCATCGTGCCTGCAATCTCTTGCTCATCGCTGTCTCCAAGGCTAGTATCACGCCGTTGTTCATCTGCGATAACCCGCAGGTCTACAGCAAAACCGCCGTCCATCGCCGTTTCTGCAACGGCTGCCATCGTCGGCGTGGCAGTCCTTGCAGGTCGCTTGCCCGAATACCGGCACCTTTTTCTTTACCGTGGTGCCGTTCTGTTTCACCTTCGTGAAGCTGATCTCATCTGTCATTGCGAGTTGTAGTGTCGTAGTCGTCACGCTACGATTTACTCGAGCAAAGTGTCACATGGCTGTTGAATGTCTTGAGGTCTTGAGTTTAAATCCACAACTGAGTTTGAATTAGCTGCCAAAAATGTTTATCTACGCTCTTCGCTCTCCTAGATCTCTTCGTAGCTCTCCTAGCAAACTAATCCTCAACATCAAGCATGTGCCAGAGCTTCACACCTGAAGCCTGGTAAAAGTCAAACATGCAGCTGTGTTGCTGGTCTCGGAGAGCAGCACGAGCGTTCTGAGCAGCACGTCATTGCGGCTGCTCACAGGGGCATATTTCGTTAATTCATATATATGTCTACATAGGTAAGCGTCTTGCGCTTATGCCGCAAAACGCGTCAATTACTGCTTCTTTGTCGATTGCGTTCGCTAGATCACACTCAACAGCGAGGGGTATCAAATTGGACATCCACAAAGTCGCCCACTGTTGTTCTTAGGCTCGTCTTAATGCTATTCATTGCCAAGAACGCTCTCTCTGTAGTGGCAGCCGATACCGGGAGAGCCCACACTAGGCAAATGATGCGGTATAGTGTAGGGAACAACTCGTTGTGGTCGGTTTGAACTACCACAGAGCACAGTTTGTGTGTTGTCTTAGGGTGTTCGAATCTCTTGCCGAGACTAGCCATCGCTAAACATTGTGTGGCTTCATCCTGTAAGTCGTCAAGTTTCGGCTGAGTCGCCCGGGTAAAATTTGTCTGCTAACATGACGATAGTGTCTACATTCTAGTCTTGGAACTTTAAGCGCGGACTTAGAGCCCCGATCAGCTGCAACAGACTCAGAATATTATCGCCGAAGCGAGAGTTCATCTCAAGCGCAATGTCCTTCACAATAATCAAGTACATGTTGTCACGATAATGCTCTTCATGAGTTAGCGTTGAGTACGATGAGTTTAGCTGCAAAAATCCAACATAAGCTGTATTGACGGTGCTGAGAGTCAATATAACAGCTAACATAACATTCATACTGTATTTATTTGAACAGACACCTTCAAGTTGGCCCCGATCCTAAGTATGAAGGCTTGTACGACGGTCCATACGGGCCTAGCGACAGTTTTCTCAGCGTGGCTGATGACCCATTGGCTTTGCTCTTCTACTTTTTACCGCCGAAGCTATGGTCTCAAATTGCAGTCGAGAGTAATATATACCACCGGCAGACCATCTCCTTGCGAGCACGGGCCCATCGCTAGCGACGCAACGGTGGAAATGTAGAAGAACTTGACATAATTCGATGACGCCTCGCAGCTGTGTAAGACATAGAAGCTTGGGGGATTTTACGCGTTGTGGCGCTGCTGGTCGTGGGAATGCTGGTGCCGATACGAAAGGGAGTTGCTGTGCACTGGTCGCTGAAGAAAGTTGGCATGCTACCCGCTAATCGGTTCGGCACTTTTATGCCGAAGAACCGCTTCTTTCAAATCACGGGGGTGTCAAAATCTGTCGAACAAGTCGCTTCAAGCCCGCCGCGACCGAGCATGGAAGATTAGGCCCATGCTCGACATTATTCAGCGCACGTTTGCACGCGGCTACAAGATGCCCCTGGCCATTAGGTTCAACAAAGCCACGCTACCCACCCGTTCGCGGTGCAACCCCATGCGCCAATTCAACAAGGACAAACCGCATCGTTGGGGGACAAAGGTATTTGTTGCTGCATGCGCCAAGACGGCGTATTGCATGATGTGAGCAAGCAGGATTAACGTGGCAAGCTTCGGCTTGCAAGGCTTTTTGTTGTTGGTCCAAGTGCCTATGTTGGATTGGAGCAAACATAGTGTCTGGGCGGAGGCCCTGGTCATACATCATATCGCTTGCTTATGCTTCTTTGTGGTTGGATGTTTTAGAATCGATTGTTTTAGTGTAAAGCGGTGCAAAGACGCTTCTCCAAGCACCAGTTCCCAAAGCCAACAATTCTGGAGAAGCAGCTGTACAGCGCAACATGAATGCGCTACTGCCTCGATCATCGACGTCTCCGTGGCGTCTAGTCGTCACAGATCGATTTTATACCTCCAAGAAGCTGGCATTGGAGCTTCTGTATCGCCGCCTCTACCTTACTGAAAAGCTCCAAACGTACTGATCCGGATACGCCGAGGACGTTGTCACGGCGAAATAGACAAAGACGGTAAACAAACGGAAGGTGTTGGAGCCGCCGCACGGCACAAGCTTACTCAAACCAAACAGTTCACACAGATAACTGCAGCCATGTGGATGGATCGAAATCCAGTTCACATGCTGTCCAGCGGAGGCAGCCGAGAGACCTGCCAAGTCAGTAAGTTATCGTTGCACGATGTCTAAATGAAGTTCCTGTGCTAAATTTATGTATTGTTTTACAGTTCGGCGTATCAATGGAGAACCCAATCCAGTTTCTACACCGGGGCTGGTCCAGACTACCACCGCTGGATGGGTGGGGTCGACGTCCACGACCTGCTCCGTTTGCAGCGGTACAATATTTAACTGTACTATAAGACATTATATCTACTAGACGTGGCTCTTGTGAACGCATCCACCGTGTTCCGTTACAACAAAATAGTGAACAACAAGCGCCCGCCTAAACAATTCGCGTGTTTCGAAGAACTTATGGAGCAACTGCCTGCGGTCGACTCTGCTGCAGCTTTTGCCGAAATCGAGGTATGGCGTATGTTGCTCAGTCAACATAGGCGTTTTGTGGATAAAAGCTACGTTCAACATCAGGATAAGAAATGTTGCAGTTGATTTTTTGTAAAGCGACATCAGCAAGGGATCGAACGGCAGCGTCTCCTGCTCGCTCGAAATCACGACACAACACCTCGGGCCCAGAATTGGATAACGCAGGCGGTCATTGCCTTGAGGATAACCCAGACATCGTCGACAATGAGCAGGGCGTCAAACGGCACCAGCGTTCATGTAAGGTGTGCGCGCTTTTCAAGGTTAAGCCCGGGAAGTTTACCAATTAGGTTTGCCCCGAAATGCTCCAGGGGCAATCGGTGGTACATGTGGCTTGCTCTTCAAAAGTATGTTTGTATATCTAATAGTTTTGTGCTACCACAGTAAGTACCTATGTAGTGTTGTGCGCGAAGGAAGACAAAAGTCGTGTTTCCATATTTTGCATGCTGAATGGGGCAAAACAATATCCCGCAGCAGCTGCTGCAGGATCACAAGGTTCGCGACCGCCGGCCTCCTACTCATCCCGGTAAGAAGCGACGCATATTACTCATGCACGCAGTGAAGCTATCAGCAAGCTCGGAGCTGCAACGGGCGCTGGTGGGGGGGATGGAGAGGAGAATGCTGGTGAGAATGGGGATGCTAACAGCGCGGGGGAAGGAAAATCAATCAACGAGTGGTAGGCACCACGTCTTTGCACCTGTGCAATCAATGGAAACGTGTATTTTGCATAATTATCACTGGAATAATGCACTTGGTGACCATTGCTGGACGTTTGCAACGTTTCAAAAGTTGGACAAACTAATAAAAAGGATGTTTGGTATGTTGACATAGCTAACATTAGCATGCCAGCGACGTGATTCCGACGATATAAGAGAGATTTACGTTGGACGTATCTCCACTTTACACAGTAATATCCACTCATACCCGCACCGAACCCTGTACTTTAGTGGCGCTTCATACAAATCTCAAAACATTTATAGATGTGATAGATGAAAAAATACCCTTGTGAATAGCTCCGGATTAAGAATTGTCTCTTAGTCACAAACGATGAAGTGGTCGATGTACTGGTCAGCATCCTTATGGAATACCTGTATGCAGGGATCGAATAGCGTTCGGAGCCGATATGTAGATTTGGCTGAGCGGGGGGGGGGGGCTTTCAATATTTACAAGTTCGCATTCATTCCTCTTATATTTCTTAAGCCTTTCACCGCTGACGAAAACGAGTTCCCACTTAGGACATTGGTACTTAGACCGAAGCATGTCAATTTTCTTAGATTAGAGCGTGTGATTCTCGTGTGATAGAATATCCATATCCTCATACGTCTTGTCGGACCTACGGATAAATTAGAAGCATCATCCATCTTAAAGGCGGTACGTTTTAGTTGGAAGTAGTTCACAACCTCACCTAGCCGAATGAGGTCATTAGGTTTAAAATTCTAAATAGACCCAAAAAATATTTAACGCCTTAATTGAGCAGTAGCACTTGAATATCTCCTTTACTTGACCCTGAATTCTACGAGGATCCTTCTTAAGACTCTGGATTGTATACCATGCGATGCAGTGGAAGACGCACTTGTTATTGGTCACAGGCAGACCAATAACAAGTGGGAGCTTCCACATTTCGAGATTTTAGCTTAGATGTGTCCATATTTTGTGCTAGGATGTGGGAAAGTTGGAACCAATAGTTTATTTAAGTTAGTGCAAAAGGCCTCTCACTTTACAGACCCATCCTTGCAAGTCGATCATTCCAGCAGCTGATGAAGTTTGTATGTGGGTCATTAGGAAGTGAGAAATGTGGTAAATTTTCGGATGTTACCAGGTCTGTTCATTGGGAAGTTGATTACGTTCTAATTTTTACGCTTCATGGCGATCTCATTGTGGTATGGCAAAACACACAAATCGTCAAGTGTGGGTCCTAGCAACAAACTAACAACAATAGCCGAGCTAGTCGGCTGAGTTGGCCTGCGCGGGGTCTCTTTCGGGTCCCCAACGGTCCGGCCCAGCCGGGACAGTAGGTGTCTTGTGTGGCGAGGCGGGTGAACGCCTTTTGACCGCCAGGTGTATAGTGCTGTGCTCCAGACTCTGGAAGGTGCTTCCGGTTAGGAAGTCCTCCACTGGGAACGCCTGAACGTAAACGTCCAGGTAGCGTGTGCTCCTTGTGGTAACCCCTCTAGGTTCGTTTGTCTTCGAACCGGGAGATGCACCGCGGGGGTAGTTTTTTTAATATACCAATTTCGGTCTTTGGAGAAGAGCGTAGCGTCACCAACTTAGACGTAGCTCCAACAACCAAGATAACCAAAATCAATACAGAGTTATACACACAAATATACAACCGTTCTTATTCTTAGACCCTTGAACGGTGGGTCGTACACCAGTCAACTTTGCTGCACTTCCAGGACACTGGTCAGTCCCGGTCAGCTTTCACAAAACGCGCACCACCCCAGAAGTACTGGGGATAGTTCAATGCAACATCACTACCTATCACACAAGATGTCCTTCGATCACAATCCTGAATGGGACTTTCTTCCACTCTTTCCAGGACGTATACGGAATATGAAATGTAGGATCGCCTAAGCGCACACTACAACTAGGATATGAAATAGGGCAGATTTACCACGGGCTCCACACCCGCTACTCACCCTAATTTGGACTTGGAGTATTTGGGGCAGGAGTCGACACCTCTGGATGTCATTCCTCAGAGGGTCTTTCGCCTTCAGCACTTGATCGGGGCCGCCGGTATTTGTCCGGCCGAAGCTGTCCGAGCGCTTGCGGGTTACATGGAATATTGAACTCTGTTTGGTTTTATCTATTGTGGCTATCTTCCTGCAATAGACACACGTTCAGCTTTTGACTTACTTTTAGTATACCTTGAGGGGGGCGTCATCATCTTAGGCATCCTTGATCTCATCGTGATGTCGTGGGTACAGGCGTAGGACTTCAAGGTTCCACGGAATCTTCCTGGAACCTGGTTGGTCGTCCTGGTCGGTCGGATGTCACTTGGCTTGGTTATACCTTGATCCTCTCGTCCAGAGTGTCCATTGTTCTTCGGTGTTCTTTGGTGTTCTTTGCCACGTCCAGTCATGTCAAGACTGGCGGCCACCAGTCCAATGCGAACTGGGGCTCTTGGTCGCTCCCGTAGGCTAGACCCGTCGTCCGGTAGTTGATCTATCCAGACTTATTACGTCTGGGGTATTCAACCCGATCCATGGCTGAACGTGAGAACGCCACGTCCCGCAGATAACACCAAGTCGCGATTCCATACCCACTGATGTATCGGCTTTTCAGCCAATCACCATACTTCACAGTAAAAATCTCGATTCCCATCGTGTCACTTGTCTTCGCCGAGTTCCAACCAACCGGTTCATCTCTCCAGAGACTCGCCTGAGCCGGGCAGTCTCCGTTCACAAAACCCGTGCCGTCCACCAAAGGATGGATCAGTCACGGGCCGCCGAGTGCAAAAGCAACTCAGCTGAAAGGTTGCGGTGCCCTGGGACTTACAGGCCCACCGGCTCGCCGAGTTCGGCGAGACTTTTCTTCGCGCTTGGCGAGACTGCCCCTCCCGGGTACCTGTTGGTACCCTACAAGCTATGCCTCTCAGGTACCAACGGCAGACATACCCCAACCCTGTGCAGGGACTTACCGGAAGAGTGTACACTTGTCTTGGACTAGGAAAATTCTGCTCTGTTTGTTATATCTTTCAGGCGCCCTGAAGGGGCGCCTCTACTGTTCCTGAGTTCCTATACAAATACCTAATGAAATAGAGTGGTTTCGGATCTCGGCCGACCCTTCGCCGAGTTCGGCGACCTCTCGAGCTCAGTTGGTCCGGATACTGAGTTTATCCGGATCCTCGAACTCGGCTGATCCGGATGCTGGGCTATCTGGATGGTACTCTGTACCCTCCAGCCGAGTTGCCACCGTCGACCTTTTATCATAAGCTGCTTTGGTACCCTGTACCAGTGTGTGCCACAAAACTGGACGTTTCGTACATCACAACTGCCCCGGTCATGTCCCGAGCCGAGCTGGTGAGGGTCCTGACCATCACTCCGGTAGTCTCTTTCAGTCTCCAACCTTACCAACGGCTTCCACAACTCAGCTCGATGCCGCCGTCTGGTGCGTCTGCCACGCCTCCGGTAAGCTCTCCATCCTCGCGTGGCTCCACTTGCTCACTTGGGCTCACCTCGTTTGTCTTCTTGTTCTTCTAGTCTTCGGCAGCATCCTCCGCCGGATCTTCAGCTGCTCCTCGAGGTGAGGGGCAGCCTGTTGGGTTGACTTCTCGGCCGTCCCGGGCTCGTGGGGTCAGCGGTGAGCGGGATTCTCCCCTCATCGATCTGACAACTCCCCAGGAGTTCGACTGGGAGTCCGAGGGGTCTTCTAGCGCTGCCTCTCCCCACCCGCCGTGTCCGCATGGTGACACCACTTCGGACACCGCTGGCACGGGCTAGTCGAACTCGGCTGGACGGGTGATCTTGGCATCTCTCGAGGACTTGATTCGTCAGGAGGCTCACTATCGTCAACAGGAAACGGGGATTTGGCTCGGCTGCTGTCGTTCGCCTTTACACAGCCGATCCCGCCAGTCGACCGACTCCAGCGCCGAGCTCTCCTGGATGCTCGGTCGGTAGCTGAGCTCACCCACATCCTGCGTGGGCAGTACTCCCCGTTGGGTTCTGCTCAAGTCCATACTGACCTCCGTCAAGAACTCGGCGTTGTCCAGACGCTAAACGGAGATCAAGCTCGCCGACTGGACTCGCTCGCAACCGAGAATGCCAAGCTCCAAGACAAGTTGAAGGAGACTGAGCTGGAACGATCGCTGTGCGAGCGCGAGGCCAAGAAGGCGTCTCCCTTCCTCACATCTCTCCGCAAAGCTTTAGCCAAGTCGGAGGCCGCACTCAAGCTGATGCAGGAGAAGCAAGATCGGAAGATCAAGTCGGCTTTCAAGTTCTCGGCTGACCACGTCCATACGGTCAAGCGGCTGGATGAGGAGGTCGTGATGCTCACGAAGGCTCTCGCGGATCGTGATCACGCTTACGCCGAGCTCCACGCGGTATCCACCAAACACTTCGAGCAGCTCCAAGAATCGAATTCTCTCCTGCTGACAGACGGTTACCAGCCTCTTCGTCAAGCGAAGGCAGTGATCGACAGCTAGCGCCAAGTGATTTTGCGTCAGAAACGGGTCATTGCCCGTGAAGGGAAAATCACCATGCATGACACTCACATGGCGGCAGCTGCTGGAGCTGGGCTGGACGTCCCGGGTTGAGTCCGGCCGACTTGCAGTTGAATGCTCGGCTTTGTCGGACCTTGGCGATGCGCTTCCCCGAGGTGATGGATATACCTGCTGGAGAAACTCGCACGGTGGAGCTGATTATTCATCCTCGCGAAGATGGAGCTGCTTCCGCACCGCTGGATTCGACAAACTCGACTGGTTCGTCTCTCGGTTGGGGCTCTCGACAATCGGGATTTCCACCCATGGCCGGTGCGTCAGTGCCGGCCGACCCTTCTTCAGGGGTGCCGTCGGCGACTCCCGCCCAGCCCAGCTCAAGTGTCCAAGCCCCGCCGAGCAAATCTATCGATCAGCTGCACCGAGCTCGGCTGGATACGTTGACTCCGGCCGAGACGCTGCGTCGATATTCGAACCCGAAGTCGTCGACCGCTGCTGGTTCGCGGGTCAAGCCTCACGTTCCGCATTCTCAACCGTACGCCTGCCCACTTCCTGGGGAGGAAGGTTATGTCAAGGCGGTTCGGCAACTGGACGAGGCTGCTCGAGAAGTTGGAATTCCTCCAGCTTCTTCCTCGCAGCAGGAGTCGGGTCCGAATGGTTCATCTCCCGCCGAGTTCCAGGGGTTCGCATATGCAGACGACTCGTCTTTGTACTTCGATGGGTTCGACTTGCAGTCAGTCCCGTTGGTACCCTACTCGGCGTCTCCGACTTCTTCGTCCGTGCCAGCTACGTCCCCGGTTGTGTCTGCGTCCCCTCAACCTCGGGTACTCAATTTGTCTCGTGGCATGGCTCCTTTGTCGATCTCGGCTGAGCTGTCTGGGGTTAGTCCAGTCAACGTGGTGGTCGACTCGGCCGCCAATGGATCTACTCCTTCTGAGTCTGGAACGGTGACCCTAATTGCTGCTCTGACGCTCCCATCGACAGCCGAGTACCCCACCTCAGTGAGGTGGGTTCCGCCGGAGTCAGCTGACTCGGCCCCGACTTCAGGACCTCCTGTCTCGCCAACTTCGGGTCCGGTCACTTCTGGGCAGACTCCCAGCTCGGCGGTCGCTCGCCTGTTGGCTTGTTCTTCTCAGACGAAGCCCGTGCCGTCCAGGGTTCAAGCCTTCTTCTTCGTCAGCGTTTTTTCCACTGTGCTGACATCGGCTCCTAACGACTCCTCTATATCGAGTCGGCCAACCGTTCCTCCGGCATCAGCCTCTATGACTTCTCCGTCAGGTCGACCGATCCGCGCTAAGGCAGCTACGGCTCGGATGATTAGCGCCCATTGACTGGACGTGCTGGAGACACCGGATGACGTCGTCCTTGGCTCAGGTCGTTCGCCAGGGTCACCCGACCTGCTCGACTCGGCTGATGATCCTCCGGTGGATGGAACGTCGGACCACCCACTCTCCGTGTCGGATGGCTCGTCGGCGGCTGGGTCGGAGTACGAGGATGGAGCTGATGAAGGTTCTACCGACTCTCCCTCGTCTGCCCCTGTGAAGTCATCGGGTAAGACTCGGCTTCGTCGAACTCATATCCAGTCGGAAGATGAGGACGAGAACGATGATTCGGACAGCGTTCCGCTGAGTTCCCTTCGTTCGGGCAGTTCGATTCCTCATGGGAAGATGCAAAGTTACTTGCAGGCTGGTCGGACGCCTCCTGGACCTCCTGCTGAATCAGACGACAGTGGAGGTGATTCTGGGGATGGTCATAGTGCTCGCTCATCGTTGAAGAAGCACAAGCACAAGCACAAGCGCCACCACCGGTCTCTCAGTCCAGTTCCTTTCCAGTCGGCTCTTGGGTCGAAGAAGCACAAGAAGCGCCGGACAGACTCGGCTGGATCCTCGACCGGGCTGCCACCCCCTCCTTCGAGTGCGCCGTTGAGCTCGGCTCCGGCTGCTTCTAGCTCGGTTGGACCCACCAGGATCCTCTTTATCAACTCCCATGCGCACAACCGTACTGAGCTGCCGGCGGTTTTGCGAGTGCCGCTGTCAAAGATACGCACACGCGCATCCCAAGCGGCTTCGCGTGATTCTAGGATCACTCCTCAGTTAGCCCGACTGCGTGATCTCCGATTCGTGCATTATGGCTCGGCTCGCTGTTGGAAGGCGATCTTGAAGAAGCAAACTGGCCAAGTCTCGATGGATCTCTCGTCTGGGGAACCCCTCGTTACATCCACTCGATGTTGTCTTGAAGGAATCCGAGCATTCACAGACGTGTACGATCCCAGTCATCATGCTCAGTGTCTGCGTCGGCTCCTTCCGGACGTTCCGTTCTTCCTCTCGCCCAAGGCTCTGGAGGATGCGCGAGCTCGGTTGGCCAACTCGCCTAAGCCGGTCGGGTTGGTGGAAAAGTTGGCCGAAGTGTTTGTCAAGATCCGTGGTGAGATTCCGGACTTGGCTGGAGTTGCTTCGAGCTCGACTCGCGATGATCACCCCACTCGCTTCTTTGTCGCGTTGTACGAACGAGGTCATTGGTTGGTCGAGTCGAGTGTGATGATGGGGCTACATCCAGCTTACCATGAAGGCCGGACCTACGACGAGGTCGCTGAGATGCACGCCCTCTGGACTCAGTATCGCCTGGCCCGCAAGCGTCGAAGCGACGCCCTTCGGGCCTTGATGTCATTTCTCACTGATGATCTCTACTCGGCGGTGATGAAACAATTAAATGGACTTGCTGCGCCGGAAGCCGGTGCTGAGCTCTTCTTCGAGCCATCGGTCCTGTTTTACCCACTGGTCAACCTCTCATGGATCCCGTCGGGCAAGGATTGGAGTGGTGCAGCCGAGTCCGTGGATCGATTCGAGGCTTGGCGTACTTGGTGGGTTACTGACCCGGCGGAGCACCCTTTCAACACCTGCTTTCGCACACGGAACTTGGAATTCCAAGTCTTCGCTTCCAAGGGTATCGACCCCCGCATTGTCGAGGATTCGGTGGATGATGATGTCGACCTAGATGAACCCTCCCCACCCAGGATCTATTCGGGTGCTCGGATTCCCGTCAATCGCGATGGAATTCACATTTTCGAGGGATGTGAGGAGGGAGAACTCGGCTGGTCAGCCGACGACCCGGATCTGGTGTCTGGAAGCGACTCTCCGAATGTGCGCGGTCCGTCTGCCACGTCATCTATCTTCGGTGGTGATTCTTCTTCATCGCTCTCGTCGGCTTCTGGATCCGAATCGGCTGAGGCATCTACGCGGGCTCAACATTCCATGGATATACTGACCGACGTTGCTTCTGCCGCCTCTCAGTCGGCTGCCTAGTCTACCGAGTGATTCTCCGCTAGCTTCTGGATCGCCGGGCTTCTGATCGTTGACCTTCCTCTTTTTCAAAATTGATGCAGTTAACACATGTTAACGCAGTAATTGTCTTCGAGTCGACCCAGCCTGTTGTCTTCACTGAGTCGGCGGATTTCTTGTTTTGACGCAGTATCATCCTGCTGTCTTCACCGAGTCGGCGGATTCATTCTCGTGGAGTGTTAGTCTTCGTCAGCCACTTGCACCATTTGCAGCCGATTCGCGCGCTTCTTATTGCGAAGATAATCAAAGAGCAGTCCCCCACAACTCGGTTCCTCGTAGCCTACCCACTTGACCTTGAATTTTCGCTGAGTCTTTGCCGTGCTGGTCGAGAGGGGCAACTCGTCGTCCAAAATAGCTTCCACTTCGTAGCGGTCTTCTCATTCTTCAGGTTCTCAGCTGTCTTCAGGCAGTAATTCTTCGTCAAAATCAAATCGATCGGCTTCGCTGGGTTCTGATCGGAGCCGAGTTGTGGGTCTCTCCTCATTCTGTTTAACCGCCTTCAGTCGTGACACATGTACCACTGGGTAGAACCGGTATCCGCTTTTGTCTGGCAGTTCGAGTTCGTAAGCAAATTCTTCGACCTTCTTCTTGACCCTGAAAGGTCCGTGCCACCTGTGAGCCAGTTTCTTTGTCAATCCGGGTTTGACACGTTCCATGAACAACCAAACTTGGTCACCCTCCTTGAACAGTGATTGAGTTGACCCGGCTGGCGGGTCTTCCGAGTTTGGCAACTCGGCGGGCGGTGCCTCAGACTCGGTTGGGGGTCCCTCGGAGGTTGGCAACTCGGCTGAGTGCTGATCCTGTGTTGGGATGGCTCTCCTTTCGACTCGGCTGAGAGCTTCGTTGTGTTGTTTCGCTCTCCTTGCTTTCTCCTTCTGTTGGGACTCAGCTGCTAGACGTAAGACCATATCTCTCTGCCGGTTGCTCTCTCGGTGCCATTCTTTTGCCCCAGTCGAGTCGCTCTGCCCTCGGTTCCCCCGTTTGACTGACTCAGTCATCGCTTTGAGCGTGGATCGAGCGTCCCAGCCGTGAACCAAGTAAAATGGTGATTCTCGCCGAGTTGAGTCCCTTGAATTGTTGATAGCGTGTACTAGCTTCTCGGCTATGTCATCCCAGTCGGCCTGTAACGGATCTTCCACGTATGCCCGTACCGTCTGGACCATCGTCTTCACGGATCGTTCTTGTTGGCCGTTAGCTTGCGGCCGGTAGCTGAGTGTCGCTCTCGATCTCGACTGCATCATCTCGGAGAACTTCTGGAACACCTCGCTCATGAAGCGAGTATCGCGGTCATGCCGTATCAGTGAAGGTGCTCCGAATCGGCGGAACACACATTCCTCTAATACTTTGGCCACCTCGAGTGCCCCTGTCTCGCTCATGGCCTTCGAAATCACAAAACCTGTGATGTGATCTTGGAACAACAGCAACGCCGTATTTCCACGTGTCGTCTTGGGCGGCGGGATCACAAAGTCGAGTGACACGATGTGGAACGGTCGTTCTGACACCAGGTTTCCTGGAGAGTATACTTGAAGATGTTTTCAAGTCAGCCCATCTGCAATCTTTGTCTTGAGCTTTTGAAATGCGATTCCGCCTCTCTGCTTGGACTGCTACGGGGTCGACGCATTGCGCACTCGGCGTCCTTCCTGGCTCGGCCGAGCTTCCGCTGGGTCTACTAATCTGCGTGCTTCTGGTGCCTGGTATAATACTTCGTACTCGTTCCATTGGTCCTCCCGTGGCTCTCTAGCCGTTTCTTCTGCCCCAGGGGTCCCTTGTGGCTCCTC
Source organism: Phytophthora fragariae (assembly GCA_009729435.1). Taxonomy (NCBI): domain Eukaryota; phylum Oomycota; class Peronosporomycetes; order Peronosporales; family Peronosporaceae; genus Phytophthora; species Phytophthora fragariae. Next base: position 274,519 of record QQOI01000016.1, read on the forward strand.
AGCCGAGTTATCTTCAGCCGAGTTACTTTCAATCGAGTTTTGTGTTTCCTTATCTTCAAAGCGAACTCGGCGTGCTTGGTAACCTCGGCTACGAGCACGTTGGTTAGAGAATCTACAAGCTCAGCTCAGCGCACCTCACCAACCTGGTGTTAAGTTCAAGCTAGCAGCTCCAAAGCGAAAGGATGTGACTGAGTGGGTGGTTGCAGTCTGGGAAGACCTCAGCCCGGTAGCTTTAAGAGCGTATTCTCCTTCATTTTCAAGGGCACTGCAGCTAGTGAAGAGATAACAAGTACCGCTCTACCTAGTGACATTCTACAGACGTCTACTGCTGTCGCAGATGCGCTGCAACGATTGGGGCACCTTGATCGCCATCTTGGAGAGGTGCAAGATGACAGAGATGTAGTTGAGAACGCCGCAGCGGCGGAATTTGAGGTCCTACCAGACGATTAGTTTGCTGACTGACTAAAATTGTGTTTTGTACATCGTTTTAAGAAACTGTTGAGTTTTTGTTAATTCGGTTAACCCTACACCGTGACGATTGGCGGGTTGTCGGATGCTACTGCAGAAGTATGAAGGACAGCCTTAGCGCCCAGGTTTCCCAGATTCAGATTTTACTCAGAAAACCGATTCCACAGGTATTATCCAAGTTTCCATCACGCATCCAGATATAGGGGTTAAATGTAGTTCATTTGATTACGGGCCAAGAGCAAGTAGGCTTCTTGCTTGTGAAGCAAGGTGCCGGATGGCAACCCCCAAATTGGCCCGTAGTCAAATGAAACAAAGCACCACCCCCGTTGTCTTCAACAGCGTCAGCTGTATGTGAGAATTGTGCCTCTGGGCTGTATGGCCGCTGGGCGACTGCTGGCTGTATGGCCGTTGCAGGTTGGCTGTATGGCCGAATTGTACCCCTGGGCGTCTCGGCGCCCTTCTTCGCCAGCCCGGCGCCCACGAACTTGTGCGCGTACTCGAGCGTCTCGTTGGTTGTCAGCGTCGCGATGTGCTTGTCCGACTGCGGCACGTACTTGACGAAATGCGGCACGCGCTTGACCAGGTCCTTCTGCGGCACGCCGTTGTACGTGAGGGCTGTATGACCGCTGGGCATCTGCAGGCTAGCTTGCCGTCGCAGCTGGTGGTGCCTTCGCGATAGAATGCTGTTTACTTGGTCTTGAAGGTGCACACCTCACCTCGGCTTGGATCGGGGAGCGTCTGCGCCTCGGTTCGATCTTGCATGGAGGCTGCTCCTAGCGGAAGGCGAGACACCCCCCTGTAATATTCGAGCGTCCGTGAAGGTGTACGCGGGCGACGAACAGAGGAAGTGAAGGGTCAAGCTGGACAGCTAGCTCTTGTCGTTCCTGGTCATGCCAGCCACATCTCGTGGAGCTGACACATTGGACGTGGGCGACACGCTACGTGGGAAGGCCGAGAGCTTGCTGGGCTACGACCGCGAGGGCGCCTGATGCGCGTCCTCCTTGCTGGTGGGGGTCGCGGAGGATGCTGCTGTGCGGAATTGTCGACGCATGGTTGCTGCACCTCCTGCTCGACCTCCTCCTGAACCACATGGCGCAGCGACCTCCTCCACCACGACGGGGGTCTTCTCCACGAACTATACCTGTTCCTCCTGCTCTGTGCCCGCGGTCGTCCAAGAAGACGGCTGCGCGGGCTCCTCAGCCGCGGGTGGCGTGGTCCAGTCCGACGAGACGGCAAACGCGTCCCCTATCGTCTGCTTCTGCGGCAGCAGGTCCTTCGTAACGGCGGAGTTGGCCACGTCGGGATGGGGCCCCGTCTCGGCGGACGGCGGGGCGTCTTGAAGGTTGCTGGTCTGGAACGGGGACACGGCCCCGGGACTGCTGGCGGCTCATGCTGGCGGGCGACTTGCACTTCTTCAGGAGCTTGTTCAACAACGCAACCTCGCTCATCGGCGATGTGCCAGTCCGGGTTGCTGCTCTTGATGCTGCTGGCGACGCACTTGGAACCCAAGTCAGTACATCGCGTGTGACCCCTGATCTCCGTGTTCGCCGCCGACTTCGCCGTGGTGAAGATCTGTGTGGCGGTGAATTGCCGAATGAAACTACAGGGGGAGCTTTTCCCGCGCTGCCCAGTTTGCCCAATTTCTGCCAATAGCAGCGCCTTGATACCGCCAGTACTACTACGTACTACGTAGTACAATAGTAGTAGTACAGTAGTAACTTCCTTCTGCTGGAAAACGCGTTTTCCCCGCTCCGTCCGCTTCGCTCGACCGCCTTGCTAACTTGCTGCGCTCACTACACACAGAACATAAACCTTTTATTCCAGGTTATCTACAGATGTTTCTAAACCCTGCAGAATGCGATGAAAGAAATCTATCCGACCGGCATAAATTACCTGACCAGGTATAACGCGCGTGGAAAACCTGGATAAATCATGTGTGCGGAACTTGAGCAAAAGTGGAAGTGACGACAGATGGCTTTTGTCGAAAGAGCTCCAGCCAATCAGTCTTCAGCAGTGGAGTCCGGGTTTCGTTCAGGTATCAATACCTGGAATACTAATGTGTGCGCTACTCGAGCAAAAGCCAGAGTGATGGGCGTCGACCTTCGTCGGCATGGCGAGAAGCGGCACGTGAAGCCATCCCTCCAGCATAGCCCCATCATGTAACTCCAGGTGTTGTCCAGATGGCATCCAGGTAGTGTCCATTTATTGATTTTATCCTCAACTACACTACACCTCCTTCATCTTCTCGCGACTAGCGACGATTCATCTTCAGGATTGCTTCCAACATTGCACAGCGGAGCTTGGTGATCCCTGTCGGCGTTACGTCACTTGGAGCATCGTCGCTGACACAGGTCCAGAAGAAGCGACACACGAATACACCACAGCTATCACTGTCGGACTGAAGAGGCTCGGCCACCTCGACAGTCGTGTAGCTCGCTGTAGTCGAATGTGCAGCAATAATCTCACTCGCGATCTTCTTCAACCTCTGCTTGTTGCGCTTTCCATTCTTGCTGTCGTACGTCTTCACTTGTTTGGTATCTTGGTCGACAACGAGACATCCCCAGTGAGTGCCCCCGAAATTGACGGGCAGCAGCACAAATGCATGCGTCGAAGCGCCTGCAACGACGTCCTCCAATGTTTTGGATGAAAGCAGGCCCTTGCGACTACGTTTCTTCTGGGTAGCCTCACCATGCCCTTGCGGCGTGGCCGGAATCGTCACATTGTTCTTGTAGTTAGCCAGCACCACAGCAAATGCCTTTATCGCGTCATCATTGAGCCAGGCCGAGTCACGGAAGCAGTACAGATCAGAGTACGTCAGGGCGAATCCGAAGCCACGCAGTTCATTATACGGTCAGTTCTCCAATAGCTCGGTAAATGCACCGGCACACGGAGAGGGAGGGGCATGAGCAGCTCTTACCTCGCGGTAAAGCCACGAGCAACAAATAACAGCATCACGACATGTAGCTTGTAAGTTCCACAACCACTTCATAGCCTCTACCTGGTCACGCGTGAACTAGCCAAACTTAGCAATGGCCGCCACGTAACGATCACCACCTGCAGCGGCTTCGCCGTCACTGTCTAGCTCGATCTGTTCGTTCTTCGCAAGGCCGCCGCGAGTTGCTCCAGCGCGCTGTCAACTACAGACTCCAGTAGACGAAACCGGACTGTGTCTGGGACGAATTCAGCGTTGACGCGCCACTCAATGGGTTTGCCTTGCCCTTGAGATTTCACTTGCAACGTAGCCAGGAAGGATCCTACCTCACGAACACCAGGGTTAACATCGTGAAGTGTAGCCACCACTTCACACACGTCATTTTCGCGTAATAAATTCCGTAGGCTTGTGCCATTGTTGTACTCCATCAAATCCTTTTTTTGCCTTTCCAATCTGCGCTGCACGGTCGAGAGGGGGGCGGCCTTGCCGCCTGACATTGCCTGACAGTCGAACGCTTAACCCGCGTGAACAACCTTCACAATCGGCAGCTTGGGTTGTCGAATCGGCGGCCTGGGTCGGTGCCTCATCGTCAGATCCGTCGTCGTCCTGCATGTTGCCTTCTTCGGCATTGCCATCGTGATGATCGTCTTGCGGGCCCTCTCCCTAGGACGCACTCCCACCCGGAGCGCCACCATCGTTCCCACCACCACCACCACTGCCTGAGCCATCGTTACCAGAGGATGGGGGTGGCAAGAGATCCGTCTTACCATGCCTCAGATTGTACCACCACTTGTCAAGGTCGCTCATTGCAGACTCGAACACTTCGTCCGGAACCTGCGCGAGCTCTACACTGATACGGCCGAATGCCTGCTGTGCTCGGCGATACTTTTCAGCGTCGCTCAGAACCCCAGCAACGGCGCGGGGATTTTTCTTGAGCACCTTTGCCACAAAAGGCTGTTCAACTTCAGTCAATTCATCTTGTGAGAGGCGACTCTGGCCAAACCACCTACATATTTAACTCAAAACATGGTGAATACCTGGTCAATACCTGAACCAACTTGCAATACCTGGTCAATACATAGGTGAAACCTGGACATACCTGGGCGATATGGATGAGAAGGGAATGATCAGAGGGTTCCCGCACGTCTTCCGATACGCCATCGCGTGTCTGCACGGCAGCTTCATGGTTTGTGCGAACTCACAGTTGCATGTCCAGCCCTCCTTCTCGAGTGTATACTTGTGTTCATCACACTGGACGGTGACCGTAGTGCCATTGTCCTTGAAAGCGTAATTGTCAGCAATAGAGTCATCCGTTGCAACGTCATTGATCGCCGCTGCTACCCACCGTGTCGTCATGCCAAGCACAATAGGAAACGTCTCGCAACGTCCCGGGCATCTCCACCTTGGCCTTGTACTCTTCTTCCTTTCGTCGCTGGTAGGCCAGTAGGACTTTGAGGCTTGCACGCATAGTCAGGTGGCCCTTTAAGTAGCGTTTCAGCTTTCCGAACAAGCTTTCCACGCGATTGTTGGTGTGATTGCCAAAATGCGGCAGCCCAACACGATACACCATCACCCACATCTCGCAGCATTCGTCCCAATTCTTGTCAAAGTAGTCCCACAGCTCTGTGCGGTCTTCTCTGTGAGTGAGACTCTTGAACTCATCGCGATGAGATGTGTACGCCTCAGGCGTCCTAGCGTAGGTCATGTTGGTAATAGTGTGGAGAGCACATCTTCTTCGTATACGCCGTACTTCTTGGACTTTTGAATCGTTTCGTGCAACCACTTGATCACATGAAAATGACACAGTAGCACGCGAGCCTCTGGCAACTTCTTCCGGATGATATCAATCTCACGCATGTCCTTGTCAACGATGACAATCCGCACGAAGCGCCAGTGTTCGTTCGCCCGCTTGAAGTGGTCCATGCACTTAGCCATATGCCAGTTGCTGTTTGTCTCGATCAGTGAGTACTGCACGGGATGCCCGTTCCCGTATTGATCCATCGCAACCATCGTGAGAAGCTGGTAGTTATATCTAATAATAAAAAGACACAGCCTGGTCAAAACCTGGTAACACGTAGCCAAAACATGCAAATATAATACAGAGACTCACTGATTGGTCTGATGCGTGCAGTCCATTTGAATCACTTCTGGGAATCTGTCCAGCATAGCGTGCATATGACCGCTCGCGAAGGATATCACGCTAGTCTCGCCGTGCGCGTTCTCATGCACGGAAGACACATTCAGTGGCGACTCCAAGTTGAAATGCACGACCATCTCCGCCACTGCGTCGTCGTCAGATAGCTCAATTCTTAGCCATCAATGTCAATACAGTCAGTTTCACAGTCAACTCATGTTATCACAACGATAACTTGCCTTTCTTGTGCATCCGTGCAACCAGGTTTCGAACGTCGTCCATTGTGACGCGGTGGTTGGAGTTCTCACGAATGTAGTTGTAGATGCTTGAAGTTCCAGCGTCGGCGTCGACCAGCAGCTCAATGCCCGGCGTCAGAGCAGAGCCGACGGGAACCTGGCGAATATCTGGATAAGATCTGTAGATACCGTCGGAAATGGGGTGGTTATGGCTGTAGACTTCGCGCTTCATGACGATGCCCCACGTTCCATCTCGGCGCATGACGACTTGACCAGCATCTGAAACGGACACTCCGTGCGGCGGAGCTTGTGCGACGTCCTCTTCCCTGTCGACCTCTCACGCTCCTTCCAGCCGTGTGTGCAGATATACTTGCGCTGATACGGCTCCCACTTGTCGGGCACGAGCGGAATCTCGGAGTCTGGTAGCCCTTGGAAGCGAACCTGCTTACGCAAGTCTGCGTTGCGGCGAGCGACGTTAATCACCTCCGCGGTGACGATCTTCTGTCGCGTCGCCTCCATGTACTCCTGCAGGCTGACGTCAAGCAGAGACCACGAGTCATGCTGGGCCTTGACCGCTGGAACGTGGACCAGGACTTCGTCTTCGACGTCGAAAAACGGGATAAATTATCCCTGGATAATACCTGCCGTCAGACCTGAATAATACCTGTTCTACAAAACCTGGACGCAAAGCTTGCCGAAGTATGAAGAACTGAGAACCACTAATAGTGGTTCTCAGTTCTGGCAGCAGCAAGATAGCGCACAATCTAATCGAGCGGTGATTGGTGAAAATACGGTCGCGGTCTTGCTGCCGACCACTTTCTATCCTGTCTTAATTTTGGTGCAGGATAGCACGGCAGCAGCAACAAAGAGGTTCACCATCAAAACGAATATGCTGTAGCACAAGCGCATCGGAGGTGACCCCCCCCCTTTCAGAGCTCGCACGCTTGAAGGCAGATGTCCTCGACGTGGAAGGAGGCCTAGACTAACAACGCACGCTGGGCGACAGCGATGGACCTAATGCATCTATGAGACCGCTTAGTGTGCAGCTTTCTAGTCAGACTCACGGCGGAGAAGCCACGAAAAGAGAAGCCGAATCGGCTTTAGTGAAATCCAAAATGGATATGGCAGCAGTGCCCCAAGTTGCTGCGTACCGTGCATGCAACAGGGTTTCTCAGTGAGAATGAGTGAGTATGACCAAGACTCTGATTGGCTGAAATCCAGTGCCATTTGGTTAGAGTGAGTATGACCAAGACTCTGATTGGCTGAAATCCAGTGCCATTTGGTTTTGCGCTATCTTGCTGCAACTGAACCACTATTAGAGAACTTCAGATGCTGGAACAACTCTTGGACTTGGAACAAGTAAAATCTGGATAAAACTCGGATATATTACGGATAAATTACCAGCGGATGTTCCAATATCCGGTGATATAAAGCCGCGGCTTTATAAAATAAAGCCGCGATAAAGCCGAACGATAGATCGGCTTTATTTTGGATAAAGCCGTAAAGCCGAAATAAAGCCGCGGCCAAATCCAACGCTGTTTGAAGGGCACCCTTCATGCGGCAATAGGAGCGTCTCACGCTGCACGTCTCGCTCTGTAGGCTGCAGAAGGTAAAGACAAGTGTATTGCTTGACCACGAGCTGTTGTCAAAAAGACGGACCAAGGTCCGCTGGCTGGTTTAGCGACTGGTGTGCGACTTGCGTCGAGGTCAACGGTACATGTACCGGTATCCGTCAACTCTCCTGTCATTCTTCGTTTTCCCTCGGATTCGCTGCTCCACCACCAGAACAAGACACAAAGCAGCTCCAATCGGCCTGTTCAAACGTTCACCATGGAGCACCAACCGACTTTCATGGAGAACTTGCTGCGCACCAAGCCGCTGCGCGTCATCAAAGCCGAGGAGGCCGCTGAGGAGCTACCCCGTCAAATGGGGCTGTTCGACTTGCTGTGCATCGGCATCTCTGCGTCCGTCGGCGGCGGTATCTTCTCCACGACTGGCGATATCATCTCGGGCACCGCGGGTCCGGCGGCGTTCGTCAGCTGGCTCGTTGCCGGTGTCGTGTGCAGTATCAACGCTCTCGCGTACATGGAGATGGTGACTCAAGTGCCGTCGTCGGGCAGTACCTACGCTTATTCGTTCTACGCGCTTGGAGAGCTGCCGGCTGTGGTGGCCGCTTGGTTGGTCTCACTTGAGTATGGTGTGTCGGGGTCCGGTGTCGCCCGCAGTTGGGCTACCAAGGTGCAGGAGTGGCTGGTAGAGGAGCACCCAACGCACTCGTACCAGTGGCTCAACGAGGACTACACGAACCTGCTGGGTGCCGTTCTGATGGTACTGTGCGTGGCGGTGCTTCTCATGGGCATCCGCTTCAGCAAGTGGTTCATCAACGTGTTCACGACCATCAAGGTGTTCGTGGTGCTGTTCATCATCGTCGCGGGTTTCGCCTTCATCGACGTGGACAACCTCTCGCCGTTCGTGCCTGAGCGTCAAAGTGTCGACGGATCGATGGCGTTCGGCGTGCAGGGGGTCATCACGGGAGCGTCGTCCGCTTTCTTCGGATACGTTGGCTTCGATGAGGTGTGCTGTCTGGCCGCTGAGGCTAAGAACCCCAAAAAGGTCCTGCCACTGGCCGTCATTGGTACCGTTTTCGGCATCATGTTCCTCTCGTCGTTCGCATCGCTGGCGCTCTCTGGCCTGGTCCCGTACCGCCAAGCTCGGAGCTTCGGCGCCGGCTTCGACTATGCGGGGAAGGACTGGGCTGCGCAAATTGTTCGTGCTGGTGAGACGTGCACCATGCCGCTGGTGGTGCTGGTGAGCTTCCTGGTACAGCCGCGTTTGAACTACGCGCTGTCGTGCGACGGCCTGATGCCCCGTATCTTCTCCAAGGTCGACGAGAAGGGGAACCTCTTCGAGAACACCCTTATCACGGGCATTGTGTTCACTGTCGTCGCCTTCCTGGTGCCGTTTGACACGCTTTGGGATGTCGTCAGCTTTGGCATCCTGTTGTCCTTCAACATGACCAACTCGTCGCTGCTCATGGTCCGCATGCGTCGCCAGTCGCCTACCCTGGCGCCGAAGCTGATCGGTGGTATGGTTGGGTCCGCGTGGTTGGCTGCCTTCTTCTACCAGATCGGCTACTCGAACGAGGGTCACGTTTGGTGCCTCATTCTGGGCATTATCTTCCTTGTGCTCACGGTGGTTGCGACTGTTGCCATGTACTTCAAGTGCCCTCAGGATCATCCTGACGCCGACAGCTTTTCCTCTCCGCTCGTGCCGTTCATCCCCATGATTTCGGTGCTCGCCAACTTCTATCTTGCCGCGCAGATTAACTATACCGGCATCTACGCGAGTATCGGGTGGTTGGCGGCAAGCGTCGTTTTCTACTTCAGCTACGGATACAAGCACTCAGCTGGCCGCACTGGATGGAGTTCGCTGCTCAGCCTTCCCCGCGAATCCTCGCTGCGTTCGCCCATGATCTCGGTGGCCACCGACAAGAAGCAGCTCCAGGAGTAGGTAGACCTCGAACAACTTTGTTAATCGTACAAGTACATCAGTAACATTTCGACAGTACTTCGAAGTACATTTGACCGTTTAACTTCTCCTGCAACGCTGAGGCACAGATAAACAGTGAAAGCTTATTCAGGTTCGACTGTCGAAGCCAGCATTGCCATTTGAGCTTTCGCAGCCTCTGCAGCTGTGCGGAGCTCAACGTAAAGATCCATATTGGCCTCGTGAGAGGGTTTGAGCTGTTCTAGAACGCGCTCCACGAGTTTTTGCGTGACAACCGACGGAACGTCCGGCGAAGCTGCTACGTGACGGTGGAGCACGCTCATCAAGGTAACGCAATTGGCGACAAGTTGCATCGTCTCCGGCAGCACACTTCCTAGATGAACGTCGTTAGCTGGAGCATTCAAGCTCGACAGCGTCTTGTCTTCGTTGACGACATGCAAAGCCGATTCGGCCACCACGTTAGTCGCTTTCTGCTGACTCGCACTCAAGAAATCGATCGCCCAACGCATTTGATCCTCTGTCAGCGTCTCAGTTGGCGCCAAATTAGAATCACTATCCCAACTTTGTCCCTCTGAAGGATAAGCTGGGGTCATCGGATAGCGTACACCTTCGACCGGTTTGCTCGAGGAGAAAGACTGGAGGCTTAGTAGCGCAGCCTTCAGGTGTGCGTTCGTGGTATCCAAATTTGCAGCGAGCCACGAGTGCTGCTTCTGCAGCTGACCCTTCTCACGCGAGTCGGTCCAAACGAGATCTTTCACGGCTGCGGATGAAAATGCCGTAGGCGTTGTCCACAGGCTGGACTTCATGGCGTTTTTCTCGTGCTGCTGTGTCTGTTGTTCAGCCACGCGCTTGTTCAAGGTCCTCATGGCTACAAGAATCTTCTCCTTGCGATACAGTAGGGTCTTTACGGCGAGGACAACGCGGATTTTCTCTCCACGGAATCGATCGCCAACCGTGTCATTTGCTTGTGGTGTAACAAGTGATGAACCACTTCCGCGGGTCACATTCTCGCGTCGAAGTAGAGTCGTTGCAGCTAGTGGAGGCTCTGCAATGCTAGCTTCAGTCCTTCCTGACCACGGGGGAAAGTCCAAAACCATGATGTTGTCCAAACTGCACGTCACCGCTTCCAGTCGCGAAATATTTCCGCAGTAAAACACTTGGCATGTGTCTTCAGTCGCGTGAAAAGCTGCCACAGTCGCAAGCCGGAAGCGTCGTTCTGACTCCACCCAGACTGCCAGCATTGCGAAGAAACACAAACCAAAACGACACGTAAGTTGTGTATAGGAGCAGTGACTGTGCAAGATAAGTCAGAGCTCACCTATCACTGCAACTCCAACTCGCAGCGGAATACCACAACGATACGGCCACGTCCTATCCGATGGCTTGAAGAAGCAGCACACAACCGTCATTACTCCTCTCACAACATCTCTCATTTACACCCTCTTCTTACCATTTGCGCTGGATCGAGTCGACGTTTAACCGCACGGTAGGACTCAAGCTTCTCCTTCTCCTGGGTGAAAAACAAGGGACTAAGACGCCGTGGTCGGCCCATGGAAGCTCGCACCGACGACCAGATCGGCCTCGCTGCCGTCGTGATCTACACAATACACACCCAGGTAAGTACGTAGCCACGAATACACAGCTCATCCTGTCCACCTCGCACCTTTCCGAGCCCCATGCCGTTCAGACACTCCATGAACTCATTATGCCGGAAGAAGTCGACGTCCACATACGAGTAGAACCAGTGGCTCCAGGGCAGGTCGAACCTCTTGCCCTGCACCTTTCCCAGACCCGAGTCGTCTCCCAGCTCTAAAGGCAGCCACGCCCTCGATCTTGAGGGTGCGATACTCTTCCTGCCCCTCTGCTTCCTAATGTCCACCGCCGTCCTCTGGTCGTCCACCTGTCCATCCCCCTCTGCCCTAATCCGCAACGTCGCCAATTGGTCCTTGGCTAGAAGCTTCTCCAGCCGCCGCTTCTTCCTGCTCCTGGCCGCCGGCTCCTCCTCCTGCTCCTGTTTCACGTCCACCGTCTCCATCTCCACGTCTGCGTCTGCATCTGCGTGTTGGTCTGTTAGCCCTTGACCCGCTCTCTGATTGGCTGAAAGTTTCTGCTGCTGCAGCTCGTCCTGCATCTCGTAGTGGTCCATCATGATGGCGCAGAAGCCCTCGACCGACGCCTCGGGGAGCGACAAGTAGCCGCGGTGCATCTCGAACAGCGCGCGCACCATGGCCTCCGAGCGCAGCGGCAGGCGCTCCTCCAGCTTCTCCCACTGCCTCCCGTGCGCCTTGAGCAGGATGTAGAACGTGCGCAGCTCCTTGAGCGACCAGCGAGGCCCCAGCACCCGCTCCGACTGCATGGTTATTGCGGCGAAATTGCAAATGATGTGCTTTCAACCAATCAGAAGAAGGTTGTTACCGTATAATAGAGAACCTTTTAGATCCTGGACTAAGTCAGGTTTTTGGAGCAAAAATTGACAGAAAACGTATGAATTCCCGCAGGTCCAAAAATATATTCCAATGGAACAACGCGACCCTTCGTTATTCCACTGGGTGCACTGTTCGTGATATCCGGATCCACCCGTTCAATCCAACTGCAACCGCCCATGATATCCGGATGTATCCGTCCAATCAAACTGAAGAACGGGTGTAAGACGAGCTCACTCGCTCGGGGCGCAGACCAAGGCCTCTTCTCCGTGATCATGTGCCACGAGGGCGCTAACGTCGTGGGCAGCGTATCACCAGCGTCAAGGTGGGCGACCGCATGGCGCCGTGCTACACCACCTAGTGCTGCAACTGCAAGTTCTTCAATTCCGCCATGACTAACTTATGCTCCGTCATCCGCTGCACACAGGACCGAGACCTCATGCCTGACGCGGCTCACGTTTCACGTGCAAGCACAACGGCGAGATGATACTCCACTTAAGAGCACACACTCTCCGAGTACACGATGCTGCCCGTGATCTCGGTGACCAAGATTGCCCCCTCGGCCACGATGGACAATGTATGCTTGATGGGTGCGGCATCTCCACTGGCCACGGCGCTGGGGTCGGCACCAGGATGTGCTTGGAGGAGGGCTTCCGCAGTCTGGACTACACGGTCGAGTGCATCGACCACCACGAGACCATGTGTGCTGCGCTCTAGTGTTGCCACATGGGCTGAGGCAAGTCGTGCATCATTGGTGTTGCTGCTGCGTTGCTCGTGACCGGCTGTCGCTGGGCTGGCAGCGACTTCGGTGGATTCAAGAGCCACGCCTGTGTTCCCGCGCTCATGGACAAGTACATGAAGAAGGAGGTCCTGGTGGACAAGTCCATCACGCACAAGTTTGGTCTGCTCTAGATGAACGAGGCGCTCCACGCGATGCATCAGGGCGACATAAGTGTCTCTGGTCTTGTTAATACTGCTAGGTTGGATCCTTAATCAATGTGCATGTTGAAAATAATGACCCTCTTCTTGCTTTGTTGTGTGATGCATCAGAACAGTGGCATCTTGAACTAGCAGCGCTAGTACGATTTACAAGTGCGACCAATACCCCGTTTCCGCTGCAACTCACAGGGTTCGAGTTTTCACACGTTGCCGCAAGGATAAGAATGCTCGCCACCAAACGCAACTAGCAGAAGAATGAAAATGAAATGCACAAGTATATGCCAATGGGTCATCCTTACGCGAAGTTCGAGCTATCTAAGCTTGAAGTGACATACTTAAGTACGGAGTTAATCCAAATGTGTTTTCTGATGGAAAAAGTGTCACGAGGCTGAACTTTTGTCCTCGAACACCAGTCAGCTTCGTTACCTGTGGAAAATTCTTATCATTGGTCCGGGGGAATTCTGTTGTATCTGGCTCAGGAATGGCCTCGTCATATCCGCTGAACACCATTTGCCTGGGCTCTTCATCTTGTAGGCTGAGGGATTCTTCGGACTCTGATTCGTCTGGACCGTCAAAACTGGATGCGTTATCGGAATGCTCATGTCCTGATGAGTTTTCATCAGCATCTAGCACATCAAAAATGTCCTGCCAATATTCGGTTGTGTCTGAGTCCGGTGTCTCCTGGTGCTGGATAATTTGATTTTCTTGGAGTTCTTCCATGGTTACCGGGGGGATTGTTTCGCAATTACCAACACGCTTTCTCTCAGCGGCGGCAACGATGCGCTTGAGTTCAAAGCGCTCTTTGCCTTCGTTCTCTATCTTGTTCAGCTGACGAATTTTTTGGCGGATTAACGAAAACTTGCGTGCCTTTTCAGCGGTCATCCTGTTTCTCAGCGCTGTATAAATCGCAGCCAGCTCACTGAAGTACCTTTCGCATGTAGCCGTATTCACTGCGATAGAGAGGATGACGGCCGCTAGCTTTGGCAGCTTTGAAGCAGGTCGTACATCACCCGCAAAGCTCCAGTACTGCCCAACATTTCCATTGAAACGGACAAGTGAGCTATCGACGAAAACGCCACGATACCAGGCGTGAAAATCGTCCGTTAAGCCTGTGATATCAGCTGCGTTTTCGACGAAGCGTCGATAGTAGTATGTGCCATATCCACACAGCCTCTCTAGAAGTCGTAAATTTGGTGATTCCTTATGCATCGCCACAGAAACATCAATATGTCGCGGATGTAGGAAAAGTGCCAACAGCATTAACGGCTGCTCGCACTGGTGCCATCTCTTCTCCGCGAGCGATACCAATCCCATGTTATCGAAGTCGCCTAAAAATCCACGGTAAATATCTCGATATGATATCAAAACGTCCGCTAGAGTGTTTTTATCACGCTGTAATTTATAGGAAACATTAGAAAGGGGGCGAATTACCTCTTCAGCAGCTTCTAGTCGATACCAAAATGTTGGGTCACAAAAAACGCGGAGTGCTTCGGGAAACGCATCATCATCGACGTACATAATGGAAAATTGCTTTAACGCATTTCGAACACGCAAAAGCGACGCAAAACAACCTTGCATACTGTTCCAACGGGTTTCACAGAGATTGATAAAGCCCAAAGGCTTTCCGTACGTTGACGTAACAAACATTTGTGCTCGAACCAACCACTTTGACGATGACGTGTTCAACGCTACTGTCGCCTTCGATGCCTGCTTCGTCAGCTTGCGAAAAGACGAGTTTAAAACTGACCTCACCAGGTTGTTGATGTCATGAGCGAAACAGTGCACGTACGCAATGTGAGGATGGCGAAGAGCTAGTATACGCCGCGCACGCCCACATTGACCGGCATTATCCGTCACTACAGCTCCAATTTTCCATCCCTTTGCCTCAACCTCCTTCATCACATTTTCCATTTGCTCTGCTATTGCAACACCATCGTGTCTGGATCCGGTCGGAAACAGCCCGTAAGTCACGATAGTACCGAAAAGCGCGAGCATGCAACCCAGCAAGTGCAACTTGGCAATATTTTGCCAAACATCAGATAAGAAATTCAATCTCCCACCACTAAATTCCAGCCTGTTGCCCAGTGCAACAAATTGGTCTTGTTCTTGAACGTTGCTTTCCTTATCTAGAATTCGGCCCATATCTTTCCTCTTTGGAAGAGCGCTAGCGCATGCCTTGTTCAAGAAGACAAAAAGGCGAATCGTTGATAGCTTCTCGATAAAGCGATCCGGCAAAAAATTATCAGCTTGAAAATAGATGAGCAGACGCTGAAATTCCTCTAGTTCATCGCTGCTGAAGACGTTGTCGAAATATTCACGGATAAACCGCTGGCGTTTTTCAGAGCTCGTTGCGGAAACATCTTCACTCATGTCCTCTTCTGCATTTTTACGTAAAAATCCACGCAATAGTGTCTGCGTAATTTGTGGTGGCTGGACGATGTCACCACGTTTGATGGCATCTTGGTAGTATTCCCAACGCTTGAGATGGTTAGTATAAGTCGTTGTCCGCCCGGAAATCACCTTTGGCGCAGGTGGAGCGTCATTTCTCGTTGTGTCGCCGTACGCGGCTAGACAGTGCTTACACACAAGCTGAGCTCTTCCTCCTTTCTTCGGTAAGCCTGTTTCGGTGAACTGCTGCTTCTCAAAACTTTGGTGGCGTCCCATTTGGGGCTTGGCGAGGTCAACCGGTCCGTGAGCAGGCCGAGTTTTGTTGCCGGCCGACGATGACTGCAAAACTCCTACCGGGGAGGGGGGATTTTATACTGGAGGACAAATCGTGGTCACATGCTCCCGTATCGTGGTCACATGCTCCCGTATACCGACCACACTACACTGTATCACATGGCGTATAGCGTCGTGTATACACATTGCCCCGCGGCTCTATTTTGGCTGCCGCGGCTTTATATTCGGCTTTTCGGTCTTTCCCCGCGGCTTTATAATGCATGCCGATCAGAGCACAAAAAAAGGATAGAGAGAGAGAGTCAGCTGGTTCAATTTAACTAGTTACCTACTCGAGCAAATAACTTAGTTGCTTGAAAGCTGAGAGATTCTTGTCATCTACCATGACTTCGCTTGCATCCTCCTCGCTGTCTCATTCTGCTGGCTTGGGACTTCAGACGTCACGGGGGGGCACTCCAAAGAGGTCCCGTGGACTCGTTGACCAAGTCCGGGGTTAGTTATACGTGCACGGTCGATCCGGATGGTAGCTCATTGGTTGGGGCACTGCATCGCACTGGGACAGGGGACATTGGACGGGCACGGGCGACCGGATCTCAACCGGAGCATTTACGCCATCTAGCTTGCGCCTTGACACTGATCCTGACATCTCCTTATGGGACGGAAATTCTTGCTCTCCTTGACGGTCTTGAAGAAAACGTGCGCTTGCGGAACCTTGTCATCACTGGACGGAGAGGTGTCTGGACGTGCTTGCTCCTACAAATACGGTCCGGTACTGGATCTCAACGGGGCATCACGGTCTCGGAGGAGTTCACTACCATGGAACTGGGCTTGGGCGCAGCGAACGGGGTGGCGTCTTGGACTTGGACGAAGAAGAGCAGGAATTAATTCGCAATGGTTCAGGGGGTCGACACGCTCCGGCGGCCGACGCCCCCTCCCCTCGGGTCGTAACTTTACGGTAGGCTTCACCTCTCGGGTTGCCCACTGCGCTGCCCCCGCGGCGCACGCAGTGGAGAGAAGGCCTCCCCCCTTTTTACCTTGGCCTCAGTATGAGGGACTTCCCACCCAAGGCAAGGGGGCCAGTTTTACTGGCTCTCGGAGGTCTTCGTCTCTGTCCGGACTCTGGTCTGCGGGCTCGGCCGCAGATTGGGAAGTGCACACAAAAAAAGGATAAAGCCGATTCCTTGCGGCTTTATCAAAAACACTGCTTCAAAGTCGGGCCAGTCGCGCGCTGCATGTTGCACCGATTGGCTCGCGATGGACAAACCGTTTCTTTGGTCGCAAGCTGCTCGCCAAGAGAAAAGACAAAGATTGGATGAAGCGATGAGCCCGTCGCCACGTGACACGAGGCATTTGCTGTAGTCGCGATAACAAAGCTGTCTCCGGCTCGAGTGCTCCACTCTCCCTCAGAGCGAAGCCGTAGATGAATATAAATGGTAGCCCAATACACTGCGGTACACATCGAAGTCGTGCTGGGATGTTGGCTGCAACGCATCGGAGCAGTGATTTTGTAAGATACGCCGATGGAGATGCTCGGTTGAGACGCGGCAGCGGTGAGTCACTCGATTTGAGCGGTGTTTTAAAGTTTGAATTTAAAAGCGGTTACAGTAGCTTCTCCTCGCTCCTCTCCGGCATTTGTCTACGGTCCCATTCGTCTACAGACCGTAGATATGACCCGGTACATCTCACTGCGAATTCGGGCAAAGTTTCCCATCCGATTGGCAATTTGCCGCATTTCGCTGAGGAAGGCACAGCGAGCACAGCATGGTAAGCCGAAACCGAGCAAGGAGTTATTGCCGCATGCGAACGTTCATCCTAAATGCTCCATTTCGAGCGGCCATACTCAAAAGCCACTGCTACACATAGAAGATCACCATTACATGTATGAATGAGCCACACTGTGGCATCGGAACCGAAATTTCACTCGTTCTCAACGCAAATGAAACGGAAAAATGCCGTGAAATTCTCCATGACTAGGATTTGGTGATCATGCTTCATGCTGCAGCCGCATCTGTGCACCGCTCATCCGTTTGGCTGATTGGAAGAGTTGTGCGTTTGGCGGTGCCAGTGTCGCATCCTGGACCGGCTCCGGATCTCTTTCTTGCGAGCCTCAACCTGACAGTGCAAGTTGCACTGTCAGGTTGAGGCTCTGCAACAGCTAGTTCGGGTGGTCATTTTCTCGGTTGTTGTATTATGCGTGGATGGCGGTCAATGGGATGGAACTCTAAGGTTAACACTTACGCTAGCTGCGCTCGAGCTTCTCTACATTGTGCTAAGTTTTCGCGCCATTTGGTGGAAGCGGCGACTTAGCTGCTGCAGCTCCGCGTTCTTGGCCGACTCCGTTGCCAGCGCGTTCTCAAGCTCTACGATCTGCTGCTGCTGCTCTCGAATCGTCCCCGTGGCGTCTTCACACTCTTCTCCGAAGCTGGCCTGTTCTTCCTGCTCCACGAGGCGGTCGACTTCTGCTCTGTGATGAGCATCAAGCACGAGCATGGCGCTTCGGGTGGGATGCGAAGAAGACTCCGCGTCTTCGACTTGGGCTGTCTGATCATCGTCGCTGTCAACTGTCGACCAGCTCGACCAGGTCGTCGTTTCCGAGAGCAGCTCATGATGCAGCTGCAAACCAACCACCTCCCGTTCCAGCACCTTAACGCGCTGTTGTAGAGCCTTGACATCAACCTCGACACTCGAACTGGTCTCAAGCTGCCCGGGAACTTCACGCGACTTGCCGTTGTCACTCACGTTGCTGATCTTCTCGGTCGCTCCACCACCCAGCGCTTCATAAAGAGCTTGCTGCTGCAGTTGTCGCTCCACGTGGTAGACCTGCAGTAGCTCTCGGTCTGGCGCGATTTCGCGTCGGAAGACACGGTCTCGTACAGCTTCTAAGTGCACATCATGCAGCTCCGAGAGATCAAACGCCTCCAGCAGCTCCGTTAGGTCATGGACTTGTGCGCGCAACGCTGCATTTTCCCGCTGGAGCATCGTGTCGTACGTCGATGCTGTCTGCATAAAGCTTCTCAAGACTTCACGCTGCGGTGATAAGTCTACATGTATTTGCTTCCGCTCGTGTTTATTCATCGCCAATGTCGTCGTGGAACTCCGGGACACGAACTCGCTCATCAATGTACTGCTGTTTTCTTGAAGGCGCGTCTTCCTGAAAGCAACGGTGAGGTACCGCTCCAAAGTGGTCGTCCAAAGAATCGTGGCTTTTCTCGAAGAACAAACCGAGGTTGGGATGTTGGTAAAATGAGTCGACACAGCCCAGACGGACGACGTCGAACGTTAGCGTGCGCTCCTGGTGTGTGTATGTGTTTGATTTAAATCGTCTACTCCTGGAGCTGCTTCTTGTTGGGCGAGATCATGGGCGAACGCAACGAAGACTCGCGCGGCAGACTCATCAGCGCACTCCAACCAGTTCGGCCAGCGGAGTGCTTGTAGCCGTAGCAGAAGTAGAAGAGAACACTGGCCCCCATCCACCCGAAACTCGTGTAGATGCCCGTATAGCTCAGTTGAGCGGCCAGGTAGAAGTTGGCTAATACCGCAACGGTGGGGAGGAACGGCACCAATGGGGCAGTGAAGTTGTCGCCATTTTGAATCACCTGCGGGCACTTAAAGTGCATCGCGAAGCACGAAGCGATCGTGACCACGAGAAAGATAATACTCAGAACAAGACACCAAACGTGGCCTTCGTTCGAGTATCCGATCTGGTACAAGAAGGCAGCTAAGCAAGCGGAGCCCACCATGACACCGATGAGTCTGGGGGCCAGCGTAGGAGATCCCTCGCGAATGCGCACCATGAGCAGCGACGCCATTGACATGTTGAACGACAGCAGCATTCCGAAGCTCACAATATCCCACAGCGTGTCGAACGGTACCACAAATGCCACCACCGTGAAGAACGCACCAGAGATCAGCGTGTTCGCGAAGAGATTGCCGTTTTCGTCCACCTTAGAGAAGATGCGAGGCATCAAACCATCGCACGACAGCGCGTAGTTCACACGCGGCTGCGCGAGGAAGCACACGAGCACCACAACAGGCATCGTGCAGGTCTCTCCGGCACGCACGATCTGAGCAGCCCAATTCTGGCCCTGGTAGTCGAATCCAGCTCCGAAACTAGCGGCTTCCAGGTACGGGATCATGCCCGACAGCGCCAGCGACGAGAAGGCCGACAAGAACATCGTGCCAGTCACCACACCAATGACAGCGAGCGGCATGATCTTCTTTGGGTTCCTAGCCTCAGCAGCAAGGCAGCACACCTCATCAAAACCGGCGTATCCGAAGAAAGCCGACGACGCGCCCGTGATGACCCCCTGCACGCCGAACGCCATGGTGCCATCCAGGTCCTGGCGCGGCGGCACGAACGGTGACAAGTTGCTCGAGTCCGTAAAGTAGAAACCAGCAGCAATGATGAAGAGCACGACGAACACCTTGATCGTCGTGATGGTGTTGACAAACCACTTGCCGAAGCGCAGTCCCACGAGGAGAACCCCCACACAGACCGCCGTCAACACAGCGCCCAGCAGGTTCGTGTAGTCCTCGTTGAGCCATTGGTACGTGTGCTCCGGGTGCTCCTCCACGAGCCACTCCTGCACCTTGGTGGCCCAGCTACGGGCCACACCGGAGCCCGAGATACCGTACTCCAGCGTCAACAGCCAGGCCGCGATCACGGCCGGCAGCTCACCGAGCGCGTGGTACGAGTAGGCGTAGGTGCTTCCGGACGACGGGATCCGCGTCACCAGTTCCATGAACGCGAGCGCGTTAATGCAACACACGACACCGGCGATGACCCAGCTCAAGAAAGCTGCTGGGCCTGCCGTGCTGCTGATGATCTCGCCCGCTGTGGAGAAGATGCCGCTGCCCACTGTGCTGCCGATGCCGATGCACAGAAGGTCGAAGAGGCTCAGGTGGCGAGGCAGCTGCTCGGCCGTCTCCTCGGCGTGGATGACGCTCAATGGCTTGGTGCGCAGCACGTTCTCCATGAACGTAGGCTCGCGCTCCATCTTGGACTTGTGTTTGGCTCGGAGCTGAGTGCACTGAGTGTCCCCACGGCGGCTTCGGCGGAGTATTGCGGAATGACTCGTGGAGCGAGAGACCTCGGAGCTGCTCGTGGCTTCATGAAGGCGGTGGAGCGGATCGACTGGAGGCTGGCCCTTCCTTGGCGGCAGCGCGCGCACATGGGCCCCACCATGATGATGGGGCGTGTTACGGACGCACGCACTGTGACGAAGCAGAGCGCCCGTCGTTTTTTTACAAGAGACTCGGGCCAAGTGCCGGGCGACAGGCTTTTTCTCCTGGTGTCTCGCAGCGCCGATCGACCACCAGACTCAGGTCCTGAGTGCGAAGCTGATCGCATCCATCTTCCGCATTGCAATACTGTACCTGCACGACTGGACGTGGAGGAACGTGTCCAAGCATACACACTATGCTGCATTCCATGTGAGCTAAACAAAATTTAAGCTATTTTAAATGGCACTTGATGCTGTCCCCGACTGGATGTTGCAGTAGCCTCTCTACTGTAACCGACTCGCACCTTTTATATAGCAGTCTGTATGTGTCCGGATAAATGGAGAATTTTAGTACACCCCTGACTAGATCCCCAAAAAAACGGCCTGTGACGCATGAACCGGGTTCATGGGTTCAACCCTACCGTGCTCTGCGCGGACCCTACCGCGCTCCGCCGCGGTAGGGTCAGTCCGCGCGGGGGTCGGCTCGCTACGCTCGCTCTGTTTTACCCTACCGCGCACCGCGCGAGGCTCGGCTCGCTGCGCTCGCTTTGCGCACTATATATGCCCCCCGGAAAGAGACAAGGCGTATACTTTAGTCGGGGACAGCAGTCACTCTCATTTTAAATGGTCGTTGTTAAAGGCACACACTGGGATTGTGCCTTCGTACTTAACCGCGAATTATAGCCACCGATTCGTCACCAGGACCAAGACAAAGCCACAAAAGGCACACAACTGGAATAAATTACACGGATAGATTTCAAAAATGTAGACATTTCACGCGATCTGGGACACATGATTGTTTCTTGAATGTCGTTCCAATTGTCGTTTGTTTGAGTCATGTTGCGCGAGTGTAAGCTTGACTCGGCGGTTCTGCGTGACGCGTGGCCTCCGTAATAAGGGTGGATAGCTACAGCGGTATCGAGCACAAGGGTTACGCATTGAAAGCGACAAGAGGTTAAGCATGTACAACAAGTGTGCAGCTAACTGTAGCAGTGTATTCATTCGAATAGATCCCTACCTACCTACGCATGCAAGGACTTCAGCAGCTACCTCAAGCGGGTTATATCGCAAGAGCACTGGTGAAATGGTCGGACCCTATAACGCGATACCGCGTAATATCCGGCCATAGTACATGGATTTGCGAGCGGTATCATACTCAGTCTCTGTCGGAGCGTTCAGCATGGTGTGAACATCATCCTCCACCTTTTTGCGATTGAAGACCCCATATTCGTGCTTGGCTATCTCCCCTCGTAGATACTTCACCACATGGAACACGTATAGGATAAATTCTTGCACTAGAAACTGGGTCTGTAGCAACAAGATCTCGCCGAAGTCTTTATCAACAAGATGACGCGGACCTTTTCACATGTAGGATTTACAGACTTGAATGACGTAACTGCATCCGTCAGACATCCCAAGCTGTCATTATCCATCGGCGCATGCTGAACGTACTGTCCCTACAATACAAAAGGCACAAACCGCATAAATTGTCACAACATACCACAAAACCACAACCAGACCCAATGAGTCACAACTAGACACACACCACGATCGAGCGTACAGCCTTAATGGCTGAATAAATCGTGGATCATAAAGATGAACAGCTTATACTGTGCGTCGTTGGTGTTGTCGGTGGCGCCAATCATCATTACTTTCGGGAAGGTTTCGAAAAGCGACGCATTTGCTGTGTCTGGAAAGTGGTCGTTTGGGTCAACTTGTCGTCGTCAACGCAAATTGTGGCAGTGTTATCTGTCTGTGAGCTAAACACCCTACAGCAACACTCCAGTCTGGATTCAACTGTAGCCGCGCCGCGATGCGCATCTTTTAGTTTGGCGACGAGGTTGTGGACATACCGCAAGGTAACTTGTTTCCCTAGCTCAGGCAATCATTCGTATCGTCGTAAGAAACAAACAAACGTTCCACCACAAACGAACCCGTTCTTTGCCTAAACTATTTCATGATCAGCTTGTTCTTCGCTCCAGCAGCTTGCAACTCGTCCACAAAATCAATAACTTCGGGATCTTCGATTCTGCGATTCGTGCGGTGATTCGCGTACACGCATTGGTCTAGCGCGTGGTTGTGTGAGGTGACCTGCTGCGTCACCTTCACTCGAAACTTAAAGTCGCTCACCCACACGACATGCACAGACAATTGCGCCTCGAACTTGGTTGACTTACTGAAGTAAGAATCGCTCTTGCCAGCCGAGCGGCTTGCACGCGATCATCCGTCTGTGCATATCAGCTGACAGTAGTATTTCTCGTATGTCTCTGGAATTTCAGTGGTAGACGCGATCTTGCCTTGTTCCGCCAAGGTCTTGTTCCTCGCTTCGACAGACGTCGAAGTCCTTTTCTTGAAACTTGGCGAGTCTCGTCTTGATATACCTCCAGGAATTTGAAAAACGCTGCCTAAATAACAAGGTATCGCTTGTCATTGTCGGCATGACTACTTGACTGTCAGTGGAGACAGGAACGTGGTCTTCTGCTACGTGTACTTCCGCTGGTGCCGCGGATGGGTCGCCGAGCTCAGGCTCCGAGTCGGTCGCTTCCCTTCTAGACGGGAATGCGTCCAGTGGCAGTGATAGCAAAGGCGGCAGCAGCGGCTTGCGTCCAGCGCCAACGATCTTGAAATGAAAGACTGAGAGGGATCGGGGATGGAGGAAAGACGGGAGGAGTGTTTCTCTAAATTTGCGCGCGGGTCAGATTTAGGAAATTTACCTAACGCGTCGGTAATTTTTTTAATTACCGACGCTCAGAGTGTGACTTTATACACTTCCATTTTAAATACCTGCACGACAGGACTTGGAGGAACGTGTCCAAGCATACACGATTATGCTACTACATTTGTATGGTTTGACCCATGTAAATATCCAGTTTATTTACATGGGTCAAACCATACACAGTGCTGATAAAAACGGTAGGAAATATACAAAATGATGTATACATAAGCGCTACTAGGGCTCCGCGAAGGCTGGGATAGGAGCATTGATTTACGACAATCGAGATACTAGCAGTTATTTGGAGGAAGAATGGCGGGCGGATGCTTCGCAGCCGCAGCATCCGCCCGCCATTCTTCCTCCCTGCCTGCGATCCTTCTCAATTGCGATCCCATCATTCAGTCCAAATGCATCGGTTTGACAGACTATTCAACTCTACCGAACCGATAGTACCGGTATACCGGATCGGACAGCGCGCTCACTCAACGCAATAATTCTGTGAGGGCTGGGCTCTCAGCACTACGTTGCTTTCCTATCCCAGTAATATTATTTGCACTTATGTATGCCGAGCAACATCAAATGTCCAGAAAATAATATTTCAAAATCGATGTTATCGAGTTTTTGGTCATTAGGTGTTCTGGGTAAAACTTCTAGAAACCACCCTGCTCGTATGCACACAATATTCACTACGAGCAAAAGAAGGCGACTTAAGCTAGCTAAGACAACAATTTGCTGTTAGGGCAGCAGCTATGCCTAACGTTATGCCTGCGTGGCGTATGGTCGGGACTCTCATGACCGAGGCAGTCTTTTAGGAGTTCAGGGGTGCTATGCATTGCTACAGCACTGTAGAAAGATGTGTTGCGTGTGCACTAGTATCCACCTATGGCCGTAAGACACCTTCGCTGCCAAAACGATGCCTGCCTTAAGTTCTACAGCAAATGCCACATAGCTTAGAAACTCCAGACCTGCAGTGCTCAAAATAAATGGGTTGTGAAGGTAAGTCAAACCCCGCATTCCCGCGGTGCGCCCCACTGCACTGTCGACCACCGCCAAAAGTTACCAATGTCATGAAAGCTGTTATTGGGCAACAAGACGTTGTGGCGTCCCCTCTCGATTAAACTGAAAACCCCTCCTCAACGGCTGTCCCGGTTCATGGATTGTCTACTCGGCCTCAGATCCAGAATCAGCTTCGTCGGACCCTTAGAGACCAAGGATCTAAGATCACCGTTGAAGCTGCCCAAGCTCTTGCGAGAGAACACTGTTATACACCTGGTAATGAAAAAAAATCTTTGGAAGTGCCTACGTTCACCAACTATTTTGTGCATAAAGTTTGATGATTGATAGGCAGCAAACCCAGACGGAGGAAACCTTCAGAGTCTGCAATATATTTCACGGCTTTGCGGGAAATCGCATGAAACCTACCGGTTAAAGTGGATTCGATTCAGACGAAGGAAGAGGACACAACCAAAAGTATTGAGCTTTATTCAAACGCCGAGAAGTGGTCGTTGAAGAGAGCACATATGTCAGATATACCCGAAAACGGCTGGATAGTTGATTTCGAACGACAGTTGTGCTCGTGCAAATATATTTTGAAGCTCCTAGTGTGTTACCATGTTGTGACTGCAACACAGGGCATCATAGTCATCTCGTCGAAAGGGACTTTCCGAAAATTGAAAAAACGAGTGGTGGGTAGGGTACTCTACTAACATGTTAGTTGGATTTACTAGGCACTAACTAACAGTTAGTTGAAAACTATACATGTTAGTACTGTACAGTAAGCAAATGTATTGATTAAACTATGAGATAATGTAATCTATTCATTTCTAAGCCTCCACGTCGATCTCCCACGCCACCGTCCTCCCGGAATTCTGACGTAGTGAGGCCAAGCACCTTGCGCCTCTTCTCTCTCGAAATCTGCTATCATCTGCGCCGACAAATGATGAGCTGGCTCCCATGTCAGCTCTTCCCACCCAACCCACTTCACCAGGTAAATAGGATGAAAGTTGACTGTTCTACGTGCATATATTCGCCCAGCCTGGTAAATACCCGGCCCTTCTTCTGGAATGTCGGAGTCCGAATCCTCTTCATTTGATGTAGCATCTGATAGGTCGAAAAGATTAACCCCTTACTTCCCGGGTCTATTCATGAGGGTATATTTTTACCCCGTCCCATATTCAAGTATATATATTTTTGTATGCAACACCGTTTAAGTACGGATTTTGAAGTGGGGGTTCGGGGGGTGTACGAGGATGGACACGTGACCATAGTAAAGACACATACAACATACAGCTGCCTTATGTAAGCAAAAAGAGCCCGCGATGTCACTTATGATTGAGGAATCAACATAACCAATGTCCCGGTTATTTGGTTGTCCGTTTTTTCCTCGTTGCACACGTCCAGCAACAATGAGCTCACACGTTTTAGCCAATGGCACGAAGAAGATGAATAACGTTTCATTTGATTGCTAGCTACAAAGATGCCTACTAGACAAAACAATCGCTTACTCCTCAGCTCCCACCACTCGAGCCTCGTCGCCACTTACATTTCCGGCGCTGACACCGCCGCCACCGCCGCCACCACCGACACCTTCGACACCATTTTAGTGCCTGGCGCTTTGCTTCTTGCCTGGCCGCGACGCCAGTAGTTTTGCGCGCTACCTGTGACCCTGCATCAACTCAAAGGGGGTAGCGTTCCCGTGTTCTAGACGAAGTGCCCGATTCAACAGTACGTATCTACCCTTCCGTCGCGTGGAACACTGCGCATATATTTGCTTCATCATTGTAGGACTTGTAAGCTAAACTCTGTAATGAATGAACAGCGTCTAGCGTTGGTTCTAGTTATATCATCGTGGGCAAATGGACTTTGTAAACTTGTGATGGCATTTGTAGAATGCAGGCGCCGCTTCACGCCTTGTGCTTCATCGCCAGGTTCGTGATTCTCTGCTATCTATGGTGCCTATTTACACCGACCTCTTCCAAAGTTCGCGGCGGCGATTCTGCTTGCTGCAAATAGTGAGACCCCTAGCAGAGGTTGCTTTCTGCAACAAGTAAAAGTAGAAGGTAGTGTCTATGATGTATTATACTACATAACCTGGAAAAGCTCTTGGTTTACGTTGAAAATATCCAACATAAGCACTTAGGCCAAAAAAATGTTTGGAACTGCAATCGCCATTGTATCAGCAAGCACCGTATCAATGATTACAATGGCGATTGCAGCTCCAAACACGCCCCCTTATTTACCCCCAGCTTCCTCTTCGCATCCGCCATGTTCTTCACCCCCACCTTGTCGTTCGCCTTCGCTCTCGCTTTTGCATCGTAGCCTTTGACTTCGCAGTGCTTCTCACCACCATCGTGCCGTTCGCCTCAGCTCATTCGTTCGCCACCACCGCGCCCTTCACCTCCACCGTATCCATCTCCTCCGCCGTGTCGTTCGCCCTTCCTCTCGCCTCCACCATGCTCTCCACCACCGCCGTGTCGCTCGTCTCCAGTGTGCGCTTCAGCTCCGCTGTGTGATTCACCCCCTTATTCTTCACCTCCGCTGCGTCCTTCTCCCCCGCGGTGTCCATCTCCTCCGCCGTGTCCTTCACCACCGTCGTGTCCCGCCACCCCGCCGCATCCGTGCCCTTTGCCATGTATTCCTCCCTGCCGTGTCCATCTCCTCCGCCTCGCCCTTCTCCGCTGCCGTGCCGGTCGACTCCACCGTGCCCTTCGCCTCCGCCGCGCGGTTTATCCCCGCCGTGTTCTTTACAGCCGCCGTGTCAAATACCTCTGTTATGTTCATCACTTCCGTCGTAACCTTCTCATATGTCTTGTCCATCGCCTTCATCGCTTCCGCCGTGCCGTTCACGACCGCCGTATCGCCGCGCAGTTTGCATCTACTTGTTGTCTTACTGTCTTTTTGGAGAATGACGGGCTGCTGGCTGCGCGCCACACGTCCTTAGTGGGTGAGTAGTTCCGTTCTTTGTCCTCTGCAACTGTATCCCATGAACTGCAAACCTAAGCCTGTGCATTCGGCCGTTTTACACTCAAAATGTTATCTTAGTTTTATTATAGCGGTACATGGACACTTGCCCAATACAAAATCCAAGTATAAACACCTCTTATGTGGTACCGTACTACATAGCATAGATGCTGCGACGGGAAGTGAATTAGGGTATACACCTCTTATGTAGTACCGTACAACATACGGGAACTAAGGGGTTAACATCACCACTAGTAAAGTCGACAGGATGAGACTGTGGGGATTGCAATGCGCTCCCCACCGTTGGCGATATTGGTGTTGACGTAGCTGCGCTAAGAATCGTATCGCTGTCGGAATTATTAGCCGATTGAGGGGACAGTGGGGCGGCCACCGGTGACTGTATTGGAATGGAGGGGCTCTCTTCGCGAAATGATGATACTTCTGCTGATGTTTGAGCTTCATCGAGGGGGGAGTTGGCTGCATGACTTCGTACCCACCTCCCATTGACTGCACTGCGTGCACGCAACCTCGCTTGGCGTTGACGCCTATTGGTCCGGGCCATGCTAGGAATCTGCAAAATCTGGAGTGAGGAATCGTCTTCACTGAGGATAGTTCAAAGTCAATATAGCGACTTCATTGAAATAGATACAACCGAAAATACATATAAGCAGTAGCTAAGTATATCTAGTGTATAGACCAGACATTGATTTAAATATAATCTGTAGCAGGTTTATAATTAACGCACTCTGCAGTCACAAAGCAGGTTTTATATACCTTAATATCCATCAACTTCAACTTCAACTTCTAGGATTTGCTTGTATGCGGGTTCACATCGAAGTTAATTGTGCCGGACTCAGATCGAATATAAACTAAAAGAAACTTGTTTCGATACGAGTGAATGTGTGGGATCATTTGTTATGGATCACATATTTTAAATTTCGTCTAAGTTCAATGTAAAGATTATATGTATTAAGAATGTTTTTAAGTACGAAATACGAGTTGCTCAGTTCAACCCAGAGAATTCAGCTCGGCTCTTATGTGACCAGGATCACCGATTCATCTTCCTTTTCTTCTTCGCTTTCTTCGTCGGTGTCGCCATCTATATCCTCGTCTACGTCAGTGGCGAGATAGTCACGGCAGTCGATATCATCGAGCAGGCAGGAATTGATGTAAATAAAAGCAATACGCTCCAGCTTCTCAAACGCCAAACGGTTGCGCCGCTTTGTCATGAGAAAAGAGTAAATACTCCAACCCGCTCTGATGCTGCTGAAGAAGTCGGTACTGCGAACACACGAATGGCAATGCGATAGAGATTCCGATAATAATTGATTCCATACTCCGCCCAGTAGGAAAGACCACAAATCTTCAGGTACTCTTCTTTTTCATCTTGGTCCAGGTACACCATCATTGTCAGGAAACGGTCGAGCTCTGCTTTGCAAAACGCGATGCGGCCTTCATCGCTGGAATAAAACTTCTAGATGTACGATTTCAGCTGCTTTTTTGTCTTTAGCTTCTCTTTAGGGCGCCACTGCTGCTCCATGGATTTCGGTGTCAGCATGTACGCAAAACCCATAGAATCCGTGCTCAGAAACGTCCAGCGCTTCTGCACACTTTACAGAAGGGAAGCCGACAGTGCAGCACCGAGACCTGCGGTGGAACTCCATGATGTTTCAAGACGCCTGAAATAGTCGTAGACCTTGAACAAATCGCCACTGTCGCTCTCTAGTTTTCCAATGATCTTCGAAGGAAATTCTAGAATCCCCTTCAGTTTGTGCAGACCTTTCCAGAACTCGCTGTCGCCAACAATTGCTCGAAACGTTTCAACACGGTCGCGGTTCTTAATGGCTGAAAATATTGGCTCATAATCGGAGTCAAGCAATGACAAGACTGCGTACTTGGCAAACAGCAAACTGTAGCACTGGTTGAACTGTGAATACCACCGTATAGGAGTTGTCGTTTGAAGACTGGGGGCCTTAAACCGCTTCCTCAATTTCTTGAATGCCGCGGCCACGAATCCATGATCCTTGATTAAATTGACCACTGTAGCAGCTTGTTTTAGATTCCTCAAAAATTCGTCGATATTGCAGACATCCTTGATAAGCAAGTTCATCACATGTGCTGCACAGCCGTTCGCAAAAATGTGAGGGTGCTTATTCTCGATGATCGCCCAAGCTCCACACATTGCCGGGGCATTGTCCGTCACTACAGCGACACACTTTTCAACGCCTAACTCGTAGATTATCCCCAAAATGTCGTCTGCGATCGCCTCGGACGTTTGGGAAATTCCAACCGTTGATTTCGTGCGGAACAGAAAAAGTTTTTTTGCCGGGAACAAGCACAACGTAGTTTCCCTGTGCTCGCCATTGATGTCGGACCAGCCGTCACTTGATAGCGTGAACGTATCCGTCCCCGCGACAAACGCTAGCCCTTTTCCGAAGAGGTGGCCGTACCGCTTGGTGAGAATTGACCCCGATATTGCTTTCGCAGTCGGAGCAAATGGTACATATGCGGGGCGCAATGCACGAAGTAGCTCCTTCATTGCCTCCGATTCAACAACTCGGAATGGAACACCTGTCCTGAAGACAAAGTTCGCCAGAGCTTCAGTAATGCGAGCACGATCAGCATCCGTAAGCGTGTCCACCCAAGATGTAACAGCAGCCTTCGTGACAGTCCTTTGCTTGGGGCGTTTGGCGGGTGATGGCGGCGGCGCTGCAATGGTAGCATTCGATTGCACGTCGGTAGTAGTCCTTACGACTACCTGGTTGACCTCTCTGCGCTCGCGTTTTTGCTGAAGAACTCCTTTAAAAAAGGCCACCTCTTTTTCTGACGCAGCAGGACAGGATGCTCTTTTGTGTGAGGAGACACGATCTCGACTCCACGGCACTCTCTTGTTACAAGTCCGACATTTCCCGTTGTCATCGTCAGTTCTTAAAAGGAACTCGTTGATATCGAACTTCGTGGGGTCGCGTGTCGAGCGCTTGTATTTGAGTTTGTCGGTCAGACTTGGAGCCATTGAGAGCTGGACCAACACGAGGCAAATTGCAGACTGGAGAAAACTTGGGGGTATATTAATCCATAAGAAGGCTTTCAAAAGGGGTTGTCTTACCGTCACCCAAAGCTCAGGTTATAAATAGTAGTTGGTGAAGAGAAATTGAAGACGCAAAAGTCTTATCACGATCTTCTAATCCTATGATACAACTTCAACTTCAGTCAGTTTTAGAATCTTCACCTTAACATCTTCTTCTTCGGTTCCATTCTTAACTTGAGTATATAATAATGTTTCGACGAGTCGATCTAAGTGTGTTTGTGATGACTATAATATATTATATTCGTTTCAATCGAGCCGGCTAGAAATTCACTGCAATGCATTCCAAAGTGGTCTATTCCTGCCATATTTAATCAAAATAAAACTTGCACAGGTCAGATTCTTGGAAGGTGTACGATGATACAACACGCTAGAATTGGTTGGTATAAGAACCGAGTGCTATTAATGTCTCCGTGACTTTAGAAATCCGTATTTGGACTCCAAGTCCTACTGACATGTTAGCTCCAAAAGTAGGCACTAACTAACAGTTAGCTAACATGTATAGTAGCTAACATGCTAGCGTTGGGGAGTACCCTAGTGGTGGGTAAGGCTAAAAAAAACGAAGCGGGCAACTAAAAATGGGAAATAACTCTCAAACCGAAACGTGGTAACCCCAACGAATCATCAGAAACGTCAAACTAAAAACGTTTACCTGCTTCAAGTATGGGTGCGGAGGCACCAACTACCATCAGCAAAGCGAATCATGCCGTCGATCGGATGCCAGAAATTCCGCGGGGATGATCGCATCTTGAGCTTTGTCAATCCAGTACCTACTCAATATCTAATACGATCGCGTAGAGTTGTTCGAAAGTAGCGACAACGAACGCAGTAACATAATAAATGTATGCTGTATTTGATTTTTATTGAGATCAATCTGGTCTTCGAAGGCTGGGGAAGCCCGGAGGCCTTCTAAATGCCCTAAAACGAGGCGGGTGAATGGAGGCATCTGGATCCTTTCGTAGCAGAGTACCACCGATGTAGAAAACATCAACCGCGCGGCGATGCTTTGCTCTAGCATTCTCTTCACGTATGACAGCAAAGGTTAGATCAGGACCATCGCTGGATAGATCAGGCGGAAACTGGGATATTTTCCAAACACTAGCAAATACGTCCGCGAGTCTCGTAACAACTGCGACAAAACATTCGTAGGTAGACGACGGATTGTCTAGTTCTCTTGCTAGCTGAATGGCACTTTCAGCACTATTCATGACTCCAGTACCCCAGTAGGCTCTCACAGTCGTACGCGATCTTCACGTGCAGGATATCTTCCTTCGTCATGGTCTCACAATAATGTCTTCTGGTCGATATAAACCGATTCATGCGCTCAGTGCTCTCGCTACGTATTGGGAATGAATCTACTGCCGCAGACTCCGGGTGGGATTCCGCTCTACTGTTTGCGTCTTCAACAGCGGAGAGCTCCATTGTGGATGCGATTCGTAAGCCAGTTGCGCGTGCCTTGCGCTCATCTATGACACCAGTTTTAACGTCTCCGCGAAAGTCAAAGTCAGGTGTCGTTTCCATCAGTTTTAGCGCGAGCGGTTGCGACTTCCTTGAATTCCTCAGGCGAGTACAACCGCGACCGAGAACACATCTGGAATCACGCTTCATCAAGTTTTTATTTGTTTCCGCTCATCAGCATGTTGTTTTGGCATACGTGTTTCCTTGCTCCTCTACACAGGCCCATACAGCCTTGTACAATCACATTGCCCTTGATATCGCCTAAATGCAAATTAGCAGAGTAAGTTGAGACCTAGATCGAGCCTTGAGAATGGACGATGAAGACAACAAAGACGGTACAACATTACATATATAGCACAGGTATGTCGGTAATACCTGATGTTATTGTCCTGTTTTTAGCATAATTATGCCGTTATCACCTGTACAAACATGCAACCTGTTAAAGTGCAGTTCCTCATGCTGATAACCTATACTATGAAACATAATACTTTAAGTTTTAAATCTTGTACTTGGCACAATTCTGCCGCTAATACCTCTAGCAAATTGCATTAGAATTAAGACACGGCCCCACACTGTAAATCCATATATATAAATAGATATACAGTTAGTATCGCACAATTACGAAGGTGTGACCTGCACCAACTTGTACTAAAATTGAAGGTACCGCTCTCACTGTAAAACCATACAAGTTTATAGTTGGTATCATATATTTACCACAATTATGCCGGTTTGACTTGCCGCAAGTTGTACTAGAATTCAAGGTACGCTCACACATAATGAGCCCAATACATATTATGTTGGTCGGCGGGTTTCTGCCACCAAAATCACTGTCAAACACCATTGTGCTTCATTCTATCTTTTCCTGGCTAGCATGGATCTGTACATGCGCAATAAGTGCAAGGCGTACCGATCGCTATGCGCTGCCCACGCTCCTCGCACAATACGCTTCATGAACGATGAAGCGTGCCGTATCCTGTATTCTGGACTCCTCGCCAAGGAGTCTCGTGATCTGACCCGTGCAACGCTACAAGCGATCGACGCGATCAGTGACCCACGAATCACCCGCGACTTCGTTGAGCGCTATTTCGAGGGCCAGCAACACGTTCAACGTGTTCCGGCTGCTCAGTGACCTACTTCCACGGCAACCACGGCTCCGACCAGCGAGTCTACAATGATCGCGGCGACAAGATCACCAACGCCATAGCCCGCATCGGAACACGCGGAGGTGAACACGAGCCTCCAATGACAGCGCCGGGGCTACCTGATCCGGAGTGTATTGCGGCACTGTCGGCAAAAGGCAGGACCAGGTCTTCAACACCGGAACAACCTGCTACGGTACCTGCTACTTCTCAAAACCCGAATTAATCACGCAGACCCGCGTCGTCTCGCGCACCGACTCACCGAGCATTATTGGCTGCTTAAACTGGCATCAAGTACAAATACGGCTCTTTTCTTCAACAGCGCATTTTTGACGGGGGCTGGACGTCCAAGTAGATTGGGGACCTACTGGGAAACCTGCAAATAATCTCACGCGGTTCAAGTCGCAGAGCTGGTGATTCGCATGAGGACCGAGCGGTGTGCGCGTCGTTTGTAGGAGCTTGCTAGTACAGCCAGGTAACCATGATCATTAACTCGGAACGAATACAATATAAGTTATGGTGGTTCTTCTGCTAGTCTGTTACCGTCTAGAATTCATTCATATGCATTAGTATGTAGTTCATTTTACGTAGTCAAATAGGTTCCACACGCCACGCCGTAATGCTATCAGCAATTGCATAGCCAATAGAGATTCGAGCGCCATGCCAGAAGACTTACAATTATTGCAAACTCATTCTGACCAGCATAAAATCCGAATAACGATGAAGACAACACCTTAAATACACTGCAAATACATTTATTTAGACGCTCTCGTCGTCACTGATTCGTTCGGTGCACTCTACGATATATATAATACAAAAGAAGCTTCAATCAGAGTTGTTAGTCAACAGACAGCATATGTCTGCAATAAGTCAAACCAACATAGTGACATATCTTAGTATGCCAAGCTCGCTGTCCCATGGTACTGGCCACTGTCTATATCGCTGGGGCCATGTAGATATCAGCTTCGCGGTAACGCTCCGAGTAGAGTGTCTTGAGTAGCTTGTATGGTACCTGTGCAGCTTGGAGCAATCTGAAAACTGAAGCACGCGCGGCACCGTGCTTCAGTTTTCGTCAGGCCTCTAATCATTTGTGCTATGTATTATTTGTCTAACAGTGACGTCACGGAGTGACATCATAATAAACAGCTGCCACGATAAAGTCATGGGCTGCCAAAGGAAGGAAGACGGCAGTATTGACCGTGCGGGATGATGGTAAGCGGTTCTTTGTCTGTTATCATATATGTTTTGTGTATATAGGTTGTGTATTTACTATTATTTTGCATTGTTAGAATTGAAGATACCAGTTCTCGTCAGTATCCGTGGAGCGCTTGGTGGAAGGCTCGAACAGGGCGAGCTTGAATAACAATCAGAGGGCCACTTCCACACTGTTCAAGAAAAAGCTTGGATGGACAACTCTGTGTGGATATTCTACGTAGTAAAACTTTTAACGTTTGAAATAGATGCACCCGCTGTCCTTCTTCTTGACAACTTTGAGTGTCACGTCTCAGAAGAAGGACAGCGGATCGTGACTAAGAAAGCCAACACTACGGTGGTCCCGTTACATCCAAATAGCGCTGCACTGTGTGCCGCCCTCTTGATGTGGGGGTAATGGGGCCTCTGAAATCAACGATTCGAAATAGCAGTAGTAGATACACTGGCGGTACCGCTAAGGAAAAGCGTATTCGCGCAATTAACTTTACTATTGCTGCATGGGAGTCTATTACAGCAAAAACTGTAATTCGTAGCTTCGAAAAGGCTATTCCTAAGCCTCCGGGGGTAACCATTTGAAAAAGAATCCTTTTTTGTGTGGAAAATCATATGTTCTTACGAGCGGTCTCTGTACCTTTGACACATATTTTGGCCAATAAAACCTCGTACCGGATATTTTTTTGTCGGTCACAGTGTTTGTCTATTTACTGTGGAGGATGACATTCAGTGGTGCCGGAATTATGCGTCGTTGTCTGTGATGTTGCTCCTGGGCAATACATCTTCTCGTAGATTTAATTAATGTGCACTAATATTCGGGTCGAATTTCTACCTCCACGGTGCTACAAAGATTGCCTGTCAGTTCAAGCCATGATTTACCTTCTCCGTAGCCAACATCGTAGAAGATCATGTAAATCTGCTAGCTTTCCATTACAGAATGCTACGTGAAGTATAATCTCCTGAAAACCGCACGAGAATTGGCCACCAACTCGTGTAAGGGTACAGTTTCAAAAAGAAATGTCCAAACCTTTTTGAAACGGAGTGGTTCTCCACATTCATTTATATAAGTCATTGAAACTTTGAACACAATTCGCTCTCTCCTGGATCAATATTGACAGGGGGGATATAATATATTGAAAGCCGGAAGTATGTAGCCTCACGTACTGTTCGTAGAAGATACTTAACCCTTGAGCCCAAAGCGCTATTCATTGTGTCGCAACGCTGATTATTGACGGGGGGGGTATACGAATGTCTTTATATGACACAGCTGGAGGAAGTCGTCCAACCGTATGCTTCCCCCACAATATCAGGGGACGAGGCAGGTGAACGCTATTTGGCCGCGTAGGTGTATAGCGACTCGTTCTATAGTCTGGAAAGAATCGGGACGCCTGAACATGACACGTTCAGGTAGCGCGAGCTCCTTGTGCCAATCTTGCTAAATTCATTTGACTTCGAAACAGGAGATGCACCGCAGTAGGCACCAATATCGGTATTTTGGGGGCGAAGCCCCCCCATAATGATGTGACTCCTATTTACGACTTGTTACAGGAAAGGGTGTATCAGTACAAATAAGTTTGTTAAATGGGTTAGGGTTTACATCTATCATAGCGCGCCCCGGGACCGAAAACTTGTGCATTTTGCCCGACTATACAAACAATTTTGTTTAGGAACAATAAGCATAGATAGGTACGAAAGGTCGCTTTGGACCTCACGTAACCGCCCCCAATGTCACTTTCACGAGGGTTATTTTTATTTCCGCAGTGGAACCCGCTTTTCTTCGACGATCGACAGGATACCTCATCTTTTGACGATTTCTGGATACATTAATTAAATCTCAGTACTGATTTAGTGCTGATTTGCGGATACAGGCGCTTAATAAGGGGGATCAGGCCCTTAATAAGGTTCCTAATCGGACTGGCGACCTGCAATACCTTATCCGTAAAAAGTCGGGGCGCCGTAAAAACGGAAGGCTATTTGCAAGACCACGGGGAGCAGAGGCAGCGCTCTGGGGACCCGGTCACCAGGTCATGAGGTGCAGGCGGGTGCCATGCCGACCAAGGCCCGCGTGCGCTGTCACTTGCGATTCTACGGCTCAGCACGCACCCAAGCCAAGCCGAGCCCGCTCACCTCACCCCGATGGCCGCAGATCGTTCTGATAGAGGAGGCAGACAACGAGCAGAAGCTGGTTCGAGTTATTTCGCATGCGTCGATATTCTGGATTTCATCGAGCGTCGTGAGTTGACGAGTGCTGCTAGGATCACTGTGAATATGGTCTGCGTCACCAAGCAAGAAAAAGTGCTGGCAAAAACGAAGTGGGGCTAGCAGAGGACGATGGGAAGGGCGACGATCATGGTGCAGGATGCGCCGGTGCTGCTGGTACTCCTGGTGCCGGTGCGACATCACAAGCTCGCAGCACGGCTGCGCATCATTTGGGATGGCCATATGAGACGCCTGGAACGGCGTAGGAAACTGAGGCTGCGTTTGACGTGTAGGTGATTCAGCGTGTGCTGTTGAACACAAGAGAAGCAAAGATGAATACGAACACGAAGATTCAAAAGCATTGTATTCTGTTGTCGTGTAGCCGGGGGACGGATAAGGCTGTGTATGTGGCGCTTTTGTGGTGGCTATACAGAGTCTAGGTACAGCACTAATTGGTTTCGCGAACACGTAAATCATCGCCATCATGTGGCGGGTTTTGCTGGAACGCACGCCCACCGCGTCGTAGCTTCCGGCCCCACGTAGAGCGAGAAGAAGCGTTGGCTTGGGTGGTAGATGTGCGGGTACCCTCTGTCACTAGCAGTGCTCCTGACATGTTGTTGAATGGCAGCGAAGCTTTGATGATAACCTGAGCGTTTCCATCGCGCTTACCTTTAGCTTTAGCTCCACTACTGCACCGTTTTAAAGCTCATCATACGTGGACGTCCTACAACTAGCGCAATCCAGCAACTGCGAAGTACTTGCAGCTGCACTGCTTTCAAAAGGGTAGCTCAATGACCGCCATCAGCGGCGCGCGTCTCGTACGGATAGAGGCAAAACTTTCGAATGTAGGACGTGCTACATGTGCAGCTTCACCACGTGCTACGTGTGCAGCTTCAACTACATGCTACATGTGCAGCTTCAACGTGTTGTATACGTGCTACCGCGATAAGTTGGCCATATCTAGCCGTGACGCGTGCAGTCATCACGATGCCTGTGCAACTGCGTTCTCAACGCATGAAGCCCCATCCGCGGATCCCAGGCAGTCGAGACATCGATTGAAGCGCCCACCATTCAGGCACGTCAGATGCCTCATCACCATGACGGTTTGCTGCTCGTTCAGCTTCAACCAATACTGTGTATTTAGACGCTGCCCGTAGGATCAGATAGTGGAAATAATCGTCGTGGCTAGAGATTTTCACGATGAGTGAGAAGAAGAATTAGTACTCCCTGGCAACATGCAATCTATCCAGCGTATTCCCATTGAGTTCCGTGTGAATTGGCGTTCATTTTCAATTCTACTCGAAAACCCACACTCGCTCAACCTTTCCACCACTTCCCAATGGTCTTCAGCCTCATCGACCGCATTCGCAGTGCAGTGCTGCTCCAGCAAGAACAAGCTGCGACCAACTTCTTAACTCGTGTTGACGATGTCCGCGATTTCGTCGCGAATCAAGTACCGGATGCCGGTGTTGAAATCGCGCAGAAGATGACTTGCTTCGGTGCTGAATGACTTACGGCTGACAACGGCACGAGCGTGACTCTTGTGTATTTCGACGCCCACGGAGTGTTCGAGAGCGTTCAGAACGACCTGTCGGACTTGAACGCTGTGAACCGAAAGCCCTTCATCGTGCAAGTGACTGTCTGGGATGCCAAGAAACGAGTCGGGTCTCCGAGGACGGTCCCCATGCAATTTCGGCCTGGCGCAGTTTACGAGTTCCGTCAAGTCCATGACGTGGGCTTCTACGCCGATATCCCGAAAGGGAGCGTCCAGATGGAAGAGGGTGCGACGGAACGTATCGTGCAGCGCGCTGCACCGATTCTCAAGCGCAAACCGGATCGTGAGCGAACGGGGCGCAAGTTCGAGGCGAGGTGTTTGGCCATGGAGGTGGATGAGGACGAGGCGAAGGACGACGACCACGACACCGGTGGCTCGGGTGCCACCAGCGGAGGCGCATCGGGTGCCACCTGTGGAGGCGCTTCTGCTAAGGCGCCGCGTACCCGTGGTGTTGCGGCGTCCCGCTCGTGATTGCTACGTGCGTTGGCTGCAGACGTTATGAAGGGACTGGGAGGCCCGACACGACGTCGTAGCAGGTAAAACAATGTAGGCGGCAATAGTTGCATTTGAGCAGAAACTGAAAATAATTGATGTGTTGGAGGCAGACATCGCTTGCTTTGGTGTATCGTTTTCGTTTTCGTGTACAAACGATGCTTCTCAAGGACGCTCGGATTGCCGAAAAAATGAAGGTGTAGGAGTGGGCAACGAGTAATACGTGAAAAGGGGGACGATTAGTTTTGAATTCGCATTGTATTGCCAACATCAACGGCGTTATGCCTAAGAAACAGGCCGCGATGGATCGTTTTCTGGATCGGAGTGACTCGGCGAGGTGGAGTCACTCTCGATGGGATCGCACCTTGGTAAGGCGTGCGCGGTGGTAGTCGATGTTACACCAGTGCCTAACAACGTGCTTATCACCAGCTCCTTGAATGTTGTTCGGTATTGCAGGCTCTTGCGGAGTATGAGCCCATCGCGCAGAACATGTACCGGTGCCGAGCGCAGCATCACCTTAACCAGGTGAGCAGGAGGGATCATGAATAGTTTGCATCTCTGTGGACGAAATCCTCACGAAATGAATGCAGGACGATATTACAAGGTGCAATTGCGTAGTGCAACCAAACCCACTCGACACATGCGGCCCTGGTTGCGAGAACCGAGCGGTAGTGGCGTTCCCGGCACAAGTCTAATTCATCGCCGCCACCAGTTCTAACAGTTTTGTGTCTTTGTCCACCTTTTACAGATGAAAGTGGAGTGTATTCACGGAAACGGCCAGTAGCGGAACCCAATGCAGCAACCAGCAAATGCAGACCGGCATTACTCCGGATCTGTCTGTGAAGAAGCATCCGTCGAAAGGAATCGCTCTTTTCGCCGACCAAGACATCCTGAAGGAGAGTTTTGTGTGTGAGTACACGGGGGAAGTAGTGACACAGCGTGAATACCTACGACGGGCAAAGGTATCATGCATAATCGGGTATGTTCTGGTTGCAGATGCTGAAAGATATTGTACTGCGATATGTAGCAACTTCGAGGATCGGTCAACTACTATGGGTTACAGATCGGCTCGAACGAGGTGATCGACGCTCGGCACTACGGGAGTATTGCTCGGTATATAAATCATAACTGCCAGGCGAACTGCGTCGTTGAGCGATGGGATGTGGATGGCGAAACCCGCTGCGGCAAAAGATATTCTAGCAGGCGAGGAAATCACCTTCAACTATGGCGCCGGAGGCAAGGTGCTCGAGGTGGGCAATGGTGTGAATGTTATTCATCGACCTAAGCCCTGTATACTAAAGTTCTATGTGTCAATGTGTTGCTGCTAGTAGCGACGCCTACCGTGCATGTGCAATGCAGATAATTGCCGTGGCTTTCCCCCGCAATAGCCACGGAGGCCGGAGTGCTCATCGCATTTGAGTTTGATGGTAGGCAGGTTCTGGAGCTCTACCGAGTGCGAAAAAGCTTGAAAAATGTGCGTTGTTCAGACTCCTGGCGAAGCCTTTAGGCCCCCTCAATGCTTCTCTGCACAGGAAATAAACCTCGCACTTTGAGTAGATTTGACGTCGAATCAAAGATTCCAACGCTAGATTTATTGGAAAGCGCTACAAGGTCCGGCGGGAGAGCTCGGGAATAGCGGGATTGATGTCGACAACGCGTGCATCATGGTCACGCTGCAATCACTGCGTCAACGTGGCTGCAAAATCCAGTATCGTTCGAGAAGCTAACCGTTCAGCCTTATCCGACCATCCTCCATGAGTACTACTTGTTCAGATTGCTGACCAACCCCTAACACTTATTGTAGAAGGATGAGCTATATGCAACACCACCGGAGATGTGAACGGTGATGTCGCACGGTGATGTCGTCATGAGGAATGGATGAGTTGACGTCGAGAGGCTGGTGGAGAGTCGATCGGCATAGCAGGGTGGCCGGTGGTATTGACAACGATCTATCGATGCAGGTGCGATTGTGTTTTGCTTGGTTTGATGCAGCAAAGCTGGCAACTTTAGGACACAGAAAATACTTGCTAATTGTTCAGGTTCAACCACTGTTCAGCTGCTTATCGATAGATTTCCGGTTCAACCACTGTTCAGCTGCTTGTCAAAATATTTCCCGAGGCCACTGCACCCACCACTGCCGCCAGGCGCAAGTGGCAAGGGCCGTCTTCTGGATAGAACTCCAAGAATTCACAACACATATCACCAGTCTGTGTGAATACGAGTGCTCCGCGTAAATGTACGAACTTGACTTGCTTTCGTGTTGAGTACTTTCTACTTGGTAGACTAACACGAATGTGATCTTTTCCAGTGCTATCGGGGGATATGGTGAAGCCTCTGGAATGTTCACGTGCAGCTAAGCACGCTCGCGGGGTCGTCAGGACACTGAGCAAGCCCGCTACGAAATCGCCACCGCGAAAACGCTGCAAGCGACAAGGACCCCTCGAAGTTAAAGCTGCCGCGGAACGTCTGAACCGGCACGCCGAAACTAGGAAGCGAAATACCGCAGGGCAGCTACAGCCAGTAGCGAGGAATAATCGCAAACCAAAAGCGGACAGAGAAGAGGGTGACGATGGATCCAGTCGTAGCGCAGATCTAAAGGTGAGCTCTTCATGGACAGATCCCATATTCATGACGCTAATGTGTGTTGTGTTGTACGTGTAGCATTTTTTGCTGCTATTGATGGTCCATTCCTGCGGATTTGCGGGAGCTGCGGGGATTTGGCGAAGTCGGACCATGCTGATCGCAAGCGATATGATCCCGGTTCTGCTTTTTATGCTCCACTTTGCAATAGTCCGGATCAATGTGAAATCATTTCTGAGGCTGTTATAGCTGAAAACGAGTCCGATGGGCCGATTGTGTGGTTGTGTCGCTGTTGCGACCAGAGTCTCTTAGGTCGGGAGGCCCCAAAGTTCTGCGAGCTAGCGGCTATCGTATTGCGCCGATGCCTGAAGAACTAGCTGTACTTAACCGAATGGAAGCTCGCTTGATAGGATTAGGAGTCTCCTTCACAACTTGCGTGAATCTCTATGCTGATGGCGAAGAGTCCACACGCGGTAATTCTATAAACTACTGGAACAACGTTGTAGACACTGTACTCGAGCTCCCACGTCCATTCCGAAAATGCGGCATCGTGTATTCAAAACTGGCAACAGCGATGCCAGACCATTTTTTTTAAGCCCGCCCAGATATCGTTCGTCGTGCGTTGTGCTGGTTGATAGACAACAACCCACTCTATCGAAATGTACATATTTCAGAGGAAACCCTAGTTGCTTTAAGGGACTTTGACGTAGAGACTGATCTACCGAGCATTTCGCTCACGGATGAACAAGCGCGAGAGCTCTGCATGCAGCACAATGAGATCAATACCCAGCCTCACCTCGAATCCCTATCGAATTCTCAAAATTCGTACGATCCGAACGAGAACGAAGCAACCCAGACTACGTCAACACCAGGTTCTGCTTCTCAATGCGAGCGTGGATGCCAAGTTTCATCCGGCGCAAACGATGCGGCGTGTCGACCGTGCTCGAACACCAATTCCGAGTCTGAACTTCTGACTTCTGTACCAGAAATACAACCACCTGACCCGCTGAGTGATCTCATCGATAGTTTTGAGCTAGAGATGGACGTAAGTGACAAACAAACAGAGTTAGAACGCATCGTCCAAGCCGCGAATTTGGCTTGCCAGATCACAGAATACCCTGTCAAGGAGCTGCAGCAACATACAGAACCTATTGACGAATATAAAACGAAGTTGCTAATGCAAACTTGCTTTCCAACGATCTTTCCTAACGGATAAGTTGGGTATAACCCTATAGACGGGGAAATTAGAGCAAAAGAGTTTCACCTTGCAGAGCTCTGCGCCCACCTCATGAAATGGCACGACCGTCGCTATGTCATCCACGGTAGCTTTTATCCCCCCCTGAATCTCGTACAGCGGCGACAGATTGATGGACTTGTGCAAAGGGTTAGTGACAACCAACCTACTTCCGATGACAGCATCACAGAGGATAATGCTATGGACAAGGATACAAAGAGAGCTGTGCAGTTGCTGGACTCATTGAAGCCGTATTTCCGCGTGGTACGCGACAGCGGCCTATATTGGTCGAATATTCGAGATGAGCTGATGTCCATGATCGGAAATCGAGTTCCGATTCCCTACGTTTTTCCTTACGCTAAGCGCAGCGGATACCGTTTGGCCAGATTTTTTCAAAGCTTGCAACCCTCAGCTAACTCTCGATGCATGCCGCCATCTGTCATCTAAGGAGAGGAGGAGGTATTTGTCTCGAGACGGAGAGTGTTTCTTGCTGCTGCCAATGCTATACTGCACCAAAACCGTGGCAGTAAGGAAAGCGGTCGGCTGCAAGATAGCAACCGAGTTTTAACCAATCACAGCTCATATCCTTCAAGATTTGTAAGAGCGCTATCTTGCTGCTGCTAGAACTGAGACCCACTAATGATCAGTAGCCCACGGGCGGATGCACCGCCCAGGTAAGCGGAAACGCGTGGAGACGATGGAATCACGGAAGCGTCGTCGCAGAATTCTCCAAGGAGAGAGTGGTGACGACGATGAGGTACGGATGTTGGCCAAGTCCAACATAAAGCTAAT
Organism: Phytophthora fragariae; assembly: GCA_009729435.1. NCBI lineage: Eukaryota > Oomycota > Peronosporomycetes > Peronosporales > Peronosporaceae > Phytophthora > Phytophthora fragariae. The sequence goes on from QQOI01000016.1 coordinate 317,472, forward strand.
GATGTTGAGTTGTATCCAACATATGACTAACATAAGCGTGTGTGGGTTATTGTAGGCCATATCAAGTGATTGAGAGGACAAAGGTTTCAACCGGGGAGGATGTGAATGCGCCGGTTTCGGTCCCCCTGATGTGTGTTATCGATGGTGATCCCAATTTGATGTCTACAGGGGCTGCGGTTTGTACTGGCCTCAACTCCGATGAAGATCCCGATGTGCGCGAGGAACCGGAGGACGAAGAAGATGCAGATGAAGATAGCTGGGATGGAGACTGGGACATCGGCTCGCTGACCGACGAAGAATCTGATGCTGAGCTGGAGAAGCTTCCGGAGTCGGTATGATCGACAGCTGCGAAGGACAGCAATCACAGCAATGAGGGAAACCGGGTAAGTAATGTTGATTTTATTCAACAGAAGTTGAAAATCTAGGATACACTTCCAACATAAATGCTAACATTGTGATGTTGACTCTGTTTGCAGACGAAACCAAGTTTGGGCCGGATCCCACGTACGCCGATCTGTACGATGGGTCGTATGGGCCTACCAAAAGTGTGCTCGCAGTGGTAGAAGACCCGTTGGCGCTCCTGTTTTACTTCATGCCGCCCAAGCTCTGGGCGCAGATTGCTGTTGAAAGCAACTCCTGTATATTCCGCAGTGCGCACGGGCGATTCGGGCGCAGCAGCGTAAAGGTGGTGGCGAAGTGGAGGATCTCGGGGACATTCGGTGGCGTCTAGATGGAGTTGAAGACATTGAAGCGAATGAGGTGCTACGGGTGATGGCCCTGCTTATGCTAGTGCCGATTCGCAAAGGCATCGCAGCGCATTGGTCCGTGGCAAAAGTGGAGGCGATGCCTGCCAATCGGCTCGGCCTTTTCATCCAATGGTTCTTGCGACTGAGCATGGAAGATACGTCCAGTCGTCGACCCTGCTACAACGGACGTTTGTTCGCGGCTATCGTGTGCCCCCCGTCATCAGCTTTGACGAAGCATCAATGCCGTTGCGTTCGAGATACATTTCTACTCAACAATTCAACAAGGACATGCCCCCCAAGTGGGGGGGACGAAGGTTTTCGTTGCTGCTTGCGCCAAGACAGCATACTGCATGAGGTTTGTTCATCCGTGGCGAGTAGATACTCGCCACGGATGAACAAACTAAGTCGTTATGTTGGATGATTGACAACATAACGAGTGACCGGCACGTGATAATCAAACGTAACGCTAACTTTATCACTGTATTTGCTTGGTCTACAGAATTGAAGTGTACTGTGGCGCCAAGGCGCACTTGCGCACACCCATCCCGAAAGACAACAACTCTGGTGAAGCCGCAGTGCTGCGGAACTTGAATGCGCTATGCCCGCCATCGCTGACATCCCCATGACGATTGTTGATTACCGACAGATTCTACACCTCGGTGAAGCTCGCGCTGGAACTACTGCATCGTCGGGTGTATTTGACAAGAACGATCCAGACGGACCGGTCCGGTTACGCCAAGAACGTCATTACGAAGAAGAAAACGAGAACCGTAAACAAGCAAAAGGTGATGGCCCCTCCACAGGGAACAACTAAATTCGCTGAAAACAAGCAATGTCCTCAACTGACGGCGGTCATGTGGATGGACCGGCTTCTGGTGCACATGCTGTCGACAGGAGGCAGTCGACGATCCAGCACAGTCAGTTCCTACGCATTTAGACTCTACAGAAATTGCAATACTAATTTTTCAAATGCGATGTCGATTACAGTGCGTCGTGTACATGGAGAGAGGAAGGCTGTTCCTGCACCAGAACTTGTACGGGATTACCACCGCTGGATCGGCGGTGTCGACGTCCATGACCAGCTGCAAATGCAGCGCTACAGTGTGCAGCTAGCCTACAAGACGCGCAAGTACTACAATACTCTATTTCTGGGCTTGTTTGACATGGCTTTGGTGAATGCCTTTATCGTGCACCGCTACTATCGGAAGGTGAACAACAAGCGGCCTCCAAAGCATTTCGCGTTTTTGGAGACGCTGATGCAGCAGCTACTTGCTATCGACTCGGCAGAAGCTTTTGGTGCTATCGAGGTAAGTAATATGTTGGATAGACAACATCCGCGGTGGTCCTAATGCTGATATCCAACATATTATGTTGTTACAATTGTATGTAGCGAGCTACAAGTGCGCAGGAGCGAACAGCGGCGTCTCCAATGAGAGATAGATCTACGCAGCGACGTAATGAAGACGAAGGGCTAGCTCCAATAGATGCTGATCATCGACTTGAAGGGAATCTAGACACGGTTGACTGCGAGCAGGGTACCAAGCGGCACCACCGATCGTGCAACGTGTGCGCCCTCTTCAAGGTGAATCCGAGGAAGTTCACAAGTACTTTTGCCCAGAGTGCTCTTCGGGCAATCGACGGTGCGTGGTCCCTGCTAGCGTGGCTTGAAAACCGTAGACTAACTGTCCTTGCGCTGATGCAGCACATACCTCTGCAATATTGCACGAGAAGGAAGAGACAAAACCTGCTTTCAGATCTGGCACGCGGATTGGAGTAGCGGGAACGACATCCCGCGCGCGCTTCTGCAAGAGCTCAAGATCCGCAACCGCCCTCCGCCGTCGCGCCCTGGTAAGAAGCGAGGACGGACTGCGCAAGAGCACCGCCGCTCGATGGGTGGAGATGGAGATAGCGCGGTAGCTAGCGAAGTGGAGGCCGGTGAGAGCGGAGATGCTGACAGCGCAGCAGAGGCTGACGACGAGTCGTAGGCAGCCCGTCTTTACTTTGGTAGTTTGTAATCAATGGACACGTTACTTCTGCATTCATATTATTGGCTACAATACCTGCACGCGTCGTTGTTGGACGTGGGCAACGATGCGAAAAATGGGCTACTCAATAACCGGGGTATTTTCATGCTGATTATACCATCATAACAAATGCACTGGACTCATTTTGCCTACATTAGAATGCTTTATGTTGTAGAAACCATTACTCTACCCATGTGTCTGCTCTCGCACCCACCCCCAACCCGCCACTTCAAACCCGTACTTACGTGACGACACATACAAATATCTATATATTAGATTACGGGACGGGTAAAAATATACCCTCATATTTAGACCCGAGAAGTAAGGGGTTAAGATATTTTTGGGCAGAAATTAGCAAATCACAGGACTCCACGTGGAGGTTCCGTCGAACTCCAGGTTGGAGCGTCTAATCTATCTATTTATGCACTTGGTGCAAGTGCTGAATTTGCGGTGTTGATCTTGATTTCTGCAGGTGTTTTTGGTATTTGCTCGGTTCTTGAGGGAAGAAAACCCAGATCTATTTGTCGCACACGGCGGGATGTACGAGACAACCCGATGATCGTCCATGTATACCGGTGACTCGCGGTTCCCCACCTGGAGCCAGTACTCCGTTTTATAGTTGAAAACCTTCTTGAACTGTATCTTGGAATAGTACCCGTCTGATTCAGCAACGGTATACTGATTCGGCGGTGACGGTTTACCATCATCCCAGCTCCCACGTACGCCATCGTCAATGAACTACACGATACAGTCGTGTCCAGCGCTTGGAGCAGGAGATCCACATTATCCGGGATCTTGTCTTTCCTCGGAAGCCAGTCACATCTTTGCACGGGGTTCTAAACAGCAGCGCCAGGGCCAGTGCTGGCAGCAGTCGGTTTATGGGAAAACCAAGAAAAAACCATAAGCAAAACCAGTAGTCCCAGGATCAACGCTGGTTGTTGAGTATACATCCGGCTAGGTTGAAGTTTACTAAGTGAAGTGGAATTGTTGGCAGATATCTGGCCGCGCGATGAACGCCACACGCCAAGCCCCAACCCACCATGTAGCGGGGCTACACATTCGGCTAACCTCACCTTAGTGCAACACGCACTAAGTGGATACATTCAGGTGGGCCACATCGCAGTGTGGTCACCATTCATATTAGGAAGCAGCCCTATTGGTCAGAAAGCAGGGTCTTTCTGCCAGTAATACTCAAGCATTAGATCAGAGTTTCTGCTAACCACTCGTTGGCAGAACCTCTCTTTATAGATATCAGTTTTAGGAGGAAAGCCACAGTTAACATTCAATTCAGTTCTCATTTTACCGCAAAAGCTACTATTTGTACCTTTATTTAGATCTAATTATACTTGTGGATACAAGTATACTTAATCTAAGTTAAATAGGCCTTACGCTTCATCATACACGTGCGCTCACGTGTAAGCTAAAGTATTGGGCTAAGTAAGCCCATTACGCACCAGGATGAGCATGGGCCGCCCCTCAACCTCTGAGCACAAGGAATTTATCAACCTTAACGTGTCTTGCGGAAATGGCCGTTCATGACACGTTTGCAGACACTGCGATACCTATTTCTCAACAAACGCCAGCGAAAATGCAGACACCAATTCGACGTCTCCATCTTCAGAGCTTTTCAAACCAGATTCAGAGCCACAAGAACCACCAATCAACCAAGCAGTAGCGCTTCTGTCGGCTATGCCGGCTAATCAACCTCAACCGACAGCTACGAGTGCTGCGCTTCGCGGGTATCCCCCGGGGCAACCTCCGCCGCAGACCACTGGCGCTGCGCCACTACGGGGGAGAATCGAGAACTACAAGACGCATCTCGAGAATTGGATGCACTACGAGGACTATCTGACACGTCACCAAGTAGTAGAGACTGGCGTACAGCAAGTACAAGATGCTAATGCTGTCTCGGGCAATTCACTGCGAGACGAGCCCGACAAATCCTCGCAAGTTGGGTCAAAGAGACAGCGACGCATCGATAAATCTTCACGTCAGTGCCTCAAGAAGAAGCACAGAATAATTTTGAGAACTCCCTTCTGGAATTTCTAGCAGACAACGGACTTGCTTTCAGCTTCATTGAACGCATGTCGACTCTTCGTGTGTTGGAAGATGCGCGTAAAATGCCTGTTTTGGAGCTGCCGAGTCGGAAGCAACTGAGTAAGGACATTTTGGATCGGAACGATTTAGAATGTCTGAAGCTCTACGTTGATGCGCTAATGGAGTGACAAATAAGTACAGATGGGCGCGTCAACTTCTTGTCTGGTGGTTGGCAAAATATATCTCGTGAGAACCTTCAGGCTGCCTGTTAACGCTTTTTGGCACCGAGGTGGCGTATGGACTTTTCCCCACAGCATCGTACCACGACGGCTTGACTATAGCCATTCAGATGGAGAAAGTTATCCGAGATATGCTAAGCGACGGTTGGAAAATTGGAGCCAATGTCACAGACAATGCGGGGCAGTGTGTGCCTGCAAGGAAGATTTTAAGTCTCCGCTGGCCTTCATTTCCTTTGTATAATCTGCTTCGCATATATCACGAACAATTTGGCGAAGGCTGTGCTGAAGTCAGAGTATTCGACTATCACAAATCAAGCGTCTCGTGTTGTGACAAGGGGCTGCTTGAAGCCAAAGCATGCATGGTAACAAGATACGGATACAACAGCAATTTCAAGTAGCTTCGTGAGACTCGCTGGTACAGCATGCAAGGATACTCAGCATCTATGCTTCGTGTTCATGGATCACTTCAGGATTTTGCATACACATTTCGAGATGCTGATGACCTACCCAATGAATTGATTGTGCTTGGCAGGCAGTCGTTCTGGGAGATGTTGATCGACGCCGAACTATTCGTGCGGCCACTTGCACTGCTTCTATCAAGTTACAGCGAGATGAAAATACGTTGGCGGACGCCGTCATTTGCTATTTCGACATTTTTACTGGATTATCCAAGTCCCAGCACGGCAGCAGTAACCTCACTAAGCTGGTAGAGAAGCAATGACACTCGTGGGAGCAGCCGTTGATGATCTTAGCACTCTTCCTGTATCCACTTGCTGTAGACGCTCGCCAGCAAATTGTGAACAAGACCATAATAACGAAGGTAACTTCGATCTGCCTACTAGGTGACTATTACTACAGACGTTTGATAGGCAAAGACACGTCAAAACTGTTCCCGGACATGCTGCAGTGGCTCCAGGGTGGTCTGGATACACCATCATTTGAAAGTGTGGGCCCTATTCATGGGTTTTGGCTATTCGTAGCCGCCAATATGCCTGACAGCAAAATTGCCCAGACTCGCAATTGTGGTGTTTTCTATTGCGGCTAACACTGCTACTTGCGAACGGTATTGTAGCGGGTTAGCCTTAATTCACACGGCGAAGTGAAATCGAATGAGCGTCGACAAGGTACAAAAACCCCGATACTGTCCGAAATCACGTTCGCGAGTCAAGGAGATCAACTAAAGGACAGCCGCTACCACCTGCTTGGCTTTAAAACGACTTATCCGCCCTGATGAACGCCCAAGTGTTCGCGATTATCGCTTCGAACAAACAACTGAAGAATCAGACGGTGAAAGGGACGATGACGCTTCCGATGCTGCATTTGAGGTTTGGCCCAAGGTTCTTAGTGACTTGACCAATGACGACGATGTCCAAGCAACACCAGGTCGTGTTGTGCGTACTGGTTTTGCTGGACACGACCGCAGAATTTCTCAGGGTGATCGTGGTGGAGTTCAGGATGTGAATGATGCCCGACATAGCGTGGATCCCGAAGATCAAGTTCGTGACGAGCGCGGATATGACACTCTACAGGGAAGCATCGGTGAAAATGGCGGCCAAGATGGCGAGGTTGAAGATGCTGAAAGGGAGAAACGAAAGCGATTTAAGAAAATGGCTCTCAAGATAGCACGCTATGCAAAGGAGGATATTCCACCAGCTAACCAGGAACCGTTTCCAGCCAATCCCCCATCTCGTGACGTCGTTTCCGCAATATAAAATCATACCAGACGGATTGCGAGGGCCGAATGTGACACTGGCTAAGCTAAGCACGCAACCAAACGAGTTTTCAACGGAATCTGTACCAGGTAGGTTTTTAGTAAGGATGCGCGGTCAGGCAACATTCTTATGGGTGATATATGTGTATGTGTGAGCAGCATGGCACTTTTTGAGTCCGCACCGTCTTCGTCACGGGCGGTGAGCTGCGGATGACGCTGTTCTTCTACGCGGGGTATTGATCTCTAGATTAGCCATCACCGAGCAACGTCTCGTTGAACGGTAAACACGGGGTCACTTATGTGTCTGGATGCTTGCCCGGAGCGATCAGGTTGTGGACTTCATGCCGACGTGAATGCACTGAACTGCGTTATAAATTGCTATCAACTTTCTCCAAATGCCTCTATTATTCATTTCATTCTCGGAATATTATTCCCAAGAACAAACACCATGCACGCGTGTTGCCTCCAACAGCCGTGGGATCACTATATAATTTGGCAGACGTATCCAATGCCGACGTCGCGCACATGAGCGGCGACATGAACTCACCATCCGCCAGGTTGGGTTCTGCATTGATAGTCAGCAGTGAGAGAACCCCCCCCAGTTTGTTGAGCTTTGGTGTTCAGTGCAATTGCGACCGATCTAGAAAGTCCTGGAAGTTTGAGTCGGCTCCTCATCTCAGAAAGGTGTCCATAGCAGTCTCGATAGACCCACCGATGACAGCCCGGTGCAGCGACGTGAAGTGATGTAGCCCATTTCACCCATATAATTCATGTCCATCTTGCACAATAGATACTGACGTACTGCGGGGACACCATCGCAAACCGCAGCGATGTGGAACGACATGAGGGCGACGATGCTTTCCCACTCTTCGAGTTTTTGTGCCACAGCGTAGTCGACTCGGCCATATCCGGTTGCAACGGGGCAATTGCTGCTGATGCACCCGGTCATCTACCAGTCGCACATGTTCGTGGACTTTGTGAGCGTGGACACATACGTGGAACACCCGAGGCAGCATGGCGCGGTGAGGCGCAGCAACATCGGCGACTTCGACATGAACAAGATGTTCGACTCCACCACAGACAACGACCCGCGCTCGCACGAACCCTTGATCGGGGATTACGCGAGGTTTGGCACCATGAACAAGCAACTTTTGAATTCGCAGATCCCTCTGCCCGTAGCGTAGTCGACAATTTCACGCGTTTCTTGCAGATCACCTTAACAAGTAGTGTAGTGTAAGTGCATCTGAATGAATGCAACCATCATGTCGGACTTGAGATTTGGTTGAAGTCGATCCCATGTTGGCGAACGTCCACAATTTAGTCACCCCCCGTGAAGGATATCAACTGCACCTTGGTGCGCTCACTAGAGCGGGCGAATTAGAGCACCACGAACAACCTGACAGCGGCCCCATGCGCAAATTAATGCATTTCGTAGTTGTTGCGTATGTAGACCGCACCGGTGAACACCGCGTGAACGAAGTATACAACGAAGGCCGCATCGTAGATGAGATCTACCACAGCCAGCATTTCGCACAACTGGAAAACAACCTGACGTTTGATCTTGAGTAAACATGCGGAGCGCGCCTCCCCCCCTCGAAGTATGCGTCGGAGTTATATGGGCTTACGGGGTTCAGCTCACATTCATCGCGCTGGAACGACTTGAACGTACGCAGTCCGAACCCCAGTAGCAGCAGCCCAGCGACCGGCAGCATACGATGCTTCAGCTAGGCTTGGTCTTGCTCTGACCAGGCACGACTTCGACTTCTGCAACAGTATACACAATTGATAAATAATTTTCATAACCAGTATAAAAAAACTCAAAACCACACGTAAAACCAAATAACCAGGGTTTTCAGGTTAAACTGGTTTTAGCAAATAGCGATTTTTTCAACACTGCCAGGGCATCGGTATGGAAGAGACAAAACCTGCTTTCAGATCTGGCACGCGGATTGGAGTAGCGGGAACGACATCCCGCGCGCGCTTCTGCAAGAGCACAAGAGCCGCAACCACCCTCCGCCGTCGCGCCCTCGTAAGAAGCGAGGGCGGACTGCGCAAGAGCACCGCCGCTCGATGGGTGGAGATGGAGATAGCGCGGTAGCTAGCGAAGTGGAGGCCGGTGAGAGCGGAGATGCTGACAGCGCAGCAGAGGCTGACGACGAGTCGTAGGCAGCCCGTCTTTACTTTGGTAGTTTGTAATCAATGGACACGTTACTTCTGCATTCATATTATTGGCTACAATACCTGCACGCGTCGTTGTTGGACGTGGGCAACGATGCGAAAAATGGGCTACTCAATAACCGGGGTATTTTTCATGCTGATTATACCATCATAACAAATGCACTGGACTCATTTTACCTACATTAGAATGCTTTATGTTGTAGAAGCCATTACTCTACCCATGTGTCTGCTCTCGCACCCACCCCCAACCCGCCACTTCAAACCCGTACTTACGTGACGACACATACAAATATCTATATATTAGATTACGGGACGGGTAAAAATATACCCTCATATTTAGACCCGAGAAGTAAGGGGTTAAGATATTTTTGGGCAGAAATTAGCAAATCACAGGACTCCACGTGGAGGTTCCGTCGAACTCCAGGTTGGAGCGTCTAATCTAGTCTATTTATGCACTTGGTGCAAGTGCTGAATTTGCGGTGTTGATCTTGATTTCTGCAGGTGTTTTTGGTATTTGCTCGGTTCTGGAAGAAAACCCAGATTTATTTGTCGCACACGGCGGGATGTACGAGACAACCCGATGATCGTCCATGTATACCGGTGACTCGCGGTTCCCCACCTGGAGCCAGTACTCCGTTTTATAGTTGAAAACCTTCTTGAACTGTATCTTGGAATAGTACCCGTCTGATTCAGCAACGGTATACTGATTCGGCGGTGACGGTTTACCATCATCCCAGCTCCCACGTACGCCATCGTCAATGAACTACACGATACCGTCGTGTCCAGCGCTTGGAGCAGGAGATCCACGTTATCCGGGATCTTTGTCTTTCCTCGGAAGCCAGTCACATCTTTACACGCGGTTCTAAACAGCAGCGCCAGGGCATCAGTCGAAATCGCTGTCTTCCAAAAAAGCCGTCAAAAACGTAGCGAACCTCGCTTTCAGACTTGGAGTATGACTGCGTGTCGAGCGTGTTGGCCTCGTACACGTCGGCAGCAGCAAGGTTGCACAGCTCTAGGTGCATCTGCTTCATGCGTGGGAGTTGTTGATGAATCGCGGTCATGACACCTCCACCTCAAGGGGGTCATATTCGCGACAAGATTCGAGATTGCCATCATGGCCGAGCCCCGAGCTACTTCAGGTAGACGCATGATCTTCTTCTCGACAACATATTTGCAGTATCTCAGTCAGTTATTCATTATCATGCCGACACAGTAGAACACCATGAGCAAAAGATAAATGGGTAACGCCACAGAAGTATATTGAACCAAACTGGGGTTCTATCTTTATCCGCAGCAATCAACGCGTCACTGATTTTGGCAAGTAACTCACCTCTTCATGTTCATCGTCGTTGCCAATGCCTAAAATGAACCAGTGATATAAGTTAGAATACAGCATAACATCCACAATAAACTCAGTTTAACATACAGCATAGCATGCAGTACAAATGATAGCATATTATGCAGCACACGAGACAGCGTACCATGCTTAGAATATCTGGCTGTTCGCTGATCAACAGACTCACTACCAGGGATTGCGGCACCGTCGGAAGGCACATCGTCGATCACGGGACTAGCACTTCGAGCAAGGTTGCGTCGCGCTGGTCGCTTGGCTATCACTTGACCCGTGCATACAGTAAGACGTAGCTTCTCGCCGCATAGCAGGTTGTTCCATGGAAGCTCGAGTAGCAGCTGCTGCGCGCAACACGCAGCATAGGTTAGAGTAACATCAATAAATATTATTTGAAAAACACACCGTTCGCGTAGTATTCCAATTCAGCCTCCTCTCCTCGCAAGAAATGAAGGCCTCCGCCCCGCTTGGACCCTCTCCAGGCTGATTGCGAATTTAGCAGTTACCGAGACTGTATCGCGGCAACGGTTTGCGCGTCCACCCCTTGTCTTTGAGCCGGCGCAACAGTGACTTGAACGGGAGATCGCTATCTGACCTCGATGCCTGGCGCAACCTCTCCGACTGCCTTCACCATCATCGATTCCGCCATATTCTCAAATGGGGAGTTTTCGAGAGGTATTTCCATAAATCAACATTGATCACTGATATTTGAGAAAATATTACTTTGTGTTAGAATCACTGAGACCAGTGATTTGATATAGTACTACCGGTAGTATGCGTCGACATCGATTGGAGTTAGTCTGGTTTCCTGTAAAGCGAAACTCACCAGACTTGACTACATGGATACACTCGATGGTAAGAGACACCTACAGCAGGCTATCCTGTGGTTTAACACGGAGGGGACGAACCGAGCCAACAATCCCACCTTTTCGGGACTCGGTGTCACTTGGGAGTCCTTGAAACGGGCTTCACGGATTTAGCGCTCCGGGCTCTCAACAAAACTGGGCTCGCCAATATTTTGTGCCAGGGTTTAGCCAATAGTAGCAAGGGCTCGCTCGGACTCGTGCTAAATCGAGGAGCCTGATTTTGGTAAATCTGGGCTCTTCGGTTTGAAACGGAGCCCAACTATTCCAGGAGCTCGGTTCCCTCGAAATTCGGGCTCCCTTTGGAGAGGGGTGTCCGGTCTCGGGCTCAGTTCGTCCCCTCCGTGGGTTTTAAGCGCACAAAATCAAGAACATAGGATTCGCCCATCCGAGCGCAGCCATCACCGCTATCATTCGGTTAGACTGTGCTATACTTAATTAGGCGAGCTACACTGTGCGAACCCCGAGCAGACAGTTTTATGTGCCACACGGGGTGGGGAAGCACAGCTTGTTTGCAGTTCAACAAGAGGTATCTGTACGTTTGTACATATTGTGAAAACCGACGATTATGTCCTATTTTTTTGCAAATCGATCGCTTTAAGCGCTTACTAAGCGGATGAACCCTTGTTTTGATATATATAAGCAGGATGCCACTCCGATTTGGCGTCCCCCAACCCTGTTCATATATCGCGGATTGGTGTCGATTTTTAAGCAAATCGCTCCGAATGCCCAGTATCAGCTGGGCATTCTGAGGGCAGCTTGTATATATAAACGGCGTCCCAAATCAACGTGGGCTGCGCACTCGAAGCTGTAGCATATATAAACCCTAATGAGCACATATATTACTTATATCTTCGTATAATATGCGCGGAGCTACTTTTGAACGAGTAGTAGCTGCTTGTACTCGTAGTTCTCGCTGCTGCACCTCTGCCGCTATTTAGTAAGCCCAGGGAGTAGAACTTTCATTAGCATTTGGCCGAGATTTGCATATGGACGCTCTATCGCCAATCCTACGATTTAGTATTTTCTGCACCCCTGTTTATACGTTTTCTATCCCTCCTAATCAGCTTAACTGGACTGGACATCTTTGTCGGTTTTCACAATACTTTAAGTAGTATAATAACAACGCGTGAAATTATCTGTACTTAAGTCCCCCCCCCAACAGCGCCTTCGTGAAAACAGTATCCCCTATACAACTTGTACATATACCGGTAAGTTAAACAAAGTCTTTGGGGCTAGCGTACACATGCTAAGGCATCACGTTTTTTTATTCGCTGACTGGGAGACAGCCCTCTAAATACCAATTGTGCTAGGGGGTGTCACCTCGACCGTGCAACCTATAAACATCGACACGGGAGCACTACTCTTCGGTTGGTGTCACGGTAGCAACGAGTCACCGGTGGTGTCCAGATCGGCACTTGATCCTCTTCCCAAGAGCGAGCATAATACTGTCCGATAGAAACTTTGATATCACATCAGACAACTTACTACTAATTGTCCTATTACTACTCATCTACTGATTTTCTCCGTGAAATTGCAATTATCTCCATATGAAAACAAAATTGATTTAGGTTGATTTATGGAAATTCCTCGAGTTTTCGGAAAGGCGGGGGGGGCACCGATCGGTTGACCACTCATTTGGAAGTGCCACTGAAAAGTAATGCAAAGCCAGTGAAGTTTCCCATCAGTCTCTCAAAAAAATTATTTAGAATTTTGAAAAACCCTGTTCCCTGTCCACGTGAAAATAGGCATGCACGTACAGAAACTACACAAACGGTTATCTTTTTGTATGCTTGTCCTCTCCCCCGACACGAGGGTATAACCTCGTGTCGGGGGAGAGGATAAGTATACAAAAATCAAGTCAAAAATCGTTTAACCTGAATTTCTTCAGCCTACGTGGAAATGCTATACTGCATTAGCCTACGTGGAAATGCTATACTGCATTATGCAGCATCCGGACTTCAGGTGCAGCTACAGTGATTCGCTAGCATCTGAGCGATTTGATTTAACAGGTTTGGCAGTCTAACATAGGTAAAACCTGAATAAAAATATATTAAAAATAATTTTTTAAACATTTTTTCTGCGAATAGTGGACCGAGCCGATGCCCGCAAATACCCATTCATCCTCAACTATGCCGAGGTGAGTGATGTCTTCTGCGGTTAGGAGCAGCTCACGACGCTTATTGGCGCCGTACACGAGTGAGTGCCCCAGCGTCCAGACGGTGGTGCAGTTCGAGGATGATGTCGACGAAGAGGAGACGCTGCTGGCTCAAGAGCACAAGATAAAGCTCATGACGCTCTGCCACTTGGTCACAGACGGCAAGCAGAACGTCGTGCCGGCAGACCCGCAGCTCCTCGGCGACATGGCCACAATCTGCGACACTTCGGGCACAACGAAGGAGCGCATGGGCACCATGCTCACGCATACAGTAATGTGCGTCAATAAGGAACGCTTGGTAACTAATATCCTTACATACATTATATACAGCTGGCAGTCAAGAACACAGCTAACATTAACCAAATCAATACATTGCTCTTTCTTTTTCCACTTATTCGCTTTTATAGCCTCTACACTCCTATTCATATCAGAGGTTCCTTATTGACGCACATTACTGTACCAATATGATGGCGGCGTCAACATGCGACTTGGACATCACGCTGATGCTCCAGGAGGACATTCACCTGTCGTACCTAACACTGACGCACTGCTTCAAGCGCGTGATCCCGACTACGACGGGCGGTGGTGAGTTTCTGCTCAGGAGGCGTCAGGCTGCTCATGGACGACCTGGCAGAGCTGCAGCTGATGGTGTTTTCGTCGAGGCCGCGCATGCTGAGTGGGAGTTTATGGTCTTCAGCAAGGCTCAGTAGCCGCTGGGCGGGCGCGGCAGATGATGAACCGGTCCGCATCGCTGTCTAAGGACGTGGAAGGCTTTTGCTAAATCGCGTCTCTGGACTCGGGGTGCAGATACCCATGACACCAACTTCGCACGGAAATTGCGTACGGATCCCGGAGCGCCAGGTCTCGGCGCTGGAGGCTCTCAAGTCTCGTACGTCGTGCCCGTTGACCAGGAGGGAAGAGTGATCTCGTTCACTCTCCTTCACAACCTGCCGGTGTATGCGGGTCCGAGCGCCATGACACCGTGGGTGGATCCTTGAACGGCGAGTTCGATGCCTTCACGGGGACATCGACTCTGGCGAAGAACGCGTCCAACACGAGGTAAGGACACGTGCACGTGGATATGAATGGGCTACTAAACGATCTCGTTCCTGTGCACCATCCAGAAATTGGTGAACCCCACGGACTTCGGCTCAACGGCTATGATGCTGGCGAAGGATGGTGCATGTACGGCGACGGAGGTGCCAAGCAGGTGAGCAACCAGATTGCCGCACGCGACAGCTGGGACGGCATCCAATCGTACTTGTACACCGAGGAAGGCTGTCACAACTTGGAGGCGCGCATCGCGTGCCTCGTCGACGAGCCGACGTCCGACGGGTCCGACGCTGGACGACGGCCTGGATGAGCTGAAGACGAAGGTGACCACCGCGAACCCGATCACGGCGGTGGTGCATTGTATCCAGGCTAAGATGGTTTACGACAAATGTATTAACATGCTAGTCGTGTAACAGGATTGTGTAAACCTATTGGGTGCCATTAGCAGTATCATTCGTAAGCAACTCTGCTAGCCGTAGCTTTCGACCTCGAAGACCCTTCAAAACTAGTGGCTCTTGCGTGAATCTTCTGTCGTCCACTTCGGGGAAAGAACGTCGCACGGGTGGTAAAATTTCCTCCTCTTCTTCCTCTGTGACCGCTTCCCTGCCGTTAATGACATCGGCTAACGAGGGTATTTTTTGCAGCTCTCTGTCGTCCCCATCTTCCATCGCTGACAAGACAGTCTCCCAGTGAGCTACGATGTCATCAATTTCGTAGATTTCATCGTCATATTTGTCGTGACCCGAGGCAATCGAGCCCGTAGTTGAACACTCGAAAGCTACATTTCGTGGGGGGGGTAAATGTGAGGCGTTGCATAAACTTGAACTCCGCCGTTCTGGGATACCAAACGCGGAAAATCGAACAGGTTCTTGTGGGGACAACATCCGCTTTGCAGGCTTTGCAATATCCACTTTCATTGACATCTCGCTCTAGTATTTTCGCAGTGCAGCAATCTTTCGGGCTTTCTTGGGGTCCATCCGATTGAAGTGCCGTATGAATTAACGCTAGCTCCGAGAAATATCGTTCGCAGGTTGCAGTGTTTAAAATGAAAGCTTGGGCAGGTAATGATTGGGTACTGTTTCTTCCAATAGACGCCTTCCATAACCGGTATAAAACAGTTTAATGACCCGACCAAGGCGTCATTAAACCATCGTCCCTACCGTCCACTCTGGCGCCGTGGTCGCCGAGCTCTGAGTCGTCCACGCTTGTGCCAAACTCCCAGTCGTCC
Organism: Phytophthora fragariae; assembly: GCA_009729435.1. Classification (NCBI taxonomy): domain Eukaryota; phylum Oomycota; class Peronosporomycetes; order Peronosporales; family Peronosporaceae; genus Phytophthora; species Phytophthora fragariae. Next base: position 333,057 of record QQOI01000016.1, read on the forward strand.
ACTCTTTCGCCTCTGTCTCCGCCTCTCAAGCTTGTACCAGCGTCGCCGATCTCCAGTCCGTACGATCGGGCTTCAAGTCAAGAGTCGTGGACGCCAAGACCCAAGTCCTTGAGATGCATGCCACGGGCGTCGCGCCATAAGCCATCGGCTTCAAAAGCTGGGGGGGGCTCTCTTCTTGCGGTCGGGTGTCGGCTCAGATGCAGTCACCAGGGTCTACGTCATTGCTGCCTACAACGTCGCTTGCAACGTCAATCACTGCAAGCCATGCATCGACGCGTGCTACCGCCGCGTACACCTCGACGTCCTACTCGATGGTGAAAGACGACCGCGTCCATGTCGGAGACGCTAGCGTGCAAGATCGAGATGTCCCCGCCTAGTTTTCGGAAGCCTTTGAATCGGATGGTTATGATTCTGAGGCTGTGGCGCTGGTGCTGGTGCTTCCGGAAAATAAGTTAAAGACACGCACTGAAGACCGCGTTGATGCACTCGTGCCTCCAGCTACAGAGAGCATTTCCAACGGAGTGTGGGTCCTCGAGGAGTGGCCGACGGGGATCACGTTTATACGGGAGCAGTTCAACCCACGATCCTGGAAATTTCCTGCGGTGCCAATCGGCATTCGTGGTGGTGCCGGATGCGGCTGTGAGCAGCGCTGCCTCGTCACTGCGTGCCTAAACGCACGTGAAAGTCGCTACTGTACGGAGCAGAACTGTGTGTTTGGTGGTGAGTGTGGAAATGGGCTACGAGAGGGCAACGCCCTGGTGATCGCCCGCAGCAGTGTCACGGGGGTTCGAGGCGTGGTGGCAATTGGACCCATTCCCGCTGGTGAAGTGATCGGCCAGTATCTCGGCCACGTGCAGCTATTCGGCCCTCCTTGCCGTAATGGTCCTGTGAATGATGGCTTCAGGATGCGCCTGAAGACGCGGTTGATGAGCAACGAGCACTTGGGCATTGATGCCCTCGAGACGAGCGGCAAGCTGAGACTCATGAACCATGCCTGTATATGTAACCCCTCGGCGCGATTTCATGAAGTCCAGACTGGACGCAATCTCACCGTCGTCGCGGTCACCATCCGTGACATTTCGCCCGGGGAGGTGACGGTGTCGTACGGGGACCGTCTGTGGTTTGTGTGTCGGTGCGGCTGGGACGGCTGCCAGCATCGAGACATTCAGCACCTCCCCGACATTCACAAGCACCGAGGTGGTGGGCTCTAGCGGCACATGTAGTGATTGTACTTAGGCAAATTGCGACCCCAAGGGTTTTCAGTAGTGTATAAGGAATCTAAGTTGTTTACAAGTGCAAGGTTATAGTGCTCGCGGATCCGTGGTTGCACTTTGGCAAATCACGAGTCCAAGGTTTTTTCAGTTGTTCATACTGAATCTAAGTATTTTGCAAGTACAAGGTTTTATTGCTCGCGGATCCGTGAGTCTCATTCTTCGATCTTCCAGCAGAGAACAACCTGGCAGGGGGAGATGACAGCCGCAGGGGTAAGTGGGCGTGTATGAGGGCCGGACGTGCGCACAACTGACAAATCTTTGCTGAGGGTGTTCTGACAGCGAGGAAGGCGCCAAGGCTACAATAACTACTCCATCTAGGAGCAGATGCTGCTGTGCACTATAGTGGAATATATCCTTCCACTCGGGCGTAACATGTGGGAGCGTGTGGTGGAGCGATTGGGTCCTAATCAAAACACGACTGAAAGGTTTCCGGACTTAGACGAGTAAAAATAATAACAATATGAATATTTTATTTTTTACGAAATAAAATATTTAAATATTTTTTTGCCATCCCTGCCTGGAGTCAGTACTCCGTTTTATAGTTGAAATCTCGTCCTTCTTGAACTGTATCTTGGAATAGTACCCGTTTGATTCGGCAACGGCATACTGATTCGGCGGGGACGGTTTACCATCATCCCAGTTCCCACATACACCATCTTCAATGAAGTGCACGATATAGTCGTGTCCACCGCTCGGAGCAGGTGATCCACGTTATCCGGTATTTTTGTCTATCCTCAAAGGCCGCACGCATTTCTAAACAGCAGCGCCAGGGCATCAGTAGAAAACGCCGTATTCCAAAAAAATCCGTCGAAAACGTAGTGAACCTCGCTTTCAGGAATTTTCCGGTAGACGCGAGGGAGTTCATAGTGCTTTTGACCGAAATCGCCAGACGAAATGAGAAGACGCAATTCATCAATGAAGTAACCAGGCACATTCATGTTCAGTGTACTCGTTAAACCCTGTCTGCTGGTTCTTGGTCACTATGCAGGCCCAGTCGTCTGCAGTCGCTACGCTTCTGTGGCTTCCAATGTCCGACTAGCGGCGTGCAGTGGCGTCCCTGGCGGATCCTTGGTATTGCTGTGTTTCGCTTGTGCCCCCATGTTGTTAATTTTGGAATGAGGCCACATGCCAGCCACATCTAGTTCTTTGAATATTTTTGGGCAGAAATTAACAAATCACAGGGCTCATGTTTTTTTGGTATTTGTTCACCTCCCCCGACCCGTCAGACTGGTTGGGTTAGCTCTCTCATCGGATGTGGCCCTCTGCCTTAGCTCTATTATGAATTCCGGCTAAATTTGCCAACTCCGACCGTTTCATTATAATGGGTTGAAACCTCCAGGCACTATTGTCAAGTTGTTTGGTAATCGACCGAGATGGGTTGAGACGGCGTCATCACTATTATTTTACGTATTAAGGAAATATTTAGTGACTTGAACTGCTTTCACGGTCTCGGGCGATTGGTGGTCGACTTAGGCTCCTTCGGTTAAATCAATCGGCCCTGGAAACTTCGACTATCAATAGAACTTAAAGTATGATCAGTAGTGCTTCTCACGATTCAAAGCTACTCTGATGAAGGTAAAACGAATCAATCAGAGCGTACCTGCAGGATGCTTTCATCGGACTGTTTTTATCGATTTTACCTGGACACTGCAGATCGCTGGCATGTGATGCATGTGCTTGCCGATTGGATCATTTTGCATCTCCCGTTGGAACCTTTCATTTCGACACTGGAGCCGGGTGTAAGCATTTCATTCTGCCGCCTGAGTCACCGTTTCACCGCTCGCCGGAGACCCTGTAGCTGCAATATGGGGCGTAGGATTTGGACTGACGGCGAGATTCACCGTCTCCTCGATTACTTAGGGTGTTATGTTCAAGCATATACGGCAGGTGCCAAAAAGAGGTTATATGCAAGCGCGGATTGCGAAGAGGTGTTTGGACGAGGCAGTCCACAAAAAGCCAGCATCCCAGTTTAAGACGAAGCTGGGCGAGCTTGAAGAGCTCTCACAAGGCGTACAAGAAGAAGCAGACGAAGTCAAGTTTTGGTGACAAAGCCAGCCGAATAGGTCCTTGAGCTTGCTTCCCGGTTTGAGTTCAAAAACCACGTGGTGTTGTAAAATACAGATAAAGCCCCGGACACTAATTCGCAACTCGCGGCGAGCTCGTTTACTGTCCAGGAGTAAGATGCAATCGGGTGTCCATGCGATAGCTTAGCAACCGTCTGCCTCTACCAGTAGCGAGCTCTCAATAGCTCCGGAAAAAAATTGGGTCTTCCCACTTATCTTTACTGTCCTCCTCACTGCTTGAGTCTTCTAAGGTTCGGCTACCTCCGTCGCCTCCAGGAAAAGAGTCACCGCTGCGCGTGTACCCTCCCGAACCAGTGACGCCTGATTAACTACCAGCAACGCAATGTAGCGAAACCAGTCACACACGCCAGTTTTGGGATTGGTAGAAATTATTTCATTAAACATTTAGGCTCCCTCACGGTTGTTAGGTTGGATGATATTCTTGATTGGCTAGTCAAACCTACCTGCGTCCTGCAAACCTCTGAACCGTGAGAACTACTAGTGAATGGCGCAGTATCACCACTACATGTAACAACCTCGGAAACTAAGTACCAGAATATACGCATTTCCTGCAACCACGGATTTCGTGCAACAACAGGTGTAAAAACAAAAAGCCGACCAATAATGTAAAGGTGACACCCCATCATCCGACCAACACCTGGCCTGCAGCACAAGCATTTTTATGAGCAAATTGTGGCCGAAACATTTCCTTATTTGGTAGTGTTAGCTTCAAGTTGGGCTGCGGGTGGCTTTGTAACAGTGAAACGGTCGTCACGAGTTCGAGGGCGGATCAGAACAAGGCCAGCTTTCATAAAACGTCTCCTAATGGTAACGTCAGAAATCGACTCCCAAGCTCTCACTACTATCGACGTGATAAACGTACGCCGCTCTTAGGGGGGCTGTAGTCGCTGTCGCAGTGTTGCTGTGCGTACAGCTCACACCCGCGCTTGAAGCTCGCCATCACGGCCACGTCCATAGGCCGGGACCAGCATTGTGGCACCTGGACAAATTCCACGTCCGCCATTGCGTCATCAAGCTGAGCTCGCACGGTGCTCATCTTGTGGATCTTTATGCTGTCCAATAGCAGTGCATGACAGAAGGCCACTGACGGCTTCAATACCTATATCGAAGTCAAATCCTTTACAATTACAATTAGTACTTAAAAGGAAAAGAAAAAACTTAATTTACCTCCTTGGTTCACTCCATCATGACTCGCTCATCGCAATATGCATTCTTCTGCACTGCTAACACGACCTTCTCTGCCTTGTGTAGAATGTTCGCGTGCACTTCAGCCTCGACCTTGTACCCCTGTACCCCGGCAAATACGATGATCGGGCCCAACTCCACACTGGTTGCCGAGGCGCACAAAAAAACACTTGCGCGGAATGAATTTTCCGACATTCCTACCACATAAGTAAAAACGCGTAAGTAAAAACGCGTAAGTAAAAACGCGTAAGTAAAAACGCGTAAGTAAAAACGCGTAAGTTAGAACAGATAAATAAATCTAAAAGCTGCGGAACAAGGTAACCATAACTGAACAACGTCAACATCTCGATCGCCTTGGAAAGTAATCGTCGTCTTGGGGTTCATAATCACGTAAATCGAAGTCTGGTCCATCTTAACCAAGGGGGCAAAATGCCCCTTTTCAACCAGTCACGGTACTACATCCCAGTAAACCACGTAGGGTACCCAATGCAATTAGATTTAGCTTATAAGTATTTTTATCCAATCAAACCACTTCGTGAAACGGAGCATTTGCCCTTTTCAAAATTAAACAGTTTTTTGTAAATAGAAAGTGCCAGGCATCAGTTCTCATCACGCTTTAAGTCAGCTACGGTACACGTAGCATTTTCATTGTGGTAGCTGTGGATTTTGCACCACGCTTGTATGAACATCTGTTCGGTATGCGTTTATCTTTGCAATTGTCGAGGTTCATCTTTTTTCGTTCTTATTGCACCATTAGTTCTAAGCATTACGCAGCTCATGCTCATAGCTAGGTGACACCTCCAGAATATTCGATCCTGTTTGAAGTAAGTTATAATACATGGGATAACATTCACAATGCCAGTGATTCAACGGGTACGTAAGCTTAGACAACCAATTCCGGTATTTTAGGATGAGGCACATTGAAGCGGGTATCGTGGACGATCACTGCTCAAGATTGGTGTGTCATCAGGCAGCTCAGCCACAAGAATCGCAACTGCACTAAAATACCAGCGAACATGTCGACTACCATGCAGATAGCTTGATTGAGCGCAAATCGTTGAAACAAGATGTTACAGTGATTGTCTCGATCCGAGTTCAGGACTTACTACGCAGGATTAGAAACTAAGATTATTATAGTTGACAATATGCAAAGAAAATGTGTAGTTAAGTTAGAGTTTGATGCTGCGAATTCACACCTAGTTGCCGTGATCTTATAAGATTCGACTAGTCTAAAGTGCTTTAGATAAAAAAAATTATCGTCATATATAGCTCTTTGGAGCCACCATCTGATTGCCCGATTGTCGAAAATCTGAGCTTTCAGCACCAACCGCTCACTTTTCTTTCATCCGGAGATTATTTCTGCCGATATGGCGCCGCGAAGCAAGCATAGCTTAGCCAAGGTGCTTGGCGAATCGACTGAAAGAACGAGGACACTTCGACAGAGAGTATCAATGTCAAACCAAGTGTTGGGTGAAGCCAAAATTGACAACTTGATGTTTTTCAAGACCGTTTGGAGAGAACTTCGTGTCGACGGGTGGTACCACAAGCCGCCGCCACGAAGCGCGAGTGATTCGTCTTTTCGCTACATCCGTCCAGGCGCTAGCTTGAAGGATCGAGAAGGGGTCGACTTTTTTGTTGGATAGCAAGCGTTGCTGTTGTTCTACCTGCAAAAAAATGCTCCACAGCTAGATGAAGGTGATGCGGATTTCGACTTGTCAAAAAGTTTGCGTTAGTCACACTAACCTTTTTCTCCATCACGTGAACATATCATATCCTATAAAGCAAACCCGAAGAAGCGCAGCATGCACAGAGACAACGGATTCGACCGCCAATGGACGCCTACCACAAATAGCTTTAAAGCGGCTTAAAGTGTTTCTCTAAATATAAATTGTGTAGAGGTCGCTATATGTGAAAAATCGGCATGATATGGGGTCCAGTTGCTATAACAGGGTTGTCTATAATTAAATCAAGTATTTATGCAGTTGCTCAATGACAGGGTGAAGCGACCCCTCGTTTACTCGGACGAGTTTTACGTCTAAGTAAATATTAGTTGTCTTCAATATATTTATGCGAGTGCCTATGCTGTTTTTGGAAGGCGTCCAATTAGTCAAGGGCGCTAGTCTGCGTTGGCTTTCAAAGTGATGACATGAGCAGAATTGCTGACGAAGAGAAAAACGAACAGGCTTACCTGATTCCATCGAACAGTCGCGAGGAAGACACTCGCAGAGGTGCATCTGTAGTCGTCAACCAAGTTAAAGTCAATTCAGGTCAAGACGGCACGTATTTGACCAGCGACAGCGAGATTGTGCAAGGTTTAGCGGTGCAGGATGATGATCACATCGAACATCTAGAAACCATCGCTGACGCAATCGAAGAAACTCAACGTATGACGAACCGTGAGGTCTCATACCTTACAGGACATCGCAGTAGGTGTTTAGATTCATCGGTCGTTAGCGTGTCTGCAACATTTTCGCTTGTCACAAACTAATATGACCGCTGCATGCAATAAATGGTGGTAGAGACCACTTCAAATTGTAGATGTTGTGATGTGCCACAGCTGGATTGCTGTAAAATATCGACTTCACTGTGCAAGTGTTCTGGAGGATCGCTTGCGAGGTGTGACCAACCCAGTTGAATCTCAAGCGCTTGGAAGCGAACTTTATGATGTGGCTACAATCCGACAGATTGTGTTGGAAGTTGTTCAACCGATATATAAGTCGAACAGGGTGGTCAACACGGATAACTGCTACACGTCCGTGCAGCTACTAGAAGCTCTGATGCTGAAGGGTCTGTTTGGGCGAGGCACGATTCGAGGATCTAGCAAACGCTTTCCAAAGCATGTCATGCTGGAACCAATATTTGCACTAGAGGCGAGTACCATCAAGGTGTCTCTGTGGGTCATCAAATGCTGGCGGTACCTTGTTGTGACGGAAGTATTGTCTGTATTGTGCCCAACGCACATGCCTCGGAAGCAAGCACAGATCGCCGTTTGGTCACCAGTGAGCACCAAGCGTTTGAGCCGCCGAAGTGTGCAAAGAACTACGACACAAATATGCAGGGAGTAAATCGATTGGACCAACTACGTGCCCGGCTTTCAATTGCAGATGGGCATTCGTTTCAAAATTGGCACAATAAATTAGCGATGGCACTTGTCGACGTCGCTCGGTGCAACGCTTACGTGACTCGCAGTATGGTTTACACCCCGGCCAATAATCATGACCCACACCGTAGCTTCATGATGGGCCTTTCGATAGTCCCAAGAAGACGTGCACAGCTGTTGCGTCGAAGCAATTATTAAGCGACAAGAGTCGGAAGCGCCGACAGTGCCACGTCTATAGGTAGGAAGACACGTACCCGATCGAAGTGACGGACTTCTGCGTTATACATGGCATATGTCTGAGCAAAGGCTGTTTTGGCACGGAGCCAGTGACATACATGTGCCCGCAATCTACATGGACCTGCTGGGTAAAATTCCATCAATTTTATCTTCGGAAGCAATTATTCTCTTCAAAAGGGCGATTGCGGAAGACGTATCAGCTCTACCAGCTCAAGCTCAAGTTATATCAATCATTACAAGCAGCTGGGGGTCAAGGTAGCTCCGTTGTGAGGCAAGTGGTTCTTTAAGTAAAGATGTAGGTTGAATTTGCTCTCTCTTTATTTGGTAAGTCGTGAAGGTGATGGCGCAGCCTTTGAACATTAATCAACCATAACATCCCTCGGTTCGACCACGAACTCAGTCTATTAAAGCCTTGCAAGACATCGCTACACTGAATTTGTGCACGGTCATATTGTTTGTAGTCAGTGTTGAATCGCACGACTTGTTCAGGAAGGAACAGTGTAAATGACTTGATTTTACTATGCTGGCATCACTACATATGATTCGTACGCGGTCATCTTGGTTGTAGTCTGCGTGAAATCGCACGACTTGTTCATTGATGAACCGTGCAAATGCCTTGATCTAACTATGCTGAATTTTGATTTTTGTTTGTATGCATAAATGATTGTGCCTTCTGAACCATGCAATCATCTTGGTTAAACTATATATGTTTTATACTTCACTAAAGTATGACATTCTGGTGCACTCCAAGACCATCAATCGACCCCATGCCCCCGACGTTCTCCGACGAAGCCGACAAGCTGCTGGTTCAGTTCGCATACGAGTATGCGCGCCAGAAACGATGAGTAGTGTGGAAGGATGTCGCACTTAAACTTCGCAAGTATCGGATCAACAAGACGGCTAAGGAGCTGGAAACACGACTCCGAACCCTCAAGTGCGCTCACAGTGTCGACTTGGCATATTCCTACGTGCTTCTTTAGCCCCAATCAGTTTTGTCCTTAAATTAAGGACCAAATCGATTCTCTCGGCCTCGATTTTCGGTCAACTTTGTCCTTAAACGGCCGTTTAAGGACCAAACGTATCTTGGCGTTTGTAAGTACTCGATTAGGTACGAGTTTGGAGGGACCACAGTGGGCGCATTTGGTGCTCGAAGGGTCGCCGACTGTTTCACTTGAATCTATTATGGGCGAGCTATTTTTGTCCTTAACTTAAGGACAAACTCGCAAAAACGCCATGCCAAGAGTGACCATTTTGCTTGAGCTGCAGAACGAAGGCAGAGGAACTTGAGCGCATACAGATGCTTGCATCATGTAGACCAAATACAGATTTTTCTTCCGATACTTGCAATAGCTTCATACCTACTAGGTTGAGGTCAAGCGAGCTGCCTCAACTTTGGTCCTTAGTTTTGTCCTTAAAAAAATCTGATTGGGGTTAGGGGTTCAAGCACACGTGCCATGTGCCTGCACGCCCAGAACCGAAGCCGCAAAGTACTTACGTGCTTGATTTCTAAGCAGCGCCGCGCCTCCTTCATTTTGTTTTCGGCGCAGTTACTAAGAGTGGCGTGCGGCAGAAGGCTGGCGTTGTGCATACGAACGCTGGCGAGCTTCTCCCACGGGCTGTGGCCAGCATTTTGGGTGCCATTATTCCCGTTGTAGATACCGGCGTATTTCTTGATGCTGGCTGTGGCGTTGGTAACATTGTTGGGCAGATCGAACTTCAAACCAATGCACACGGCTGCACTGGCACCGAAATCCGCCCCGAATTATGCAGTCTCAGCTGCCAGCTTATCAACCGATACTCGAATGTGCAGCCATTGCTCAAGAAATTATAGATCAAGAACAGCGACGCGAAAAAGTGCGGAATCTCCACGCAGCCACCATTTTGCCATGCGTCGATCGTGTATCTGAACAGGGTGTGGGAATAACCCGTGGGTGGATGGGGGTGCGGAATATTGCGGAATAAGTCGAAGAACCTGTAATACTTGATGCATTTTTAAATGAAAATGTTGATCGGTTTCGTTGTCCAACTAGCCGGCCCTCTAAGCACTTGCTGTAGGTGCCACTTGGCGCAAAAACTGGCTCGGCATGAAGGTCAATGTTTTGGGCAGTACATTTCGGTCGAGACAACAAAGTGAGCTCGAGGAAGCAGGCACAGTTCGTTTAACACCAATAGCTTCACCTTGTCGATAAAGAGAAATATGTACTCCTCTACAGAACACATCAGCAGTCTAGGTTAATATAGCGCCGCGTAAGCTAGAAATAGCATTATATTGTACCGGGGTACTACAAGGTTAGTGCACATTTCGCACGCGAGCCGGCCACGAACAGCAAGGCTCCATGCACTCCCCAGCCTCTCACAGTTTACTCCCACACCGACTACCCTGCTACAGAACACATCAGCAGTCAAAGTTAGTACGGTGCCACCTAAGCCAGCCCTTGCGTAGTCGAACCCACTTGTGTACCCGCGCGCTTTTCTAAAAATGAGTTTGGCTGGAGGGGAAGTGAATATTCTTGGCGGGGGTTTTCAGACTATTGTTTATAGTCTTTGACTTTGGTAAGATGTATATTCTAAGGCCCATGATTGGCACAGAAAATGAAATGGGGCAGAATGCTCCCTTTCATTGACTCATTTGACGTAATATTTTATTAAGGTCGTCAAAAGGGGCATTTTGCCCCCTGTGGTCGCGAGGGGGTTAAAAGAGTGCGCATGTTTCTCGTATCCCTGCACGCCTGAGCAACTCTCTAATTTGTACCACATCGAGTGTCCAAATTCGTCCGCTACAAGCTAAAATAATAATTATTGCAACATTAATTAGTATCCACAGTTTTACATTTCAAAATAATTATCAACTATAAATGTTCATCTGGACTTCCGACCTCTGTCGACGTCCCTTCGACGAATAGAAAGCCGATTTCGCTGGCGGAAGCGCCATAGATACTGAATACCAGCGGCCTCAGAGCGCCTCCAGAAAGTTCGACTCTAGCTTGCTGCTCATCATGAGCAAACGCCGCGTTGTGGCGGCGCGAACCTTGTTACGTCGCATATCCTCGATCCAGTCCATCAACCTATTTAATATCAATACAGTGAATACAATGAGTAATAATAGATTTCCAGCAAATTCACTGTCTGGGAAACGAATCTTGGGTCCAGGTTGGCCTGGCTTCAGCACAGTGCTGGAAGATATGGCCGCCGCAATTTCATCACGTAGCTTTTTTTCAGCCGTAGAGCGTTGTGCGGTGGCACCCGGTAGCCTGGGCAAGGGCCATGGACACGCCAGCAACGACTGCAGCGTAAGCCGCCTCCAGGCGGTGAGCATTCTTGTGAAGCGCCTTGGCATGGGCGCGTCGTAGCTCTTTCTTAATTGATCTTGACTGGTAGCCCAGCCCGCAGACTGGGTCACAGCTAGTCGTGTGTGTGGGGGGGGGCGAACATAATTTCTTTATCCGTGGCGGGCAGGGAGCCATGTTCAGCACTTTTCACGTGCTTACATTTTTTACGTCCCTAATAATCTAATTGTTACCTTGGTTGCAGGAAATGCGTACATTCCGGTAGAAACTCGTGAACTTTAATATCTAATAAAACATTTGTTACTAGGTGTACTTGAGAAATGGTATACAGATTACGACTGTGCTTTTGACCCAAAATCACTGTTCTTATGGATTGCGCATCCAGTTCGCGCCGGAAAGATCCACGTCCAGGAGATAAGGTCAAAAACGTACATCATGTGGTGCATAGCATACATCACCAGTGTTGTGCACGATACATGCGGCGTTTCGTCCACGTTGAGCACAGCACCCCTCCGAAGGCTTCGTATTTGACCCAAATTGAGTGAGCGAATTCAGCACAAGTTTCTTCAAGCTCCTCGTAGGCGTTTTTCTTCTTTGCTGAGAATCCTTTGCTGCCAAACACATTAATACAAATAATGCACGCTACATTGTCACAAAAACCACAGTATATTACCGATTAGCCAGTCGCTGGATCATGCGCCCGAGCGCGAGTGCACCCGTCTCTTTTCCATCCAAGTAGGAGGTCATCCACTCCGGCTGAATCTTTCACTTAAGCGCAATGAGTCTAGCGGTAGCCCAAAGCTGCATAATAAACCGTCTTTCAAATATAAAGTCCGTAACAATGGACACCAGGGCTGACTTACTTATTCAAGCCGTTGCACGTACTTCATGTATGTTAACACATCAGAGACGCAAGGAAATATTTCCTTGCGCTCCCGACTTTTTATTTAGCCTAGGTGAGGCATCCTTTATGTCGACTTGATCAATTACTGCCAGCGCCTCGCCCTTCTATTTGACGGAGTAGCTCCGCTCGACGCTCCTCATATCGCAGAATATTGTGGGCACGGAGTGTGAATTTGAGTCCCAACCAGTCGTTATCCCCTTGGTTCCCAGATTTTTGTATCCACTACACCAATCACGGTACTGAATGTCGTATCTTTCGACCTGGTATTTTTACTTAAAATATTTATGGTGTTCATAGTTCACCAAGGGGTATGTGTATAAGTTCTCAACAGGTGTCTGGGAGCAATTTCTTAGGTTAAACACCTTTACCATGATTTTAGTGTGTTCAATGTCGTAACTTGCCATGTTGACCAGAAACGAGGCGCAAACTGTCCCACCGTGAATCCGGTCATTTTGAAAAAGAAAATACAAAACACGCAAAAAAGCGTATTGCGATCAGACTAAAGTGTACACTCATTATTGCTGACACTGATCACCACAGCATAGGGCGTACATGCTGCATTCACATTTGGTGGACCTCGGTGTAGCTCGCAATTCCACGTCATCCGCATCTCCGCGGTAAAGAACGCCTACTCGATGCATTTGCTTTTGCCTTGTCTGCGGCTTGGTAAGGGCGCAGCAAAACCACTTTCATAGCTACGGTATCTGGACCAGCTTGACCAAAATTGTTGTTGAAGCTGTAAACCGTTAAATAGTTTGGCAGTGAACGTGAATCTCTTCCTTCCCACGATTTCTACGCTTCTCTTCACGCACCTTACCCCTGACTTGTTTATGAAATTTCCTCTGTTACCTCTTCCATCTTATGTTTTGAAAATAAATTGATTTAATTATTCTTCGAGCCATCTTCTATTTTTGCAATCTCAATGTCGCAAGTTACGACATAGATTTTTAGTTACGTCGTAACTTACGACGTTGGGAACCAAGGGGGTACTTTGTTGCTAGCGAGTGGACCAATATCTCGTAACTATGAAATGTGATTGGCTAATAATACTATCAGATCAGATGGGTGTCACTGTCAAATGCCAGATTTTTCCTGGAAGGGCATTTATGTCCTATCCAGCCTAACAAAACTTATTGACAGGGGGTCCCCCACAGCTTTATATGGCGAATGTCGCCCCAGACCATAGGTCACAGATTTCGGCTATCTGTACAAAACGTGTGTAAATGTTTGTACGTAAACCAGCCAATAAAATTCAAGACCGAAACCTAATGGTCTTCTGAATGTTACACCAACTGAGCCAGAGAAACTGTGGTTGCGTGCTGGCAGGCCGCAACCACAGTTGGCGCTTTATGTGATATTACGTCGTCGTTTGATGCCCAGAACCAACATTAGAGCTACTCAAGCCCAGTCAATAAAGTACTATAAAATGTCCTCCCAGCCAAAGCAGAGCCTCTAGTATGTCGGCCACCTTTCTGCGTCGTCGTCTGTATATGCCTCCTTTCCGAGTGCATACTTCTATAGAAGCCACATATTCATTGTCAAAACATCTGCCATCCGGGCCTTTTCAATAGACAGATAGGCTCTTTAGCTGAGCGCTTCTCGAAGCAACGGAGTTGTTTCGCAATTCCTGCAAACAACGCTAGAAGCGTATCTGTACCGTCCGCGCTGACCAAATGGGTGAGCGTAATGCACGTTTTCTTATTCTTGACACCCCGTACATGCTTTGTACAAATGGATCGAACCGGGGTCATAGCGTAGCAGAGTCCCGTCTTATTCATACCGGCGCCAGCAGGCACGATTTCTCCAGAGCGGTTCCTGTAGCGAAGACGATGGCTGCTCTCAAACGCAGCGAGCCAGCCGTCCAAAAATGTCAATTCCAAAGCATCACATAGCTCCCGCCGTATATCCAGTGCTTTCAGCGCTATCAGCTCGCACGAGAGGCAAATGTTGTGGGCTTCCGCATCCTGAATCCACTACAGCGCGATCGACTTTAGTTGTACGGGCTTGCGCTGCTTGCATTATTTTAGCAAGAATACCAGAGACAGTATTTTGAGTCGGTAGACGCTTAAGCTTGTACCACTCCGTTCCGTTACTATAGCACAGTATCAGTCTTTTGGCTGTTCCAGAAAAAATAGCACGCCAAAATAACTTGATTTAGTATAGTTGAACAAAAAATGGCCACCAACAATTCATCCAGATGAAGTTTGTAAAAAGGCATCGGTCAAACCGTTGTAAAACGGTTTGACCGATGCCTTTTTACAAACTTCCCGTCTTTTTCTCTTTATTGGTAAACAAAGACCGCGGCAATGGCGTCTGCTTCTTTATGGGCCGGTATTACTGAAGCCAGTATACCAAAACTCCGCGCACAATAGCGGACCAGTGCACCCCAACCAATCAACAATACCAACACCCAAGGCCAACAAAATGCGCGCGGGTATCTTAGAACGAATAATACACTGGAAAAGTTGTTAAGAAGTACTTGTATCGTGCTATAATAACGAAACGGAGTGGTAGGTCGCTTTCACCCAAGCCGTCAACTCGTCGTGGGTCATCGACGGGCATTCAGCAGCCTTCTTAATGAGACCTCGTTTCTCTTAGACTATTATCCAGGCCCCGACGATCTAATGCGTGCGTTGTAAACTATAGAATGATAAGGGGCTGGTTTGGCTGGCCGGTTCTGGTTGTGGGTTTTGTTTTATCGCTATGTTGTAAAAACCAGAGGGTAGCGATAAAGACTAACTGGTTCACCGAGCAGTACACGTAGTAAATCTCTCACTTGTTAAGCAGGCGAGCCCCCACCAAAGGCCTCACGACGTAATGGCCGAGCCATCTTCCGCCCCCACTGCGGCGTGTACCGCCGTACACCACTGTGCGGCGTCGGAGCATCCAGTAAAGACCCCACCCAAGCCGAAGAGGCAAAGGAAAAGAGAGCAGCGTGCTCGAATGGACTGCGGGCATGGTGGATGACCTGGTGCGACTGCGCTACGATACATTATCTACCCGGTTTGGAAACGCCAAAAACAATGCTGCGATTGGAGAAGCTTGGCTGCTGCTTGCTACTGAGATGAGCCGTCTTCAGGACAAAGTCATCTCCATGGAGCAGTGCAAGAACAAGGTAAACTATGTCACAACTAGTACATGACAAAAACACTATAATATTAACAAATTTGGTTATGTTTTGTAGATCGTGTGGCTTAAGCGCAAGTGGGCCGAGTACTACCCGGACATGCGTGCAACCGGCAACCTGGAGATTCCAGTGTCCGAGCCACCTGGGCTTGTGTTAATGATGGAGTACTGGTCCAGGTAAATTATGCGTTAATGCATTGATTGTTTAAATATCTGTATTAACCGTACTGGTTTATTTATGTTTAGCTCTTCAGGAATGAATGGGCAGGCGCTTGCTGACACCGAAGTGGACACTGATGATGATGTCCAACACGCCAACCACGACGTAAGTGATGAGGCGCCGTCGAATATGCCCCCCCGTCAAAACGACGCAAAACTATGGCCGATAGTTTTGAGCTCCGCATGAAGTCCATGACCGACAGCTTTCAAGCCATGGCTGCAGCCATGTATTCGCCTACCGTCCCTACCAGTAGCGAGGATATTGCCGGAGTCATCGACCACCGCTTCGAAGAATTGATGAAGCTCCAAGAGGCGCAGCTAGCTCAAATGCTGATGCAAACGCATTATATGGCGCAACTGATTGCAAAGCTGGAAGGTAACAACGATAAGCAATAGGATTTGAGGTGCATCGACATGTTATTGACAGTAAGATCTAGTTCTAACTACATAGCTCTGCAATATCATATCTCTTCTGCTTACCCTTCTTGGAACGGTGCTTCTTTTGCGTGTGTACCTGAGTTGCTTGTCCAACTTGCTCGTTGCTTGAAATATCTTCGTCGTATGAAAACTTAGTGTTGTCGTGGAAGTTGATAAAAATATTGTGCAATACTAAACATGCAACAATAATTCTTACAGATGCAGCTGGTATCTGCTCTTCCATGGTCTTCTTCAAAATCCTTAAACGCTCCTTCAACAAGCCGAACGCTCCTTCAATGACCATCCTTGTAGAAGAATGATAGAAATTGTAGCGAGTTTGGCGGCGGGCCAGAACACCTCCCTCATCTTTCGCCGAATACGGCGTCATGACAGCCGGCGCAATGCCGTATCCTGAGTCGGAAAGTGCGTGGAACCTACGAGGAAGACGATAGTCGATATTTCCCAAAAAACTTGAGTGCTGATGTTTTTCAGAGTCACTCCAAGAACCCGGGCGGATGTCGAAAGAGAAGAAACGCTTGAGGTGATCGCAACATTTACAGAAGGATAGCCTAAGAAAAATTAAAAAGAGAAAAAATAGTCGTTACGTTTTTTAAAGTCTTCATAATAAATAGGAAATGTTTTTGTACCTTTACGGCCATACCATCCTTCGAAGTTGTTAGGACGCTTGATGGCGATGAGAGTGCCGTCCATAGCGCACCGCAGTAGGGAAATCCCCGTTTCCTGGAAAAATCAGCAGCAATAGTTTCCCATTCATCTTGAGACGTAGGTAGCTTTATGTGTTGAGCACGTAATGAGTTTAGAACACGCACTAAAGCATTGACATGCATAATACACCACACCTTCGATACACCAAGCACACGGGCGGTCTCACGGTAGCCACCTGAGGACCCAAAGTGGAACAACATGCACGCAACTCCCCTCTCAAAGCTGTACTTTTTGTAGGGAACAGCAGCAAAGTGAAGACGCAGCATCTTACACAGCAACACCAAAACTTGTTTGCAAGCAGCGTAAGTGACGGCAAAACCACTCATTGTAAGTGGGGTCATCAAGCATCGATTCAAAGTCAATCGAAGCATCTAGGGTGTACACATTCATACGTACATCACGGTGCATCAGAAACCCACATGTTAGAGCTACCACAGTGGCGCAAGTCTGCATGGCTAAGCGCATCAAAGCGATTGGTGGTGGCATTGTCTAAAGTGCTCGTTGCGAAATGCACTGGAAAACCCGAGAACCACATCGGGCAGCTGGATCTCGAGTTTTCTATAAACCTATATTTATCGCCAATCAACGTCTAGGTAAAACCTAACCGAGCAACGAGAACCTGACCCAGCACCAGAACCGGCCAGCCAAACCAGCCCCTAAACGCAGCGCTTGCCGCACTGCTGACGAAGGGAGATTCGCGCTGAAACTCCCGCCCTCCGAAACCGATCGCATCATCACATACGGGCTTTCTATTTTTACCCGTCGTAAGTGTGATGACATACTTTGGGCGTGTCACGCACAGCGAGGAGAAGCAGCGAGGACCAGGGCGGAGTACAGCAGCGAGGACGCAGAAGACATGGAAATCAGCAGCGCGGACACGGGCAACAGGTCATGATCCACGGGCCGAGATGACACGACTCGACCCGCCGGTGACCCTTCTAGCCCGCCACTAGAAGATCTTGCGTGCCGGACGGGTCGCAGCAGGACGGATGGCGCCGCCGCGGTATACTCAAGGGCAGTGGCCTCGGCGGGGCAGCCGAGATCTTTGCGCGAACGGCTAGGAGTGACTGTGAACCGTCGCTCGCTGTCGTCTCCGAGGAGCCGCCGAAGGACGAGCAGGCAGGAGCAGATAGTAAGCGAGCTGGCAGTCTTCAATTCGCAGTTGAACGAGCAGACTAGGAAGGTAAGCTGCTGACAACCAAGTTGGTGGCACGCAGCAGAAGCAATACAACAGCGGTTGATGCTAGCCAAAGGTCAGTCACAGGACAGCAGCAGCGTAAGGGAGGCGCGGATCACCGGGGCAGCCGTCGGGAGTGTGCAAGAAACGGGTATCTGCAGCACCGTGTGGTCGTACCCATACTCAGCCGAAGCCATTGTGGAGCACCAGCAGGCACCAAGAAGTAGTTAAGCCCTCGCTATCAAAGCCCACGCCGCAGCGCCCCACGCGGCCGGAGATCTCCGACGTCCTGCACCACAGCAAGTCGCGCAAGGATCGCAGTTGCCAGGCGTCGTGCATATTTCACGTTAGTGTAGATCAGAGGCTAGGACAAGCGGCAGCTGTAGCCATCGGACACCTTCCCTAATCAGGACAGGACTGACGAGTAGCTGAAGCAGTTGAGGAGTGCCAGCTTACTTGGTGGTCTTACAGGGCCTTCCAACACGGGAGGCTCCGGCAGATAACCGAGGAGACCTTTACGAGGCCCGGCCCAGTGGCCCGAACCTAGGAGCAGAGAAATTAGAAGGTAAGAAGCCGAAGCAGCAGCAGAACAGGAAGACGCACGCGATCTACGAGAAGCAGGAAGAAGCAACAGACGAGAAGAAAAAAAGAAGACACCGCTGTATATTTGACAGGAGCGCAGCAGACAGAGAAGCAGCACCAACCGAAGAAGTCGACGCACGACGACAGCAGACGCAGAACTAGCCAGACGTCCACGGTAGCCGCAACCATGACGGCCAGGGACGAGCGTGCTGCTCGACGATCCAATACACCGACCAGTGGTGCAGCATCCAGTACAACAGCACGAGCCAGCCACACAACACGGGCCCCGAATCGACAACGCGTAGCGCGAACACGACTGCGGTTGAATGATGGGTCAGGCAACCAAGATGACGGAGTCGAAGTAGTTGTCAGCATCGGCTTGACAATCGCTAGCCCAAGTGGAGGTAACATTGAATCCGACACTAGCTCCGACGAAGGAGATCAGCGTGCGCAAGTTTTCGTTGGAAACGGACCAGCCTCAGGAGGTTACCGACCACCACCTCCGACCGGACCGCTACGAACACCTAGTGCAACTTCGCAAC
This sequence comes from Phytophthora fragariae, assembly GCA_009729435.1. Lineage (NCBI taxonomy): Eukaryota > Oomycota > Peronosporomycetes > Peronosporales > Peronosporaceae > Phytophthora > Phytophthora fragariae. The sequence goes on from QQOI01000016.1 coordinate 351,917, forward strand.
TCGGCAACCAGCGACAGGAGACGACCGAGCCACGTCAGCAGCCGAGCGATGATCTGGAGGAGATGGACTGGTGGCACGCGTTGACGCCGGGGCAGCAGGAAGCCATGGTGAAGAGGTTCATGCTGCAGCTACCACGACAGCGCCTGCATCGGCACCAGTACCGATGTACATCACCACACCAGTGAACGACCAAACCCGACTGCGCAAGATAAAGAAACTAAAGATGGAACCTTTTAAAGGAGCGGCAGGCGGATCTGTTGAGGCAGGGCTAGTTCCGTTCACTGAAGCCGTGCAACGCCAGCAAGACTTGGGAGGCGAGACCTGGTCTGTGCGTGAACTATACTCGGGCGTGACGGAACATCTGAAGGAAGGACCGAACAAGTGGTTGCTCAAGTTAACTGAGAGCATGAACCCCGAGGACATAAACTTCACGTACCTAATCAGGGCCCTGCGAAAGCGGTACGGACGCCGCGATGGCATCTTCCAGATAGCCTGGGGAACGCTTGGAGGACTACGCAAACAGTCTTTCGAACATTGGCTTCGGCATGCAGCTCGACGCCGTCTCGTGCATCGGTGCCTTCGTGAACGGGAGAAACAACGAGCAGACCGCGAGCTAAATGCGCGCATCAAAGCCTCAGACCCTCGAGGATGCTGTGCACTTCGCGGAGGACAACTTCGGCGAATACGGGGAAAGCTTCAAGGTAACCGACTGGCAGGTGGCCAGGCGGCGCTACCGAGAGCCCGGCGAAGATGGTTCCAGAACGGTGACGACCAGCTCGAAGGAGGGGAAGATTCTGAAGACGGATGTGGCGAGCAATATCGATTGGGCGGATCTCGGACTGGCCTGGGAGGCGACATCGACTCTCCACCCACGTTTGGCATGAAAGGGAAACCCGTCAGTGGAGTGGATAAAACCTTGAATAATGACCCGTTCTCACTGGCTGCATTATCGTTGCTAGTAGGGACGAGGAACAATCCGAGCAGTGAGCGCCAAAACGTGAAGCCAGCCGCCAGCAAGACGAAGACAGCGCGAGCACTGGAAGTCAAGGCAGAAGATGAAGATGATGTGGTCGCCTTCGTAAACAAGCTGATCAAGCCGGGCAGTAATCAGCAGCATGACGGTGTCTGCAACCAAGAGAACACGTGGCCAAGTGGGAGAGGAAGCAACACCAGCGGGTACAACGACGTGAGCAGTTATAGCAACAGCGGCTATGTCAATCGTGGTGGCTACGACGGCGGGTACACCGGGGCTGGAAGAGGAGGACGCGGCCGTGGAGCTGGGCGCTAACGTGGGCGTGGAGGTCGTTCAGGATAGGAAAACTACGGTCCTCCGGACTCGCGACCAATCATCCAGAGGAAGACGGAATATTCCTGTAACTATTACGGTCAATCTGGTCACTGGTGGCGCGAGTGTCCAGCCCGGAATGCGGCAACGTATAATCAGGTCTCGGCAACAATAGCTGCATCAGTGGTTACGGCGACTTCAGCGGCCCCCGTAAATTCAGCGACGCCAGCGCCACCACAGGGAAACGCGCCCCGGTAGTAGAGGGGGGGACTCTACTGTCGAAAGCACCACATCACCCCGAAGAAGAAAGGCGTAAGGACCGACGTACAGCGAGAAGGATGCCGAAGCCGGCACGGCGCCGAGCCGACCAAGAAGATAGCGCTCGTACCGTGGTCACCCAAGATCAGCAGCTGCCGGCTGGAGGACATGTTCTAACCAAGGGGAAGAGTGGGGAAGTGGTTCTAAACCGTACTCCAACCAAGGGGAAGAGCGGCGACGCAGAGGCGACGGGTAGCGACCAGAAGCGTGACAAGCCATAATAGTCCGCACTGGGCAAGCGACGATGTCACCCGACGAAGCAGGAGGAAGAACAGCAGCTGGTACGAGTGATGCAAGTCGTCGCAGCTGGTGGACAAGAAGGGGACGACGGCTGTGCTGAACCCTCAGTCATGGGTGATGCAATGCCAAAGATGGATGCAGACATCACTGCCGTCGCTGCACCAAAGGGCAGCAAAGCAGGCCTACGCGCAGTACAGTCGTTGCCTCGAGCTATATTGGGAGCACCTCGACTATTCAGTGGTGGTGGTACTGTCGCCGCACTCAGACGACAACGCCGACGCGAGGCTGAAATTGCAGCCTTGCACGAGATTATGGTGGCTGAGTTTCGTGAGCGCCAAGAGGAGCACGCCAAGTTACTGCGACTAATGGTTCGTCGAACAATTGAAGCACTACGGGGAACACCAGACGCCATCCAACACCAGCGGTATCGAGAGGTTGTTGTTGCAGTGGCCGCAGTTCGTCGGACAGAGCGGCGTCGACACGAGATCGGTGTGGTACATGGAACCAAACCTCGGGTTGGGAATGCAGTTGAGAAGGCGACAACAACGACCGAGCCTCATGTAACGGACACAGCGGGCAGCCAGTATCAATGGCGATGACAGAAAAAGAGTGGCTGTCATGTCTGCGAAGGTACGAGGAAGCTGTACCGGAAGCATTAGCGGAGCAGGGGACGCTGGCCGAAAGAAGGGTAATACGCGCTCAGGCAGCGAAGGAGGCAAAGCGCTTCAGAGCTGCGCGGCGCGTACGACGACTACAGCGGAATCAAGCACGCCAGGATACAGTAGCCAAGACCGCCAGGGCAGCCGGACAAGCAGTAAAAGCAAAGAACGGGAGGTACAAACCTCTGCGCAGCTATTTATACAAGAAACAGGGTAACTACGGTGATGTAGAACTCATACGAGTCGAAGATGGACGTATGCTGCGAACGGCAGATATGCGAGCGGCGAGGGCTGGAGAACCGAGCTGTTTGCCGACAACATTGCTAGCGTTATCCCAGTCGCACACGCAGGAGGTGCGTCTCGACAACTGCGCGCAGTTCAGCGTGGCGAGTATGGAGCTCCGAAAGTACGGTCGCTGTGTGACCAGGCAAGCACCGGTGGACGTTGTCGAAGGATTCGTGGGAGGTCGATCACGCGTTCTGGGAGTATCGCGCTTCTTAGGTACCACCCAATATCAGCAGCGGATAGCTGTAGACGCTTTAGTAGTCGAAGGACAGACGAATGAGTTCCTCATCGGCGAAGACTGGATGGTGGAGAAACAAGTGAAGATGGATTTCGCTAAGAGGGAGTTGAAGTATCGGAACGATGGTGGCGAAAAGGCCATCCTACGTTTACGTGTCACGGCATTACCACTCCGTTCCAGATCACTTGTCCCGTTCAAATGTTCGCTTGTTTCATTTCACTTGTCCTGTTATTATACTTAGATTAACTATGTGTTGATGATTTGATGGTAGCTAACGCACGTATAACCGAGACAGTGTAGTAAGAGCAGGCAATAGCCAAAGGAAGTCTTCCCTCCCGATGAAGCTGTGCTTTCGCCATGTGCGTGAGCTTGTAGGTGTTCTCCCCTTGCTCTCGAATGCAAGACGCCATAGCGCACAGGCGCTCGAGCACAGCTTTCAGGTCACGGCGTCTCCTGTCGGTCGGATGTTTCAGTGTTGGGGCCTCATAGACACCGTCTTGGGCGGTATTGGTTTTGGCGCGCTTTCACAGCAGCAGGATGGGCGACATATTGGTAGGTTCCCCGGTAATTGGCCTAGAAAAGCGCTCTGGTGACCACAACGGCATCAATATGAACCCGCTCACGGAGCTCAGACCACCATTTCCAACAATCAATCAGGTGAGGAGAATCGTCATGTTCGTGACCACGTTAGGGCGTGGCGTGGTGGTACCCCAAAGTAGATAACCATCACGCTTGTCTGTAAGTGGTCACGTGTCATCTGCTGATACCGCCACATCTAACACATTAACTCTGCCAAGTGCGCCGTGCCTTGAGCTGTAAGGACCGGATATTCTTCAAAAGCACTTGATAACCATCTTCCAATTAGTTTGATGATCAGGCGGTCAGCTCCAGCTTTCAGCAGTGTTGCGCGCCTCCGATTCGGATTGAATGGGTCGAAAAACGGCTCGGGTGCTGTCCTGTTCTTGTGGCTGCTAGCTTGATTGCACGCGAGACATTATCCGCTGAGATCCCGGTGTTCGGCCCATTTGATAGAGCTGGCATATTCTTCAGAGTGCCGAAGGAGCGCGCACCTCTCACGATCCATTGTGCCGCCAATACTGGACATAATACGGAATCTCCCGAACGGGAGTGAAAGCGACATTCTTCACGCCCGTACTGGTTATTTTTCGCCTCTTGAAGCTTGATCCCGACTGACTGCGCCTCACTGGCCGCAACTTGCGTACCTTGGGCGTTGAAGAACTTGATGTTTCCTAGCTTCAAAATGTAGCCATGTCGTTTCCGGCCGATAAAAAGATATTCAGAGTGACGAAGTAAGAAGAAGTAGGCAAGTAGTATCCCACCCCAAAGTAGCTGGTCGTGTGCCCGACAGAGATCCATGCTGGCCATGATGGCTCGCAGGAGCGGGGCAGAGAATGGATACTATTTGAGAACTGGATCGGTGAAGCGACGAATACCACGTAACATGATGGCGTGGCTAGCTGAGACACCTGGGTCATATCCAGCCTCATTCTTGTGGAACCATCGCACCGCACAGAGTTTGTTGCAAATATTAGAATAGGTATTGCCCTGTAGGCGGTTGTTCATTCCAAATTGCCATAGATATATAGCAAATGCCCCAAGCTGTGAGGCGTTCCCATCGACATCGTCCCTCGACAGCCATTCCGGAAACTCCATTAGGCGGCACCAGTCGCTCCACTGCTTCCATGCCCGGCGGTAGCCAGTTCTTGAAGAGTCTGCAAGGGACCCTGAGCGCAAAAGCGCTCCCATAGCTGCCAAATATTTCTGCAGCCGGGTGGTATCAGTACCTGTGACCATGGCAATGACAAATTAGCAAATGTTTCTGCGACCTGAGGTGACTGCCACACGCGACTGCCAGCATCCGCCATAATGTTTTGTACTCCTGGGATATGGGCTGCCGATCAATAAAACGAGTACTGCACTTCCAAGAGACCGAGTAAACGCAGCAGTGTTTGCGCGAGATGGTTTCGACTGGAGCGCCTGTTGTTCCAGGTGACGGCCGACTGGTTATCGATCCAAAGCTGAACATGGCCATGACTATCAGCGCGATTCCCGGACCAATGCTGACCCCACACTAAGGCGGCAAACACAGCGCTCATCAACTCACCAACGTTGATGCCGAAGTCGGATGACGTTGAGTTAATGAAGTCTTGTATGGCAACGCGCTCGACATCGGTAAATTGGACTTGGAGATACTCACGACGCGCAGGAAATAAGGCACACAATCCGTAATCACTAGCGTCCATCATGATGTTGTAGCAAACCAATTGTGTTTCCGTGAAACGGGAGAGGGATACTGAATTAAATCGGCAGGTGGATACGATGAGTTTGAACCATTGCAGATCTTCGCGTGCACCCTCAGAGACTCGAATACGCCATGAGCGACTGGGTACACGTGCGAGATCGGCCAGTCGTTGGAAGAAGGGTCTAGCGGTACGAATGCAGGTGACCACGTGCCGCAGACTGCCGAGTAGCTTACGGATTTGCGAGCGTGTAGTATAATCTGAGGCCACCACGGCGTCAATGCGACCCAAAGCCTTCGCGATTTTGTCGTCAGGTATGGAATGTGTTTTCTCCGTGAGATCCCAGACGAGACCCAAGGTCTTGCCCCGCACAAACTACCCCGTAAACTTCTCTTCGTTCATTGAATCAGGACCCAGCACCGAGACCATAGAGCTCCGTAATGCTACGTTAGCTTCTGCTAGTCGCGATCCGACGTCCGGTTCAATGCCGTTGTGGTCGTCGCACCAGGCTTTTGAGTCGAAGGAGGTAGTTGCAGCTCCACGCATGTTAGGTAAAGTCGGCGAAAGCGTGTCATACAGGAACTTTATAGCTCCTCCCGCAATCCAGTACTGACGCGGCGAGTCGCACCACCCGAATGGACATGCTAGGTCAATGACCAAAACGCCCAACTCGCGAATCACGCCGGCAAGTCCAACGTGATCCGCATGGAGGGGGATATTCCGAAAAGCGCCGGCAACATCTCCATAATGTTTTGGTCAGGCCCGGGTACTGCGCTTCCACTTCAAGTATTCGACGAGCTAGGATGGCCGCCCCGTCGTACCCGTCGGCAATATCCTTAGAATCAATAGAAAAATCGATGATCGAATGCCCTTCAGGATAGGACAGATCGTAAATAGTTCGCGCGTTCATCGACAGTGGGGTGTCGCCTTTTTGTGCCGCACCAAATGGGCTACATGTGATGCCGTCAAGTAACTCGAGAAGTTCAATATCCAAAATGAGGTACTGGCCCTTGTCTTGCCCCTTGCGTTTTTTTTATCACACTGTCCCTTGCCTGGTAGAAAGACCCATGGTTTGGCGGATGTGAATCTTGACGAGGAGGCGTCTCTGCCCATACAGGGATGACACCGTGCCGCACAATAGCTTCCCAGCGCCGCCGGTGCTGATAGGAGGACCATCCAAGGCAGTGATCCGGAAGTTCAAGAGCCTTGTTTGGTCGCGGGTCCGCTGCTGTTTCCCCTCTCACGAGCCGCACGAAGTCTGGCAATGGCATCCTTGATCGGCGAAGGAATTCACTGTACGTGGCTTGCTTGGGTACCTGGCGACCGGATGCGTGGTGTTCGGTAGGGTACGACTCGGGAAGCGTGAGCCCGACAGCCGTGAGCGCGTCAGATAAGGTTTGCGACGCGATCTGGCGATGATGGTCAAATAGTGAGTAACGAATGCGAAGCGTCAGTGCGAATTGATTTCCCACTGATACAGCGTGCGCCTTCAATTCTTGAGGCCTGGGCTCGCAACCACCATCTTTGTTACCGGTGATGTCTACTACTGGTGGTGCCATGTTGGGCGTGGTAGCCGGTTGCTCAGCGTCCCTCAAAGATGTGATAAGCTCTGTCGGGGCATTAGTAGTGGACTTGGTGTCCTCCAATGCCGAAGCCAGTTGCTCCACGGGGTTACAATGAATATTCGGGTGGTCTGCAGCACTCGCATTCTGACGAACCGTACGTGCAGTGCTTCCTACCACGGGTGTGGACAATACGTCCTCCGTGGTACGGGCAGACTGCCTACTCAGTGTGAGATTGTCACGAGTAGGAACATCGACGGTAGTACCAGTGTCGGGTGCGGGTATGGAGAACGTTCCTGATTCTTGTCTGAAGCTTGGATTGACTTGGCCACTGCCGTTGCTCAGTCGCGGCGAGCAAGTATCCAGCTGCTCGCCGCACAGACTTCACGCATCATTGGCTGTGATGTCGGCATAACCTGGAGCCAAACCACCAAAGTGCTCGGTGATATACTCGATCACATCAGCTGGTAGCTTCGCGGGCTTAAAGCGCGATCGGTAGGGGACTGTACATCCTCCATCGCGCCCATGACATCCGCCATGTGATAGGTTCCTTATGCAAAGCCGCTTGCCTCGTACCACCGGGAGCGCTTTGACGATGGATGGAGGAACTTGTTGACGCGCCTTCGAGCTGCAGTGATGAGCCCCATTCAGACTCACTTGACGACGAGGTCCAGTTGTGAGCGGGGCTACACCAGCAGCTCTAGCGGCACGAGGGCTGACCACGGAATCGAGCTGCTTGCGAGAAATAGCTTGCAGTACTCCAAAAAAACTAGGGTCGGTCGTCTAAAAGGTGGAGCTAACCCGCGAAGCCGCCGCTGGGTCAGCTTCGACCAGGTGACTACGAAACAATTCCAAGCGTTCGTCGATCCAATACACGACCTCCTGGGCATCGCTGGCTGTAGTAGCTACGCCTTCGGATTCAATCTCCAAAATGAAAGTCCGTAACTCCACGAGCATCAAGGCTACGAACGGCTTGTAAGCGGTGAGTACCGCCCTAGTAAGAGAGTCAATAGCACTAATAACGGCGGCGGTGTTCTCCGGTGCGGCACATTGTGGTTGTTGTGCCCTTCCGTTGAAATGAGTCATGCCGTACGTTTTAGTAGCCTCTCGTCGAGCTTTAGCCGTCACTCGTGCGAAGTCAGCGAAAGACCGAGAAAACCAAAATCCCAGGAGTAAAACCCACTGCCCGTGGCCGGATGAGCCAGAAAAGGAAAATCCTTCTTCTGGATCTGCAGCGTGTAAAGCAATCGCTGACCACTCATATATGCAAACTTACCGTTGACAAGCTGGCTGTAAATAAGGCGTTGCGTATCCGTTGGGCGAAAGTTTGATGAAGACTCATGAGGTCTTGTAATCAAATCACTGCTGCTGTCCATTCCGCGGGAGATCTTCTGGAACGAAATGAGCTGGTCAATGTCGTTTGCTAAGGCTGAGTCAAGGCCCACGGCTTCCTTGAGGGCGAGTAGTCTCACGACGCCAGCATCGTTCGACGTCAGGTCCACCTCGGAACGCTTTCGTTTACCGTTCGTCTGCGGTGTGCTGGGGTTCTAGTGAGGGGGGCTGAGCTGTCTCTGCAGCTTCGTCGTCCAGATCGGAATCACTTAGCTGATCCATCGAAAAGGGGGTCGCAGAAGCTGCCGTAGAGCCCGTTGTTGTACCTGCCGTCCTTGTTCGTGTAGCCGGCACTGAAGGGCCCGTCATGCTGCGCCAATATCATCAAAAATCGATTGTCCAAGACGGACTGCAGTAGGGGTACGGCGCCCTGTACCGTGACAATAGGAGAAATCGAGCATATACTTGATACGGACCGTGCGGACGGTTGATGAGTCGGTATCAAATATTGGAACGACGGTTGCTTCGTCGACAGGTGAACAATCTAGTGCCCGAAGGATGGTAGACGACTTGCGGGAGGACCGTCGGCCGATGCCGTTGAAGTGAGTACGCGCTGTCTCGTGTAACGAGATCATTTCACGGCGCATCACGTCACAGACCGCGCGCCGATAGCAGGGGCGTAGCGCGTACGTCTCCGGGTACAAGTCCAAAAGAGAGTCTTCGTCAAAAGCAATGTCTGCAGGTCCATCCGGGAACACCATGTGAAGTATGCCCAACGCCTCTGGCTCAGACCAAGAATAGCTCACTACTGTGCCATAGTCCCACAACTTGGCGGCTCCCGCTGGCACCCGTGCAACACAGAGTGTGGCACCGACGTACGTACCAACTCCACTCAGTGCCTCGGCTTCACTCACAGCACGAACTTCAACCTCCGAGCGATCCCGCTGACACGTCAAGTCGCCGAGGCCTGTCAAACGACCGGAACGAAGGCGGTGGACAGGGACGCTGGTGGCTTGAGCGTCGTCAAGCACGGCCGAACCATAGGCGTAGCCCGTAGTAGCGAGAGCGCTGGGCTTAAAGTAGGCGTACGAGGTGGACGGCATAGCGGTAGCGAGCTGAGTAGGCCGAGAAGGAGCCGATGCGATGCTTGAGCAGAGGCGACTCTTGAGCTGCGAACGAAATCTAAAACTGATCTATCTAAGGCTCTCCCTTCTTGATCGGGAAAACGAGGGGTTTCCGACCAGCACCTCGAAACCTCTTCGACGTCTGAGCCGCAACGGAAACCATCCCATTCAAGCTGAATGGTGAATGATTCAACTCGCCGTCGCACGCGCTTTCTTTTAAGACCAATCACGCTTCTTTTCGCTGAATATTGACAAATCCCGAGCCGCGCATAGGAAATAGGACAAGTGATCTGGAACGGAGTGGTATTGTGGGTTCTACTCCAAATTGGACTGGGCGGTTCGTTGAATCAACCGCCCGCCAATCGACCTCCCTTTGTAATTGCATTAAATATGCCTTATCAGGGTTATTTCCATCGACCTTCCTTTTAAATTGCATCAAATATTTATTATCCGAGTCAGCTCCACTGCAAGACCTACAGTGTAGGTGCGAACCTTGAAGCATGTGCATGCTTTTGTCCAATCGGAATTGGTTAGTTGATGGTTTTGTCCAATCATAAGTGTATTGGTCGGTTTGCTGGAGACTTCACTAATCGCCCTTTGATATCCAAATATAGCTGGAAATCACAATACGTCTCTACAGTAGGAAGGAGGAAAAGGGCCGACAGTGGTGAGGTTGGCGAAAACGGTCCAGCTGGCAACGAACACGCGTAGTGTGGTTAGCGTGGCCGTGAACTCCACTGGTATTTTCATATCAAAGCCAAGCACGAGACATCATTTGTTAATGGCACCAACAGTGGACGTCGTTAGGAATGGTGTAGTTCGTGTGGTTGCGCTTAACGTGGAAGGCAAGCGCGAGCAGTTGCCAGCCCGAGAAGCGTTAGGTTCGTGGATACCGATAGATGAAACGATGCAAATTCTAACGCTAAATGGCGAGCTGGAGCGTGAGCGCGTCGCTGCGTGGATCTCCACGCTGAATAGGGAAAATGCACCCCCACTGAAGGGTGAGGATCAATTGCTTATCGCGACATGGACCCGAGCGACCGGGACTTAGTTGTCGCGCTGCTGCGGCAGTTTGCCGAGACAGTGGAAAAGAAGGACGGACGTCCACCACTGGCCAAGGTCAACGTCAAGCATCACATTAATACTGGCGAGACGGTGCCGATAATGTTGCGACGACGCAGGCAGGCTGTTACGGAAAATGTGGTGATAGACAATGAAGTTGATGACATGTTGGCGAACAAGGTGATCGAGGAAGGCGAGGGTGCCTGGGGGGTTCCAGTAGTCCTCGTAAAGAAGAAGGACGGCAGTGTGCGTTTCTGCATAGACTACCGCGCATTGAGCGCAGCCACGACCAAGGACGTGTACCCGTTGCCGCGAATTGACTAAACTCTCGAGGCACTATATGGATCAATGCGAATTTCGAGTTTAGATTTGCATTCAGGTTACTGGCAGCTTGGAGTAGCAGCGAATAACCGGCCGAAGACGGCCTTCACCACGCGACGAGGGTTGTTTCAGTTTTGCCGCATGCCTTTTGGGTTATGCAATGCGCCCAGTACCTTCCAGCGGCTGATGAATTGTGTATTTCGAGGACTAACCTGATTTTGCTGCCTGGTCTACTTTGACGACGTCATTATCTTCACGAAAGGAACAGTGGATCAGCATGTGGTGGAGCTTGCAGTGGTCCTTGAGCGACTAACCGAAGCTGGCCTTAGTTTTGAAGTCGTCGACGTGCACGTTTGCCACCACGCGGATGGAATATCTTGGGCATGAATTGAACACGTAAGGGATACAGCCGACAAGTCGATTAATCAAAGCGATTGTCGAGTTTCCTAAACCAGCAGACAAAGCACAAGTGCGCAGGTTTGTACCCCTTGCGGGATAATATCGACGCTTCGTGGCTGAATTCGGCACACGCATGGCGCCACTGACGAGCCTTTTAATGAATGCAAGTGTATGGACATGGACCCCCGCACCAGAAGAAGCCTTCACGTGGGTCATGGCTTGGTTGAGCACGAAGCCCGTGCTCGTGTACCCGGACTACCGATTGCCGCTCAAGCTTACGACCAGGGTTCGTAGTGGGGATTTTTCGGGTAGGGAATAATCCAATTCTCCCACCCTCCCACCCCACCTTGCTTTTGGGGGGGGGCTTTTTGGGGATAAACAAGAAACCTCCCACCCATGCGCTCTAAAATCCCATCCCATCGACGCCGATTGGCTAAATATAAATAGACTGCTTCGAAAGGTCGTACACTTTGTCTTCGTTTCCCCTCACCGGAAAAATTGACGACATGGCAGCCCTCGCGACCATCACGGACGGCCTCGTCTGTTGTCCGACACAGGGATGTGGCCGCACCAACAAGGCGGACGAGATCGACCGTCTACGGCGCCACTGCTCCCGTGACCACAACCTCCGTGTCACGCTGAAGAGTGCACGCGTGTCGACTGAGGAAACGCGCCGCAAACAACGCCTGTATAGCGCTCGCTACAGAGAGAAGCGACAGAAGATCCAGGCACGACAGCGTGCGTACCACCAGGAGGAGGACGACGCAAACGTCGTCGGAGCGTGCGGGAGTGCACCATGGCCGGTGGAGTACCGCGCCTCGTCTATTCCCGGCGCGGGAAAGGGCCTGTTTGCCGTTATGGACCTCATGCCAGGGGACATCGTGACGTGGTACGCCGGCATGTTTACGACTGTCGAGCCGACCGACAAGGCCTACGCTATTGCAGTCGTGGATGGGTTCATCGATGGTCTTCGCGTGCCGCAGCGCGGACAAGGACTTGGCAGTTTTGTCAACCGTGAATCACGGGAGATATCGAGAAAGCGGAATAACTGTGAGCTCGTCGGAGGTTGGAACTCTAAGCACCAGATATACGTGGAGGTAACTAGCAAAATTAAAGCAGGAAAGGAGCTTTTTACGGCTCACAGTCGAGGTTATCAACTAAAGTAGTCTACTGCACTACTAATAGTAGACAAAAGCGTCATCCTGGTTTCTCTCGTTTGCGTCTTCGTCCTCTTCGCTGTTCACAAGAACATCTTCGATGTGCGTGTACTCGTCCAAATCCTCATCGTCCACATTCTTGGCGTTGAAAAAGATGTGGACCAGCTTTTCAACTCGATCCGGGTCCAGGCGATTGCGCAACTTGGAGTGGATGAAGGCGTGGGGTGGAACGTTCCTCTCAGTTGCAGCGGTCGATCCAGCACAGCGAAATAGTTGTTTCGCGACCGACTGAAGCAGATCGTACTGCTTGAGCCCGCACCAAAAATCGATCACCGGGAGCTTGCGCTCACACAGCAACTTCCATTGGCGCGAAGATCCGTCCTTCAGCTCATTGACGTATCAGTGGAACGCCGACAGCTGCAGAAGCACGCGGTCAGCTTGGTCCTCGCCAAACCACGTCGAACGAAACGACTCGACAGACGTCCGGGTTGCCACATCCATGCCTTCCCCGCAAAACCGGGGGTCCAACAAGTAGGCGAGTCCATAAGCGTCTCCGCAGACGAACCCAAATCTCTCATCCACGATGTCCTTCATTATTTTCAGCTCTCGTGGCGTCAGGCATGTCGCGTCAAACTCCTTTGGCAGGTCCAAGAATGTTTTGTACACCTCTGAGATTGGGGTGTTGTCCTTTTCATACTTGGCGAGTTGGTTGGCGACCACCCTCAACAAGGACGTACCCTTTTTCAGCATGGAGATGAGGTCGCTTCCGGTGACCAAGGTGTACACCATCTTCCGCTTCTGACGCTGGGACTTATTCTTCGCTTGCAGGAAGTTGCGCGCGGAGACCATCGAGAAGAGGATCGACTCAGCAGCAAGCACAGTGTCCAGCCAGGCGAGCAACGAGCCCCACTTGGTTGCAGCGGGGAGAACGGGCGCGCGCAGCTTCTTCTCCTTGAGCTTTTGACGAAGCATGAACCACAACTTGTGGTTCCGCTTGAAAACACGACCAACTCCTTACATCCGTCTTGCAGTGACTTCAGCCAGGGCAAGCGCTCGAGCATGTCCTTCACCATCAAGTGCAGGGCGTGGCAGACGCAGCCATGGAAAAAGAGCTTGGGGTACTCAGATTGCATTGCCTCCCATATCGCCTTGTTCGCCGCAGTGTTGTCAGTGATGACACTTGAAAACTTGAGTTGTTTGTACTTGGCCAGTACACGCTTCACGTCCGCCACCAAGAAGGCGGTGCCGTGACTCTGCGTTCCGGTATAAGCCGACTCCAAGAAGAAGGCCAGCTCTCCGGACACAGCCATGTAGTTGACCACTGCCATTCCGTTGATGTCCGTCCATCCGCTCGTCTCCAACGTCGCGACACGCCCACACAGGCTCACGGTCAGGCGATTGACCGGCTTGTCATACGCGAGGTCGAGTAAGCCATTTTCCAACTGGTACGACGACGGCACACTTATGCCAGGGTTCAGGACTTGAAGCGCTTCGAGCAGAGTGTGGTGTTCCGTCTCGTAGAACGCCATCCCGGTAGTATACACCCACCACGCAAATCGTTCTTGGAACAGCTTCAGCACGGACGAGTTGAGCTTGGGCTGGTAGATGTCTGTGATCTTGTAAGAAGACGGTCGTTTAACACAGCGGTCGAACACGTGTTTTTCAACACGCTCCACGTGCGTACGACCAGAGCTGTGGACAAGTTGTCCGCAGCGCTTGCACCAAACATCCTTCCCGTCGACGTCCATCAAGCCCCATACTGCCTTGCGGTTTCGGCCAACAGTGGGAGGAGAGGAAGTGGTAGCAAAGCGGGCAGCGACGGTGGAAGTGTCGGTGTTCATTGCGGGTGCGAGGGGGAAGGGGGGGCGGAGCTAATGCCCCTTGAGCTTCTTGAGGTAGATTGAAAAGTGGGAATGAAGGGCTCATTCACAGCCTAAGCGTTTGGGCAACACTTAAGGGTGTGGCTGAGAGCGTTGGACTCGAATTGGCGGGGCTTTAGTAACGCGAATGGCCGTGAGTCCAAACGAATCTGTGACTTGAAATGTACTGAAATAATTATTGCATACTGGATTCAATATCAGGTAGGGTTTGGTATATGAAAAACCCATTATCCTCTCACCCCACATAAAGCTCTTCCCACCCCCACCATGACAAAAAAGCAGGGGTTTTCAGAACCCTGCTTACGACAGACTCTTCAAAAAAGGGTCTTGGGGCAGTGTTATCGCAGGATCAGGGCTTCGGCGATCAGCCAGTTGCCTAAGCCTCCAAAGTGAACAAGCCGACGGTCGCTAAGTACAGTATCTCCGAGTTGGAGTGCCTCGCTGTTGTATGGGCAGTGCGGCTGTTTCGACCCACCTGTACGGACAGATTCACGATTGTGACGGACCATATTGCACTCAAGTGGCTTATGGCAGCGAAGGAGCCAGCTGGACGCCTGCGTAGTTGGGCACTGACTTTGCAGGAGTACGACTTTGACATTGTATATCGGCCGGGCAAAGAGAATCAGGTAGCTGACGCATTATCTAGAGGACCAGCACCCGACAACGAAGAAAAGGGGCATGATGACAGCGATACCGCTGACGATCCAGCTATCGGAAAGTTAATGCGTGGAAATGAAGGCGCATCAGTCGTAGTGGACGCTGTCAGGGCTGCTGATGCACATCCGGAGGACTTTACTATGGACAGCGGGCATAATGATGCGGCAATGACCAGGGATGAAGTGCTAGACGACGCTGCAAATGACGCCGCTCGTGCAGTGGTAGTGCAGCGGGTTGAGGCGGCAGAGCTGGGAGTTGTGCAGTTTACAGACACCGACATCAAACGGGAGCAGGCCAAATCAGTGATGGTGCGAACATTGGTGCAGAAGGGGACGTATCGGGGGGGGGATTATCACCGGCAGTGACGGAATGGTGTATGTGGAAGTAAGCAACGGCGAGAAAAGGGTCGTCTTACCTACCGTGTATTGGACGTTAGCGTTCAAGGAGATGCACGACAGCGTTTGAGCCGGACATCTACGTGGGCCGCAGACATACGAGCGGTTGAGCAGACTATACTGGTGGCCACGCATGCGGGATGCTGTACACAGCTGGGTGTCAGCTTGTCAAGACTGTGGATCGCGAAAAGCCCGACCAAAAGCAGTGGTGCCTCCGCTGCGCAGCGTGCGCACCGGAGATGTCTGTGACCGCTGGGCGATCGACGTGGCCGGGTCGCTGCCAGTCACGGCGTCGGGCAACCGATATGTGATTGCCGCTGTTGAGTATACTACAAGGTATGCTGTGGCTGCAGCTGTGATGGAACATACGGCGAAGTCAGTCGCACACTTTCTGATGGAACGGGTAGAGCTAGTGTACGGCCCGATGCGCGAGATAATGATGGATGGGACACCCGAGTTCGGAAGTCAAGCTATCGGGGAGTTGCTGGCGTTGACGCAGGTGAAGCAGGCAACACCGGTGCCTTATCAACCAAACTAACTTGAATTAGTCGAACGGTTTCACCGTACATGGAAAGACATAATCAGTCTGTACGTTGATGAGCAACAAGACGACTGGGACGACTTTCTGCCGAGTGATTTGTATGCTTACAACTTGTCCAAACACGCCACGCACAAGTATCAACCAAACGAACTAATGATGGGTCGCAAATTGAGGACACCGGCTGAACTATTAAGGAAGACCCGGTTGGTACATCCCCACACTACGCTAAACGAGTATCATTCGGTACTCTTACAAGACCTGCAGACAGCGCGGGAATTGGCAGCAGTGGCTCTACAGAAAGAACAAGCGCGTCAGGCAATGTATTACAATCAACGCAATGCGCGGCGCCGAGCAAGGCCTGGGCAACTGGTGTGGCAGCAAGAGGGTCCGGGATCACGAAGTTTGGGCATCGCTGGCGAGGCCCTAGTCAGATTGTGGAAGCTGCGGGATATGATAATTTTCTGGTGAAGATGCTTGAGTCCGGACAAGACATTGTCACTCACTGCTCGTTCTTACTGTCTTATTATTACCCGAAGCATCTGCTGGAGCAAATGGCTGCAGACATAGCTCAAGACTTACGTGAAGAAGCAATAGCTGCAGCAGATATCGACCCCGAGGTCGAAGCAGACGCAGCACCAGAATTAGCGGTACAAGCAGACGACAGGAATAGACTGGATGCACCACTGCCACCAGTAGCTCAGAGCAGTGAGGTAGCTGCAGACCGCTCAACAAACGGAAATGTACCCGCACCAGAGGAGGCGCAGAGTCGACAGTCGAACAACAGAAGGAATCAGAAGCGACGATGTCTGCCACCCGAATCCGTCCCCTCACTACTGAACGATGCCGCTGACACAGGAGAGCAACCCGGACAACTTACACGACAGAAGCGGAGCAGACTTACAGCCACCAGATCCGAGAAGACACCAGCAGACTCCGTGTCAAGTCGTAAGAGGGCACGGATACGACGGGAGCGATACGCTACTGGGACCAACGCCGAGCAGCCTCGTGATCATAGTCCTGTACGAGCGCTCGCAGAAGGATCAGTACTAGCTGAGACCATTGGACACGCTGCAGAACCACACGAAGCAGAAAAAGACGAAGACAAGGTACCCGCGGCAGTCCAACCAGATACACAACAGCGCGCACGTGCAGAAGAAGATGAAGAGCCAGTTGTATATGTATTTGCCGGACGAGGACGCAGAGGAACGGACAGCTTGGTGTCGACTCGACCACGACTCGAAAAGTTGCAACCGACAGAGGTCGTGATGGAGTGTAGGCGACGAAAGTACCGTACCCGCACTGGGCGGTACATATTGGAGTTTGAGGTGCAACGGATAGGTGATCGACCTAATGGGGGCGAAGGCCGAGCGACTCTGAATTAATCAAGCTGATTACGAACGACTATGGAAACAAGGGCGAATGCGGACAGAGATTGACAGCAGCGCAGCGGACGACGAAGAACCCACTGGCTCGCAGTTCGTTCAGCCAGAAACGACGCGATTACGGCCGGCAGACTGGACAATGCACATGTCCCCGCCGCCGTGGAATTGTAACCTGCCACCACGAGGGGTGCCACTCGAATCGCGGACGATTCGAAGCCAGGGGAAGAGAGTAAGTGTGATGGCATATTTTGGGCGTGTCACGCACAGCGAGGAGAAGCAGCTATGATCAGGGCGGAGTACAGCAGCGAGGACGCAGAAGACATGGAAATCAGCAGCGCGGACACGGGCAACTGGTCATGATCGACGGGCCGAGATGGCACGGGTCGACCCGCCGGCGATCTTTCTAGCCCGCCACTAGAAGATCGTGAGTGCCGGAAGGGTCGCAGCAGGACGGATGACGCCGCCGCGGTATACTCAAAGGCAGTGGCCTCGGCGGGGCAGCCGAGATCTTTGCACGAACGGCTAGGAGTGACTGTGAACCGTCGCTCACTGTCGTCTCCGGGGAGCCGCCGAGGGTCGAGCAGGCAGGAGCAGATAGGAAGCGAGCTGGCAGTCTTCAATCTGCAGTGGAACGAGCAGTCTAGGAAGATAAGCTGCTGTCCACCAAGTCGGTGGCGCGCAGCAGAAGCAATACAACAGCAATCGAAGCTAGCCAAAGGACAATCACAGGACAGCAGCAGCGTAAGGGAGGCGCGGATCACCAGGGCAGTCGTCGCGAGTGTGCCGGAAACGGGTATCTGCAGCCCCGTGTGGTCGTACCCATACTCAGCCGAAGCCATTGTGGAGCGCCAGCAGGCACCAAGAAGTAGTTAAGCCCTCGCTATCAAAGCCCACGCCGCAGCGCCCCATGCGGCCGGGGATCTCCGACGTCCTGCACCACAGCAAGTCGCGCAAGGATCGCAGTTGCCAGGCATCGTGCATATTTCACGTTAGTGTAGATCAGAGGCTAGGACAAGCGGCAGCTGTAGCCATCGGACACCGCAAACGGCATTAGCGCTCTCTACAAGGAGATAGATACAAGGACGTCGAATCTCTATCAAAGGTGCGCCAAGGATTATACGTCAATCTGCTAGAGGTTTGATGGACTTATCAATACCAATCCAGTGTACGCCACTTATCTGGGCAAGTGCTGCGCTAGTTTAGGCACGATATGATAATATATTTGCGTGTTACACGCAGGCCGCGAGCTGAAATCGTCCACAATCCATACTTTGAGTCTGGCTGTGTACGTGTGTTGTGTTGCAAGTCTTGTCAGCCGATGAGGGCAAAGAAGGCAGCCCTGCGCCCATTTGCTTTTGGAGCCGCGCCAGACTCGCACCTGATTGCGAAGTATAATCTTGTTAAGATTATTATATTCGACTGGCGGCAAAATAGTATGGGCTAGTTTTGGATCTCATGCATATACAGTAACCGCGTTCACTTCTGCTACTGAGTAAGCTGGCACTCCTCAACTGCTACAGCTTGCTCGCGCGCCAGTCCTGTCCTGATCAGGGGACAGGCTGGAGATAGAATCAGGTCTGTGATATTGTCGTCCTCCTTGTCAAGGTGCTCGATCAGCTTGGGGTCATTGAAAACGTAAAGCTCCACCGACCAATGGGTCCATCCATCCAGAATAAGGCCAAAGACGACCGGCATCTCGGAGGCGGCAGGACTTTCCACTGCTAGCACGGCCCCTTCCATCCTAGCCTGCAGGGTTTCCACGCAGATAGACACAGGGTGGTGTAGCGAAAACTAAAATCACATTTAGAAGCTGTTTCTAAAATAAAAAAATAAAAACAAGAGGTTAACGTATCATCGCGTTGTAAGATTATGGCAGAATGAAAATGACAGATTGCTCATGTCGAACCAGAGCAGCCACCCCGTACAGCGAATGGGAGGCCCGTTGCACGTAGTTTAGTAGAGATCTTATCTCGCCCGTCGCGGCTTCGAGCATCTCCTCCTCAAAGGCGGGGTGCTTGCGTCCCATGTGCTGTATGATCTTGGCGTCGCTGTTGCGATGCGTCTATTTCCGAACCGTACCGCAGCGACAACGGAAGTATTCGTTTATCGTAGTCGTCGCGGCACGGTTGGAAGTAGAACTCTGAATCTGGGTTGAAGTGGCGGCTGATTGGTCCATTCCATTGGCGCTTGCTGGGATGAGATGGAGGTAAGGTGGTCCAGCATAAAGTATGATGTTTGGTATTTTTGATGACATTCACTTATAAACGAAATGAATAATACTATTTTATGCTCATGCTAATATCGACAGCCCGGGAAGCAACTTGTCCCACTGCATCATCGGGCTCACTGTCGTTGTGCAAGTGTAATTTTCTATAAGATGCACGCATTTAAAGAGCAACCGCATCGGTGATTCACAGAACCATCACCCGTTTCCGAGGCGCTAGCACGTTTCAACGCGTGCTCCCAAACACCCAGCAATAGTTTTAGCATGGTGATTCACTACCTTCACATTTCCATCTCTTGCAGCACCCAGTAATGACTGTTATTTCAGCCAATGACGGCTCGATATTCTAACTCCATATTCTTGAATATAGACGACATGACGTTTAGTCATTGCGTCAAATGTGTGCCTAGGTCGAAGTCGTTAAAAAAACATTGCCACGGCTTGAGGAGTCAATATATTTGTGGCTGTTTTTATTGGGTATCGTGCCCAGTCTTTACGACCACCGAAAAACTTCGGGTGCTTCCCCTGAGGGTAGCTGGATTCAGGATTTTCGAATAGGTAACGTCCGCACTCCGAGACGAGTAAAGTATCACAGCTACCAGATTTTGCTCTGCCCGCGCTACTAAGCTACTTGACCTCCCATCCTTCAAGTTGATCAACTTTTTCGCCAAGCAAAATGCGAGCGAACAGCGCGGCTTCCGCGGAGTCACACTACTGTTTTCATAATCTTGACAGAAACAAACAGAGTCGGGGTGTTTTTTTCAAAACATTAGAAATCCCGAATGGAAGATTTGAAGGCTGCTCATCACAGGTCGTACCCTTTTCGTTACTCCGAGCCCTATCTATATTAAGTTTTCCCTACTTAATTGAGTAATACGCGTAGAAACGGACGTTACGTCCGGTTTTTTATAATTAGTAATGGCAGGATTTGGCGATATTACGCAATTTATTAATGACATTGCAGGGGTTATTTTGTTAACGATGTATCACGTCCGGTTCTGCAGCGCGAGCTGTGATTAGCTAAAAAGGCAATGCCGTGCGTCCGGATGCAAATATGCTGGGTCGGGATCTTGTAGCCGTGTTGTCCACGGTACGCGCCTTACTGCCTTTGTTGGGATAGGTTTGCCGAGTGCCGCCGCTACGCGGCGGTGGGGCTATGTTGAGTCCCAACCCATTACGATCGCTGTTTCAGCTCGCTTCATTAGAGATTATTGACATCTCGTCGAAGAAGGGTCGTCCCAAATGGCCCGGTGCACGATTTTGCCCGTATTACACGCGTCGGCGCAGATTGGGTCATGATCGGCAAAATGATTGACTGGATATGCGTTGTGAGGGAAACGAGAATTTCGCCAAGCCGCTTGGGGTACAGGGATAACATAGCCCGTCCATCAAAGTTTCATTGCCGGAAATGCTGAAGTTGTAGCAGCGCAATGCATATGTTTCGTTTCGACGGCTCTTGGAACACCCTTGATACTGATCAACATAGCTCATGCTGCATTGGTGAGTTTTGGTGGCGGTAGTATCTTCGGGTGGGGCCTGGACGCGAAGCTGCAGCTTCAAACAGACGATATTTTAAGGTTTTGACGAGAGCTGCGACGCCTACGAGTTTCCTGTCCCGCGAGAAGTGCGTAACTTAAACTGAGTATGGTCCTGAGAAAACGCTACCAATTCAGCGCTGGCATGATAGTCGGTAACCACACAATGGCGGTATTGGGCGGAGGAGTTCAGTGAGTAAAATAGCGCGAGGCAGAAAGCGAGCAGTGGAATACTGTGGAGAGGGGCTGCTGTGGCTCAGTCTCTGCAGTCCAAGCGAACAAACACGAGCACCAAGCGCACATACCAGTCCAAAGTGAAGGCAATGACGACGTGGCTCGCAGAACAATACCCCGATACTGCCAATGCCGACTGGAAGACGCTACGTATCCCGCTTCCGAAAGACGCTGTGCTGGCCTTCTTTGGCAACATCTGCAGCTCCGTAGACGCCTGCCATCGCAATGGTATTCCTGCTGACAAAGCCCCAGCGTGTCGCTGTCCGCTTCTTGTATCTGGGGCTACCGGAGTGCGTCAGTCAGTCGATGCTTCTCGCGCCGAGCTCTACGAGCTAGACCCTCTGCTTGACACCGAGTTACGTTGCGTGCTTGACGGGTACAAGAAGGTGATCAACGCCATGAAAAAGCTCGGTTTGATGAAAATTAACGAAGGCAAGCATTGTCTCAAGGCTTCAGGTAACGGTCTGCTCTCTCTTAAGCTGATGGCGGATTAGCCAACGCGAAAAGCGCAATCATGGGTCACAATTATGTTTGGATGGAGCTACTTCGTGTTGATGTGGAGTCGCTCGGACTCTATCGCCACTATAATGATGCAGCATTTGGAGTGGGCCGACGATTGCTTAACTGTGGAGGAGCAAAGCCACAAGGGAGATCAAACCGATGCTGAAAAGTTTGTCAAGCACGTTTACGCGAATTCATACGAGCCTTCTCAGTGTCCGATACTTGCACTCGCCGTTCATCTTTTTTCGTGCCCTGAACGTGGTGTTGCTGGTAAGTAGCAACGTTTCCTTGGCAGCGACAACGGAAACCGGCTTGGTCGCATTTTGCGTCGTGTGGTGGGTGTTTTAAGCAACGACGAGCTTTGTACACTTGGATGTAGTGCAGATGCCATTGGCACGCACAGCCTACGTAAAGGAAGCAGCTCGTACGCACTAAATCAAGTCAAAGAACCGACACTAGTTTCTGTCTATCTGCACATGGACCAAAGTCTCGGAGAGCTTAAAGACCGGTACATATATTTCGGAGAGGGTGCCGATCAACTATGTGGGAGGATGATATCGGGACTGCCGTTTGAATCGGAGCGTTTTTGTGTTTTGCCGCGCGCATACTCACTTGTCATCTGACTCGTTACCTCCACTAGAGGGCTCACTTGTCATCTGACTCGTTACCTCCACTAGAGGTAACGAGTCAGATGACAAGTGAGTACTGGAACCAGAAAGTAAGTGGCTATTGCAAATACCCGCGCGGTGTGCGATCGGCACTTCTCTTTTTATTGGCCTCCGTGATTCACCACGAGCAATTCTAAGGGAAACGCTGAAAGCATCTCATCCCATTTTCAAGTCTAGAGTTTTCTCTGTAAATGAGCATCTTGAGAAGCAACGCGGTGCACCGCATCGTTAATGGTGTTGCTCCTGTTTCGTTGCGCGATATTGACGAGAGAATGGATGCATTGCGAGCTGGCATAGCAGAAGAAATTCGCCAGGCTGTTAGTGACACCTCGTCGCACAACCTTAACCCCCCCCAGAATTGTGCCGTGAGCGGTAGCCAACGTGGAGCTCGTGGGAGTGGGGTGACGGTCTAATTTGCCACTCCGTGCCTTTGAACTGGAATTTTCGTGTGCGATCTAGTGCTAAGACGATGTGGAACTTGTGGTTCTTCGGTAACACCGACACTGGCATCCGACCCTATTGTCTCCTCAACAAGCAACACGATATTAAACCTGAGCATCAAATCCGGCATTCGCGGGTCAAGACAGTAATAGAATATCTCCAGCAAGTTGTAGGAAAGCTCGACCGGCGGAGCCATGATCTGCCTCCCAGCAAGGCCGGCGAAGTCTTCGACGCTGCTTTTACTACAATGCTCTCCCAACTTTATGCCACGGCACCAAAGCGAACAAACGAGCTCACGGTCGGCACGATCTACAATAGACTTTGTCTCTATCGTCGCAATAAATATTGAATACCACGTTTCATTGCCATCCTCGTCTCTATTCTGAATGGACTGAGCTCTCTTCTTGCGCTGTCGCGCCTGCACGGCTGAAAACAGCCAAATATCATCGCAGTTCATATCTGGGCTGCTCGGTGGCTGGTTACGCAGCTCCATATTGCGGCCACTTGCACGAGCAGCTACCGCAAATACGACATCATCCACTGCAATGTGGGCAGGAGCGTTGTCTTGCTGGGTGCGATGTGGCCCCCTGATGTCGCAGCAGGCCAACGCTCGTGTAAAGCTGGCAGTAAATTGCCGATGAGCATCGCTCTGTAGGTCTTCTTGGTGGCAGAGATGTCCTTGGTAATGATAGTGCCCGTCAGACGGCAAGTGAAAATTGCTGTGCGGGTACGTGCTCTACAAATGGCCAAATGCCCAACTTGCCGTCGAAGTACTGCTGTGTAACTGGGTCGTAGCGGGGACGCACGACGGTAGCCGAAACCATCATGTGTGTAATGTAAGGGCTGCATCGCAGGCGCTACTTCGTCCGGTAGAAGCAAAAACCTTGTGTACTGTATAATAGCTTCCTTTCGACATGCACGACATCGAGCATGTCGTCGAACAGCAAGATGTCACGTTGAACATGTGACAGAGCAAACCGCAAGCGCTGGGCCTTGTTGGCCTGGCTTCGTGACGCTTGTGTGTACCCGCAGGTGACCGAGGCGAAGCTGCCGGAATAGTGTCACCGGCGCCATGTCATGTGCAGCTGCGGCCGAGCGAATGGTCGAGCGCTCCAAGATGTCCACACTTCGCAATCGCTCGAGAGTTGCCGAATGACCTGCAGGGCGGCGTCCGCTGCGAAGTCTTCGTGATGGAGAAGCAAAGTGACCGGTGCGCATCACCTCCGCCTATGCCCGGGTCCACATGCGGGAGATCGTGGAGGTGTGGATTCCCGCTGCTCGAGCAATAGCAGTCAGGTCCCCGTGCTTGAGGCAGCCGTTGGTTGAGCGAAGCAGCAAGAGGGAGAGAACCTGCTGGGGCTCAATGCGATGAGCTTGGTCTTGCGAGTAGTGGTGGGTTTGGCCATGATGCAGAGGAGTTAATGCTGAGAGCAAGGGCGGGTAAATCGATTGTGGTTGATAATGGTTGGGATAGCGGCTAGGTGGAGGCACTGCTCAACCAGCCATTGCAACACCAATACTTGGAACTAGATAAATTTGAGGGCACCAAACGAATGACGACGACTAGTTGCGTATTTTGGTATGCATTTTACTTCGTTCTGGGATAAAATGAAGTGAAGCTAATCGGGTTTTGTCAATCGTGCTTTGGTTATGAAACGGAGTGGTAGAACTACATAGATCTCTAGGAGAACGCTGTATCTAAGCAGGCCACTAACTACTTGAAACTGGCAAGTAGCGCCCCTATCTAGTGTAGCGCTACAGCAAATACGCGCCGCTGGTCGCGTACGCAGTCAGAACGGTTCACATTGCGCATACCGTGCCTCCTACCGGAAATCGTCTCGAAAGAGTGGTTGGTTCTCGGACGCGTAGATGGTGTCAAAGAACCGGTTTCTGCAGGAGAGAGATCTCCGTGTGCCGCCGCGAAACTAGACTAGGCTCACTGCGAACACGAAAACAGCAAAGTGTCGTGTTCGGTTCTTTGTGGAAAATTGGTGGGTTCTCAGAATAAGCCAGAGGGGTGAGTTTGGCCAAAACTTCACCTCGCGCGAACACAACCTTACTTGTTCTGGCTGACAACCACGGTACTGCTGCTACGCGTACCGGATGCCCACCAACTTCAGCAGCCAGCATATGGACTGCAACATGCCCCCCCCTCCTCCTCCTCAAGTCGCGCTCACACCACCACAACAAGCCCAAATCCATTGAGATGCTCCATTACGTATCGTCGCTCGCGTCACCAGGCCTTTGACGAGAGAGAGTGGCGCGTGATCCAAATAGAGCGCATCAACACCACCTAGGCAAATTTCAATGAGCACAACGCGCGCCTCAGGTGGGGCAAGAAACGCGAGGACTTGTTCGCGAACCAGCTGGTCCGCTACTCCAAGTCGCAGCGCACGCTGCTATTCAAGCGAGCAGCTCTTCCGGATGACAGCAAGGTCGACTGCAAGCTGTTCGACGAGCACCACGAGGACTACAAGAACATGCTGGGCGAGGCCCGAAACGCGCTTGTCATCATGATTGATTACGTGGTTCGTCTCGAGGCCAACAGGGAGGTCATTGCCGGCAAGCTTGTGGGTTTCAAAGGCAGCAACAAGCGTATCCCTTAGGACGGCGGTGATTTCGAGGTGAATGAGCGCGACGAGTTGATGAACGAAGTGCGCCGTCGCCGAGATTAGTTTCAGAAGGAGCTAGCCGACCAAGTATCTTGAGAATGAGGACAATTCGTGCATGATTCTGCTGGAGCGCATAAACCAGTACATGAAGAGGGGGTCAAGAACATCGTACAGGGGGAGACGTGATTACTGAGTTCAACAAACTCATCGATACAGAGGCAAAGCTCTTGCTGACAAAGAGGCCAAGCACGAGGAGAAGAAGCGTCTCATCACCGAGCTGATGAATAAAGTCGGCAACTGGACCCTCGGATCGCTGGACGAGCACTCGAATCGCAAGAAGGTGGAAGCCAACCGTTTCGTTAAGCAGGCCGTGTGCGCCTCCAACCTGCAGAAGCTGGTGTAGCACCTGACGCACCGCGTGATCGACCAGAAGGGGCGCATCTTCCACAGCTAGCTCAAAGTTGAGATGCTCAAGTCGTCGGAAAACTGGTACGAGTGCGTCACTGGCAACGCCGCCGATCACAGCAAAACGATATGAAGATCCTCGATGCCGGCCGAAACGAGCGCGGCGAGGACCTCAAGCAATCACCACGCCTGCAGAAGAACGACGAGTCCGACATCAAGTTGGTGGTCGAGGAGCTTACGGTAGACCAGAAGTTTGCCAAACAGTAGGTGAAGAAGTGCGAATCTGGGCAGGTCGAGGAAGTGTACAGCGTGTTGAAGCGAAGAACATGATGACCTCGCAGATCCGCAACCTGGTGTAGCAGCTTGCTAAGACGTCCAAATTGTATAAGAATTGTCTGCTGGAGGAGTAGGAGAGCCTTCAGCACGCGTCCATGCAGCTGATGGGTGATATCAACTCGATCAACGCCTTTATGCAGCGTATGGAGAGTGAATTTATCTTCCACAGAAGACGTCGCTTACCATGGAGTCGCATGTGGGTCGCTCCGAAACCGACCTGATTGAGCGCGTGCGCGCTGGTCGACAGTTACAAGCAGATGCAGGCCAAGCACATGAAGTACCATGTGGAACTTGGCACCACCGCTCGGAAGCCTATTGTGCCGTATAAGAACTTGGTGACGCAAAGAAAAAAAAGTTATCAATAACCGGAATTAGTACGGCCGCAAGGCTGAGTTTGCCAAGCACTTCAATGTCAACCTGAAGATGAGGGAGCTGCACAATGCGTGTGACTGACTCGAAGGTATCAAGC
Source organism: Phytophthora fragariae (assembly GCA_009729435.1). NCBI lineage: Eukaryota > Oomycota > Peronosporomycetes > Peronosporales > Peronosporaceae > Phytophthora > Phytophthora fragariae. The sequence continues at coordinate 378,440 of QQOI01000016.1, forward strand.
CTAAGGAGATGTGGCTTCATTCTAGCCGCAAAGAGTGCAATGAGGTCTAGAACTATAACGTGAGGAGCAAAAAGGTCAAGTGGGATGGAGGCACCCTAGAGACCATCCCAGCGCTCAAGGGTCCAGAAGAAGAAGACTCGGCCCGTTGAGGAACTACAATGGCCACAACAACGGTGTCAAGCTGGCCGAGGTGGTGCACGCGTTAGAGGAGTGGATAACGAGCTGGTGGCGTTCCGCTTCAAGGCTCGTAAGGAGTCGCAGATGGAGCATACGGTGCGGGAGAAGGAGCTCTACGAGGAGCAGGCGAACATGACGCACGGCTTGTTCATCGACCAGTTGCGCGATCATTCAGTGCGGAGCACGGAAGATGATACGCAAATGAATACGAAGGCCAAACTCACCAGGTGCACGGACAGCTTTCAGACCGACACGACGCAGTGGATAAGCGACATGACGCCGTGGTTCAAGCACCACGCCGTCTGGTTGGGGGTCCACAGCCCTGCAGTGCTCACGGACATTGCCAGCAACTTCATTGTGCACTCGTACGGTATTTTCCACTAGTTCAAGGACCACGAGAACAAGGCGCTCCGCGAGCTCTTGGGTTGCACTCGCATTTTGTCAAGATACAGGAGAAGGTGTCCGAGCTCTTGGAAAACGATGGCAACACCATTGATGACGTAATGATGAAGTTGGTCAAGAAGCGCGAGCGCTAGAACAATAGCCGTGCCAAATAAAGCGCAAGGATGCGCTTTGCTACGATGGACACTCGCTACAAGCAGAAGAACGTACGACTACACCAGGAGAAGATCAAGAAGACGTGTTGCCGTGCAAGCCGTATGAAGCGCACGGGGCTTCGTGGGTTTGTTATGACTATGTATCTTATACGCTTCGTGGTCTTATAATATGAACCCTTTGCAGGATCATTCATAGTGGAACGCCGCCCCTGTCAGAGAGGCATTCATCGTTCTCGAGCCATTTGTCTCTTTGTCGCCCCAGTTGAGATATGGCCAAGGTTCAGGTTATCATGCAACTCTAGAGCATGGGTTTCGTAAGAACATAGTGTAGTTCATGATAAGGATGATAACATCAAACTCATGCATGTAATCGAATGCTAGGTAATTACGTTTCTCAGTAACAATGAGCCGATCGAGTTCAACTGTGTATGTACCATCAGGCAAGCGTGTAAGTGGTCGTTGTGTTTTTGGCATTGAATTAATTCGTCGAGGCGGGTGAACACTTTTACCGTCCAGGTTGTATAGCGCACCCACGGTAAGAGAACTGGTATTCCGAGTTGGACCAGCCGCGGGTAACTCAAAACACACAATAGAATGACTCGATTCGAATTGTGACCTTGTGCAATCCCTATAGGTGTCGATTGATTTGGGGGGCCGTGCGCGATGATTGGCGGGCTCCGTTAAAGTCGCGCGTGGTGGTCAGTAAGCTCCTGACTACATGCCAGTAAACTCTTGACTGCGCCACTTTCCGGACCTGTGATTGGCTGTAGGGTGTGCGTCACGGGGGTGCGGCCGTGTGTCAAAGCTGATTTGGGGTAAGCAATCACTTGATGACCACCCTTTCGCATCGACTGGTCCCCAATGCCCCATCGCTCACTTTCACCCTGAGCCTCTGAGCCTCCAACAGACCGGCACCTGCAATGTCTCAGAGCGTTCAACTCCACTAAGCGGAGCTTCCCGAGATTCATCGAAACACCTTTAAGTCTCGCGGAATCTCAGAGTGTCTTCCAACGCTGGACCACCTCTAGTCTGGGAGAAAGTTCCGAGCTGCCTGAAGTTCAGCAGTCGTTCTGCCGAGAAATTCAGAGCTCAGAAAACCACGGAGGGTCGTGCGAAAAGGAAATCTTCTTGGCCGTGGGGATGCTTGACCCTCGGCTGCTGTTATCTACAGTCTCACAAGTAAACAGGTGCAGATTGAGGCGAATATGAAAAGGGGGAATGGTGGGAGCACTTTTTTTCAGCAAGGGGCTTGCACCTTGGTTCGAGAACGCGGATAACGCAGCACAAGGGTATGTTGTGGCCGACTGCTAGTAAGGCTGCCGGCGCGGACCGGGGAGACGTAAGTTTGGACCGGAAGATGAGCTAGACGGTAGCGGAAGGATGCCGACTAGGGCGAACATAGGAAATCGTTAGTATAGCTAAGTGATATTGTGTTTTGCAGTCAATTTGCCGCACTACTTAGCATTCTAATTCGTGCACACGTTTAAATCGTGGGGCGAAGAAAATCTGTGCCCGAGTGGCTGTGGTCCGTCGCCAACTAAAGGCTCAAGTCAACGCCGAGCTCACGCACCACCACCCCGCTCTTGCTGGCTGACGTGCTGCGGGGCGGTATCGCAGGTCTTTCCATGATACAGAAGTTAAGTTCAAAATGGCACACTAGGAAAGTGCCAAATAAGACCTTAGTCGGATTCGTTGGCCATGTACCAATATTTTACTATTTCAGCGTCTGCACTAAATAGCCCATGGATTGTGGGAACTCGTACTCAAGCCCGATTTGAGAAGCTAGCAACTCATACAAAATACAACCTAAAGTGACAAAAAATGTGCAAAGCACAATACATCACCGAAAAACAAACCAAGTTCGCCTAATACAGCCATCCCCGCCTAATTTTCAGGAGTGGTACTTTTGAAGGCTGCGAAGCTACAAGAGTTGCGAATGGTTAACATAGATGCGATTGTATTGACTTAATTTCATTTGACTACAATCTATCAGCTTGCATATTCAGGTATCTTCCCACACCTCACCCTTCAAACTCATCTAAATCAGTATACCTATCTGCAAATCATGAGAACGATCCACATTTCCTGTGCGAGGTACATCGAGAGATGCAGTTGAAAATTAGGCGGGGTGTCTGTATACACTATTTACAATATGATACGATCGTTGTTAAAGGCACACTCTGGGATTGTGCCTTCGTACTTAACCGCGAATTATAGGCACCGATTCGTCACCACCGACGAGGTGGGCCAAGCCAAAGCCACAAAAGGCACAAAAGACACACACCTGGAATAAATTACACCGATAGATTTCAAAAAATCAAAGAGATGTAGACATTTCATGCGATCCTGGTACCGACCTCCTCCGCTTGTAGTCGACAACCTCATATAAGAGCGACCAATCAGATTGCACGATTATGAGCTCCGTTTCAGTGCCGCTTATAAGTTCCATTGCGAATATTTAGATACAAATTTACCGGTAGTGTACCGGTAATGGTACAGCAGCTAAGCGCTCGCCATTCATTCGTCGATTGGCGATGCCACCCCCAGGACCCTCGCTCCCAACGCCGGGATTCCTTCACTGCACGGGAGAAGCTGCGAGCACTCGCCAAGAGCGATGTGTGCAGCGTGATCCAGGACCTCTTCCCCGAGCTTGTCTACGAATCTCGAAGAAAGCTCGTCTAGCTACATGAGAAGAGCAAACTCGAATCACAGTGCTCCGTTAAGGTAGCAATAAGACAATTGCAAGCGTCTCGCTCATGCCGCAGCTCATGTGCCTGCCACTACAGCGATCACCGGATATACCTAACACTAGAGGAAGTGCACTCTTCTACGGCGCCCGCGGTCTCTAGCGTGGCGGATTCTGCGCAAGTATTCCATTGCGGTGCCTGCTTGGACCCTGAGTCGAAGGCGTGGGCGCCACAAATTGGACGATAGCTACGGAGCGAGCTCTTGGTCAGCTGCGGCGCCGGTCGCAATCTTTGCGCTGCCACCTCGAGTCACAGAAACCGCAACACATCTGAGCCCACTTGCAGACTTCTGCGCTTCGCTACTCTCATTAAGGACGACGACGTAGCAGCTGCAAATTTAGTTAAGGGCCTTGCCAGACGTTGTGCTGATGATACAAGCATTGGCGATGTCGATTCAGATGACGACATCGAGAACGAGTCGACAGACTATTGTAAGGTGCTAATACCCAAGTCTTCATGCCACCCCTTGGCTAGATTTCAGTACTAATATTTATACCGGTTGCGGTACCGAAATCAGCATATCATTTTTGACGGGTGGTACACTGTACCGGCATTACCCTGTCCACTATAAGCGGAGGAGGTCGGTATGCTTGCGCACACACGATTGTTTCTTGAATGTCGTTCAAATCGTCGTTTGTTTGAGTCATGTTGCGCGAATGTAAGCTTGACTCAGCGGTTCTGCGTGATGCCGACTGCTGCTTCATCTTCTCCAGCCCAGCGTCAGTCGCGCGGCGCCGAGCTCGCCCTCGTCCGTGGCGTTCTTGCGGCTCCACTATCCGTCATTTTCGGTTCAAGCTGCCGCTGAGTCAAGCTTACATTCGCGCAATATGACTCAAACAAACGACGATTTGAACGACATTCAAGAAACAATCGTGTATGCGCAAGCATACCAGGTTGAAAGCAACAAGATGTTAAGCATGTAGAACAGGTGTGCAGGTAGTGTATTCATTCGATATACAAATATTTGCGAGCTGTATCATACTCAGCATCTGTTGAAGCGTCCATCATCATGTGAACAGCATCCTCCACCTTTTGGCGATCAAACCCCCATACTCGTGCTTGGTCATCTCCCCTCGTAGATACTTTACCACATGGAACACGCAGAGCAGAATTCTAGCTCCTGGAAACCGGGTCTGTAGCAACGAGATCTCGCCGAAGTATTTATCAACAATTATGGCGCGGGCCTTTTCCCATGTAGGACTGGCAGACTTGAACGACGTTACAGCATCAGCCAGACACCCCGAGCTCTCATCCTTCATCAGCGCGTGCTTAACGTACTGCCCCTGCCATATAAAAGGCACAAACCACACCAACAGACACAACATGTCACAAAGACACAAAATGACTCACAAATAGGTACACACCTCGAACGAAATGTACAAACTTACATGGCCGAAGACATCGTAGATCATGTGCTGTCTGGAAAGTTATCCAGCGCGTAGTTGTGCGAGGTGATCTGCTGCATCCCCTTCACTCGGAACTTCATCTCGCCCGCCCAAACGACAGTCACAGACAACTGCGCCTCGCACTTGATCGAGTTGCTGAAGTACTAATCGCGCTTGCAAGCTGAACGACTTGCACGTGACTATCCTTGCGTGCATATCAGCCGGTTTCTCGAATGCGTTTGGAATCCCAGTGGTAGGCGTGATCTTGCCACATTCCGCCAGGATCTTGTTCCTCGCTTCGACAGACGTTGAAGCCCTCTCTTTGAAAACTTGGTAAGTCTCGTCTTGATTTCATTTCATTTTCATTTTTCAGGTAAGGTATATTATGTTCATTTAGTGCTAAACCGCCCTAACGATCAGTAATATCCACAGCAGACCTCCATTCCGTTGTCCGCTGGTTAATGTGCCGTCACTTTTCAAGGGAGACCAAGCCTTCCGCTCCGTTCTGACAGACCAGGGACCCGAGTCTGCCATTCGCTAAGATCGTTGTGCACGTGTCGGAGAGCGCCACCCCAGCATCCAAAAGTAAGATCCATGTCCGCAGCAGTCGCCTGTCTGCTCACTTTCGCGTCCATCGCTAGATTGGCTAACGCATCCGCTGCTTTGTTAAACGTTCTGTAATGATGAGTCCATGTCCGCACTGCACAATAATCCGCCAGTAGTCTACAGCGCCAGTATAGACGAAGTAACTTTGGTGATTTGGGGGGTCGCCGTCCCTCCAGCTGGTTGATGATCATTTTGCTGTCACCGATCACGTGTAGCTGACGGATGTCATCATGTTTGGCCCGCATTAGCCCATGTAGTAGCCCCCTGTACTCGGCCACGTTATTCGTGGTTCGATGATCGCCGTACGCCATGCTGGCGAACCAGAGAGGCTTGAACGCGTTGGAGATTGGATCCAGCTCAACCAGAACGGAGCCACTGCCGCCTGGGCCGGGATTGCCCCTTGACCCGCCATCAAACAGAAGTACCACCACCCGCACCGCCGTGATGCTGGGGGTTGGGGTACATTCATAATGTGCATGTAGCGCGTTCACCACGGACCGCACCGCCATGCAGGCTGGTTTGTGTTGTCTAGTTTCATGATATGAAGCCTCGATAGTGCGATAACTCTGTCGCAGGCGGACCGAGAGGATAGCTTTGAATCGTCTTGCATGAGTGTGCGGTTCTTCTTCTCGATATTCGTTGCGCCAATTCCATATTACCTGTATGACGGTGGCCACCCCGATTTTCCAGCATTTAAAGACCGCGGCTGGTACTTCGCGTGATATGTCCTTAGTGAGCTCATCTTTATACCACTGTAATTCGTTACTAATCCGTGCAAAGAAACCCGGGGGGACTTGATTCAGTTTGAAATTGATGACCTGGTCTGCAGTAATCGTGGGCAACTGAAGACCCAGCGCCGTCCATTTCTCGAAGAAGAAACACCACCGGAAATTTGCAGCTGGGCAGTCCCAGAACACGTGCGTCAGAGTTGCCGCCGAGAGTGTGCATGTCAAATGAGGGCATGCTGCTCGGTTCTCGCTGCTGATGAAAAGGTTGAGGCCCCTGAGTTTCAGTCTGTAAAGCAGACGTTCACCCCATGCATTTAGGCCGACGACCTGGCGGATTGCCGTCCACTCCAAACTCATCATGGAGCTGTGAAAATCGGGTGATTCGGTTCCCCATGCTGTTGCGCGTTCCGCAAGAGTGAGCTTCCCTTTCTTTACGGAAGGGGAGGCTGCCACCGCACGAAAATAAGAGCGCTTGTGGCTTGCTCTGTGCTGACCCATCCATACAGACACCAGCCGAGTAAGCGACGGATGTGGATGTATATTCAGCACCAACGTTGTCGACCCAATGACCCGACAAAAATCCGACAGCAGCCCCGCTGCTGAAGGAGCATTAATGAGGCGAGTGTTGGGACAGTCGGAGGTGAGAAGAGTCGCTGATTTGGCCTGTGTAGCACTGGGTGGTCTTAGTATATACGGGTGGTCTTTCGTCGCCGCGTATAATCTCATTTCGTTGAGTCCAACGTGAGCATACATCATGTCCGGAAAATTGCACAGTAGCATGGCGATCAGCAGTGAGAGTTGTGCCATGCGCGAAGTTGACACTGCTGTTGTCGGGCGCCCCCCCCCCCCGCAATGAGCCTGAAAACCAATGTGGTTAATCGTGACATGTTGCCATCCCAATACATCGCGAACGGTCGTCGAGGGAGAGGCGAGTAATGGTATAGCCTTCGCGATGTTAATAAAAGTGCCGTCATGATCATAAAGTTGCAGAGCTCGGAGCTCGAGAAAGGGCATCCATTCAACACAGCAGATACCTCGCGATGCCGTACACCACTCACGGAGTGCTGCCGAGGCCGCCCCCTTCAAATGTGTTGTATTCACTAAGCACTGTCCTTCCACCCAGTCCGTCGACTGGGTTGGGATCTCCGTCCGCACCAGGCTATAAAAGCTAGCGACCAACGCCGGACGTGGTAGCTCAACATCGGTGGTACCAGCTACGCGTAGCATGAGTTTACCCGCTTTCCACAAGGAGGTTGGGAAAGGGATGCCTGCACTACCGCCCGCACGATGTCCAGGCGTGTTAAAAGTTTCAGGCACCTTGTGACCAGCCCTTCCTGCAAAGAGGATGTCCCCAACGACCAGCATTGTAAAAGTGCTGGTTAGCGCCCACCGGGAGACCTCAGTCGTAGCCATTGCAAGCAGCTCTGCTTTGAGATCTGGGATCGCCATTCCACCTTCCGCCCGAGGCATCATCGCCACATCCTGATTAACCCAGTGAGCTCCATCAAACCCAGACATCACAAACTTGGCATGCCAAACGAAATTCCGAATACGGATCTGCACGTCATCTATCCACTGTAAAGGCGGCCATGCGTGCCGTGCAATGTGAGTCAGCTTCGGAATAATCACCGCCGTTGCTATCATTGCCCGCTGGTCCTGAGTTAGCGATTTCACTAGGGCTAGGCGCAGACGAATTGTGAGTTGAGCGGCCGCTTTTTCCCACGTCACCTGGACAACATCGAGGCCCCCGACTTGAGCCCCAAGATAGCGAGTGTACTGGTTGTTAGCTTGCAGTGCGAGTGGTCCAGGGAGAATGTGGGTAGTCTGCACCGTCGTACGGCACAGAGCGACCACGACTGTCTTGTTGACGTTCACTTGTAGTCCACTCGCCGCACGAAAACTATCCGTAATGTCCATAACCACAGGAATTTCTTTAGGCGAGCCCACGTAGACCGCTGTATCATCCGCATACCCTGCAATCTTGAGGAGTACCCGCCGGAACGCGGTAATAAGGGTGACACCTGTAATCCCTCCGGCAGAATCGATGAGCCGGTAAAGGGGTTCTAATGTCAGAATGAAAATTAGAGGAGCGAGTGGGCATCCTTGGCGGATCCCGCTTGTGACTTCGACCCATCTCGAACGTGAGCCATTGACAAGAAAGCGCACCTTGGTGCCTTTGTGGAGCGCTGCAATCGCCATTATGTATCGAGCAGGGAATCCTAGCCATTTTAAAACCATGAGTAAGAATAGCCGAGCTAGTGAGTCGTAGGCCTTCTCAAAGTCCAGGAGGAGAGCCAGTGCTTGATGTTGCCCGAGATCTGATTCCGCCGTTACCTGCGCCGCCGAGAAAAGGTCAATGGTATCATGCAGTTGCCGGCCGGGGACAAATCCAGCTTGATGAGGATGGATTATTTCCCCCAGCGTCGAACTGGTTCTGGTTGCGGGGACTCGCGTGTAGATCTTGTAGTCAGAATTTAGCAGTGCCAATGGGCGATAGTTGAGCGGATTTGAAAGGTCCCCTGACTTCTTTAGGCAGAATATATCTGCCTCCAAGGAGTCTGGAAAAATGCCCGTTTCGTACCACTGATTGTATAGCCTCGTCAGTATCGGTACTAATAAGACCGTGTTATCACGATACCAATCATTCCCGAGCCCATCTGGTCCGCATGCCTTGCCCTCTTTGCACGCACTGATCGCGGCAGATACTTCTTCTTCCGTAATCGGTGACGCAAGCACCTCAAGACGGCTGTTTGGTGCAGGAGGGTCTAGTGTCGCCAACAGAGACGCAATGTCGGCGCGCTGAGGAGATGCTCTGCTAAATATGGGAGCCCAAGCGTCCGCGAACATGTCTGCTTTCTCGTGCACCTTCCGTTGAGGCAGATCGGAGTCTGCAACTATCGTGGGAACCATGTTATCTGCAAACTTGGTAGAAACCCGTCTAAATAGCGATCGAGAAGATTTCTGCTCATGCCATGTGTGGTCACGGAAACGGCGCTGCGTTTTGTGAGACGCCCGTGATGCCTCGAGCTCTGCAATACGTCGCCTTAGCCGCTTAGCAACCTGCTGCTGAGGCCTATCCGTGGTCAATGATAAATCGCTTAACCTGATGGTGAGCTCAGCAACTGAATCTAAAGTCGAATTCTCGGCCTGTTCCAGTTGCCGGAGAAGGCGGCGACGCTTTTGACGATAAGTTCACGACCGCGTACGCCGTGCTCGCCTTCTGCAAGCTAAACTGCCCGTGGCCACATCCAATTTGAGCTGATCCCACGCCGCCACCGTATCCTGTGCGGTATGCTCGCCTTCGTCTAGCCAGTCACGAAACGCATCGACCGAGCCTTGCACACAGGCGTCAACCAGTTTCCGCGCATAATTCGGGACCGGGTAAACCCGAGCGGGTTTCTTGATTCGGATCGGATTTGTAGGGGAGCGTAAATGTAATCGCGTGCCATCGTGATCGCTGAGCGCCAAACGTAGAGCCATTGTATCCGCAGCCCACTTTAATGCGATAACGCAGCCGTACCAGCGATCTAGTCGGCAGGACGCCATGCTGGTTCCAACCGCGTATTTAAAAGTGTGATACATGGAGTGGAAGTCTCGAATGCGAGTATACTCGTGGCACGCTGGCATACGAGAGCGTAAACAGTCCGAGAGACCCCAGGATACAAGCAATCGTCGTAGCGCTGGAGAATCATGTACACTAGGTAGGTGAGGGTGTGACCTGTCCAACACCGGGTCAAGAGTGCAATTAAAATCCCCGCCCATCAATACCATCAGTCCTTCAGGACATACAAGTCTCGATAGCTCTCCAAAACATTGTTCACGGCCTGGTTTATCCGTGGGCGCGTAAATGTTAATCAATGCGACGCGTTGTCCTGTCAGTTTGCCCGTGATAGCCACAAAACGAGACGACCACTGTTCTTGCCACAAAGGGGCCGCGTCAATGAAAGCCCTGTATGGGTTGATTAAAATGGCGGTACCTCCGCTGCTCCCATCTGCTGGTCCCCAAAATGAAAGCTGGGGACTGGAGTGACCGACCCGGTAACCCCATCGGTGGGCGTGTTCCCGTGTCGCCTTGGTAATTCCAGTGCTCCCAATGTGCGTCTCCTGCAATAGTACTACATCCTGCTTTCCATGACTGCTATCATCTCCCAGCTTGCTGATCCAGACGTCATGTTGTTCTTTGGTTGACCCGAAGCCCCGCACGTTTTGCGTCAGAATGCCAAACGTGTGGTCATCCGTGTGCAATCGCCCAGTTTTGTCAGCGGTGGTCGAGACTGTTGCTCGTTCACGTTGTTTTCTCCTGTTTGCTAGGCATCGCCGGTAAGTGTCAAAGTCTTTCCGGAGAGATTGGGTCCGTTCCTGCAGGGTTTGAGGTGAGTAAGTATCCTTCATAGAAGTTTGCCCCCTCCCCGCTGTCGACTGCGCGCGCGTGTCCGCGCACGCGGATGGCTGTAAAGACGTCGACGACTCCACAGCCTGAGATGGCCCTGGAAGGCCCTTAGTGACGAGGTGGAATGGTCGTACCAGCCACCTCTTAGGCGTGCTGGTCCGACCATGTCTGTCCCGCCGGGCATTGCAGCGCAGCGCTCCAGTCCTCGCGTTCGACAATTCCATGACATAGTTCTCGAACGCTGGGGAATTCATGGTACCAAACTCCGCGTGCCCCGGACGGGGCTTTGCCCATTGGCGTTGTAGACCAAGTACTTGTAACGTATGGCAAAATGTGGAGTAGAGCCCATCCTTCTCCATCTAGCCCAGTCGTATCCTCCCGACAACGCTCCGTTCCTATCATTCGGCGGAGTCTTGCCCATCGGTGACTGCCCCTGCCAAAGTATAGCGAGTCGAGTCTGGGCCCTTAGATATGGCACTGTGCCAGAAGGTACAAAGTTCTCTGGCATCGTGAGCCACCGCCGTGTCGTTCTTGATGCGCCAGATCGCATCGGATTGTTCCCGAAACGCTTCCACCGCTCCCCACTGGTACAGGTTCTCGGAGGCCCACTGTTTTGCCTCCAGCTCCGGGTACGGAAGAAATGCAAATAGATGACGTAAAGCCCCTACATGTTCCAATAGCCACGGAGCGATTGTGCGCGGGTTGCTGCGCCTTCGTGTTGCCGGAATCTCCAGCCGGGATCGATATAGAGAGCACCATTTGGAAAATGCTTCGGCATTGGCAGCCGTGAAGAGTTTGTATTGCCCATAATCCTCTTTGTCAATCTCTTCACCCTCTGGCGCTCGCAGAAGTCGGAAATATGCGTTTTCGACCACCTCTCCACTGGATGCTCGTGGGTATCTGACCGGTAACACGATGTCCATGCCGGTCCCGTCCTGACTGGCCTGTGATCCGCTCGCATATCCATCAATCCCTAGGGCTTCCTGCAGGATCCTTCCCTCAGCTGCAATGGTCCGTTCAAGGTCCTCTTCGTCGTCATAACCCACAGCGTCGAGCGTGGGGAGCCCCAGGCGTGCATATACAATGTCCAGTCGCTCCCGCATGGGCAATCGCTTAATAATGACGGAATTAACATTGTCCAAATTTGCAAGTTTGTTCAAGGATTCAAGATCCGAGTCTTCCTCCGGCCGTAAGTAATTCACCGTACCCTTCCAAGTGTACGACGAGGACACGTTCGCCGCATACTCATTGTCCCCTTCCGCGCGCCATTTCACAAAGGTGTCTCCATGTGCAACACCATAGAAGTGGCGCTCACTGACGTGACGCACCATAAAGTACGGTAACACGTGCAGGGACCAGCATGCATACATATAGTCTCGAGCTTGGCTGTGCGAAAAGGCTTCGTAACACCCCGATTCGTGGTCTTTCCCGTTTTGCAGTCTATGCACTTTGTATGTGTAGCGCTGCATGGTAGCTATCCCCGTTCGATCGACATCGAGCACCAGAAGGGGTTCGCGGAGATATTGGGCTATTGCCCGAAGCTCGTGGGGACAAGCCCAGAAACTTGAAGGAACTGCTGCATTCGTAGGGCGGCCTCTTTCTTGCTCATAATGAGCATAAAGAGCTGCAGTGGCGGCCTCCTTGGAGTCGAATAGGGGGTGATCCGGATACAGATCATGGTAGACGGTCACTGGATCCAGTTGTCCAACTTCGACGTCTCGACGTAAATTTGCCAGCATGAGTGCATATATGCCGCGTTTGATCACCCCTGCCTGCTTTACTGTTGTAGCAGTATTCTTCAAAGTTCGAGTAGAGTTGTTGGAAATGGTCGCATACAGAGCAAGCATCGCGCATTGGCCATAGGCCGGTACCGCCACCTCATACCCGTCGAAACTGTCCAAGAACTGAGCTACCCGGATGGGCTCGGTGTGGTCCCCGTCAGGAGTAGCCCGGTGGGTTGTACCCATAGTGAACTCCTGTTGCGAGTCGGGGCTGCCAGGAACAAAGTCGTCCTCCGCGTGCGCCACCGGCGATGCGGCAGTTCGCAAAGTCTCTATCACCTCGCCTGCGCTCGTAACAAATGAAGTCAATGTAGTTTGGACCATTGCCGATGTCTCTTTGCCCATCTGCCCGGTCGTGGCATTCGGCTGTCCAGTCACTCTTGCAGACGTTTCATCCTTGTGTGGAAAGGGAGAATAAGTTGCAGTCGTGTCCCTCCTGGATACAGAGTCATCATGACAACCCTCCGCCGATTGCACGTCCATATGTCTCTGTGAGTCATCATCAGAGGCGATATCCGACATCGCATCCTTGTTAGACCCATCAACTTCGTCCTCGCTGTCTTCTTCAGCCAGCGCTCCGTATTGCCCAAGTGCCTCGTGCACCACCTCCTTCGGTGTGAGTGGGGCGGGTTCGTAGGCGTAAGGTGCCTCATCCGGCTCGTCGTCTCTAACATCTGCGTTATAGTCGCTGTCGTCGTCGTGCAGTAGCGCAAACTTGCCCATCGCCATGGCTTTTTTTTAATTTGGCACATGCAGGGGGCTTTGCCTGCTGTTTCGCCTTTGCCTTGGACTTCTGTCCTCTCTGCCTGGTACCCACCGATGGGTATGTGTCCAGATTCGCCCTGACCGATGCGTCCGGGTGGTCTCCCCGCGCATGGCTTGTGGCTCCATTGCGGGCTGTCAACTCTGCGAGACGAACGTCGGATTTCTCTTCCGATGTCAGCTGGCGCAGCTCCGGCTTGCTGTCCAGGTCACTGTGGCGTGTGTGGGCCGGCCGACGGACCACCGTCCTGAAACCGTCGGCATCCGTGGCCGGTGTCGTCTCTGAATGAGTTACTCGAGCGGGGACAGGCCCTTGTCCGTTACCCGTCCGTCCCGCAGCCACAGTTGGCTGGCCTGCATGGCCTGGAATGGGCCCGGTGGTCACGAGTGATGCACCTTCAGGCGCTGATTCGGTCTCTGCTACTGCATTCATCACCGCGGTCAATTCCCTGGTCAGGGTCTCAAGGAAATTCGACAGACTGTCGCCGTCGGTATGGTGGTATTGTATCGCCTCGCCGACGTCAAATGCCGGTACCGGTCCTGAGTATGTGCGCTGGAACTTAGCTTGATTCCGTTTCAATTGTGTTGGGTTTGCTTTGCAGAAACCTGTGGTGTGAAATGGGGCGTAGCACCGCGCACAGGGCATCCGCTGATGCACAACGTGGTGGTGAAAGGTCACCACCTTTCCGTTAATGAACACCTTCGTTACACCTTGCAATGCAGCCGGACATTGTTCTTCCTGGAATCGTAGTAAAAAATAGCTGCTGTCGACAATATCCGCCGCCTCCAGTCGCGGCCTTTCCGCATCTACGATGTCGTGCTTGTCTGTATGTTCCCTTGTCGTGGCCTGCCGTCGTGTCCTCGAGCTCTATGCACGTTCCGTTGAGACGGAACGCGAACCCCTGGTAGAGCTGCGCAATGCGCTGCGAGTTAAAGACAAAGGACAACGTGTGAATCCCATCAAACTTGAGTCTTTTCACTTCTTCCATCAATCTGCTAATCATCAGTCGCCCGCGAGCGGTGTCGCCGTTCGCCGAATACATCATCCCGATAAGCGTATTGTGCGTCATGCTCTTACGTAATCGCGCGCGTGGGTCCACGTCCGCTGTGAGCGTTGCCTCCAAATGGGTTTCATGATATTGTTCCACCATTGCACGCTGGAGCACCGGCATCGTCGCCTTTACGAAATTGGGAGGGTACGGTAACTCCAGTGTTTGATTCATGTAGGCCAGCATTGTCTCCGTTTCCAAGGCTGTGCGTTCTCGCAGCGCGGAGTTCAAGTGGACCGTTGACTCCGCCATTGCCACAGCTCTCATGCGAGCCTGCTCTTCTGTATCCACCGGTGCCGTCGACTGAGCCCAGTCGCTAGCTAGTGTCTGGAGAAGGATGTGACGCTGTCTCGGGCTCCACGTTCCTGCCACCGCCGTCGGCGTTGATGTAGCCCCCGCTGCCGTGTTGGCCGGACCTCGGCGAACTGCCGTAGCATAGCTCGCTAGCGCCGTCCTTGCTGGTTCCTGCACTGCCGATGCTGTGCGTTCCGTCTCTCGGTGACCTGCCTCCCCCGCCAAGAGAGTCGTCCGACGCCCCCCTTGTGCGTCCGATGGTGTCGTCACAAGCGCCAGGCGTCGGGCGGGCTGTTCCTGTTGATTGGGTCCCGTTTTGTGTGGTCCACTTGAATCCGCAGTTTGATTCGTTGGTCGCTGAGCGACCTCCTCGTCTGGTGGCAGTTTTGGGGTCGTGTCCACGCTCCTTGCCCCTGAGGGATCGGGGGGGACGATCGTGTCCCCCAGTGTCTGGGGAAGACGTGCTCGTCATGCTGTCGCGGTGTCTCGCCGGGCGGTCCTGGTGGCCGCTTCGGGGTCCTGCCGAGTGTTCCAGCGCTATGGCCGGTGGGTCCTCGCTTCAAATCCTCTTCCGTATGCCGGTGGGATTTGGGGAGTGAGTCTCGTCTTGATACACTTCCAGGTGTTCGAAAAAGTCGCCGGCGCGACTACTTGGCCGTCACTGGAGACAGAGACGTGGACTTCCGGTGCGTGTACTTCCGCGGATGCGTCACTGGGCTCAGGCTCGGAGTCGTTCGACCCCATTCTCGACGTGGTTGCGTCCGGTGGCGGCGAGGGGTTGCGTCCGGCGGCGGCGTGTGGTTGTGTCCGGCGGTGACGTCTGGCGGTGGCGACGTCCGACGGCGGCGTGTGATTGCGTCCAGCGCGGCGACGTCTAGCGGCGGCGTGTTGTTGCGTCCGGTGCGGCGGTGTCTAGCGGCGGCGCGGGGTTGGGTCTGGCGGCGGCGACGTCCGGCGGCGGTGCGGGGTTGCGTTTGGCGGCGGCGACGTGATTGCGTCCGGCGGCAGCGATCTCGAAATGAAAGGCTGAGAGAGGTGCGGGACGGATGAAAGGGGAGGAGGGGTGTTTCTCTAAATTTGCACGCGGTCAGATTTAGGAAATTTACCTGACACGCCAGTAAAATATTTTTTTAATTTACCGACGCTCAGAGTGACTTTATCCACTTCCATATTATACATGTAATTTGAAGGTCCATTTGGGATAATCCAGTACATATGTACTGGATTATGGAAATTGCTCTTCTCATTGACGTTCGCAAGTGGTATCAATAATTGGCCCCCAAGCTCACAACCCTGACCTCGACTGCGCCATTGAAGGTGTTTCTTGAGCTCTGGTCAAGTGCCTTCAATGTTTGCGACAGCGCGCTCGCATAGCAGTAGCAGGCCTGGGTTGATGGCAACATCCGGATTGTTGTAGATGAGTTTGATTTGACGCGAGGCGCCGAGGCGGGTGAGTGGTACGCGGTTTGCCTCTGTGGTGGCAAATAAAGCTCACGGATGTCACCGATGATTCAAGTGAAATCAGGAAAGACCAGTGTGTAAGCACGTACCCAGTGCAGCGATGAGCTCCAGTAGACGCACTGCTTGTTCGACAGCCGCCCAAAAGTTGGTGTGGTTGGCGCTGCTGGCATCTGTGAGTCGTGTGATGCCGACACTTCGTAGGATATCCAGCGCCAGTTGGTGTGCACTCGACTGCACGAGTTGCTTCGCTCGGGTCTTGTCCACCACTGCCGCGTCAGATTAAAAAAATGTTAGAGAGAGGGGTGTCAGGCAAGTGAGATCGTAGTACCAGGAGGGTCTCCAGCGGACGTCGCGAAACGACAAAGCAGCATGCACGAAATGTACTGCAGTGCCCATGAATCCACCGTGGTGGTGTGCCGAGATTCTTGTCTGCGGCGGATCGCTGCATTTACGACTACAGCGGGTCCCGCGCAGTTGCAGAAGGCCTCCTTCGCGTCGTCTGCGAGTAGTCCATGTAAGCTTTAGTCTTGGAGTTATTAACAGGCACACACGAGCTCCACCACAAAGTTGTTACCATTGTCACGAATACAGATCTCCAAGAACTTCACGATATGCCAGTGCGCCATAAAGCTTGCAACACCGCGATATTCCTGCATGAGTGTGCGGTTGTCTAGCAGCTCAACAATTTGCTGCAACATTCCAATGTCGACCACGTCGTTGGATAGACCGGCTACGAGGAAGTCCACGACGATGTTAGTAGACGCTCGCAATGGTTAGTTGAGATATAAACCATCGACGTACCCTCAATAGTCATCAGCTGAAAGAGTGTTTGAAAGACGCAGTGGGCTATTCGCAATGACCCCGGAAACGCACTTAGTAGCTTGGAGAACGTCGCTAGTATATGAAATGTGTGGATCGCCAACACGCCATTGCTTTCTGACAAGCCAGTAGAAGGATCAGCAACATGAACTTCAGTGCGGGATATGCTGACTAACACCGTACCGTTCTCGTAGACAAGTGCAGATATGGCGGCAGATCCTGCTTCCGCTTCCTCCTCGGATATATCTGTGCTCTCTAACCGCTCGCAAATAGTCTTGAACAGCCCGGAATCGGCAATGTATGTCTGGTTATCAGCTGTGGGTGCAGTTAGCAGACCCGAAATGGCTCGGGATAGCTGGCGTCGTACCGTGAGGTGCAGCCACCGTGTCAAAGCACAGGAGCGCTACCAGTCTGCACACTTCGGTGTACAGACGCAGTGTTCGTGGGTGCATCGCAAGTCCCTTGGCCATCAGACCAAGAAAACCCGCCTCCGTGATTTTGGACTGAATGTCGAGCTCCGTCGGCTCTGACACAGCGAAGGCAACGACCGAATCAGTACGCACAGTAGCGAGACCGGTCGAGATTCCTCTTTACGTTTGTGCGAGATGAGGCGCTGCAAGAAGCGACAGCAGTCCGCCAGCACGGCCCCGTGGTCGTGCTGCACATGTTCACCGACGATCTCCACGAGTGCCGGAAGCAGGCGTCCTTGCTCCACCATGACGTGGCGGATGGTGTTGCGGTGCAGCACCAAGCGCTTGAATTCTGCACAGGCTCGACGGACAGCATAGGGGTCCGAGCGGTTGGTGCCTTCCTCTAGCAGGTCCAGCACATTGCGGTAGTCCTCGCAGTAGAACTGCATCACAACTAAAGAGACGACGGTCGGAGGCAGAGGAGAGGGGCCCTTTGTTGACTCGTGCTACGCAGACGCGGCGGGCAGCAGTCTGCGAATGTTCAGCGTCTGACGTTACCAGTAGGCGACGGTCTCTCTTAACCAGGCAGCGCATCTTGTTGCTTGGCACACTTGGCAGCTCGTCGTTAATTGCACGCCAGCCACAGGCGAGGGATGTGGAATTGAACTTTGCTGCACCCGCCAAGAAGAAATGATTCGGATGCCGGTCGACCAGCGTGGAGCGCAATGGCAACAACTTCAACTTCACGGGCTCACCCCAGTATTGCCTATATTTTCCGCCCTCTCGACTTGAGACTCAAGAGCCAGTAGCTGTAGCCATGTTGAGCACGTCCCTTGGCGCGCAAAGATCGGATGAGGTGGTCGCTTTTGCGTACAGAAATCTTCCAGATTATCCACCGCCTGGTGGTCTCGTCGATAATTTGCGAACATTTTCAACGGGATTTCACTATGCACTCAAAATCTGCCAACATTTTAGACTGAACTTCATTATGACCCGCCTGCTCCAGCCAGTCGTGGGGTGGGTGGCAAAACAGCCCTCGAAAGGCCGCCAACGGCATTTTCGCAGCCCGCGAGAACGAGTCCAGAACGCACGCAATAACCAGGGGACAGCCCCGTAGATTTTTGCTTTGCTTTGTTTTTTCTGTCTGGGTCGCTCTCGAGCCAAAGTCACTTCCGAATCGGCGTTAGCACGAAGGCGGCGCAGTGGTTTCGCGTCCGAAAAGATTCGCAGATCCGCTTTCGCTCCACTACTAGACGCCACTCCGACAAGCAGCAGCAATGGCAAAGCCAGGAAAGAACGGGATGGAGTCGGGCGGCGGTCGCAACGGCAATGGATCCACGTACGAGCGCCGCGCCTGGACGCGCAAGGAGGACGACGCCATCATCCGCCTCGTGGAGGAGTACGGCACCAAGCGCTGGAGCGTCATCTCCGACCACCTCAACGGCGAGAACCACGGCACGGAGCGCACTGGCAAGCAGTGCCGCACGCGGTGGCTCAACCACCTGGACCCGACCATCAAGAAGGACCCCTGGACGGCCGAGGAGGAGCAAGTCATCGAGGACGCCCAGACGCGGCTCGGCAATAAGTGGGCCGAGATCTCCAAGCTGCTGCCTGGAAGGTAGATTTTAGCTAGCTTTTCTTAGCTTTTTTAGTTTTCATTTTTTTGGATGGGTAAGTTTTTAGACTAACCTTATCTATTGTTTTTTTGTATGTGGTAGAACCGACAATGCCATCAAGAACCACTGGTACTCATCGATGAGACGCACGATGCGTCGGATGGCCAAGCAGCAGAACAAGACTTTGGGTCAGACTGCACGTGGTCCTGGCGGCAGCAACAAGGCTGCCAAATTCAGTGTCAACTCGACCCCGGGGGGTGGCTCCATGGTCGAGTTGGCTCGAGATGCCATGAACGCCGGTAACAACCTGCGTCACCAGACGCAGGGCATGACGCCGACGCAGGCAGCAGTGTACTCAGACTGCTACAACGCTATGCTGAAGCAGGCGGAGGACGGGAAAGGGGGTCAACGTGGGGTACACAAGCACCCGGGCAAGAAACTCAACTCGAAGCGGAAACGCAAAGACCTGCGGATCTGCACGGGGAGTGTGTCGGTGGTGGAAAGCAGCGGCATGTTCTTGCCCGATACTCCTCGGCGTGTGCTGCACACGCAGTTGCTGCTGCAGTTGTTAAACACGGGCGAGGACGATTTCAGTGGTGCCATTATCACCGTCGCGAGTACCACAAATAAGAACAAGAAGCGCCATAACCAAGGCAAGAAAAACGGAGTCGGAGTCGGCGAGCTGGGCGACCACCCATTCAACGACATGGACGGCTCTTTCCACGCCTTCGAGCATCTGGACATCGACTTCAACGAGGTATTGTATAGTACCCGCATATATTTTTTTTTTCAAAACGAAATGTACTGATTTGTGTTTTTTGGATTGGGAGAGCAGCAAGTTGCAGAGTTCTTCAACATGCCGACACCTCAGGGGCTACAACCGCCTCACAGTTTGCGCCGCTCGCCACGGTTCATGTCGTCAGCGGGTTTCATGAAGCAAGACGGCACCAAGTTTTCATTCGACGATCTCGATTTCCCCGCGGAACTTGATTCAAACACGCTTGAATTCGTAAGTGGAGAAACACTCGAATGTGGTGCTTCAACATCATTCGTTACTGACATTCTTGCTGCGTACAGGAGATCTCCAGTGAGAACGGGGGTGTCCTTCGACGTTCACCTCGACTGCGCACGGACGTGTCGGTAGCTTTTCCTCACGGCAACGTATCAACGTTTGGTATTGGCAGGCAGCCATCGCCACACAAACGGTTGGCGCCGCCGACAATCGACGTGGCGCTCCAACAAGAGACTTTTGACTTCGACCACTCCATCACGCCAACGCTGAAGAGCCCTCAGCTAAGGCAATGGCTCGACGGCTCACCAAAGAGTTTCATCGCGTCGGTCTAGGCAACCAAACGCGAACGTCGGGACTATTGAGTTGTATTTCCTTATGATGAACTGCGGTATTCACGGCTGGTGGTGGCGTTATGTAGTGCGAAAAAGGCTAAGGACGAGTGCTAGCAGCGTAGGGTTAGATACATAGGAACGCGGACATTGTGGTGAGTAGCAAGAGTCCCAAGAGCACCCCATGCCCACAACTTCACGTCCACCACCAGGAAGCGGCAAAAAAATCCCCACCGACACCGATAAGAAAATGACAAAAAGTAAAGTTCGCAAGCTATTCGTTACAATAATTAGCACTTCAACTCGAAATCTCTACTCTACTCTAGCTCTGCTATCTCACTTCCGTCCGCATTCGAGGTCTCAACAGGATGCAGATCGCGGTCTAGTTCCGAGATGCGTTCGACCGAACTTAAGTCACACGATGACGAGGAAGATTCGACCGAGTCTTGACAATTCGTCACTTCAGGCGAAGATGCAGGACGTTTTTGACGATACGCGTTCATCCGACTTTGCTTCGATGGCGGCTCCCGTTTGCGCGGATCTCCCCCGCCGACCATTGTACGTTCGCTTTTAATTCGATCCGCGTCCATCTTGCTGCTTTCTCCAGCCTTTTTCTCGGGAAGTTTGATGATGATCGTGTCTTCATCACGGCGGAATTCAAGATGACCGAGGAATTCCAGAGCTTGAGCTTCCATACCTGTGGACTCGAGGTGGTATTTCTTCATGATATCTTCCGAGAAATCAAACTGGAACTCCTCCACACGCTCGGAGTCGTAAATCTGCACCCGTAAGTTTTCATTCCCGTCTTCGAGCGGTCGGATAAAGGCCGAGACGATGACATAGTTGCCACAGGGCAGTTTAGCCCCTTTCTTCTGAAGGAGACGCATCGGCTCCACCGGTGACTTGGCGATGTGGCCCTCGCCAAAGTTGATGGTACTCGGACGCACAGGCGTCGCAACTACAAAGTCCGACCACTGGAACTTGATGCTCATGGACATGTAGTTGAACCGCGGGATCTGACGCAGCGCCAGGTTTTTCGAGTGTAGCTCCTGCGTCAAAGTTCTTCTCTTTCCGATGATCTGGCTTCCCAATCGCTCGTCCTGGTCGTCCAGATGAATGTGTCGGCCGTCTGGGTTAATGGTGAGGATGCTTTGATCAAGCAGCGAGAAGATTTGGCCCTGTTCGAGTCGAGCGTCGTATGCCAGAAGTGTCGTGTCGCTCGCGGTGAACCGAGCCAATTCGGTCGGGAAGGCGAGCAGATCCGCGAGCGTACGTCGTGACACTCGACGTTTACTCGCTCTTCGCTTCGCGGAGCTCTCCACAGACTCCTTTGTACTTGCAGCATCGACTGGCGCTTCCCACAACAATACCGATCGCCGCGTTAGTTTCTGGCGATCAAAGCTCTCGTCCTTAGTTCCACCCGCAAAATGAACCGATCGGGCTCGGCCACCGTGTCTTGATGAACATTTCCGCTCCACGGAGGTGCACAGGTCAGCGATCACTCTCTCCACTCCAGATTGCACTGCGAGGTCATATAAGCTGCCAACACCCTCAACATTGTCTGGTGGTAAAGTATCCGCTGCATCTGTCGTGGTTTCAACGATTCCATCACTCTCACAACGCCCCAAAGCCAAGTCCTCGCTGATGCCTTCGCCATCGGGTCCTGGTTCGTCGGTGATGTCTACTGCTGTCGAAGCGGCCTCGACTGCATCCACAAGATTTTCTAACGCGCGTACGACAGCGACATCCTCGTCTTGAAATGAATTTGCTACGGGCTCCACGGCATCAAACTGGTAGACTCCATCCACCACGTCAAGTTCAGACATCAGCATTTCATCTACTTGCGCATCAATCGCCTCTGTGGATTCGCCACTCGTTTCTACCGGTTCAGTCGGTGGTGATGGTAGAATATCGATGCTACCTTCACTTGGACACGGCTCGGCAGGGATGGATAGGGCATCAGTATCCGTATTGAAATCTTCTGCGGGCTCATCAACTTGGTGGCGGATTTCAATGGCAGTGACAACCTCCTCCACAATCGCATCAATGACGTTGTCTTCAACGGTACTCGTCTCTAGTACGTCAGGCTCAGCGGTTGATGTGTTTACCTCCATGTCTGGAACCAACGCAGCCGTATTACTATCTACCAGCGGAGAATCGCCTGTAGATGGAAGGATCTCCTGAGGCGCTTCATTTTCACTTTCTATCGCGGTCGGGAATTTATCTACCAAGACAGTTCGTGTGGTATCTTCATCTTGGTTCTCTACAGCTGGACCGAGCATGGTAGTTTTTTCTTCATCGACAGCATCGGTAGTGAGTTCGGTCTCGCCAGTTCGTTCGAATGCATCGGGATCCTCCAACGATCTACCAATAGCTTCAATATCGTCATTTTTAAGAGGACTAGCGAGCTCAGTAGTTGCGTCACCAGTGGGGTCATGTACAACATCGCTCGCCTGATCAGCGTTAAAGCTAGGACTTTGATCCATCATAGCAGTGATGACCTTGTCTATCATCTCCGTGAGTACGAACCCCATAACATCATCTTCACCTTCGATCTGTAGCACTGCAGCACTGTCCATTCCTGCCAAAATGTTTACACTCGAAGGTACTTCTTCATCCACTGCCACATCGGTTTCTGCACTGGGTAGTGAACTGTTGGCGCACACACGCTCATCTGGTGGCACACCAACAGCAATGCCGTCATCGATCCCCACGCACGATTCCGTTTCTACAGTCACGGACGAAGATACAAATTCGCTGGCCGGTACAAGCTCAGTTTCCTCCTTTGGTAGGAGTTCGACTTCATTTTCGACAACGACAACGACCATGGACTCGATCAAGTCACTAACTTCCTCGTTTACCACGACGGAGTTCTCGCTCGGTACTTCCGACGACGGAAGTTCCTCATAGTTTGTGCTGTTGAGCTCCTCACTCACCCCATTCTCGGTGTCTACAGGTAAGTCGTTGATTTCTTCACTTGAACGTACAGGGGGTTCTTCTGCACCAGTTCCATCCTCAGCAGCATCAGACTCCTCTGGTGTGTCTTGAAGCTGCTCTACCTTACTATCGTCTCCTTCAACTGTATCACCACCAGCTTCATCTTCGTCATTATTCGAAATCTCGTTCAAGTCTCGGTCATTTTCTTCATCTTCGCTAAGACAGCAAGGTTGCGATAGTCGATTGAGAACTTCTGCTATGGTTCGGGATGCAAACAGGCACGCGACATCAGACACAATTTCTTGAGTTGAAACTTCATAATGAGCTGCTGTCAGTCCTTCGATATCGGCCACACTAGCAGGCTCAAGAGTAACTTCCTTTTCATACTTCGCGTCGTTCTCAATTAACTCCTCAAACTCTAGCATATCCATGTTATCAGTCTGAGCGATGTCCGTTCGAGGCATCACACTTTCCACTCCATCGCGAGGTTGATTCTGGCTGTCAGTACCATGAGCATAAGATAGATGAGGTTCATCAGCGATTTCGCGTGCGAGGGATGCGGCACTCGCTTCAATGGTGTCGATCGTGGGTTCCACCTCGCTCGGCACTTCTGGTTCGCTTGGGGTTACATTGATCTCGGTCTGCTCTTCCGACAGGTTCCAACTGCCGATGATACTACGAGTAGAATTCGACTCGAGCTCTTCATTGTCCCAGTTTTCACCTTCGGAGCTGTTCCCCTTTTGCAGCCAGAGGAGAACTGTAGACAGCGCTTTGGTTTCGACATCCGATACAAACGTTTTGGCTATCGTCAACGTATTGGCGGGTGATGCCAACTCAACAGTTGTGTCCTGGGTAGGTGCTCGGTCTAGTTCAAGGTCCGAGTCATCAATCTGCCCAACCGCGGGAATGATCTCGTTGTCAACTACAGTCTCCACCGCGTCCGTTGTTTGTTCAGCTTGCTCAACGGATTGAGAATTTTCTGGCACTGTATTCGAGCTGGGGTCGCATGGAGCTGAGCTGCTATTTTCTTCAGCATTTTGCAGATCTAAAGCTTCGGTCTCAATTTCGTTATCAACTAGAGACGCATCCGCTGTCACGTCAGTCGCAGTCTCGGTAGTGGGTAGATATGCACTAGTCTCCCTCTCAACAAGAACTGGTGTCGCTACATCAACACTGATCGATTCATCTGATACTGTACCCACGCTTGACTCTGTAGCTGCATCATCACATTTCTGGTTTTCATCACTGGAAGCGAGCATCTCCATTACCTCCTTTACGAAGTTTTCAGCAAATACTTTCGTCGTAAGCGCCACGAAAGATTCCGTTTCTACGTCAGGGTCTTCAGATGGAGCTGTAGTGTGATTTTCCTGGACAAATGAGAGCTCGGGTTGACCGTCACTTAGTTCCGGATGCTCTTCCGCTGCAACATTCACCTCGTTCGAGTCATCAACTGCAGTTCCTGGTGCGTCAACATCGCAGTCTTCAGAAATCCCGGGCACATTGTCAATCGTGATGGCAACTTCGACGACAATATCATCGTTGACGGTATTAACCACGATGGTAGGATCTTCAAGTTCTCCCAATACGTCGATCAAACCAACACCGTCGTCTTCAGATACAACATCCGCAATCGGGAAGGGCGATTCTTCCATAGTGCCAGCCACAGCATCGAGAGCCGGGCGATTTACTTCGAGAAGCGAAGCTACAAAGGAAAGCGCGGTGCGCTCGACCAGTGCAACGACCACTTCGGCCACACAATCTAGTGGCGTCTCTGTTGGGGAAGACGCAAGAACTTCTTCTTCTTTCTCTGAGGTTAATTTTTCTTGAAATTCTGGCAGATAATTCATATCCTGTGGTCCAACTTCTTCATCGACTCCACTCGATACTTCTGCGAGCACTGCCTCATTTTCCTCCCCAGCTTCGCTGCTAGGTAGCTCGGTAGATAGTTCAACATTATTCTCCGTTTCGCCTACGCGTGCATCATTAACCACAATGTCCTGAGCTGAATTAGCAGCTTTGTCTTCTTCCTCGTTGGTATTATCCGTGCTCTCAATGGAGTCGATCACGACTTCTCCCTCGTTAGTGCACTCTTCACCGCCTTCAGATGAAAATTCCAATACCGATGGCTCACTCAACGCTTCAAGTACATCATCACCTGTACACGGCTTAACCGATACCTGCGTGTCAACCTCGACGATGTCAACCTCGGCGGTAGACTCCACCTTGATGAACTCACTTTCCGCAGCGTCTGACGACGTATTTGACGCTTCCGTACACAAGTCAAGCACTGATTGCGTGTCATCTTCCACGACGTCAACCTCGACGGTATCAGTCTCGGCAGCATACCGTATCGATGCTGTCGGAGTCTCGAAGAGCTCATTCTCCGCAATGTATGGCGAAAAGTTTGATCTTTCCTCACGAGGCTCAGTCACTCCCTGTGTACCTTCTTCCACAACTTCAACCTCGACGGTGCCAATCTCGGCGGTAGACTCCATCGATTCTGTCTGAGCATTGCCTTCTACAACGTCTGATGGGGTGTTTGATACTTCCTCGCAAGGCTCGATCACTTCATGTCTGCTGTCCTCCACAAGCTTGACAGGGTCATTTTCTACGAGAGAGGATATCGAAATTTCACTTTCAACAGCAAGCAACGGGTTGTTTGCTTCTACAGTCTCTGCGATGAGTACGTTGTCTTCTGGTTGAAATTCTTCCGACGTAGGTGTATCAACAGCGATCGAGCTATCCACACTGTCAGCAACTGAGATTGGAGCTTCGGGGCAATCAAAATCGTGCAGATCGGTGGGTTGCTTATCAGAGAGAGCTGATGGATAGTCATTGCCTTCAGCTTGCTCCAAAATGGTAGTGTTTGGCTCAAGTGCCAACTCCTCTGGTGCCATCAGTTCACTCTTTGTGTCGCTATCTCCATTTTCGCTGCCAATGATAGGAGTAGTATCCCCTTCAGAGTTTTGCTCTTGAGATTCCTCCGTGTCACCTGGAGCATCAATGTCTTCACCTAGCGCGTCTTTGCCTTCATCAGCATCCGCTGGAACTTCGACATCACTTTCCTGTATTTCAGTTGAGTCACCACCGGGTTTGTCCACGTCAACATGTTCCAGTTTTACCACTGCTTCAGGTTCTTCGCCAGCAAATGAGTAAATTGGCACATCAACTGCTGCTACCTCTCCAGTACCGACTTCCGGCTCTGCATTCTCGCAAACATCGCTCCCCACCCCTGCAATATCATAAATTTGGTCGGTGGCATCGTTTGAACACTCTTCTTGGCCCTCAGTGTCTGGGCTAGTACCATCGACAGCAAGTTCTTCAGTGGTGGTCTGCAAAGATGAATCAACTTCCTCTAAAGGTGCTGCCTCGCTGGTGTCGACAACTGCTACATGTACATCATCTCCGGACTCTGCAGATTCGACAACAGCCATAGCGTTCTCGCTGAGTTTATCCTCATGGACTGGTACTAACTCCTCCGTGGTCGATGTATCATCACCCTTCTCAAACACAGCTTCAGCGGCCTCCGAATCGTCTACATCACCGTTGCTCGCATTGGGGGTCATTTCTGAGCAAGATGGCTGTCGATCTTCTTCTTGTGCGTCAACTCTATCGAGTGGTTCGTCCCTAGATCCAGCGTCTGTTTCGTCCACTCGACCGTGTGCGTCCTCCTCCACAGTCCCTGCTATGGGGTTATCTTCGTTCAAAGTTTCACTACTCAAGGCCTCACACAAGTCCGATTCGTTCAGTGTGGCCTCCCTCGAATCTCCGATGTCCTCAACGGTGGAACTGGCCGCGTGAATTTCGTCTGCAGACACAACACCACTCACAGTCTTGTCAGAATGCCGTTCTTCGTCGGCATCCTGGCACGGGTTTGTCTCGGTTGGAAGAGTTGATTCACATGGCACCTTTGTCACGGTAGTGTTTGAACTTTGGTCTGAACTCTGGTGCTTCTTGTCTTCAGCCTCACCCGAACTCACCGGAACCTGCTTATCATCCGCGTTTGACAGGACCACCGCCGCCTCGGCCTTCGCTTGAGCTTCAGCTAGTGCTTTGCGTAGTTGCTCAAGTTCGTCCATCAGACTCAGCTCTCTCGAACTTGGCGTTGTGCTTTCAAAGTTCGCACGCTCCTGTTCTGCTGCCTGGGCGATACTCGCTTCTAGGTCTGCGCGCCGTGGGGTATGAGCTCTGGACTTCGGAGAGCGTACGATAGGAGGTTCATTGGTCTTGACAGGGAGTTGATGACTCCGTGGCGGGGTTCCAGGCGGTCTTGAAGGGGCAGTCACGTAGTGCATTTCGTACGACAACTCCTCCATCCGAGGCTGCGGCTCGACGCCGAATGGATGCAGACTCAAGTTCTCCAAGGCCGTCACCTCTCGCTCTTGCATGAGCCTCGAGATCGTCGCTTCCGAGAGTTTGATAACGCTTTCTTGTCGTGTTTGGTACTCCTGGGAGTGAGCGAGCAGGTTCTCAAGCTCCAGAATTCGGGACTGCGTCTCGATCTGCTCTGCTGCGACGGTGCCGGTGAACTCCTTACTTCTGAGGATCGTGGCCTTCCTCAAACTGAGCTCCAGCGGTGACAGCGCTCGGTCCTTCTGCAACAACCGCGTGGACACTTCCAAGTCGTGCACTTTGTCTCGCAACTTCTGCTTCTCGTCTTGATGTCTCTCGATCTTCAAGTCGTACTCGGTCTTCAGATTCCGCACCACTTGGTCGTGCGCGGCTTGCAGAGCTTCAGCCTCGCCCTCCTTCCACTCCCGGAATCGATGTCTCGTGTCCTCGATCATAGCCACGAACCGAGCCTTCTCGTCCTGAGCTTGTCGATTCATCTCGTCCATCTTCCGGGTCTGGAAGTGGAGCTGCGTCTTCATCTCCGTCGCGTGAGTACGCAATTGTGCGTTGTCTTCCTGAACGGCCCGCAGCTCGTGCTCGACAGCCTCCAACTCGGCTGCAAAGTGGCGTTTGGCCGCCTCAACCTCCCGGAAGAGATCGACCTGCCGCATCTTCTCCTCCACGACCTGCGCGCGTGTGGCCTTGAGCTCTTTTTGCCACTGGAGCTTCTCCTTCAGCAACGCTCTCAACTTGTCTTCTCGGTTCTCCGCTCGTCTCTCCGCCACCTTGAGCTGCTTACGCGCAAGTTCGAGCTCGAGCTCCGTCTTCTCCACCGTTCGCTCCATGTCTCGCGATCGAATGCGCAGCTCCGCGTTCTTGCCCAGCGTGGTGCAAAGTTCGTCGTCCTGGTCCTTGGTCGTCACTGGTGGTCGGGTCCTTTGATGTTGCGGAGGATGTGACGGAGGTGACGGCATGGCCCGCAACTTCCTCGGGGAATAACTCGGCGCCACGGGCGTTTGGGACACGACGAAGCCCGTCGGGGGCTCGTCCAGTTCGCCCATGTCCTCGTCGAAGGTGAAATAGTCCGTCGTCTTGACCGACGAACGTCCTGCCGACTCGAGAGCTGCTCGTTGTCTACGCTCCGTCTCCAGCTCGGCGTTCAGCAGGTTGATGGTGCCGTACATTTGCTCCATGTACGCGAGCTGCGCCTGCTCCATCTCGGACGCGAAGAGACCGTCGGACACGGAGCGTTGGCGAACAGGTTCCGCTCTCCTCGCTGCCAGCTCAGCACGTCGAGGAGGCGGCGCGAAAGCCTCCGAGTCGGCTTCGGAGTCACCTGAAGGAGAGCGAGGTGTCGTCCAGCTGCTGCGTTTCGACGCGTTGGGGCTCAGCACAGGTAGAATGCCACCTCCAGAGCCGTGTTCAGCGCGTCGAGCAGTGGCGACGGCCTCTGCTGTGCTACCTGGTGGAGGACGGGGACTCGGCACGACCATCCGCGCGACGCGACTGGGAGGAACGTACTCGCCATTGCGGGCGTTCGTCCACGACGAAGACCGGTCCATTGCCTCGAGACGGAGAGCGATTCACTGTCGTAGATGTAGATGTAGATGTCTCTCTCTCTCTTGTCTGTGGGTCAGTTTCTAGGCAAACTAACTAACTCCTGGGCGATGGAGGGGCGTTTCGCACCGGTCGAGTCCCAGTTTGCAGAGTGATGAATAGCACCACGGCTCACGCTCCTCGTCGCGTATAACTCCAGCGACGCACTGACAAGGGAACACCTGCACTGGCAGGTGTGATGTTGATGATCCCTATGAGATGGCTACACTTTATGGCAAGTTGAAGTTGTCGTACTTAGGTTGACAGATGGCTACACTTGATAAGTTCCGGTTAAGTTCGTATTGCCATCCTGGATTGCGATAAAAATGGTGATGACGCGGCGGGTCCTGGCGCTGGTGCTTGTGGGCGCGGCTTCGGCGGCCTCCGCGGCGCCGTTCGCCTCCTTCTTGGACGCGTCGTACGTGGTGCAACTGCACGCGAGTCGAGATGGCTACACTCCGTCTGAGAGCGGTGCGAACTTACGGTCGCAACTCATGACGACGGAGGCGGGGCAACAGTTTGAATGCTTTTTGCCGTCTCTAACCGCGGCGGAGGAGGACGCGACGGACGATTTAGAGACTGCAACGGATTCTCTAACCGCGAAAGAGAAGGAGGACAAGGAGCAGACGGCGGCGTTTTTGGCGTTCGGCCGGGCCGCGGCGCAAAAAGTGAGACCCAAGTGCGTCCAGTACGTGGATAGAGACTCCCAGTGGGTCTACGAGGTCTGTTCGGGTCTGTTCATTCGCCGCGTGGGTCTCCGATCGGCAACTGCAATTGCAACTGCAACTGCAACGGAAACCAAGGGGCAACCCGTGGAGGTGCAAGTGGATGCAACTGGCGCAACCGCTAACCCTAACGAGAAGCAACAGCAAGTTGCCGGCCACGAAGTGGAGGAACTTGGTGCGTTTGTGTCGGACGCAAGTCGGCCCGCACTGAACTACGACGAGTTTGCTATTCCCGAGACGCAAGACCGAGTGAGGAACCACCGCAAGCCGCTGTTTACCCAGACGTTCGGCAAGGACGAGCAACAGATCCAAGTGCAATTTATCTGCAGCGCCACAGTGCGAGACGACGTCGTGTCTGCGGTGCAATGGCGAGGGGATTCGCCTCGAGGCGGCCCGCGTGAAGTTGCCGCGTTCTTAGTCGGCTCTCGAGTGTTCTGCGACCCGCAACACTCGGACGCCGACGACAACGACTTGTTTACGGTACGCTCGTTGTTGCAACCACTGGAGGACGCCCACACGTGCGTGACTCGTAACGAAGGCTGGTGGACCTACGAGTTCTGCTTCGGACGCTCGCTGAGACAGTACCACCGTGACGGAGACGGTCGGATCACGGCCGACTTTTCACTTGGCAAGTTCGACACGGCGGCGAACCGCGAGCTGGAGCGCTCGGGCTCGGCGCTCGTGTCGGAGCATATCGACGCGACGCACGACGTGTCGAGACCCGCGTACCTGGAGCTGTACGACCACGGCACGTTCTGCAAGGAGTTCGAGAGCCACGCCCCGCGCAAGGCCAAGGTCTTCTACTACTGCAGTCAGGGCGGCACGAGCCACCACATCCTCACGGTCAAGGAGACGCAGACGTGCAGCTACACGGTCAAAGTCTCGTCGCCCGTGCTGTGCGACCACCCGCACTTCCTCAACGACGAACAGAAGAGCGACCAGCAGGCCCAAGTCCTGCACTGCATCCCGGTGGCTGAGTCCGCAGCAACAGCAACGGATGAGCAGTAAGTAGAGTGCATGCAATACACGCGGATCTTGCACGGTCGCAAAACCACGAGCCGTCCCGGTGTTGAATGTTGCCTTCTGAAAAATCATTGTGGTGGTTCAATCCCGCGCATACGCTGAGCGCCGGCAACAACCAGCTGACAGGCTGGACTGCTAGCAGTGTTGCAGCAGTAGGTCGACGCTCGATCAACGTTACAAGTTGCCTTTTGGGTTCCGCTTGGGGACCTAGGCTAGAGTCTAGCGTAGAGTCTATCATAGGGACGATCCGCGGGGGTGATTGCTGACACGCGGCCGTTACGCGGCGACCATACTGGGCACGAGATATTTCCACCGGCGGCTGAAGATACCTTCAGTTGACACGTCTCCACCGCACGCTCGATATCCAAATCTTTCGTGGCGCGGCCATTCGCCCCCATGCTCGCCTCTGCCTGGGCAGGAGGGGGCACACACACAGTATGCCGCCGCTGCAGCTGGCCGTTTAACCCTTTCACTGCAGCGCCATTCGTCAGGCAATTCTGAAGCGCGCTTCCAAACGTGTGGTCGTGGAGATAAATCGTTGGTCTCCGCTGGCAAAACCTATCGAATTGGCTTAAATCCTAGTTTAGCGCGGTCTCTGCTCCATAGAGCGGGCGCAAAACGGCGGATCCTCCTCCTTTGCTGTTCCTCGGGCTCCACTCGTTTGGCGGTCCATTCGCAAATTTGCCTCCTGCCACTCGATCGCTCGTGTGTTGCCCCGCAGAGACTCTCTCCTCCCCTAAGGTCCGCACCCCGTCGCTTTAGACTAGTGTTAACCCGGTTACGCCAGTGCTAACAGCCTTCATGTCTGTCTTCCTCTTGCAGCCCTCCGCCCTCTTGCCCCGCGCGTGATTCGTTCGTCGCCCCGTGGATTTTAAGTGAAGTGGAAAGACCCTGGACAGTGCTCAGCAACTCGTTCGCTCTCTTTCCCAGTCACGCCCCTCCACCAGCTCGCCGAGCCAGACCGCCACGTTGTTCATGCTGTTGGTTGACCCGCTTTTTACCAGCAGCAACGACATTGTTGACCCCACCTCCATCTTCACGGGCTTCTTTTACATTGGCGCGTGCGACGACCCTGCCTAACAGGACTGCCCCCCCCTCTCTCAAGACCCACCGACTCTCTAAACCCGGCTGCAACGGCAACACCTAACCAAAAACCTTCACTTAACGACGACCAACCATGACGCACACCTTCCCTGAACCTATCAAGCTCCACGACGACGAGACAAGTTCGACGCAGTCGGAGGCGTCCGACTCGGTCCCGAACACGTTCGAGGGCCCCGAGAAAAACCTCGAAATCGACTTCAAGCTCGGCATCGGCCACCCGCGCGGCCTACGTGAGGTGCCTCGGTCCGACCTGGACGAGATGCTCGAGGCGGGCCAGTGCCAGATCCTCTCGCGCACCAGCAACGAGCACATCGACGCGTACGTGCTGTCCGAGAGCTCCATGTTCATCTACGCGCACAAGATCGTGCTCAAGACGTGCGGCACCACGACGTTGCTCAAGTGTCTGCCCTTCATCAAGACCTTCTCGGAGCGCCTGGGCCTCGAGATCGAGTGGGTCAACTACTCGCGCAAGAACTACACGTTCCCGGAGGAGCAGAAGTACCCGCACACGAGCTTCCAGACCGAGGTGGCGTTCCTCAGCTCCTACTTCCCGGATGGCTCGGCCCACGTGCTGGGGCCGCTGAACCACGACCACTGGTACATCTACGCCTGGGACGCTGATATCCACGAGGGACCCGGTGCAGTCACGCACAACTTCGCCAAGGAGGAGCCCGGCGCCAATGAGAGCACGCTGCACGTGCTCATGCAGGACATGCACCCGAGCGTGGCCAAGCAGTTCTTCAAGAACAACGACACGACTATCACGTCGCGTCGCATGACGATCGAGAGCGGCATCCGCGACTTGGTGCCGGGCGCGGTGATTGACGATTTCGCCTTCGACCCGTGCGGATACTCGATGAACGGCATCCTGTTCGACGCCTACTACACGATCCACATCACGCCCGAGAGCCACTGCAGCTACGTGAGCTTCGAGACCAACGCGC
This sequence comes from Phytophthora fragariae, assembly GCA_009729435.1. Classification (NCBI taxonomy): domain Eukaryota; phylum Oomycota; class Peronosporomycetes; order Peronosporales; family Peronosporaceae; genus Phytophthora; species Phytophthora fragariae. Next base: position 411,224 of record QQOI01000016.1, read on the forward strand.
GTCTCCGCTCGTACGCGTCGCTGCTGAAGAACGTGCTGCGTTGCTTCCGCCCCGCCAAGTACTCGGTCAGCGTGTACACGGACCGCAACGCGCTCGAGTCGGCCAAGGGCAACAACATGTTCGCGGAGGACCTGGTCAAGATCGACGACGACCTGCTGTACAAGCGCAAGGGCGGGCACACGCAGGCCACGTTCGAAGGCGACTACATGTGCCGCATGGCCAACTTCGCCCAGTCCGACAAGCCCATGCTCAGCCGCGCCGCACAGAAGATCCGCTCTCCTTCCTTCGCATAAGCGGAGGACGCGACAGTCGATCGATCCAGGAAGCGCGAATCGCTTGCCAAGGTGGTGGAGGATCTACTTCACTTCTTCTTTTTCTTCTTTGCCATCGCCGCCGCCTCCGTTGCACTCAGAAAACAAGACAAAACTACACTAGGAATTGGAAAATATAATCGGAGGCTTTCACGTTCGGTTTGGTTGCTGCAGTTTTTCAAATTGATGTTCAACAATGTTAGTTCATGAGACGAGGCAAGTCGTTTTTTAATCAGCAACTTCAACTTCAGATTAATGACGTTTGCTAGGTCACGAGACCACCTCCTCTCCATCATACTCCGCTTCGCCCTCCTTACTCTCGTCGTCGTCGTCCTCCGTGTCGTTCTCTTCGTTCCCCTCAGGCAGCGTCCCTTCTGTCCGCAATACACTCAATTCTTCGCGAGACTCGAGCAGCAATTGCAACGACTGCTGACTGATACTCACGCGACGCAGATGCTGCATAGCCGCCATGTAGTCTTCGATGGCTCCTTCGTCCGCTCGCTCGATGAATGTCTCGCGAAGCTCATTTTCCAGTGCCGCCACATCCGCCACATTGGTAGTTCCGGTGGCTTGTTCATCCAAGGAGAGCTGCACCGCTGCCGTGTAGCTGGCAGGTGGCTCTAAACTATCGGCATCAGAGACCTCGGCTATGGCTGCTTCATCACCAGCAGTATCCAGGTTAGCTGAAGGTACAGCGAAGATCGTGCGAAGCCACTGCGCATTGCGAATGGCGCGCACAGTTTTCTTAAACTGTAGCTCCTTGGAGCGCAGCCCAGCGACCTGATCAGCGTCCAGGTGTTGGTAGCGGGCTATCTCGCGCATGATCTGCCGGTGGCACAGCCATGCCGTCTTGGCATCCACCCGCCGACTAAGTAGTTGGTCCAGGAAGGCTACGCGGAAGCTCAGCATTTTCGCGGTCGGTGCATGCGTGATACTCGTATGCAGGACTTGCTGCACAGCCTCACGGTCATGAGTCCACGTCTCGCGCAGCAGCTCAAACTGGTTCAGCTCCTCCTGTTCGACGAGACCTGAAGTTTTTATCGTACTGTTGCGTGGGTGTGAGCTACCGCCACTAACCGCTGAGCTTGTTCCTCCCGTGCCGCTAGCTGCTGCAGTCTTGGTTTTAGCAACGAGAGGTGCCGGATTCAGCACTCGCTCCAGCAAGATGACATCCAGGAACCGTGCAAACGAGATGCGATTTGGCTTCGAGTAGTCATGTGCCGCCTCGAATACCTTTTGCATGAACCGGTCATCTACTGTAGGAGACAGGTGGGTGACCACGGAGGCGAATTCATCAAACTCAAGACTGCCATCTCCGTTGATATCGCCGGCGAGATAAACAGCTCCGAGAACTTTTTCGAGTAGTGCTCGCTGCGATCCAAACTCCTCGACGCAAAGGATCAGCAGATCGTTTTCTCGTATAAACTCTTCGTCGCGAGGAAGAACCTTTGCCCGAATCCGCTCAGCTAGGGCATCCATTCCCCGAGCATATGCACCGAACCTCTCTCGCAATGCTTCTTGGACCGTGGATATCGCAATTGTGACACGAATCTTGAATTCTCGATTAGGAATCTCGACGCGATGCTTTGAGCCGCCTAAAAAAGTCCCGAGAGACCAGCGACTCAACAGCGCCTGTGTAGTGAGTCAACAAAACATCAGCGTTGCCAGCGTTTGCAAGAAAAAAATGGTCGTCGCCGTACCAAAACAAATTTGTGCTCGTGGAAACCTAGAGGGTTGTGAAGATAACGATAGACATCAACAGCAACAAAAGCGAGTCAATACTGTCAAGGAAAACTGCGCTGCATACGGAGGTAGGGGTATAATATGACATGAAAAAGTGAAATGAAGAGGATATCTGAATGCCCATGAACCGCAGGCATCTGCAGCATCCAAATTAGCAAAATTAACTAACAGAAACAAGGTAGCCATAATCAAAGACAACACAATCAACTTACAGCTGACACTGGAACACCTTCTTCTCATGTGTCCGAAGTGACTGAATGAGCTTAAGTAGGTGACGTTGGGCAAGCGCCTTGAGTCCGTACTTGCGAATATGCCAATCATAAATGAACTCACTAAACTCCATGCGTCGACTGCCATACTGCAGTGTTGACACCATGCCCTCGTAGTTGTCACGGTACAACTAAGCAAAAAAAGCAATAAGAACAGATTTATACACAGCATGAGAATTGAGACATCGACGTACCTGGTTGATAATACGAAATAGGATATCCACGCTGAAAAGTTTGATGCCTCGCGTTGCTGATGCATTTTTGATATTTGCAGGGATATCGCCCTTGCCTGATCGGAGTGTAGCATTCTCTTCGTCACTCAGATGCTGCTGCACCCCTCTCCCTTGCGTCTTCTGAAATTGCACTTGGTCACGGGTTTCCTGGTCTTGAGCCGCTTTTCCTGAAGAGCGTCGGAGGCTTCTGACGATCTTCATAACTTCTTCGTCTTCTTCCATCTTCATTTCCTCTTCATCCTCTTCCAGTGCTATCGTTATATCCTCCTCCTCAGAATTGAATTTCGCTTCGGCGACAGCGACTTGCACGCGCGTCATTCTCGCCTCAATAGCCGTTGCAATTAATCGTGCCACGTCCTCCAAATCGTTGCCACGCGCCAGCGATTGTACTGCAAGTATGATCGGCAATTCTCGATCTGCCGCTAGCGAGAGACGGCGCTTCCCACCGCCACCTCCCAACATCAGAGGCACTTCTGCGAGCGCGCCAGCATGCTCCAGTTTGTCAGCGAGATCCATGACAAGCAGCACATCGTCACTTCGATTCTCACTACTACATGTAGGTGCCGAGTCTTCGTAGTCGACGAGTGGTGCCAAGCTGCGCACAAACTTGCTGAACTTGACCAGCAACAAACCCATGGCCTCAACATCCTCACGGACGTCGTCTTCTTGGGTAATCGGTTTCCTTAGTGTTACTGGCAGCGGAGGGAGGCCCTTATCCTTTGAATCTCCTGCTTGCCAGGAATTAGCGAGGTACTCCGCCTTGTCCTGGTCACTAACAACCTTCGACATACCTCCACTTGCTGTGTCGACACCAGCAGCACCCAAGCTCGCGCCACTTAGTGCTGTGAACAATTTTGTCAAGATTGGAATACGTCTGAATGCACCGGTAATGGTATCCGTGCTCATAGTGTGCACGCGTACATCCACAAGCGTAGACAGCATAGACTGCAATTGATCCAGTTTCATGAGGAACTGCTGCTCGGCTGAGAGTGGAGTACGCAATGCCGCTCGCGGGTTTGGTACTTGTTGCTGCGGCTGCGGTTGAACGACTGCTGTGGGTGCTGCTACCGGGATGTGGCGGCGGTGAAAGCCGCTCCTTGAATCGTGCATTCGGCGACCGTCAAGTGCTTCGAGCAATTGCCACACTGCATCCATAGTATGCGCATCAGGGCCGTCCTCCATCTTGATAATCTCGGTGAGATCGTGGTGGAGTAAGTCCAATAGTGGCATTGATTCTCTATCAACCGGTGTTTTGAGTTGTCGGCGACTGCGGTCACTACGATGAAATGAACCACGTCGACCACTATGATTCTCTTCGTCGGGATGATCGTTGACATCAGAAAGACAAAGACGTCCTCGCTCACGTATCGTGATCTTTTGAAAACGTGGACTATCACGGTGAGTATCAGCAGGATTACTTTTGACCTTGTCCTCGTCCTCGTCCTCATCCGAGTTCTCCTCTCCATCTTCATGGAAATCATAGGCCTCGGTGATACCATTAAGATCCACAAATCTCGTCGATTTCCGATCTCGCCTTTTAGCCAACCCTCGTCGTGACGATCCACGCCAAACTGCAGGCTTCTCTCGTCCAGGTTCATCGGCTTTGTTCTCATCTTCATGTACAGCAGTAGCAGAGGCTTCTGCTCCATCGTTTGGTGCTGGCTCCAACCGTAACTTTGCGTCTCGAAGCATTTTCTGGAATTGTGGGGATTGCTGCAGTGCTTCCCACACCTGGAGAAATGTCTGCGTAGTGCAGTTGTCAAGAAATACGTGCAAGATGGCACTAGCGTCTTGCTCACTAGCTTGACTTGCAATCTGGCAGAAAAACGCCAAGCGCTCCTCATGAGGAAGACCCCAAAAATCTAGGAGCAGCATGACCGTATTATCCTGCAGGAGACCCACATCACCCAAAATTCCTGCAACCACGCCTGGACTGCGTGGCCTTCTGTGTGGTACTCTGCGACGTAACAACTCAAGCTCGTTTTCTAGCTGCTGGCAATACAGATAAAATGGCGTGCAGTCTTTTGGCCGTTGTGTTGGAGCTGCGTGGCGTGTAGAGCGAGGTGATGAACGCGCATTGCCCGGTTTAGCGTTAAAGTTTAAGCCAAAGCCTAGACCAATGCTCGAATGCAGGCCGCAATCGCTTTCTTCCTCACTATCGCCATCAATCGTATCGTTTCTGGAATGTGTCGAGCGCTTAAACAGTAGTGAAACCAGTAAGTCACGCAATGAGTTGAGCGAATCGACGTAATGCAAGAATGCCTTTGGACTGTTAGCACCATCAGCATCACTCTCCGACACCACGAGTGGGAGGTTGGCGAAAAAGGTTTCCAGCACGTTCCAAAGCATGGTTCCATCGTCTTCTTCATCACTTGGAGAGGAGTCCTCTGCTACCCGTTTATTTTTCAGGTAGCGTCGCCATTGTACGAAAAACTCCTTCAGCACAGCATCACCGCGGTCACTTGTCAAAAGTTCCAATAGACGACGGTCTCGAGCGAGTCGTGCAGAGCGTTGCCCATCCGCATGTTGCTGCTGCTGATGGTGACTGGTCTCGATTGCGTCCCGCAGTAATTGGTGAAACTGGAACAGCTCGTGACGAAATTTCGTTGCTACTTGATCACGTAGGGGGGTCGCAATCGTGTACGGAGGGGATAGCTCCATCCTTTGCAGCTTTACCTGTCGAGGTGACATCCGTGATCGAAGTGGCACCGACGCGTACGGGTAGCCTGCCGATGCTCCAGGGGGTGGTGGGGCGTGGTTCATGTGCAATGGTGGCGGACCACGAGGGTGCAATCGCAGCATCACTCCATTCCTAGCGTTAGTCTTCCTGGGCGACGAAGAGGAGGACATCATCAGCGCTCACGCATCCAATGGTACCGCAGTGATTAAGTGGCAGGCATCCTGAATACAGTCACAGCACAATAATAAATAGCAGAGCAACCTCAAAAGCCCGGAATAGCAATACACGCCTCAACAAAAAATGGGAATGGGTCAGCAAATGCAGTTCTTACCACCAAGGCACTGAGGCACCATGTGCTTCATGCCCCTCAGCTTACGAAACGAGAGCGTTTCCTAATCGTCGATTGCCTGTCAACTCAGCAATCCACTAAGGTGGAAGATAAGCTCACATTCCACCAGTTTCTCCGTTTTCGTCCGCAACAGATTACTTGCCCATTGCATAGGTGTCTCCTTCGTCATTGCGTCTAGAACATGTTGAAGCCCGCGCGGTCGTTCTTGCCGCGGGGCAGCTCGATCTTCTCCTTGTTCTTGGAGATCAGGTCCGACGTGACAGCGTACTGGTCGCGCACGCCCTCTAGAGCGCGCACCAAGTTGAAGTACCACTTGACGTCGAGCTCCACGACGGCAGCCACGGCGTCCTCCGCCGCGTTGCTGCCGTTGTTGCTCTGCTTGTCCACCTTGGCGGTGACGCTCTTCTCCTCGTCGCCGTCCTTGCCGCCCTTCGAGGAGGTGACGGTGGTGGTCGTGCTCGTCTCGGAGCTCGCCTTGGCGTTCAGCTTCTCCACGGCCGAGGCACGCGCCGAGCTGTAGTCAGCCAGCGAGTCCCACGTCTTCTGCCACTTGTCCAGCGCCTCCTTGAGCTGCACGAACGCGTACTTCTGCACCTCCACGCCGAAGTTGTTGCCGTCCTCGACCTTGGGAACCTGCAGCTGGATCCACAGCTGCAGCTGTGCGATGACGCTCAGCAGCTGCGCCACTTCGTCGCCCACGACCGCCAGCAGCGACTGCACGTTGCCGTTGGAGCCCACGGCGCTGGGCGCGGCCAGCACCGCCTGCGCGAACTTGGCGCGCACCGCCGAGGCCGAGCGCTCCGCCGCGTGCTGCTGCACCAGCGCCTGCACGTGCGCCACGCGCTGCGGCAGCTCCGAGAGCAGCGCTGCGCCTGCCGCCGTCACGCTCTTCTTGTACTCGTCCATGGCTGCTGGAGTGATGGTCACTTGGGTCCTTGCGATCTTTTTCACTTGTGACGTGGAAGCACAGCTGGAGAGGTCCGCACCGACCAATGAGAGACGAGATTGGGTAATCAACATACACTCCTGCTTTCAACTTGAAGCTTCAACTTGTTACCTTCCAACTTGTTGTCGTGTAACCGCGTTTATTAACTTATCCATAAGCTAAGAGAGTTTCATAATATCCATAAGTTTTCCTAACCTAACGGCACAATACGCACACATCATCACGTTATGTAGCCGCGGCCACCTCGGCCTCTTCGGCTGCTGCGGATAGGCGGCTTTCGGGGGTTGACATGTGTGACCCAGCCACGGAGTTCAGCGCGGCACTGTCGATGGGCTCCTTGAGGCCGAGAGCCTGGCGAGCTTCCGCCATAAGAAACACGCTGCCGCAGACCACGACCACTTCGTCGTCAGACGACGCGCGCGACGCGGCCAACGCGGCGTCCACACCCTCTTTGATGCTCGAGATACTGTCGTATTCGCGCTTCTGCTCACCGTCGACGCAGCTGTTCGCCAGCGCCAGGTTGATCTCCTCCAGCGACGCGCCACGAGGGTGGTTGGCCTTCACCAGGTGGATGCGGCTGTGCAGCTCCTCGTCGCTCTCGTCAGGGTGGCTCTCGTGGACGACGTCCGCGATCTTGTCCAGCACTTTGTTGATGGCCTTGTCCGCCGAGAAGCCGCACACGAAGCGGAACTTCTTGTCGGGGAACCGCTTATGCAGCAGCCCCACCAGCCTGTCGATAGCCTGCGGGTTGTGCGCCACGTCCAGCACCACGGTGACCTTGCGCTCCTTCGAGTTCGGGCGCATCACGTGTAGCACCTGGAAGCGGCACGGAGGTCGCGACTCGAGCGCCGCGTTCACACTCTTGCTCGTCATATCGATGCAAAGCTCCTTGGAGCTACGGGCACCGCCGGTCTGCAATGCGTGCAGTGCATTAAGCTGCACGCAGGCTTCGCGGGCGATGGCCGTGTTCTCGGCGTTGTAGTCTTCGTCGAACTCCGCCTGCAGCGGCACTCGCACCAGCGGCGCGTTATTTCGTGCCGCATACTCCATCATCACGTTCACAGGCGTGTTGGGTCCTACCACCACAGGGACGTTTGGTTTGATAATGCCTGCCTTCTCGCGTGCAATGACCTCGCGGGTGTTGCCCAGAATGCGCGTGTGGTCCAAGCCAATGGACGTGATGACCGACAGCGCCGGGTTGACGATGTTGGTCGAGTCCAGTCGACCACCGAGACCCGTTTCCAGCACCACACAGTCGACGCCCTGCTTGGCGAAGTGCAGGAAGGCCAGCATGGTCGTGATCTCGAAGAACGTGGCGGGGATCCGCAGTTGCGCGCTGATGTTGAAGATCTCGGACAGCGCCTCGCACACCTCGCTCTCCGAGATGAGCGTTCCGTTGACCTGCACGCGCTCGCGGAAGCACGCGACATGCGGGGACACGAACAGACCCGTCTTGTACCCGGAGCGCTCGAGCGCCTTGGCCATCTTGAAGGCTACCGAGCCCTTGCCGTTCGTGCCGGCCACGTGCACGATCTCGAACTGCGAGGCCGGGTCTCCGAACGCGGCGTTGAGCTCCTGCATGTTCTCGAGTCCGAGCTTCACGGCCGAGAAGCGGTTCACCTGGTACAGTCGTTGCAGCAGCATCTCGTAGGTGGCGGAGGTGGCGGCCGCCTGCTTCTCGGTGCTCTCCGCCTTGCCGTCGCCTCCGCTACTGCTGCGGCGGCGCGCCGGCCGCTGCGACATGAAGCGCGCGCTGTCCAGCAGCAGCGAGTTGGCGCCTGCGGGCGCCGTGAGCACGCCGGAGGTCGCGAGCGGCTCGGAGCGCGCGAAGGCGGCGGGCGCCGGTGCCTGCCGGAACTGCGCGCGGGACAGCGCCGTGTACGAGCGCAGCAGCTGCCAGCGCGCGGCCTCCGAGCCCCGCGTGGACGCCCTGCGCAGCGCCATGACCAGAATCTGGAAGTTTCCTGAGCTGAGCTGGGGACCACTTGCGTCCTCAGACGCAAAATCGCCAATGAGCCCGACGTGCTGAGGGGGTGAGGGTTGCAGTGCTTGCTGCATTTAACTTGGGAAATGTATGGGGTGATGGGCAAGTAAACGGACAGATTGGATGCTGGTGGACGATGGCACTATGCGACTCGGAACAGTGACATGTCGACGAATTAGCAGTGCGTTTTAGCAGGCCGTGGTCATGGACGTGGAGCTCGAGCTCTCGCCGCTCTTCCTGCAGCGTGCGTCGATGCGCATTGCATCAAAAATCGTTGCAAAATGCTGACACTGTTCCTGCATCAGGTCTGCGCGACGCGGGAGGCACCGCAGTCGCTGACTTGCTGCAGCGCGCGGCCGGATCGGGATCAGACGCGCCGCTGGAGACGCTGGCCGCTGCCGCCTATGCACGCAGCTGGGAGAAGCTGCACTGCGGCAGCTGGAAGAGTGTGCTGCCCGTGTGGCGCCAGGCTTTCGGGCTCGCCAGCGTGCTGCAGGCGAGCTGTCTGCTCCGGCGCCACCAGTCCGCGGAATGCCTGGAGATGCTCGACATGGTGCGTTTTAATGCAAGGTCGCGTGCTTTTATGCGGGGATTTAGTGAGCAAGCGACCTGCGACGTGTGCCAATCTGATTCTGCCGGTGTTGCAGTGTCTAATGATGGCAGGACCGCTCGCGCCACCGCAGACCCATGCGCTCATTGCGCGCGTCGAGCAGCAACTTGAGGACGAGGAGGTGCGTCTTGCTGCTGGTTTTAGGCTCGGAATTATCTGACGGGATGGTCTTCAGCGGCCATTGCGTTTTCGGTGGTCTGTTGCTAAACGAGCTTTGCGCTTCGTGGGATGACGCGCCATGTTCAAGCAGATCGAGGCGCGGCACTTCAAGGTGGGCGGACAACCGAGTGCTGTTGGGAGCGCTGGGCTCATGCAGGTTTTGTGCGTGTAGAAGCCGCGACTGGCGGAGGTGGAGCGCGTGGGCGACAAGGTGGAAGCCCCGGAGCTGACGTTCCCTGTGCGGAGGCTCGAGATGCCCACGCTCGAGCAGTTCCGACGAGAGGTGATGCTACGAAAGTGCGTGGTTGTGTTGTGGCTGCGCTGCCGAGCACAAGTTTGTGAGTGAGTGCATCTGACGACGATGATTTCTTGTGTCCAGCGAGCCTGTGGTTATCACGGGCGCGATGGAGTTTTGGCCGGCGCTAGGACGCGCTGCGGGTCCCGACCGAGCGTGGAAGGACTTGCGGTGCCTTCGACGAGTCGCTGGGAGACGAACAGTACCTGTCGAGGTGAGACGCCGTTGATATTATTGCATAGGATAGAGGGTCAGTATTGATTCTTTTCATTTGTCTTGCCCGTTTTTGGTGAAGATTGGCTCGAGTTACTTGGGGGACGATTGGGGACAGGAGCTCATAACCTTGAATGAGTTCCTCGATCGGCACATCGCTCCGTCGGACAAGGATGTCGCCTCGAAGAAGCTGGGATACCTGGCCCAGCACCGCCTTTTTGACCAGGTACGTTTGATCGATCTGCATTGAACTTGGGTTTGCTGTAAAGTAATCGATAGTGGTTGACGCATGTGCTTCGTAAACAGATTCCAGCCTTGGGGCGCGACATCATAACCCCCGACTACTGCACCGTGCAGCGTGTTGAAGGCGGAGGAGATGACGACGCCGAGGATATTACGGTCAACAGTTGGTTCGGTCCCGGTGGCACCGTGTCCCCCCTGCATTTCGACCCCAAGGACAACGTGCTCTGTCAAGTTGTTGGCGCCAAGTACCTCCGCCTGTACGCACCGGAGGAGAGTGACAAGCTCTATCCGATCGAAGGCTTGCTGTCCAACACGAGCCAAGTCCAGGTCGAGGATCCGGACGACGAGCAGTTCCCCGAGTTCCGTCGCGCCAAGTTCGTCGAGTGCGTCCTGCTCGAGGGTGAAATGCTTTACATCCCTCCCAAGTACTGGCACTACGTCAGGTCACTCTCCACCAGCTTCTCCGTCAGCTTTTGGTGGTCCTAGACCAATACAACCAAAACCATTCACCACCTCGACTCTTGGCTGAACCAGCGTCTTTTCAAGAATCGTGTCATATCTAGATATCGCTGGAGGTGAAGCGACGCTACAGGAGGAGAAAACATGTCGGGGTTGTCTCTATCGCAGGCGGAGCTGCTGAAGGTGGGGCCGATAGCGAGTCATCACTCGTTGCGTCTGCTTCCCGTTAGCAAGAAGAAGAAAAAGGTTCGCCCGCTCAGTGTGTATGACCTGCATAGTGTGGGTGATCTATCATTGCTGACCGTGGAGATTTTCATGCTCTTGTTCTTGATGACCCGCAGCAAAAATTCGTCGTTGGAGACGAGTATGGTGTTGTCTCTAGCTACCAGATGAAGAAGGGCGAGCCGCAGAACGTGTACAAGTCTGTGACTCTAGGAGGACCCGTGGCCTGCGTGACCATGGGTACTAGCAGGGGCACCGAGGACAAGGCATTCATCGCCACCGGGCAACTCGTGCACGGCCTGAGCAAGAAGGGCAAAGAGTTTTTCAAGTTCCAGAGCAACCTGGCGGAGCCGATGCGCAAGATCCATGCCTATGACAGCCAGCTCTGGACGACCACAGACTTCACCTTCAACCAGTACGACAATGGCTCAGACAAACACTCGTATGTTAGTCCCGATCGCATCAATGATGCCCTTGTGGTGCCTATCAACCACGAGCAGGACTTCTATGGAGTGCTTGGGTGTCAAGACCGCTATATCCGCGTTGCGAAAGATTCCAAGTCGGTGTCCAAGAAAGCTGTGGCGGCGCCTGTTACTGCACTTTGTCGGGTGCCACCAGTGACGAGCAAAGGTGCCACCCCATCGGGTCCTACGCAGATCCTGTACGGTACAGCCGCCGGAGGTCTTGGTCTCGTCAGCTACAACGGGGACAAGCTCAAGAACAAGTGGAAAACATCGTCAGAGACATCTTTGTCTTCGAGTATGAGCAACAACGAGTCTGGAGACGCCAGTTTGCCTCCGTCCACGGCCACAATCAACTCCATCGCGTGCTTCGATATCAACCGCGACGATCACCCCGAGATCCTTGTGGGTCGAGATGACGGTCGTGTGGAGGTGTACTCGTTCAACGCAAACTCGGGGGATGTGGTGAAGCTCTTCGAGCTCGCGAACAGCGATAGTATTCGCTGTGTTCAGGGTGGAATCGTGGCCACACCGGGGTTCGAGGAACTTGTCGCCACTACTTTCTCGGGCCGTGTCCTTAGTTTCACCACCGAACCACTGGATCAGCCCGACGCCGATGACAATTACGGTCGTTCACGTGGAACTGTGCAGCGCGAGACGCGTATCGTCAAGCTGCGCAAGGAGGTGGTCGCCCTTGAAGACAAGATCGCGCGCTTGAGCCTTCAACGTGGTACCAAGGAAAAGGAGTACCTGTCTGTCGCTGAAGACCTGGTTGTGAACAGCAAGTTCCAGCTGAATGCAGCGTTGGGCGCATACGACGTGTCGCTCGAAATCCCAGTAAGCATCCAGATGATCGTGTTGCACTCGGCCGTCCCATTGGATCTGCTCGAGAACGAGAGTAACCTCGCTATCGTGAGCAAGTCACCGTGTGATCCCGCAAATGGCACGCATTTCTTGGCCACGTACCGCTGTCTAGAGCCTACCCATCGATTGGAATTCCAAGTGCGTACCATTGAGGGTCAGTTTGGTAACGTTGAGGCTACGGTGGTGGCAAACACTCAGCCACGATCTGCGCAGACTATCAAGTTTTACGTGAAACCGCTGTCTCTACACCACCGCGTGAACGAACTCACGGAGGCTGAAGAAGCGGAACTGCAGAAACCGGGCAACACTCTGCAGCTCAGTGGCGACTTCTCGCTCGTCCAGATACATGACTGGGTGTCGATGTGCCTGCCTGAAGTTCCTGGTCGTCTACAGAGTGAGGAGGTCACGTTGCGCTACCGCAACACCTTCCTCGGGAGCCTACTGGTATGCCGCTATAGTAAGGGAGAGGCCAGCTTTTCGACACCTTCCGTTTCAGTGATTGCCATTCTGAAGGAAATCATCACCAAGGAAGCTACCGCACGCAAAGCCACGCTAAACATTTCGCTGGATATCAAGAAGGAGAGCGTGCCAGTTATGCTGGGCTACCTACGCCCTCTGTTGGACGCCAAGCACGCGCTGGCTTCACAGGTCAAGCTCATTGATGGACTCAAGGAGCTGCAGCTACACGAGGAAGACTACGCTGCCTGGATGGCGCCAGAATATCAGCACATCCTCGAAAACTCGGAGAAGATCCTGGCGGAATTCAAGCTCAGCCCCAAGGCCCTCAACTACCTCGCCGGCATCCTCACCGACCTGTACGTGGACCTCTGCAAGTTCCAAGGCACCAGTCCAAAGCAGAACCTGCCGCGGCTCTATCAGCTGATCGAGCACTACCATTTCGACTCGCTCGTTGAATTCTACATGAGAGAGTGAGAAGAGTGAAAAGTGGAGAAGATCCGTTGGGCATAACAATGAAACTTCAAGAATTCACGTTTGACTGAACTGTATCCATGCGACGAGGCAGATACATGTATAATCATTTCCTCGCGTAAACTTTTTCTTGAGTCGGACGTACCGTTCGTTCTCGAGCAAATACCCCACAGGTGCTGGCTGACACAGTGCCTGGAAATGTCTATCACGTCCAGAGATCTCGCTCAGCGACGAAGCCCAGTATTTTTCAGTGTCGCAGCGTACAATCACCAGTCGTCAGCGAGTAACGACAAGTTCTTGCTGCTACAACTTGGTGGTGAAGTCGTTTACTTCGAATGCTCGCCTTCAACTTACTTCGTACACGTGGATGAGCCTCAACGAGTAGTTTGAACACTTCCCGGGCAAGACCTCTTCCTCTTGGTTATCGGCCTCGCAGTTCTTCCGATGGCTTGGGATCCACGAAAAACCATATCAATTAGGCAGTCAGCTACAGTTTGCGTATGCGAGGCCAAGAAAACGCGCAGCGAGATAGGGCCCCCTCATCACTCGAACCCCGAAGAAAAGAGCGAGCAATTTGCGCATAGTCTGCCCTGCAAGTTTGATATCGGCAGCCGGGCGGTGACGTTGATAACTTCAATTCGAGCGCAATCGCCATCGCCCTGCGCCGCCAAGGTATCACAAAAATTCTCTGCGAGATGAAGTTCAGGAAGCTGGGGACAGCGCATCATACTTGCACGAATCTTCATTACTGTTTCTTTAGGCTTTTTAGAAAGGCACTCGTTAGTCAGCCCATCTGGGTGTTAAAGACGCTACGAAATGGCTTTTATATGCTCCTATTTTATATGTATACAAGTATAGTACGGTTAATTAGTTAGGGGTAGGCCACTAGCGCGTTGGCTCTCGTCTGCGGACTTCAGACCGTGGGCCCGCCCCTCTCTCGCTGCGCTCGGGGGGCGCCGCTTCGCGGCCTGCCCCACCCCGGCTCCGAAGTCCTCGACTCGGCCAGGCGCTGTGGCTGGGATTAGATATTAACTTCTGGACAGTGTTGCCGAGTCCAGGTTTTCGTTCATTTTATGCACGGTCACGTGTATACTTTTTGGTCGGATACCCCAATCGGGCTAAATAATCACTCTCTTTTAGAAATCCTCTACGAAGCGGGAAGCTGGCACTTGGACTCAATGTTGCTAGTTCCAGCATGCTGCTGAACGTTGGGTATTGGCATATCTCTCGGCCGGTTGCTATTCGCACTGCCGAAGTAGAGCTATAGAGAAGTCTTGGTCTCAATCATCGAAGCAGCTCCACTCCTCAGCGCTCTGCGCACGCAGCGTTGACTGCCCACCAGCAGGAGATGATAACACTGTACTCATGTGTGTCAATAATTGAACTTCGGATTGACCATCACTCCTGAAAAGGCAACTTTCGACCCCAAAACAACCAAGTGCGATGAAGACCAGCTGAGAACGCGATGCTTTGGCTCGGAGCCAAAAACAGCCTACAAAACACCTTTGTGGGGCAGTACGGAGACATGGTCTCCGCTATAGAAGCGGGGCCTTTTTCTCGAGCTTCTCTCCCCCTCCCCCTCGCAGCCTTCTTCAATCTCGCCCAAAATAAGGGCCAATACGGGTCCTGTGTAACGTGGTTCAATGCACTTCAAGCGCTGTCTGCATCCGATGCATCGCATTCACTGCTGGCATGTTGAACTTAAACTAATCTCAATGCAAAGTGCTTCAACTAAGTTCTGACGAACAGCTCCTTCAAACAGCAGTGCAAAAAATGGCTTCCGTCGATCACCAGACGTCTTAGGCTTATGTTTTTAGCAGCTGCACGCATGCAGGTTAGGTAAGTTATTGCAAGTTGTCATTTTGCAACTAATTGTCAGCTGAGCTGCTTGCCTTCGCCAGGTGAATGATATTTTGTGAGCCCAAGGCGTTAGCGCACTGTAAACTCCCGACGTGTTGTGGTGCTCTTGTTTTCGGGAGCTGGCGTGTTATTTTTGTGAACGAAACGAAGGTCGGAGCCATAGCTCCTTCCGCTCTTGCCGATTTTGCAGAATGTACGCACGTCCGGGCTCAGTACATGCAGAAGAAGCCTGCAGCTTTGTGCATTCGCGCATCTGTTTTCGCTAAAATCCCAGCCTCTCTTTTGACGTTGTGCCCTTGACAGCGCATGGATCTTCAAATGATCACGTTGTGGAGGTTCGCCGACGGCGTGCTAGTTTTAGGTCGTCTCAATTCATTAATTTGGGCTCACCTGACCCTAGCGACGGACACAGACCAGCCCATGCGCACTCTGGACTTCAAAAAGGCACACTAGGTGTACCAATGCTATTGACGTCGCGGTGTGGGGTCGGCCAGCCCGGTTGATATGGGTTTGCTGGCCGGGCCGAAACCATCCCATCGCATTCCTCAACATCCAGCGGCCAGCGAGAAGCGAGAAGCGAGACGCCTCCTCCTCCCGCCCCGCCCCCCGAGCCATGGAGACCCGATCCTCGCCGTCCATGCGCGAGCTGCGCGCCATCGCGCACGAGCGCGGCCTCAAGTACTACATGCACCTGTCCAAGCCCGAGCTCTTCTCGCTACTGCAGCGCAAGGAAGGCGGCGGCTCGTCCAAGCCCGCGGCCGCGACCCCCGACGCCAAGGAGGACGTCGTGCGCCGTGTGGAGACGGCCACGCGCTCCAGCGAGCGCCTCTCGCGCCGCAAGCAGAAGCGCAAGACGCGCGAGAACGACAAGGCGGACGCACCACGAGACAAGAAGAAGGCTAAGGTTGTGATCAACACTCTCGACCCCATTATGCTCGCAGAGCTGGGTCCGCACACGGTGCGTACGCATAGGATGGCAGCGTTTGGAGCTGGAGGGAGGCACTGACTCGTTTGTTTTGGTGTGTGCAGTTTGAGTTCACGAGGACGAACGGCTCCGTGGTCGTGTACAATGTGGAGTCGCTCGTGCAGTACATCCTTGCGACGGGGGACTTCTCCGAGCCGGAGACGCGGATCCCGTTCTCGGACGAGGACCTGCGCCGAATTGACGTTGAGGTATCTCGTGTGTCCTGTGCTCTTCTGGTCAGATGATGAGAGGTTTAAAAAAATCTTCTTGATCTCTTGCCAGGCGAGCAAGGCAAAGATATGTGAGAACAGTGTCGTGGATGCAAAGAAGCACAAACACAAGTTTGAGGAGCAGAAGGTCAAGCGGGATGGCATCTTGGGTGAGTGGAGACGAGCTGAGGTGCTGAAGTTGATAATATCATGGCTAACGATCTGGATTTCTTATTCATGTGTCCACTGCAGGACTGGAGCGCTGCGCTTCGGAGTACGTGAACAGGATGCTGGACATCGTCGAAAGTGACGACCCGGAGGAGGGCGAGATGCTGCTCATCATGAGCGTGTTCCCGTCGTTCTCGGACATTTTTGAGCAAATCCGGAGGAGCGACTCGGAGTACGCCAAGCACAGCATGGGCCACTTCATCCAGTACATGAAGGGCCCCAAGAACCGCCCCACCGTCGACCACTGCGGCCTGTTGCCGGTCATTTTGGGCTTCCTCGAGGACGTCGGCAAGGGCAAGCAAGGTGCGAGCGCCTTTGGGTTTTGAAACTGCAGCGTCTTGTCGCCCGTGTCTACACCACCACCCGTCGTTTACCGGGTCCGTTGCAGTCGTCGTCCCAATAAAGTTCCTTGTAGTAGTAGTCCTGAAGTCATGCGTAAGTAGGGTAGTCGTAGGTTGACAAGTAGCGAGCAGTAGGAATAGCGTAGGTAAGCAGGAAATAGCTTCGTGTTCTCCAGTCTTGCAAATCACGTCGATTCTTCACGCACGTTCTCAGATCCCACCACTCGCCGACTCGTCGCCGCACGCAGCCAAAGCGCCACGTATCTCATCGAGCGCCTCATGCACCATACTACTGTAGTACAATGTACAGCTTGTACTCCCACTTCCGACACCTCCTAGAAAAAATATCCTTAATAATACGTTATCAGCTTAAACAGGGATGCTTAGCGCGCGTCCACCACTCGCCGCAGACTGGCTTCTGAGCGCTGTGGCCCCCTTCCGAGGGAGCAATGGGACGCTGGCTGACGATCGAGAACAAGCGCGAGCTGATTGACAAGAGCGCAGCGGAGCCTGGCATGACCCATTCAGAGCTAGCGCGGTGGTCCAAGCGAGCATTCCGCTTGCGCAAAGCCCCAGCCCGCAACACAGTATCTGAAATACTAAAGAACGCAAGCACTATCAAGAAACCAGAGTACGGTGAGGGCAAACGGCGTAACCCGCTAAAGGTAAAGGCGCCTGCCTTAGAAAAGAATTTAGAGGAGTGGGTGGGTAGCGTAAAAGCGAGGGGGCTGTGTCTTGACCGCAAAGCTATCACTAGGAAGGCCGAGCAGATTCGAGAAGATGTAGGCGGGCCTGCGCTCGATGTCGGACTCTCCGTTGGCTGGCTGACCGGGTTTCTCAAGCGGCACAAGCTACGCTATAGACCGCGACACGGCGAGGCTGGTTCTGCTGACGCCGACGTAGTGAGAGAAGGACGCCATGCCATCCACGAGATCACCGACGGCTACGACGCCCACGACACCTACAACATGGACGAGGCCGGGCTGTACTACGCAGCCGCACCTGGGCGGAGTATTTGCACGGCAACAACAAAAGGCGTCAAGAAAACAAGACTCGGCTAACGCTAGCGCTGACTACCAATGCAGACGGGAGCGACTCGCTCCCCGTTTTGTTTATTGGCAAGGCCCAAAAGCCGCGGTGCTTTGGTAAGAAGACGGCTGAACAGCTCGGCTACCTGTATCGCAAGAGTACCAAGGCCTGGATGAACTCGAAGATCTACCAGAACTGGTTGCTGCAGTTGGACAAGGAGATGCGTGCTGCGAAGCGGCATATCCTGCTGCTGGTTGATAACGTGTCCTCCCATGCTCTCGGCGACATGGTGCTGACGAACATCAAAGTTCAGAAGCTGCCGGCCAATACTACCACCTATCTGCAGCCTCTGGACGCCGGTGTTATTGCGTCCTTCAAGGCACGCTTTAGGTCGTTACAGATTGACCACGGGATCGAAAGGTTTGAGGCTGATGCAAATGTTAATGGGCAGTCTGCATACAAAATAGACCAACTTCAGGCGATGCAATGGAGCTCGCTGCTGTGGTCGTCTACGGAGGCCAAGACGGTGGCGCACTGTTGGCAAAATACTGGTTTTGCGACTCCCCTTCGTGGAAACGACGAGCCGGACGAAGACAGCGAGGACGAGGGCGTTGAAGAGGGCGATACCGACGGCGAGATTGTTGATCTGATGCTCAAAGTGGCGTCAATTAGTCTGTAGTGGCTAAATCCTGCAACAATTTTTCATGTACATGAAAAATACACAACAGCTGGTGTCGGAAGTGGTAGTACTACCTGTATGTATGATACATGTATCCATTACCTTTTACGGGGTTCCAACCTAAAATAATAAGTGGCATCGATCGGCACCGGTCATGCCAGACGCTTGTCAGGGCAACTTCAACTTCGATGTGCGTCACACCACGTATAACTCTTATAGAGGAATATCTATGTTCTAATAAAGAGATGTTGAAGTGTGCCACGACAAGACCTTCACTCTTGAAACCGCCCCGCATGGGAAGACACCAGGTCGGCGCCCACAGTAGTCGCCGCGCGCACCAGGCTGTTCACGCCTTCACAGGAGCACATCAATGGACGATGCACGGTCGACACCATTAACGCCGCAGACCCGTAAGCCTCCGATGTCGCTGCGTCAGCAACCGCGTGCAGTGTCCGTGAGAGCGCCGAAGCCCCGTCCGATGAGCGGGAAGCTGCAGATCAACGTCCAGGAGCAGGAACAGCAGGAGGAGGAGACCACGCCAGTCGCTGCGCCGAGGCGGAGGGAGCGCTCTGGGTCCATGAAGTCCAGGCCTCGGCCCTTTGGCGGCAAGTTGAAGATCGACGTGAACGCGGCGGAGATGGCGGCGCCTCCGATCATCGGCTCGACGCTGGGCTATTTCCCGTCCAAGAAGCTGCCGTCCATCACGCACGAAGACCACCCGGTGTCGATGTTCGCGGCTGCTGAGAACCACGCAGGGACTGGACTGTTGTCCACCGCGTCGCCGTTCTTGGAGTACGGTATGGTGGTGAGTCTGGTGTGCGATGACAGAGCGGGGCTGGTAGCGGCGGAAGGATTTGCGTCTCGTGATGTGAGGCTGGAGAAACTGAGCTATGGCACTGAAGCTCCGATGGCGAGGCTCGGACTGGGCGGGATGGAGGAGCGCAGACTGTTTGCCGAGGGAGGGTTTCGACTGCTGTCGTGTCCATTTCGTGACTGTTTGTTCGAGGTGGTGCCAAAGATGACGTATGACGCGACGATAGCACTGCGATCATTGGTCGACGACGCAGGGCAGTCTCCGAGACGACCCAGTAACCAGCATACATTGGATAATTTGCGGTTTAAAAGCGAGGCAGAAACTCGGTTGAATGCGATGATGTACAAGAAGCTGAAAGGCACACAAGTGATATATGGACAGGTGAGGTCAAGGATGAGGTTGGTGCTACGAATGTGGTGCCTAATCCTCTGATTTTGTTTTGTCAGACAATTCAACTGCGGCATACTAAAAGTGGCAAGTATGTGTCGTTGGATCCTTCACCGATTTCCTTTCGTGGATCAGAATACGCTCCGGTACGCACAGTTAATGGATGATTGTGCTTTGCTGATTCTAACTGTGGTTTTAGGTATTCCTAGATAGCGGCGGACCCAGCTCCCACTTCAGCGTGTTGCCTCGGTTTAAGTTGCGGTCAAAAGGCGCTCCTGTTCAGCTCACAGACCAAGTACGCGAATACGATCCCTTTTTGTAGAATATTATGCCAGTGGGTCGTTACTGACCTGCGTTCTGTTTTGCTGTACTAGATGATCTTGACTGGTGGGACCGAAGCACAACCGTTCAACTTATTTGTTTCAAACCGGAACGCTACTGATGCCGCGTCAACTGGAGTGGTTGGTTCAAGTGTGCATTCGTCACAATGGAGAGCGGTTCATTATGATAGCCTCGATGGCGGGAGTGTTGTCGCAAATGGTGATGCGAATTTACTTTGTAGAAACGATGAGGGTCTACGAGCTGGGTCGTGTATCCGGCTTTTTCATTTGGAATCCAGTTCTTGGCTTGGATTTAACGGAGCAGAAGCTCACGATTCGCTGGGTGGTCTTGTGACTCTTCAATACAGCGATGAAAGCGAGCATGAAGACGGTACCAATAAGGCGCTATCCTCCGATTCTCTTTGGGAAGTCGAGCGTGTTTCCGTATACGAGGGTGGTCAGATTAAGTGGAGGGAGACAATAACGCTTCGCCACCTCCTTACAGGAAAATATTTAGCTGTGGTGCATCAACAATCACCGCGTGCTACAACTCGTTCAGGTGCAACCACGCGGCTATCATCTCACATATGCGCTCAAGCCGTGGCCCAACAACAGCCCCAAGTATTTCGATTCGTTCCTACTGCTATTGCAGACGAAGAGTAAGCTGCGTTGTCCTCTTATTATCCATGTGAATGTGCGCTAACGATTGTTTTGCTTTGAATCCTACCAGTACCCAAATTGAAAACGGAGATGTCGTGTTGATTCAGCACCAAAAAACAAACAGCTTCATTCACTCTATTGATACGCATGCATCGACTATGATAGACATTCGGCTATCGGCAAAACCACTTGCGCACAGTTTCAGTTCCGGGAAAAGCAGCATCAACACAGGGGCTGCTTCGTTTGCTGTCGTGACACTGCACGGTGCACGAGATGAGGATGCGTTCAAGATTATTACAGTGCCTCAAAAGGAAGTGAGTGATACCCTTTTACTGGTGTCTTACAAGCAGGCGTTAAACCTGTTCTTGGAGCAATTTGGTACGGGAATTCACAGTGACGAGCACTCTTTTCGGTTTGATCGCGAGAGCATAGTTATCGTGTTCAGACGGATTGAAGGTGTGCTTGGTGAGCTCATTAATTTCTGCGCCAGTGCCGAGGATGATTCTGTGGAGCAACTACGATGTCGCCAGAGCCTGTTTCGGACCTACCAATATATTGAGTTACTTATTGAAATGATCAAGGCGCCATTTCAATGCTATGGTGGACCATTTTCCATTGAGGAGGTATGCTCATACAATGAAGAGTACATGAATTTATCGCGAGATCCAGGGGAGGATAGCGACGAGCTGGAGATGAGAGGGTCACCGGTTCGCCGAAGAACGGAGTCGGGGGCCGGCGTGTGGCCGGGTAATATATCGCCTGATCACAGAGGACTGATTTCTCCGAGGAGATCAATTCAAGATAATCAACCACGGCGCAAAAGCACATTCGGTGGTGCGACAACATCTCGACAAGAAACCCATGCTGCAGCAATGCAAAGCCTCAATCGTATTATTCCAGCGATCAATGTCCTCCTGCTGCACATGTCTTGGGCGAACAGGACAAATGAGCTTTACGTGGTAAAAGTTGCGATGCCAGTGCTTATGGAGCTGCTCGGAAATGGGTTTCAGACATCGTTGCCACTCTCTTATTTGCTACGGGAAAACCGAAATTTGGTGGAATCAATCACTGGCTATTCGAGCATTATCCGTAATTTCTTCGAGCTGATCGCTACTCGAGGGAAGTCAATTCGCTATATGCAGTTCTTGGTTGCCTTGTGTACCTCGCGGGGCAAAGGAGTACCAAAAACGCAAGAAGCCATTTGTGAGTTGCTTTTCAATCCAGCAAATGGTTATCGGGACGATGTAATTATTCCGATTCGTCCGTCTGATACTGGGTTTGAAATCTGTACATCGAGCCACCTCGGTTCGTCTGAATTTAATCAAGACATTGAAGTAATGTTCAACCGATCGACAAAGATAAAGCAAACGGATGCCAGCACAGGGACGTGGATGTCACTCGCCAAATTCTATGAGGAGTATTACGCGAAAGCCAAGCATCGCGCTCTTGGCCAATACTGCTACGGGCTCTTTCGTCTTTATGCGTCATTGTGTTTGGATCGAAACTACGTTAGCATCGAGTATATCCAGACGGCATTTCCACGAGAAAATATCTTGAGATGTGTGATGGATCCCGCACTGGCGCGCTCATTGCGTTCTGTGATGATGGACCTGTTACGTGTTGCCTATGTCGATTGTGAACCCCAAAAGATGATGTCTTGCCCGAACTATACTCGCATTTGGACGGATATTGGGGCGAATGCAGTTAAATCGCTGCCTGGCTCATCCCAAACGGCATATTCTCCGGAAGATCTTGCATTTTTTTCTACCTTGAAAGGATATTGCTGCTCATACCTTGATCGACTACAAGGAGCGATTGTGATAGACGAAATTCCTGAAAACGAGCTGACCCTTGCCATCCTTCGTGTTTCTCGAAAGATGGCTGAGTTTGGAATGTATTCTACCGAGGACGAACTATCTCGTTTTGTTGTTCAGTTATTTGATCTGCTAGATGAAAGAACTGATTTTGTGCGCGATCCTCCAGACGTCGATAACGAACTGATTGAGCTCAAGAATAAAGGATACAATTCGCCGGTGCCTTCGACGCTACACCCGCGACAGAAATCTGGCCCGATCAACCCACACACCTCGTCCGCATTGAAGCAACGAATGGTGCCCCTTGTATCTGGGAACAGTGATCGACGAATAGTAGTCTCGCAACCCTCAACCTATTTGAAAAATGCGGTACTTTTTGATGGTGCTGGGGCTATGACAAGTATACGCATTACTAAGGAGCGTGATACTCCAAGGCAGTACAATACTTTCGGTAGAGATGCGTTCCGTACTCCAACCGACGATGCTAGCGGCGTCACAGCAAGTCCAGGAAGCAGCCCACATCGGCATTTAAACAAATTACTGATGCACAAAGCCGAATTACATGCTGGGTATTCCGTTGATGTCCACGAGATGAATGAATTCAATCGAGTCGTTATGGAGATAAAGGACGAAATCTGTGCGATTTTCCTTCTTGTTGACCAGATTCGAGTTGATTTTCTTATATCGACGCTGCTGGCCTCCTTTCAAGCTCGCCATGGAGGCCCTCCATCAAGTTCTCCTACTCGCAATCGTGATCCTGACGTAATTCACACTGCACTTTTCGACGATGCCATTGTAAGAGAAACTGTCTCTGGTGCATTTGCAGTGCCACCCCGAGCATTGGACCTCTTACCTCACGGACACCACCCCGACAAAATATCCCCGCTTGCAGTCTATCTGTTCGGCTCCAAGTCCATGGAATGCAAACTTTCTCTAACTAAGTTGGGGCGAAGAGATGTGACGACAGTTTTTATGCAAATGCTCATGTATGAGTATCCGCCACTTGTGTCAAAGGCTTTGGAGCTGTTGCTGCAGCAGTACAACCAGCATGACCAATTTTTGAAAGAGCTGCAAAACGTGCAACTGCTCGTCTCGGAGGAGACTATCACCATTTATAACAAACTAAAGGGTGATGTTGACGAGCTTCGCAGACTGGCCGAAACAACAGAAGTTTGGATGGATTTGACTTCAAGATCTGATTTTGAACGAGCGTCTGCGGTCTGTGAGCTACTACAATCGTTGGTAAGAGTCATTGAACAAACCAAGACAGAGGGCCCAGTGGTTAATGATGAACCCCGGTCAGGTAGAGTTCGTCGTCAGCTGAAGTTGCAACTCTCAGGAAAGTCAACAAGTGAAGATGCGTCTAGTGAAGACGACGCGAACTCCGATGCCGATCTACTTGCGACTACTTCCAAATGCACCCCCAAACAAATGATACTTCCAGAGAGGGATATTCGGAAGCCCGTACAGCGCATCAACATCGAAAAACAACCTCCAAATCGGAAAACTAAGCACCAGGCTGTACGATACATACTGAATCCGGTGATCGGTCGTGTAAGTCAGTACTCCAGTAGCCACGAGGTGATCCCTCCTTTTTGCTCTTCGGCGACGAATACTGTAAACGACGACAAGAACATTGCGATGGAAGCTCGGCGCCTTTTGCGTAATCTGAGAGCCGCTCAATTTGTACTGAACATGCTTGTTGATGGCGCTCATTTCTACGAGGGGCATTTATCGTTTGACAATGATGATCAACATTCTCCAGGGTCGCCGACAACTCGGTCGAGAGCTAAACTTCAAAAGCGGCAACGGGACCAAATTCGAGGAGTTTTCAGCAAAGGAATGCAGTTCTTGCGCGTCTTTTGCTTGGGTGACGTGGAGAATCAGGTGTTAGTAGCACCTTATGCAACTATTATTGCGCAGTATGTTCATGATCTTCCGATTGCCCAGGAGCTTCTAGTGGCTATATATGCGGACAATTTTCCATTGTACAATGCGGTACCCACTGAGCTGATAAACATTTTCGTCGGGCGTTTGATTCAAGATGGCCCGGATCCACGTTACCTTTTCTTTTTGGAGACGCTTGTGCTTTGTAATGAGCAGCCTATCGTCGAGAACCAGTTGCTGGTTCTTTTTCAGTTGGTTA
This sequence comes from Phytophthora fragariae, assembly GCA_009729435.1. Taxonomy (NCBI): domain Eukaryota; phylum Oomycota; class Peronosporomycetes; order Peronosporales; family Peronosporaceae; genus Phytophthora; species Phytophthora fragariae. The sequence goes on from QQOI01000016.1 coordinate 435,646, forward strand.
AGAGTTTCGAGAATGCCAAGGTGCTACAAATGTTTGATGATGCAACACAAACCGTTGGTCTATTAGGCAATCTACTTGAAAGAAACGCAAGCATTTCGAAAGGGAACGCAGAAGCTTATCAGGGTTCTAAGGTCTCCGAGTCTATCAGCCTCCCAGCTAAAATCCATGAAATGATAAGTCCTGATGAGTCCATCAACGATCTCCAGCATCACAGTATTGTTGATATCGGCAAAACGTTGGAGTATCATGTGCGACTTCTTCATCTTTTCGCAGCATGCGCTACCGGAAAGAACACCAGGGTGCAAGAGATTTGTCAGCAGATTCTACCTCTTTCAAGTGTGCTCAATCTTCTGTGCCACGATGAGTGTACCGAAGGATTTCACTTAGCTTTGCTGCGCTTTTTGGACCAAGTTTTCTTAACCGCTGATGACATTGAGACCCCAGGCGCTGAAGATCTTGTACAAATTATGCTCGCTCTAACTCAAGTTTGTGAGAGGCAAGTTGTTAAGTACGTGGAATGTATTCAAGTGAAGGATTTGAATCGCCAAGCGGCGCTTTCACTGCGAAAGAGTAAGTCGAAAGCTGGGAAAATGTTGGGCTTGTCTGCGCAAAAACCTCTCGAATCGGCTCCCTTGTACTTGATTATTTACTCTGTTGTTCCGACGCTGTATTCATTCATTCAGCAGTTCTCAGGTTTCGTTGACAACAACGAGGAGGCACAATACTACTTATTCCGCTTGCACAGTTGTGTGGCACTGTTGCTGCTAGTCTGCGCAACGAGCAAATGGCAGTTACCAGAGGACACCGCTAACGGCTTCGAGGAGTTCGTGTATGTTGTTGACAAAACGGTTTTTCCAAGTATAATGCAGTATCAAGCTCCTGTACAAACATCGCTAGAACAATTGTGGTCAATGTCTCTCAACTATCGCGAGCGACTTGACTGCTCTTCATTGGACTGTAAGCAAGAAGTGTTGGACATGTTGATGTGGGCGCTTGACATGCGCGATAACGAAGTGAAAAGTTCTTCATCATTAGGGTCAATACGCAGCAGCGAATTGCCTGAGTCCTCGCCAAGTGACACGAAAGATGTCAGTCCTCTCGGCCAAGCTATTCGCGACAGTACCTCCAATGGCAACAAGTTAATAAGCGACTTCAATGGAGCAGCAGGTATCCGTGCGAGGGCAACTTCTTCCTACAAGCTGGACATTCTTAGCAACAGTAAACCAGTAACATGGGGAGATGCAGGAACAAAGCAATTGCAACAAGAAGCTTCGTTAACGCTCGCGAAAAACGTGGTGAAATCTGAGAATACTGTGGAGGCTGTTGACACGAAGAGCAATGGTAGACTTCTGCATCGTCTCTCACCAAGACGATACTATAAAGGACTTCGAGGTGGGAGAAGTGGACTGCAGTATGTTAGTCCCAAGAAAAATGATACCCCAGGTGCACCATTTTTTAACATAGCTTTGCCTGAACGTCGAGCTTCGAACGCCTCTGTTGGGCCAAGCAGCGTTGAGCAAACGGAGGACGTAAACGTTATCCTGCGCCAGCATCAACAGTTCAGCGAGCTGGGCCAGTTTCTCTCATGGCTGCAAGCCAACCCCAGAGTTCACAGAGCCATGAAAGATGAACTGAATCAAATGGTGCAAGGTATTTTGGATATCGAATCCTCGATGAAAGATGAGTATAACCCTTACGTTCACATCAGAAACGTGGTGTTATCATTTGACCTCGTGGTTGCTAAGCTTGTCGAACATGTGGAGGCTCTACAAGACTCAAGTTATCTAAAGACGAATTTGACTCTTCTCAATGTTTTCTGTCGGATGATTTACGCGGCTGGAGATGCCAAAGAGCGACACAATATGCAAATTAAGCTGAACCAGCTTGGCGTAACTCGGTTAGTAGTACAGCTCATTGCGTCACGTGATAGCGATGCGTTATTTGCTAGCAGTATTGAAGTTGGTGTTGCACTGCTGGATGGTATGAACGCTGAGGTGCAAGAAAGTTTCTACTGCTATTGGAACGAGCCAGCCAACGAGAAATTTTTCGAGCGGATCCAAGACCGAATTGAAAAGGCCTGCAAGCTGATTCACAGCATTGATCGAGCTAGTGTCAGTACGATTTCGCTTACGCGCAGGGATTCTACCAGCGAAGATGTATTGGAGAACGTCGCGGAAGCTAATGATCTGAAGAAACTGCATCAGCGGTATTCCATGTTTGGCCTTAACCTTGATGCGCCACCAGGAGATAAGGTGCCGGGAGCAGCGGAAAATGGGGGATCAAAAAGACTGGGAGCACCAATTACCTCAATTTTTCGATTTCTACAGCTTCTTTGCGAAGGGCATTATCTGAATGCACAACGCGCTCTAATCGCGCAACCGCACGCTACAGTTTCAGCAAACTTAGTCGAGTCGACGACATCATTTCTTTTGGATACGTACTTGGCTCTCACGGATATGGATATGGGTCTTATCACACAAGTGTTTGCGACAATCACAGAATATTGTCAGGGTCCATGTGTGGAAGCTCAGGAAACCGTAGCAAACTACAAATTTATCAGTGCTGTTAATGCCCTGCTGACACACTCTTTTGAGCAACGTGACACCCGATCGCAGCATGCTGTACACCAGTTGCGTGCTGCCATTGTGATTACGCTGCTGAGTCTCTTAGAAGGTCGAAGTGACCGTGTTCTACACACCCAACTCGTGCAAGAGTTAAACTTTGAGGCGCTGAAGATGAATTTGGTGGAAGTGTACATGCATTTCCTTCATACCCATGGCAACTACGCTGGTAACTCAGAGTGCAGTAAGGACTTTTACCTGACAATGGGGTTCAACATTTATATATTGCTTCAGCAGCTAGCAGACCAATATCCGGAACAAGCGTGGTGGATCCCTGTGTCAGACAGCGAGGGAGTGCTAGGAACACAAGCTTGGCAATCACCGCTATCCTCTCGGGGTAAGGTACACTCAGGAATCGTAGCAGACAGCCAGGATTCATCACCGGAATATCGTGTTGCCTTTCAATTTTTCCAGTCAAAGTGCGCTAAGGTCGAAGTTGTTTGGGATCACTGTCGGTCTTCAGAGACGCATTCCCCAGGTCGTGTCAGTTCGAAAACCAGTGGTCGTGGTGGGGAAAAGGCACAAGATCCACTTGTCGTTACTTTTGGTGAAACCAAGGTGTCATCAGATCAGGGGCACAGCTCACAAACGGGCGCGTTGATTCCATTCTACTTTCCTATTCACCCAATCTGTTTTTGCCTCACGAACAAGTCCAAGAAAAAGCTTGTATGGGATGTTTCCCGAGGAGCTGATAAGCTTACGGATTTCTACGCACGCTCGGACAAGCTCGTGGATGAAATGACACACCAAAGCCATTTACTGCACCATCGACACGTATCGTGGATAGCGAGAAAGTCGGAGCAGATTAAGCGCTTGTCGTTCTACTGCGCCGTGATTATCAACCTGGTTGTCTTATTGTTTTACAGAGCTGCTGGGATTAGTTCACGGCCGTTTGCAGCGAGCGAAGTCACCTTTATTCACACGTGGGGTCGAGCAATAGAACCACCAAAACCATCCTTGTGGATTGATGCCGCGTTGTCGATGGCGGGCACAGTTTTAATTATTCTGTACAGTATCGTGCTAATGTGCTACATGCTCAACTCGGCACCCTTACTGATTAAAAAAGGCTGGAAACGTCGTCATCGGAAGGAACAAGCCAATCGCTCCAAGCGATCCGCGCATAGTTCGCACCACAGGCTCCCCGAAAGCAAGCAACACGAGTCATTTCAAGACACAGAGCACTTGCTACGGTCACTGCGTGAACGTGAAGAGGAATATAACTATTTATTTCTGCCGCCGTCGGTCCGAAAGCGATCTGGGGCAACGAAAAAGGATCCGGTGTCACCTCGTATCACGCCACCGGTTTTCTCAGTTGAGATGAAGTCTGCAGCTACCAATGGGGTCCCGCGTAGCCGGCTTCGAGCTCGGCTCGAGATAATTGCCATCTCGCTTTACTTTCTCATCCGAAGCCCTCGAGTGATTTACTCTCTATTGCAGATCTTCATTTCGATTTTGGGCGCGTACGTGAACAAGCTCTACTTCGCTTTCCTCCTGCTTGATGTCGTGGAGCGCTACAAGGAACTGAACAACGTGCTACGATCAATCGCACGGCCAGCTAAGGCACTTGGTGTGACCACGCTCCTGTATTTGATTGTGGTTTACGTCTTCGCTGTTGTGGGCTTCTTTTTCTTCAGGGAAGACTACACGCCTAATGCCAAGGATTTAACTCAAGATCAGCGTGATGGCCGAGCGCCGTACACGTGCCAACGGTTATTCCAGTGTTTCCTCGTGAGTCTCGACCAAGGGCTCAAAAGCGATGGGGGTCTGGGTAGTTATCTGCGAGAGCTCCCGTTGGGTTCATCTGCGCACTCGTATGGTCGTCTGGCATTCGACGTGCTGTACAACATCCTCCTCGTCGTACTGCTATTGAACCTGGTTTTCGGTGTTATCATCGACACGTTTGCTTCCCTGCGTTCGGATGATCAGGAGAAAATATTGGACATGCATGGCCGTTGTTTCATCTGCTCTATCGACGCGTACACGTTCGACCGAGCCACGAAACGAGGTTTCCATGATCATGTATCGCGCGATCACAATATGTGGCACTATCTGTACCTGTTCGTGCACATTCGCAAGAAGAACATTACGGAGTACAACGGGTTGGAGCTGTTCCTGGCCATGCGAATGGCCAAGAAGGATGTGTCCTTCTTTCCTACTCATCGAGCGTTGTCACTCACGAAGCGTGGAGATTTAGAGGAGAGCCATGAACTCGACTCCTCCATCGACGATGATCGCTTCTACGCTGCAACTTCAGCCTTTGGGCCAAGACGCTACGCGGCGCCGCCATTTTCACCTTCTAGGAATGCATCGTTAATCTCCAGATCAGCGTCATCGCATAGTAGTTCGGAGCAACGAGCTCGCAGCAAGAGAAACAGCAGTGTCAGTTTCCATTCGGCATCAGCAGCTCGTTCGGTTGGATATCTCGATGTGTCAGCAGCGCCAAGAGTGAACTCAGTTGATCGCACGACACTGGCAAAGCTGGAAAAGATTGAGTCAACAATCAGCACTCTGGCAAACACCCAGGCGGACATTAAAGATGCTCAGCAACGAGCTGAACAACGATACGCTGAGCTCCTGGGTATCATTTCGAGTTGGCAACAGCAGCAACATGCACACTCAAGTCAATCTCCCATTATGACAAGTCGAAGCTTGCCAAGCCTGTCGATTGATGACTCCCCGCCTGCTCGTTCGCGCCACCCTTCCACTCGTGTGCCAGGCTCCGTCACACCGAGGATTTTCAACTTTGAATCGGTGACAAGCGACTTGGAGGAGCGGGCCGACGTTAGACCTAGAGATACACGACAGACATCGAACGCTTCGTCACTGGAAGTCAACATCCCAAGCCCCACAACGTCGAGTGTCTCGCGTACTTTGGATTCGATCACACCACGCACCCTGAATATCGAGACTATTGCGAACGCTTCGGAAGGAGAAGAAGACGGCGAGTCGGATTTGATGGACGAGCCGCAAGATTGGTTCTCGGCTTCACCGGAACCCCGCGGACCAGCTCCTTCCCCGCAAAATGCCTCGCGTCTTCAAGTCGGAACCTCATCGGACGACATGCTTGATGAGTATTCTGCATCGCCAGATTTGTTGACGCTGGCGCAGAGCGCTCCGGACGGCAGACTGCAACCAAGACCGTTTTCATCTCGAAAGTCTGGCACGGTGACGCCTCGAGTCTTCAACTTTGAGTTTGTTTCAGATGAGGAGGGAGAGCACAAGCAGGATAGTCCACGCCAACGGTAAGAGTACAGCTTCGTTCATGAAGAGAAATTAAAGCCAAATGTACGCGTTCCCCCTGGAGCGGAGTCAGCTCGTCGCTTTATCTATACTGCTTTGATTGGTTGCTTGAGGCCATCTTCGCAGCCTACTCCGACACGCTGGGTCCCGTCACGAACGAGTGCAACGCAAACATGACGAAGAGGGCGCCGCCTATGAGCGTCACAGTCCGCTCCGAGATGCGCGTGGCCAGGAACTTGCCGCCAATGACAGCGATGCCCGTGCACATCGAGTGGCCGAGGATCGCGCCCAGCGTCACGCCGAACGCGTCCTTGGTCGCCGACAGCGTCACCGTCGCGATCTGCGAGCGGTCACCCCACTCCGCCAAGAACGTCATGAGGAACGTCTGCGAGAACACCTTCATCATGCCGTCCGTCGCGCTCTCCGCCTTGCCCAGTCCTTCCTCCACATGTCTGCTATAAAGCAAACAAAGCAACAACAAAAACATCAGCACAATCTTCACCCCAACAACAATAAATCTTCCACCGCTCCGTCCATACTCAGCCTGCACTGCATCCTCGTCCTTCTTGCCCATCAGCTCCTCCTCCACCTCCGTCAGCTCGTCCGAAGGCCCACTGCAACAACAAATAATCATCAGCACCCCTATCCCAATAATTATAATAATACAAAAATTAAGTAGATCATGGTCAAGTCTTACGCGGCGTTCATCTCGCGCGCGTCGTACAGCATCTTGACTCCGAACACCACAAACTACAGCAAACAACAAAAACAACACCCACACACACTCCATCAGTCAAATAATCACCCCCTCGTATCTCGTTCTACCCACCAGCACGCCGCCCAGGTAGTGCGTCAGACTCGGGGGCAGGAACTTGGTGGCCACCACGCCCATGACCACCGACAGCACCGTCATGACGATGAGCGCGCCGATGGCCCCCGCGAACACCACGACGCGGTCCTTCTTCATGCTCAGGATGGCCGCGATGAAGAACGTCTTGTCGCCGATCTCCGTGGCCCAAATCGTCAGGATGCCGCTCACGAAGCCCGACCAGAACTTGTGCGGGTGGCCGCCGGCCCGCAGCTTGGGGCGCGCGGCCCCGGCCCCCCACGCAGCTGCGGTGTCGCCCAGGAACGGGCCCAGCGCCTGCTTGAGCGACTCCGTGAAGGCCGCGAACTCGTGCGCGTCCACGAGTCCGTTGTGGTCGGCGTCCGCGCGCTCGAAGGCGCCGGTGGCCACGGCCGCGTTGGCCAGGGGCAAGGGCGCGGGCGTGGCGGCCTCGCCGTCGGCCTGCGCGCCGTGGAGCGGCTCGGCGGGCTGCGCGAGCGCCAGCGCGGCGAGCAGACAGAGGACCGCTAGCTGCAGGAAGAGGCGCGGCATGAGGGCGATGAAGAGCGTTTTTGGTGTGATGCCACGTAAGGTAAGAGGGGGATTGAGTTGCGCAACGTAAGGTCGGGTGCGTAGAAAGGGGTAGGAGAAATCACATGTGAGGTCGGTTTTTCGTTGCACAACCGATAACGTCTCCCATGAGGAGGGGAAGTGCTGGTGGTGAATGCCTCACTCATACATGTAGCAGCGCGTATATGCAGTTGATATGTATGTTGCTGGGGTTGTGGTCGCAGCTGTGGTGGCATCGGCTTCAACGTTGAAGCTGGCCAGCACGCTGGACAGTGGTGGACAGATCGCCAATCAAGAGTGAGGATGGGCGCGCCAGGCGAGGCAGCTAAATGAAGAGACTCACGGTACATACATGAAGAGAGGACAGCCAATCAACAGAGCAAAAAATGTTGCGAGCGCTATAACGCAGGCGACGGCGTTCTTACTGCAGCAGCATCCCATGGCGACGTCGCAACCGAACCGACAGGCTATCGGCGACAGGGCTGATCTTCTCCACTCAACAATAATTGCTGGTTGCGTTCAATATTTGCAGGCATGTCATGTAACATGAAACGGCCGCCGTTGACTTAAACGCAACACACACGCAACACGAGAACGCCAAATTCCACTTTACGACGTAGGCTTTCTGGGCTTAAATCTGCCTTCTTTTCCTAAATTTTCGTCTGTGCCTCTCCTTGCGTTGCCGACCAGCGCCGCAAGGCTTTCCATCGATACGTTCTACTAAGTATCCAAAACACACAGCACTGCGTGTCTTTGATGCGTTAGAGCTCCGGCCCCATGCGGAACTGTGGCTCCTCGCAGGCCTCGCCATTAGCGCGCAGAGCACCACAAGCAGACTCACGCGGACAACACGCGGACAACACGCACATGGATCTCCTCAACGCAGTGTGGCGCTTCTCGGTCGGCAGCGACTCGGACCTGGCGGCAGGGCAGCTGGCGCTTGAGCGCATCCAGCAGCTGCTGGTCTCGGCCATCGCCAAGGACGACGGCGCGCCGCACGCGCTCACGCGCGCCGAGATCGACCCCATCAAGGCCATCTGCGACCAGCTCTTCCCAGCCAATTGTAACCAATAGCGTGCTGCTATCAGACTGTTTAAAGGCTAGAGGACAAGCTAACGTACTTACTGCAGTCCTGCTCAAGGTGCCAGGATCCGATGATGACGAGCCGGAGCGCCCCCAGCGCGTGCACTACCAGCACGTGTATGAGGACGAGACGTTCTCCATCGGGTGAGGCTGCAGTAGAGTGTACAGTAACTAACTATCTATTGAGACGGCACTGACATGACACTTGGTTTCTTTCTTGTATGAGGAGCAGTATCTTCATCTTGCCGCCGGGCGTGTCTATCCCTTTGCACGACCACCCGGGCATGAGTGTCATCTCTCGGGTGCTGTACGGCTCGCTGCACATCAAGTCGTTCGACCTCGTGGCTGACGTCGGCGGCAACAAGCACACGGCGCGTCTCCAGGCGGACGAGGTGCTCACGGCTCCACACACGACGGAGCTGCTGCCGGACTGCGGCAACCTGCACCAGCTCATGGGCGGCGAAGACGTCGGCTGCGCGTTTCTCGACATCATCACGCCGCCCTACGACTCGAACGACGGCCGCGACTGCACCTACTACCGCGTCGTGAGCCAGGAGAACAGCAGCGACGGAGAGCTCGTCACACTGGAGACGTACAACCCGATGGCCTTCGACGTCCTCACGGAGCCCTACCTCGGCCCCCGCCTGCAGCGCTACGTGAGCTAAGCTGAACAACCAACCGTTTCCCTGTCCCTACAAGTCAAAACGAGCCATGAATAATGTAAACGCACAACTTAAATGACACCAAAGTACACAACTAAAAAACTGGTGGAGCCTCAATGGAATGCCATTCAATGGGATTTAGTCAGTCAAAGAGCTTACTCCTGGGCACGCAGGATGTCCGAGTCACCGGCGTCCAGGATGCACATGCAGGACACGCGGAAGTACTTGCCGCAAGCCGTGCCGAGGTCGTTGTTGTTGCCCGTGAAGTGGTGCACGCCCGTCTTGGCCAGCATCGAGTAGTACTCGACCTCCGACTTGCGGAGCGGGGGCGTGTTGTTGGACAGGATCACGAGCTTGGCCTTGCCGCTGCGCAGGCTCTTGAGCGTCTGCTTGTAGCCCAGCGCCACCTTACCGGAGCGCATCACCAGCTGCAGGCGCGAGTTGATGTTGTCCGCGGCCTTCTTCTACTCAGGATACAAGTCAATACATACAGGAGATTAATACTCTAGGCAGGTTCCTCCATCGAATAGGAGAGAGAGAGCGCGCGCTCTTCCCCCCGTCCGTTCGACTTCGCAGGAGAGTGAGGCAGCCCCCACAGTAGCGACTACTCGCTCTGCTCTCCGCCGCCCACTCGACCGTCGAGACAGGAGCGGACGGCGGCGCGATGCGGACGATGGAAGGAGAAGAACCTCATCCATCGGATGGAAACGAAAGCGAGCGCTCGCTCAATCTCTCCCTAGAGAACAGAGCTCAGGTCCATACCGACTTCTTAGAGGCAACCATCTTGATCTTGATTCGGGTCTGAAGCTCCACTGAATTAATGAGCGACCGTGAGAGCTGTTGCAACAGGGTGGACGCCTCTCCGCCAATAGATGAAAGTGGTGGGGTCCACACGAGCGAACGGGATTGGTCGAGGGAGCTGGGCGACGCTGATTGGTAAATAAGGCTATTTCGACCAACGAAATGTTGACGTTGAAGTGCATCGCAGACTTCCTGCAGCACTGCGTTGTCACTGCTGTCCGTGAGAGCATGGACCAATATTAAATCTTTAATATGGCGTTATGTGGATAAGGCACTCAAGTGACCACGTAGAGCAGCTCTGTCTCGCCACATCGCTCTCCACTCGATCTCTCACGTTCCTCGGGGTTGGCTTTGATATCCTACTCAGACGCCAATAAATAGGTTTCGAGAAGTAGAGCTACCTGTCGAAGATCTAGCTTCACATGATTTGAGTCGACATAAGTCTCGACACAAGTCCATCCTCGTCTTAGTAGTAGAGCAGCATATCGATCGCCCGCGGAAGCAGCCGTTCTCGCTGCCTTCAACGAACTTGATGAACATGAGTCTGCACCGAGGAAGTGAAAGGCAAAACACAACGAGTGGAATTGTCGATGGTGACACTGGAGGCTCTACAGCGGAATTAGCAAGGGAAAAGTAGATACAGGCACACGGCTCGCATTTATCAAATACATCTACAAGAGCACTTCGAAGTAATGTCCAAGAACGCAGTTTATGCGCTTTGTCCTCAAGGCATTTGCGAGCTGTGAGCCCGACACCACAAATTTTTGTCAACAATCCTCTGACGTCGTTTCGCGCAGTACAGGTGAACTCACAAACATGGCGTAAATCGGGGTGCCCCGTCCGATTGCATCTCCAAAGTAGCCGTGCCCACATGGACGCGGGTCATTCGCCGGTGGATCTACCTACTTGCCTATTGTGCATATTGTGCAGGTCCTGGTTGTTAAGCATTTTATCGCTGTCGGTGTTAACCCGCAGCTCCAACGGCAAATTGTAACCGCAAATACAGATTGTCACGGGTTCAATCTACGATCTTCCTAAGCTTAGCACTGCACCCAATCCAACGGCGGGTAAACCCCAGTGCAGTGCATCTGCAGAGCTAATTACGACCCCCCCCCTCCCGCTCCGCGTCAGGAATCACGTTTGGATCCTCCAAGTAGTATTCACTGAATGCAACGTGAAGTTGTTTCAGAATCTCTTAATTAACTTAAGGCCACGAGCTGCGCGACGGGTACGCAGATACGAATCGTACCGGACCAATAATACGTTTTGATAATGGGAGAAAAGGCGTTGACAATGAGCTCGGCTAGCTGACATGCAAGTTTGTTTTGTAAGGCACACCATCCTAGTCGTTCATCGGTATCTGCATGCCAACGTTCTTCACGTCTGCTCATGCTTCAGCTACCGGTAGTTTCTTGAGCAAGAACCGCGACAGCTTGTGCGCAAAGCTCGACTCCATCAACAAGCTGAACGTGCTCGCTTCTCTAGCAATTAACGCCTCTTTCAACTACCCTCGAATTCGCCACACTCCGCTTTTTCTTCCGACTCCGACAATTTCAGCACCCCACTGCCGCATATGAGAACCAATACGACCAAACATTCATGAGAACTGCAGGAGCAACAATGCACAGCGGACAGCCGTGATGTGTAGAAGAAGGCGAGCAGCTTGGTGAGCTCAACATCGATCTCACGCTGAGGACGGCGCTGGACACGACTCTTGGTCCGAGTCATGGACCACGCACGACCTCTCCTCGAGAGGTTACTATTCAACAGACCACGATCGCTGCTGAATGCAACACCACCGTCTTGATTCTGAGGCTCCATCCAACTGTGCGCTGGAGGTCGGGCACTATTCGATACTGAACGGACCGATAATGCTGGTCGAGATGCCTGCCCAACTCTTGCCTCGAAGCCGTCCACTCAGAGCACTTTCACTTGACCCCCATGGAGCACCCGGGCATTCAGGTGGCCATCGTCATCAAGACCCCGGGCGTCGAGAAGGCAGCAACCAGAGCGTCTTCCCTGTCCAGCGTGACGCCAACACCCAAATCCTCCAGCAGTAGGCGAGATTTGGTCTGGGTGTAGAGCGACCAGCCGAGCGTTCTCTTCCCCACTATGGAAGCCCTGCCACCACGGCAACCTGCTAGCCGTTCTCTCTCGCCCCCTTATGATTCTTCTGCAGTGGCTTGAGCAACTTCGCCTACTGGTGCCATAGAACTTGGTCACTTCAACGTGCCAAAAAGTATCCTCACTTTTGTATGACCGTCTTTAACGCCAATGGCCAGTCGTCCGCTCTTTTTCACCAATCCAGGTCGTCATCGCCTTCTCCCGGTCTGCGATTGGCTGCAGGCGGAGCTAAAATTAACCTGTCGTCTTCGTGTGCGGCCTAACCCCCCTCTGATCTTGCACTTTGTATAGCAGTCGCGTATTCCGCCTCTACACGCCCAAGCCCCCAGCCGACCACGAAGGTGCGCACGAGGACAGTCACTCCGTCAGTCCGTCCGTGCATGGCCGTGGGAGTTTCTGGCGCTAACGACGACGTGCAGACGCCCGCGGAGACCAGGAGAGCCACTGGCGGGCGAGACGACGTGCCCGAGTTCATCCCCGCGCCCCCAGCCAAGAAGAGGAAGCGGCGCGCCGACATGCCGCGCATCTGGCTGCGCCTCGAGCTGTTCGAGCTCGGGCTCGTGCCGCTGCCGTCCAAGTACGCGGCCACGCTCACGCTCGGCAACGTGAAGAAGGCGCTGGACGCGCTGCACTGCAACCTGCAGACCGGAGGCGACGATGACGCGGTGATGGCGGACGCGAGTGACGCGTCGTCGTCCTCCTCCTTCGTGGAGAGCGACAACCTGGCGACCGTCACGTTCCCAGTCTGGAAGGACGCAGTGCACGGCGTGTTCCAGTGGAGAGAAAGGGACTACGAGGCCTTCTGGCTGCTGCTGGTGCAGTTCCACCGCATGGTCCCCATGAAGCACGAGGCGGTGGACGCAGCAGCGCCGCTGGACGTCGCCCAGTGTCTCGAGAGGGAGGACGTGCCTGTGTTCAAGATGCTCATCTTCCTCTTCATCCAGACGGTCAAGCCACACTCGTGGAGGACCAAGCACTCGCTCGACTCGTTCAACGCCGTGTGGTACCGTGAACACGCCGAGAGTTTAGCAGCAGCAGCAGCTCTGGAGACTGCGGGCGCTGTGGCTGCTACAGCTCCTAAGTCGCCGATGTTAGCGGCGGTTGGCTCCCCACTCATGCGAGGCAGTGCCAGCCCGCCACCGCCGCAGTCTCCGCACACTGTGGGCATGGCGGATCGCTCGACAGCAGACTCGTATTACCTCGCGTTCGTGCGAGAGAAGCTGGAAGACCTGTTCGGACTGCTGTACCCGTCCGTGGACCTTAAGGACGAGTCGCAGACGGTTGTAAGCGCAGATCAGATCGACCTCCTCGGCTTCTTGCTGTGTCTCGGGGACGCCAGTCTTGTCGACAGGAACGTCAAGCTTAGCTCGTGCTACCCGACCTGGGAACAGCCTGATGGAGGCGACGCGATGACTGAAGACGAAGCTGCTCCGGAGTTCGTGCAGCGTGTGGAGAATGGAAACAAGGTGTGTCGGTTCTACAAGACCCACTTGTCGCTGAACGACAAGTTGTACCCACCGGTGGGCTTCTCGGTGGCGCCTCCCACAACAGCGCTGAACAACTTGTCCGTGCCTTCGCCTCCTGCTTTTTCCCTCAACGGTCTGTTACTCTGGCGGTGCTGGTGGTGTCCACGCTTGCTCCGTATTGACGAATGTGTGTTTTGGTCGTTCCCGGTTGCTCTTGGCAGATGACTTCTCGCTGGATGGAAGTGCAGACGCTGCTCCTCCGCAAGAGGAGACGGCGGGTCGCCCCGTCATCCTCTCGCAGCTTGTAAAGACGACCGTGATCAAGCGCGCGGATGAGTTGGTGGCGCCTGGTGAGAGCGGCCAGCTCTCTGATGTCATCATCTTCTCCTGCCAGGACTCCTACATCTACATCCTCGGACCTGTTCGATATCCTTTCACCTCCCTTGTTGCATGCGCGTGTGCACTTGTATGTACTCAGTGACCCACCGAGGTTCTCCTTAACCTGTATTTGTTCCTTTTAGCACAAACATCACAATTTCAGCTTGCAAGAACTGCCGTATTATCATGGCGCCAAACATGGGGATTTTGTCCATGGAGCGATGCGAAAATGTTCAGCTTACGTCGCTCTCGGGCCTCGTTCGCGTCAGGTACGATGGAATAACGTATCACCTTTGCCGATTTTATTGACACCACTGAAAAATTAATTATCCTACCTGTTGCAGCAACTGCTTGGACACGTGCCTAAACGTTTACACATTATCCCCGATTATCGTCAGCGGCGAGAACGTGGGCGTGATTCTGGGACCGTACAACACGAAATATTCTGGTTTGAAGCAGCAGTTGTCCACAGTGCCGTTCCTGTGTGATGCGAATTCTCAAGGCTCCTGGAACATCTTCCTGGATCTCGACAGCGAGAAAGGTACGCGGGCCACTCATGCTAACTACAGCTCTCAATGATGCTGGTACTCACTGAACATTACCATGCGTTATGATTTACAGACATGGCCGACACGGATAAGCCCCCGGTTTCTATCCAGGTGCCCGAGACCTTCCGCGATGTGTGCGTTCCCGTGAAACCTGCGGCGGGTGCGGGTCCCGCTGAGCGGCCATTCCCGATTCCTCCCGAGTACGTGGCTGCTATGCGGAAGCAGTACGAGACGGTGGAGTCGCTGCGGCAGCTGGTGACCAGCGACGAGTTCGACCTGACGAAGAAGCGCACGATGGAGGTGGTGATCCAGCTCAAGTTCAAGGAGTGGCTGTCGTCTACGAGCAACGTGCGGCAGATCCTGGACCTGGTGCACCTGGACCGCGCGAACGGAGGCTGCGACCCCGGCGCCAGGGAGTCGTAAGTCAGATATAGCAGACCTTACAGAAAACTCGTGGACCCTGACAACTACACTAGATAGAGATCCTTCCGATCGCCGCATACATACACACACGGTGGGTAGCCAGCGGCTCCCATCAACCTATTAGCGAAATCAAATGACTGCGTTTTGCGTTGAAAAGGACGTGTACAAGTATACACATACTACTTGTATACACGGTAAGTACCAGTATACTGTACTTACAGTATACCGTACGGTACACATGTGTCTCGTTAAGTTGCCAATCACTTCAGGATCCCGTGTTTGACAAGTTGAAGTGTTCTCGACCATGATTGGTCAATCCCAGCGAATCAGAATGCTTCAAGGCATGTGCGCCACGTTCCGGTGCGCTCGCGGATACCGTGGGATGGGCGGCGAGCGTAACGCCATAGCTCTCAACGATGTCATCCCGCCCCAAAGCCTCTATCACATAGCTCACCTCCGTAGCCATCCATCGGTTGTGCGTGATTCCGCATTCGTTTGAGCCGCGTCCGACCCCACGTACGTGTCGTGTCACGCCCGCTCCGATCCAACTCATTCCTGCATTTGCTCTCTGGCGCGCACTTCGCTACAAGTCCGTCCCAGTTCAGTAAACTCTCAATCCCCCCTCATACATCAAGATGGTCGCCGTTGATAGCGCAACTCTGGGCTTCCCCCGCATGGGCCCCAACCGCGAGCTCAAGTTCGCGCTCGAGAAGTTCTGGCGCAACAAGATCAGCGAGGAGGAGCTCTACAAGGTGGCGCACGCCGTGGAGGAGGCCAACTGGCACAAGCAGCTGGACGCGGGCGTGAGCCGCGTGGGCGTCGGCCTCTTCTCGCTCTACGACCACGTGCTGGACTGGACCTACTACCTGGGCCTGGCCCCCGAGCGCTTCGCCAAGGTCCCCGCCAGCCTGGCCCAGTACTTCGCCATGGCCCGCGGCGTGGACGGCATCCCCGCCCTGGACATGACCAAGTGGTTCGACTCCAACTACCACTACGAGGTGCCTGAGCTCAGCGCCAAGTCCACGCCCAAGGCCAACTTCAGCTCGTACCTGAGCAGCGTCAAGCGCGCCCTGGCCGTCGTGGGCCCCAACAAGACGGTGCCGATCATCGTCGGCCCGCTCACGTACCTGGCCCTGAGCAAGTACGACGGGGCCACGCTCGACGAGCTGCTGGCCAAGGTGCTGCCGCTCTACACGGCCCTCATCGACGAGCTGGCCGCTCTGGGCGTGCAGGAGGTGCAGGTGCACGAGCCGTCGCTCGTCGGCGCCAGCGCTGAGCAGTTGGCCAAGCACCTGCCTACGGTGTACGGCTCGAAGGACACTAAGGGTGCCATTCAGCACGAGAAGGTGGCCGTCAACCTGGCCACGTACTTCGAGGAGATCAACCACGACGTGTACCAGTGGTTCGCCACGTCGCCCGTGTCGGCCATCTCGCTCGACTTCACGCGCGGCGACAACCTGTCGGTCATCCAGAAGTACGGCTTCCCCGCGGGCAAGCGTCTGGGTGCCGGTCTCATTGACGGCCGCAGTGTGTGGAAGTTCAACCCGGACACGGTCCTGGCCCAGGTGGCCGAGATCAAGAAGGTGCTGGCCAACTCGCAGAACGCTGAGCTGACCATCCAGACGAGCTCGTCGCTGCAGCACGTGCCGTACACGACGGAGTGCGAGAAGGCCCTGAACGCCGGCGAGACCGACGGTCTTCTGGGTGTGCTCAGCTTCGCCTACGAGAAGCTCGCCGAGCTGGAGGTGGTCAAGAAGATCGCCGAGATCGGTGAGGACGCGGCCAAGGCCGAGATCGACGCGGCCAAGAAGAACTGGGCCGTGTACTACGAGAAGAACCCGGCCAAGGCCGCTGTGCAGTCGCGTCTCGCCGCCGTGACGGAGGCCGACTTCAAGCGCCCTTCGCCGTTCGCCGAGCGTCGCCCCTCGCAGCTTAAGGGCCTGCCGGTGCTGCCTACCACCACCATCGGTTCGTTCCCGCAGACTCCTCAGATCCGCGCTCTGCGTCGCAAGCTCAAGGCTGGCGAGATCTCGCTCGAGGCCTACCGCGCCAAGATCGACGAGCAGATCGCCTACAACATCGGCATCCAGGAGGCCCTTGGCCTGGACATCCTCGTCCACGGTGAGCCCGAGCGTACCGACATGGTCGAGTACTTCGCCGAGAAGCTTAACGGCTTCGCCTTCACGCAGAACGGCTGGGTGCAGAGCTATGGCTCGCGTTGCGTGCGTCCTCCGATCATCTTCGCTGACCTGGAGCGTCCGGCCGACATGACCGTGCGTGAGTTCGTGGTGGCCCAGTCCTTCACGGCCAAGCCGGTCAAGGGCATGCTCACGGGTCCCGTGACCATCCTGAACTGGTCGTTCCCCCGCAAGGACATCAGCCGCAAGGACCAGGCCTTCCAGCTCGCTCTGTGCCTGCGTGACGAGGTGGCCGACCTTGAGACTGCCAAGTGCGTCGTCATCCAGGTGGACGAGCCTGCTCTCCGTGAGGGCATGCCGCTCAAGCCTGCCAAGAAGGACGAGTACCTGAACTGGGCCGTGGACGCCTTCCGTCTGTCGACCGCCGTGGCCAAGAACGAGACCTCGATCCACACGCACATGTGCTACTGCGAGTTCTCGGACTGCATGCACGCCATCGACGCTATCGACGCCGATGTCAACTCGATCGAGAACGCCCGTTCGGACGACGAGACCATCCGCTCGTTCAAGGCCATCGGCTACAAGCGCGACCTGGGCCCGGGCACGTACGACATCCACTCGCCTGTGGTGCCGCCCAAGGAGGAGATCGTCAACAAGCTCAAGAGCTTCCTGAACCTCCTGCCGGCTGAGCAGGTCGTGGTGAACCCGGACTGTGGCCTCAAGACCCGCAAGTGGCCCGAGACCATCGCTGCCCTGCGCAACATGGTGGACGCCACCCTCGAGGTGCGCGCTTCGCTGTAAGCGTCCTCGCCCTCCACGCAACTCTCTACGAGAAGACCAAGAAGCTCACTCTGCATTTTTTATCGATGAATTGTGCGCCAAGGCGTTGGGGTAACACCCATCGTCTTCGCTCACTCGACATGTCCTCAGCACGTAGTGCAGGCATGGCCAAGCTGCCGAGACCTTAGTAGCAGGATGTCTCGCCACCTTGGATGATCTGAAAAATAAAAAGAGTTTGGTTTTCACAGTTGCAAACTTGTATTTCATTTGTTGTCTCGGTTATACAAGTAGTCCAGAGTGTTGATTCGAGAAAACATAATTTGTGTTGAGACTAGTGATCGACGACTTTTCGACGACAAGTATGCATGTACTTAGTGTGCGGTCTGAGAGAACTTCAACATGTGTAAGAGCAGAATCGGATGTGAGTGGCGGCGTTGATAGATAAAGGTTTGCGGATTGAATCGGTTCCTAGCTAACGTTCAACAGCAGAGCTGTACAAGCGCCTACTGCTGCGGCTACTAGCCATGAAAGTGCTTCTCTTCGAACTGCTCCGGAGCTGTCTCCTGTAGTCCGTGAGTCTTCAATGGTGGAGGTGGTGGACGCGAAGGAGCCTGACGAGGCGTAATACGTGCCGATGACCTTCAAGTCCGTGCTCAGTAGCAACTGGCCGGTCTTGGTGGCCGAGGCGGTCGTGTCGATGGTGTCGCCCTCGATGTTCCACGTCAGCTCGGACGCCCCACTCATGGCCGAGTAGGAGGCAGAGCCACCTCCGTCCCGTAGAGCCAAGTTGTAGGCCTTCCGAACCGCGATCGCCGCGTTGACTTGGGCTTCGGTTGGTGCAGTTCCGGAGGTGGCGCCAAGCTGCAGAATGGTCTCGACCGTCGTTCGAATGTAGACGTTGGCATCCACGCACTCCTGGAGCTGCACCAGCAGCACCGCGCGGAAGTACAAGTTGCACTGGCTGACGGAGCTCATGGCGACCATCTGAGCGTAGCTGAGCTCACCGTTGAAAGGGAAAACGTACGAGCTGATCCCGGCCGAGTCGGTGCACGCGGACTGCAGGTACGGGTTGTTCTCGTTGAGCTTTGTGAGTCGGGCTACTTCATCGCCGCTGCAAATGTACGCCGTGTCCACCGAAGACGCAGTCGTTGTGGCGGTTGTTGCGGCTGCCACGGTCCCTACCGGGGTATCTGTTACTACAGCGGCCTGTGAGGAGGTCGACACCGAAGGGGCTGCTGTAGTCACTGTCGGGGTCGCAGTCGATGTTTTCGTGCTGTTCGAGGTGGCGGCGTACACCGGTGTGATGGTTAGTACTGCAACCAGTACACACCACAGTGCCAACACCATCCTCCTGGTACCCATGTTGATTTTATGGGTTTTGCTTCGAAGCGAACTTCCAGCAACAGCTTGTGGCGGATGAATGCAGCGAGGCGAAAGCGGAAATGACTCGGGGCGCCACGCTGCACGCTACACTTGTGACTCACGTGGGTTGCGAGTGCACGAACCAGCAGGGTCGGTAGAAGTAAGGCCCAGGACAACAGCAGGGCGGAGGGTGACAGCGTGAGATAGAGCGACTTGATGCAGCGTTTCTCCAGACAGCCACTCTCAAAGCAAGCACATGTCGGCACCACCGCCCGTATGCATCGCTCGACGACACCGGAGCTTTGCTGAATGCAGTCGAAGAGGTGTCGGAACTCGACGGGGTTCGTAGCGAGGAAATTTCAGGGATGAACTCCATCGCCACCTCCTTTAAACGCTGTGGTGACTTCAACGAAAGCTTGAACGCTTATCCAAAGGCCCCACTGTCCGATCTTCGGTTTAGCGGGGATCGATGCACCCAGACACATGGGATTATTTGCGCGGATTTGATCGGTGAAGGTGGGACCACGACCAGCACTTTGTAGGCACACACCTGTCAGCAGGTAACTCGCCAGAGCATGCCTTGAGTCAAGGCCAAGGCTTGACGCTGACGAGTTGACGGGGACACTCTCTCTGGTCCAAGAGTGCTCGATCCTCGAGACACCTCTCCGAGAGTGGCTTTGTTCTGCCATCTTTGGTTGGTGGTGCTTGAAGAGCGCAATGCTCGAGTTACCCTTCAACTTGCTACGGCGAACTTATTCCACCTGCCGTAGCTGTCAGTGACAGCCTGTCACTGGTAGCAAACGGATACTTAAGCACTGCTGGACAAGAATGGATGGAATCGCTAAGTGGGATAGCCTGCGCGGCGTCAGGTCAACCTGAGCGACTACAGTGACGACTTGCACACCCAAACCAACAACCACTTCGCTCGAAGATCATTGAGGCAAACTCGTTGTCACAGGGGATACCCCGTACGCCGATGGCATGAAGAGCTGTAATGGTGAACGTCTTCACGATTGCGCGCGCAGTGTGAAATGTGCTGAGGCATGAATTTGAAGTGAGGTACATTAATGTCAATTAACAAAGCTAACGCCACCTAATGCCCATTCCCGCTTGACGCCAGTAGTGCTATCAGCGTGTTTGCGGCCAACTTCGTGCGGTGCCCAGGGTGTTGACCGCCTCCCCTTATGATTACACCTTGGCCGCGGCGCCCTCTGCCAAGGTCGACTGTTCGTGCGCAATGAGCCATTGCGCGACATCCGTCTGGATGTAATCTGTGATGGATCTCCATCGCTGCCCTTCAATAGGTTGTTCCCGTACGTTCCAGTCGATGGATCTCTCCGTCAACCGGGCAAGTCGTGCCAACTCTGTGGCCGTCTTATTGTACTCTCTGGGTTGTTCTGTCCAGCTCACCACGGACACTGCATCTGCTGTGCGTCGCAGTTTCCAGAATGTCCCTCTAAGCGGTTTCGCGCGAGGGGGCCGTCGCGTCGTTTGTTGTTGCATCACACCCTTACTGCCGCCAATGACATGTACTGGCCCCCATCCGGTGGTGTGTGAAATGTGCTGAGGCATGGGTGGGTGAGTGTGCCTGACTCGTTATTATACATACCAATGCAAAGGAACGAATATCCCAGTCGTCCGTCTTGCTAGTCAATCCCCGACATGTTGACTAACTACAAACGAAAATCCATTCACCATCCGTTTACAAATACTGTACCTACATAAGTATCCATGTAAATGACCTTGGTAGTCGTGCAACCACTTGGTTGGGTAGCAGACCTTAGACACGACGGCTTTCGTCTTCCGTGCGCTATCATTGAAGCTTGACACACTCTTATAAAACGACACAACAGTACTGTATCTAGTGGCCTGAGCTATCTGACGTCTGCGTATTCCGCCGACTACGCGCTCGAACGGAATGAGCGATGAGAGAATGTTCTCGAGCCAAAGCCCACGTTTCCTCCGCCTGGTTGGCCACCTGCTGGAGCTTCGCGAACAACGCAGAGTGGCGCTGCTCTGGGTCTCCATACGAGGACGAGGTGGTCGATGTCGAGGAGCACGGACTTCGACCCGACATGTCTATCAGGCCCTTCTTGTCCAGCAGGACAAATTGGCCGCTCTTGAGCCTACTCGAGTTGAGCACGTCGTGGCTCTCATGCCCCAAATCTGCGTCCGCGTCGTCCTCAAACGCCTTCCCCATGGACGATAAACTGGACGCTCGGTAGTCACCGCACGTGCTCAGCTCCTGCATCTGCGCCGAGATCTTGCGCACGAACGAAGAGAGCGATAAATCACTCCCTTGAATGTCCACATTGACGTCCTCAGTCTCTTCATCAGTGCTGCAGAACGTGGCGGTCGGGGCTGCAGTCCTCAGCTCTGCAGCACTGCAGCCACCAGCCTCGCCGCGGATCTGGTCGAGAGAAGACAAGTTCACCTTTGAGATGCACACACGGCAAAACTCGGCCCGTGTTAGGTGAGTGCTTGAGCCCGTGTCACGGGCGAGGACGTTCTCCTTGAACCGGCACTTCTTGCACACGCTTTTGCTGCAGCCAGCACAGTCGGTCAAGCTCTCGAAGAAATACGAGCTTCCTTTGCAGACGCAGCAGCTCTTTCGCGACGAGATGCACCTCCCAGCACTGGGTCGGTTCGTCATCATGATGTACGCGAGCTTCTTCGCTCGAGTGCAGTCCAGTGCATTGACAATCGCCAGCAAGACGTCCGACACCGCCGGTGCCGCGAAATAGGACAGTGCTGCGTAGTGCATCTCACCCTGCATGTACACGCCCACCAAGTCGTCCTCTAGCTCCTCCAACACATAGCACACGGACATCTGCACCCGTTTGTGCGTGGTCTTCTGAGGGCACTCGGGTAGATCCACCGACTGCATGACATGATACGCTGTCCGCCTCCCCGACCGCTGCCGCACCAACCCCATCTTGTCGAAGTAGCACAAGTCGCGGTGGCTCGCGACGGACAGCTTGATCTTCGCCCACTTGATGCCCGTGAAAGCGCAGGGCTCCGACGGCGTATTCTTTTGAACCGCGTATAGCACGGCGCTTTCAGATAGTCGCGGACACTTGATCGCATTCGTGAGCAGCATCTCCTCGGTGTTATCGCAGTACAGTCCGTCCAGTATATCGTCGAAGCGACCTCGAAGCGTACCGACACACAGCAGTGGCGTCTGCCCCTTGGAGGTCAATTGACACCCGCGAAATAGTTGAACGCCATGCCGTGACCGTAGACTCTTCCACTGCGAGGTGTCGACGCTCGAGCCGTCCAGCTTCCCGTACGCCGCGATGGTCTCGGACAAGGTGCGCTCGGCTCGATCGTGGAAGCGATCGAGTTGGGGGAGCTCCAAAGTCATGGAAGGATGTTCTGCTCGACGACTACGCAGTGACATGGTGCGTGTCGGAACGAGGAGGTGGCTCTGAGATCGATTGGAACGCTGGGCCGCCATGTTGACAGGAAATTGAAAAGTGAGGCTCCACACACAGCTTGGTCAGTCTTTTAACCGCATATGGATAGGACTCTCGGAAATCTCTTGATATCCGCGCACGCCTTTGGAAGAAGAGACCAAGTCGCTCGTCCAGGCTATGGTGACTCGCAAGTGTAGGGTCCTCGGACACGTGGTTTTGGCTCGGTTCGTCGTGAACAGGTTGATGATCGTGGAGTCATTGCGAGCAGAAGTATGCACGCGATTGCGTTGAAGATCTCGATTCGTCACGGATCATCCGTGTCGACATGGGATGTACGTGCAATGCAGTAGGGGCTCGGATTCACAGCGGGGCTGTGCTGCCTATGGCTCGTCGGGGTTTCAATCTCGCTGCAGGGAGTCCCTGCTCAAGTGACTTGATTGCATTTACCGGTATGCATCCTCTGCAGAGGTGTGCGCTCATCGGTCCAGTTGGAGACACGATGTTTGACGCCATCGAAGCGTATCCGAGGTGTGATCCAGGTTTTTGCGGTACTCGTTGAGACGCGCGGTCTCACGTAAAGACACTGGTGGCATGCTATAATTGCGACTGTCACCGCCAAAGTCTCCGCTGCAGGATTCATCGCCCGATGTGTCCGTGGCATCGAGGAGCACGCAAGCGAGTACATGTGGCTTCTAGATGTCCAGCTACATCGGAGTAAAACACGAAGATTTCGCTGGGGCTGGCTGCCGTTCAGTGCTCAAACTCATGTTGAAGGCCCATGTTGAAGACTTAGTTGAAAATCGGTTTAGCTTTAATTTCCGCTCAAGACAGAGAGCTTTGTGTTATCCGCGCCATTATGAATGGCTGGCGACTACCTGTACACTCCACGACAGAAATATATGGACACCTACGTTGGTGTCCATATCTCAGCAACTACTGGGAATTTGCAGACGCTATTTAGATATGTGCTACCAATCAGACTAACGAATCGATAGGACGTGGCGCGAAACCGCGAATCGCAGCGCATCTATAGGCTCACATAGAGATAAGCGAATTTGGCACCGCGACAAATGTTATGGACAGCAAATTGTATTGGATTTTGTATGGGGGGTGAGTGATGGTCAGGAAGAGCTCACTGGCTCTCATTAAGCAATTGTATGAGAAGGGGGCAAGCTTCACGGAGCAGGAGCGCGGGAGGATCAAGGGCCTCTCGGAGGCGGGCCTTGGGGTGCGCGAGATTGCACGGCGGGTGCAGCGCTCGCCCCAAGGGGTCTCAAACGTGGTGAACGAGAAGAGCGACGCGCAGCCGAAGCAAAAAGGGCGCCCGAAGGCGTTGACGAAGCGGCAAACGCGCCAGGTGGTCAGGGCGGCAGCTACCGGGGATTACACAGCGTCGGAGCTGAAGGCAACGTACAGCCTGTCGTGCAATCTACGGAGTGTGCAGCGTCTGCTGGCTAGTGTGGACTTCCTCACCTTTGCTAAAATGGACAGGACGTTGCCATTAACCCCTGAGCACAAGGCAGCTCGCCTTGAGTTTGCCGAGCGCATGCTGCTGGCTGCTCAGAAGGAAAAAGTTTGGGAGCTAATTATTTTATCTGATGAAAAAAAAATTAACCTAGACGGACCGGACGGGTACAAGCATTATTGGAGGGACCTGCGTCGACCCCCGCGCCGTTACCTGAGCCGTCAGAACGGCGGCGGCTCGCTCATGGTTTGGGGTGCAATCGGATACGAGGGCAAGTTGGAGCTTGTAGTGCTGGAAGGTCGCCAGGCGTCGCACCACTACATCTGGACGGTGTCGGAGCACATGTTGCCGTTCGCCCACCGAAACTACGGCACCGACTTCGTCTTCATGCAAGACAATGCCTCCATCCACGCTTCCTACGAGACTACGGACTTCTTCAAAGAGTTGGGCGTCACGTTGCTGGCATGGCCCGCACGCTCTCCTGATTTAAATCCAATCGAGAACGTGTGGGCCTTGCTAGCGGACAAGGTGTACAGCCACGGGAAGCAGTACCATTCGGTACCGGAGCTCACAGCCGCCGTCATGAAAGCTTGGGACTCCGTCACTATGAAGGAAATAACAACGCTTCTAGACTCGATGGGTAAGCGGTGCTTCGAGGTAGCCAAGAAGCTTGACGACAAAACGCACAACTAGGTCCACCCTGACCATCACTCACCCCCCATACAAAATCCAATACAATTTGCTGTCCATAACATTTGTCGCGGTGCCAAATTCGCTTATCTCTATGTGAGCCTATAGATGCGCTGCGATTCGCGGTTTCGCGCCACGTCCTATCGATTCGTTAGTCTGATTGGTAGCACATATCTAAATAGCGTCTGCAAATTCCCAGTAGTTGCTGAGATATGGACACCAACGTAGGTGTCCATATATTTCTGTCGTGGAGTGTATCTGTGTACATGCAGTACATGTACTGTAGATGCTGAGGTATAGCAACTGACAGCAACACGCACGCTTGTTCCTATCTTTCCCCTGACAAATCCTGGTTAGCTCCCGTTTCGATTCCAATTTGCTTGTGGATCATCCTACCTGCATCTGCCGAGATCGTGGGATACATGTTGTTGTATGGTGTACCCTCAGCCCTGAACTTTGCATGTTCGACGAATCGAGCTGAACCACGCCAAGGTGGCCCAAGTACTGCGTGCGGCGACACCTCGGTTCAGATACTTTGGAGCATTGGCCTCGTTTACAAGCAAAACAACACGAAGCAAAGCACAACATGCATCCAAGTGTGCAATATCTCCTTTACGCAAGCGGTGCTTTGGATGGGAGGTTCACAAAATGCCGTCTTCAACATGAAACATGGACTTTATCGCCTCGTTACTCGTCCTTACTTAGCTTGCAACCAACGGGGGTCTACCTCCTCTGCCCGTCTCGGAAGCGCTGGAAGAACGCTAGCATCCGGTCGTCGATCTGTGGCGTTACGACGGACAAGGCGCGGACGAAATGCCGCTTTGCTACGTTCAGGGCTGCGCGGTCTTCCTCGACTGCGTGCAAGGCGGCTTCACGACAGAGAGCTTGCAGCTCTGCGCCCGAGAACCGAGCGGTGGCGATGGCCAGCTCCGCCAGGCTCACATCCGCTGCCAACGGTGTCTTCCGCGTGTGGATTTGCAGGATCTGTTCACGCGCAGGAACATCAGGCGGGGCCACGTACAGCGCGCGATCAATGCGGCCAGGTCGCATCAGGGCGGGGTCTAGCAGGTCCGGCCGGTTCGTTGCAGCCACCACCAAGACGCGCTTCAGCGGCTCGAGTCCGTCCAGCTCCGTCAATAGCTGGCTGAGGACGCGGTCCGAGGCGCCACTGCCGCCGCCCGATCCGCGCGTACTGGCCAGCGCATCGATCTCATCGAAAAACACGACCGTCGGTGAGGCAGCGCGAGCCTTGCGGAAGACTTCACGCACTTGCTGCTCGGACTCGCCAACCCACTTGCTGAACAGCTCGGGGCCCTTGACAGCAATGAAGTTCATGCCGCTCTCCGTGGCCAGGGCCTTGGCTGCCAACGTCTTGCTGCAACCAGGAGGCCCATACAGTAGCACGCCCTTCGGTGGCCGAATGCCCATGCGGGTGAACGCCTCTGGATGCTGCAGGGGCCACTCCACCGCCTCACGCAGCGCTTGCTTCAGCGCGTCTTGGCCCCCAATGTCCTTCCACAGCACGCGAGGCACATCCACCGAAATCTCACGCAGTGCGCTGGGCCGAATGCCTCGCATCGCCAGCTTCAGGTCGCCCAACGTCACTTCAAACGCCGGCAGCGAGTCCGAGCTGAACAAAACTGCACCCGAAGCCTTGGAGTTGCTCGCGAACGCGCGGTGCAGTGCTAGCAGTGCGGCTTCTTTGCATAGCGCACTCAGGTCGGCCCCCACGTAGCCGTGCGCACTCGAACTCAGCTCCTGAAGATCTGAGTGTGTGAGCTGGTGCGGTAGGCGGCGCAGGGCCACGCGTAGAATCGCCAGTCGGTCGTTAGCCCTGGGGATGCCGATCTCCACTTCACGGTCGAACCGGCCGGGCCTTCTCACCGCAGGGTCGAGGGCATTCGGTCGGTTCGTCGCCGCCAGCACGACAACTTGTCGTGACGCGCCCAAGCCATCCATCAGCGTGAGCAGCGTCGCCACCAGTCGACGCTCCATGTCCCCCACACGCGAGTCGCGCTTCGGACAGATAGCGTCCAGCTCATCAATGAACACGAGCGACGGTGCCTCACGCGCGGCCTGCGCGAACACAGCCCGCAGATTCGCCTCACTCTCGCCCACAAACTTGCTCACAACCTCCGGGCCATTGATGGTGAACACGCGCGCGTTCAGCTCCCGCGCCAACGTCCTCGCGATCAGCGTCTTGCCCGTTCCAGGCGGCCCATACAACAGAACCCCCTTCGGCGCCGGCAGACCGAATCTCTCAAACGTCTCCGGGTTCGTCAGCGGCTGCTCCACCACCTCGCGGATGGCCTTCAGCTCCTCCTGCAGGCCTCCGATGGCCGAAAACTCTCCGTCGTGTTTGGCTTTCCCGCTCTTCTTCTCCACCGCAGGCTCCTCCTGTTTCTCCCCCCACGCCACCGTCAGCGCCGTCTTGGCTGCAGCCACGCTCACAATGCTCTGATGATCGTCACCGTCTCCGTCGACCTTTTCAACGCGGAAGACCGAGTTTACACCGTGCAGCGGCAGGGAAATGAGAGCACCACAATGCACCAACGCCCCGTCAATCATCGCGGCGATGCAGCGTGTCAGCAACGTGCGCTCCTTGTCCGACAGCTTCTGCTTGTGCGTCGACGCCCTGGACACCAGCCGCAGCTCCACACGCGTGGCTACAGCACTGGACTGGCGCAGAATCTGCACCGTCGCCTTCTCCACTTGCTGCTCGACCACTGCCGCCTCCCACATGCAGCTGAGACCGACGCCGCGCCGCTTGATCTTGTCCATGGGCCACGCCACGCCGCACAGCAGCAACGAGGGCGTGTCATTGACCTTGTCCGACGTATGCAGCGTCACGTACGCGCCCGATTCGAGCCCAAACTGTGCCATATCATTCGGGTTGAAGTACACTTTGGACACGGTGCGGGCCGAGCGAGCGCCCGCGCGCACGAACTGCACGCGCGCCTCCAGCAGCTCCATGGGCTCCCGTGCCATAAGTGACTGGTCTTGGACTGACATGTAATCCCCTAAATAGTGACATTTAGCCATGTGTCATATATCCCCTGTCCAAGCTGATATAGATACATACTGGACCTCTGCTTGCATGAGCAGCTCCTTCACATCAACAACATAAATTATGACTCATAATCACCTTCAGGTAAGCCGTTGTCTGTTACGGCGGACTGAGAGTGCGTGTTGCGACTCACAGCAACATGAACCAAGCTCGCAGGAAGAGCTCGTGGGTGACGACGAACGAGTTGATGTGGATGCGAAGTGGTGGCCACCGACATCGGCGGGTTCTGAAGCAGCTGCAGCTTCCGATGGCTGCAGTGCTGGGCGAATCGAGGGGCCAACTCGGGCGGTTGAAGTCGCCATTATGTGACATAGAGTCGCCTTCGCGCAGCACGAAGAAATCTCCGTCTCCTTCTCCGTCCTCCTCGGGCACTCTCTGTCGTAGAGGGGTGTTGAATCGTGCGGTGCTGTTGTTGCTGCTGCTGTTGAGTGTTGACGCGAGGCTGGAGCACTCGAGGTCGTGGCCAGGCCCTGCTCTCGTGGTGCTGGTGCAGCTGGCCAGCGGCCTCCGCCCCGACTCCAACGCCGCCGACACGAGACTCGTCCACTGCTTGTACGTGCTGGCGTCGGGCGCTCGGAGACGGACTCTCCTCGTGTGCCAGCCGTACTCGAGCGCGAACTCCAGCTTGGCCGCCATCTTCCTCGACACCGGCAGTAGTCGCACTGGGTGGATGCACGGGTCGAGGGGCACGCGGAACTCGCCGCCAAGAAGACGCGACCGACGAACAAGCAGCACAGGCAGCGCGTGGCGGTAGTCCTGGCGATGATACGTCAGCTGCACGGGCGTCTTCGTCCTACACACAGCAATAGACGTTAGACATGGCAAGGAACGCGCGCTGCCTGGAGCCCCACGCACCAGAGAGCATGACAAGCCCGGACTTTGACAGTCCCGGAGAACACGGGCGGCTGTGTCATGCCGAATCCTTTTGTAATGTGGCCGAAGCCTATTGCACCGCCTTGATATCATGTGGTGGAATGCAATGCAATATGGAGAAAAGATCGATGTTGAAGTAAGTGGAGGCTCTGATATTTCGCTTCGAGACTTGGGTCAATTGAATGGCAAGGGAGGTACGGACTGAATAAGATGGCCCACATACATAAGCCATGCACGCGAAATCGACGCAGCCACCCGCTCTGTGCGGAGGACCCACCTCAGTGTGTGGCAGGCAAAGGGCGATCTCGCGTTCCGTCTGCCTCGTACTGTGTCTTATTGGATGGCGTCCGGCACTATCCACACTGTAGCACCCCCACCATAAAGCGGAATCAACCGCCTCCATTGTCCTCACTATCCATTTTCCACGTCCGAGTCAACATGGCACAGCAGACGCCGAGCTTCAGTCGATCTCGAACATCGCAGCGCTCCACGCGCCGACTCGCAGTGCCCGCACTCTCCATGTCGCTCCGCAGTCGGCGCGCGGAGCACCACAGCGTCACGCTCGGCCTGCCGCAGCTTGACCGCTACCACGACCGCGCCGAGAAGGCGTTGACGGAGACCATCTCCGCCTACGGTCAATTGGGGCGAGACGTCGACGCCGCCAGGTGGAAGTGTCTTCGGGCTCGACACGGCGTCCGCCTCTTTCGTGGCCGCTACCCCACGACTGCTGGCCGCACGCCGCTGCTCTGTGTCGGGGCCCTACGCGGCAGCTTTGACGACATCATGGAGGGCGTCTACTGCCAGAGCACGGAGGAGATGCTGCTCATGAACGCCATCAAGTGCCCGCGACTAGCAGAGAGCGCCGTGCTCTACGCCGTGCAGCGCCAAACGCTGTGCGAGCCGTTCGCCTTCACGGGCATCAAGTGGACGACCATCAAGTTGTCGGTCGCGAGCAACCGCGACTTGTGCTACTTCGACAAGATGGGGCTCGTGCGCCAGACGTCGGGGAAGCGCACGGCCTACCACGTCATGCAGTCGGTGGATCTGCCCGAGTACCCGCACAAGGCCATGCACAAGCGGGTGCAGACGTCGCTCTGCTACGTGTTCGAGGAGCTGGAGGACAACCTCGTGGGCGTCTACATGCAGGGCGAGATGGACCACGCCGCGCTGTCCTACTTCTCCACGCCCGCCGTGTCGGACTTGCTACTGGCCGTGACCAACGCGCTGGAGTGCGCGCGGGCCAAGAAACTCGCCGAGATGATGGCGGTGGCGCCTCCTGGACGGTACCGACACCGGCCGTCACGCAGATGCTGCGACGTGTGTCGAGGCAGCGCGTCGTTCTTCGAGAGTCTGCAGGAGTGCGCGGGCTGCAGCTTCAAGTACGTGTGCAAGAAGTGTCGGCTCAAGGAGAACGTGCTCGCGCGCGACTCGAGCTCGAGCGCGCATCTGCTGCGCGCCGAGTTCTGCCGCGTGTGCATCGCCAAGATGGACGCGACCCCCATCGAGCAGCTTCGAGCCGAGGCCGGAGGCTTCAGCGTGCGCACGGCGGACATGAACGCCGCGTTCTGCGAGGTGGACGAGGAGCCCGAGCAAGTGGACGTGCCGGGCAGCGACCGGTCTCTGTCGGCCTTCACGCTCAAGATCTCGGCGCAGCTGCAGGACCTCAGCAGCCGCAGTGACGTCCGCATCTCCAACTTGTCGTCCATGGAGAAGGTGTCGGTCTCCGAGGACGAAGAGGCTGAGGACGCGCTGTTGGGTGAGGGTCGGGACGTGCTCAACTCGATTGGAAAGAAGAGCAACCAACTCGTGCCCGCAGACACGTCGCGCCGCAGCTGGCGCTCCACGGCGTCCACGGCGTCGTCCTCGCACTATTACGACGATGAGGACGCCGAGCAGTACCGGAACTCACTGTTTGCAAGGCTGCTGCAGGTGTCCAACCAGGCGGAGGCCACGTTCCACCTCACGCGAGAGCAGTCGCTCGCCGCGCACTCGG
Source organism: Phytophthora fragariae (assembly GCA_009729435.1). Taxonomy (NCBI): domain Eukaryota; phylum Oomycota; class Peronosporomycetes; order Peronosporales; family Peronosporaceae; genus Phytophthora; species Phytophthora fragariae. The sequence goes on from QQOI01000016.1 coordinate 466,172, forward strand.
TCTTCCAGCGCAACCATCGCTACGCCCAGGGGCCCGACGGACCCGTGTAGTCGCCAATCTAAATATCAAACAATGAACTCAACTCGTGCAGCATTTGAGACGGCGTCAAACAAAATTATACTACCGGTAATCAACCATTTAGAGTTATCGAGATAATCGCGTTTGAAGTTGACCAATCAAATTTCGGACATAAGCGGACATCCAAAATTTCAATCGCAAAATTACTCGTATAAAGCGGAAAACACTCTTATTCGATTGCTTTACACGCGAGGTTTTCGACAATATACAACTCGATAAAATCGAGAAAATATTGCAGCCTCAGCGGTCGAAAATATCTCGAAATTTTGGTCCCAGTAAAATGGAGATATTTTTTTCTGATGAAGAACTTAACTTTCTTCGCAACCAATGGCTCAAAATGAGCGCAAGACACACGTATTTCGAGTGGTATGCCTAAATCGCGATTCGTACTTTGGTTGATTAGTATCATTATGTTTGACGCCGTCTCATTTGGACATTAGGTGACTGAGCTTGTGGTGGTCAGGCACTGCTTATCGGGCTTCTGCACGGAGGCCACACTCAGACGCCGCCTCATTTCCCGATGGCATCAACGCCAGCACAAATCGTAGCGATCCATTGTCGACTCCATCACTGTAATGTGCGTTTGCATGGCGCCAGCCGCTTTACGAGACCGCACGTATGTACGCTGCCTCGGTCTCCCTACCGTTACCAAGATATCTTGGATACTACAGTATCCGATAGTAGGCTACTTGTATTTGTCAGTATGATCCGTGGATCCTATCGCGGAATTGGTACGTGGTTTCTGCCGAAATGTACGGAGTCTCTGAAGAGCATGTTCGAGGGGCACGAACTAAAACCACCTGGCGTCGGTCGGGCGTGGACGGCCATGCTCGTCATTGACAACGCTGCGAGGAGCTCGGTCGTTCTTTGCGGTCGTCTTCCACACAACCGAATTTACCATCTCTCGCTCATGCCGCTGCGCAGTCGTCGAGCTGAACACCCGAGCGTGAATCTGGAGCTGCCGCAGCTTGACCGCTACCACGACCGTGCTGAGCGCGTATTATCCGAGACCATCGCGGCGTATGGGCGATTGGACGGCCCAACCATTGACACGTCTAGGTGGAAGAGTATTCGGGCTCGGAATGGCGTTCGGCTGTTCCGCGCTCGGCAATTGATTCGCGACGGACAGACGCCGCTGCTGTGTGTCGGCACGCTTCGAGGGCGCTTTGACGATATCCTGGAAGGGCTGTACTGTGGCAGCACCGAGGAGATGATACTCATGAACGCCATCAGATGCCCCAAAGTGGTTGACAGCGCAGTGTTGTACGCGGTCGAGACCAATACGATGGAAGATCCGTGCGCCTTCACGGGCCTCAAGTGGGTGACGATGAAGCCGCCCGTGGGGAGCCACCGAGACTTGTGCTACTTCGACAAGATGGGGATGGTGCGTCAGAAATCGGGGAAGCGGATGGCCTACCATGTCATGCAGTCGGTGGATCTACCGGAGTGTCCGCAGAAGGCCAAGCACAAACGCGTGCGCGTGTCGCTCTCGTACGTGTTCGAAGAGCTGGAGAACGACCTCGTGGGCGTCTTCATGCAGGGCGAGATGAACTACGACGCGCAGTCGTTCTTTGCTGTCGTGACCATGTCGGAGGTGGTGCTGGCGGCCACGAAGGCGTTGGAGTGTACGCGGGCGAAGAAGCTCGCGCACATGATCTCGACAAGCCGCCCGGCCGATGCTTCGTCTCAAAAAAGTTGCTACGTTTGCCACGGAAAACGGTCCGTGATCGAAAACTTCGCCAAGTGTGCGAGCTGCAACCAGTTCGTGTGCAAGAAGTGCCGCTTCAAAGAGCGCGTTCTGGCGCGGAACACTTCCGGGTCTCACCTCAAGCGCGCTCGCTTTTGCAGCGTGTGTCTCTCCAAGATGAACTTGTCCTCTCTCAACCAGATTCGGTTCGAAGGCCGTGGATTGACTATTGCAGACCTGAACGCACCGAGAGCCTCACCCGAGGTTACCAGCAGCAACCGGTCCTTGACGGCGTTCGTGCGCAATATCGCGGCCCAGGTTCAAGAGCAAATCAGCTCCAACCACGACACCCGCGCGTCCAACTTGTCCTTCATGGGGCACTTGTCCATGTCGGACGACGGGAGCGTCGAGATACTGAACGAAAGCGACGACGAGTTCTATGCAAACCGCATCAAGACGGGTGATTTTTCCAACGTGTTGGCGCACACACCTCCGCGCAGTCTGTGCTCCACCACATCCACGTCCTCGCTGCTCAGCCGCGACTGGGAGGAGGGCAACTACCGGTACTCAGGAAATCAACCTTTCCATTAAATAACTAAATGCATTACTATAGAACTAAAATGAAAATGTTGACATTACGACTGCATGTCTATGCACCCGTTCCCCAAAAATCTGGATTTTATCCGTTCATCTCGATTTTTCTCGCATGCTGTCTTCAAGTTGTAGGATCCAAAGTTTTATCCCACATTTTAGTTTTCGCGTAAGAGACCAAGAAGCGAAGAGCTACAGTCCGTAACTCAAGGCCATGTCATCCCCCACTGCGTCCTCCTCGTCGCCCGCCGCCGAGAAGATGAAGATCACGATCAAGAGCGAGACGAGCGCGTTCTCGCTGGAGACGTCTCCGTCCGAGAGCGTGGCGGGCGTCAAGGCCGCGTACCAGGAGAGCGGCGGGTCGTCGGCCGCCAACTTCATCCTGCTGCTGCACAAGGGAAAGGAGCTGCCCGACGAGAAGACGCTGGCGCAGCTGGGCATCACGGACGGAGACGTGCTGGTGCACATCGAGGCGGCCCACCAGCCCTTCCACCCGCTCAACTACAAGCTGCTGGCCGAGAGCATCAAGACGCGCAGGAAGCACGAGGACTCAAACCTGCAGATGCTCAAGGAGGACAACAACATCTGGGCCGCTGGCGCCGACGGCACCGTGCACCGCCTGGGCATGGAGAAGAGCATCGTCTCGCGCTCGCTGAACGGCAGCCTGCCGCCGCACTTCGCCCAGAAGAAGGCGGGCGCCGGCCGCGCCTTCTTCAACCAGCTCTCGGTGCGCGTGAACGGCTGCAGCTACCACGTGCTGCCCAGCATGGAGGGCCGCTGGAACGGAGAGCTCACGACCGTCCCGGAGCAGGACGAGGGCAGCCAGGTGTGCTCGCACGACCTCGTGTTCCGCGACGACGAGGGCGTGTGGAGCCAGCGCCAGTCGAGGACGACGATGAGCGGCCTCACCTCCATGCAGCACATGTGGATCCGGCCCGTGTCCGACGGCATCCTCAAGATCGAGACGGACGACCCGACGCTGCGCGGATCGGACATCACCATGCAGGAGCTCGGCACCAATGTCATTATCGTCACGGCCACGTCCAAGCGCTCAGGTACGGAGAGGAGTACTGTAGCTCTGTTTGATGCACTGGGTTGCTGACTGATTATTTGTTGGTGGTGGTGGTGGTTGTTGTAGGCCGCCCGCTGATGGTGGAGACGATCACAGGCATCGACAGCTCGAGGCGTCTGCGCACGATCCAGCGCTTCGACGAGTCGGGCGCGTTCCGCTCGGTGTACGTCATGAACGAGGTCAGGGTCGTGGACGCCGTGTCTGGCGCCATGGAGAAGTACGACAACGTCTTCTGAGGACGTTGGCGCGATAGTCTGGCGCAGGTGACAGGAAAATGCATGCAAAACAAGCGAAGCGCACCAAGTTGGCAGAGACTCAAAAGGGTGAAAAAGCTAATTGAAAGGCAACGGGTTGCGCTTCACAGGGACACGCTTGTTTATCGTCACTCGCCACCTACCTATTTTAAAATACCAGTCTCTTTTGACATTATTCACTGCTGCTGGTGCACTGCACTGACTGATTGGTCTACCTACGCTTTGCCGTCTAGAATATCCCACGATGCGCGCTCGAACCACAGCGTCACGGGCCGTGGCGCAGCGTTCACAATTTCCGCCACGTTACTGGGCGTCATCCCCGATATGATGTGAGTGGCGTTGACACGCACCAAGACATCGCCGGGGAGGACCTTGCCGCTCAACTCAACCTCGCCAGGTCGTCCGACCTCGTCTGGCACAAAGGACGTGACTGCGATCAGGGTGCCCTGCACACCTAGAGTGAGGTACAACCGGCGACGGGAAACCTGTACCGTGGCGACACTAACATTCGAATTGATTTGCCCAGAGGGTGTCGCTGCGAGATCCTGACGCGTCGTCATCGATGTCTGCTCCATGTTGAAATCGGTTGGAGAAAGGAACGACATTGAGTGGGAAGCGCTCTCCGCGGCGTGCTCGACAGTTGTGGGACTCTTGTCTGCTGATGCTGAATTCGGTGTCAGGAATGACGTTGACGAAGCCTCGGATGTCTTGGTTAGTGATGTGTCACTTGGCGACAGGAACGACGAAGCACCATCCGGCGTCAGGAATGATGTTGACTGAGTCGTGGGAGACTTGGGGTTCTTGGTTGCAGATGTGTCACTCGGCGACAGGAACGACGAAGAGCCATTCCACACGCGCTGGGCCGCCATGGGGTCTCTCTCGGCTAGCGCTGCAATTGCCTCGACATCACGATCGGTCATCGTGTTTGTACCTGCAGTGGCAGCAGGAGCAATCGAAGAGGTTGATGCTGAAGTCTGTGCACGGGCACTCTCGCGTGAAGTGATTTCAGCCGGGTTTCGTTCGTTTGAAGATTCATCGTTGGGAGATGCGTCCGGCTGGTTTCTCGTAGGCTCGGACGACGCTGTCCTCCGTTCTGGTTCGTCACTTGTTCTTGCGTTCGCAATTGGCGCTGAATTTGTTCGTGGCGCTGTGCGAGGCTCACTCGAAGAAATCGTGTTTGATCCAGACGTTGAGTTGCGTTGGGCCTGCAACTGCTGCACTTGGTGGTAGAGTGTCGAGCCCGTGGTGCGTTGTCTTTGATTGCGCCCGGTGTAGTACTCAACCCGAGACGCAGGCGCCGAAGTTTGCGGAGCGGGCATAGCCATTGACCTTACATGTTGCGGTGGAGCAATCGAAAAACCCGCTGACGCTCTCATGGCAGCGGCGTCGACAAACCTCTGGAAGTACTGCTGGGTGTGAGCCATTAACCCCGGGTTTGGCACCGGGTTTCCAGGCCCCGCCACACCCATGGGCACGTAGCCCCCTTGCCTCCCTGCAACGCTCTGGAGCAGACTCCGTTGAAGCGCCTCTTTCTCTGACATGGCTGCACGCAGCGGTTGACTCCACTGAGGAAGAGGAGGAGGTGGAGCTGAAGTCGAATTTCCAAACGCCGGCGGCGGGACAAGGAACGACGACGGCGTCACAGTCGCCGGTGCCGGAGGCTGCTGCGTCTGCGCCGCTGGCGTCGTCGCCTGCTCCGCTTCTCCGCGCGTCTGGTGCGGCCGGTAGAACGTGAGTGTAATGGGTCGCTTGGGCTTCTTGATCATCTCGGCGAGGTCCCTGCTGGGCAGTCCGAGCACGCGCGTGTGGTTCACGGCCAGGATCATGTCTCCGACCTGCACGTGGCCCGTGCTCTCCATCTCCCCTTGGCCGCCGTCCTCCGTCTTGAGCATCTCCTTGATGAACGTCTCGTTCCTCTCGTTCGTGTAGATGGAGGCGTAGAGTCGCTGGCCCCACAGCTGCACGCGGCGCACGTTGGGCACCGAGCAGTCCACGACGTCGTCCCTCTTGCGCTTGAGGCTGTGCAGCCTCATGGCGTTGAAATACGCGTCCAGCGGCTCGTTCCGGGCCCCATTGGAGGCCTGCGGGTTCTCCTTGGCGTGTTTCTTGGCCTCCTGCGCGTCCCGCAGCACCTCGTCGGCCGAGAAGAGGTCCACGTCGCCGTCGTCGAAGCTCACCTTGTAGAAGAGGCCCCCTGAGACCCAGTAGCAGCCCACCACGGAGCCCCAGAAGGCGCGCGCGCCGAAGCTCTTGCGCACGCGCACGCCGAAGAGCAGGTCCTGCTCCACGCCCACCACTGCGGCCTGTTAAAAGTAAGTACCAGAGAATTAGCCTACGAATTAAGGGGTGAGCGGGTGTGTATTGGGGGCAAGGCACACGCACCGGACAGGGCGCCTCGGTCTGCGCCTCGGCGTCGACCATCCTATCCTGGGCGGAGGAATTATGATAAACCGGCGGGAAAGTGACCTAGCGGTTGGCGGGAAGTTATTGGAATTCTTTAAAGGGTTGTGATTCGCTGAAAAGAAGGGATGTGGTGTGAGAGTGGTGTGGTGGATGGGGAGCGTTTTGATTGGAGGAGGAAGTTGAAGTGAGTTTAGTCGCTGTTGAAGTGAGTGATACCGTGGGGTTATAAGTTAGATGTTGAGGGTGGCGATGCTGCACGCGCGGCGTCCGTTGGGGGGAACTTGCTGCTTGAAGTGTGAGAGCGCCAGCTTGGCCGGCGGGTCGGCGCATGTTTCGGGCTTGGTATCGCTGCTGCGGGTGGACTCGGGCGATGATTTGTCGGAGTCTGCGGGCGTGAGGCCTTGGACAGCGTCACGTTGAATGCGGCGGCGCTGCGCTTGGGGCCGACGTTGTTGTTGCCTTCATCAGACTCGCCGAAGCTTTCGTCCACCGATGGCTCGCAGTCCGTCGACTCGACGAGCACTGACACTTCCATCTCGGCCTCACTGTCCGCTGTCGAAGGCGAGTCAACCTGGTTCGAGAACTCCGACTCCAACTTCAAGGTGTGCAGGTCGAGCTCTGTGTAAGGCACAACAAGACACAGGTGTTAGTGGATCAATCGTTGCAATAGCTAGAGCACAAGCAGGTTCTTACCGTGCTCCATGTTAGAGTCGTCACTGTCGGCAGCCGTGTCTTTGGTCGGTACCTCCTCGATCTCCTCAACGTTCGCCAGCAAAGGCTGCTCAACGTCATCTTCCGCATCAGTACTCATAACCACACGTCTCTCCGCCGAGATGGCGTCTGCGCTTGACGAGACACGGCGTTCTGCGGAGACGGCGTTGTCCAGGTTGGACGCGTAGCTGCGAAGGAACTTGCTCAGGTTGTTTGATCGCGCATTGGCAGTGATTTCAGCCTCCTTCGCCAACTCACTGGCCAAGAGCACGGGAGCAACGGTTGCATCACGTCCATCGCGTGCGTCTCGCCGGCGAGTTCTGGTCGACTGCGCGGTCTCCGCAGTCTCGGTACGTTGCTTCTTCGTTGCTTCCTTCTCGCATTCGTCCTCGCTTGCCACCTTCATGCGCGACTCGAACCTGCTGCAGAGACTCTGGACCATTTGGCGTGAGCGCAGCTCCTTCAAAGCGCTTCGGATTGAAGACTTCATGGGCCCAACGGGTGAGCGGATCTGGATAGAGGACATGTCTGGAAGTGCCAGCTTGAGACGGCGTTCAGGCTTTTGGACGACGATCTCAACACCGTCAGCATCCAGCTCCTCTTGCTTCTTAGAATAATCCTTCAGCAGTGACAGTCGACCACCCAGCCAACGTCGGGCAGCAAACCCCGCCACTGCCACGGCGACGAGTAGTAGCAGCACAATGAAAACTGCCATCGCTGAGAGTTGGGTGTTTAAAACTTGACCGGACGCACTTGCCTTGATTCTTGGCTTCAAGTGGAGTTATCTCCGACGCTGCGTATTTTTGAATGACTGCAGAGTCAGCTAGGAGATCCTGGCAGGATCCACAAAGGCTCCGACCAAAGCCCACAACAGCACTCACAACCAATGCCGCCAATACTTAGTCGTAGTGGGGCTTATTTTGGCTTTGCTGGCTTGCTGGTACGTCACCATCATACTCGAAGTCTTATGCGCCGGCGCTCCCGCTATAAATGAACAGCGCAATGATGACAGGCTAAAGCTGCCGGACACGCGAGCGTTGACACTCGAGAAGGATAAGGTTTTCCACTCAAATCTTCCAGTTTAGCGAACGCGCGCAGCAGATTATTGTGGTGATGGAATCCGGTCGACTGCTTGATTAGCTTCGGTACTTTGCGGAATGAGGTAACCATTCGGCGAGGCGGGCTCCTGTATGCTCCCATCTTGGCTTGGTAGGGATTCGGATACCGCAGCGTTGGCCGCTTCGTCGTGTATCGTTGAGTCGAGCGACTGCAATTGCAGCATTACTTCCATCGAAAGCGGCTGCTGGACTCGGTCGAAGCGTTCGCTTCGCGTAGAATTTGCACTTGATCTAGCAGAATTACTGCGAATTGATGGGCTCTTGGCTGACCCGCCAAAGTGCTGGAGAGCTGCCATAGCAGCTTGCTTCAGCTTTCGCCCTTCAATATTCAGGTTCATATCGCTGGAGTGCTTAAACTTGGACAGCGTTGAGAGGTCCTCCCCTGAAAGACTGCGGATAGAGTGACACATGCACACAATAAGTTAGCGTCGTTAGGATCTAAGAAAGCACAACTAAAAGCGAACCTCCATGATCGACGTAGGATATCTTCCACGAGCACATATCGATCCATTTTCTTCAGAATCCTCTTGAAACTTTTGTTATGCAGCCACGCCGCATAGCACTTCTCACACGAATCTGGCTGACCGGGTCGTTCACGATGCACAATCTCATTCTGGCAGTCGTGCGAAAACAGCATCACCCTACGCACACAAGACGCCACATTAGAATAAAAAACACCTCACAATCAACCCCCAAGCACCACTCACTTGTCCGAGCGGAGATCCCGCACCACATTCACGCGATACGACCCCACATAATACTTCGCAAACGCATGGACCAGCTCCATGTGCTCACGGTAGAAGGCGTCCGGCACGATGCCTGGACAGCGCCACCCAGTCGTGGGCAAGTGGACCAACTGAACAGGCTCATTCGCCACTCTATCGTCTCTGGCCTCCGCAGTCAATTCCTCCTCTTCTGCCTCTTCACTGCTAGCAACTCTGGGTCTCTTTGTGACGCTACGTCGAGCCTCAATCTCCATCTCGATCTCGCGTCTGTGCTCCAGTCGTCTCTGCAGCTCCTCTGGCGTCTCTGTAGCCATCTCCTGGGCTCCTCTATGGGCCACCACGCGGCTCTTGTGCATCACCCACGCGGCCTCCTGGAATCTGCCGTTCATCTTGACCTTAAAACCCTTTGGGTCATTGGGTTTGCGTCCTCTACGCGTTCTACAGCACCGAAAACAGCGGAATATTGGTAAAATTGGACAGTTTTAGGCCTAAAAAGACGCTAAAATGCTACAAACCGCTCGTAATGCTCCGCGCAAGTGCGACACAGGACCCACTCGCCATTCTCCTCGTCCAATTCCTTGATCTCCGGGTCCTGGCGCACGCTCTCGGGCCACTCAGAGCGGCGACGGCGAGCCTCATACGGCCCCAGCATGTCAACGCACGATGTCAGTAACGCCACCCCTCGCGATAGTGTCATATGGCTACACCCGTTGAAATAGATATAGATACATGTACAGGTGAAGTTGAAGTTTTGGTTCTCGATGCTATTTGGTTCTATAGGCCACGGATGGCTATTTGCCGGGTGTTTTACTCGTCTTCCAAGTCGAGGGGGTAGCAGCGAAGAGGGAGGTTGCGCTGTCTGCGATAAACCGGTTGTGGTCCTTCGTGTGCTTGATGAGAGCGCGCCACGCTCGACTTTGCTTGAGTAGGTTGGAGTTGCCAACGATCCACAGACTGCTCTTCGCGCGGGTAATGGCGACGTTCATGCGTCGTTCGTCAGCCCAGAAAGCGTCGAGGACGTCCTCCTCGTCGTTGCCGTGGCTCTTCCTCTTCTTCTTCCTGCGGCCGCCGTGGCTGGTGCGGACGCACGAGTAGATGATGATCTCCTTCTCCCGGCCTTGGAAGCCGTCCACGGTGTTCACTTCAATGCCGAGGGGGCGATCGAACTCAGATTCAAGCTTTCCGATCGCACCGCGCACCTCGTAGATCTGCTGCTTGTACGGCGCGATGACGCCAATGCGCTTCTTCCACTCGATGTGTGGGAACTTCTTGAGCAAACGCCGTAGGAGCTGCACCACAGTTTCGACCTCGCTCATGTTCCGAAGCGACGTGGACCCGCTCACTTGGCTTTGAGCTCCCTGTACATCCAAGAACAGCAATGGCTTGAACGCGCGGTCACGGTGATAGTCCTGTGCAGTCCAGTTGCGCATGTTGTCATCTTGCACCAGCCGCCCGCCATAGAAGTGTGCTGACGGGAACTCTGCGATGTCAGGATGCATACGATACTGCTGCGTCAGCAGCAACACCGGTGACTTATTCTCTACTAGCCGTTGCTGCAGGCTCCGGTCGTATCTCATGGACACAAGCTTCTTAGAGATAACTGTAGCTGGTAGCTGGCGGTGGTCACCAACCAGTACAACTCGATGCGGTCGGAACTTGAACGGGATAAGGGTGCTTGCCTCCACAGCTTGAGCAGCTTCGTCAATGATTAGAGCATCAAAGTCTTGCGCGAACTCGCACATCGCCACGGAGCCCGCTCCACTAAGGGTGCAGAACACAATCTGCGCGTTCTTGATGATCGCTTGGCGTGCCTGCTTCACGGTCGGGAATGTACTGCGGTGTTTCGTAACCAGACTTTCCAGAAGTACTTCTTCCACTTCGCGGGCGTACTTGCGCAGCTTCTTGCGATTCTTCTTACTTTCGCTAGCTTCTCGCGCTGCAGCAAAGCTCGATAACTGCTGGCTGCTCTCGGGGCGACCCACACGCACGATACGTGGGCGATAGGATTCACCTTTCTCTCCGTTATAAAGTCCTTCACTCAGGACCCGGACGACCAGCTCGTCCACGGCTGCGTTACTCGGTGCGCAAACAAGGACACGAATCGAGGTTTCAGCCACAGTTTTTGACACAGCCGAAGTTCGCGCGCTTTGAAGTGATGCACCCACACGAATACGGGCGGTGCCCTTTGCCTTCTGCAGTGTGGAGATCCCAGCACCATCCAGTAACGCAGAAAGTAGCCCCAAAATCGTCTTAGTTTTACCTGTTCCTGGCTGCAACCACATAATAAACGGATTATGGGTCAGCTCATGTAAACTGCACCCATCTTACAAAGGTAGTGCAGCGTACCGGCCCTTGGATAATGACTCTACTGTCCTCGCCTAAACACCCGAGAATTGCTTGCATCTGCGACTCATTGTAGTGCTTTTGCAGGTATTTCAGCAAGCGTGGAGAAAGTATCGAGGAAGATGCCGCAGATTTCTTGCATGCCTCTGTTTTGCTCGAAGGCACTAGCTGACCGCAAAGTAACGCCTGCTTGAGATCGTTGGGGAGGAACGATATTGACTTGATTGCCTGGAATTCACGTGCACTTGTGGTTGTGTTGTGCACTTGCTGCAGTGTCCAGCGCCAATTGGGCGCGCGCTGGTTTGAGAGACACAGCTCCGTCAACACACTGAAGTTCTCGACTGCATCATCGCGGTCTCGCTTCTGAGCACGAATGAGCACGCAGATCTGACCACTATCCCCTGAGCCACCGCTCCCACCCTTACCTCCAGCACTGCTCTTTCCACCTACAGCGACGACTGAGTCGCACAGGACCACACCAAAAACACACATCTCATAGTTCTTCCAGCGAGGCGAGCGTACCAAAACCAGATCACCACTCATAAAGTCCGACGAACTCTTTTTGCCGAGCGCAGAGGCATCAAACGTGAGAATATAATCGTTGCTGTTGGACGTGTTTCCGGTAAATCCACTTTCTGAGAAGATAGCACCAAAGCTTAGACCCAACGACGACGTAGACGGCCCCTGAACTCCACAAGGAGATACTGAAGAGAGTGGCAATTGTCGCGTTGGTCCTGAACCTCCACCTTTTCTGTCTGTGGTGTTGCTTACCGATGCCACCAGCTCTTCCATAATACCCTCGAGCTGAACATCGCAATAGTCCTCGATGGATGAATGTTGAGCAGGCAGTTTCCCTCCAGCGTATTGTTGGAGGTGTATCCTCTTCTGCTCGGATGCACGAACATTTCTCGGCGACATGTCCAACAAAAAATCGTAAAAGTCATTGAGAGCTGGCCAGAGTAAGGAGCTCTTGACACTGGGCGCTTTTTTGGTGGCTGTCAACGACGACGGGGTTTTCCGTTTCTTGGTGGTCGTTTTTACTGGCAGTGAAGGTGACGACATCGAAGTTGGCGCAGCACTGGATTTGTGGAGACTGCCACCATTTTTAACAGGGCTGCCTGACGCAGATGATGATTGTTTCTGGTTCGCCCGGCGTGGATCACCCCCAGCAGCCTTTAGAGCAGCTTCCAATACATTGCCGTTTGATGCTTCATCAGAATCGCTTGCTTCCTCCTCTTCGCTTTCCGACTCGGAATCGGATTCTGACTCTGACGACGATGAGGCAATCAGCTCCCGTCGTTTTACACGATTCACGACCACGGCTTCGTCATCATCGTCCTCGTCATCCTCAGAATTGCTGGGAGCTGTTGTCCGCTCAAGAATCTCGCTGTTCGCTGGCGTGGGAGGTTTGAGTGAGTCGTCAAGCTCGTCAACGACTGACAAATTGGCGACAGTTGGGATCGATGCTGTCGGCGCAGAGGCAGCTCCTTTTCCCGATAACATAGTATTGCCATCAAGTTCAGCATCGTCAGCTTCGTCTTCAAAGGCTTCAGGGTCGTCCTCACGGCGGACCTTGTACTCATTGTAGTTTCCGCTGTCGATTGTCGACGTTCGTGGAGCAGCTCCACTTTCTTCCGTGACTGCCTCGTCGTCCTCTCCGTCCTCCTCCATCTCATTTCCTTCTCCGTCAACGTCAGACATATCGGCATCCGATATGTCACCATCATCGCTTCCAGTTGGATCAGTTGGAAAATGCTCAGCAGTGTCCTCATTCACATAGAACCGTTTTCTCTGCGGTGATGGAGGTTCATCCACGTGACCTGCAGGCTCGGCTACTACAGGTTCCGTACTTGAGCGACTATCTTCGCAACTGGGCGTACCCAGAGTAGACGATGGCGTAGTCGACGCGTGCTGGTGCGACGAGACCGCAGTTGGCAGCTCTGAAGAACCCTGCGTGGGTAGCAGTTTCGTGGTGAGCACTTTCTTGTCCTCGATGTTGTCATCGTGTTCACGAGGCTCGCCTTCTTCATAGTTACAAGCAGATACATCTGCTTCGTTTCGTTGCTCTGAATGCGTACCAACGCTCGCACTTGAATGTTTATCCCTGGGACGCCCCTGATGCTGGTCATCCCCTAAGGAAGACACCGTGTGCTTCCTTTTCTGATCGCTGCCGCACCTCGCTAAGTCAAGGTATCGAGCGGTAGGAGCAGCGGTTGAGGTCTCCGATGGGGTTGCCCTTGGTGATCCTGCTAGGTCAGTCTTGACCCCAGGAGAATTGGAGTACTCAGGGAAACAGTTTTGCTGCCTATGGACGGCGGTCTCTTTCTGCGTCGGCGACGTGGCAGCAGCTTGAAGGAGTTCGTTGGACCGCCTGAGCAGTTCATTTTCTCGTTTCAAACGTTCCATCTCCTCCAAAACGTCAGGAGCCACCACTATAGCCGGCACTGCTTGCTCTGTTTGCGTCAGCTGCTGCGATTGAGTTGTAATAGGAACCTCTGTGGGTTGCGCGTGCGTCTGAAGTTCTACAGGTGGCGACTTCACTGGGACCGGGGAGGCGACCGGCGCCTGAGCGCTCACTGCGGCTAGCGTGTTATTAGCAGTCACGGTCTCACTCGAAGGTGGCTGCTGTGGAGGCGCCAACTTCCGCTCCACTTCTTCCAGAGCCATAGCAAACATAAGGTCTTCTTCCATGTCGTCAACAATGAACTCGTTGTGCCCTGGGCTAGACGGTGGCTCAGTAGTGGCTGAGACAGGAGCTGCATTCACCGGAATTTGGCTAGTGTGCAGTGTACTCGATGTGCCTGCATGAGTGGTCAGGCCTTGGGTAGCAGGTGCTGGTTGGGCCATATTAGACACCACCGAAGGCTTGACCGACGCCTGCATTTGCTCGACACTAGCCAATGTCATCGGAGCTGTAGTGACACCCACAGGAACAGGAATTGCTGCAATAGGAGCAGACACAGAAACTGCCACAGCAGGAGCAGCAGTGGCAGTGGGCTTTGCCTCTCGATGCAGCGTCTGGATGCGCGACTCCACGCGCTCTTTCTGCTCACGCTCCAGCTGCAGCTTCACCTCGGCCAGCGTCATCTTCGACGCAGCCCGCGTCGTCCTCTTCACCGGCGCCTTCTGCTCCCCCGCCGTCCTCTTTGCTGCAGCCGTCGCCTTCTTCGTCGTCGCTGCTGCTTTTTTCACTGGCGTCGTCTTCTTTGCAGCTGGTGCTGCATTGGCATTGGCCTTGGCCTTCGCTCTGGCCCTCGTGAGCTTGACGTCCTCCGTGATGTCCTCCACCTGCGCCGGGCCCGCAGCAGCGACAGTGGTGTCGGCCAGCCGCTTCTTGAACTCGCGCATCCCCACCTCCACGCTCACGAACTCGCTCTTGTCGCGGCGCGGCTTCTTGCGCAGCGTAGCACCAGCCACCGCCTTTCGCTTCTTGGCCGCCGCGTCCATCACTCACCCACCCAGTGGCGGTTGCAGTGATCTATTGCTGCAGGTGACGCGCGCGTATTTCAGCCAACCATCGCCACGCACATCCTTTATTTTCCACCAATCTTGCTCCTGTAAAATGTATCCATCTCTGATTGGTGAAGCCATGTCTCTTTCGTCACCCTTTTAAGCGCAGCGCGCTTAGTGAGCACCCTTGAGTATAGTGAAGCCCTGTCAAACGCCACATTTAAGCGCGCGCTGCAGATCCGAGCCGTGGCCTGCGGCCCGCCAGTCTTTTCGGGCGCCCGCCTCTCAGTCAGGAAGGAATCCTAGTCGAAGCAGCAAGCAGCATGTCCGAGGTCGAGAAGAAGGAGGAGACGACGCCCAAGGTGGAGGCCGAGGAGGCCGACGCCGCCAAGGACCCGGAGTCCGAGGAGCCGCAGGCCTACTTCGAGCCCGTGGTGAAGCTCGACGAGGTGGAGGTCACGACCGGCGAGGAGGAGGAGGAGGTCGTCTTCAAGCAGCGCGCCAAGGCCTTCTGCTACCGCGAGTCGCTGCTGGACAAGGGCACGGGCAAGAAGTCGTGGTGCGAGCGCGGCGTGGGCGACGTGCGCTTCCTCAAGCACAAGGAGCACCAGAAGGTGCGCATGCTCATGCGCCAGGAGAAGACGCACAAGATCCTGATCAACCACCTGGTCGAGTCGCGCACGGAGCTCACGCCCAACATGGGCAGCGACCGCGCCTGGGTCTTTAGTTGCTACGACTTCGCCGAGGGCGTCGTGGAGACGCAGGTCTTCGCGCTGCGCTTCGGCAACGCCGAGAACGCGCAGAAGTTTAAGGACGCGCACGACGCCGCCAAGGCCAACAACAAGAAGCTCGAGGAGGGCGCCGACGCCGCCGACACCTCGGCGGGTGACGACGCGGCCAAGGCGCTCGAGTCGCTGGACGTCAAGAAGGAGGAATAGACACGACGGTCGAGTTCAAGCAGGGGCAGGGCAGGACGAGCACGGACTTGTACCGGTTTCCGACGGTGGGATACCGGTTTTACCTGCTGAGGTCGGTTCTTAATCAGTTTTTTTTCATTTACTACACTTTTCAGACCATATACGTTTCTCGTCGTGTTCGCGTTTCTATCTACTGCAGCGTGTTGGTGTTGGATTATGGCAGGAGGCGGTCGATGGAGCCATCGGTGACGTTGGCGCAGCTGACGGCGGTGGTGGGCGGCGCCGAGCGGTTGTAGACTGACACGCCTACGATGATGAGCGAGAAGCCCACGAAGTAGAGACTGCTGAGCTCCTCGTTGAAGAGGTACTTGGCTGCGACGACGGCGAAGAAGTCGGACGTGAGCAGCGACAAGTTGAAGACGGCGGCGTCGCCCGTGGTGAGGAAGATCTGCACGTTGTCAGGGGTTAAGACTCAAGAGATGACAATAGGAGAGAACGTGCAGTGCGTACGCACCGACGTCGAAGTGTACATGATGAACAGTGTGACGATGTAGCCGAGCAGACATAGCGTACTGGGCCAAGTCCTGCCGATCATCAAGCACATCGTTAGTGAGGTAGGCGCACCATCCGCTCTTCGACTACTGCGATCGTACCAGTCCACAGCACGGACGACGTCTCCTTCAAAGTACGCAGCCTGCAGTGAGCTAATGAGGAAGCCGAACACGCCGACTAAGCCGAGGAACTCCATCTGCAGCAATAAAACCAGTTAGTACAACCCGCAAGGCTTCCTCACACCCCACACAGCATCCAGCTACGCACGCGACGGTTCTCCTTCTTGACTAGATACTCCTGTCCGACATTCGAGCAGGCGTAGACAGCGCTGCCAAACAGACAGAGGAAGTCTCCATACAATGCAGAGACATCCCACGAGGCCTTCAGCATGGTCTCCTGGTCTCGAATCACGTCCGAGATCACCAGCACACTGATCCCAACGAGGCAAAACAGCACCGCGACAAAGTGCGAGCGCGTGTACTTGGCTCTCAGGAACACGCTCGACAGCAACATGACCACTGGAATAGTGAAGCAGTCCAGCAGCATGACGCTCGAGATCGAAGTGTACTTATACGCGCAGACCACCAGAAAGTTCCCCTCCACATCCGCGAAAGCCAGAATCAGATACTGCCACCACGGAATCTCCAATTTGTAGCCCCGTTGGCGGCGGAACCGCATGATGGGGTCCACCAAGTACACGCATAGCAGCAGATAGTTGCCGGCACTCTGCGTCACTGGGATCTGGATCTGCAGTGCATAATGTGTCAGTCTTTGCTATCCGCTGGACTCGTCGCCAATGTATCAACGTTGAATATCTCGACCAATACGCACCTGGAAGGAGCCGTTCAAAAGCTGGGAGAAGACGCCCGTGCAGGCGATGAGAACCGAGATGAACTGGCCCAGGATCAGCACTCGGTTTCTCTCATACACGGCGGAGCACGAGGTACCCATGCCATTAGGCGCCATTGGTTTTGGTGGAAATGCTAGACAGTGGAAAATTGGCAGTTCCCGATTAAGTTGACAAAACAGCTTGCAAAATAGACAGAAATTATACATTAGCAACTTAATGAAAGCCCAATCAAAAGGTGTATCGAGACGGTCGCCAGGAACAGACTCACGCTCAAAAGCAGCAGCGTGTCGCTAGTGCTATCCCAGCGTATCAAGTATCCATAGTACACGCGTAGTTGCGTCACCGCTTCGTCGCTGGAGACCAGCAGGTCAAACGGGCATTCCAGTGGAACTTCCACGCCCGGCGCGAACAATTCGAGGTCTTTGACTTACGTGAGCCGCGTGCGTCTGAAAACTGGTGAACGGGAATCGCGTGAACGAGTTGCGGTCCGACCCCTCCAAAACCGAGCATCCTGTAAACGACTGCGCAGTAGATAAATTGCGTCGTTACGTGGCTCGGTGGATCTCTTTAACACGCCCTGCACCAATGGACTTTTGTTGATGTTGTCGACCTTCCAGCGTAATCTATGATGAGCTGGGAGGTGTGACCAAATCCTTTAGCTTCAGTCCACGCAGCATCGTTACCAAGACCACAAAGGCCTCGGCCGAGATGACCACGTGCCACAGATCAACACCAAAGACTATTACATGTACATGGAGGCGGTGCAGCAGTCAAAGCGGCTAGAACTTGCTTGCCCGCAATCTCCATGATATATATGGCCCCGAGCGAGTGTTGAGAGTTTACCCACGAGGACGAACTGCTACGGAGCACCACTTTACACTACCCCACTATCGCTATCAGCATCGTAGCCAAACTTCGCCCAATAATAATACATGTACAGTCACGTTGCCCGCTTAGCATTCACCACTGCACCTTGATCGAGCTAACGAAGATGTACATTTCTCCCGCCTCCTGTCAAGCTAGAGTCAGCCCTGACAACGTCCTTCCGTTACCGACGGTCCTGCCGATGTGGCATCACGCGCATCGTATGGTCACAAGCTTTACACCTGCCAGCAACGTTCATAAATGGTTGTGCACGTGCCAACGGAGACTTGGAGGTCGCCTGCTTCTACGTGAGACCGCGTGTCTGAACCTCACTCAAAATGACGCCCTCGTTGAGAAAGATGTGGACGAACCACCTGGTCCTCGAGCACTATCAGTACAAGGCGTGCAAGGATCGCCATGAGTCGCAATGGTCAAGGAGGTCGGCAACATCATCGTCTGCTATGCCGACTCACAACACTATTGGCCGTCCACCCGCCCCTTTCAACTGAAAGAACCCCATGTCGCTGCATAACCGTCGAGCGGAGCACCCGACTGTGAACCTGGAGCTGCAACAACTTGAGCACTACCACGACAATGCCGAGGAAGCCTTATCAGAGACCATATCGGCGTACGGGAAGCTGGACGGCAAAGTCGACACCACGCGATGGAAAAGTATTCGGGCTCGGAATGGCGTTCGGCTGTTCCGCGCTCGGCAATTGATTCGCGATGGACAGACGCCGCTGCTGTGTGTCGGCACGCTTCGAGGGCGCTTTGACGATATCCTGGAAGGATTGTACTGTGACAGCACGGAGGAGATGCTGCTCATGAATGCTGTCAATTGCCCAAGATTAACCGACAGCGCCGTGCTGTACGCGGTGCAAAAGAACACGATGCTGGACGCCTACGCGTTCACGGGCATCAAGTGGGCGACAATCAAGTTACCCATGTCGAGCCACCGCGACTTGTGTTACTTCGACAAGATGGGGATGGTGCAGCCAGCAGTCAGGGAAGCGGATGGCCTACCATACCATGCAGTCTGTGGATCTACCGGAGTGTCCGCAGAAGGTCAAGCACAAACGCGTGCACGTCTCACTCTCATACGTGTTTGAGGAGCTTCGGGACGACCTCGTCGGTGTCTACATGCAAGGTGAAATGAACTACGCTACGCTGTCGTACTTTGCTGTCCAGGCGATGTCAGAGGTGCTGCTGGCGGTAGCCAATTCGCTGGAGTGTGCTCGCGCGAAGAAGCTTGCTCACATGATGTTGGCGAGCCGACCTGGCAGCTCGTCGCGGAAGAGCTGCTATGTTTGCCACGCGAAGCCATCTGTCTTTGAATGCTTCGTCAGGTATGCTAGCTGCAACAAGCACGCGTGCAAGAGATGTCGCTATAAGGAACGCGTGCTTGCGCTTGACATGGCGTCGGGCTCCCATCTACAGCGAGCTGAATTTTGCAGCGTGTGCATTTCCAAGATGGATCACTCCTCGCTGGCTCAAATTCGTCTGGAGGGGCATGGATGTACAGCTTCGGGCCCGGGCAATGCAGTATCAAACACCTCGCTCTGCTCTCTCCAGGACCAGACCAATGTCCCAGGCAGCGATCGGTCTTTGACATCTTTTGTACGCAGCATAACGGCGCAGGTGCAAGAGCAGGTCAGCTCGAACAACGATGCTCGAGCGTCCAGCTTGTCGTTCATGGGGCAGTTGTCCATGTCTGACGACGGAAGCGTTGAAGTGCTGGAGGAGGACAGTGAAGGCGACGACGTGCTGAATTCGAGCCACTTGAAAGCCGCGCACTTCATGGACAATGCATCGCGCCGCAGTTTGTGCTCCACGACATCGTCGTGTTCGTCCTTGCTCAGTCATGACGACGAGGACACGGAACACTACTTGGCGTCGCTGATGACGAAACTCCAGCAGGTCTCCCAGCAAGCCGAATAAACCTTGTTTTTCGCGCGAGAGCAGTCTATCGTTGCACACTCGGTACGAGAGCGTAGTCGCCGACCGACGCATTCGTCGGAAGGCTCAGGATACTCAACGGGTTGAGCAATCCAGTGAGTTTGCCGTTGTCGTAATGTGACGTAGGCAACACGAAGACGAATGCTGCTTTTTAGTCAACAAATATCTAGATCTTATGTCTTCACAGTCACAGACACACAAGTTGAAGTCGAACTTGGCAACAAGCAGCAGGATAGGAGTGGAACGTAGGCTACCGGTAATTGGACGTTCGAGTGATCACGATGTTCATGTCCGACCAGCGTCGATAGGCTGAATTTTCGCCTACAACAACAAATAATCACCAATAATCGGCGGACATTTTCCCGGTTAGGCTCGATCGTCCATTTAGACGCCGAAGAACTCAAGGGAAGGCTCCGCCACCGCCAGATCGCCGCCATGCTCGTGATGCGGCCCCGCCTGCAGCTTCTTCAGCGCGCCGCCGCGCGCGCCCACTCCCTCTCTCCTCCACTCACGCTGGCCAACAATGTACGTGGAAGGGCCGACTCGTACTATACTATACTGGAAGAGATATTGTACTAACCACAGGCGTGCTCTTGTCCGCAGCCTCTTGCGCTGGCCGCCGTGCGGCCACCTCCGCCCGCCGTGGGCGCCAAGCGCTCGCTGTTCAACATGACGGGCCGCGGCAAACTGAAGCAGCTCAAGTCGCTGGAGCAGGCGGCCAACTCCAGCCCCGAGGACCCGTACGCGCAGCTGCGCTTCCTTCAGGAGCTGAACCGCAACAACTACCCTGCGCTGGTCGTGCGCCGCGTGGAGGAGAACCGCTTCGCGCTGGACGACGCCGGCCAGAAGGAGTACATCAAGGCGCTGGTCAAGACGGGCCGCCTCGACACCGTGGACCTGCCCCAGCTGGCCAACGCCGACGCCGGCCGACAATTCAGCGGCCTGGCCGCGGCCGGTGCCGGCCCAGCCATGGCCCGCAACGGCCAGGGCCAGTCGGCCCACGACCCCATGTACGTGTCCATGGTGGAGGGCAGCTTCAAGAGCAACATGTGGAAGACGCTGCGCACGCTCGGCGTGGCCTTCCTCGTGGTCTCGGCACTCGGCGCCATGCTGGATGAGAAGGTGGGCAAGATCGGCTCGGCCTCCAAGGTCATGGGCCCCACGGGCAGCGACAAGCGCTTCAGCGACGTCAAGGGAGCGACCGAGGCCAAGCAGGAGCTCGAGGAGATTGTACAGTTCCTGAGAGACCCCGCGCGCTTCACGCGCCTTGGTGGCAACCTGCCCAAGGGTGTGCTGCTGACCGGCCCGCCCGGCACGGGTAAGACGCTGCTGGCCCGCGCGATCGCGGGCGAGGCCGGCGTGCCGTTCTTCTACTCGTCGGGATCCGAGTTCGAGGAGATGTACGTCGGCGTCGGTGCGCGCCGTGTGCGCGACCTGTTCGAGTCGGCCAAGCGGAAGGCGCCGTGCATCATCTTCATTGACGAGATCGACGCTATCGGCGGCACGCGCAAGCTCAAGGAGCAGCAGGCCATGAAGATGACGCTAAACCAGCTGCTGGTCGAGATGGACGGTTTCGATCAGAACAAGGGCATCATCGTCATCGGCGCGACGAACTTCCCCGACGTGCTGGACAACGCGTTGATCCGACCGGGCCGTTTTGACCGTCACGTGACGGTGGATCTGCCTGATGTGGCTGGGCGCAAGGAGATCCTCGAGTTCTACGCTGGCAAGATCCCTCTCTGCGAGGATGTGGACCTGGACGTGCTGGCTCGCGCTACCCCCGGAATGTCAGGTGCAGAACTGTCCAACCTGGTGAACGAGGCCGCGCTCCGTGCATCGATGAAGAGCGCGGACGTGGTTGACATGGACGCGTTCGAGTATGCCAAGGACAAGATCTTGATGGGAGCAGAGCGCAAGTCGGCGCTGATCACACCCGAGTCGGCCAAGCTGACTGCTTACCACGAGGGCGGCCATGCGCTGGTGGCGATCAACACCCCGGGAGCACACCCCGTGTACAAGGCTACCATCATGCCTCGCGGTCAGGCACTGGGTATGGTATCACAACTGCCGGAGGGTGACCAGACGTCCATTTCGCGTAAGCAACTTCTGGCGCGGCTGGATGTCTGCATGGGCGGTCGTGTGGCCGAGGAGCTGACGTTCGGCGAGGAAGAGATCACGGGCGGCGCGTCGTCCGACATTCAGCAAGCTACCAACGTTGCTCGCACAATGGTGACAAAGTATGGCATGAGCGAGGACGTGGGGTTGGTATTCCACGATCTGCGCGGCAACGACACGAGCGCTACCACCCGCAAGACCATCGACGACGAAGTGAAGAAGCTTTGCGACGCGTCGTACAAGCGCGCGAAGGACATCCTGGTGAGCAAGCACGCGGATTTGGAGAAGCTGGCCCAGGCACTGCTAGAGTATGAGACGCTGTCGGGTGCCGAAATCGACAAGATCCTCAAGGGCGAGCCCCTCGACCGCAAGCCTATCAAATAAGTACCATACATGGCGACACCAAGTGCAGCTGCACCAGAGCATGGCCTGAAGGAGGTGTACAGAAAGAGAGAGGTGGGTAGGGCGTATGGGAGTCTTCTCCGCTTGTGTCACTTGTGATGACCAGCGGCTCGTCGGCAACTGTATGGCAACAGAAAATGAAGGTATCGCAATGTCACTTTGTGCTGTGTTCTCTTCCAACTAACCCCCACGGAGCTTTAGTGTGTTAGCAGATCAGTGAGACGGAGAAGGAGGCCCCAGTCCCCGAAAAAGATGAGCTGTCTTGATGTTGTCTTGTGTCTAGCATTCGAAGTACCAAGAATAGCGGCTGTGCAGTGCAGAGCAGAGCAGACCGCAAGTCTTCTGCGTCTCGGTGGTGTTCACCACTTTGCTAGCCATGGAGGCGGCAGGCGGGAACGGGACGCGTCTGGCGTGGCGCACCACGCCCGACTTGCTGCTGAACGACGAATCGCTGGTGGATGTCATCATTAGTCTGCGTGCTCAGGTCAAGGCGCTCGAGAAGAATGAACTGCTGAGTGGAGCTGCTCTGCCCTCGTGGCTGATCAAAGCTCTGGCTGAAGTGGCCAGCAACGTGGATGCCGTAGTCGAGTGCCAAACATTACGGGATCAAGTGGCTTCGTTGCAGAAGGAGGTGCTGGATTTGCGCCATGAAATGCTGCTCAACGCGTCCAGCTCTGGTAACAGCTCTTCGTCCACGGCATTCAATCCGACACCGCACCATCGGCAGTCAATTGGTCGGCAACGGGGTCAGGCAGCGCCAGCAACTCCGGCGGCCCGCCCGTTAATGACGATGCCGTCCTCCAAGGATATGTCCGACGCTTTCGCTGCCGCAGGAGAGACGGCGGCCTTGGTGCAGCCCGCAGGCGAGAGCATGAGGCCGATCACAAATGGTGTCTCGGCTCAATACGTGGAGACCGTGGTCAAGCCTCTTTGGGACTTCGTGCATCGACAAACTAACGATTTTTCATCGTTGAAACAAGCTTTCCAGGAGGCCAAGGACACCGTCACGCGACTGCAGTCTGAAATCAAGCGTCGAGACGCCGTCATCAAAGCTCGCAATGAGAAACACGAAGGCGTAGTGCAAACTCAGATGGATAAGCTTAACGAGAACCTGCGCGCCTGCGTGACCCGGAACGACCTCATCAATGCAGAGCAAAGGATCGGACAGCAGATGAAGATCGACCGCCAGCGCATGCTGGACGAGGTGGACGCGAGATCGAACAAAATCTCGGAAGACATGCTCGCCTCGCGCTCAGACCAGGAGGACATCAACAGCTCGAATGCCGAAATGATGGAGCTGCTGGCCAGAAAGCAAGGCCGCACCGAAGAGATCATCATGGACTACGGCAGGAAACAAGACGACATCGAAGAGCGGCTTGAAGGTGTCAAGACGTCGCTGATGGAGACCGCCACGAACTTAGAAGTCAACACGTCTGCGGTGACTGCGCTGGAAGAGAAGGCGACAGGCTTCGAGGAGACCCAAAAGCTCGTCACGCACCTCTCTGTTGAGATGGCCAAGGCGTTTAAGGCCCACGAAGAATTGAAGACGTACATGGAGAACCGCATGGCCGAGAAGATAACCGAGAGCGTGGCGATAGTGCGCGCCGAAGTCGTCGCGGTCCAGACTGTAGTGAACGACTTGGTGAGCTTGAACCTTGACGGCGAGATCAAAGCGGTGGCGTCCAAGCTCGAGATGGTCGCCCTCACGGCCACTGACAGCGTGCGGAAGATTGCGGCGATCCAGAAGCAGACAATCGCTACCGACGACCACAACAAGATGCAGTTCTCTCAGGCGTTCGACTCGATCGACCGCATCCAGCAGAGCTTGAGCAATCTCTCCGAGGAGAGCATTCATCTGTCCTACACCTTGCAGCGCACAATCGACAATGCCGAGAAGTTGACGAACGAGGTGAACAACTACAAGGACGTGACGGACCGCTCCCTCAATGGCTTGCAGACCGCAAGTCTCAACCTTCGATCCGACCATGAAAAGCTCACTCAAAGCATGGACAACGAGCTGGCGATGGTGAAGAACCAGCTCTTCCACTTTGAAGAGGTGACGTCGGCGCACAAGCGAGAAATCGAAGAGACTCAGCGCGAGGTGGACAGGAACTTCAAGACCCAATACCATGAGAACCAAGCGATCAACTCCTCGTTGGACAGCCTACACGTCGCCAAGGAGGAGATGATGGCACGGCAGGACTCTGCAGAGACCCAAATGATGGCTCTCCAAGCTGAAAATCGTGCGGAGATTCAAGCCGCGACCGTCAAACTGGTGGCGATTGTGGATAAAGAGTCCGACCGCGTGGAGGCATTGTACGCCTCGTTCCAGCAGAAGCAAGAGCACTTCGCGGATGTGGTAGCTCGCTCGTCGATCCGCAACATGGACCTGGCCGACATGAACCGCGAGATCGACCGCGTGTGCGAGAACTTTGTGTCTGAGTGCTGGAAGTTCGAGACGTCCGCGAGGTCCAGCAGCAAGCACAGCGCTCGTCCGTCGGACAACAACGCAGGAGGCAGGAAGCTGTTCAACGAGCGACAACAGCAGCTGCTGGTGCGCGACTGCCAATTCATCGCGGACCTGATGGTGGCTCGGGCCGAGTACGAGATCCTCCAGACCGGCTGCAACAAGGAGGTACGCAACCAGCACACGATGGACGAGGACATGCTGGACCAGCAGACGAACGTCATGGAGAAGATCCGCGTCAAGATCCACACCAAGATCATGAACAACAAGAACATCGGCGAGCAGTTCGACAAGAGCACGCTGGATCGACGCGAGCTGTACATGGACACGATCAACAACATGATGGTCGCCAGCATGAAGCGCCGTACTCTGATGGGGGACACTCGACACCGGAACAACGGCCACGACGACACGGTATCAACCGGAGGCGAGTTCCTGGAGACGACGCGGCTCGTGGGTCTCACCTCGGCTAGCAAGGCGTCTCGACGGAAAACTGGCCGCGATTCCATGGCCGTCACGGCAGCGGGACTCCCGGAGGAGGCTCCGATGTCTCGCTCGGCATTCACGCCAGGGTCCAGCTACGTTCTCCGAGCAGGGTTCCGACTACCGAAGGCGTCTACGCCGAGCTCGCCCATGACATCGTTCCGCAAGGACTCGTTGACAACTCCGCTGAGCTCCAGGTCCTCGTTCGAGATCAACAACGACACTGCAGGGACGACGGTACTGCTGTCGTCCCCATCCGAGAGCAGTCGGATGAAATCGCCCGAAACACCGGCCGAAAACCTGCAAGGCTGGGCCACGGACGAAGCCAAGGACGAAGGCAGCATGGCCAAATCGTACTCGTTGCCAGCGTTGAAGCAACAATAGAGCGAGCAAAAGGACTTGAT
Source organism: Phytophthora fragariae (assembly GCA_009729435.1). Taxonomy (NCBI): domain Eukaryota; phylum Oomycota; class Peronosporomycetes; order Peronosporales; family Peronosporaceae; genus Phytophthora; species Phytophthora fragariae. The sequence continues at coordinate 491,614 of QQOI01000016.1, forward strand.
GCCTGCCACGCTGGACTTGTCGACTTTTGATGAGCACATTGAACAGTCACTGTCGTTTTAGTTTTTTAGGTTGCGCTGGCTGCGAGGAAGGCAGGACAGGACAGGGCGTCCATTCACGAGCAGAGGTCACCGTGTAAGGCTGGGATCGCAGTGCTCGGGTCGAGAGGATGCCGACTGACAAGGTACGTGTCTGACATAGCGTTTTCGGCTTGGAGAGGTTCGACGGTCTCACTTGACTATTGCTGTGTAGAATGGGAATGGCGTTCGTCTGGCACCGTCAACGAGTCCGTCGAAAGAGGCAGCGAGGGTCCCAGTGGGGATCGTCAACTTCGAGCCTACAGTAGCTCCTGCCGGTTCACCCAACTCGCCTACCCGGAAACCTGTCATCAAGGACTCGTCTCGCATCAGTTCACCCGCTTCGTTCGTGCAGCTACCTACAGGGTTTTCAGTCGGCGGAGGCCACGTGATTGCTGCGGTGGACCCTGCTGAACGAGAGGACGGAGAAGTCGAGCCCAAAGTGTTTGTGCCGTACGAAAGAGTACCGGATCTACCCCCACGAAAGGTGGAGGTGGAACGGAAGAAGCGACTGTATGAAGCTGTCGATGTCGGTGCGTTGCTCAAGGAGCGGATGACCGCGTTCTACAGCTCAGCGGTATACCAGAAAGTTGAGATGGACAACAGCGGCGCCGCGAAGACGATCGTCGAGAACTTAGATCTCCACTTGTTCGACGACGAGAGCTACGAGATTCACGACCCAGAGGACTGGATCCGGTTAGGTCGCAAGCGCAACGGGAGCGCTCGCATTCCAGCTACCGCAGCTTACTACAACGCTCGAGGCGGCGTGAACGCTTGGTGCGAGGCGTTCGTAGTAGGGTACAGGGCTGACACCCAACTCTTCTCGGTGGAGTTCCAGCGCAATGGCAAGACCGAGACTAAAGAGTGCAGACGTCTGGACGTGTGCTTCAAGGCTGAAGACCCCAACAACTTTGCAGATCGGTATCTAGCGGCTCAACTAGCTCGAGTCCAGGCACAGAATCTAGTCCGGAAGAACTTCTACATCGATTGCATGCCGCTGGAGGAGCTTCACAAGCTCGGAAATGCGAGTCTAGGGAAGATCGTGCGACTAGCGACGGCGGTTTTCCACGGGAAGAGCCTTCGCATCCCGGACACGACACGCATCGTCCACGAAATCCAGCTCAACTACTTGCGAACCATGAGCAGGATCGTATTCGAGTCGCACCAGGACATGGGACGGAATCCAGACATCTTTCGTGGATTTCTGTCCAAAGACGAGGAAATCCCAGCCGAGCCGTGCTCAAGGGTGGTCGTCCCTTTCCCGAACCAGTCCAAGAGGACAGTCGCCCCACCTGTCGACTACGCGGACCAATTCATCGGATTCTCATTCCAGACATTCCTCACATCACCTGAAGCTCTCTCAGCTCTCATCAAAGTCAACGAAGAGTGCTGTCGGATTCTACAACTGGAACTCTTCAGTGTGAAACCAGGTCGAAGTGTCAAGCTCGAAGAGTTCCAACAGCGACAACAGGCGCTCGAACGCGCCGTACTCAAGACGATTACTGAAGAATGGCCGGTCAAAGTTGCGTCGATCATCAAAGCGTCTCTGGGCAATGTGGGCAAAGGCTGGTACTACTTGCAGGAGACTCGCCAAGACACGTACGAGTTCAGTAAGCTCCGGTCGCTGCTTCGACGAGTGAATTTCTCCATGAAGGACACCCTTCGCTATCTTACGGACCATTCGCTGCACCAGTTCCACGACTTCATCCAAAACGCCACGATCGGAGACGTACACATTGTGGATGCCAAGACTGCGTTCCTAGGATATCCAGACTTGAACCGCAACAAGCTGGGGGACATCAAGTGGCAGCACATGTGCTTGGAGAGGCAGATTTTATCCCCTACGTCGTTGTTCACCGTGAACTTGAGCGTATCGACGGAGCTGTACGTGATAAACCAACGCGAAGTTGATGCCGCCGCCCAGAGAGTAGCGAGTTGGAGACCGAAAGACCCGGACGACACGTCGGAGGAAAACCCGCACCGTCTCATCGAGCCCAAGCTGGGCAACGTCTTCTCCTTCAGCACCAATATCGCGACGTTCAAGACCGCTGTGCTTGATATCTTCATGAAGATGCTCGACAATCTCAAGAACATCAAGCAGGTGGAGCAGATGGTCATGAGCAAACTCTTCTGGAGTAGCATGCCGTGTCTCTCGTGTGTCAGTGCGAATGAAGACTGGGTCCTTGCGCTACGTGAGAGTATCGACGCGCTTATGGATAAAGCGGCCGCCCCCTTACGAGCGTATCTGCAGCGCTACGAGATGTACATCCTCTTCATCAACGTCAAAGAGGAGGAATATCTCGCTGAATTTCAAGCTCAACAACCTCCCAACCTGTCGATGATTCAGGAAGCAATCAAGAAGCACTACCAGGAGGCAAACACGGTGGAGGACCTCATCCCTACGACGAATGTCGAGCTGGGGATGTACTCGGTCAACTGCTTGAGCATCCGCACGCTGCTAGCTGAGAAACATCGGCGTCTAGCGAAGAAGCTGCTGGACTTGCAGCTGAAGAACTCGACGGGGCTGGCGAAGGAGCTGCTGGAGAAGTTCGAGATGGTGAACAGACAACTGCAGAAGACGCCGCAGAATATCGAGGAGCTGACCGAGATGAACGCGTACTTGGAAGGTGTTCCAGCGCAGATCGCGCCGCTGTTGACGCAGAGCCAGCAGCTCATCAAGTACCGACTTGTGCTCGACCACTTCCAGTACCCGTACGACCGCGACGACTTCATGACGATCTGGAAGGTGCGTCTGTGTCCGAACAAAATCAACGAGCAGATGAAGCGCATGATGCACATGCTGCAGATGCAGAAGACCCAGTTCTCGACGGAGATGAACGAGCAACAAGCCGAGTTCGCGGAGTCGCTGCGCATCCTTCACAGTGAGGTGGACGGCTTCCGGCAGTACACGGATGTTGCGCGCTTGGATCAGGTGTACAAGTACGTGGTGAACATCGAGCAGAAGATCGCCAAGGCGGACGAAGACTCCAAGCTCTTCAACTCGCGCGAAGCTCTGTTCAGTCAGGAGATCACGGACTACGACGAGATTCAGAAGATCCGACGAGACTTTGAGCCGTACTCGCTGCTGTGGAAGACGGCCAACAACTGGCTCCGAGAGCACAAGAAGTGGATGGAAGGAGCGTTCTTGGACATCAACGGCGAGGAGATCGAGACGTTTGTCGAAGGGAATTGGATGTCCATCCAGAAAGCTCTGAAGCAGTTCGAGAAGCTGAACGTTAAGGGCTGTTCCAGCATCGCGTCGACCATTAAAGACGACATCGCGGCCTTCAGACCTCACGTGCCGCTCATCTTGTCCATGCGTAACCCGGGCATGCAAGACCGCCACTGGAGCCAAATCAATCAGGAGATTGGGATGACATTCCGACCCGATCGAGGGATGAAGCTGAGCTACGTCCTCGGTCTGGGGCTGGAGAAGCACATTGACGCGATCTCTCGCATCGGGGAGACGGCCGGCAAGGAATACCAGATAGAGAAGACGCTCAACTCGATGGAGGAGCAGTGGGCCGGCGTGAACTTGACCATCGTGGACTACCGCGAGACGGAGACGTACGTGCTGAAGGGCGTGGACGAAATCCAAGCTCTGCTCGACGAACAGATCACCACCACGCAGGCGATGCAGTTTTCAGCGTTCAAGAAGCCGTTCGAGGAGCGGATCAACAGATGGGAGCGAACGCTGAGCACGGTCTCGGACGTGCTGGACGAGTGGATCCAGGTGCAGCGTAGTTGGCTCTACCTGCAGCCCATCTTCGACTCGCCCGATATCAACAAGCAGCTCCCCACTGAAGGCAAGCGGTTCGCTACTGTCGACAAGAATTGGCGCCAGACTCTCGCTGCAGCCAAGCAGAAGCCCAGCGCCATCACGTTCTGCAACAACGACAAGCTGCTGGACCGCTTCCAAGAGAGCAACCGGTTCTTGGAGCAGGTGCAGAAAGGATTGAGCGACTTCCTCGAGACAAAGCGCTCGGCCTTCAGTCGGTTCTACTTCTTGTCGAACGAAGAGCTGCTGTCGATCCTGTCCGAGAGTAAGGACGTCAAGCTGGTGCAGCCTCACCTGAAGAAGTGCTTTGAAGGCATCGTGTCCGTGGAATTCCAGGAGGACCTGACGATCACGGCCATGATCTCGGCTGAAGGCGAGAAGGTGGCCATGAGCAAGCCCGTCAACCCGGTGGGGAAGAACGTGGAGCACTGGATGACGGAAGTGGAGGACATGATGCGCGTCTCGATCCGCGACGTCATGTACCAGGCCATCCAGGACTACACCAAGATCTCACGGACCAAGTGGATCCAGAAGTGGCCCGGCATGTGCGTCCTGAACGGCAGCCAATTCCACTGGACCCGCGAGATGGAGGAGGAGATGGCAGCGTCGGGCAGTGACGGCGTGAAGCGGATGATGGAGCGACAGCTAGCGCAGCTCGCGGATATGGTGCAGATGGTGCGAGGCCATCTCGATAAACTGGCGCGTGTGAGCGTAGGAGCTCTGGCGGTGATTGACGTGCACGCTCGAGACGTGACCATGCGTCTCGTGAACAACAACGTGAGCTCCAAGGACGACTTCATGTGGTCCAGCCAGCTACGATACTACTGGGAGGACGACCTGTTCGCTGACATGGTGTCGGCCCGTCGTCCATACGGCTATGAGTACCTGGGCAACTCGTTCCGGTTGGTGATCACCCCTCTGACGGACAAGTGCTACATGACTCTGATGGCAGCTCTGCAGATGACGCTCGGTGGGGCTCCTGCTGGCCCGGCCGGGACAGGGAAGACCGAGACGACCAAGGACCTGGCCAAGGCTCTGGCCAAACAGTGCGTCGTGTTCAACTGCTCCGATGGGTTGGACTACATCGCCATGGGGAAGTTCTTCAAGGGTCTGGCTGCTTGTGGCGCCTGGGCGTGCTTTGACGAGTTCAACCGCATCAACATCGAGGTGCTGTCCGTGATCGGCCAGCAAGTCACCACGTTGCAGCTTGCCATTCGCGCTGGGGACAAGCGGATCGTGTTCGAGGGCTCAGACATTGCGGTGAACCCTCAGTTTGGCGTGTTCATCACGATGAATCCAGGCTACGCCGGCCGCTCCGACCTGCCGGACTCGCTGGCCGCGCTGTTCCGTCCTGTGGCCATGATGGTGCCGGACTACGCGATGATCGGAGAGATCATGTTCTTCGCGTACGGCTACGAGAAGGCCAAGCAGTGCGGCGCGAAGATGGTCACGACGTTCAAACTATGCTCCGAGATGCTGTCGTCTCAGTCTCACTACGACTACGGGATGCGTGCCGTCAAGACGGTGATCACTGCCGCTGGCAACTACAAGAGATCGGATCCAGACATGGATGAAGAAGTGCTGCTGCTTCGAGCCCTGCAGGATGTGAATCTCCCTAAGTTCCTTGCCCACGACATCCCGCTGTTCGGAGGCATTATCAGCGACCTTTTCCCGGGCAAAAGCCGGCCGCAGCTCAACCTGGGCGCTCTGATCCGCGTGATCAAGCTCACCATCGAGAAGCAGCACTTGCAGGTGCATCCGTTCTTCCTCATGAAGGTCGTGCAGCTCTACGAGACGCTCTGCGTGCGTCACGGTCTCATGGTTGTCGGGTCTACCGGCGGTGGGAAATCTGCCAACCTGGACGTTCTAGCTGACGCTCTCACGGAGCTCAAGCAGCTAGGCGAGATCGGCCACGCTTACGAGCGAGTGATGCGGTACCAACTGAACCCCAAGTCAATCACGATGGGCCAGCTCTACGGCGAGTTTGACGCCAACACGCACGAGTGGCAGGACGGCGTGCTGTCCACTTTGTACCGTGAGGCTGCCAGCGACACCAAGTCGGACCGCAAGTGGGTCATCTTCGATGGCCCCGTGGATGCGATCTGGATCGAGAACATGAACACGGTCTTGGACGACAACAAGAAGCTCTGCTTGGCTAGCGGAGAGATCATCCAAATGTCCAACGAGATGACCATGATGTTTGAGGTTGAGGACCTGTCGGTGGCGTCTCCTGCTACCGTGAGTCGGACAGGAATGGTGTACATGGAGCCGAGTTCCTTAGGCTTTGACCCCCTCGTCATGAGTTGGCTCGAGAAACTGGTCCGAGAGGTGGGCGTAGGCAGTGCCCCACCCGTGGTCGAGCTGTGCTTACAGCTGCATCATTTGCTCGACGTCTACCTGCGTCCAGCGCTGCAGTTCGTCACCAGCTACGTCAAGGAGTGGCTGCCTCAGATCCCGTCAAACCTGGTGCAGAGTTTGTTGCGCTTGCTCGACTGCTTCTTCTTCCCGTTGCAAGGAGACGAGAAGAAAGAGGCCAAGCTCGAGCGCGTGGCGTTCTACTTGAGGAACGTCGAAAGCCTCTTCCTCTTCTCGCTCCTTTGGTCCGTTGGTGCGACTGGCAACGACGCAGGCCGTGATCGCTTTGACGTCTACCTCCGCGAGGAAATCCTCGGCAATAACGTCAAGAAGCCCTTCCCAGCGGCAGGACAAGTGTACGACTACTCGTTCGACCTGGCCAAGGAGACTTGGGTGCCGTGGCTGCAGACAATCCCCACGTTCACCATCGATGCATCGGCTTCGTTCTCGGAGTTGGTGGTGCCTACCAGTGACTCGGTTCGTTCGACCTTCTTGATGAACTTGATGCTGCCCCTGGGCGTGCACATGCTGATCGTCGGACCCACAGGGACGGGGAAGACGATCAACGTGAACCAGTTCCTGGAGAAGTCCAACCCGGACAAGTTCATCCCTCTGAACATGGCCTTCTCCGCTCAGAGCAGTGCCAACCAGACGCAGGACTTCATCGACTCTAAGATGGAGAAGCGGAGGAAAGGCGTCTTCGGCCCCACCGCCGGCAAGAAGTTCATAATCTACGTGGACGATCTCAACATGCCCAAGCAGGAGGAGTACTTCGCCCAACCGCCCATTGAAATCTTACGCCAGTGGTTCGACCAAGGAGGTTGGTACGACCGCAAACTGCTCACGTTCCGCACGATCATCGACGTCGTGTTCGTGTGCTCCATGGGCCCGCCCGGAGGTGGCCGCAACCCGATCACTCAGCGCTTCGTCCGCCATTTCAACATCGTGGGCTACACTGAAATGTCCAACGAGAGCAAGGCCATTGTGTTCGAGACGATCGTGGGCAACTTCTTCAGCCGCTTCTCCGAGGAGATTCGGCCTCCGCAGATCGCGAAGAAGCTCGTGCAAGCGTCCATCGTGATCTACAACACGGTGATCGCGGAGCTTCTCCCCACGCCGGCCAAGTCGCACTACACTTTCAACTTGCGAGACCTCGCCAAGGTTTTCCAGGGTGTACTCATGGGCGACTCGAAGCGCATTGCCAAGCTCGAGCAGATGCTGCGGCTGTGGATCCATGAAAACATGCGCGTGTTCAAGGACCGCTTCACGACGCCGAGCGACCACCAGTGGTTCATCGACCTGCTCCAGACTCAGGTGACGACAGTCTTTGGTGAGTCGCTGGGGGTATCGGAGGCGTCGACAGCTTCCGCTGCTGCGAAGAAAGCGGCCTGGGATCTCGTACATCCGACGCAAACGCTGTTCTACGGAGACTACATGGTACCCGGTGCAGACCCGAAGATCTACGAGGAGATTTCAGACGTCGAGAAGCTGCAAGCGCAGGTGGAGGAATACCTGAACGACTACAACGCTGAAAGCAGCGCTCCGATGAACCTGGTGCTGTTCATGAACGCCATTGAGCACGTCTCACGTATCGCTCGCGTGATTCGGCAGCCGCAGGGCAACGCCTTGTTACTTGGTGTGGGAGGCAGCGGGCGACAGTCGCTGACTCGGCTGGCTGCGTACATGGCGGAGTATGCGTGCACCCAGATCGAGATTTCTAAGGGCTATGGAGTGGCGGAGTGGCGAGATGACCTCAAGAAATGCTTAATGAAGGCAGGGATCGACGAGAAGCCCCTTGTCTTCCTCTTCTCGGACGTGCAGATCGTGCACGAGGCGATGCTCGAAGACATCAACAACGTGCTCAACTCGGGAGACGTCCCGAACCTGTACGCAGCAGAAGACCTGGACCAAATCAGCCAGCACTGTCGCCCCTACTGCGTCAAGAAGAGGATCCCTCCGACCAAGCTCAACACGTTCGCTCAGTACATCCTACTTGTGCGTCAGAACCTGCATCTTGTGCTGTGCATGAGTCCGCTGGGAAGTCTGTTCCGAGACCGCATTCGGATGTTCCCGTCACTAGTGAACTGCTGCACGATCGACTGGTTCAGCGAGTGGCCAGCGGAGGCGCTGCAGTCCGTGGCAGCCAGTGCCTTATCCTCTGGAGACTTCCAGCTATCAGGAGAGCTGACGACGCCTGCTGGGGAAGAGGAATCACAGGAGACCAAGGCCGCCAAAGCTGCCGCGGCGAAGGCCGTTGTTAGCATTTTCCAGACAGTTCACCAGAGCGTTGAGCGCGAGTCTGTCGAGTTCTTTGAGAAGCTGCGGAGATACAACTACGTGACCCCCACGAGCTACCTCGAGCTGCTGCACACGTTCAAGACCGTGTTGCTGCTGAAGCGTGACGAGGTGCAGTCCAAGCGTTCGCGCTTGCAGAATGGTGTCGACAAAATCATCGCGACAAAGGAGCAGGTCGCGGGGATGCAGGAGCAGCTCGTAGCGCTCAAGCCTCAGCTGGAGAAGACGCAGATCGAGGTGGAAGAGATGATGAAGCAGATCACGCTCGACAAGAAAGACGCTGACGAGACCAAAGCCGTCGTCGAAAAGGAGGAGCAGATCGCCAACAAAAAGGCCGCAGAGACCAAGGAGATCGCCGACGATGCGCAGCGAGATCTGGACGAGGCGCTGCCTGCTCTTGAAGCTGCCGTGCAGTGTCTGAATAGACTCAAAAAGTCCGATATCGATGAGGTCAAGGCGCTCAAAAACCCGCCGCACGGTGTCAAACTGACCATGGAGGCTGCATGCATTATCTTCGGCATCAAGCCGGCGATGAAGGCGGACCCCGACAAGGCTGGGCAGAAGGTCAAAGACTACTGGGAAAGCGCACAGAAGACCATCCTGGGCAACGCCAAGAAGCTCATGGAGGACATGCTCAAGTTCGACAAAGACAACATCGGCGACAAGATCATCCAGGAGCTCGACCGGTACATCGAGATGGAGGAGTTCTCCCCCGCGGCAGTGAGGAAGGCCAGTGTGGCCTGCGAGGCGATCTGCATGTGGGTGCGCGCAATGCACACGTACCACAACGTCGCCAAGATGGTCGAGCCCAAGAAGCTCGTCCTCGCTACAGCGCAGGCCGAATTGGACGTCACGATGCGCGTGCTGGCAGACGCCAAGGCGCGACTCCAAGCCGTCGTCGAGCGGCTGGCTGAACTTGAACGGAACTACAACAATGCCGTGGACAAGAAGGACCAGCTAGTGCGTGACGTGCGTCAGTGTGAGATCCGTCTCGAGTCGGCTCTGAAGCTCATCGGGCTGCTTGGCGGCGAGGAGAGTCGGTGGGCTGCTACGATCCGCCAGTTGAATCTGGACTACACCAACCTGGTAGGCGACGTGGTGATCTCTGCGGCCACAATCAGCTACCTGGGCACCTTCACCAGTGAGTTCCGCGAGTCTTGTGTGTCCACTTGGTACTCCGCATTGGAGAAACTGCAGCTCCCACACACGCGAGGCTGCAACATCATCACTACGCTGGCCGACCCAGTGAAAGTCCGTGGGTGGCAGATCGCGGGACTGCCATCGGACAACTTGTCGGTGCAGAATGGCCTGATCATGGCTCGAGCAAGACGATGGTCGCTGCTGATTGACCCGCAGGGCCAGGCCAACCGGTTTATCAAGAACTTGGGCAAGGATTCGTCCGAAAACGGCCTGGACGTGGTCAAATTGACCGACAAGGGGTTCTTGAAGACGCTGGAGAACGGCATTCGCTTTGGCAAGTGGATCTTACTGGAGAATGTTGGCGAAAGTTTAGACGCAACGCTGGAGCCCGTGCTACTCCAGAACAAATTCCGTCAGGGCGGTCAAGTTGTCATGAAGCTTGGCGACTCGACGGTGCCGTACAATCCGGCCTTCCGCTTCTACATGACGACGAAGCTGCCCAACCCGCACTACCCCCCAGAGACGTCGGTCAAAGTGACTTTACTCAACTTTACCATCACGCCTAAAGGTCTGGAAGACCAGGCGTTGGGGGTTGTAGTGCAGGAGGAGATGCCTGAGTTGGCGGAGAAGAAAAACTCGCTCGTGGTGGCCAACGCCCGCATGAAAGCGGAGCTCGTGGAGATTGAGAACAAAATTCTGTACATGCTGGCCAACTCCAAGGGGAATATTCTGGACGATACCGAGCTGATCGACACGCTTGGGAAGGCGAAGGTGACGTCGGAAGACATCAACGGGAAGATGGCCGAGGCGGAAATCACGGAGAAAGCCATCGACGAGTCCCGCGAGCGCTATCGTGGCGTGGCCTTCCGTGCGTCCTTGCTCTTCTTCTGCATTGCAGACTTGTCGCTGGTTGACCCCATGTACCAGTACTCGCTGCCGTGGTTCGTCTCTCTCTTCATCAAGAGCATCCACAGCGCCACAGAGAGCGATCAGCTTGAGATGAGGCTGGCCCACCTGAACGATTCCGCCACGTACTCGCTCTACAGGAACATCTGCAGGTCTCTCTTTGAAGAGCACAAGCTGTTGTTCTCCTTCTTGCTCACGATCAAGCTGCTCATGGGCTCGAGAAGGATCGACCTACTCGAGTGGCGCTTCCTAATCTCCGGGTCAACCGCTAGCTCGATCGAGGCACCCAACCCGGATACGAATTGGATTGAAGACCGTACGTGGCGAGAAGTGTGTGCGCTGTCGTCGTTACCAGCCTTTGAGACGCTGGCCACGTCGATGGCCACCAACACACCGCAGTGGAGAAAGATCTTCGATTCGGCTGACCCGCAGGTTGAGCGTCTACCGTTGGCGCTAGACCTGACACTCAATTCGTTCCAGAAGCTCTGCGTGCTGCGCTGCATTCGGCCCGACCGCATGACGGAGGCCATGCAGAACTTCGTGGCGGAGCATATCGGTCGTCGATTCATCGAGCCGCCGCCATTCGACCTGGCCGGCTCGTTCGCAGACTCGACGGTGATCACGCCTATCATCTTCGTCTTGTCCACTGGGTCCGACCCGGCCAAGGAGCTGCTTGTGTTCGCGGAGACCATGAAGATGAACCGAAAGCTCAACTCGATTTCGTTGGGCCAAGGCCAAGGACCGCTGGCCTCCAAGATGATCGAGGAAGCCGTGACCAGCGGCAAGTGGGTGCTACTGCAGAACTGCCACCTGGCCATTAGTTGGATGCCGCAGCTCGAGCGGATCTGTGACGAGTTGAACCCTGATGCAACGCACCGCGACTTCCGGCTGTGGCTCACAAGCAAGCCCAGTACAGCGTTCCCGACTTCGGTGCTTCAGAACGGCGTGAAGATGACCAAGGAACCGCCCAAAGGCATCCGCGCCAACTTGAGGAATTCCTACATCAAGGTCACGAACGACGCCTTGGACGCTACGTCCAAGCCGGATCACTTCCGGAAGCTGCTCTTCGGGCTGAGCTTCTTCCACGCGGTTGTGATTGAGCGCAAGCGCTTCGGCCCGCTGGGCTGGAACATCCCGTACGCCTTTAACGACACGGACTACGACATTAGTCGAGCTCAGCTCGAGATGTTCCTGGACTTCTACGATGAGGTGCCGTACAAGGTGCTGTGCGTCATGACATCTGTGGTGAACTACGGAGGCCGCGTGACGGACGACAAGGATATGCGGACGATCGATGTCATCCTCGAGGGCTTCTTCAACCCGCAGATCCTGGAAGACGGCTACAAGTTCTCGTCCAGTGGCTCGTACTTCTCGCTCACAGCGGACCCGGACGACCCGCTTGCAAGCTACTTGAGCTACATCGACGAGTTGCCACTGAACCCGGAGCCTGAGGTCTTCGGAATGCACGACAACGCCAACATCACGTGTGCGCTGGCTGAAACCTTCCACACGTTCGACATCATCCTGGCACTGCAGCCGCGTGCAGCCGCGGGGGCTGGCGGGCAGTCACGCGAAAGTCTCATCGAGCAACAGGCCCAAGCCATCATCGATCGACTGCCTCCGCTGTTCGAGGTTGAACATATCAGCCTGCGATATCCCGTCATGTACGAGGAATCGATGAACACGGTGCTGGTGCAGGAAGTGCAGCGCTACAACGCACTGCTTCGAGTTCTTCAAGTGTCTCTGCCAAGTTTGCAGCGTGCTCTGCGTGGCCTCATTGTCATGTCCCCGGAGCTCGAAGCGATGGCGACCTGCTTGTTTAACCAAAAGGTGCCACCGCAATGGGAGAAGAAGGCGTATCCGTCCCTCAAGGCTCTTGGCGGCTGGGTGGATGATCTGCTCGAGCGTCTGCGCTTCCTCACGACGTGGGTAGCCGATGGGATCCCGCCGGTCTTTTGGTTGTCCGGGTTCTTCTTCCCTCAGGGTTTTCTCACAGGCATCCTCCAGAACCACGCGCGTCAGTTTGGACTGGCCATCGACTCGCTGTCGTTCGCCTTCCTCATGCAAGACCAAGCAGCGGACGGGATCAAGTACAAGCCGTCCAAGGGCGGGTGCTACATGACGGGGCTTTTCCTCGAAGGAGCGCGTTGGGATAAGGCAGCGCACTCGCTCGTAGACCCACTGCCGAAGGAGCTGTTCGCTCGAATGCCCGTGGTGCACTTGCTGCCCACGCAAGACCGACAAGCCCCGCAGAGCGGGATCTACCGCTGTCCGGTCTACAAGATCCTCACACGGACAGGAACGCTGTCAACCACAGGCCACTCGACCAACTTCGTCTTCTGGATCGAGATTCCGTCCGACAAACGAACAATTTTCCGGAACTCGCTGGTATCGGAGACGAATTTGCAGCTACAGTTTGCGGATCAGGACTACTGGATCAAGGCCGGCGTCGCCTGCTTCCTCTCACTAATGTATTAGAATGAAAGCGTATTTTTCTAGCCAAGTTATCGTTCGTTCAGCCAAGTTTCATGACATCTATCTGTAGTAAATCCGACCAGGGGATGGTTTGCGGGTACACGAGCTGCGCGGTTTGGTTCACGCCTCCGTCGTCCAGGATCGTGTACACGTAGAGGTTGGTGAAGCGGACCTTGGTCATCTTCATGATCAACAGCGACAGGATATCTTCCGTCGCGATAAGGAATCTGTGGTTCGCGACGATGTACCCGTTGCCGTAGACAGCGTCGATCGAGGCGTAGCGCTTGCTATCTCGATACACGTAGTTGTCGTAGCCCGAGATCACCCCGTAGCGCTTGCTCAAAGCAGACCCCGTGGCCGTCTCGAAGGACGTCAAATGTGCTTCATCACCCAGTGCGGCGTGTGCATCCGTATTGTGGCGACTGGCTCGGCGGTGCTTGGCCGCGCGGTTGCGCTGAAAGTAGCGAAAGAGCTTCCGCGCGATCATGTACGCGACCAGATACACCATCGGACTGAAGATGCAGATCACGGTGGCGATGACGACAAGCTTGCGGTCGACAGTGACCGGGTGAACCGTCCAGAACTTCATCGGAGAAAGCCTCGCCAGGAACGGACTCACGTTGATCAGGCCGAGCCAGTAGTCGGTCTCGGCGTAGTCTACTACGATCTTCCGGAGGGCAGGCAAACCATCGACCAGCTCGACGCGGTAGGAGAAGCCAAGCTCAAAGGCAGCAAACGCCAACACGGGGTCGATCCGCTCGCGAAAGAGGTAGCTGAGGACGCTGGTGATGTTCATGAAGAAGGTGAGTAGATCGGCGTGCGCCAACTCGGGTCGGTAGTGGATGTACTGGCGGTCCCCGAGTTCATTGCCGATAGTGAGACACATCTCGGTGAGCGTCCAGTAGCCGTTGAAGTGGTTGGCCACGAAGATCACCACGCCGCGATAAAGCAGCGAGTTGGAGATGGTAGCGAACGCGTCGCCTACCCAGAAGTGTCCGTTTCGAACTCGCTGGTAGATCACAAACACGAGCACCAGGAGGTCGAACAGCACGACGACGAGGAAGATGCCGTGGATGATGTGCGTCCAGGCCCACGAATCGTGCAGTGAAGCGACCGAATGCCACTCCCAGTTCCTCAGCTCGGTCGCCGGATCACTTGGTAAGTTCCAGTTCACGATCTCAATGTTGGATTGGGCGATGGGGTCATCGATGTAGCCGCCGGTACGATACGCTGTACGCACCTCCCTAGCAGGGTCGATGCTGCCAACTCCAGACAGACTCTTGAATACCCAAAAGTTATCCGACGCAACACCGAGCAGCTCCGCACTTGTGAAGTGCGGCTCGGACTCGTACGGATAGTTGAAGGCCATGGCGAACGAGTGGTTCACTTCGGTCGCGCGCATGTCAGCGATAGGTGCAATGGTGACCAAGAGCGCAGCACCGCTCTGGTACTGCTGGTCCACTTGGAAGTCCTGCGTGGAGATCAAAGCCGAGAGCAGCATCGTCTCGCTCGTGTTGCTGTGTTGACGCACTAGGAAGTACATGCGAAGTTGAGTCAAGGCCACGTCGACAGAGATCAACAGGTCGAAAGTGCAGTCGACGACGGGTGCGATCAACTCGAGCTCCGACAGGTACGCGAGGTCGTCCGCTGCGCGCTTCTGCAATGACGTGAAGAGGAACCGCGTGAAGTCGTTGCCGTACACGGTGCCGTCGTAGAAATCCACGCCGGTGCACTCCGTGAACGAGTGGTTCGTGTCGGTCACGAGGTAGATGGTGTCGTCTCGCAGGTCGGTCGACCCCTTCAACACAGTCTGCACCAGCGGACTCTCACTGATGGTCGCTGTCCCCGCATAGTCTACAATGAGTGTGGACTCGTGCACGGTGACCCCCAAGTCCTTGGCCTCCAAGCCGCGCAGCAACGTGATCGCGGCCACAAACGCCTTGGCCGAGATGGCCATGTACCAGAGCGCGATGGCGAACACGACGACGCGGTGGAGAAGCTTGAAGAACCCGAGCTTCCCAACGCCCTCCATGGCCTCGATGGAGCCGGTCGAGTAGCGGGGGTCTCGTCGTGGCGGCATGGCGTCCGTCTACCAAATGTCGTCGACTAAGCTTGGGGCCCGACGGCCGTACTTGGAAACGACTGAAAACCGTTCCCCGAGTCCGCTAGCTACTAGTTCCCCAGTAGTTGTTGACGATGTGGGGCAGCAAGCGGCAGCCCGAGAGCCCCAAGAAGGGGCCGGAAGTGTCGAGGATCGCCAGCATGCCGCAGTCGCCGTTCATGGCTCGACAGGCCGAGCGGGCCCACATGACGGGCCTCTCGCCCATCGAGGAGATGCGGCTGGCCCAGAACGAGCTGCGCGCAAAGGCGGCAGCTCGCCTCCCGCCCTTGCCACCCAAGCCGCGTCGAATGACCTTGCACGACCAATTGACACAGTCGAGTTTGATGCAGCTCGTGACGATGCGGGACATGATCCACAAGGTCAAGAACCGAGCCAAAGTGGCGGCGGTGAAGCCTGCGGACGGCAAGATCAGCGAGTTCCAGGACCAGCGACTAGAGCGCGACATGGACGAACTCACGCCAGGTGCGTTGACAGCTTCCGCGCGAGTGACCGAGACGAGAGTGGTGCCTAACGAGGTTTCGGTGCAGCCGAGGCGCTGGACTTTGTGGAGACCGTGTCCAAGAACGAGCTCATCATCAACAAGAAGAAGCAGAAAATCAACGAGTTGGCGATGCCCAAGTACATCATCTCGCCGAACGGCAAGTTCCGAGTGCGGTGGGACCTCGTCTCCGTCACGCTCATCTGCTGTACGTTGTGTGACTGCTTCGTTTCAAAAGGTTTCGCTCCTGAATAGTATCACGTGTGTGTCTGTGTGAATTCACTATCAGACAACTCGGTCAGCATCCCCGTGAGTTTTGATTTAAGTATCTTGCGCTGAAGTGCAAGTACAGAACTAATTGGTGTCGGCATTCATGCAGTTCCAGTTGTCGTTCGGAGCTTCCGTGGCAGAAACGATCTCAGCGATCGAATACATTCAGAGAGTAATCGACTGCTTCTTCATCGCAGACATCGTAAGTCACTTTTCAGAGTATTATACTTGCTCTCAAACTAATATTTTGTCATGGGCAGTTGGTGAATTTCGCCTCTGCGTATGAAGAACACGGTCAGATCCAAGTGAAGCTCGTGAAGATCGCTAAAAAGTACTTGAAGTCGTGGTTCCTGCTGGACTTCATCTCGGCTTTCCCCCTGTATTATATTCAGGGATCGTACTTCCGCATCCCCCAGCTAGCCCGATTGTTTCTCCTCTTCCGTCTCTTTCGGCTCGTTCGAATGTTAACCATCACGCGAATCTTGAACAGGTGAGCTGGTGCCTTATCTGGATATTGATCGACGAGTTATGATCTCACCGATGCTTTAACATGAATGCACTCCCTCTTCCTGGACAGGCTGGACTACGCACTCCTCCTTCGATCCACAGTGAGCAGCATCTTCAAATTCTGCATGCTGGTTTGCTTTACGTCACATTGGCTCAGGTAAAGAAAATTTTATCCACCGCTTCGATCGCACCTCCAGTTGGTCTTGTGCTGAATCACATGCATTGTTGTAGCTGTTTCTTCTTCCTTATCAGTTATGACCAAGACGATGGCTGGGTCGCCACGATGGAGCTTGAAGATAAGGGCATGTACGACAAGTACGTGACATCCTTCTACTGGGCAATCATGACCATGTACGTAGACTTCGAGCTGAAAATCTGTAGTCACACAAAGTCAAATACTTAATAATCTGATTCGCGCACAGGACGACAGTAGGCTACGGCGACATCCACCCGACAACGACGCACGAACGTATATTTGCCATTGTCGCGATGATCATCGGCGCGTGGATATTCGCGTACGGCATCACCAATGTCGTGGCCATGGTGACCAACCTGAACGGGCCGGACAGCCGGTTTCAGCTTCGGATGGACGAGCTCAACGACTACATGGATGCTCGCGAGCTGCCAATGCAGCTACGCTATGAAATCCGCGAGTTCTACTTCAACGCTCGCATCTCGGCCGAGTCCAAACTGGTCAACGAAGGCAAGATACTCGCCGAGTTGTCGGCTCTGTTGCGGTCCAAGATCGCGTTTGCTATCAACGACAGCGTGCTGAATAAAATGCCCTTCTTCGCCGGCGCAGATCACAACTTCCTCATGGAGCTGGCGCTGAGCATGCGCATGGTGTGCTTCCCGCCGCTCGAAGAGGTGATCTTGGAAGGCGAAATCGGCGAGGAGATGTTCTTCATCTTCCGCGGCGTCGTGGAGATCGTCAAGACTGGCGTTCAGCTCGGACTACTGGGTCAGAAGCAGTACTTCGGCGAGATGGCCATCCTGAACCAGAACTGTCTGCGAACGGCCACCGTCCGCACCTTGTGCTTCTGCGAGCTGCGCATGCTCACGCGGGAGAAGTTCCTCATCGCTCTGGCCCACTACCCGACCATGAAGGAGCGGATCGCTCGCATCGTGGAGAAACGATCAAATAGGACCCCGAAGAGACTGAGCACGACGACGAGCTCCTCGACTGAGACATCGCTGTCCACACTCGAGAAAATGGCCGCGTCCGCGTCGATCGATGACAAGACTGCCAAGCAACTCGCGACCCCCACGCCGGCCACCACGCTGACGCTCATCTCGCAGCTCAACGCCGACTTCTCCGGGTCCTTCCGGTCGCAGACGGCCGAGAGCGAACTCGAGAAGATTCAAACCAAGATCAGCGGCATGATCCAGCAACAGGACCGACTGGCCAGACTCGTGCAGGACCTGGAAACCCAAATGACCCAAGTCCACCAACCGTGACCAACCTGGCCACATAACAAGAATATTGCACAAAAAAAAGAAGTTGTCGTTGAAATTGGACGTCGTGCTGTGGCTGGTTGGTTGTCTAAAGCTGCAGTAGGTAGTCCTCTATTTGGCCCGCTCTACATGAGGTTGTCGGCCTCGTCCGGGATGCGCACCGTCATGCCCTCCATCTCCTTGGTCACAGTGATCTGGCAGCCCAGTCGCGACGTGTCCGTGAGTCCCCAGGCCAGGTCCAGCATGTCCTCCTCCTCCTCGCTGATCTCCGGCAGGCCGTCGAAGATGCGCTTCTCGAACACCAGGTGGCACGTGGAGCAGGCCAGCTCCCCGCCGCACGCGCCCTCCAGCTCCACGTCGTTCTCGTGGGCCACGTCCAGCAGTGTCTGGCCCTCCTCGGCCGCCACGCGTGTGCTCTCGCCCTCGCCATCCACGAACGTGAACGTCACCTGAGCGAAGCCGCGGCCGACCAGCGCGCCGGGTGCGTCGCGTTGCGGCGCATACACCGATGAAAGTTGAGGCGATGGCCGGCGAGTGGCCGCGCGGCGCAGCGCAGTCGATACTCGGGACGCGAACATGGCCGACGTCGGCAGAGATGTGATAATGATAATGAGCGGCTAACGTTAAACACTTTTGATGGATGGGATTTTTTTATTTTATCTGGGTTTAAAATCATTTAATCAATTAAACGTCAGGTTTTATTTTTGGTCCATTCATCGTTTGTAATTTATCCGTAATCTATCTATTGTGAAAACCGGTCAGAATGTCGTCGAGGAATCGCCTGTAAATCAGGGATTTGCGTCCAACCGTGGGTAACTAAATAACGACTGGTCCGAAATAAATAAAAGTACACAAATCTAAATAAGACTCTAAAGCGGCCGATTTAGATTCGGATTAGACATTCTGGCCGGTTTTCACAATAAGTTTTATTCAGATTTTCCTTGTTCCAAGTCCCCGTTTGCAGACACGGCAGCCCAAAACAAAATTAAAAATCCAGAGCTTGTTTTTTTTAACACTAGATTTCAGTATGAAACCTCCAGTCGCGAAATAAATTACTCTCTTTCAAACATCATCGGCTCAACTTATATTTCCTTTAGCGGAATCGGTGGTACGGTCCGCTTGTAAGCGGGCTCATTCGCGTGTCGTCTCCATCGTTTTCGGTGGATGCAAAGGTGGTCGTTTCGCTGGACGAGCTCATGGCTTTGGCGCTCTTCATGTCGGCCTCGACGTAGATGTTGGCCTTCTCGGCGTCTTTCACCAGTTTCCGGCGTCGCCGGATGTCCATCACGATGAAGACAACAATCGTGAGGAACACTACAATGCCCAAGACAATGAACGCCGCGTACAGGGGCGGACCGAACGTGACATCCGATGCGTCTTCGCCATTGGCCGTCGTAGCGCCCAACTGGAAGGTGCAGCGCGGTCCGCCCCAAAACTCGTTGATGCACTCGCAGCGGCCCGTGTCAGCGTTGCAAACGCCGGTGTGGAAAGTGTACTGCACGCTGAACGGAATGGTGCAGTCCGTGTAGTCTCTGCACGGGGCGCCACCATGAACCTCGACAAGTTGGTTGTCTTCGTCAACATAGTTGGAGAGGTGGTCAAGAATCCATTGTCTGGACGGATGTGAAGCAGGGTCGCACTCGTGCGCCATGGTGGAGCTCTCGGACGTGTCTTGATACAGCCGCACGTAGTCAATTTTCATGTACAATGGGAACGAGTCGCAGATGTAGTTGGCCTCCTCGTCCTTGCCGTCGCCGCGGCACGGTTTGCCAGGGTTGGGCGGATACGTACCCCATGCTGCCGACAGTGCCACGTTGAGAATA
Organism: Phytophthora fragariae; assembly: GCA_009729435.1. Taxonomy (NCBI): domain Eukaryota; phylum Oomycota; class Peronosporomycetes; order Peronosporales; family Peronosporaceae; genus Phytophthora; species Phytophthora fragariae. The sequence goes on from QQOI01000016.1 coordinate 511,293, forward strand.
ATGTACGACGGTTCCTCGGGGAAGGTTAGTTGCGGGTTGGGCTTGCTTCCGCCCTGCGGCGTGTCGACGACGGCCTCGGCCGGGATCTCGAAGATAGGGTGGCTGCCGATCATCCAGCGAAGATAACCATTGTCATCTGTGACCCACTCGAGTTGGTACGCCACGTAGTCGTAATACGCGCCCATGTGAATGCCCCAGTTCGCCGAGAGAGCATCCATTTGGTAGTTGTACGGCTCCATGATGTTAGTCTTCGGCGTCGAGTCATTGCGCGGCTCCGAACAGCGGCTGTCCTGGTTGTCGGGGTCACATAAGAAGACACCTTGGTAGCCGTTCATCGCCGGAAAGCATGTGCCGTTGGAGTTGATATTCCAGTGGTCCAGAGACTTGTCGCCGTCGATGTACCCCATGTCACCGTGAACGTCATTCGAAGCAGGGCAATAAAGTAGACCGCACGTATTCTCGGTAATGTTCTTCATGCCTGCCGCGACGAGGGAATACGACTGCGTATCGTTGCCATCGACGACGCAGTAGTTGTTCGAGCCATAACGCAGACCCTGGTACCAGCTCTGGTGGCCGCGTTCCTCGTAGTATTCCGTAGGAACGCCCGGCAAGTTGGCACCAGTAGTTGCACATTCATGGCTGTACATACAGTAGCTATAGTCACCGAGGGTCTCGTTGATTGCTGCACGACGGTAGTCTGCGGGCATTCCTGGTGCGATCTGGATCGAAGACGAAATGGCGACGCCACCACCTTCCAGTAGATCGATCTCGACAGCACCGCGGCCTTGGTACGGGTTCATACCGTGGCCAGGATCAGGGTCACACGCGCTGATGCGCTGGTTGCTCGAGTTAAAGACGGTCTCGTTGCACTCACTGTAGGAGAACGGCCACATACGCGCTGTCGACGATGAGAATAGAGCTCTTCCAAGGTTACCCATAAGCCAGATTCCGGGCCAAGTCGGGTAAAACTGCGTGTTCTTCGCGCGCGCGTTGTTGCTCTTGCCAATGTCTGGATTGCCGCTGTCGTTGCCCAGAACGGCCGGCAGCTTGGCCCGCACCTCCAGCATACCGCCTTGGAAGCAAAACTTGTTCCAGGTCTGCAGCATACCCGATCGATAGTACTGCCAGCAAACACAACGTAAGCAGCCAGTCAGACTTAAAACCTTTCATGAAAAATAAAAAAGAACACTATAAACGTACGAAGGTGGAATTCTGGTAAGCTGGGGGTCGCAGATAGCTGTTCCAGACTGTGATGTTGTTGACCTCGTCGATGGACTTGATCTGCAGGTAGCACAGTCCTTCCTCGTCGTCGTCACACTCGACCGACGTCATGTCATGTGAGTAGAGTTGCAGCGCGTCGTTGGTGCCGTCGGGCATTTCCAGCGACGTCCACAGGTGGTCACCCCCGGCCGAGAAGTTTCGGCTCACGTCCCCGAACTCGTCGCTCAGGACGAGCTCCCACGTGTCTCCGCGCGACGTCACGTACGTCCGCACGTCGTCGGGCGTGTCCGGGTCCACCCACGGCCGGATGCCCGAGCGGGTCCCCAACTTGACCAAACTGCGATCCGTGGCGGTGCTGTCGCTTCCGCTTGTGGAGCTGCTGTCACTGTCACTGCTGCTACTGCTGCTGCTTGCGTCGACTACTGCAATCACTGCAATGGTCGCCAAGAGAGAGCTGCGCAGCCACGACGCCGCCATCCTGTCAATGGAGTAGCGGCTGATCTATGACGGAGCTGTGCGTCTACCAAGTGAAATCCACAAGTGGGTAGCGAGGCTTCATGAGGGCGGCGCGCAGCGGCCCGAGGCTTTGTGCGTCAAGAGCGGAGCCGGTCCCACCACCCCCATCATGAGTGCCGTGCTGTGTTGTCGCGTGTCGCGCAGGGATACTATCGAAAACTATGGAATCTAAAAAAAATGCTCAGAGGTAGCAAAAAGATTTGTGCGTATTAATAGTAACATTAGCATTATGAGCGATTTGATAAATACTAATCATAATAATACTCAGTACGGTAGTAGTATTTTTAAAATACTACTAAAAATGTTCCTACGTACTTTTAAGTAACCAGCCTCGATCTTACAGCATTAGCTGCCGCTTATTGTCTACGTGACGAAAGTTCTGTGGCAACATCAGGGGTAGTCAATGTCTGCAGCAGCAGCTCACTTTTTCCGATTCAGCAAGTCAGTTTTTTTTCTGGTCTGCGATTGGCCAGAAAAAAAATTCGCCATCGGAACAAAAAACCTGAGCGGCAGCAGCAGCTCGACTTTTTTATCATGGCAGTCCAAAGATTCGAGCTTCAGCGCTATCACCACGATGGCAACACGCAAGCTGAAGATATGTCGTCTCGTGGCGAAGGCGACCGCCGAGGCCTCCGCCCTCGTGTAGCAACAGCAGCTGCAAGCAGCGCATTCATCGGGCCTGTCAAGCAAGCCTATTCATGTCATTCGAAGCCGAGGCTTCGCTCGCGCAGACTGTGGGCAGCAAGCGCTGCTATACAACTTAAAAGATCGGTGTCGCAAAGCAAGTGATCTTCGCGACGTCTGTATGACGAGGGACAGCTGAAATACCGCGCACAAGTACTCTCGCGTACTTTGCAGCGTACTCTCGCGTACTCTGCAGCGTACTGGAGATCTGTGTCGTCTTCACGCGAGGCTTCTTCGTCTAGCATCATGCTAGTAGCATGCAGCGCATGATGGCTGCTCTCTCCGTGTGCCTACAGATGCGCGCAGCCCTCGTAGTGCCTTCTGGCGCACCGTAAAGCGTGGCATCTCTCTAGGGCGCTAAAAAAATCTTGATTTGTTGCTGCTTTGAGTGAATGGGGTGGTCAATGCTCTCTGCACGTTATTGGTCAAAAACAATTTGTCGTGCTCGAGCTAAAAAAAGAAATTAGTTGCTGCTGCAGACATTGACTACCCCTGATAGGGGTAATCAACCTCGGGAGCACAACGAGATGTCAGACATGCTCGCAAACCGGGCGATGGATTCGAGGCGCAGCACACAGCTGCGACTAACAGCGGAGACCCTGACATTGGAAACTTGAGCCCACTGGTCGCGATAGGATATTGGTTACTGGATGATCAACAACATGGAAGGGGCCAGCGAGCAGGATACGGTCGACATTCCTTTGGGGACGGCGATAAATCAGGTTGATCGATCACAACAGGCGTAACGCCGTAGGATGATAAAGGGGCAACCTACGGAACGGACATAGGAGGTCGTTAGCGTATAGAGTTAAGTGGCATCAATGCACCTCACTGAGAAACGAAACGGAAGTCATGCCGAATAACAAACCTGCTGAGCATGGACTACCACACAGTGATGTGCATGCTCAGAGAACCAGCGTCGGGCATAAATATACTGGCTCAGTCGCTTGAGGGGTTCCTGAATAATCAAACCTGGTGTTGTGTTGGCTAGTGTAAAAACAAATAGTAGCAGGAAATGAACTTGAAGGGGCTAATGCAAGTTGGATTTTACCTCACCCCAATCAACCGGCAGCCCTTGCTTCAGAAAATAGTAGTTTGATGAGTACTTATATGTATTATTTGCGCATATATTACTATCAGCGTGTACTTAGTACTTAAAATAGTATTAGTGCTATCGTACCCGTTGCGTGTACGAAGTGCTATTCTCATTCTCGTAGTGTTAGAAACTGATGGTGCAGGATTGTGGCGCCTATGCAGCAGACCCACCAGCTTCGGGTCTCAACACTCCAGAGCGGCCAAAACATATCACCGATGGTACTTACCGTAATATCGGTGTTAACTGTCACCCTTTGTTAATTGTCACCCTCAGGTTTCAACCAATCACCGGGACACATTTGACCAGCTGGCAAATTTTAGTTAACTGTCACCCCACGAAAAACCTCAGCCATCCACCGCCGCAGGCTGCGGCCCGCAGCACGACCGCCCCCGTACACGCACTGCTTCCAGCCCGCGAGCGTCTCGTGGAACAAGGCGTCGAAAGATCGCGTGCGCACGGGCTGGCTGCAACATTTAAAGAGCGAGAGGCTTTTAGCTTCCGAAGGAAACAAGGTTTGTGCGCCGAACTATGCAGAAGAGGTGGGGTGGCTGCGTGCTGCATAGGAAGAGCTCAGTACATGTTAATCGACGATAGTGTACTCCTTTATCATGAGCGCGATGGCGATGAGGGACTAGATGAAATTGGAAGGCCGTTTACCACCAAAAAAATGAGGGACTAGATGAATGTAGTGAGACTGTGGACAATGAATTGACAGTTATAATGGAGTCGATGTCATGCATTGACACGTCCGTAGGTGGGACGACGATGTAGTATAATACCATGGTAGTTTCTTGTAAATGTAGTGTGTCGAACACAATGTTTCTCACTATCTGCACCTAAGGTTTTTTTATGAGTTGAACCAGGCTGCACCAAGGGGGTGACAGTTAACACCGATATTACGGTACTGTAAATCATCACTGCGCAGGCAATTCGACACCAGTGCGAGCAGTCCGTAGCTGTACTCAATATATGAATACAGTACATGTAGTTTATGTACGAAGGGAGCCGAAGCTCTTTTGCTGGATGCCAGCAGGGCCTACATGTACTGCAAGAGACCTCGCAGCCCTCGCTGACTCTCTATGGAGGAGCGCCCGTGACAGGGGGCTCTGATGCCTATCAGAACGTTCAATGCTATGACCCCCCCCCCCCGACTAACGCTCAAGAAGCGCAGGTTACTGCTCGGGTAAAGGATCGCTTCCCAAGCTACATGCAAAGCACCACGATCGAACACCAATGTTCGGCAGTCATGACACACGATGATGTATCCTTGTCAACGAGTCGTTGATCGCAGTGAACGCATGCGCACCAGCATTCGATGATGGCGGAGATCGCACAGGTAGTAATTAGCGTGCTTTGAATTTACTGCCCTCGATGTCGACCCTACCGGTAATCGCTGCATGGGGCTTTGATGGCAAGCTGTGGATTTCTTCTCTCGGTGTTACTGGCGGTGAGGGAATCGGACAGCGAGTCCCGATCTGGCTTCGGCGACCTGGTGATGAGGCTTTGCATGTGAGCAACAACACTTTGATGACCCGATCCTTGCTTAGCGATCACCATCGATTCAAGTTCACACGTAACAAACACATCAAACGCGTGGCGCAGAATTTTCACTGAGCGGAAACGTCAAGTGATCCGCACAATGGTGGACCAACATCATTTAGGCATTGGTGTTGCTGGCCGATGCTGAACACAAAAGAAGTTGGATGGAAAAGAACTGCCACATACCAGAACTAGCATGGTTACAGTCGTTCAATTGATGGAAGCCCCGTGAGCATTCCATTCTTACCGCGATCAAATCAGTAAAGCTATCGACGACTCCATGTTTCTGTAGGTATATGGCTCACTCTGCGCTTATGCCTGCAGCTTGTCGGCGCGCCGGAAGAGGTTGTCTACGATGTGCCCGACGTTTTCGATGACACCGAGGCCAGAGGTATATGTTTTCTAAGGAAATACAGCAAAATCATGCAAGTGACAGTCAGCCTCCAAACAATCCGCCAGAAGAATGTGAGAGTGCACGTACATCCTCAGTAGGGCTGTCGTAGACAATCAACTGCCCCTTGCCCTGGTCCAGAATGCCGTGGAACTTGTGGTCCAAGATCATTTGCGACAACCTACGAAAAGCAAAATCACACATCCACGTCAACACGGTTGCACACAAGCAGATACACTACAGCACCAGCTGTCCTTACTTCAACTCAATCTGCGGGAGCGGCAGCTTGATCAGCTTGGCGACATGTGCAATCTCAACGCACGAGAAAGGTTGGATAATCTTGATCAAGTTGCTTTCCAGGAGCTGCTCGTACAGCTTCCCCAGGTGGTTCTTGATCAGCGCGTCCTCCACGAGCTCTGTGAAACACCAGCAAATCGACAAGTCAGAAGGAGGGTCAATAGCACCACCAACCCCGTTCATACGTACGAGGAGCATATTTCTTCGTTGCCGCTTCAAACTGCTCGAGAGAGCGCTGTTCGTGGGCCTTGGCCACCGCCTGCAAGGCCTCCAGATCGATGCCGATGAACTTCATCGCCTGTTTGCTGTTGATGATGAGGTTCACCTCACTGGCGCCACCGCTGGCGATCTTGGCCAGCAGCATGTACTTGAGGCACTTAAGTCCTTCGGTCTCATCCAGCGTCGCGAGCGCCTCGAACGCCTCGAAGAAGTACGAGTACGCCGTCTTGTAGTCACGCTCCTCCGCGTGCAGGATGCCCGACATTTGGTCGATCTGGGCCTGCGTGCGCGGCACCACGTAGATCGTGTTGGAGATGCTGCGCGCCGCCGTGAGCGCGGCCTTGGCCTTGGGCACGTTGCGCAGCGCGTGGTGCAGCTTGCTCTCCACGAGGTGGATCTCCACCAGCAGCTGCTTGTCGTCCAGCTTCTTGATCTCGTACAGCAGCTCAGTGATGAGGTCCAGCGCCGGCTGGAACTTCTCCTGCTGGAAGTAGATGGAGGCCAGACGCGCCTCCACGCGCTGGCGCAGGAACGTGTGCTTCTCCTGCTTGCACCACTCGATCGAGTCCAGACACAGGTCGGCCTGCAGCTGCAGCGCCTTCTCGGCGTCCAGCACCTTCACCTTGGCCACCATGTCGATCACCGTGCGCACTGCAACACCAATAAAAATAAAAATAATAAAAAATCCGTCAGCCTGCACTCCCCAAGCCTCCGAGCAGTAGCAACTCCAGACGGGCCGCACCGATCTTGCCGGTCTTGGCGCGGGCCAGCGTGGCGAAGAACGGCCGCAGCGACTGCAGCAGCGTGGCCAGCTCCTTCTCGCGGCCGAACTGGATGTACAGCTGCGCCAGCTTGTAGATCGAGTGCTCCTTCACGCGCTGCACCTGCTCCAGCGCCGCGTCCTCCTCGGCTGCGCAGCAATAATGGGTAAGTAAATTGCGTAAAATAAAATAAAATAAAAATATATTCTCGGTGGCCCGCTGTACCATAGGTGATGATGCGCTGGAAGGCCTGGATGGCCGCGTCGGGTGCCGCGTTGGCCGTGAGCGCGGCCACCACGTCCTCCGCGTCCTCGAACTGCGTCTGCAGCGGGTGCACCTGCTCGGGCTCGGCCATCTCCACGTCCTGCGTCGCCATGGCTGCTACAAGGTTACAGGATCTCTCCCCCTTTGCGTAAAGTGAGGATCTTTAATGTGGAAAACGCCAGTCGGTAGCATAGTTTGTACGTTCTGTACACAGGATTCGGCGTCACTGATTAGCGGTACAAACAGCTCATGTGACAGACTCACTTCAGTATCTTCCGCGTGTGGCTATCCTTATGCTGTCTTCCGCTCTGCGCGTGCGTGGCCAACGCGTGGCCACGTCGGTCCACCTGTTGGCCGCTGCGCGCCTGCCATCCGCGTACCCGGCCCGCTACCTAAGCTCAGCGCCGAAGGAGCTCTCGCCGTACCAGAAGCTGCAGAAGTGGTTGCAGCCGTTCGTGACGGGTTCCAAGGGCCTGTACCACGAGAACAAGCAGGCCTGGGCGCTGCGCCGCCGCGTTATGGAGGCCAGCGGCCGGGCCGGCCTCTCGCGCCGCGAGATGCTGCTGCTTCGTCAGGCGCACCGAGACCTGCTCAAGTCGCTGCCCATCCTGGCCATCTTCTGCGTGCCCGTGCTGGGCTACGCGGCGCCGCTGCTCGGCTACCAGTTCCCCAAGCAGCTGCTGCCCTGGCAGTTCTGGCGGCCCGACCAGAAGACGCAGTTCTTCCGTGAGGACGTGCTGACCCGGGCCAAGACGTACCCAGAGCTGGCCCAGCTGCTGCTGCAGATCGAGCACAAGGACGACACGCTGCAGGAGATGATGGCGCTGGCCAAGGCGGCCGGCGGCGGCGGCCTGCGGCCCACACAGGTGGCCGAGCTCGCGCCCTTCTTCGAGGGCCCGGCCGCACTCCACGCGCTCTCGAGCAAGCACATTCACGTGCTGGCCGAAGGCTCGGCACTGTTCCCGAGCTTCGCTGTGCTGAACAAGCTGCTGATGCAGTCGCAGCTGGAGAAGAGACTTGAGCGGAGGATGGAGGAGCTGAGCGTGGACGACCAGCAGCTGCTGAAGGAAGGCGTGGATGATCTTTCGCTCAGTGAGCTGGAGTTCGCGTGCCAGGAGCGCGGAATTGTGACGCAGTACGGAGACATCGAGAAGCTGCGCGCGGCCTTGAAGGAGTGGCTGAGCATGTACGACACGGACCACTTCGACCCGGAGACGAACCCGCAGCGGCTACCGCCGTCGCTGCTGCTTCATGCGCCAGCGCTGTCTAGTTTCGCCAAGCCGGAGGACGGTGACGAAGTGGACCCGACGGTCTAAAATGGAAGCAGAAGTCGCAAGTTGCGATGGACAAGCGGTAGAAAGATGAAGATTGCGGTGTCACGGCCAGCATCGCGTCTGCCCTGCCGTCAGAAACAATGATATCATACAGGTACATGTACTACGTGATGGTTGATCGACTGGATTTGTGTTGGACATTTTTATCATACGAGTTGTTTGGAGATGTTCCAAGCCAATTTGCTGCCGGGTGTGTTTTTCCTACCGCTTCTGGTGGTTGAGATATCGAAGTGAGAGCAGCGAAATCACCCGGATGACGACGATGTATAGGAAAACGTAGCCGAAGTTGGTCCAGATGTCGTCGTACTTGATCTTGAAGACGTCAGCGATGTAGTTCTTCACCGTCGTGTGGCCGATCGACAACGGTGCATTCTGTAGTGGCTGGCACCCAATCTGAGGACCAACGTTGATATACGACTGCGTGGCTTCGTCGTACGTCGGATCCACCGGACAATCGCCGAAAAGCAGCGAAATTAAGATGGAAAACGTGTATCGCTGCGGTGTCAAGTAGTACAGCCAGATGTACCCGGTTGGAATGGAGCCGGCGGGTGGATTGAAGCCGGCGAACAACAGGAAAGTCGCGTTGATAAACACGCCGACGATAGCGGCGACCTCCACCGTCGGTAGCGCGTAGATGAACATTTGAGCTAGATACACCTCCAGAAGCACGAACAGCGAGCCGTTGATCCAGTACAGCACGGCTGTGGTGAACGATCCAATCCCCATGAGCGGGAAGAAGATGACGATGAAGATCAGGCCGCTAGCGAACACGAAAGGGATCTCTGCTACGGTAGCTCCGATGAAGTACCAGAAAGCACTGTACGTCTGCGAGTCTCGCTCACGGTAGTACGAGACACGCTCTCGAGAGGTGAATGGAAGACAGCCGACGTACGAGATGTAGCTTTGGTACAAAGCCGTCATGAAGATCACGCCGACTGCTGAGTTAACCCCTTGATACGTCGTGTACTCGCCGTTGACGAGCACCAGGCCAAACACCACGGCCAGGCCGAAGGAAATCATGAAGCGGGTCAAGTTGTACGACGGTGTGCGCCAGTAAATTGTCAAGAACCGGCCGACCAACATCCGCAGCTGCGTCAATTGGCTAGCTGCACGTTTGCTCGAAAACAACAACTCCGGCAGCCGATCCGGTGCAGGTCGCGTAACACCAGGCTGGTCAAGTCCATCGAGCAAAGCCTGTTGCTCCTTACTTTCGCGAAAGTGCTGCATGAAGTCCACGTTCGCAGCAGCATCCGTCATGGGTTTCTCGTCCGCTCCAGCCACACCCGCACCGATACACTCCAACATCCACGTCGCCGGGTTCTGACCTTCGGGCAAACGCGCCACCTCCGGAATCGCCTCGAAGTAGTCGATCAGGTGTCCGCACTCGCGGTCGTCCGGCTGCGCGTTGTCCAGCTCACCGAAGAACACCATCTCGCCGCCGCGCTTCAGCAGCAACAGACTGTCGAACAGGAAGAAGACGTCGGACGAAGGCTGGTGAATCGTGCACACAACGGTGCGGCCGCTGTCCGCCACCTTTCGCACGCCGTCCATGATCACCTTAGCGGAGTGAGCGTCCAGCCCACTGGTGGGCTCATCCAGGAACAGCACACTCGGTTGCGCTGCGAGTTCGACGCCGATAGTGAGGCGCTTCATCTGCTCCTGCGATCGACCGCGAATGATCTGGTCGGCAATGGGGCGCAGATCCAGCAAGTCCAGACATTCCTCCACAGACGCCAACTTGGCACGCTCCGATACGCTGCTGTCCTGGCGCAAGAGGGCGCTGAACGTAAGCGCTTCTCGGATCGTTGATGACTCGGAGTGGATGTCCTGCTGCTCGCAGTAACCAGTGCATCGACGAATGGCCAGCTCCGTCGCGGGGTATCCGTTGAGTAGAATCTCGCCACGGATGGTGCCTCCTGTCTTGCGGCCGGCGATCACGTCCATCAGGGTGGTTTTACCAGCACCCGACGACCCCATAAGCGCCATCATGGTACCAGGTAGAGCGTAGCCGCTGATGCCCTTGAGCAGGTCGATGGACTCATGTTTGTGGTGGGGCAAAGGCACGGAGTACCAGAGGTCTTTGATCGCGAGCGTCACTGGTACGAATCTTGCCTGTTGTTCTTGAAGATCAAGGACGACTATATCGGCTGGGCTATCTTGCGGTGGTGCATTGGGTGCTGCTCGTGGAGTGACGACTTCGGAGTAGCTACGATTCCCTTCGTGGTGCTCCTTCATTGCATCGTTGTCCTCGTCGACACTTGCAACTACGGCTACTGTTGCTTCAGGGACGTCGTAGCGCTTGTGTTCGAGGATGAAGCTACCGGTGATGATGAAGAAAACGGTCGCGAACACCAAGTAAAATACGCCCATCCAAACCCACGATTTATCCGAGGGCACGTCGTACAGCGATAGCGAGTACTCGCCCATAGTCATGTTGTACTGCGAGCAGTAGTCTTCGCCGTCATAAACGCACACGTCGAACTTTGGGGAACGATATTGGTTCACAGCCAACGTCCGCAGGCACCAGGCGACCGGGTTGATCCAGTAGATCCAGACGAGAAAGTCGGGGAGCTTCGTCTTGGGGACGACGAAACCTGCAAACATGACGTAGAACGTGATGGAGAAGGTGGACATCGGCTTGGCGATGTTAAAATTCGGTGACATGGCAGTCAGCGCGAAGAACCACGCACACAGCGCGAGGTTGGTCAGGATCATGCAGAGCAGGAAGAGCAGATAATAGCCGACTTCCGTGATAAAGCCACACATCCAGTACACAATCGTGCCGAAGACCACCGATTCAGCTGCAGCTGCAGGGAAGAGAGCAGCGAGACTGGCGATCCCGAAAGACAGCGAGCGGTAGAAGTTCGCACGTCGGTGCTTGTAGTAGATATCGCGCGACGCGACAAAGACTGGCATTTGAGACGCTTGACCCAGTGCGAGGAACATGGTGCTCTGGTACAGAACCCCCAGCGCCACCTGCGCGTTCGTTGGATCAAAGCGGTAGAACGTGCTGCCGTAGACAAGCCCCATGACGACGACCATGAAGGTTCGCACGCGAAGGAATGCCGTGTTGCGAATCGCGACTGTGAGATGTCGGCGCGTCAGTGTCACGGCACTTGCCCACAAGGACTGCCGAAATTGAGGCATCTTGTCGAGGTGCTGCTCAGCGTCATGCAACCGCTCACTGCTCCATGGGGACTCCAACGCTTGCATGACAAGTTGGTGACTGGATGACTGTCGAAAGAGATCTGCGAATTCACTTGCATAACGGGGAGTCAAGGATGTCATGGACGGGTGAGTGTCCGTCTTCACCGCCTCGTATTGGTACTGCTGGTCCGTGCCCAGATCTAACAGGTAGTCGGCTGCGTCGCGGTCGGGAGGACATACAAACCCCAAGCTCTCGAAGTAAGGCAGCGCTTGCTGTCGAGGTCCGTGGTACATCACCTCGCCGTCGTTCAGCAGCAAAATGTTGTCGAAGAGTTCGAACACCTCCGGCGCAGGCTGCAACAGCGCCATGACCACCGTCTTGTGCAGCTTCTTGGCGATGTCGCGCTGCGTGCACACGATGTCGAACGTGGCCGCGCTGTCCAGCCCCGTGCTGATCTCGTCCATGAAGGTCGCGTACTTCATGCCGAACTCCATGTCGCCAGTTGTCACGCGCCGACGCTCCCCGCCGGACACGCCGCGCTTCAACGCGTTGCCGATCACTGTGTCACGACACGTCTGCAGACCAAGTTGCTCCACGACCACGTCCGGGTAGTTCTTGTAGAGCGATTCGGCCGTGCGCAGCGCCGCCTCGTTCTGCTCGGGTGTGCCGTGCGATAGCATCTCCCTCCCATGTCTCGACGCCACCTCCTCTGGACAACACGCGTGTGCGAACTCCAGCGTCTCCTGCACGGACAACGCGGGGAAGTGCTTGTCGGTCTGCGGGACGTACGCGGCCAGTTGGGGCAGCTTCGGTAGCAGCTCCTGCCACGTCCGTCCGTTGTACGAGATGTCGCCGTCCACCGTCACGTTCTTCTGCATGGGGAACTGGCCGCTCAGCACTTTCATGAGCGACGTCTTGCCCGATCCGGGCTGTCCGAGCACCAGCGTGATGGTGCCCGGTTCGAACACGGCATCCACGCGGTTGAGCACGTGTCGCTCCGTGACGCGCTTGGTGGCGGTGAGTTTGCGGACGGCGTGCTTGAGACTGTTGTAGACGGAGGGCAGCTCGGACGTGGCGGAGCTGGAAGAGTGCTTGACGACTGGAACCTTGGCGATTATCGACAGATTCTTGCATCTCACCTCCATCTGAGGCAGTGATCGACCCAGTGCAGGTTCGAGTTGTTGTGCGACGAAGTCGTAGAAGGCGGCCTCGCCGTGCTGCATGAGCGCGTGACCGGAGTCAAGTCCTAGTTGGGCTTTCGACTCGGTTTGGTCGGTTGTCGGGGACGAACCGTTTTCATGGACTGGTATGGTCATGTCTTAATTGCGTTCATGCAGCTGAGGAGCTGAGGTGCTGTGCTCTTGAGGGTCCGAGGGCCACGATGCAAAATGAAGAATGCGGGGATTCATCGAAGCTACATGGTGGAGATGGCATCGACCACGTTGGATTTGTACTCATTGGGGCTTGAGTAGTACTCAGTACACAGGCACTTAAGTACACGGTACATTCATCATCCAGCCTGCATATCAACGGCCCGATAGCAACGGAATGTGCTGGCGAAGTTGGCGACAAGTTGGTCGGCGCTGCTTTTCACTGATCACCGCCAATTCGACCTGACTGTGATATGTCCATTTTCGTGTTTATTTTTACATTTTACAGTGGAATATCAATTTCGGTGTAAAACTGTATTCGAATTATTACAAGAAAACTAGCAAAATTGACCCAAAGCGAATCTACAGCTCTTCGTTTCAAGAAAACCTACGTTTTGCCGCTGATTTACAGCCAACGCAAAGCACCGCCTCTCATTCTCCTGATCGCCCAAGACAGCCCGTCTCAAAGGTATAGCTTCAGGTTGCACAGAACCGCATGAACGTGGCGTTCGATCGAATGCGGGACATTTCACGGCCCAAGCACAATCATGCACAGTCTTGTCAAGACGGATGCAGGTACTGTACACTATTGCAATGTTCATGTTCACTGCCACCGGCGCTTTCGCCGACAGCACAACCACCTTCTTCTGTCAAGGCTTCATCCAAACCGGTACGTGTCCAGCGTTGAAGATCGGAGCTTTGCCTGTTAAACCTGCGATCGGACACCATCAAAGCGGAAAGGGCGATGACTGACCCGTTCATCCCCGCAAAAGATTGGATGAACCGGCTGTTCATCATCTCTCTCGGTAGTTACCAGTGGTAACTTACCACCGCCGCGGCAACGCCAAGTCTCCGCGTTATATGTAGTGTTGGTTGGTCTGCCGGTAGCAGCCTAAATTCGCCTGAAACCTCGTGCGATCTGATCTTTAGACGGAGAGAAGAGATCTGCAAGCGAAGTTTCATGCTTATCGCGCTGGTCGCGCAATAATCGACCGACTTATGCGTCGCCCCGTCACAGAGTCCCAAAAAATGCGACATGTCTGCTAACAATTGGGCGTAAAGGGTATGATAGATTTCCGATAGTGAAATTCTGTCAACTAACAAAACTATTATAAGAAGGTTCTTTCTATTACCGTATTCGCTCTCGCGATCTCGAAAGCATGGCCCGCAATCGCAAATCCGATATTGCGCGTCGATGAGTGTGCGAAGTTTTTAGGAACCCAAGTGCGTGGTCGATCTCCGTTCCCGCGCGGCACCAGAGCTCATTAGCGAATTCGCTTCGTGGGTCACACGTGCGTCCTACCTCCCGACAAAACCCCTGTCGATGGATTGCAGAACTTCACAGCTATGATCGCACCAACCACCACAATCGACATGCCGCCGACCACTGCTGGTCCCAAGCTCCAGCCCGGACTCGAGTCAGGTCACGCGCTCATGCAGCACGGTGAGGCCGCCTTCTACGACTTCGTCGCACAACAACTCGAACCTGCACTGGGTCGATCACTGCCTCAGATGGAGGTGAGATGCAAGAATCTGTCGATAGTCGCCAAGGTTCCAGTCGTCAAGCACTCTTCCAGCTCCGCCACGTCCGAGCTGCCCTCCGTCTACAACAGTCTCAAGCACGTCGTCCGCAAACTCACCGCCACCAAGCGCGTCACGGAGCGACACGTGCTCAACCGCGTGGATGCCGTGTTCGAACCGGGCACCATCACGCTGGTGCTCGGACAGCCCGGATCGGGCAAGACGTCGCTCATGAAAGTGCTGAGCGGCCAGTTCCCCATGCAGAAGAACGTGACGGTGGACGGCGACATCTCGTACAACGGACGGACGTGGCAGGAGCTGCTACCGAAGCTGCCCCAACTGGCCGCGTACGTCCCGCAGACCGACAAGCACTTCCCCGCGTTGTCCGTGCAGGAGACGCTGGAGTTCGCACACGCGTGTTGTCCAGAGGAGGTGGCGTCGAGACATGGGAGGAGATGCTATCGCACGGCACACCCGAGCAGAACGAGGCGGCGCTGCGCACGGCCGAATCGCTCTACAAGAACTACCCGGACGTGGTCGTGGAGCAACTTGGTCTGCAGACGTGTCGTGACACAGTGATCGGCAACGCGTTGAAGCGCGGCGTGTCCGGCGGGGAGCGTCGGCGCGTGACAACTGGCGACATGGAGTTCGGCATGAAGTACGCGACCTTCATGGACGAGATCAGCACGGGGCTGGACAGCGCGGCCACGTTCGACATCGTGTGCACGCAGCGCGACATCGCCAAGAAGCTGCACAAGACGGTGGTCATGGCGCTGTTGCAGCCTGCGCCGGAGGTGTTCGAACTCTTCGACAACATTTTGCTGCTGAACGACGGCGAGGTGATGTACCACGGACCTCGACAGCAAGCGCTGCCTTACTTCGAGAGCTTGGGGTTTGTATGTCCTCCCGACCGCGATGCAGCCGACTACCTGTTGGATCTGGGCACCGACCAGCAGTACCAGTACGAGGTGGCCAAGTCTAGCAACCACGCCTCATTCTCAGTCCAAGCTCCTCGATTGGCGAGTGAGTTCGCGGATCTGTTCCGCCAGTCGGCCATTCACCAGAAGATTGTGCAAGCTCTGGCCGCACCCTGGAGCAGCGAGCGTTTACGCGATGGTGAGGAGCATTTGATGAAGATGCCCGAGTTTCGACAGTCGTTTTGGGCTGGCACCGTGACGGTCATGCGCCGGCAGATGCTTCTGGCGCTCCGCAACACGGATTTCATGCGCGTTCGAGCGTTGATGGTGGTCGTCATGGGTCTCATCTACGGCAGCACGTTCTTCGGGTTTGACCCGACCAATGCTCAGGTGGCGTTGGGCGTGCTGTACCAGACCACCATGTTTCTGGCCATGGGTCAGGCATCGCAAACACCCGTGTTTATTGCAGCTCGCGAGATTTACTACAAACACCGCCGTGCCAACTTCTACCGCACTTCGTCTTTTGCGATCGCGTGTCTGACGGCACTGGTGCCTTCTGCTGCTGTGGAGTGCCTGGTGTTCAGCTCCTTCGTGTATTGGATGTGCGGCTTCGTCGGCGGAGTGGGCTACTTCCTGTTTTTCCTACTGTGCATGGTCCTCACCAACCTCGCGTTGTGCGCGTGGTTCTTCACGCTGACGGCCATGGCTCCGAATTTCAACATTGCCAAGCCCTGCTCGACGTTCTCCATCGCGTTCTACGTGGTTTTCGCGGGCTTCATCGTCCCTCGGAGTCAAATTCCCGACTTCTTCATCTGGATCTACTGGATCAACCCGCTCGCGTGGTGTTTGCGAGCAGTTGCAGTGAACCAGTACCGCTCGCCCAAGTTCGACGTCTGTGTGTACGCTGGTGAGGACTACTGCTCGCAATACAACATGACTATGGGCGAGTACTCGTTGTCACTGTACGACGTGCCGTCAAGTAAGGCGTGGGTATGGGGTGGCGTGGTGTTCCTGCTAGGCGCGATCGCATTCTTCGTGGTGGCAGGCAGCTACATTCTCGAGCACAAGCGATACGATGTCCCTGCCGCCACGGTGGCAGTTGTCCCCAGTTTTGATGACGAGAAGGACAAGAGCGAGCTAGACGTAATGTCCGAAGAGCACGAGCAACCAAACCGCCGGGACGCAACAGCCAGCTATGTCATGGTCGCGACACCACGCGCTGCCACCACTTCACAAGAACAAGCGCCGTCCGACATGGTCGTTGTAGACCTTCACGAGGAGCAGGCCAGGTTCGTACCCGTCGCCTTGGCGTTCAAAGACCTCTGGTACTCCGTGCCTTTGCCCCACCACAAGCATGAGTCCATCGACCTGCTCAAGGGCATCAGCGGCTACGCTCTACCTGGTACCATGACGGCACTTATGGGGTCGTCGGGTGCTGGTAAAACCACCCTGATGGACGTGATCGCCGGCGGCAAGACAGGAGGCACCATCCGTGGCGAGATTCTACTCAACGGATACCCCGCGACGGAGCTGGCCATCCGTCGGTGCACAGGCTACTGCGAGCAGCAGGACATCCACTCAGAGGGGGCCACGATCCGAGAAGCGCTCACGTTCAGCGCCTTCTTGCGCCAGGACAGCAGTTTTTCGGAGCGTGCCAAGTTGGCGTCTGTGGAGGAATGTCTGGACTTGCTGGATCTGCGTCCCATTGCCGACCAGATCATCCGCGGTCGATCGCAGGAGCAGATGAAGCGCCTCACTATCGGCGTCGAACTCGCAGCGCAACCGAGTGTGCTGTTCCTGGACGAACCCACCAGTGGGCTGGACGTTCACTCCGCTAAGGTGATCATGGACGGCGTGCGAAAGGTGGCGGACAGCGGCCGCACCGTTGTGTGCACGATTCACCAGCCTTCGTCCGACGTCTTCTTCCTGTTCGACAGTCTGTTGCTGCTGAAGCGCGGCGGCGAGATGGTGTTCTTCGGTGAGCTGGACAACGCGGAGCCGGACGACCGCGAGTGCGGACACCTGATCGACTACTTCGAGGCGATTCCGGAGGTGGCGCGTTTGCCCGAAGGTCAGAACCCGGCGACGTGGATGTTGGAGTGTATCGGTGCGGGTGTGGCTGGAGCGGACGAGAAACCCATGACGGATGCTGCTGCGAACGTGGACTTCGTGCAGCACTTCCGTCAGAGCACCGAGCAACAAGCTTTGGTGAACGGTCTGAGCCAACCAGGCGTGTCCACCCCAGCTCCTGACCGCCTACCAGAGTTAATCTTCACGCGCAAACGTGCTGCTAGTCCGCTGACCCAAGTTCGCATGCTGATGGGTCGGTTCATGACCATCTACTGGCGCACGCCGTCGTACAACTTGACTCGCTTCTTGATCGCGTTGGCTCTCGCAGTGATATTCGGCCTCGTTCTGGTGAACGGCGACTACACCACGTACCAAGGACTGAACTCGGCGGTTGGCATCATTTTCATGACGGCACTGTACCAGGGCTACATCACGTACGTGGGCTGTCTGCCATTCACTCTGCGCGAGCGCGCGTCGTACTACCGCGAACGAGACGCGCAGACGTAGAATGCACTCTGGTACTTCGTCGGGGCCACGGTCGCGGAGATCCCGTACGTGTTCGGCAGCGGTCTCCTGTTCACAATCATCTTCTTCCCACTGATGGGTGTGGGCTCCTTTGGCACGGCCGTGCTGTACTGGATCAATGTGTCGCTGTTCGTGCTGATGCAGACGTATCTGGGTCAGCTCTTCATCTACGCCATGCCGAGCGTCGAGGTGGCCGCTATCGTGGGCGTGCTGATCAACGCCATCTTTCTGCTGTTCGCCGGCTTCAACCCGCCGGCCGGATCCATCCCGGACGGCTACAAGTGGCTCTACCACATCACGCCCCAACGATACTCGCTCTCCATCCTCGTGTCGATCCTGTTCGGCAACTGCCCCGAAGACCCGACGTACGACAAGGCCACGCAGACGTTCATCAATGTGCGTTCGGAGCTGGCCTGCCAACCGCTGCAAAACACGCCGCTGTCCATCGGCCACACGACGGTCAAGGGCTACATCGGAGACGTGTTCAACATGAAGTACGACGAGGTGTGGAGCAACTTCGGGTGCGTCTTCATCTTCATCTTCGTTTTCCGCTTCTTGTCGCTGCTGGCACTTCGATACATCAACCACCAGAAGCGCTAAGTTAGATCAATAGTAAGTAGGCATAGCAAGAAAAATATAGCAACTTGATAATTATGAGCATCGCTGCCGCAGCAAGTTGCTGCCAGCAACAGCAGATCGCTATGGCATAGTATGAGTGCATGTGGAACGAAGTCAGCACATGGGCCGCCTGCCTGTCAATAAATGGCCCCACTGCAACTTGCGCTATGGATAGCGATGGCAAGGCACCAGAACACAAATAAACGTTCTCAGAGGCTGCTATTGCTGAAACGCTCCTTCCCATGCACAGCATGTCTCCATGCCATGCCAGCCAAAAGCTGAAAGGTGCAAAATCAAGCCCATCAACGGCACCGCTGTGCCCCCACATGGTCCATCATTCCACATTCCTCCCACCTCGTGCATGAAATGCGGCGGGCGGGCCACGACGCGTCTTCCTCCTTCACCGGGGCGGACGGCCGCATTGTGCTGACGCCCACGCGGCCGCAGGACGCGGGCGCGGCCTACGGCCAGGTGGCCACGCCGGCGTCCTTCGGGCCGCACGACTCGTTCCGCCGAGATCAGTCGCTGCGTCTGAACGCGTCCGGCCTGCACTCGCACCGCACGGCCGGCAGCCACCAACCGCCGAGCGAGCGGCGGCCCGGCCACCAACTGTCGCTGCGGGCGCTGGCCGCGCTCCGGACGGCCGCCGAGGTGCTGTTCGCGCTGTGCCTGATGCTGGCCGTGGGCGCGCGGGCCAACCTCGTGTCGCTGTATTATTTATTGGTGTTCTGCTACGGCACGGTGCAGTCGTTCCAGTCGCGGGCCGTGACGCTGCTGACGCTGGCCGTGGCGTTCGTGGCCTGCGTGTGCCACGGGGCCATCCGGGCCATCTACGGAGACGACGACAGCTACGTCGGCGCGGAGGTGGCCAAGCTCTTCGGGTTCCGGCCCATGCACAAATCGAAGGAGTATCTGCAGGCCGTCGGCGTGGACGCGCTCGTGCTGGTGTGCAGCGCCATCCACTACTTCTACGTGCTCCGGAGACTCGGCCCGCGGGCCAAGGAGCAGCAGCAGCAACAGCACTTCGATCTGTTCGAGATGGGCGAGCAGCTCATCAATCGGAGCGAGCCCAAGCGCGACCGACGGCGGTCCATGCTGCGCGCAGTGGAGCTGCTCAGCGCCGTGCTGCTGTTCCTCACGTCGGTGGCCGTGCCGGCCTTGGCCTCGGGCGTGCTGTACCTGCTGCTGCTGCAGCGCCTGATCGGCTACACGGTGTTCGTCCGCCGGATGACGGTGCAGGAGCTCATCTCGCGCAAGTCGGGCGTCAAGTTCTCGAGCTACTTCCTCGGGCCAAGGACCACGGACGTTGTGCTGGGACTGAGTCTCGTCATCAGCGTCGCGTGGTATGTCTTCCAAGTGGACCAGCTGACGGACAACGACACAGTGCAGAAGATTGGCAAGTACGCCGGCTTCGCCAACTTTTGGGACGGCGGAGTTCCATGGCAGTACTATTTCTTCGCGGGCTTCCTGTTCCTGCTCTTCGTTAGCTGTGCCAAGCTGCACAACCTGCACGCGGAGGCCAAAGAGGCCGATGCCAGAGGCAGAACGAGTCTCGCGTCCGGGTTCTCCCATGACGCAGGCGCTACGGTTGATTTGGGTACGGTGGATGCCGACGTGGCGCGGTCCCTGCTTGACCCGCTTGACGAACGCCATCGGGCCCAGACTGCAGACATCAAAGACCTGCTGAGCAAACAGTCCATCGTCGTTCGAGCTTTCGCCCGCGACGGAGGCCTTTTGCTGGGCAGCGCGGCGGCCATCGTGTGGTGCGTGTCGTACCCTTCCTACCTGTCGGCCGCGTTCTTGGGGTTGGCGTTCGTGACCATCGCATCGTTCGGGATCTTGTCGTCGTCGCTCTTCATGTGGCTACTCATCGCGTATAGCACGCTCATGGCGCTGGCCGAATACACGAGCAACCTCACGATCAACTTCGTGCCGGAGGACTACACGACGTACGGCTTGCGCGTGTTCGACTACCCGTTTCTCGACATTGGCGCCCACACGCTGTGCCTCGTGTTCATGTTCCTGGCCATCCGAACGCAGTGGCGCTATCAAGACGTCCTCCGCGAGTCTCGAAAGCGTCGAAATACGGTGAAGGTCTCTGGCGCCGATGAGGACGGAGACCCAGTGGCCAACGGTGAAAGAGCAAGTTTCGCCAACTTCGTGCGTCTGGCCAAGATGCGCAGTGTAAGTGAGCTCTACAATGAGCAAGGGCCCGTGCAGATCTAACGATGATTTGGTTGTTGTGCGTGCGTCTCTGTAGCAAATCCAATCAGGCTGGCAATCAGCTACGCGCTTGTGGATTGTCGACGCGAAGCGAGTCATCTTCACTCATTTGGACGCGCTGGTTCTGGCCACGATTCTAAGTATGTTTGCTGCTGTGATAGTAGCTGATGCACTAGATGGAATGTGCTGACCCAGTGGACTATGTTTTGGCTTGTGTTTGTGTCTGTAGTTGTTGCGCTGAGCACTCACGTTTCGTTTTTACAGATCGGATACTTGGTTCTTGCTGCGCTACTCATGCTGTTTTTCGAGAAGCGAAGGCGTTTTTGGCGCGTCCTACTACTTTATGCCCTTGGAGCCTGCTTCGCCGTGTTTCTTCGTAATGTTGACTGCACGGAGAACTCGGAGATGGAGCTTATTGGTCTGCAGTGCTACCACCCCGGGCTGTACACGTGGGGATCATTGTGGCCAACGCTCTTCAGCGCACAGCTTTTGATCATCTTCCAGTTAGTGTTCCAGCTTGTGATCTACGTGGCCAACAGTGAAGCGATCGAGGAGCGCATGAAGACGAGAGAACATGTCCGGCAAAACCCGGTTTTCTTCGTTTCCCGCCTGGCAGTAGAGATCGACAATTGGTTCCGCATCTGTGGAGTGCTACTTTGCTACACTGCCTTCATTGTCGTGGCCCTGCAGTTTGAAAGCGGGCCAAACAGCTTGAGTACGAACATGGTCGGGGGCGTGCAGTTGGCGTTGTTCCTGATCATTTTCGGCAATCATTTGGGCGGTTTTCAGTCGTCTCCTAGAACGTCGTTGCGTCTCAAGGTGCTGTGGTCGCTGGCGCTGTTGGTCGAAGTCGTGATCTTGGTGGCTAGATACATCTACCAGTTCGAACAAGTGTCGACGTACCTGGAAGAAAACTTCTTTACGTCTTCCTTCATTTCGGCGCAAGATGTCGGCCTCGCATACCATGCGTCCAACAGTGGAATCTCGGACGTGTTCGTGTACTTGCTCCCCACTGCAGTCATGATGGGGCTGTGCTTGTGGCAGCTTTCGTCCATGATGAAGGATGTCACGCCGTACGACTTCTTCACTGCTGGTCGAAGCCGCGCGGCGGATTGCATCCGCTTCTTCATGGAAACTGTGCAGCACCTCTTGATCTCGTTCAGCGCAACAACGCTGGTGATTGTGACGATGTGGGTCGCGCTCGACCAGATCAGCTTCGTGGGTTGTCTCTACATTGTCATTCTGATTGGAGGCCGAGCCTTGAGCGACTCGTGGAAGCAGCTTTGGTTCCCGCTTTTCTGGCTGGCAGCGCTGTCGATGCTGTTGAAATACCTGATCCAGTTGAGCACTTTCAACACGGAGCAGTCTGGCGGTGACGTGCTGTTTAAGCCTGGCGACGACAGTGACTGGGTCGGCATGATTCGCTTGGACGAGCGCTACGAAGACAGCGCGGGCAAGCCTGCGCTGTGGAGTTTGTTGTCGGGGGAGTTCTGGATCATTTTGATATGCGCGCTCCAGCGTGTGGCGCAGTACTTCGACTCGTCGTCATCCGCTCGTCGCCAAGCAGAGCTCGAGGAACTAACAGCGCGATTCGAAGAGCAGTATGCTCTGTACGCAGCAAACAACCTGGACTCCTATCACCCCACCTCCTCCTGTGAAGTGGACGACGATGAAGATGATATCAAAGACCGAGCTCGCGCTTTCACGTACGACGATGATGATGCTGCGCTTGTTCGTTCGAAGAAGGCAAAACCAACTGCAGAGAATGAGCAAGACAGCAAACGCGACCACGCGTCGTTGTCGGCGATCTCCGCAGATGAGAGGGATTTCTTCTCGTGTCTGCGCATCTTCTGCACCACGTATGCCAGTAAGGCGTCCGTGAACGTGGTGATGCTCTTGCTCACAGTGTCGTGCTTCGTGCACCAAGACATCATCGCGATGATTTACCTCCTGATCGTCTACAGCATGATGTACGCATATCCTACGACGGTGTGTAGGCGGTGGTGGGCTTTAGCGTGGCTGCTGTCCTTGGTGATCGTACTGGAATACTCCGTGATCTTGTGGCTTCCCCCTTTCTTGGACATCAACATGGAAGAGACCTTCCCGTGGCGGTCGATCTCGGACACTTACGAGAAGTGGTTGGTGCTGAGCAATCAGCACAAATGGGCTTTGATGGCAGATTTTGTGGCTCTGTTGAGCGTGTATCTCCTACCGGATTCCAAGAGATTCACTGAAGACGAGGAGGTGATCACGGTTGTCGATGAATCTGCATCGACCATGAAGCTGAACCACGACGCTGCGTTAGTTGACGAGAGCACGGAAGGCACGGGCAAAGTGCCTTTCACAATGTCATCCGGGGAAGTCACGTACGTCTTACTGATGCGGAAGTACGTCTGGTACTACCTCGAGTTCGTGTTTCTCGCAAACTGGTTACCGCTGCTCCTGCTCTTAGTGTTCGTATTCGGCGCGAAGCAAGGCGGTGCAGTCTCCATCGCGTATCTACTGGGAGCTTTGGTGATGCTGTATCGACTGGATGAAGCGCGCGAGCCTTCAAACCCGTGGATCCAGTATCTGCGGAAATGGAACTGGGGGCACTTGTTCGTCATCACCCTCATCAACGCGCCCTACGTGTACGCTGCACTGAGCAACTGCCTCATCGGTTCGAGGTCAGGAGACGATGATAGCTGCATGTCCGTCGCCAACTTCCTCGGCGTAGAAGCCAACAAGGTCCCGTACGGTCTGATTGCTCTGTTTGTTTTGATCTCCATCCAATGTGAGATCCTCATCGCGCCAACGTACCAAACCGTGTTCGCGATTCTGATTAGCGAGCAGAGCCGCGCATCAATTCGTCGAGAGGAAATCGTGCGTGACTTCTATCGTCAACGAACGGAGCAGTGGTACGCTATGAAGAAGGACAAGAACGCAGCGATTCAGCGGCTTAAGATTATCGTCTCAAAGCTCGTCCATAAAGTCGAGGAGCTCATGGACATCGCCTTGGGTCTGCACCACAATTTGCCTCCGATGGCCCCTTCCAAGCCTGTTGCTGTCGAACGTACGCAGAACTCGGCTACAATTTCGTGGGAAAAACCCTCAGAAAGCTACCACAAGATTCGCTACTACCGCATTTCACGGCAGCAGTTCCCGTCTTTGACGCTTCTCGGTGACTTTGGAGACATTGTCGAGATCTCGGGCGACCGCTGTGAGGCTCGAATCGAAGGTCTTCGTCCTGGAACTAGCTATCAGTTCAAAGTGTGTGCTGTCTCACGAATGGGAGAAGGCCCGTTTAGTGCCGCCAGCGACCCAATCGCCACTTACGCTTTGAACCTGGACGGATCGACAACGGCTGGCTGGATGAAGTATCGGCGCGAAAAGCTGCCAGCGCCTCGCTTCGGCTTCCTGGTCTCGTGGATGAAGGCCAAGTATTTGCACCGCTACGTGGTCATCGACTCGAGTCACTTGGTGTTCTACCAAGACGAGGACAAAGCGCTCAGACACCGCAGTCGCAAGCACAGGAAGCGACTGAAAACGTCGTTCAAATGGCGCGACGTGATTTCGCTGAGGCTCAGTGACACCAAAGTGCAGTTCGACGACATGTCACCGTCGCTGTACTGCTTTGAGATCGTCGTGCGCCACGCAGGCAGCCGCGGCGACGTGAAGTACGTGTTCCAGTCCGAGCTCACGAAGGAGTTCAACATGTTCCTGTCGGCTCTGGCGTTTGCTGTTCCCCGAGAAGCGTTGGACGAAAGCATTGTCGAGTGCTTGAAGGAGCGGAGCCTGCCAAACCCTCTCGACGTAGCCCCGCCGTCGCGTAGTGGCGATGACGACCCGAATTACGATGAAAACAAGAGCGAATGGAGCAGTGTCACAGGCGATGAAAGCACGCTGGGCGACCCAGAAGACGAGGAGTTCGACGACAAGAGCGGGTTTGCATGGCGCACCCCGTTGCACAGATTTCTGTACAACTTCCAGAATGCCGGGTTCAAACTGGAGACCGCTCAGTATGAAGAAGACGATTTGAACGAGCCTTCTCTGGCTGAGATCGGCCAGCTTGTTATCAACGGGGTGCGCAGCAAGAGCGCAAGTATATGCTGCCTGGCCATGATCATCTGCTTCACTGTACAGGTGCGCTATCTCTGTCAATACCCTCGTAAATATTGTGTGCTTATGCGTTGTTGGGTATTTGTGTTGGCAGGCGGACTTGTTGAACATGGTCTACGTAATGGCCGTCTTCGGCTTTTTGATCGTTGAGAACCCTCGTCCGGCTCCAATGGTGTGGACGCACTTGCTTGCCTACGTACGTGTCTGCTGACAACACTTTGCACCTTTATCCACCGACACTCACTTGAGCTAACCTGTGTGTGGTCTTGTTGCTGCCGAACCAGACGTGCTGCATTATCTCGTTGCGATATGTTTTCCAGCTATCGATATTCTGCACCGGAATGACCGACGTCGGCCACTTTTACCCGAGTTTTGAGCCGTATTGCACGACAGCAGCCGATGCAGCGACCAACGCAAAATCCATCCAGTCTATGGTGCTCTTCGGACTGTACAAGTTCGACGGTATCGCTATCAAAGACGTCACGTCAGTGTATGGAGGTTTGCAATGGGACTTCTACGTGATGCTCTTCCTACTGTGGCACCAGCGAGAGCTTCGGCTTCAAGGCTTCTGGGTGGAAACCATCGGTGGGGACATGGTGGACGATCAAGCTTCGTCGCGTTACAAGTCTGAAGTCATGCGAGGACTGCGAACATCGTTTTCCTCGTCACACGACTCCATCGACGACGCGTTCCTGTACGACGGCCCTGTTAGCACCAAGAAGCTCGAGCGGACGAAGAGCGCACGCTCAGTTTTCAGAGCGCAAGGGGCTCCGTCGTTCACCTCTCAACGCAGCAGCAGGAACCTCCCGATAGTGGACAGGGCAGCGACCAACGCAAGCGTCATTAGCATGGACAACACGGACATCTGCAATGAGGTCGCAGCGCAGGTGCTACAAGAGCTGCGTGAACAGGAGAAGCTGGAAGCGGAGAAGAAGAAGGCGGAGGCTGTGATGGCAGCAGCGCAGAATGCCGACGATAGTGTGGCGCATTCTCCTTCGTCCCGGCGATCGCTAGAGCTCGCTGCTGCTACAGGGAACATGTCGCCTCGTTCTCCAAGAGCAGTTGGAGACAACGTTGTCTCGAAGCAGGTCGACATGGATGCGGACGAGTCGGAGGTCGGATTCCACGCGCGCGCCAAGGAATCGTGGCTCCAGAAGAAGTCTCCCAAGGTCTACGCGTACTTCCAGACTGTCATTTGCAAGCCGCCAGCTCAATGGGACAAGGACATCCAGGTGGCCATCACAGGAGAGAAGCCCGGCCGGGATTTCTACACCGCGTCGCTCTCGGTGCTTCTCTTCTCGTCCATTTACGCCGTCATGTTCTACGAAGAGTTGGGCGAGGCCGACTCGAGCAGCACCTCCGTGGCGGATGCAAACAGCCGCGTGTCATCGTCTTCGCTGCTGTCTGGGTACCTCGTGCTGTTGGTGCTGATCGAGCTGATCTTCATCATTTGGGACCGCGTGGCCTACGTTTGCTCGTCGCTTGAGTCCAAGGTGATCCTGCAGTATTCGTACACGTTCGTGCTGCACATGACGGTGTGGTACTTCCTTCCCAGCAACACCAACATCTACTTCCAGCAACGACCGGCACTCGTGGCGTTCTACCTCTTC
Source organism: Phytophthora fragariae (assembly GCA_009729435.1). Classification (NCBI taxonomy): domain Eukaryota; phylum Oomycota; class Peronosporomycetes; order Peronosporales; family Peronosporaceae; genus Phytophthora; species Phytophthora fragariae. Next base: position 537,715 of record QQOI01000016.1, read on the forward strand.
CAGTGCGTGTACCTCTGGCTCGGCGCACTGCAGATCCGATACGGGTACCCGGCGTACTTCGGCAGTCGCTACAACTACACGGAGGAGACGAAGGTGACTGCAGTGAGCGAGATGCTCTTTGGTCTGATGATGCAGGCGCCGTTCCTGTTCGAGATGCGGGCTCTGCTGGACTACATCTGCACGAAGACGTCGCTGAGTTGGCAGCACTGGGTCCTGCTGGAAGACACGGCCGCCCACCTCTTTGGCGTGAAGGGGGAGATGAAGGGACGAGTCGAGGAGGCCGAGATCCTCCAAGGCAAGCAGCGACAGCCCATGAAGAAGAAGCTGACGTCGGCCGGCGTGATGCTGCTGTTCCTGCTGATCTGCCTCGTGGGGCCGCTGGCCATGTTCAGCTCCATCAACCCGAGCACGACTGCGAACGAGGTGACTCTGACGACCGTCGTCTTCGGGATCGTGGACGAGCAGGAGACCATGAACCAACTGTACTCGAACAGCGACAGCAGCAGCCCGTCGTGCAAGGTCGACCTGAACACGGACAGCGCGTCGGTACAGTGCGTCGAGTTCGACGTGTTCTCGTCCGACGTGTGGGCCTTGTCACCGCCACGCATGGACCTCCTCGTGACCCAATTGCAGTCCACTCAGGCACTGAACTGGACCATCGAGTTCACGTTCACCCGCCCTGGCCCGACAACCGATGAAGTGATTTCGTCCAAGTACTCGGTCGCAATGACGGATGAGCACCGGAACGCACTGATCCCGATGATCAAACAAACTGTGACGGACGAGGAGAGCTCGACAGCAGCTTCAATCCAGGTGGACAGTCTCTTCCCCGCTGTCTTGCAGCTAACGGCAAACAGTGGCGTGCTGCAGCGGTCTACCGAGATGCGGTCGGTCGCGGTCACCAAGCACGCGTCAGGCGGATCGACGTGGTGGACCATCACGCCAGTGATTGGGAAATCGGGGACGAACTACTGCTCAGCTGCCTACCCGTTCTGCGTCGTAGCCGTGTCGGACCGAATCGTGCAGGGGCTCACGACGCTCGGCATCAGCTCGTACGGACTCACCGCTGTGTACGTCTTCGTGGTGGTCACTGTGGGTAGCGCTGTCAAGGGCTTCTTCCGCGGTAAGCTGTTCCAGATCCAGTACGAGGAGCTGCCGGACCCTGAGGACGTGCTAGAACTGGTGGAGGGGATCTACATCGCTCGACATGAACACTACGTGGGGCACTTGAAGGACGAAGTGCGCATTTTCGAGACACTCGTGCGCGTGCTCCGCTCTCCTGAGACGCTCATCAAGGTCACGGGTACCAACGTCATCCACATCCCAACGGCCAAGGAGAAGCTCGACTAAACTTGGTCCATTTTGAAATCACAGCATCTTCGACGCAAGCAAGTTTTGAATGTTTATGAAAGCCAATTTTTCGATTGTAAGTTAGTTAAGCAACATGTGATAGAGCCTAGTGCACAGTATCCTCTGGGAAGTCGTCGCAAAAGGCAAATGCACACGATGGCTTGATGCTTGAACACGAGGAATGTCACGAAGTCGGAAGACACTGTTGCTGCCGCAGCGACTTGCGATGACCTTGAAGCTCGCGTTCGTGTCGAAGTGGAAGCGAGTATTCGGGTTGAGGAAGAGACGAGGATCCGAGCTGAGCAGGAGGAAGTCATGCTGCGGGCCAAGATTCAAGCGGAAATCCAGGACGAGGTGGGGGAGATTTTGCGCACCGAGATCCGAGTTGCTCGTCCAGAAGAAGTCGCAGCCGCGCATGATCTGCTTTGGGAAAATCGACGACCCGATCATGCCTTTATGCGGCCACACGCTTTGCGTCGGGTGCCGGGCCAGTGCAAGTACGTACAAAATGCCAATGGTATTTTTCGATCATTGTTGTGGGCTAACTACTCGCACATCTTTATTCTAGAGCTCAAGCTGAACGGCAATGACCATTCGCCGTGGCTGAGATTTTCTCCTCGCTTTCGCTTTTGTTTTTCTTCGAAGTCTCATTTACCAATCACAAGAACGCATTTTTTTTTTCGCGATCTGTCAACGATAGGAGGTGTCAAGTTCTGTCACCCTGGATATTGTTCAGCAATCATGTAGGTAATATCTACATGATTGCTGAATAATATTCAATATATTATATAATATAATATTATATTATATATGCTGGAATAAATGATGGATGGATACGAAATGTTGACCCTCCATCATTCAGCCGAACACTTTTGGAATTTCCTTCCCCCATTCTTGACGCGCGACAGAGGAAAACCGACATCCTCGCTTTCTAGGCAAGCCAGCTTCATTTTCACTTTGGTTTGGAAAGCTCAGCGCCACCTGAGAGGACATCGCCATGGACATCCTTACGCCGGTAGAAAGAGCTGAGTATGGGTCTCGTGACCCATCGACGTGGCATCACAACAAACACGGGTCCGATGGTTTTTGCACGAAGATGAAGAGCTACTACGCGAATTCTTTTGCAAGGGTGTACCACTTGCAGTGGATGATGATCAATTGTGACGAACCAATATCTACCGATGCAGTCGATGATGTCTTTTCCTGCGGACGCTTAGACGGTATGATTTGGTTCAACGAGAACCGATTTGAAGGATGCACCACTGTAGCCATGGATCGGGCTGCAAGCAAAGGTCGCATCAAAATAGTGAAGTGGCTTCATGAAAATCGCAGTGAAGGTTGCACCACCGCGGCGATGGATGGCGCCGTAACGAACGGCCATCTTGACGTTGTCGAGTGCCTGCACACAAATCGCTCCGAAGGTTGCACCACTGCCGCTATGGACGGTGCGGTTACCAATAGTCGAGCGAGGGTAGCCCGATGGCTGCACGAAAACCGCTCGGAAGGTTGTTCGACAGCGGCGATGGATTATGCGGCTGGACAGAATTACCTTGCCGCCGTCAAGTGGCTGCACGACAACCGAGAAGAAGGGTGCAGCCCTGCTGCGATGGTTAACGCTGCGTCTAAAGGGTACCTGAATATCGTCAAGTATTTGCACACAGAGGTTGACCAGCCAGCTACGGATGCTGCCATCTCTGCTGCCGCGGAAAACGGTCATCTTCAAGTTGTGGAGTATCTTCTCGCTAACCGATGCGAAGATTGTACAGCGGGGACTAGCATTCAAGCGGAGAGCGATGATCATGCCACGGTTGCCAAGTATCCGCGAAGTCATGGCGAATGGCTGGAAATTTGCAAGGAGGAGTGCAAGAAAGATCATAAGCTCTGAATCCCGATATACGGCTTGTAGGTGTGGTTTGTGGGCTTAGCAGAAGGACAGACTGCGTTCAACACAGAGAGAGCACACACATGCGAAAACAACCAAGTTGGTGAGGAATATAAGCAGCATTTGAAGGTACCCAACACCCAAGTAGGAAAGTAAAGAGTTAAGCCCACAATCCAGCAAGCTTTTCCCTCAATGTTTGTCGACTTCTGCCAACAAAGTGCATGGCTGATAAGCTTACCAACAGATACACGAGAGTCGATTCAGTCTAGGGCCCGCTGGGTTTGAGATATGGCCTTACTACCTTCGCGCAACCCGCATGTCTAATAGAATTTTGCACTCCGATCGGAATGTCTAAATTCAGCCGGAATTCCCAATACCTAAATCAGAGACGCCTTGTGTCTCTGAAGCCCCCTTCAGAGACACAAGGCGTCTCTGATATACGGTAACGTTAGTCTCGAAGTTTTATATAGCGACGCAGCGACGCAGGCAGCAACAGTCGTCATTTGGTTCGTTGAGGTGAATGGAGTGGACAACCTACCAAAAACACCCAAGCAAATCACGTCCTTCAATTAAGGGTGATACTGGGGGTTGCACCCCCAGACCCCCGCAGTAGAAAAACTAACTACTGGACAGGGCAACGGGTCCGCTCGCTGGAATGCTCGTCGCTGGGCCCGCCTCCGCAAATACCGCGCGGCCCTGCTTCGCGGGCTCCCCGCGCGGGTTTGCTATGGCTACGCTCCGCTCACTACCGCCTTCTAATATGGTCGACCTAACCCTTTTGAATGGTGCTCGTGGTAGTTTTTTTGGTGTTTTTCGTATTTTGTCAACGGAGTGAATGGAGCCGTTCACCTCATCGGTTAGTGTGATGACTGACTACCGAATTCCGTCCACCTCATCATTGGCGTGACGACCGCCGAAAGATGCGCCGGCTATGAACGCGCAAACTGAGACGAGAACTGTAGTGCGACTCGAAATTTGCGAGCGACCAGCGCTGGTCCCCTGCCGGAAGATCTACGAGAACGAGATCATCGATCGTTTATTTCCCTTTGTGGTCATGACCGGGCGGATGCTTTCTTGCGATTTCGTTTGCTTCATCAATGAGCGATGACGTGTGACATACGTCAACGCTGTGGTAAGTTGCCACGGGTCTGGTGAGCGTGCAAACCGTTCGAGGCGGCTGAAGCGAGAGCTACCCGAGCTCATTCTTCCTGTCGCCTCGTACTACACAACACACCAGGTGATCACTGGGAAATCAAAACGCGACCATGATCGCTCCGACTGCTCCGCAAGTTCCCACCGCGCCCAAGCTCCAGCCAAGTCTTAAGTCCGCACAAACGCTCATGCAGCACGGCGAGGCCGCCTTCTACGACTTCGTCGCACAACAACTCGAACCTGCACTGGGTCGATCACTGCCTCAGATGGAGGTGAGATGCAAGAATCTGTCGATAGTCGCCAAGTGGCTCCAGTCGTCAAGCAGTCTTCCAGTTCCGCCACGTCCGAGCTGCCCTCCGTCTACAACAGTCTCAAGCACGTCGTCCGCAAACTCACCGCCACCAAGCGCGTCACGGAGCGACCCGCGTGGACGCCGTGTTCGAACCGGGCACCATCACGCTGGTGCTCGGACAGCCCGGGTCGGGCAAGACGTCGCTCATGAAGGTGCTGAGCGGCCAGTTCCCCCTGCAGAAGAATGTGACGGTGGACGGCGGCATCTCGTACAACGGACGGACGTGGAAGGAGCTGCTACCGAAGCTTCCCCAACTGGCCGCGTACGTCCCGCAGACCGACAAGCACTTCCCGGTGTTGTCCGTGCAGGAGACGCTCGAGTTCGCACACGCCTGTTGTCCAGAGGAAGTGGCGTCGAGACGTGGGAAGGAGCTGCTATCACACGGCACACCTGAGCAGACCGAGGCGGCGCTGCGCACGGCCGAGTCGCTCTACAAGAACAACCCGGACGTGGTCGTGGAGCAGCTCGGTCTCCAGACATGTCGGGACACAGTGATCGGGAACGCGTTGAAGCGCGGCGTGTCTGGCGGTGAGCGTCGGCGCGTGACGACTGGCGAGATGGAGTTCGGCATGAAGTACGCGACGTTCATGGACGAGATCAGCACAGGTCTCGACAGCGCGGCCACCTTCGATATCATCGCCACTCAACGCGATATCGCCAAGAAGCTGCACAAGACGGTAGTTATCGCGCTGTTGCAGCCGGCGCCGGAGGTGTTTGAGCTTTTCGACAACATCATGCTGCTGAACGACGGCGAGGTCATGTACCACGGACCTCGAGAGCAGGTGGTGCCGTACTTCGAGAGTTTGGGCTTCGTATGTCCTCCCGACCACGACGTTGCCGATTACCTGTTGGAGTTGGGCACCGACCAGCAGTACCAGTACGAGGTGGTGAAGACGACCAGTTACGTTGTCCAAGCTCCTCGGTTGGCGAGCGAGTTTGCGGACCTCTTTCGCCAGTCGGCTATTCACCAGCAAACTGTGCTAGCTCTGGACGCACCTTGGAGCACTGAGCGTCTGCGTGAAGCGGAGGACAACTATGTGAAGATGCCTGCGTTTCGACAGTCGTTCTGGCTCAGCACTTGGGCACTTGTACGCCGCCAGACAGCGATCAATCTCCGCAACATGGACTTCATCCGTGTGCGCTTCTTCATGGTCATCGTCATGGGTCTCGTATACGGAAGCACGTTCTACCACGTTGACCCCACCAACATCCAAGTGTCGCTGGGAATTCTGTACCAGTCCACAATGTTCCTGGCACTGGGCCAGTCATCGCAGACCCCGGGATTCATTGCGGCCCGTGAGATCTACTACAAGCACCGTCGAGCCAATTTCTACCGCACGTCTTCATTCGCCATCGCGTCACTCGTTGCGCTTGTACCGACGACTGTGGCGGAATGCATCGTGCTGGGCTCCCTGGTATACTGGATGTGTGGCTTCATCGCGGAGGTGGGGTATTTCTTGCTCTTCATGCTCTTCATCATCCTCACCAACCTCACACTCTGCGGGTGGTTCTTCACCCTGGCCGCTATGTCGCCCAACCTCAACATCGTCAAGCCCCTAACAACATTCTCCATCGTCTTCTACATCATCTTCGCTGGCTTTGTGGTGCCAATGGGCCGAATCCCCGATTTTCTTGTATGGGTTTACTGGATCAATCCCGTCGCCTGGTGTTTGCGCTCGGTCGCTGAGCCAATATCGCTCTCCGAACCATGACGTGTGCGTCTACGGCGGTGAGAACTACTGCGAGAAGTACAATATGACGATGGGCGAGTACTTGCTGTCCAAGTACGACGTGCCATCGGACAAGGCGTGGGTCTGGGCAGGCGTCGTCTACCTCATCTTCGCCAACGTCTTCTTTGCGGCCGTGGCTAGTTGGATTCTCGAGTACAAACGCTATGACATTCCGTCAGCTTCCGTAATGGTAGCCACCGCTGAGCAAGTGGACTCCGACACTCATCAAGCCAAAGAGCAAGACGAACTCAGCTACGCAGAAATGACCACTCCGCGGGCGCGTCCAGAGAAATCGGTAGATGTGGTTGTTCTCGATCTTCATGAAGAACAACAGAGAGCGTTCGTAGCGGTCACGCTGGCGTTCAAAGACCTCTGGTACTCCGTTCCCAGGCCGGGTACCAAACACGAGTCCATCGATCTCCTCAAGGGCATCAGCGGCTACGCTCTACCGGGTACCATGACGGCACTCATGGGGTCGTCGGGTGCTGGTAAAACCACCCTGATGGACGTGATCGCCGGCCGCAAGACGGGAGGCACCATCCGTGGTGAGATTCTACTCAACGGATACCCCGCGACAGAGCTGGCCATTCGTCGGTGCACAGGCTACTGCGAGCAGCAGGACATCCACTCCGAGGGGGCCACGATCCGAGAAGCGCTCACGTTCAGCGCCTTCTTGCGCCAGGACAGCAGTGTATCAGAGCGTGCCAAGTTGGCGTCTGTGAAGGAATGTCTGGACTTGCTGGATCTGCGTCCCATTGCCGACCAGATCATCCGCGGTCGATCGCAGGAGCAGATGAAGCGCCTCACTATCGGCGTCGAACTCGCAGCGCAACCGAGTGTGCTGTTCCTGGACGAACCCACCAGTGGCCTGGACGCTCACTCCGCCAAGGTGATCATGGACGGCGTGCGGAAGGTGGCGGACAGCGGCCGCACCGTTGTGTGCACGATTCACCAGCCTTCGTCCGACGTCTTCTTCCTGTTCGACAGTCTGTTGCTGCTGAAGCGCGGCGGCGAGATGGTCTTCTTCGGTGAGCTAGACAACGCCCAACCGGACGATTACGAGTGCGGACACCTGATCGACTACTTCGAGGCGATTCCGGAGGCCCCGCGACTACCAGTAGGTCAGAATCCGGCGACGTGGATGTTGGAGTGCATTGGTGCCGGTGTGGCTGGAGCGGGCGAGAAACCCACGACAGATGCTGCTGTGAACGTGGACTTCGTGCAGCACTTCCGTGAAAGTAAGGAGCAACAGGCTTTGCTCGATGGACTGGATCGGCCAGGCGTCTCCAAACCGTCAGCAGGCGGAATGCACGAGATGATTTTCACGAGCAATCGCGCTGCCAGCTCGATGACACAGCTACGTATGCTGGTCGGTCGGTTCTTGGCGATATACTGGCGTACGCCATCGTATACGCTGACGCGTATCATGACGTCGCTGTGCTTGGGAATTGTGTTCGGCCTGGTATTGGTGAACGGGGAGTACACTTCGTACCAGGGCCTTAACGCCGCGGTGGGCGTCATCTTCATGACGACGCAGTACAATGGCATCATTGCCTACGTGGGAACGCTACCATTCACTGGTCATGAGCGTGAATCGTACTACCGGGAACGCGCCTCACAGACGTACAACGCGCTCTGGTACTTCGTCGGCGCAACGTTTGCCGAAATCCCGTACATTTTCTTCAGTGGCTTCATGTTCACTGTCATTTTCTACCCGCTGATGGGCTTCACATCCGTCACGACGTGGCTGTTGTACTGGATCAACCTTTCGCTCTTCATCCTCATGCAAACGTACCTGGGCCAGCTCTTCATCTACACGTTGCCAAGCGTGGAGGTGGCCGCTATCGTGGGTGTGTTGATCAACGCCATCTTTCTGCTGTTCGCCGGCTTCAACCCGCCGGCCGGATCCATCCCGGACGGCTACAAGTGGCTCTACCACATCACGCCTCAACAGTACTCGCTCTCCATCCTCATGACAATCCTGTTCGGCAACTGTCCCGAAGACCCGACGTATGATGATGCTACACAGACGTACATCAATGTGCGCTCGGAGCTGGCCTGCCAACCACTGCAGAACACGCCGCTCTCCATCGGCCACACGACGGTAAAGGGCTACATCGCGGACGTGTTCAAGATGGAGTACGACGATATGTGGAGCAACTTCGGGTATGTCTTCATCTTCCTCTTTGTCTTCCGCTTCTTGTCGCTGCTGGCACTTCGATACATCAACCACCAGAAGAGATAAACGTAGCAAACACAGTCCAGAAAAATACAAACGCACAGTACATCCCACGCGCACGCGTCGATCTAACAGCATCGCACTCTGCCCATTCATAGATATTTGGACATGTAAGGCCCATCAATCTCGTAACCCAGCTTGCGGTAGTAGTTGCGAGTACCAACACCAGCGATAACAACAAGTTTGTGTGATCCGTGCTCTTCCAATGCAATGCGCTCCGCCTCTTCCATCAGCAACGTCCCGAAACCTTGATGCTGGAATTTGGTCGGGTCTCGCGCGTGGAGAGGCACCGATGACCCGTACACATGCAGCTCGCGCACGATAGAACAGCCTGGGGGTATCTCGTCACGGAATGAAGTCACACTGGCTTGGCGGAGACGCAGCAGGCCGATCAAAATGTTCTGCTGCGGGTCTTCGTACGAAAGGAACGTCTCCCAGCCACCATTGGCTACGTAGTCGCGGCGAACAAGCTCTACTTGATCCGGGACACTCTGGTCATGAATGCCCTTGATCCCCACCTCACGCGTACGCACATCGTTGCACACGAGCCCGAGATCACGCATTCTCGCTAGCGCAAGTTCACGTAAATTGCCATGCTCGACACCCGACGTCACGAGCGGCATGGGAATGTCTCGTTGCACTCGGTACACTCGGGTCCACGGCGGCACCAAAGCAAGCAGTCGCGCCATCAAATCCACCAGATCTTCCGGGGAATAGTTATTGTACGCACCCGTCTTCCAGAGCTCATACAGGCCTGTGCCACGGATCACAAGTGTCGGATAAAGCTTGATGCCGTCACTGCGGAAGCGCGGGTTCTCGAAGTATTCGCGGAAGCCCGCGAGGTCGCGCTCCATGCCCATGTTCGGCAAGTCGGGCATCAGGTGCGCAACGATCTTGAATCCGCAGTCCTTCGCCAGCTGGAAGCAGTGCGAGACAGCGGCCACCGTGTGTCCGCGGTTCGTGTCGCGCGCCACATCCTCGTACACACTCTGCACTCCAATCTCGATGCGCGTGCAGCCGTAGCGCAGCATGTCGTGCAGGTGGGGCTTCAAGCAATAGTCCGGCCTCGTTTCAATCGTGATGGCCGTGCACTTGGTCGAACTCTGCTCCGAGTACCTCACCGCCTCCTCCACGCTCGTGGACGAGTGGCCTGACAGCGCGTCGTGCAGACTGCGAATGAAATAGTCCCGGTAGCGAGTGTCCAGCGACAGGAAGGTGCCGCCCATGACGATAAACTCCACTTTGTCCACGGAATGGCCGAGTCGCTTCAACTGGGAAACGCGGTGTCGAGTCTGCAGCGCCGGGTCGTAGCGGGCGCGGATGGCCCGCATGCTGGTGGGCTCATAACCTGTGTACGCCTGGGTCGAGTACTCAAAGTCCGAGTCGGGGCCGCCAGGACAGTAGACACAGATATTGCCGGTCATGGCAATGTGCGGGCAGCGGTGGGGCTTGCACATAACGGCCTGCGTCACGTACAGTATAGCAAGAAAAACAAATGTGTCAATTGAGGATATCTCGGATATCTCCCTCCTGTGGGCTACAAAGCTCTGTTTTGAGCGGGAAAAGGCGCAAATAGAGCGTATTTCTGTTGTGAATTTAATTGCCACGTACAACGACGGCGATACCCGACGCCGTGCGCACAGGCTTGGCCTTGAGGAACGGCAGCAGCTTGTCCTTGTAGTCCTCGGGCACGGCCGAGATGATGTCCACGAGCTTGGGCATCGACGGCAGGCGGAACTGCTTAGCCGCGTCGTTCTTCAGCCGCGTCATGTTGACGGGCTCCTGCTGCTCGAAGGCCGCGATCAGCGCGTCCACGATGCCGGCGATGGCCAGCACGTAGCCGGCAGTGTCGGCGTCCGCCATCGCTGTCGGTATTAATATGGACCACTAATAGTTGTGCACCACCTTAATGTTACTTCAGACGAGGAGAGTAAAATTCGTGAGTATCTAACTTCAACAACACTTTTTGATGTAAGGTTAGTGAGTACAACAAGACTATAGAATAAACTTACCAATGTGTTAAACGTATTTTTGTGTTGTTTGTGTTTGATGCGGCGCTACTTCTTCTGGTGGTTGACGTATCGGATTGCGAGCAACGACAGCACGCGGAAGACGGCCAGGAACACGAAGACACAGCCGAAATTCGACCAGATCTCGTCGTGCTTCATGTTGAAGACCTTCTCCACGTAGCCCTTGACGGTAGTGTGGCCGATGGACAGAGGCGTGCCCTTAAGCGGTTGGCACCCTAGCTCCGGGCCGACGTTAACGTACGACTGCGTGGCTTCGTCGTACGTGGGCTCCACCGGGCAGTCACCGTACAGGAGCGACACTAACACAGACAGCGAGTAGCGGTGCGGCGTGCAGTGGTAGAGCCACCGGTAGCCAGCCGGGATGGATCCGGCAGGCGGGTTGAACCCGGAGAACAACAGGAACGTGGCGTTCACGAGGACGCCGACAATCACCGCGACCTCCACGCTCGGCAGCGCGTACACGAGTAGCTGACCCAGGTACGTCTGCATGAGCACGAACAGCGACAGGTTGATCCAGTAGAGCACCCCGGTGACGAAGGAGGTGAAGCCTATCAGCGGGTAGAAGATGATCGTGAACAGGAAGCCGCTGAAGAAGACGTACGGGACTTCCGCGAGAGTGGCCCCCACGAAGTACCAGAGCGCGTTGTACGTCTGTGAGGCTCTCTCACGGTAGAACGGTGCACGTTCGTGGGCTGTGAACGGGAGCGCGCCGACGTACGCGGCGATGCCATTGTACTGCGTTGTCATGAAGATGACGCCCACCGCGGCGTTGAGTCCTTGGTACGAAGTGTACTCCCCGTTCACCAACACCAAGCCAAACACCGACCCCAGTCCAACCGCAACGATGAAGCGGGTCAAGTTGTACGACGGCGTGCGCCAGTACATGGTCAGGAACCGACCCACCAATACGCGTAGCTGTGTCATCGGGGTAGCGGCTCGCTTCTTGCTAAAGTTGAGTTCCCCAAGTTGGGTAGCAGGGATTGCAACACCAGGTTGGCCCAGTCCACCGATCAAGGCCTGCTGCTCGGCGCTCTCGCGGAAATGCTGGGCAAAGTTAACGCTTGCAGTCAAAGCCGAGTTTTCGGCACCAGCCGCGACACCAGCACCGATACACTCCAACATCCACGTCGCCGGATTCTGGCCTAGTGGTAGTCGCGGAACCTCCGGAATCGCCTCGAAGTAGTCGATCAAGTGTCCGCACTCGCAGTCGTCTGATTGGGCGTTGTCCAGCTCACCGAAGAACACCATCTCACCGCCGCGCTTCAGCAGCAACAGACTGTCGAACAGGAAGAAGACGTCGGACGAAGGCTGGTGAATCGTGCACACAACGGTGCGGCCGCTGTCCGCCACCTTCCGCACGCCGTCCATGATCACCTTGGCGGAGTGAGCGTCCAGGCCACTGGTGGGTTCGTCCAGGAACAGCACACTCGGTTGCGCTGCGAGTTCGACGCCGATAGTGAGGCGCTTCATCTGCTCCTGCGATCGACCGCGGATGATCTGGTCGGCAATGGGACGCAGATCCAGCAAGTCCAGACATTCCTTCACAGACGCCAACTTGGCACGCTCTGATACACTGCTGTCCTGGCGCAAGAAGGCGCTGAACGTGAGCGCTTCTCGGATCGTGGCCCCCTCGGAGTGGATGTCCTGCTGCTCGCAGTAGCCTGTGCACCGACGAATGGCCAGCTCTGTCGCGGGGTATCCGTTGAGTAGAATCTCACCACGGATGGTGCCTCCCGTCTTGCGGCCGGCGATCACGTCCATCAGGGTGGTTTTACCAGCACCCGACGACCCCATAAGCGCTGTCATGGTGCCAGGTAGAGCGTAGCCGCTGATGCCTTTGAGGAGATCAATGGTCTCGCGCTTGTTGCTCGGATTGGGAACCGAGTACCATAGATCTTTGAATGCCAACGTTACGGGGACGAACATTTTGTCGGGTTCCTCGTGGATTTTTAGGACTACGACTCCATCCGAGTTTTCTTCCGGCGAAAAAGCAGCTCGTGGAGTCGAGGCCAGTGCATAGCTCACTTCGCTTTCGTGGTGCTTTGCGTCCTCTTCATCAACCTTTACTTTTTCGACAATGCTTGTAACCACTGCCACCGCCGTCACAGCAGCGTCGTATCGTTTGTTCTCGAGCACGTAGCTCCCAAGGCCCATGAAGAAGACGTACGCGAAAGCCAGGAACGCCACTCCAGTCCAGACCCACGCCTTATCCGAAGGCACGTCGTATTGAGAAAGCGAATACTCCCCCATAGTCATGTTGAACTGGGCGCAATAGTCTTCTCCTCCGTACACGCAGACGTCGAAGATCGGCGAGCGGTACTGGTTAACAGCCACTGAGCGCAGACACCAGGCGATGGGGTTGATCCAGTAGATCCACACGAGAAAAGCAGGAATGCGCTCCATTGGGACCACAAAGCCGGCAAACACGATGAAGAAGACGATGGAGAACGTGGACATGGGCTTGGCGATGTTGAAATTGGGCGACATTGCCGTCACGCAGAAGAACCACGCGCAGAACACCATGTTGGTCAAGATCATGGTCAGCATGAAGAACAGGAAGTAGCTCGCCTCGGCAATAAACCCACACATCCAGTACACGATGGAGCCGAAGACAATACACTCGCCCATAGCCGTCGGAATGAGCGCCACGGAGCATCCGATCGCAAACGATGCGGTGCGGTAGAAGTTGGCGCGCCGCTGCTTGTAGTAGATCTCGCGGGCTGCGATGAAAGACGGGATCTGCGACGCCTGCCCTAGTTGTAGGAACATGGTGGCTTGGAACAGCACCCCCAGCGATACTTGCACGTTGGTTGGGTCCACTTGGTAGAAGGTGCTTGCATACACGAGTCCCATGAAAACCACCATGAAGGCTCGCACTCGGATGAACGCAGTGTTGCGAAGAGCAATGGTGGTCTGACGACGGGTCAACGTCCAGGCACTTGCCCAAAAGGACTGCCTGAATTCGGGCATCTTGTCAATGTGTTCCTTGGCGTCCTTCGCGCGCTCAGTGTTCAAAGGTGCTTCCAGAGCGCGCATCGTCTCGTGGTGAACGTGCGATTGCTGGAAGAGCTCTGCAAATTCACTCGCCAGACGCGGGGTCAGACACTGCAGCGATGGGTGGTCCCCTGCCTTCACCATTTCGTACTGGTACTGCTCGTCTGTGCCGAGATCCAACAGGTAGTCCGCGACGTCCCGATCTGGCGGACACACGAAGCCTAGGTTCTCAAAGTACGGCAAGACCTGCTCGCGCGGCCCGTGGTACATCACCTCACCGTCGTTCAGCAGCATTATGTTGTCGAAGAGCTCGAACACTTCCGGCGCCGGCTGCAGCAGCGCGATAACGACCGTTTTGTGCAGCTTCTTGGCGGTATCGCGTTGAGTGGCGATGATATCGAAGGTGGCTGCGCTGTCCAGCCCCGTGCTGATCTCGTCCATGAAGGTCGCGTACTTCATGCCGAACTCCATTTCACCCGTAGTCACTCGACGGCGTTCACCGCCTGACACACCGCGTCGCAGCTCATCGCCTAGAGCGGTATCTCTGCAGTTCTGAAGACCGAGCTGCTCCGTGATCACTGCTGGGTAGTGCTCATTCAACGCTTTGACTGTTTGTTGCGCAGCCCTGTTTTCCTCATTAGTACCTCGTGCTAGAAGCCACTCGCTGTCTGTGAGCGCAAACTCCTCTGGACAACATGTGTGCGCGAACTCAAGCGTCTCTTTCACCGATAACGCGGCGAAGTGCTTGTCGTGCTGTGGTACATACGCCGCTAGTTGCGGGAGTCGAGGCAGAAGGTCTTGCTGGGGACGACCATTGTACGTGACTTCGCCCTCAACGCTGATGTTCGTTTCCATTGGGAACTGCCCGCTCAGGAGTCTGAGCAGCGACGACTTGCCCGATCCCGGTTGGCCGAGCAACAGCGTGATGGTGCCGGGCTCGAAGACCGCGCTCACGCGGTTGAGGATATGCCGCTTGGTCACATTCCTGCTTGCAGTGAGCTTCTGCACGACGTGTTTGACGCTGTTGTAGATGGTCGGGAGTTCGGCCTTGACGCTAGCGGATCGCTGGACGACCGAAACCTCGGCGATCAGCGAGACTTCCTTGCATCGCACCTCCATCTGCGGGAGACTGCGCCCCAATGCCAGCTCGACCTTCTTGGCGACGAAGTCGTGGAACGCGGCAGGGCCCTGGGCCATGAGCGTCTGGCCGGATTCAAGCCTGAGTTTGGCGGCGTCGCTCATTGCTAGGCACCGCGGACCTCCAAAAGTTTCGGGAGCTCGGTCGGAGGCGAATTCGGTTGTGCGCCTCGATCTGCGTGAGTCGCAGTGCCTGCCGAATTAAAAGGAGCGTACAAAGCTTGAACAAACACGCCAAGCAATCGGTGGCGTTGGCGCTGGCTGGCGAGGAATCGGCGCGGCGTGTCATATGCCGCGCGTTTTGCACTAAGCTTATGCGACCAAGGATCCCATGGCGAACGATCTCGTGGCCGACAGGCTGGGAACACGAGGAATCGTCATGCTGCAGTCGTCGTTGAGCGTCGACCCGCCGTCGAGCACCGATAGCTCTATTTGATACTACATGTACGACGGCAGACTTGGCGAGAGACAGCTTCAGCTTCGACCAAGCACCAATTGCCTCGTCACAGAGATGGACGGGGTCATTCAAAACGGTTCAGCCGATGGAGACTGCACTACCGCTTCACCATCCCGAAAACGCTGGGCATCAGAAAAGTGCACTCGACACACAACAATTGACTGCAGGCTCTTTGAAAATGCAGCTCGACAACACTGTCTTCGAGCTGCAGCATCCCATTCATTTCATTGTCGACGGGGTTCAATCCCAACGTCAGTCATGCATCACGGTACTGCATGTACTTCGGAGAAGTTGTTCCTGTTGAGAGCAGAGGATGCAACAGCATGGGGTGCCTGGTGGCAATGAGGACAGACAACCGAAAGACGAAACACAAATCTATTTAACAGTACGGCGCTGTATGCTGCGCCCTTAGAATCGGTACTCCGGGTACGGCCCAAACGAGCGGCCAGGGTGGTGGTAGCCGACCATGGCCTCGTACACGAAAGCGCCGGCAGCACCACCCAGGACCGGAGCCACGAGCGGGATCCAGAAGTAGTAGTGGTTCAGCGTGAACACCCGTGAGCCCCAGCCTGCAGTGAGCATGAAGAGACGAGGGCCCAGGTCGCGCGCACCGTTGGCGGCCAGCCCCGTGTTCGTGGCAAAGCCCATCGCAATGGCGCTCACGAGCACTCCGATGGCCGGAGGCACCGCGTGACGGCCAATCGGGCGGTTGTGCTGGTCCAGCAGCGCCAGAATCCCCAGGATCAGCAGAGCTGCGGCGAGGAACTCGGTCACGAAGCACGTAAAGTTGCCCACGTTTTCGTGCGGGAACGTCGCGAAGACCGTGTGAGTCGTGGTGCGATCCGGGTCCACCTCGTTGAACAGGGGACGATACACGATGTACACGACCAGTGCCGAGACGTAGGCCGCAACGGTTTGCACGAGGATGTAGGACGGCACCTTCTTCCACGGCAGCAACTTGAGCAGAGCAAGCGTCACGGTCACCGTCGGGTTCAGGTGGGCACCAGACACACCGCCACCGATCGAGATACCAATGAAGTAGGCGAAGCCCCAAGCCAACGCGATGGTCACGAAGCTCCCGGCGCTACCTCCACTCAGAGTGACTTGGGCCATGCACGACAGGCCGAAGAGCATGCAGATGAAGGTGGCGAGGAACTCGGCCATCATCTCCTTGGCGAATTGGCTCTTGACTTGAAAATGGGCGACAGGCACTTCCTCCAGGAGAACGTGGGTGCCCGTAGTGGTGGAGTGGCCATCGTGCGCTTCCAAGTCGACGTAGCCGATATCGTGCTTCACGTTGAAGGCGTCCGACGGCATCTTGCAGTCGAGTCGAAGACGAAAGGAGCTTGTGACTTGGACAGGAGATTGAAAAATGAGCTCCTGGACTGTGATGAAGAGAAGAGCGCGCCTGAAGTCGGCAGCATTGGTATGCAGCGTGTCGACCGATGAGCAGGGCTGGATCGCTGGCCAAGACGCAAGCTGGAGGCTGTCTATCCACACCAGCGCGCACCAAGCAGACGTCGAAGTTGCCTTTTATGCAAGCACTCGCACAAAGCACAGGCGCTAACGTAGCCGCCCACCAGCAATGATCGGCGCTTTGAATCAAAGTTTGATGGATGCATCGCAGCATTCCGACTAAAAACCCGCGGAGCAAGCATGTCGAAGTCGCAACTGTACATCGACGGCAGAGTGTCCCCGACCACAAGCATGCCCAATCACCTCCCGGCGAGCATTCGCGTTCGGACGCTTTGCAAATCGGGTGGAGACCTGAAAAATGCTGCTGTATCGCTGGACAGTTTTGCGTGATAGTTTGATCACGGACCGGCGGCAATTGCTGCATGTCTTGGTGCACGACTTTCGAGCTGGCGCTCGATCGCGATCAAGTCATTTTGTTTGTGACGGTACCAGTAGGGCTCAGGTTTTACGTTTCTTGGCACAGCTCCGATGACAACACCGTCGCCACCAGTTGTCTGCCAAAAGAGACGATACCAAGGCCTGATAACCTTCCAATCGTTCGAGATAAAGCGCAGGATGCCAGTTGAAGGCTGCGTGTTTTGAATTATCGAGAACGAGCAGCAGTTTGAACTCGTTGTAGTATTACTACTAGTAACCCACGAGCCGCGCAACACGTCACGAGTCAATACATGGGATCTGGTCTATGGATCTACTTCTTCGGAGTTTTGCTGGAGCTCACAGCCTCGGGCATCAGCTCTTTCCCCACCTCTTGCAATTCCGCCACCGTTTCCTAGTGAAGTCATGGCAGGGAAGATGAATCAGTATAACTCTTGTTGTGAAGTTCCCACGAGAATATCCGTGCGCACTTACCATATTTTTCTCCAGCATGTGGATCAGGACGCGCTGGTGGTGCTTCTCCAGATCCACGTAGAACACCTTCTTAATCGACACCACGGTGAACACGAGAATCGGGAAGAACCGGTGGCCCCACAGCAAATACTCGCGCGGTGTTGTGAACGGGGAGATTTCCTTGATCACAGGGTCGTAGCGGGTCAACCGCACGGTGACCTCAATAGCAAGAAGCTGCATGAACAAAACACGTAGAGACAGCGTTAAACTATGAGCCGTTACATCTAGGCAGTAGATCAACACTTACAGCCACGAGTCCCACGAAAGACATTTTACTCGCAGCTTGGGCCGCCTTCGGCGTCGTAACAGCATAGCTTCATGTACGATACGACCCCAATTCATCAGCAAAATACTCAGTTCGACTCCATTGCCTGCGCATCGTCGACACCACACCACACGTACATGATCGCAATCCAGAGCACGTAGAAGAGTCCGACATTGACTTGCGTCTCGTACAGCGACATCTCCTGTCCGGGGCCCCAAAAGTCGTACAGGAAGCGGGAATTGTCATTGTAGATGTTCTGCCCGGTCGTCAATCAAACATCAACTCAACAGCGTTAGCCCCTCCATCAACACCACATCTGGCAACTCGGCCACCAACGTACGTCGTACGCCGTGTCGATCGTGTGCCAGGCCTCAGACGACATGTGGCCGGCCTGGAAGTGCTTCCGGAAGAAGGCGTACTTCTGCGACCAGTGGTACAGCGACTCCGCGCGACTCATCTAGACGTCAACAATTAATTGGCAGCAGAACATACACACACAAAATAGCTATTTAGTTCAATATTGTACACGCAGCCTCCCCGCCAGTCACTGCGTACCGTCAGCATCCTGTACACGTTCTTCTCCTGTGGCCAATACCACTGCAACATCCGTCAATAATACACGGTGAGCGCACCAACCTTTGTCATAAGCATCACCAACCAGTTATTATGTAGCGTACATACCATGGGCAGCAGCACAGCCAGCGCCGGCACCGCCAGCGACACAATGTAGACCTGCAGGGGCGTCGTGCTCTTGCCGCGGTACAGCAGCAGACGCGACGCCAGCGCCGTCAGCGGCGCCACGACCAGCAGCGCGTAGGCTGCGGCGTGCGAGTCGCTCAGCGCGTCCGGGTACAGACGGAAGAGCTCCGCCGGCAGAGGTGACGCGTCCGCCATGGAGACGATGGGGATAGTGCAGTTGTGATGGTGGTCGACGTACGTCGGCATCTACCATCATTCACGTGCAACTTGTATATTATGTTGCTGACCAGCTGCAACGTAGTCTCTGTCAAGCAACTGATGAAGATTAACGCAACTTCTACTGCAACTTAACAACAAGGGGAGGTCTTTGACGACCAAGCGAGAGCTCATTCTCCAAGAAGATCAAGCGTCATAACTGAGAGACGATGGCCGAGCCGAGCAAGCAGCGCTCCGTGGCGGGCGTGTTCTTGTACGTGCCCAACCTCATCGGCTACACGCGCGTGCTGCTGTCGCTCTACAGTCTGGCGGTGGCGCTCACGGACTACAA
This sequence comes from Phytophthora fragariae, assembly GCA_009729435.1. Classification (NCBI taxonomy): domain Eukaryota; phylum Oomycota; class Peronosporomycetes; order Peronosporales; family Peronosporaceae; genus Phytophthora; species Phytophthora fragariae. Next base: position 556,913 of record QQOI01000016.1, read on the forward strand.
GACGAGCGTGCTGTGCTACGCGCTGAGCTTCACGTGCGACTACTTCGACGGCTTCTTCGCGCGGCTCTGCGACCAATGTGCGTGTCGTTCTACCGGCGGTAGAACCGTTCTCCCTCTCTGACTCTACTTCGTGTTGTTGCTGTGCAGGCTCCACGTTCGGCGCCGTGCTGGACATGGTGACGGACCGCTGCTCGACGGCGGGGCTGCTCGTGGTGCTGTCCCACCTGTACCCGCAGTACATGGTGGTCTTCATGTACCTGCTGATCCTCGACTTCTCCAGCCACTGGTACCACATGTACTCGTCGCGCGGCCACCACAAGCTCGTGCCCGCCGAGCGCAACTTCCTGCTGCGCTTCTACTACGGCTGCTACCCGTTCTTCGGCTTCTGCTGCGTGGGCGCCGAGCTGTTCTTCATCCTGCTCTACGTGCTGCACTTCGACCCGGCGCTGCTCATCCCGTACATCAACGTGCCCGTCATGCAGGTACGGACGGAAAAGCTGCTCCGATTGAACGCTTTTGAGTGGTAGAAGCTGACTCAATTGACTTGTTGTGGCTGTGTAGCTGTGCTACTACGTGTGTCTGCCTGCCTGCGTGTGCAAGAACGTCATCAACGTCGCGCAGCTGTGCAGCGCCGCGCACTCCGTGGCGGCCGAGGACGTCGCGCTCGCCAACAAGACCAAGTAGAGCAGCCTCACCTTAGCAGTAGAGTGCGGCGCAATCAATGCCTGATAGTCCAGAGGCGTCTACGAGTGAGAGAAATATGAGGCAGAGATACAAGAATAAGCTGTGGGATTCTGTGCAGATGCACTAGGACCAGGGTTTGGAACAATGCAATGTCATATTTATTGGGTCTCCGAATCGAGACCAATAAATAATTGGCCTAATTGCTAATCGATTTCCAGTAACAGCATGAGACGTGGTGTTCGCTCCATCGTATGGGAGTACACGCATGTGAAAATGTTGGAATTTGTCCACAGTGCGTTCATTGGAATCAGGAGGGGTTTACCTCAAGAACCTTTCCGCCGCGCACACAGACTTCAGCGAATAGTATCCACATCCCAACAGGCGCGACCCAGTCACCGCGAATAACCACATGTACAAGAAAATGTATTGATATTTTGTTAGATAAGGGCATTTACCGCAATCTAAGCGATGAACGTGTTCCACGAGGTTCGACATGCCCATGCTGCGCCTTGCTTGCGCCTAACGAAGCATATACGACACATAAAGTAGTCGAAGCCCTCGGGCGTATAGTACGATGTCGCGGTTCGAGGCGCGGTCGGACATGCGTGGTTCGAGCTGTAGACGACGGGGTGAGTGCAGACGAAAAGTGAGCTGATGAGCGCACTGTTTCGAGTAGCAGCAACCTACTGCGATCCACAGATTCAAAGCGAGAGCGAGAGCCACTCGATCTACATAGCCTCACTCAACGCCAACCGTGTCAAGGACACTGAAATCCACTGTTCTGGGGTCCTAAAAATATTGAGTGTTATTGAGGTCAGAGGGTCAATAAATAATTGCAGTTACTGAATTGCCAATTACGGTTACTGGTATTGGAAAATTCCAAACCCTGACTAGGACGCGTCTTCCCGCGCGTACAGGATGTCGTAGTGGCCGGGCCGATACAGCAGCGTGATGGACACGGGCTCCTGTTCCTGTTGCTCCGCCACCGTCGGTGAGCACACGTAGCTCTGCAGCTCCTGTCCCGGGCCGGCGCTCCCGTCCAGATACTCGATCTTGACGCCCACCTGCAGCGCCTCCGTGAGCGCCGCGATCTGCGGCTGATCGCACTCCTTCCCCATGGGCTCCACCTACAGCAACAGCAATTGTATCAGCACTCCCCCCTCTTCTCTTCAACCTGCAGCTCCTCCTCCCTCACCTCCGCGGCGCAGAACTGCGCCACCGTCTGGCCAGGACACAACCCGTCGATGAAGGGCTGGAACGTCTCTGCATGCTGCTTCATGTAGCCCGCCGTGAGCAGCCGCATGTACCAGACGAGGTACTCGGACCCGCCGCCCTCCGTCTGGAAGTCCTGCACCAGCTCGGCGTGCGAGCGCGTCTCCATGGCCGCCAGGTAGTCCACGAACGTCTCCCAGAAGGCGTCGATGGCCACGTCGCTGTAGCCGACGGCCAGCAGCTCGCTCTTGCTCTGCTGGATCTTGTGCTGCATGCGTCCGCGCAGCGCCGCGTTGCCGTCTTCGGCCCCAGCGGTGGGCAGCAGCCGCTCGCACAGTGCGAAGATGAAGCCCCGGAAGAAGCAGTTGCCGTCCCCGCGCACGCGCCGCAGCGCCTCGTAGCGCGCGTTCAGCGACTCGATGCCGTGCATGAAGTTGGCGTTGGCGTTGCCCACGTACTCGGCCTTGAGGCACAGCGGCGACATGCGGTCCGTCAGCAGCGGACCCACGGGCCAATCCTGCTCCTGCGCGTCCGACATGGTGTCTCCGATCCAAAAAGCTGTTTTGCGAGTATGTTTGCATCATTTGTATTTTTTTGAAAATGTTTGGTGTATTTTGAGACAAAAGCTGTGATAGTCAATCTTGTATTGATATCTTGGTTCTGTGGGCTTTTAGTGTACATTTTGTGATTGATTTTGCTATAATCCAAAACAACTTCAACTACGATGAAGCAAACTCATCCAAAATGTTAGCGTTGAATTCAACCAAGCTGCTATCCGATACGAAGTACAGAACTAGAAGAGGAATTTTACGTGTTGAGCCAGTCGACGTCGTGTGGGGATGTGCCTTGTTCCTCGAGTATAAAATCGCTGTCGTCGTTGAACTGTTCAGCCAGGAGAGATCGAGGCTTCTCGCCACCAGTAGAAGTACATTTTGTATTCGTCGTGGGGTGGCGGTGGCGTTGGGTTTCAGCGCGATGTTGCCATTCGTGGAAGCTGAAGTCATTCCAGAGTAGTGGGTCCTTTAGAAGCTCCGGTCGTGCGTACTCCACGAGTTCATCAATGCTGGCAAGCGGATAGCTCAGAGCTTTTAGGAGCCGAGTCGTACGAGTGATCGTGGCTTCTGTCTGCTGAGAGTTCGCTGAAGTTTGCGTCTGTAGTCTCCGTTTGAATTCGGGAAAGTAGCTGTCCAACAGGCTGTGGATATTCATGAGGCATATGCCCATGAGCTCGCAGTCGACGTCAGCTTTGAGCTCGCTAGGATCGTAAGCGCTTACAACTGTTGAAGACCAGGAAATAGTCTCCAACACCTCTTCATACTTGCGTTGGCACGCAGATATCGACTCAATCTCTGCTGAAAATGTGCCAAGCAGACTGTCAGTGCTGCAGCTTCGAGATCGGAAGTCGTCGATCTTGCCGCATGCTCTCCATTGATCGGTGAATTCTGCAATCCGGAATGCCATAGAACGCATAACTTTCTCCTGTTTGACTGAAGGGTGGAATCCAGGCACACACTCCCGTGGGAATAGCAACGCTGGACCTAAGAAATGATTGAAGAAGACGAGGTGCACAGCATCCAACTCCATTTCACGGCTAGGGTCGGCATCTCCTTCACAAAACAACTTGGCACACACGCGACACAAAATTACGATTTCAACAAGGAGCGCTTCAATGTGCTCGGTAAGTTTTTCCAGAAGAGCTTCAAGCTCCAAGATGGGGTCTACCAGATACACTTTTCTTGTATCACCACCTGGCGATAACAATTCCGCCATCCACTTGCCACCAACGACTCGGCAAAAGCAAGCAAGCGCCATACTGGCCGTACTGTGCCGAGTTAAAAAGCCCTGGCGCTGGAAGATAGACTCATTCCCTTTCATGCTCGTAAGTCCTTCAGAGTATTCGATAGCCATGAGCTTGAAAACAAATCGAGTCCCCTGACGCTCACTCTCTAACAGAGGGAGTAGACTTCGTAAAATAAACGCTTGTATCAGGATTTCAGCTTTCACACTGCCAGTGGAATTCACACAACTCTCCAGCAAACACACGCTGACCAGCAAGTCTGGTTGCAAGACCATATCTGCAAGACTCATCAGCAGCACTGAGTACTCATAGTCATTCTGCGCAACCTGTTTCCGAAAAAGTCGTTGCTCTTGCTCAAATTTCCGCCGCCGCTTTTTTCGTGCACGACTGCAACAGCAGCAGCAAAAGCCAAACGAAATACACGAAGCATTGGATAGTACCAGCCAGCCTGCTAGCAGAAAAAGCAGTGTCGAGATGTATCGCTCGAGCTGCGAGCTCAAATCCAAAACTAAATTTCCGCCAGAGGTTGATCCACTGGAAGCACCACCTGGAAACTTGATAGTGAATGTACCTGTGGTTTCCTGCGTTGTGGCCTCGCTTTCAGCTCGAGTACCAATGCGTTTGACCCACAGTTTGAACTCCGCTGTATGTGCGACGTTCGGAGAAATTCCGGACAAGTCTCGAAATGCAAGAGCTGAAAGTGCCTTGCTCAGTGCAGCCATCGTTCCAGTCACCTGGATGTGAGATGGGTCGTATAGCTGTGTAGTGACATGGAAGCTCAGCTCCGAGTCGTGAGTACTGTTTGAGCTCGCGTTCAAGCGAGTCCCATTTGTGCTCCAAAGGAGGACACAAGGGCGTTCATACGGACACCCCGCCATGACGTCTTCATCAGTAACCACAACACCAAGCTCAAGTTCAGATATGCCGTCTGCCGCCTCGAGGCTCACTTGATAGAGTTGGTCAGCATCGATGCTGTCGGGGTCTTCGAAAGCTGCGGGAGCGGGTGCAGTGCCATCACTTGAAGTGAATGCGAACGGCGGTAGCACAACCAAGTTATCTGGGACGTTGACAACCTCCAGCCGCACTCTTCGTGCCACCGACCCATTGTTGAAAAGTGCTGCGGGCGATCTCTCATGCACCACTAGCGATTTGTTGTTTGCTGGTGTATTGAGGACTTTGTACTCGAAGTAGTCGACGTCAGATTCCCGCGCAAATGATAATCGTGGATCCAGATTGAAATAATTGAGTTTGGGGACGTAGATAACTCGACCTTGTGAATCGGAAACGATAGTTCCAGTAGTCCGGATGCGCGCTCCGATGTACTCGCGTGACGTGTTCCTGGTTGCATTCACTGTATTTTCTTCGGCTGTAACGCTTTTGTTGAAGCCGTTCAACTGGAACAAATTGCCATGGCGAGGGAGAACCGTCAGCTCGAACCGTGTCCTGGAGTTGAAAAATGGTGCTAGCGGATCCAACATGCCAAGGTCCAACAGTTGAAGCGAGTCTTCATCCAGGTGAACAGTTGCGAGCGCATTGCTGCCTACAGTCTTGATGGTTCCACTCGTCAAAACAAACTTGATGATACCAACATCGGAAAAGACACCAGGATCTCCATCAGATAATCTGTACCATAGTTCGTCAACCACTAAACCACCTCCATTCCGCACAACATTTTCCTGCCCCCATCCGTGATAAATGTACACCAACGTGGTGGAATGCGTCGCAGTGTCAATATCTGTGCTGTTTCGAAAGACTCGAGCATATTCGAGCTCAAGGTCTTCTGCATAACTCATCGTTTTACAACTTGTATTGCAATCGAACAACTTCCCGAACTTCGGCGTTCGTACAATTTTCAACAATTGGAGGCTCGTAGGGGTGGTCGTCGCGTTCGTGAACGTAAAGCTGGATAAGAGCCCGCTCGCATCACTAGCCTTTCCCTTTGATGCTGAAGCTAGAGGGGTTCCATCATCGTCGTCACCTTCCAGATCCAGAGTAACAGGAACACCAACTCTGACAGTAATTTCAAGCTCAGAGTTCCGAGGTCGCGGTGGGTCGTTCACAGCATCCACAAAAATGTCGATTCTTGCTTCCGTGCTCCGGTTCACAATTCGTCCTGCCAAGCTTTCAGCAACGCCAAATGTGACGGTAGCATACGGTTGCAGTCTCCGAGAGAACGCGACAGGGTTCGGTAGCGGGAGGTTTTCATTGTTTTGGTCAGGTTCAGGCCGGAAAAATATGCAATGCTGGTATTCCAGTGGAAGCTCTTGAAATGCGTCCGTGTTGTCTGCTGACACAACCGTTTGGTTCGGGAAAAGCAGCAACTGGCCGAATTCGGGCAATCCACGCAGCTCCAGGCGCAAATCGCCAAACACTCCATGCAGCATCGTGAGGTTCAGCAGAACCAGCGAGTCCTCTGGAATTCGCACTGTTTGCTGCTTGGATGGGAACTGGCGGGACGGTAACAGCAGTTGTCTTGTGACGGAATTCACCTGCTCCTCCGACACTACACGGCGATAAATCGCGAAGTGAAAAAGATCAAATGTCGCGCCACCTGCACCTTGATACAAAGCCGCTCTGGAGAATGCTTCACTTTTGTCGCTACTTTGGCCAGGTGATGTCGGGAAATCTCCACTTTGACGACTTTGTTCATACGATCGTCGCCCCACCACGGACTTGCTCGCTTTCTGCTGCAATAAGTGAACCAAGTAGTCGACGATCTGGTCGCCGTATTGCTTTTTGAAATCCTCGATCTTGCTTCGCAGATAAGCAAGCGGCGTGTCCTCGTTCAGTGGAGGGAAAGTGACCCCCAAAAGATGTAGCGAGAGTGAGTTGTCACCAAAAATGCGCATAGCCTTCGGCAGTCGTGGCCCGCTGATACTCATCAACTTGTGCTTAAGCACGGCACGCAGCTGTTCGGTAGCGTTCAAGCTGCTTGCGTTCCCCAGATACCGAAATTCACGAGCAGGAGCCAAACGCTTGCGCTTTCGCGGTGAAGTGACGTTGCGTGGACTGTTGCCGAGGTACAACCGGTACCGGCCTTCAATAAGCTTGTTCAGCACCTGTGGGTTGGGTGGGCGTTGCTCGTCATGCACGACACAGTCGAACCTCTGCATCGTATCGACGTCCGTGTAGCTCATGTAAAAGTCCGTTTTCCAGAGACCCCTTTCGCTCGATGGGTCTAGCGTGACGGTGATCTGAACGACTGGAGTGCGCTCCACCGGCTCAACAAGTGGCGGTAGCTGGCATACAGCCGAAGTGTCCACGGAAAAGAGTCGCTGCTCGTAACAAGCTTCCACGCCCGCTTCGCCGCCTTCCTCCAGCACTGGGACGAAGTAGATAAACGCTAGGACCTGGTGCTCGTTCATATCCAGTCGAAAACCAGGATCCACGCAGTTGTCGTACTCGTTGGCGATGGAGAAGAGAGTCATGCCCCCGTTGGTGCGACGTCGTATCACCATCTCAAATGTCACGCCCGATCCACCCACAGAGTCGTCCCTCACAGCCGCCATCGTGAAGAACTCACGCGCCGAGACAGAGCTGATCGACGAAAGCTGAACGCGCGTAGTTTCGTTGCTGGGGTCCTCTGCCAGGTGAACGCCGAGCTGCCAGAACGAAGACGCCGCGTTCAAACTTGTCACGAGCTCGTTGTCGGGCTGAAGGGCATCAAACGGACACGCACCGCCGGGGACTTGGTTCGCGACGGTGCTGCTGCTGCCGATTCCTGAATCGTCGAAAGTGTAGAGGCACATCGGATGCCAGGCGGTGCGTTCACTTAGAAAGCTGGCAATGGCAGCGTCTTGCTCGACAGCATAGCGCTCCGCTCCAATGCTGCCTCCTGCAATGGAAAGCGTCACCAACACGACCAAGAGAATCATCGGCATGAGACTGTCTTCTCCTTCAGAACTGAGACCCCCCCCCTGCTTCTTATTTCAACGCAAGATAAAGCCCATTTTGCAGGAAGCCTTCAACTTGATGTGACCTGTTTCAAATCAAAGACCTTCTTCAAAAGGCAATCAATCCATCCGCGCGTCCGACCTGAGTTTGGGCCCAGTGTGTTCCGTTTCAGCGGAGGCTCTATCACGGACACGTTCGTCCACATACTCTTGATCGCCGCATGATCGTCGAACGATCCCCGGACCCAAGCAATAACCGCCCAAGGCGCTGCAGTATTCTCACGCGGGGGGGGGTCTTGTCGTGGCATGGATTTGAAAAGCTCACAGCACAAGCAACTACGCTTACTCACAGACGCGCCGGCCCAGGCTGACCCCATTCAGCCACCGTGAATAATAAACTCACTCTGCAGCTAAAACTTGCCAGGAACGCTTGACCACATCTGCCGGTTCCCTCGCTGCTCACAAACTCAGGTCGCACCGAGATGGCTTCGTGCGTAACGCGTAATAACGACCGCTGTCTTTGATGTTGAAGTGCACTTAGTAGCTCATGAGGGACGACGGGAGGCGAACCGTTGGGTGGCAGGCAAGCAGACAAGTGAGCCCATCCTCAAAAGAACGACGACAGCGCTTTCGTCAGCCCTGTGGACGACGTGGAGCCACGAACCTCGGGTCACGACTTTCTCGGCGACAGAGACACCGGTGCCGGCCGGCCCGGAGCAGCCGTTAAACGCCCGTTCAGCACCGACATACTGTATTCGGCGACAGCCTTAATGCTCTAGATCTAACGATAACGGCGCGATCTTCGAACGCTGCTGCGAACTCAGATCGTGGTCGAGTCTGGAGGTCAGGACTCTTGACCTCGAGCAGTGGCTGGCGTCGGTGGCAATGTCTGCCTGCATGATGCTATCGGAGCCAACAGCTTCAGTCAGCCAGAGGTTTTGTGCACCACCCCACCGTTACAACGCGCTTTTTCCACTGCGTTCGTGTGCCATCACCGCCATCGTTACATGAACTTGCGCTGCTGATTTCTACGTGAACGGTCCTTCCTGGAAACGAATGCCAGGCGCCGGGTTCTACTTTTCCGTTTTGGTACGAGAGCTCTGGTTCACTTTCCGTTTTGCCCCCTTCCAACCAAGATGTCACGCAAGCTTTCTCTCACTCTCGGCTTCGGCGAGCGCGAGGAGTCCATCCTCGCCTACGCCGAAGACGACTTCGACGACTGGTGCGAACAACCGAACAGCTCGACGTCGCGGTGGCGGAACTCATGTCCGGACCAGAAGTCGACAGCCACCGCCAGTCGCTGGGGCTCGCGGCTTACGTCACTGTCGACTGGTCTACTCGGAGCCGGCACTGCTCTGACCACGCGCGCCAAGCAACTTTGTGCTGGCGACTCAACGCACCGGGCTATCAGCCAGCTACGCAGGTCCATGGTGGAGGTTTCGTCGTCTCGGACGCTAAGGGGATCGACACCGACCCAGCACCGATTCAGCGAGTCCGATATCGACTGCTTCAAGGACGTTGAGACCCAACCAGAGGCTGAAAAGGCTGGCGACGACGAGTGCGCGCACGGCAAAAAATGTCCTAAGTGCGCCTTGCCATCGCGTGGGGGGAAGTTAAAAAGACTCGAATCATCACGATCATGGACCCAAGGCTGCTCATAGAGAGAGAGATGCTGATGCGTAGTGAGTAGCTTTACCAAGCAAACATGTCAATAGAATGAGAATGAACCACGTACTTATGGTCTCGGTGTGTAAAGTATTTTCGGTCAGTAAACACAGGGAATCAGCATCGGGTTAGACCATCTCATGTCAGTAAACCGAGTATAAATCGACCTAATCCCCTCGCGTGTTCATTGGTCCGCGCGACGGATGGATGGCTCGAGCTGCATCATACTCAATTGACCAGCCATGGCGGAGGAAGTGCTCAAGTGCGCGCGCTACGGCGACGACGTGGAGCTCAAGACGCTGCTGCAGTCCGTGGAAGGAGCGGAGAGAGATGCGTTCGTGAACTTTGTGCAGCCGGAGACGCTCAACACGCCTCTGCACATGGGTGCGTCAATGGACGAATGACAACTCTCCCACCCACCCAATTGGGTCATTTGAACTGACACTGTTGTCAATGTATGTTGGGTGATTGGGGTTTTATTGTATTGCTGCAGCTTGCGCCAACGGATTCGTGGAGTGCGTCCGCGAACTGCTGAACAATGGGGCGCGCCACGTGCCCAATGCCAGCGGGAACCTGCCTCTGCGTACGTGAGATGCGTCCTATTGGTCCAGTTTTGGGTTGTTTGGTGCTGACTGCCGTGGGTTTTATTGATTTCTTGCAGACTGGGCAGTGCAGAACAGGCACCGCGAGGTGGTGAAGCTGCTGGTGGACGGTGTGAAGGACCTGGACGTGCTGGCGCGCAACAGTTTCGGGCGTGGCTGTGTCACGGAGGCTTTCCAGTGCGAAGACACGGAGATCTGTACGTTTGGAGACTGGGTGATTGAATGGGTTTTATTGGTTGTACTCACGGAAAATTATTGTGTGTGTTTTTGTGGCTGCAGTGGCTATGCTACTGGAGCACAGCTCGGCATCGGAGGAGCGTCTGGCGGAGGGCACGGGCATGGGCAAGGACGCCATTAAGGAGGAGGTGGAGGAAGACGGGGACGAGACCGACAGCAACTCGCCAAAGGTTCTGCAGGAGACCGTGCTGGAATTCAACTTTGCCCCTGGACTGCCGATCCTGCGTGCCAGGGAGCTGGCATTGGAGTGGAGCAAGGACGCGTTCGGCTCGACTGCTGAGGAGGACATCACGGGTGTGTCTATCTGGTCGGCGGCGCTCATCTTGAGTCGCTGGGTGATTGACCACCGCGACATCTTCGACGGCAAACAGGTGTGCGAGCTGGGCTCGGGCTGCGGTGTCAGCGGTCTCGCTGTTCACAAGTACACGAACGCCGCGCGCGTCGTGCTGTCCGATCTGTTTGCGCACACGATTCAAAACCTCGAGTACAATGTTGAACTGAACAAGCAATCCGCAGACAAGAAGGCTGAAACGGATGTCGAGGAGAAGCAGGAGGCTCCCGTCCTCGACTGCTGCAGCAGATGTGGCGCTGTTCAGCGCTTCACTCCCGACAACCCGGAGGGCAAGCTGATGACGTGCGGTGGCTGCAGATCGGTCGCGTACTGCTCTCGTGAATGCCAGAAGAAGGCGTGGAAGAAGCACAAAGCCGACTGTAAGACCATTCGTGCACAACGCGAGCAGGCGGAGGCTCTTAAGGAGAGTAAAGCGACTGAGGACGGAATTGTCCAGGTCGAGGCTATTGACTGGGCTCAGCGCGAGACCTGGCCGATCAGCTGTGACGGCGACAAGTTTGACGTGCTCTTCGGTTCAGACCTCGTGTATCATCAGGAGATCGTGCCAGTGCTTGTCAACGTTGTGGACGGTATGTTGGCTGCCGAAGGTCGGTTCGTGCACGTTGCTTCCCAGGCTAGGCACTCGCTTGTAGAGTTCAAGGAGGCGATGGAGGCTCGTGGCTTCAGCTGCGATATTGACGAGGTCCCGGAGGACTACAAGACGAACCCGCTCGTAGGCAATGATGCGGTTGCTGAACTGTTCGCTCTGCACTTCAACGAGATGAGCGACGTGTACTGCATCTACACCTTCACCCGCACCAGCCAGCCTTAGATTATCTGGCCCCTGTCTAATGGATCCATAAACGTGTATCGCTCATTTGCACGTGTTGGGTTTCTTTATACTATGGCGTCAGGAGAATGGGATCCTTCAGTACTAGCAAGCTTTACTCTGCCAGCATCACGGCGCTTTTTCTTGCTAAGAGTTCGCGGATTCGGCGGAGGGCGCGTGCTCGGCATGAGCGACAAAATCTTGTAGTTGCACCGACCGAACACCAGCTCCCAGTTGCTGTGTATGCTGCCAGTTGAGTACGGACTGATCACTTTTCCGTCATGGAGGCGGCGATTCCTCGGATGACGATTGATCTGCACCTCCACCGAGGTCTAGCAACAACAACAAAACACTATTCAGCTTCCAGATAAAAAAAATACCAGCACACTCAATATTTTACCTGTGCTGTGGCAATGAGATAGATGTGCCAGGTTGCGAGGACGCTCACAGCCAAGCCTGCGGCTCCCGACATCGCGAAGGCGAACTGGAGCGTGTTTGATGCAGAAATGTGAAGTGAATCCACTTGAGCGAGCACGAGCATCTACATGGCAGTTCGAATCGTTAGTCTACAAGCAAACCCCACAAGGAAACTAGCCCTCGACTTGCTTTAGCGTATTGCTCGCGGCTCAGGTCCGTGTAAGCTGCCTTGTAGCTCATATACGCTGCGTAGTAGCATCCCACCGCCAGCCAAACCAGAAACGTGAAGAAGTACTGTGCAGCAACATTGAGACCAAGTTAGATACGCTACCTCAGTGTCATCTTCAACTGCCCCCAACTCTTCGTACCCGGTAGTTGTCGCGTCCGATGCAGTTGTTGACCCACGGGCAGTGGTGATCCAAGTGAGCGATGCACCGGTCGCACACGGAGCAGTGGTGAGCTCGAGGTGGTCGGAAATGACGACACCTCCTGCAAAACGTGATACCATCCCCCGCGTTCGGGTAGCGGCCTCTCTGTCTTGCAACACTCTGCGGGTCCACAAGCTGCACCCGTGGCAACTGCACCCGACCGCCTGCCTTCTTTCCGTCTGGAGTCAACGCACTCGGTCGGATCCTCGGGAGCAGCTCCACCTTCGCGCTCTCCTCTTCACTGTCACCGTCTCCCTGCTCCAGGTCACTCTCCTCTTCCTCCTCCTCATCTTCTTCTTCTTTTTTGTTGGCGTTCTCCGCTTCGACGTCCCAGAAATCCGCTTCGTCCTTCCACTTGGCCGTAATGACTCCCTGACAAAAGGAGGGTAGAGTAGAGTGAGTAGAACGCATCAACCTCCTCCCAAGCATTGCAACTGCACTTGGTACCGGGTCCGTGGCGATGCACAGTGCGTAGTTAAAGTAGATGTTGAAGAGCAGCACCATCGCCACCACCAAGTGACCTATCAACTGAATAGCAGCAGCAAAAAAAAATGGTAGAACAAAAAAACCCCTTCATTCTCCAAATTCTACCCCGTTCTACCTGCAGTGTCGTATCCGCCATAATGGGGATGATTGCGTGCATGAACACGCCCCCTACGAGGAAGATCAGCGCTGCAAACGAGAAATTTGACAATGAGATATCGTTAATCAGAAGTAGAATTTTTGCTGCAAAGAGCGACGCGGAGCGCGCGCACCCAAGCCGACGGCCACGCAGACGACCCCCGCATAGCGCATGAAGCAGCTGATGGCGCGCACGAACGCCACGACGCACACGAAGCCCCACTGCATCGGGTCGCGCCACTGCGGCGGCACATGCAGCATCGCGACAAAAAATGACGATAGCAGCCTAACCTAAAATTGTGTTCCTCACATCGTATTTCGGTGGTCGACAATGGTACGTGTACTGGTATGTAACGTTACAGCTTTTTTAAAGACGTCCACCATAGATGTGTATTGTTTTATTAAAATAACTACTTAAAACTATTCATTGGGCGCTAGCGTCCATGTTCTTGTAGTTGGTGGCGGCGGGGAAGCTGAGGTCCGAGATGTTGAGGTTGAGGTGGCCATTGCCAGTTGTTACGGTCACCGAGTCGGTGGTCGCGTTGCTGCTGCGCTTGTAGTGCGCCTGCCACTCGGCCGGCAGGTGAGCTTGGTAGTTGCGTCCGACGCTGCCGGAACGGGAGGCCCCGCAGGTTCCTAGTCGCCGGACGACGCGGAAGCACAGGAACACGGCAGATCCGAGGAAGCGCACAACGTTGAAGACGGCCACGACGTACGAGATGAACTTGAGGTAGCACGAGCTCGACACCAAGTTGGTCATGCAGTACATCCACACGGCGTTCGTCACCAGCCAAAACAGCAGCAGCGACGACCGGAACGCCCGGAAGCTGTTGTCCACGTCCTCCCTTTCCTGGGCCGCCCGCTGCTTCTCGGCCTCGAGGCGCTTTTGCTGCGCTACGATCTCCTTCAAGTTGCCAGTTCCCTGGGGCACTTTGGATGCTCCGTGACCTGCTGTCTCCAACCCCTTCGTGCCCCAGCTAAGGTCGTGCAGATTGCTGTAAGCGTAAATGCCCAGGATGTTCTGCAGCGACACACAATGAGAACAAAGTTTCAGTGACGTACGACAAGACCCGCAACACTATTCAGACGTACCACAAACGTAGGCAGCATGAAGTAGTACTGGAGCGTGCCGAGCAGCACAGAGAACTCGCCGTGGATGAAGGCCGACGCGAAGACGAGACCGATCGCCGTGACGACCCCCCCCACCAACTCGAAGTTCGAGACACTGCACGAAGCGAGGTCGTCCCGTGGATCAGTGACGCTTACGTCTTCAACTAGGCCGTAGATGGAGATGACCGAGACCACGAGCATGACGAGGCCCATAAATACGTAGCTGAAGGAGTAGAAGGCTGCGGTGCGCTTCTCGGGGCGATTACCGAGTGCAAACACCACGATCCCACCCACGATGGCCAGGTAAATGCCCAGCACGATGGCCAACAACGCGGGGTACTTGCTGTACAGCGTCAGCGTCAGCACGTAGTAGAACGTGAGGAAGAGGTTGCTCAGCAAGAACCAGCTCAGCGCACTCTGCACGCTCAGATAGATAAACTGCAGCGTGAGGACGATCTTGCGCGACAAACTGTGGCCGCTCTCCTTCCACACACGACTGAAGTTGCTGATTGCAAACAATCCCGCGAAGAAGCTGCCGTTGAGCCATCGTCGACGCTGCTTGATCAAGTCGACTAACGTTTCGGGGACATCGGTACGTGCAATGGCATCTTTCACGTAGTGCATTGTCCAGTTCCGACCGCGCCGCGCCAACAACTCGAAGCACAAAATACGGTCTTCTGCGAGGTACATGTTGCCCTTGAACGGTCCCAAGTCCCTAGTCGACGTCGTGAGACTCTTGAAGTACTCAGGCAACGGACCCGCTCCCTTTTCAGCACGGATGGCCTCGTATCGATACGCCGAAAACGCACCAGGTAGTACGCTGATGAAGCCCAGCACCGACTCGAGAGATTTATCCATGAGATTGGAGATCTTGTACTCAAAGTGCTGCGCCGCAATGACCGGATTGAAGTAATTCGGGTGGTCGACGGCGATTTCGCCAGCGACACCACCGATCTGCGGGTTGCGGTCCATGCTGCGAATTAGCTTGAAAATTGAGCTTGGGCCAGGGATCGTCCCGACGTCCACGAGCACCGTGTACGTGGGCAGTAGCTGCTCCGAGAAGGCGTTGAAGAACCACAGATGCGAGTTGAGCTTGCCCGCGTTCTTCTCCTTGAGCGCGTACATGAGTTGAATCGGCGGGTAGAACGACTCGAAGTTGTCGTCGCGTACGAGCTGCACCGTCGCCTCGAACAAGTGCAGCTGCACATCGACGCCCACGCTCGTGACCGTCATGATCTCCTCGTCGAACGCGCCCAGCCCAGTCAAGAAATCCAAGCAGGACGCGCTGGCCTTCGTCCGTCCGTCAGACACCACAGCAACAGCGACACTCTCCCACGCCCGATCGCCCCACTGTTCTGCCATGAACTCCAAGTTCTTTGCAATGCCCGTGAGCGTCCCCTGCAGCTCGCTGCCTTGTTCGTTGTACATGGTTATGGTGACAAATACCCGAATCTTCTTGCCTGCCTCCTCGACGCGCAGTTGAAAGCCATCGTCCGAGAACTTCACGGGGTCTTTCGTTGACACCGCGGTGTACCGCATATGGGTGAACTCTGGTGCCTGACTGAGCGTGGGGCTGCGTCCGCGCCACGCTTCCTGCACTCGTGGCACCTGCGTCCTCTGGATCTGCAGCTGGGGCGGCAGCGCAGCCTTGCGCGCACTCTCCTGCACGGAATAGTACCATTCGTCCAGCTCCTCCGCGCGCTTCATGACCTCATTGGCCTTCTCCCGAATGCCCTGCTTCAAGAGCGGGTCCGGTTCACCCCTCCCCACTTTGATGAGCACTTCGCCCGCGTCCGTGTAGAGCTCAATGGCCTGCAACGGGTGACCGCCGCGCTCCGCCTCCGCTGCCAATTGGATGAGGGCGGAAGGCCGCCTCGTACGTCTCCTCCACTGCCGGGTTGAGTCCGTACGAGAGCTGCCTCTCGATGGGCTGGTCGTCCACGTACGAGTGACGCGTGGGTCTCGTGTCCCGCCAGACGTCGGCGTATTCCTCCTCTGCGCTGCTGCTGGCAGAGCCTCCCGGCGTCGACTGCAGGTCCTCGAGCTTGTCCAGCTGGAATGTGTCGCCCCAGTCTCGAACGGGTTCTAGACGCTGCGGTGACGACTGTCGGAGTGACTGCAGACGCGCGCGCAGGTCCTCAGTGCTGCGTCCGCTGCTCATGACAATGTGTTGATGTGCGCTGGAATCGGCGAATTGACAAGTGAGACCAACGGAGAGAGGGATTGGCTGCAGAAAGGATGTCGGGATTGACACGCTGGAACTGGACACCAAAGGAGGACGAGATGGACGTGGTCAAGCAGACTGAACGACGAAGACCGAGCAGTGAATACATGTAATGCAATGCAAGTCGTTGGCCTCTGCTACATTCAGGCCAACAACTTGTAGTTGAAGCGGTTCAAATCTCCGCTCAAAGCTCGCGGCGCGTAGTGAAATTCAACAGTCGGCAGTCGAGGAGCGCAAAGCACAAGTGGGTACACCTCCGTAGGACACGTTGTAGGTATGGCGCGAGAGCTCTACACCACGGCACTTCCGTGCAGTGCACCGGCCTAGAGGAGACTACCTATCGTTAGTTGCAGCCGATCCAACCAACTTCAACGTACAGACGGTAGACGAATGGGTCCATTTTAATCGAATGGTTGCAGTCGACTAGCTAAACGCACTGGTCTACAGCGAGGATTTGTTCTCGAGCGTCGGGTAGTCGGTGTAGCCAAGCGAGAGCGGGCCGTTCGCCGGCATGTAGAACGTCTTGCGGTCCCAGGGGTTCAACGGCGCGCCGACTTCGAGGCGGTGCACGAAGTCCGGGTTGGAGATGAAGGGCCGCCCGTATGCCACGCAGTCCGCTGCGCCGCTCTCCGTGACCTTGATGCCCTCCGCGCGGTCGAATCCCGACGACGTCATGAGCACGCCGTTGTAGCGCGAGCGGCAGAACGGAGTCGTGCCGTCCTTGGGCACGCGCGGTCCCGTGAAGTGGAAGCCGCGCGGCTCCACGATGTGCACGTAGGCCAAGTCCCGCGCGTTGAGCTTGTCCAGGACGTAGCCGTACGCCTCCTCTGGGGTGGAGTCCGTGCAGCCGAAGGTAACCCCAAACGGCGACAAGCGGATGGCCACCTGACTCGAGTCCAGACTCGACAGCACGGCGTCCAGCGTCTCGAGCATCAACCTGGCGCGGTTCTCAATGCTGCCGCCGTATCTGTCGGTACGCTTGTTCACACCATCGCACAGGAACTGCTCCAGCAGGTAGCCGTTGGCGCCGTGCAGCTCGACGCCGTCAAATCCGGCGGCGATGGCGTTTTCCGCCGCGCGCTTGTAGTCGGCGACAACGCTCGGGATCTCGTGGGTCTCCAGTGCGCGCGGCGTGACGTACTTGCGTCGGCCCTCCCGGGTGACGGCCGACGTCTTGATGTCGTCCAGTCCGACCGCGGACGAGGAGACTGGCAGCACTTCATTTGGCTGGTTCAACGGGTGACCTACTCGTCCCGTGTGCCAGAGCTGCACGAAGATCTTGCCGCCTTTGTTGTGCACCGCGTGCGTCACCTTCTTCCAGCCCTCGACCTGCTCCGCAGTGAACAGACCCGGAGCGCCGAAGTAGCCGCGGGCCGTGGGACTGATGTTGGTGGCTTCAGCGATGATGAGGCCGCCGGGTGTGCTGCGCTGCGCGTAGTACTCGGCCACAAGGTCCGTGGGGACACCCTGCTCCCCCGTGCGCAGTCGAGTGAGCGGCGCCATGACCACGCGGTGCTGCAATTGCACGGGGTTCTGCTGGCCGCCCAGCGTCAGAGGGGAGAAGAGTTTTGTCATGGATGGAGGGGGGGGGGGTCACTTGTCACGCAGACTGCAACTTGGAAACTGAAGCACATCCAAGCAGCTGTGCCCCATGTTGTTGACGTCAACGTATCGAGCCCAAGGGCTCCGATGAGAACAAGGCACCTACATTCACACAAATTACATGGCATGACATGTAGCAACGGTATTGCTTACTGGTACTACAGGTGAACGAACAAGGTCGCTACCTGCATAGACTCGTGACTTCCTTGACTCGAGTCATCATAGATGCGCCTTCAACTCGGGTAGTCGGTGTATCCCGCAGACTCCGGGAGCTCCGGTTTCGGGTAGAACGTCTGGTAGTCATACTCATTCGAGGGCGCATCGAGCTCCAGTCGGTGCACAAAGTCCGGGTTGGCGATGAACGCGCGGCCGTACGCGACGCAGTCCGCCAGTCCGCTCTCCGTAACCTCAACGCCTTCGACGCGGTCGTAGCCCGACGACGTCAAGAGCACGCCGTCGTACAGCGCGCGGCTGAAGGCGGTGGTGCCGCCCTCGGGTACATTCTGCACCGTGGGGTGGAGGCCGCGCGGCTCCACGACGTGCAGGTAGGCCAGGTCGAGCAGCTGCAGCTGCTTGATCAAGTAGCTGTACGTCTCCGCGGGGGTCGAGTCCGTGCAGCCGAATGTGTTGCCGAACGGAGACACGCGGATGGCCACTTGGCTCGACTCCAGACTCGACAGCACCGCGTGCAGCGCCTCAAGCGTCAGTCTGGCGCGGTTCTCAATGCTGCCGCCGTACTCGTCCGTGCGGTTGTTGACGCTGTCACACAAGAACTGCTCCAGCAGGTAGCCGTTGGCACCGTGCAGCTCCACGCCGTCGAAGCCCGCCTCGATGGCGTACTCCGCCGCGCGCTTGTAGTCGGCCACAATGGCCGGGATCTCGTGCGTCCCCAGTGCGCGCGGGACGCTGTACGCGCGCCTCTCGCCATCACGCGTGATAGGAGACGACAAGCCGTCGTCGAGCTGAATCGAAGACGATGACACGGTCTGCTCCCCGTTCGGCTGGTTGAGACTGTGGCCAACACGGCCTGAGTGCCAGAGCTGCACGAAGATCTTGCCCTGCTTGGCGTGCACGGCTTCCGTCATCTTCTTCCAGCCCTGCACCTGCTCCCGCGTGTACAGTCCAGGCGAGCCGTAGTAGCCGCGAGCCGTGGGGCTGATGTTGGTCGCTTCGGCGATGATGAGGCCGCCGGGAGTGGTGCGCTGCGCGTAGTACTCAGTCACAAGGTCCGTGGGGACGCCGTGTTCGCCCGTGCGCAGTCGAGTGAGCGGCGCCATGATCACGCGGTGCTGTAATTGCACGCGGTTCTTCTTGCCGCCGAGCGTCAGAGGGGAGAAGAGCTTGAGCATCTTGGACGCCATCGTTGAGTGAACTTGAGGGCACTTGTGTGCAGGACGCGGCTACATGGATAATGAGGGCGAGGTCGATGCGCCCCCGCTCATAGGCGAAGCAGTACAGTGAGAGAGCCTGGTGCCATCAACTCATCGAACGCAGCGCCGCTGACTTTGAACGAATTGATGCCACGAGACTGCTAAAGTTACGGCGGACTCGACGCACAGAGCAGATCAGAGTGGGATCTCATCGCCTGGTTTCAGGGCCTGAATCAGGCTGCCTTGAGCCCTTCAAATGTAGCCATGTCGGATGATACTCAGTAACTTTACTCCGATCATAAGCGATCGTGTGGCGTGGGATGTGGACTGTGCGCATGCAGGCTGCCGGCCGCTGCGCGCGCGGGCGCTCCGTGCTTACGGCTGCAACAGCTCGCAGAGGGGCTGCACTTACTGTGCTGTCGAAGCACGCGTCGGAATCGGCTCGCGCGTTCTCTACATCGCCGTCAAATGGCAGCGAAGCGTTCCCCAACACGGTCATCCACCCTTCCGCGAAGGTTTGACAGGCTCCCACTCGTCTGCAGCAGTTATCGCAATGGGGTTAGACTCACTAACCTGTGCCTTTCATGTATGTGTGGGTTGCGATGCTGTGGTAGATCGGCAAAGGCTGTCGCATTGGCGCGTTCACCACCATCGGGGAGGACGTGGTCGTCGGCGACGACACGACAATTGGTGCTAACGTGACGCTGCAGAACTGCACCATTGGCAGCAAAGTGGTGCTTCACCCGGGCGTTCGTGTCGGCCAGGACGGCTTCGGGTTCATGCTGGACGCCAGTGGTGAGCACGCCAAGAAGCCCCAGGAGCTGAGGGTTGAGATCCACGACCACGTCGAGATCGGGTGTGTAGGGTGGCGCTGACGCTGGTTGTTGACTGAGGGCAGATGAAGTAACAGGATGCTGTGGTCGTTTGTAGTGCGAACTGCTCGATTGATCGCGGGAGCTGGCGCAACACGGTGATCGGCAAAGGCTGCAAACTCGACAACCTGGTCAGCATAAAATGCCGCGTCATACGTGCTTAATGCGGTTGCTAACGGTGTCTTGATGCGCAGATTCAAATTGGTCACAATGTGCAGCTCGGAGCAAGTTGCGTCATTGCGGCTCAAACGGGCATCGCTGGCAGCACCACGCTGGGGAACAGCGTCTACATTGGCGGACAGGTTGGCGTGGCGCAACATCTGAAGATTGGCGACAACGTTCGTATCGCTGCGAAGAGCGGCGTCATGAACCACCTCGAGTCGAACGCAACCTATGGTACGATGATTTCATGCATAGTTACTTAGAACGCAGGGACTGACTGTTGCTGTGCTACAGGCGGAAGTCCGGCCGTTCCTATCATGGAGTATCGCCGGCAAATGGCCTACTTGAGGCGACTCGGCAAGAAGCCTGTGGACTGAGACAAATACTAACTGTGGTTTGAAGTCTACCGTATTGGAAAGCAAGACATCCTTGGCGTTGTAAAACAAACTGCTGCTTCTTTCATGGATAAGTTAGAACAAATGCTTGCGCTAATATGGTGCAAGAGGGTTGGTACAGTAGTTGCAGCGAGCCTAAGCCCAAGAACTACTTCCCCTTCGTCTCGCTTCCGCGCCTTTAGGTTGCTGTGAGCCTATCGTCGAGTGTTTCCCTGGATGTTGGAATTGTACTTCGCCATCAAATACGTCGCTTCAGCTGCCATGTTGATCTGCATGAGTCGCTCCATGAGGTTTTCCTGGTCACTTGAGCCATTTGACGAAGCCGTCGTGCCAGTAGAGCCCGCGAGTCCACATTCGTTGGTGCGGAAAGAGTTGATGTACTTGAGCTTGTCCTTCTCGAATACGTCGACCGGCTCGGGCTCAATTGACGGATCGCTACTGGGGATGGAATTTCGGTTGATCTCGACCACGCCACCTTCGTCAACGTCGTAGATGTTAATGAGTTGTCGTTGCCCCCGATTGCTGTGGCTTGCGACTTGCAAATCTTCTTCATCCGATGACTCCTCACTCATATCGCTGTCATCACTTATAAAACCGTGGCCGCGGTAGGTCTCGTTCCCTTCAACATCGTACGTGCTGTCAATGGACTGGTTTCCCCTGTACGTACTAGATTGGCTGGCCGGGAGAGCCACAACTGGCATACGGCTGCTCGTGTAGGCCCTGGGAGCTGCATTGCGACGAAGTGTATCGCTCTCAGAGCGCTGGAGCTTGAACGGACTTGCCGCCGCGCGATTTTCGACTGACCGACCTGATGGCCGACTGTGTGTTGGCTGGAAAGCTCTCATACTTTGAGCACCGGTTGAGCTGCTGAGGTTGTCGTCAATGGAGTTGAAACCATTCATCGAGGGCGTACTGTAAACATACATCGACGGATCCGACGAGGCTGTAGCACGAGCACTGTAGTAGCTGCTGCGAGGGCTTAACGGGTGACCTCCTCGAGCTCTGAATGGTGGCATTGTAGCCGACCCAACCTGGTCATGCGATAACACACGATGACGCTGCGCTGGGGTGGGGTCAGATGACGACGACATCATTGACAGCCCCGGTCGTCCCGTCGATGGAGCGCGCACGTAGCGTGGCGACCCGGAGCGGTTCGATCCTGACCTCCCAGACGAATCCTCCGAGTGGAAACTCACGCGCGTGGCACCGCGGCCATACATCTTCTCCTTTGCGTCGTTCAAACACGGCTTGCAGAAGAAGTAGCTGCACGGGAAGTTGCCCGTGTTGCGCGACGGGTAGATGAGCTTGGTCATCCGACAGCGATCGCACACGTTCTTGCCGCAGATCTTGCAGTTCTGGTTGCTCTTGAGCATCTTGAGCTTCGAGTCGCAGATGTCACACGTTTTGCTCCTGTCAAAGGGGCCAGCCAAACCGCATTAGCACACCACCAACAGCACACACACGACAAGTCAAAACCCCACGTACTGCGCGCTGGTGACGAACATCTCCTTGCCGCTCACGAGCTTCGACAGTCGTTTGGCCTTGGCGCAATCCAACACGCTGGCGATCCCCAGCCAGAGCTCGGCCATGATAGCGTCTGCACTCCAGGCCCTCGACTTGCCTCCGACCGCGTGCTGCCCCTGCATGTAGACGGCCACGAGGTTGTTCGGCAGCGGGCGGAAGACGTAGCACACGGCGGCGGTGGACCTCGTCAGCCCCTGCTGCTCGAACGGGGGGCACTCGTCCACCCTCACGGACTGCATGACGAGGAAGCCGACGTCGTCCCCGTTGGCGTCTTGCGTGCGTCCGAGCTCCTCGTGCCAGCACAGGTCCCTCTTGTGCACGAGCTTGCCCGCGGGCGCGCAGGCGAGCCACTTGAGCCCCGCGAAGCGGTACGAGAAGCCCGTGTCGTCCTCACTGTGCGGATCCTGCTCCAGCGCGTGCAGCACGGCCGCGTCCAGGAAGTCGCCGTGCATGATGGCGCGCTGGGTCTTGAGCGCGTCGCTGGACGCGGCGTAGAGGCCCAGCAGCACGTCCTCCAGGCTGCCGGTCAGCTGGCCCAGCGCGTTCACCCGCACGGCGTTGCCCTTGACGAAGCCGCGCTCGCGGTAGAGCTGCAGGCCGCTGCGGTCGCCGACGAGCTTCCACTGGTCCGGTCGCTGGCTCGGGTGGAAGCGCGTCACGGGCGACTCGGCCGCCAGCGTCTGGGCCAATAGACGCGACGCCGAGAGCTGCAGGTCCAGCGCCAGCTGCGCGGACGGAGTTAGCTCCGGGAAGAAGTCGTCGGGGAACGGCAGCTTCACCTCCTTCAGCACGCGGCCCAACATGGCGACGAACCTGCGTGCGGTGGAGGATATCGGAGACTGAGTGATGGCGCACTTCCAGCAGGATGGCGAGTGATAGACTAGGTTTCTACAATCCCGCTAAAGGTGGTGAGCGGATGTGGGAGGGTATGGGATGTTGGATGATGGTGGAAAAAGGGTTTTGTATGGTTATGTAGGGGATGGGGGGATGGAGTTTGAGAGTGTGGCGAGTGGTGAAACGAGGTGTTTTGAGTTGCAAATCGCCGTTTCGACTCGGCGATCTTTCGATTCCATCGAGCGTCTTCACACTTGATGTACCGGTATGCTGCGCTTTTTCCAGCTCGCTTTGGATGGATCACCTCGGCTCTGCGTCAGTGTCTTATCAAGAGCAGCAGCACCACCGGAGTCCGCGTGCTCGGCCGCTGGAGAGGAATGAAAGGCGAGGTGGTCATTTTGGGGAGACGCACGCCTGGCGCACGTCATCCTGCGGGTGACCGTCATGCTACGTTTGGTCGATGAGAGGCAACGGTTGAAATCGGAATGTGGTGACTGAGAGAGCATCGCCGGCGTGTGTGCGGCGCACTGTGCGCCCCTGGACACCATCGCCGTCGCCGCGGGTCCGCACATCCGGCGTCTGCCACCGAGGGAAGCAGCTCGCACGGGATTCCGCTCTGACTGGCGTGCGAGGCGTCTTCGTCCCTGTTCGTAGTGCGTGCGGGACAAGACTCTTGTCACAAGAGCTGCCCCACGGCCGCAACCTGCCCACCTGAACTTCAGCCTGAAGTGATCCCTTCCTGCAGCCGCGGGTCGATGCAAACCTGAAGGTGCCCGCACCAAAAATGGCCAGCGACTGCACCACCTTTTCACTCACCCTCATCCAATTCGTACTTAATCGATACTCTACAGTACTTCTTGCATACGTCAAGGTACCAACCAGCTTGAAGCTCGCATCAGAATCCAGAATGGAGACGCTCGCGCACGGGATCGCCGGCAGCGCAGTGCGTCTCGCTCGCTCCGCCCTCTATACGTTACCACCTTCCTGATGACCTGCGTGTTGTGTTGACTGCAGGGCGGCATGCTGGCCATGGCTCTGCTGTACCCGCTGGACCAGATCAAGACCATCATGCAAGGCACGCACTTCCGACACTCTGACGGACTAGTACAGCACCGGTAACTGACAGCGAGTTGCTGTGCGTTGTGTTGTCTGCAATGTTCAGTGGAGGCCAACGCGCTGGAGGAAGAGCCAGAGCAGGAGCAGGACAAGAAGACGGAGGCCAAGCCGCCCACGAGCTTCTGGACACAGGCGCTGCTGATCCTCCGGAAGAAGAAGTGGCAGGTGTATCAGGGCCACGTGTCCACGCAGGTCGCGCTCGGAGGGTCGAACTTCATTTACTTCTTCTGGTGCGTTGAGGAGCGCGTGGTGGCTGCTCTTCGTGGGGCTGACGCTTGTGGTGCAGTTACAACGGACTTAAAACGCAGCTCTTGAAGCGGCTGCAGCAGCAAAATCGACAGATGAGTGGCATTATCACACCCATGCAGAACCTGGCGCTGTCCTGCCTCGCCGGCGTCATCAACGTCTACATTTGCGCTCCTTTGTGGGTTGCCAATATGCGCCTCAAGTCGAAGGACGCCGCCAAGTACTCGGGTGTCGTTGGTGCGTGGAGTTTCGTTGCGTTTTTTGCTTGGTGGTTAGCTCTCTCTCCTTTCTGACAGTGACGTCTACGATGCAGATTGTCTGCGCAAGGTCACGGCGAGCGAAGGACTCCTGTCGCTGTGGAACGGCACGCTGGCGTCGCTGGTCCTCGTGTCCAACCCGGTGATCCACTACGTCAGCTACGAGCGCATGAAGATTGCGCTGCAAAAGAAGCGCCACGCCGCTGGCCCCGCAGGAGCTGCTCTGTCTGCCTTGGACATCTTCGTGCTCGGAGCGTTGGCCAAGTCGTTCACGACCGTGGTCACGTACCCGCTGCAGGTCGCGCAGTCGCTCATGCGAGTGCAGCAGAAGACGCTCGACACGCAGCAAAGTCGCTCCGCTCGGTCGACAAGCTTGACCGGCTGCCTCGCCCAAATTTACGCCGACAGAGGCGCGGCCGGCTACTTCGCCGGCCTGCAGGCCAAGCTGCTACAAACCGTGCTGACCGCCGCGATCTCCCTGGTCACGTACGAGAAACTGCTGGCGCTGATCTTACTCATGATGCGGCAGCCGGCGAAACCAATCGCCCAGAAGGCAGCAGCGTAGAAAGCGGTGGGCGCGTCCAGTCATGTGTGCCGTGAAATTTTGCAATGGAGAAGCTGCTACTGAACCGTGGCGTTATGGGCGACATCGTGCCACCAGCATTTGTCGATCTCGCTTGACATCTCGCCGCGCTCGTGTTGCGGTGTCAACCCGCGACGTTGACTAAAGAGGTCGCCCCACATTCACTGTTCGTGTTGCAGTTGTGCTCACATGCACCAGCTGTGCTTTCGTTCACGATAACATGGTGTTCATCAAGCATGTTTACCACGAATGTCAACGTTTAGTCAGGCAGGCGTCCAAGACACAAAGGTACATGTACACATAGGTACACGGTAGCTGAGCCCAGCAACTTCCACATCAACTGGAAATAGCGATCACGAAACTGCATGAACACTTCGTAGAAATGAAATGAACACCAGAGCGCCTCCCTCCCCGAAATGCCCCCAGTCACTCCCCGAAATGCTTGCACGCATGGGGTTGTTTCATCGAGGCGTGTTCACGGCCAACGCCCCATTTCTGAAGGATCCAGCCGTGCAAAGCCTTCGTCTCGCCAGAAGCATCGAGCGCGGGCACCAAAATCACGATGGGGGCAGTGCCTCCTACTGCATGTAGCCTCCTGATTCATGTCGATAGATTACAGGAACTCGGCCTGCTGCAAGTCGTGGAGGGCAGCCCTCGGGTCAGCCACGCGCTGCCCTCCATTAGCTCGCCGCGCGCGCTGCGGGCCCCACGTGTGGACGCGAAAGAAGTAGCCGGTCGAGTCGCCAATGTTGCCACGTTGCGCTCAAGGGTAGGACCTTCCATCTGCACGTGTTGCAGATGTTCCCTATGTCAGCAGATTACGACGGCTCTCCACCCCGCCTGACGCCGCACGCCATACGCCGCCGCACAGTGCACATTCCGCCATAGGCAGACGCAACCGCAGACTCTAAACGCATGAAGGCGCTGGCGCATCGGCTGCGCGGCCGCCGCGCGAGCAGGAGGGACGGCGACGGCCCGGACGACGTCGAGCGCAGCCTCCGCGTCGACGAGGCTGACCAGGACGACCGCGCGCGCAGGCGGGACGACGCGGCGGCGCCGGTCCGCCACGACGACTACCGGAAGGTGGACAGGGGCCTCAGCAGCAAGACCGGTAGCCTCAACGCGCTCGCGGCCTCCGCGCAGCAAGCAGACGCCACGCCCAAGGTCCTGCCGCAGGGCCGCGCTGCCAGCGCGTCCAACGTGACCAAGGCGGAGACGCAGCAGAAGCCGCTGGCGAGGGCGCACTCCAACTCCCGCGTCACGAGCTCCACGGCCGCCGCGCTGAAGCCCAACAACCGCCACCAGAGCCACTACCACCACAGCAGCGACGAGCGGGCCATCTGCATGTCCGGCTCGTCCTCCAGCAGCAGCGCCGGCCGACGCACGCGCTCGAGACGCGGCGGCTCCATGAGCTCGAACGCGAGCTTCCTGTCGGTCAGCAACCAGCGGCCCGAGGCGGCCGTGGACGTCCGACACAGCGGCTACCTGTTCATCAAGCGCGGGCTGCTCAAGGTGGCGGACAAGCGCTTCTACTTCGTGGCGCGCCGCAGCCCCGAGCTCTACTCCTGCAAGGACGAGACGTCCTTCAGTCTGTGGCTGGCCTCGGGCCACGCGCTGGACCCGCACGGAGGCAACTCACTCGCCAAGGCGAGCGGCCTCAGCCCGGTGCTGGTGGGCGCCGTGCTGCGAGCCGACGTGTCGTCCGAGGACGGCGGCGGCCACTCGGACAGGATGTTCTCGGTCGTAGTGGGCTCCGCGTCCAAGTGCATCACGCTGCGCCTCGGAGCGGAGAGCGGAGAGAAGGCGGCGCAGTGGCTCGAGGCCCTGCGCGAGGTGCAGGTGACCAAGCGCCATGAAGCCTCTCGACAGCCTGGCAAACTGGCCTCGGCGTCGAACCAGCGGCTGCTGCTGCCGCTGAACGAGCACGACGCGCTGCGTGCGGCGGACTCCATTGGTAGCTCAGGTAATGAGCAAGGGCATCAGAGCGGAGCTAGCAATGGAGACGTGGTGCTGCTCATCGACGAGACCAGTGAGCCCGTGCCAACGAAACCTGCGCAGGCCAAGCTGCCTCGAGTGTATGCAGGCGAGAAGCTGCAGAGCAAGCCTCGGGTGACGGAAGAGGACGAGGCCACGGCGGTGTCAACGCCCACCTCGCACACTGGGAGCTCGCCCACGTCAGCGTCAGCGTCGACTCCAGTGGCTGCTCAGTCACGTTCGTCTTCGCGGCTGAATCGAATGGACTCGTGCTCGTCCACCGCGTCGGGCCAGTCGCAGGGAAGCAACCCGGGGAACGTGCTGCTGTTTGTTCCTGTGGCAGGGTCCGCGCTCACCGCCTCGGCGTCCAGGATGGCGAAGGCGCAGCAGGAGCTCGATGCTCTGGTAGCAAAAGGCGCCAAGCTGCCGTCGCGTGTCATGAAGGAACCAGCCAACGGAGACGCTATTCAATGGCGCTACGGCGCTCCGGAGTACGTGCTCACGGACTTGGCGTACGTGAAAGGCCGCACGCGCGAGCCAGACGCCACGCCTCTCGCTTCTTACGTGGAGGAGTGCTGCCAGACGTTCATCATGGAGGCCACTCACAAGACGCGCTACGATCAGTGGCACAGTGTGCGGCACGACAGCTTTTACTTGCAGGTGAACGATGGAGAGCGAGTCCGCGGCTCGTCGATCCTCGAAAACGACATGCTGGGGTTGCTGTATCTCGGAGGCTTGGAGGCGAGTTCAGGTGCAGACCAGGGAGACAGCGACGAAGGACAAGACCCGCGCGCGGAGCTGGCCGAAGCCTTCCCGGACGGCTTCCCCATGGAAGTGCTGGATGTGTTCACGCAGCCGCCGCAATGCTACTTTTCGTGGCGTCATTGGGGCCCGTTCACGGGCAAGTTCCGAGGTGTTAAGGGCGATGGGTCGAAGGTGGAAGTGCGGGGCTTTGGCGAAATGACGGTGGATGCAAGCCGCATGCGGAGCCTTCGCCTCTTCTTCAAAGACAAGAACCTGATCGCTGGTCTTCGGCAGGTCACCGACCGCGTTACGCAAGCTCGACGAGATACTGCCACGCTTTCGTCAATGAACGCAGTTCCTGTGCGGACTGCACGATCCACATCTGCTGCGGTGGCACCAGTTACTCGCAAAGGATCAGTGCCGACTGCCAGAACCAGCGAGATCATCGAGGGCCTCGCCAACTTCACAATCGAGGCACAGGAACACCAGAGAAAGCAGTCGCGGTAACGCGGGTGGGTTGTATGCAAACACCTGCACTGATCCCTCTTCGTCCGCTACCAAGTGTTTGTTGTGAAATGTAGTACGATAGTGGTGACTATTTAGTGAATGAAGATGTATCAAGATGCAGCAGTATGCCTGAGTTCCTGCGGTGTTTCTGGCCTTTTGATGCTCTCGAAATATAGCAAGGCGGTTGGGTTGGTTCGGCGTTTTGGGGACGACTGCACAAAAGTTGCAGGGCCTACTTGTTGTTAGTTCCTAGGACATGGAGGTGGAGAGCACCCACGTGCATGTTCGCCCTGATCGCAAAAAGCTGATTGACGTCACGCTGCGGCGTCCGGGGATGTCTCCTCAGCAGGTTCATTGACTACTTATGCGTTGATGTCGATGCTGAAGCCGTGACTTAAACGTGCTGTGATTCTGTGTGTAGGCCCCGTTAGTCGTCCCTAGTTTCGATGACGAAGACGACAGCAGCTCCGACTCGGATGACGAAGAACTAGTGATCAAGTCCACAGTGTCGCTGAACAAGAGGTACTACATCATTCCCAGCAACAACAACGACGAGGACGACCATGGCGAGGCTTCAGTTCGTGGTGACAAAGCAAACCAAGGCGAAACCTTTCAGGGCGAAGTGCAATGGGACCGGGTGCAGGAGCTTCAGGACCTCACGAATGCCAACGCGACGTTGACTTCTGAAGCACGAGACCTTCGCCAACAGGTCAAAACGTACGTTTGTAGGATCAATTGCAACGTCGGTGGTGCTTCATGTCTGCTGAGCTTGTTGTTTTGATTTCCCGATGTCTAGACTGCAGATTCAGTTCGAGGCACAGGCCCCAGTTCCAGGACTGGATGTTGACGCAGTTCAGGACATTCTGCTGGAGAAGGACAACATGGAGCATGTAAGCATCGCAATAGCTACTTATTTCACTTTATTCTGCAGTTCTACTGCTAATTGTCACTCGTTGAATTGGTTCACAGGACGTTCGTGACGTGAAAATTGTGCACCAGGCGAAGTCGCTGCGTACTCTAAAACGCTCGTTGCAGCGCGAGAAGCACATAGCTGCGGATGCAGTCAAGCAGTGCAAAGCCTTTGAGGCTACCAACAAGAAGCTTGAAGATGAAGTGGACATGCTCAAGCTAAAGCTTCAACGGTTTCAAGCTCGAGCCGCTGCTGACAAAGTGAACGCAAATGGCTATGGAGGGGCTCAAGGTGCTCATCGGCCGCTGGAGCCCGAAGATCAAGCGTCCACTACTGACGCTGGAAGTGATTCCGGGACCTTGAAGAAACTGTGCGACGAATTGAAGTCGAAGAACACTGCACTGCAGCAGGAGCTCAAAAAGACTCAGCGCGCCTTAGTCCGAGAAGTTGGCGACGAAGTTCCGCTAGAAGACATTGTCGGTAATACGGACAGCACTGCAAGTGGAGCTAGCCGCCGAGGCCGTTCTCAGCACATTATTATGTTGAAAGCCAAGGTGAAGAAGCTGCAGGCTCAGCTTGCAACAGTGAAGCCCGGTACTACTTCGGTCACCTCTCAAGACTCGGCGGATTCAACGACGGTATTGGACGTAGATCAGCGTGCACAACAAGATCTGTCGGGCCAGCACATCCACCGACAAAAGCTACTCGACCAACTTACGAGTCAGCGTGATGACCTACAGGAGCGAGTTCATCGCTTAACTCGGAAGTTCGATGCTCTGAAAGCACGAGCGCAGATCCTCGACAGAGAGAAGCAGGAGACGCGCAATAAGTTTCAAGTTCTTGTGGAAAAGTCTCGCACTGATGATGCCTTGGTGGACGCGTTACAGCGTCAGCTTGAGACGTGGAAAGCCAAGCTGCACGAGGCGAGACGTGCACGGACCGCGGACGGAGTGAAATGCAGTGCTAACCCAGACGAACGCGCTGAGCTGGAGCGACTTCGCAAAATTGTCGCCGAGCACAAAAGCCGAGGTGGTGACCGGGAAACTGTGCAGTCAAACACGCTGATGCCTCTACCGAGTGAGGCTTCGCAGTACCGCGCGATAGCCGTACGCTGTGTCCTCAAAATTTAGCTGCTAGCACTGATGCCAAGACTCACCGCAATTTCGTTGTGCTATGAGTGACAGGCGGAGAAGGAGCGCTTAGCAGAGGTAGTCCGCGGATTGAAAGCTCAACTCGAAGAAAAGGACAAGCAGTTGCGAAGTGTACAATGTGAGTCCCCGATAGCGGTGCAGTATTCGACACAACCGACTCCACCGTCACCTTCGCTACCCCCGATCGGAGACGAGAGCGGATCACGTATTCCAGTGAGTCGAACACACTGGCAGACGGAATGAGCTTGTCTTGGCTAATTGCTGTGGTTATGCTTAATTTTGTTGTCGTAGAGGAGACCTGGAAGCAAGATTCCCAAGCCAGGAGGGAAGAGTGTTAACACTACAGCAGTAGGACCCCCTGCACCGTCAGCGGTCATGATGGAACAGCAACAACAGCAGCTCAAGCACGAAATGGAGACACTTCGTAAAACGTTTCGCGAAAGCATGCGCGAGAAGGACGAGCGAATCGCTGAGCTTGAGCGGCTACAGCATACTTCAGCACAGGCTGCAACAGATAATGAATTGGCCCAGGAGTTGTTGGACCTACAGGAAGAAAACGATTTTCTGCGGCAAGAA
Source organism: Phytophthora fragariae (assembly GCA_009729435.1). Lineage (NCBI taxonomy): Eukaryota > Oomycota > Peronosporomycetes > Peronosporales > Peronosporaceae > Phytophthora > Phytophthora fragariae. Next base: position 587,787 of record QQOI01000016.1, read on the forward strand.
TTTGACAAGCTCAAGACGCGCTACGAGGCGCTCGTCAAACCATCAAGTGCTGGCAAACGAAGGAAAAACAGCACGATACCGAAGTAACTGGATGATAAAATGGTTGAGGCAGAGGCCCTCGGTTCACGCTTCGAACGCGCGTACTCGGTCCATTATGGTGCCTTTTATCCCTGATCTCTCCATTTGAGCGCTACTTCGCATGACCTCAGCCCATTGATCTATCGGTTTAGCTACTGGGGTATTATCTTCAGTGCAGCCGTGAAGTAGCTTTTGAACGCCCAACAGTTCTCGTCTCAGCTTCTGGACGTCCTTAGACGACTCACTAGCCCGGTGTTGGTTGTCAGCGAGGAGCTCGCGCATACGAATGAATTCTGAGCGATACCGACGTTCTTGACTTGCTCGTTCCTGCGCCTTTGCTTGAGTTAGCCGCTCGTTCTCAGCTCTCTGAAAAGCTTCAACCTGCTTCTGTGCGTTATCGAGTCCCTGTGTAGCTTGTCGTAACTCTGTCCGTATGCCTTTCAGCTCAATTCGACAGGTCTCAAGCTCATCATTCCGTTGCACGAGCTCTTCTCGAGCATCAGCCAGCTCACTCTGAAGCTGATCCACCTCCCTAGTCAACCCTGTCACACGTTTTGCAAGCTGCTTCTTCGCCTTCTTCACCTGAACCAGCTCGTCTGCGTGCGACTCGTGCTCAACACGCTGGCTGTCGATAATGTCCGTGAGGTGGGCGCCGTCGCGTTTCACGTTGGTCAGTTGTTTGCGCAGCCCGTCGTTGTCTGCCTGCACCTGTGCGAGCTGCTTCTTGGTCGCTCGTACAGTCGCTCGTTGCGCTTCCAGCTCCTCACTCACTGCTCGAAGCTTCGCTGCACGAGCCATGAGCTCCTTCTTGTGTTTGTTCTTCTCTTGTCGTCTACGCAAAGCCTCCTGCTCTCTTGCATCGCTCTCGTGTGCTCGCAGTGCTTCCAGCTCCCTCTCTACCCTCTTCACTGTCTCTTGATACTCTGCTCGCTCGTCATCAAGTTGGGCCTTCAAGCCCTCCATATCCTCTGCAAAGTGCTGCTCTTGCTGCTCGAGACGGTTCTCCGTGGCCTTGAGCAGATCCGCCGCTGTGCCGAGCTGTCGATGCACGTGCTCCGAGTACTCTCGGTCCTGCTTGGCTGCATCGCGTTGTATGTCCAGAGCCTGCTGAGCCTCCGACACCTGCGCTTCGAGCGCGATCTTGTCGGTCTGCAGGTCAGCGATGGAGGACTGCAGAGCCGCCACATCCGCCTCGTGGCGCTGCAGCTGCAGGCCGATCTGAGCGTTGAGCTCGCCCAACTGGCCGCACAGCAGCTCGTAGTTGGTCTTGTACTTGCGCAAGGCGCGCACCTGCAGCTGCAGATTGGCGATGGCCGCCTCTGCCTCCTCTCGCTCAATTGCAGCGGTGTCTTCTTCGCTGTAGACTTCGTCCTGGTCGGAGTATTCGTCTAAGTAGAGTGGCGAGCTCACTGCGAGTGCATCGTCGTCTTTGCATTCGTCTGAATCGATGCAAAAGTCATTGCGGTTGGTCTCAACGTCGCTAAGGGACTGTACAGAGCTTCGTGATGATAGATTGGATCGTCGTGGGATGCCATGTTGTGAGCAGGAACAAGTGCACAAGGGCAGCGGCATGTTCTGCCAGTGCAATGGAGTGTAGCCATTATCTTGTCGCGTCGTTTCGATGTAACGGTCGCCGTCCTCAAAATATAGTCCGTAGCAAATTTGTCACAAAATGACATACGTAGATGAAGCGAAGTGCATCTGTAAGATGGCATCAATATCGTGTGAACTTGTGTAGATACTACTTACAAGATATTCGAACGTTCGTCGAAATGTCGGTTTGGTGCACTCAGATTTTGGTCTTATAGTTTGTGTAAGTGAGCGGGAACTGCCTTGGCTGCATCACCTCCATCCGTCACATTCCATTTAGCGAGAAGCCTCTCCGACACTTTAGCACCTCGTTAGACACCATGGGCGGCGGCAACGGACAGAAGTCTGCGACGAAGCGCGAGCGCAACAACCTCAAGAAGATGAAGGATGCCAAGCAGAAGAACCACGCCGAGTCCAAGGCCAAGATGGAGGCGGACCGCACCGGGCTCAAGTGCAAAATCTGCATGACCACGTTCCTCATCACGGCCAGCGTACGCCCCTGTCGCTTTAACACCACCTAAAGGCTTAACACTGTACTAACCGTTTGCCTGTGTGTGTTTAAATGAGCAGAAGTCACAGCTGAACGACCACTTCGAGAGCAAGCACTCGGCCAAGGGCTTCACTATCGAGCAGTGCTTCCCCGGCAAGGTCTAAGCAGTCTCCTGAGCCACCGACAAGTCGGCCCTCGACGGCAACACACACATACCAAAGACCCATGGATCGACGCTTCCTTCACACCACATACATTTATCAGCTCAAAGCACGGCTGTCGGAACCTCTGTAGCGAGATTTCAGTGCGGCACGCTGCAAGAAGCAAGACGCGAGAAGAGTTCGGTGAAATACAACCTTGCTCCTTGCTCAACCACAGCAATGATGGATCGCGTCTTTTGCTGTCTTCCTCCATCAGCTGCAATTATCTTATGAGTCTCTTCGTCGTGGAGTGACGCTTCCTCCTTGATGCAGTCACTTGCTTGCTCGAGTTGCCATGCATCCCTCAGCAGGTCTATGCAGCTGTTCCCACGCGTACGTGGCTTGTTGGTCCTCAAAATACCACATAATATTACACATAAAATGTGGTTTTCACAGTAATTTTTAATTGGAACTGTAAATTTCACGATATGTGGTTCATTCAGTATTTTTTTCATTTGAATATTCGTGCCATCACTTTCACGCTGAAAGTCATTTAAGCAATCAGTTTGTGGAAGGTGAAATGGGTTTATCGCTAATCACATGAAAAAGTAAAGATATCTCGTCGAAGAAGGAAAATAAGATGCGTTTACAATTCGTAAGAAGAAAAATATTGCCTGGAAGCTGCAAAACAGCTAATGTGCAATTTCGACATTTATTTGTACCTCGTACGTTGACCAATCAAACCTGCACATAGAGCGAGGTTTTACTCCAAAAAACCTGACTGACGACGTCCCTGTATCATCATTCCCCAAGTCGCCTCACAGCGCACAAGTTCCGAGCAGCTCCAGCAAACACAGCACAGCAAGAAACATGGGCGGCGGTAACGGTCAAAAGTCAGCGGCTAAGCGCGACCGCAACAACCTCAAGAAGATGAAGGACGCCAAGAACAAGAACCACGCCGAGTCCAAGGCCAAGATGGAGGCGGACCGCACCGGGCTCAAGTGCAAAATCTGCATGACCACGTTCCTCATCACGGCCAGCGTACGTCCTGTCGCTTTAAAACCACCTAAACGTTTAACACTGTACTAACCGTTTACCTGTGTGTTTAAATGAGCAGAAGTCGCAGCTGAACGACCACTTCGAGAGCAAGCACTCGGCTAAGGGCTTCACTATCGAGCAGTGCTTCCCTGGCACCGCTTAACTGTGGGTCAATTAAAGTGTTTGAACACTGATGACACTTGTGGTAATAGAGAAAAAGTGCATGAAACCAAAGTTACCTTGGTTGTGTTCTAAGTATGATGATCGTCTCTTATCTATCTGGTTGTGCTCACTTCTTCCCCTTGAAGCGACGAGGCGTGAAGTGGCCACTCTTCTGCTTCCTGGTCAGGGCCGACTTCTTGCCGCTCGTCGGAGCGGCTGGTGTTGACACCGCAGTGGTCTTCGGTTCCTGCCGCTGCTTGCCATGCAGCACGCTGCTGGTTCGCTGCTGGAACTTCTTGCGCTTCTCGAACGGGTTCTCCTTGTTGCCGCGCAGCAGAAGGCGAGCTGGAACCCCCACCATGTCGAACTCCTCGCGCAGCTGAGTCAGCAAGAACCGCTGGTACGCTTCGGGCACGTCGGACGGCTTGCTGACGAACACCGCAAACGTGGGCGGGCGGGACTTGACCTGCGTCGCGTACTTGACGTTCAGCGTCTTGCCCTTGACCGTCGGCGGCGGGTGGTGTCGCGCCATGGCCTTCAACCACCGGTTCAGGCGGCCGGTGGTAACGCGGAGGTCCCACTTCTCATAGGCCTTGAGCACTTCCGGCACGAGCTTCTTGATGCCGTTGCCTGTGAGCGCTGAAATAGGCACCACAGGCACGCCACGCACCTGCGCAAGCGAGTCCTGCAGCTCGTTCTGGATACGCTGCATCTCGTACTCGACGTTAGCACCTGCCAGGTCGCTCTTGTTGGCCGCAAGCACCAGTGCACGACCCTCTTCGATCACGCGCTGCGCAATGGTCAGATCCATGTGAATGAGCTTGGGCTCGCTCATATCCACGACGACGACCACAACCTGAGCCGAGTCGATCGCACGGAACGCGTCGCGCACCGACAGGTTCTCGATCTGGTCGTCGTGGTCGCGCTTGCTGTATCGTCGGATACCCGCCGTGTCCACAAGCTTAATGGGTCGTCCGTGGAACGTCCACGGCACCTCCACCGAGTCACGCGTCACACCAGGTCTGGCAACAAACCACGCCCACGAATGTTAGCAAAACCATATCCAAAACGTCCTGCCAGAGTGAGTTCACGACGTACTCGGGGCCTGTGAGCACGCGGTCGTTGCGTACAATCTTGTTGAGCAGCGTCGACTTGCCGACGTTGGGGCGACCGACAATGGCCAGCTTGATCGTACGCGGCTATCATAGAAAGCATCACCACCACCAAAACACACAGTCAGCACCTCCCATCACTCCACCCAAAAACACCACACAAAACACCGCACGCACATCGTCGTCTTCTTCCTCCGTCTGCTCTCCCTCCTCCTGCTTCACCTGCGCCTCCTTCGTCTCGGTGAGCTTCTCGAACTTCTCGTATTCGGGGATGATCTCGTCCAGCAGCAGCGTGAGGCCCTCGCCGTGCTCCGCCGACAGCGGGATGGCGCCGCCCATGCCCAGCTGGTAGCAGTCGTTGAGCTCGCTCTCCCAGCGCGCCGGGTCGCCCTCCAGCTTGTTGGCCACGAGGTGCACAGGCGCCTGGGGGTTCTCCCTGCGCAGCCAGCGCGCGAAGTGCGTGTCCACGTGGGTCACGCCTTGGCGTCCGTCCACCAGGAAGAACACGACGTCGGCCTCGTGCACGGCGCGCCGCGTCTGCTCCAGCATCCCCTCCTCCAGCGACCCGGAGGGCGCGTCGGCCAGGCCGCCGGTGTCCACCACGTCCAGCTCCAGTCCGGCCAGCGTCGCGCGCGCGTAGCGGCGGTCGCGCGTCGTGCCCGGCACGTTGTGCACGATGGCGGAGCGCGTCTTGGTCAGGCGGTTGAAGAGCGTGCTCTTGCCCACGTTGGTGCGGCCCACGAGCGCGATGCGGAGACGCGGGTGGTCCTCCAGGAAGCTCCGAGGCTCGGCGTCGTCCGCAAGAGATGAGAAGCAGCGCGCGGGGCGCAGCAGCCCCGGGCTCGAGCGCGGCGAGCGGCGCAGCAGGCTCCGCAGCATGGTTGATGCAGTAAAGTGTGGTGGAGGCGAGCTCGACCCATTTATGACCAATGGCGACGCGGGTGTGGGATACGGTAAATCAGTATACTGGATCTCAAAGACGCTGTCAGTACATGTACGTAGGTTGCCAAGTGTAGCACAATGAAATGAAAACGTTTACGCTAATGCCCCTCTTCTTCCTGATCACGGTAGGATTCCGCGGTGCGCATGGTCGTTTTGTCCCTGACTTACCGTTGGTTATTGCACCAATGCTGCGTTCGCACTAACGTAATGCTGCGTTCACACTAACGTTACTCGATTCGTTGCTTTTTGTTGCTGGGCGGGATATCACCCTCGCCAACTCCACATTTTTCCGAGGGCATATTTTCTTCTTGCATATCCTCCTCCTCCGCCGAGTCTTCGTCCTCCAGACCCTTTTCCTCCTCCTCTGAGTACTCCGAGTCTTCGTCCTGCAAATACTCCTTCTTCAATTCCATGAGCCGCCGGATAGCATCCATGGCGGTCGGTCGTTTGGTTGGATCAGGATGCATGAGCTCGTTCTTAAAAGCCGATCTCTTCCCCGCATCAAACCACTGCACGTCGCTTGTTTCGATCAAATAGCCCACCGACCAGATATCCACCGCTGTCGTGTGTTTACAGCTCGCATCAAATATCTCCGGCGCATGACTTTTACGGCTCAAATGCTCCCCACTCGATGCATCTGCTGGGCTTAGCTTAGCATCCATGAAGTCAATAAGAAACCACGAGTTGGAGCCATCATACCGCCTCATGACGTTCGACCACCGAATATCTCGATGCATCCATGACCGAGAGTGCAACTTTTGCAGCGCCCATAAAACATTGCCAAATAGCAGCTAGCGTTGTTGGATGCACGCAATTGGATGCATTGGATGCATTCCCTGTCCAAACAGATTGATGATACACCACTTACACCAAATAGATTGGATTCAAAAATGCATTTTCGAAAGGGATTACGGTCGCAAGTTTCCCGCCAAAAATCTTCTCTCGGTGATCGTGGCAAGCTCGTCGACTGCCAACCTTCGCGCCGCTGGCGCAGGGTACCAGTGAGTATACGCTGCTCTGTTGCTTGGTGCTGGTTTGTGACTAATGCGGGACTCTGATGGTGTTTATGCATGTGTAGATATGGCGGTCGTCCGCGAAACGCGGTACAGACATCCCCGCCTAATTTGAACTTATAAACAGTCCAGAGTTACAACGTTCGCACAGGTCTTACATAGATGCAAATCTACTGACTTACTTGGCATTCGAAGGATGCGGCGCATCGACATTGCGATTTTCAGTGCAGCACTTCTCCCGTATATCTAATCTAAATCAATACAATCGTAGATTACCCTGCGCAAATCTTGAGCACGGCCCGCACTTCCTGTGCGAGGTGCATGAAGAGATAGAGGGTCAAATTAGACGGGGGTGCCTGTATTTGAAGTACAAGAGTGCCCGCGATCAACTCCTCGCTCAGATCCAGCCGTCACGGCACCTCAAGAAGCACATCATGACCTGTTAGCGGATGCCCGTTGAAATTCGTGAGGCGTACGCTGGCGAAGATCTGCTGTCTAAGCGCTTGAAGACTGACAAGGCGGGCGTACCTCTGCCTGCAGGGTGTGAGGATGCAAGACGCCGCGATATGGGCAACGTACGCAACGGAGCGTTCTGCAGCCGTCGAATATCAAACTTCAGCGTCGACGGTGATACAGGATCGTGGCCTGGAGGAGTACGAGCATCACCGAGACTGGGCAGATGACGATGATCAGTACGCATCTGTCGAATGGTGGGGCAACATTGACCGGGGCTTTGGATATGAAGCTTGGGTGTGAGGTGAGGCTGTAGCGAGCGTCTAGCTATTTGAAGTGCAGGACACGTACGGCATGTTCGTCTAACGGGCACTAATATAATAATACATTATTTATTTATGGAGGGCAGCCATGGTCGGATGCAATGCATAAGATGCGCATCCGATGCATCCTTCGTGCATCCAACTGCCTGCATCCAACAACGCTAATAGCAGCAAACAACTCCTCGAAGTTTTTAGGCTTGGTGGCTCTTCCACGAGGAGTAAATACCATTCTCCATGAGTCAGAATTCATCGACACTAAGCGATCCGAGCTCACACCCTGGGCTTCTAGCACTCGGTAAACCTTATCTTGCATACTCGCTTCCAGATACGTATGTGGGAAAAAGGTTTTCGTGACGCCAGTGGGCTCGAGGAAAATCTCGACACCATTCGACCGACTCAGCACCCGATACTCGTCACGTCCAGATTCAGGACACAGAGTAGCAATGCTCTGCAGCAATGCCACGGTGTAGTGGAGCGAAATGACTGGAGTGAAGCAACGCTAGCTCCGACAGGCCAGGCGTGGGGGGAGACTGCAGATGAGGATTCAAATTTGCACTCCCCTCCTTCGCGAAACTAAGGGCACTCCAGTGCTCATCGAGGACGTGAGTAAAAGGCAGACCTCACGCGGTCCTCAGTTCCGGACGGAACTAACTATGCCACCACCAGCACCTGACAAAGAGGGGGCGCCAGATCGGAAGCGAGTAGACTCAACTGCGCGACGGTGCGAGCAATTGGCGGGGAACCGCCGGACTGGCGCTCAGGGGCACACTGACAAACACCAGCGACGTTTAGCAGACTACTACCCCCGAGTCACTGATGATGACGACAAACTCGTCGGCATCAGAAGGTTATTTCGTGAGCACAAACATGACCAAGTTCTCCAGCGGAAACGCCAAGAGAAGGATCTCGAGCAAGCCCAGCAACACAATGTACTACACGCCAATGACCAGACAATAGGGTTCATCACCCAAAACGTTAATGGGCTAGGCGCGACCGCCAGCGCTAGAGATCGATGGTTTCAAGCCTTTGGTGAACGGGACGATCATGGTCGGTCAGATGTCATGGTACTTCAAGAGACTCATGTTGAACCGAAGGAGGTAGAACGCTTCACAAAACTATACGCGTCCAGGTGGGGCTACCGAACTGGACCGGAACAACCTGCACATTCGTTTTGGGCACCGTCACAAGATCAGAAAGGAGGGGTTGCAGTCCTAATAGACCCATACGGCTCCTTCAAAGACGCGACGCCATACATGCAGGGCCGGTGGACTGCACACTTCATGGCTGTTCGTGGCAAGATCGACGGCACCCCCGTTACCGTCTGCAATCTGTACGCGCCGCATGTAATTTCGGCGAGAGAAGCCTTTTTCTCATCACTTCAGGATCTTGAGTTCGTCGACGGTGACCTCGTACTAATTGGCGGAGACTTCAATTGCACGTTGGACGATCTAGCGGACCGAAGTTGTCACGGCACACACTGCAGCCATGACTCACCAGAATTGCGCACACTCCTGGCTAGATGGAAAGTACTCGACCCAGTCGCGATTGCGAGGCCGACGAGCTGGGACGAAAAGGGCCTGAGCAGGCACCATGCAGAAACGCACACATACACCTACTCAATTCATGGCGGGGGGGAGCGCTACCTCGAGGCTAGACAGGTGGTACGTAACCGCGGCAGCAATGCCATGGGTAGCTGCATGGAACAAAGTGCAACTGGCTGCCGACTCTGACCATCAGGGGACCAAGCTACACGTGAGGTCACCTGATGACCCTATCCGCGTCAAGCGGCCAGCGCGAACCCACCCCGTACCAGATTACGCTGCCGACGCGGTGAATACAATGATCACAAAACTCTTGGACGACTTTACGCAGCAGCTCCGGACACAGGAGATGGACGCGGTGGCCGCGGCAGGACGATGGGAGAAGTTGAAGGCGTCGGTCGCCCGACGCACGCGTCTATGCGTGAGGGAACGACGCCGGGCGCTGCGCAACACGCTCAAACAGAAACTAACGAGGTTAGTACGGCAGCAACAACGCCTCGCTGCTGAACAGCCTGGAACCCCGCTCACGGTGGAAGGTATCACTGAGGATTTCGACGCACTCACACTGGATGACACAGTCGGCCCCACGAGGGAGGCTAGGCTGCGTCGTGCGATAGCAGACTGTAAACAGCATCGAGCAACCAACCTGCTGCACAATCGCTTCCGTGCGAACACGCACTGGACAGGGAAGACCACCAAGGCACTGTTCCAGCGCATATCCAACAAATTCTCCGACAATCGTGTTCGCAGACTGGACCCAGTGCCCGGGGCCCCGCCACGCGCGGTGCACGATAAAGCGGATATCTTAGCAGACGCCTGGCAGCCCATTTTGCAGCAACCAGCTGCGGCAGCATCGTATGTCGATGAAGTCGTAGGCTGGGATCGGCCCAACGACACTACCAGCCCGGACCAAGCGGCAATTGCAGCTGACATCTCCGAGGACGAAGTGAGGGACGCCCTCAGAGCATGCAAGCAAGGCAAAGCAGCGGGGCCGGACCGACTCGGCAATGGGTGGTACCGGGACTACGAGGACAAGCTGGTTCCCATCCTAGTCGCCCTGTTCAACCTATGGTACACTGCGGGACATTTTCCCCAATCCTTCGTGGAGGCCGACATATTCTGTCTGAAGAAGGGGGGGGGGTCGTCTGGAGATGCCCTCAACTTCAGACCATTGGCGTTACTCAACACGGACTATAAAGTTTTCACCAGAATCCTGGCGAGTCGAGTAGGCATCACGCTGCCAACCAACATCCATCCCAATCAAAACGGGTTCGTGCCAGGGCGTACGATACACGAGACCTTGGACCTATACGAGGCGGCGCAGCGGATGGTCATAGCTGATCCTGATCAACATGATGCCACAGCGCTCTTACTGGACTTTAGAAAAGCCTATGATTCGCTGGACCGCAAGTACATGATCGCGGTGCTGCGGAACAAAGGCTACCCAGAGAAGTTCATACGAGCCGTGGAGGCTACACACGAGGGCACCACCGTACAATTCTTAGCGAATGGAACAAAGTCGAGGAAGATCGAGGTCACGAGTGGCATTCGGCAGGGATGCCCACTCGCGCCACTATTATTCATACTCGCTTTGGACCCTCTTTATCGGCGGCTGGACGGATTTATGGGCATACGGGGCGTAGTGACACAATCTGCTGCTGGCACCTTCGAACTCCGCGTCGCTGGCTATGCGGACGATACCGCCGCCTTTGTACGACACCCGAGGGATATTCCTCTCCTACTGCAGGTCCTCGAGACTTTCGGTAACGCTTCGGGGCTGCAGATCAATACAAGCAAAACGATGGTCATCGCCCTGCACCCGGATGGACCTCAATCACACATGCACCTACCCAGCCAACTCCACTACCAAGATCGGACAGCTGCCTGCCGATACTTGGGTCTCCAAGTAGGCAGCAAGCTAGCGGCGGGTACAGCATGGAAAAAGGCAACCGAGAAGCTGGCTGTTCGTTTACGGCTGGCCAGTCAGAAAACACTCACCGTCGACCAATGCAGTCTCATCGCTGGGGCCATCATCGTCCCCAATTTACTGTACATTGCACGCCACGAGTGGCCTAGCGCTTCCGATGTGAATGACATGGACGCGCGAATTCGGCATTACGTCTGGCACGGCCAGTTCAAGACTGACGTATCAGGTCTACGAGCTTGGCTGGATGCCGACCTGGCAGCACTTCGCAGGTCGACTGGAGGCCTCGCCATCCCGGACATCCGGGCAGAACTCTACGCACTCGCAGCGGTCACGGTGAGCAAATGGGCGGTCACAGGAACCGCTCAAATGCACATAGTCAGCGACATCCTGTTCCATAACAGGGCGGGTGGACGGGCGCCAGCCGTCTACATCACGCCTGAGTATGCCCCTGTGGCCCCATCTGGGATACACAGACGACCCACTCTGTGGTCGATGGGAAGAGCGATGCTGTCACAGGCTGGAGCACCGGACCCGCAAGACACGGATAACATGGGCGCATATGCCGCTGCGGCCTACGCGTGCGGGGGGTACAGTGCAGATTGGAATGGGTCGCACTTGATCGTCGACTGCACAGCCATGCTAGCGTCTCTCGTGGGGGACAAGTGTTCTCAGGCCCTACAAGAACGTGGACGAGTTCAATTGGAGTGGCTGCCGTACGCAGACATTGGCACGCTGCAAGTTTACGCGCGCGACGGCAACAGGAAAACGCTCGCAGCAGCTTGTGGTCGGAAACTGAATGCTCACAACATCCTCAAAGATTTCGTCGAGTGGACCCGGAGGGGCACAGGTCACATTGTTTTCACGTTCAACATCCCACATCTGGGAGTGGCCCAGCGAACTATGGCGGAGGACTTAACTCGAGTCTTGGTGACTAACTTCACGGAGATAGCCACCCACGCACTCCATCCTAATGAAGTAAGATTCACGGCGACGACGGACGACCACCCGGTAGTTGCTGCGCTGCGGGTCCGTGACGATGTTGAAGTCGCGATCCACTCCAGTGTCATCGGTCCACCTGCGTTGCGAAAGGTCGCAAGCCATGGCGAACTTACCGCCACACTGAGGGCCTTCATGGCACCGGATATCGTGGTGCACACTGTGCATCCACACCCACTCCTGAGCCGGCAAGTATGCCTATGGGTGGGATACCGCCGCTGGTCGCGGCGCCGGGGTGAACTCGAAGCCAGGGCTGCAGCGGCCTCAGTACGCAGAGGAACAATTAATCTACACGAACGAGCAGCGAAATGGAACGAGCAGAACGGGGGAGCAGACTTGGGGATGAGCAAGCTGGAGTGGAACCGCATCCGACGAGTGATTGGCCTGAGCCCTTGGGGTGAACAGGTGCTGCTCAGAATGAAATGGCACGCATTTTCGCTTTACGATGCTAAACACGGCAAACACGGGTGCCCGCACGGCCAATGTGTGCATCGACATGATGTAACCCTCCAGCATGTCTTCTGGGACTGCGCGGCGGCTTTATCCCTACGCCGACATTTCTTACATGCATGGCGACGCCTCGGACTCAGGGATACGGGCCTCGAACGCGCAATATTTAGCCTCAACCTAGCGGAAATGCCGCCTGGAATATGGACAGTTGTCGACGAAGCCAGAACAATTTGTTTGGACCCACAACTGCGCCTCGCGGAGGCGGTCACAGCGATCATGGGGGGCTGCTGGCGCCTGGGGGCGGCCATCTACTTCCAGTCCGTATGGCGGTGGCGGGTAAATTATTTCGACGATTTGAATAACGTCACTGAAGGTCATCATATTGCCATGCTGCATAGGAAATTAAATCACGGTTACCGGATGGTGCACATGCATCTACAGAAGACGTATCCGGACGGCATTGGCGAGATGGCGGCTACAATTGTGCGACGAGCACTATACGGAGGGCGAGTGGGATGCAGCCCACAACTGTCAACACTCCACCGCAGACATTATGTGCTGTTCTTCAGCGGAAGGGTCAGGGGCAACACCGGACAGGCAGGCAGCGGGGCGGTATTAATACGGACATCGGCCACAGGCATGGCTGAGGGGATCTGTTGGATGGCCTACATGAGCTACGCGACCTCCCACATCACTGTCACCATGGCGGGGCATCTCGGCCTACTCACGGGACTACAGGAATGCGCAAGGAGAGGACAAGACTCCTTTCATATCATTGGCGATCATGCACAAGTGGTTGGACAGCACCGGCGTCGGATTCCCCCTCGTGCACCTCACTTGAAACCAATTTATTGGAGATGCAGCCGCGTAGCAGCTAGGTTGAACATTCAAGCGTGGCATCACCACTCGGCGGACACCAACATGATGGCGGGTCATCTGGCCCTGCATGCTATGACTAGTCGAAGCAGCAGGCAAGTGCGCCCAGACGGTGCATCGAATGTGATTCCCAAATGGGAAATGGTGACAAGACACCTGGTGACAGACATGGCACCCTGGATTGCACACATGGAAGACGCAGCGCAAGAGGACGCTGCGGCCACCAGCCAGCTTGGCCGTCGGCACGAAGCGGGGAGACGAAAGTCTGGACCGGGCAGGAAATAGGCTAGTGATCGGCGCACGGACGATGGCTAGGACGGACATAGGAAGTCGTTACTATAGTTAAGTGACATCAATGTACCTCACTGAAAAAAAAAATGCTCTGCAGCAGGCGACTCATATTCAGCACCGCCAACAGCAGGTGGAAACGTGAGTCTGTAGACGAAATGTTGTACGAGTCAAGGCGCCGAGAACGAATCTGATTCGAATCGGGTGACTGCCGGGTGAGTGCGTACAACGAGACAATTGAGGTATCGGTCGTGTATCCAAACAAGTAGGGCACGTTTCCGTGGGTCCAACGAACTTGGTCAAACTTTCTGAACCGGGGACTGTCGACTAGTATAGGCTTCGGACCCGCCTCCTCTCCACGAAGTACACAGACAGAATCTAGCATGAAGACGAAGTCTGGGGTGGCGGGCCCACCGTCCAAGGGTGCGTCAATTGAGTACCGACTGCTCTGTCCCCTCAGCACGAATTCGAGAACGTGACGAATCGAGTCGTCCCAGTGCGAAATATAACTTGCCTTTGTATCTTGACGATATACCGGACAAAGAGTCCGATATCCGACTTGATGTAAGAACTCCACACACGGCTCCGAGTCGGTGGCTTTGAAAATCTTCTCCGGGTACCAAAACTGACGACTCCATGTGTAAAAACTTTCCGGAACACCAATCTTGACGGGTAGCTCGCTATCGAGAAATTCTCCTAGGTCGTCAACAGGAGGCAAAGCCTCCGGCAATACTTGCTCGCTGTTGAAAGCTTTCTTCCATGCGGACGTCCACCCTTCGTCGAAAACTGGCATAACAGACTTTACGACTGCCGAAGCGCTTTTGTCTCCAATGACCTTAACGAGCACATGGATTGCCTTGTTTGGCGGAGCATCTGAGAACACCTCACGCACCAGAGCTTGGGGGTCAATTGACTTGCGCGTCAGCAGCTCGAGTTTTGCAGGAATTTCCCCCGTCTTCAGTTCGCTTATTACAGAATCTTGTGAATCGAGCCAGGCACCGCCACTATCTTGCTTGGCAAGATAAAGCCTTAGCTTGCGATTAGGGCACTGGATGTCGGGATTCTTCGCCTTAATGGCAGCCTTGACAGTGTCGACTACACTTTGGCTATCGACCTCGATATCAAACGGTTCTTCGTCTGGCAACCCGAGAAGTAAGCACGTGAGCGTCGTCACCATGCTGCTGTCCAACCAACTTGGCCCACAGGAAGTTGAATAGCTTTACGCTGCCGCTTGAAAATAAATTGCAGTTCACTCGGCAAATTTGAGATTGCGCCCTTGCACAGAAAATCATTTCTGTTTTAATTTTTTTGGATATTTTTTCGCGCAATATCTTTATTTTTTTTAGGATTTTTTTCCAGAACACGGTGGTTTGTGCAGTTTTGTACACTATTTGCCTATTTTTTACCATTATATTTTTATTAAGATAATATATATTGATCCACGCCTAAAAAATAATAATATAAGTGACTTGCGATATATAGGAAGCGCGCTAAACAAAGATGGATAGCACACGACACCAACGATAAACGTTGACCAGACAGTGTGCGATTGCACTCAAGTTTGAAAAAAAAAACCCTTTTATTTTGAGCTGGAGCCAAGGTATATTTCCATTGACTATTTTTCCATTGACTATAATATGGTTGGTCACCGCTGAATATAAGGGGCTACAGTGACCGGCTCTGGGATACAGTGAGTGAGGCGTGGTATATTCAACGCTGATTATTAGCCTCTGTTGTTACTGATACTTGCTCAACAGGGTGCGTGTGCAATTACAATGCTAGCCCAGCAGCGCCAAGGTCGTCGGAAACAGGGTTCTTTTCCGTTTCCTGCGCTTTTTGCCCGGCACCGGGGTGTCCTCGGGTGAGTGGCTCGATTCTTCTTCCGGTAAGGGCTCCGTGCCTTCTCGTGTCAACGCCGTCTTCAGACGCTTTGAACTCGGGTGATCTTGAGTCGCGGTCGTCCACATCCGGTCGAACTCTTGCTCGAATAAGGTCACTGCGGGTTTTATCAGCAATCTACCATAAAATAAAACTCGATATATAAAATCATACCAATTGTGAGCACTAACGTGCACTCGAAGTTGGGCCCCAGTAGTCCACTCTTCGTCCAGTTTTGAGAGCCGTGTATGAGAATCTGTGTAATACAGGTAAAAATACGTTAGAGGAAAACATAGACGGAGTAAAAAATAGTGACAGAGAGGAAAAATAGACTAAAAAATAGTGACAAAACCTGGCCGTCAAAAATCGCAACCTTCCAGTGGAAGGTTGCGGTGCTGTGGCACACCTGCGCTCCGGCCTGAGGTCTTGTGTAACGGTCGGTAAACATTTACCACCTGTATCCTGGCAAAGCTTAACTAGGCGCCACTACTGGATTCTGTAGGGTCGGGTTTGGGATTGGCTACACGACTTTCCTGGACTGTCAGCAATGGCAGGTGAGGGCGGGTAGTAGGATTTAGTTCACAATTAGCATCCCAACGAATAACCAATATACGTTGTTGTTGGTGGGAGTTCCAGCTCCCAATCTGCCGTGTTCGTGTCTTCAAGCTACAACACGTCACAGGTCTTCATATGGAGGAGTTACCCTTTCCACGGGCTTGACACAGGTCAACAATTAGTTTCACCTCAACGCCTGCGGCAAGGGCCGATTTTAGCTTCTCCACGAGCAGTTTGTGAGTCAATAAAAACATTCCTATCTTGATACTCTTGCGCCCAGGGTCAGATATATACTTAACGATTTCAGCCTCAGCACGCTTGTCGCCGTTAAACCAAAAGTCTACCACAGCAGTCTGGAGACGTTCAGTGACTTGCTTTCGAATGTAGCGAAACGATTCGGGTCTAATGCCCGCTTGAGTCGCGGCAATCATTATGGAATCGGGCGGCAGTTCAAATTCGGGTATGTGTTTTGCAATTTCGGAGACAGCCTTTTGGCACAGGCCACTGAGCTGACGGGCCCTTGGGCTTGTACATGAGACCCTCCCCAATCCTTGTTCGAGCACACCACACTCCGGCCTGGCTCAGCGAGCAACCACCGATCTTGGCCGCCTCTGTCAATGTTACTTTCTTGTCGGAGGCCTTGCCGTCGTGGTAGTACTTTGTCATTGCTGCCCGCTTGCTCATCGGAATCCTATGAGCGGTCGACTTAGGTCGGGCCGAGCTGGCAGCGGCCGGTTCCGCGGCACGGGCCGAGCTAGGAGCGGAGGCGGCCGGTTCCTCGTCACTGGCGGTGGCGAGAGGGGAGACTAACGCCGCCACTACGGTAGAAATCTTCGGCCGACGTCGCCTAAAGCCCTTGGGAGGGGGGCCGTACGTTGCGGGGTTGCATGGCGCACAATTGTCATGGGACGCAAATAGGCGCACATTGGGACGGGGGCGTACATTGGGACGGGGGCGTACATTGCGACGGGGCCGTACCTCGGGACGGGGCGTACGATGGGACGCAAAAAAAAACGGGCGCGGATTTTGTCGACAGTTTCAAAGTATACGGTATACTGTGGGGGGACGTATAGACGGTTATGACCTATACCATATACTATGGGGTGTGTATACATCTTTCTGACGTATACTTCATACGGGGATACGTATACATCTTTCTGGCGTAAGACGGTATACGGAAAATTAGCGAGTACCAACGTGCCGAGTATTTCCGATTTCCGGCCTACTCCGAGCCGAATCCGAGCCAACGGCTATTTGAGCCGCGCAGAAGGCAAGAAATTTCCGACGTATTTTTCGTACACGAGTCACTTATTTTTTGCCAAATACAAAAAGCAAAAAATACAACTCGCGTACCGTACATTCGCGTTGTTCATTTCAGGTCGGAACTGTTAAAACAAATATCCATACGGAATGTTCTATACCTGTACACCTGTTTAGTAGCGCTAATTTTTTAGACACTCAGATCTTCCAAGCTCAGAACAGTCCATGACCATGGGTCGCCCGCTGCTGCCGATCTGGAAGGAGTTCGTGACGACGGTGCCAGCGGACAGCGAGAAGCGCAGCCCCGACGTGGCATGTCTGCACTGCCGCAACACGATCGCCAATGCGCGCCCCATCAACCTCATGCGGCACGTGCTGCGCTGCTCGGAGATGCCCGAGGCCGTGGTGGCCCAGCTGACCAGTGGGATGCGGCAGCAGAAGCAGCAGCCGTCCGCCGTCTTCCGTGAGGAGCTGGGGGCGGGGCAGGCGAGCGCTGCGCACCAGGCGGAGCAGAGCGAAGACGAGCAGGAGCTGGAGACGGACAGGGCGACGACGACATCGACGATGCCGACGCCGCCGACGGAGAAGCGTCCACCAGTGCTGGGCAAGCGGCCGCGTGCTCCTGCTCCTGCTCCTGCCGCCCCCAGCGCTGCCAGCAGTGAGCACCTGGAGCAGGTGCTGACGTCCATCCGAGACGTGATGACGCAGACGCTGGAGTGCAAGCGGCAGGAGCTGCAGCTGAGGAGGGACGAGCTGGAGTTCCAGAGGGAGGCGCTGGCCACCAAGATGGCGGACAGACGCCAAGCGAGGGAGGAGGACAGGCGAGACAGACGCGAGCAGCGGGAGGCGGACAGACAGGAGAAGCTGGAACTGGCCCGGATTGAGAACGAGAAGAATCTGGCCTTCCTCAAGGCGGTGATGGAGTCGTCGCAACAGGCGCGGCGGTGAAGATGAAGTGGCAGCCTGGAGGTGGAGCCATCGCATTTGGTTTTTTTAAAAGGCCGCAGGTGCTATGCGTGCACTTAATTCGAGGAAGTGTATACATGCGTTGGGGCGCGTCGAGTTACGTCTAGCGCTCGTACTTGTTCCACAGGTGAGTGAAGTGCTCGTCGAAGCGACCTGGAGATAAAACAAAAGGTGTTAGATTGTAGTGACAAGACACTAAGCCCAAATCAACTCCATTGTACCGATGATGGGTCCGTCTTTGTGGATAACGAGGTTCTCGGCGTTGCCCACGACGGCCTGTCGACTCCAGTTGAAGGAACCTGCATGCAGCAGCATTCTGTCAGACAAGCACTCCATGTGGTATGCAACTGCACTGCACGTACCATTCAGCAAGATTTTCTTGTCAATTACGCAGAACTGGACCATAGCAACCACAATTGGGGTAAGCGAGACGAGCCCGTTCAACGATCACAGTGCAGATACCTTGTGGTGCATGTAGGTGCGTGCATTGTCGTCCCGCACGGGGATTCCCTGTGAAAGCAGCACAACGTGATGCAACAGTCAGGACTCATGGTTTAGTGTCCGCTTCTCGTCAAGGCCACGTACAGCGTCGATGAACTTCTGGATGTCGGAGCCTTTGCCCTTCGCCTGCCCGTCGTCCGTGATGACTCGAACCTTGACACCTCGGGCGTGGGCATCCGGCCTCCGCGATCTGCAGCAATGGGAAATGTTGTCAGCTCTGCCCACATGAGCAGCTCATTATTAGAATCTAATGATGAGCTTCAACTTAGGGCGGAAGTCGTAGCCGCCGCGTACGTCGTCGCATGTGATGGTGAAGACGCAGATGTCCATGGTCTTATTCGCCCCCTTGAGGTAGCCGAGCATTGTCATGAGCGAACTGCCCTGGTCGTGGATGGACTTGCAGTTCTTGCGCGTGCAGCCCTTGTCCGAGTGGAAGTTCCTGCACGGCATAGCTGGGTCCGGGAAGAACAGCACGTCCACGAACGAGTCGCCCGTGGTGCTGGCAGTCGTCTCCACTCCGAGGCAGTTGCCCATACTGATGGGAAGTGTCCTGCTGGAAGTGCCGCAAATGAGAAAGTGACGTGGGTAATGCAGTTTGCAGCCACCACCGACCAATCAGCGTCCGGCGGCGCATACCCAAACTGCACCGGAACGTATCCAAAGTTATAAGTTGAAGTGCGCGGTCTCCTCATTGGTGGATCCGGTCGCCCTGTCGTCCAATGGGCGCAGATCGCCAAGATCACCAAGCGCGTCATTGTTGTATCCTCCCCAGAGCTGCAACATGCGCGAGCCTCTGCAGCGCGAGGGCGTGCTCTCAGCCGCCGCCATGCTGGTGTCCGGCACCTTCAGCACCGTCATCATGAAGACCGAGTACGCCGTGCGCTCGCATGGCACCGCCACGTGCATGGACCCGGCCTCGGGCGCGCAGACGACGCTGTGTCCCTTCGACAAGCCCTGGTTCGGCGTGCTGCAGATGAAGGTGGCCATGGCGCTGTGCCTGGCCTTCCTGTACGCGCGCAAGTGCTCGCAGCACCGCCGGTACCTCGAAACGCCCGTGCTGCGGATGCACAAGGGCGGGCGGCGGTACGTGGCCGCCACGCCGTCCGAGGAGGAGATGGCGGCCATCAAGCGCAAGTACGCGGGCCACGCCGGTGCCGAGAACAAGGTGGAGGCGCTCAAGCGCAAGTACCGACCGTCACAGACCCACAACAATGGGGACGCCAATGAGCAGTCACCACTGCTGGGGCCTCGACTGCTCGGAGGAGAGCAAGACCAGCAGGGACGAGTGTCGCTGCGCACCATGGCGGCGATCGCGGTGCCCTCCATGCTGGACCTGCTGCAGACTGTGCTGTCCAATGTCGGGCTGCTGTGGATCTCGTCGTCCGTGTATCAGATGGCGAGGGGGTCGATCATCATCTTCAGCGCCTTCTTCTCGGTGCGGCTCATGGGCAAGAAGCTGTACGGCTACCACTACGCCAGCATTTCGATCGTTATGCTGGCGGTGGCATTAGTGGGCTATGCTGGCGTAGGACATCACCCGAATGCTACGGCTGCGGACGATGCCGAGTCGATGAACGCGGTGCTGGGGCTGGCTTTCATCATTGCGGCGCAGATCCTGTGCGCGCTGCAGATTGTCGTGGAGGAGCACATGATGCTGGCGTTGAACGTGAGCCCGATGCTGCTGGTCGGCTTGGAGGGACTCTGGGGGCTGGTCTGCTACATCATTTTGGTTCCGATCCTCACGCTGACGCCTGCAACGGGGTCGGCTTTCGCGCGCACATGGCACGAGGACTTTGTTGACTCGTTCGTGCAGGTCAAGAACTCGCCCACACTCGTTGGGCTCATCTTGGCGTACATCGTTGCGGTGGGCACGCTCAATGTCACGGGCAATTACGTTACCAAGCACCTGTCAGCCGTCATGCGCAGCATTGCAGAGGTTGGTTCGAATTTGTTGTTTGGCTGGTGAACACATTCAACGTCCTGTATCGACTTATGTCTTGAGCTAACGATTTGCCACTTCTGTTTGCAGACGTTGCGCACACTCGGAGTCTGGACGCTTAGCCTCTTCGTTTACTATGTAGTGCAGTGGCAAGGCGCGGCATCGCCCGGGGAACAATGGACTACGTACAGCTGGTACAAGCTTAACGCTAGCTTCTCGTTGTTGTTGATGTACTTCTCTCCTTCTGACTAAAATGTGCGTGTGCGGCGGTCGTGGTGCAGGCTGGAGCTGCTGGGCTTTATTTTGATGGTCTACGGCACGCTTGCGGTACGCTCTAGGCGGCTAACAGCCTTCAGCCGATCTCGGTGTATCGTTTTCGACCACGGCGACGATATCTGGTGATCTGATACTGTGTACATTGTCATCTTTCTTCCTGTGCAGTACAAGCAGCTGATCCATCTACCAGGTTCGAAGCTCTACGAGGCCGAGCAGCGCGAGCAGATTCGCGGCCGCACTGACGCCATCAAGTCTCCCTTCATGGGTAACATGCACAAGTAGGGCCTGGATCAGTCCGAGTGAACGCAATCAGCAAGTTACAGGATTGACGCCTGGGTTGCTGCTTTAAAACGCTCGGAGCTGAAAGAAACGGTTCTATTGGGGCATTGGTGTCCGACCTCATCCTTGACTTTTGGGCTGTTGGTTATCTGAGGAAGGGGCCAGCGTCGAGTGTATCAAGAAGCTCAGGTTTCAAGTCTCACTTGCATTTTCGCCTTCACTGACTCGGCAGGAAAAAATGAGCTTGAATAACTTCGTGAAACGTTATCCTCAGATAAGCTTTTAAAATGCATTTGCCGATTTGACCCTAAGAGCAGGGCATAAGTAGTAGGATAGGACATTCGTAGGGAAGCATACTAAAACCAAGATAAAACGAAATCAAAGTGTATTAAAAAAGCATCTGATGTTAGTGCACGCATTTACAAGGTCTGCAAACGCGGCGAGTGTCCCTCTTGGGGTTTGTTTCTCGAAGGTTGACCTTTTAGAGCTTGCTAAACTGCTGCGTTCCTTCAATTGACAAGTTCAGATGCGAGAAGTCAGTGAGAGGTCGTGAAAATCCAAACTTTCTTAGTGGACCGATTCCCGTAGGATCTGCCGCGGCCATTTTGTACAGATTTCGTACAGATTTCCATAAAACGGCTACTTCTAGACAACTCGAGCACTGTCGATCCGACAGATTTCACTTTTGTCGGAGGGTATTCAACTTTTCCTGTGGGCAACGTGCAATGGCGGAATCGACGCGGTTTGATGCCCGCTTTTCAGGGCAGTGCTCGTTTGAGCGCCAAAATATTCCCAGTTACCAAAAGAAGACCACCCCACTCTCAGTCCGGATTTTCACTTGGTTTTATTATAGTGATTGGACCTACCGGAAAAGTCGTATTGATAGAGCACCAATTTTCTAATGAACATGTCAGTGGCTGCATCTTTTCTAGTTGATGCTAACTTTCTGTAAAGCTTGTGAGTGATTTGAAAGTGATCAAGAGCACTTTTTACAAATCAATGCATACAATTTTCAAGTCATTTTGTCTTTTTGTGCAACTTGAGGTTACTGAAATAGGAGGTACGCGTTCATGTAGGATGAGGAAGACAAAAACTTCACAAGTGCTCTATCATTGCGGGTGCTTTATCAATACGACTTTTCCGGTAACCCGGATAGAATACTCGCGTGTACCAGGTGACCAGGTCCCGGTATGGATACCGGTATCAACAACCAAAGGCGAAGTACAATACCGTAGCAGTCCGATTGGCCATTTGTTTAGGCCGTGTTCGACTTGTGCAGCGCAATCGAGCTTGATGTAAATCGGGCTGAAACCACAAGCCAGTTGTTTTGTTAGCGATGCTTTTATAACGATCCTCTTGTCTTGCCCGGTCGTTAGGCAGATCGTATAGCTACGCTGCGGCGGTCTTGGCTGCCGTCGCTTCAACTTCGACACCTGATGGCCGTCAGAGACTAACTCAGTCTCCCCCTGCCGGAACCCACGCCTACGTCTGCGCTAGTTCCTACTTTGTTATTCTTGTTTAATCGCTAGCCTAAGCCAACAATCTACTTCTCGTCTGCGTTGCTCTCCGTCGTCGTAGCCACCGTGCGCCCAGTCGCCGCCTGATCCCGCACCAGGACGCTTCTAGGGCACCCCCGAGCCTCAATGCTCGTCGTTGCCCTCACCCACGCCCGATACCGCCCGACGCCCAACCAGCCACCAGTCGCTACTCCGCAGTAGCACTCAACCACTCTGCCGCGCTGTCTTCTTCTTGCTCGTCGCTGCAGACACCCGGAGCTCGTCTCCTCCGTGCCTCCAGCCGTAGTCGTCTTGGTCGCCACTCCGACCGCTCACTGACCCGTGTGCTCGCGTGGGCACCAACTCCGTCCGTGCCTTTCGAGGCAAATTCTGTTGTGAGCTCGCCTCACGGTGCTCTCTGCAGCCCGAGACCTCACGGCTGGCCGCCTCGAGGTACTTCAAGGTACCTTGCACGTCCGATCCAGCGTTCTCGCCCTCGTCACCGGCGTAGCCGGCGTCCATTGGCCACCGCCTGCTGTGCACCTCTTCGTCAGTCCGCGCGATCCTGGCAGCGGCTGCTTCTGCGTGGCCGGATTGCGCCACGGATCCATTACACGCCTTCTTCCCCCACAGAGTCTTCCACGACTCTGTCGGCCTCGAGAAGCCGATCGTACTCGGCAATGGAGACCCATCGCGACTCATCATCCGCGGTGGTGGTTCGCGCTGCAGCTCGTACGGGTCGAAGCTCGAACTCGAGGACGTAATGTCCGGCTCGGTTCCGCCTACGTCGCCGTCGTAACTCCACCAGCAGCTCACTCGACTGCCACTCTGATGTCGTGCTGCGCGCTGACCTCGCTTTCGACCTCGGCCCGCAGTGGCTGCGTTAATCTGAGCCGTCGTTGCTCGTACAGGCGACGCTGCCTCCTCATCTGCCCTTTCATGCTCTACTTGCTCAGCGATGTCGGCCGCTGCCTGCTTCAGCAGCGCCTACGGGTAGTAGTAGGTCACCACGAATGACACGTGCACAATGTGCCGTTCTGCGTCTCCGTCAGTGTCCTCTCGCTCCACTAGGAAGTTATCGTACCCCGCCGACTCGATCACTCGCATCGAGCCGACCCACTGATGCACAAATTTAGACGCCGTAGGCCCTCGGTGTGGCCTGGACATCCAGACCCGGTCACCTGGCGACAACGTCCGTTTCTGCTTCGTCCTGCGGTTGTAGTATTTAGCTTGACGCGCTTGCTTACGCGCCCGAGCTCTCTCTGCAATCTCATGACTGCTCCGCATCGCCTGCAGCAACCTCCGATAGTAACTCGTCATCTCACCAGCTTCCGCCACACTCGTTTCTCGTAATAATTCATTCGGGCTCTTCAATTGACGCCCCATCATAAGCTCGTTTGGTGATAGCTTCACCGTAGTGTGTTGCCCTGAATTATAGGCCTAGACAGCGAAGTCTAGCCACACATCCCAGTCTCGTTGCTCGTCCTCGTACATGTAGGTTGCCACGCAGTCCTTCCACGTCCTGTGGAATCTCTCCGCGAGACCGATCATCTGCGGGCGGTAAGGCACCAGATTCACCTGCTGGGCCTGCAGCATGGTGACCAGTTTCTCGATCACCTTACCCGTCAGTTCGGGAGCCCCATCCGTCAGCAGCTCACGGAACGGCCCAAACTTGAGCACCACTTGCCGCATCAGGAACTCCGCCACGTGCTCCGCCTCGTGCTGCTTCACTGCCACCGCGACCACGTATCTAGTCACGTATTCTACCGCGGCAATGACGTATCGTGGTCCTCCCTCTTTCGTCGGCAGAGGGCCCGCTACGTCCAGGGCCCACCTGTCCCCCACGTCTCCGCCTCTGATACTCCTGAGTGGCGGTACCACCTTACGCGGCCGTGCCTTGCGGCTGCCGCAATCTTGGCATCCCCTGACCCACTGCTTCACTTCATTCCGCAAACCGGGCCACCAATAGACCTTGGCGATTCGGGCGTGGGTATGGGGAGCGCGCAAGTGCCCTGCCCACACCGAATCGTGTGCTTCTTTGAATACTACCGCCCACAAGCTGGGTGGCAGTATCACACGCTTCCCCTCTGCCGTAGCAATCAGCGCCAGTCCGTGGCGTACTTCCACATGCAGACCCCCGTGTATGCCGGCCTTGACCAGCCGCTGCACCAGGCTGCTCTTCGCCTGAGCACTGATGATCTCGTCGTCAGTCAGCTGGAGCGTCGGATCGTGCTCTCGCTGTCCTGCGCGTTCTCCTGCCCGCTGCTCAGCTTGCACCTGAGCGACTTCGTTCACCACGGGCCCAGCTGCCTGGCCATCGCCCCCACGTATCAGCTGCGCCGGCCGCTGCTGCTGTCCTGCTGTCGCTGCTTCCGCCGTCGTTCGCCTTACCGCCGGTTTGTCAGCCGCCGTAGTCCGCGGAGCGCGTTTCGCACTCTTGGTAGTCTGGCCCAACCCGCCACTCACTACCGTCTTCGTTCTTGGCCGGTTGGCCACGGCATCTTCCGCCGCCGGTCGCGGCTTGTCGCCTTCCCCAGTCGTCGGTTCCACTCGCGTCGCCCGTGCCCCTCTGCTTGGCCCTGGGGTCGGAGGTGTTCGCCCCGTGCCGTCCGTCGACCTCGTTGCCCCGCCTGCCGTTTCGATCTGGCCGATCCTTGCTGCCCGTCGGCCGTCACATCGAGCAGAGCGTCTTGACGCACTTCTCGAGACTCCGTCGGCGTCCTACGAAGCACTTCACTCCTCGACAACCTCGCCGACACGGCGCCGCTCGTCTCCGCGCTCTACTCCGCTGCTCGGGCTCTCGTGGCCCGCTTCTTCGACGCCGCCGGCACCGCAGCCGGGTTTCCAGTCATCGCCGCCACGGGGTCGACCACGGTGGTCGAAGATCGCAGTCCAGAGCGTGAGGCCACGCTCACACTTGTCGTCCGGGCCGGGACATGAGGCTCAAGCTCTCGTGGCCTCGTTGGCACCCCGGCAACCCGCTTATCATCAACACCCGCCGACTCGTCGAGTCGTCGTGCGCTGCTCCTCGTCCGGTCGGCCATCGACGACGACACCACTGCGGACGCACTCTGCCTGCCCTTTGTCGGTGGGGCGGGTTGCTGCTCGTCACCACGGGCCAGCACAGACGCGGGCTTCTCGTGCCCAACGCCCATCACGACCGCCGTGCTGCCTCGTGAGATGTCCGCCTCGCCTCCTGCCGTCGCCGTCGTACTCCACGCGGTGTCCGGAGACAACGCGTCCAAGCCGCCACGTCCACCTGCGACCGTCTCCTGCTGCTCGTTTGTCGCCAAGCTGGCTTCGCCGCTTCCGCGCGCTTCACGGGGCGAGAGTTCCGACTCTGCCGGTCGCCGTTTCGTCCTACGCCGTCGTCCTACCGCAGTCAACACCACCGACGTCGTAGGTGCCCCCGAGAGTGCATCGGCTACTACGTTAGTGCTTCCTGGTCGGTACTCGACGTCAAAGTCGAATTCCTGAAGGGTCAAGGCCCATCGGTGCAACTTCCCCGTCAGGTTGGGGCTCGTCATTAGCCACTTTAGGGCCGAGTGATCCGTAACAATGGTGAACTTTCGGCCGTACAGATACGGCCAAAACAACTTAATAGACCACACCACCGCTAGACACTCTAGCTCGGTGATTCCGTACTTCGCCTCCGTCTCGCTTTTTACCTTGCTAGCGTAGGCCACGGGCTGCCACCCGTGCCCTTGATCCTGCATCAGACATGCCCCGAGACCCGTGATACTAGCATCCGTTACAACTCGAAAAGGCAGGCGGAAATCCGGATAGATCAGCAAAGGTTTGGTAGTGAGCACTTCCTTCACGTACTCGAACGCCGTCTGCTGTGCCTCCGTCCATTCCCACTCCACACTCTTGCGCAACAACTTCGTCATGGGCGCCATGATGGCCCCGAAGCCCTCAATAAAACGTCTGTAGTAGCCTGCGAGATGAACGAAGCGCTTGACCTCTACATCGTCTCGGGGTTGCGGAAATTCCCGTACCGCTGCCACTAAGCGCTCTAGCGGCCGTACGCCGTCAGAACTAAGTTCGTGTCCTAAATGCTCCATCCTCCTGGTCGCGAACACGCACTTCTTCAACTTCAGCGTCAGGCCGGCTTCAGCCAGTCGCTCAAGCACGCAGGCCAGCTCTACCACATGCCGTTCGATACCGCCCTTCGTATAGACGATAATATCATCTAAATACACTAAACATGTCACCCATGTCAGTCCCAGGCTTCAGCCAGTCGCTCAAGCACGCAGGCCAGCTCTACCACATGCCGTTCGATACCGCCCTTCGTATAGACGATAATATCATCTAAATACACTGAACATGTCACCCATGTCAGTCCCCGTAGCGCGCTATTCATCATGCGCTGAAATGTCGAGGGGGCATTGGTGAGACCGAAGGGCATCCGCACGAACTCGTAAAGTCCCTGCTTCGTGGTGAACGCGGTCTTCTCCTGGTCCTTGGCCGCCATTTTGATCTGCCAGTAGCCCGCTTTTAAATCTAGCGTGCTAAATAGTAAGACTCCGCCTAGCGCCTCCAGTGTTTCATCGATCCGGGGCAAGGGATAGACATCCTTACGAGTCACCTTGTTGAGGGCTCGATAATCGACACAAAATCGGATTTCCCCGTCCTTCTTCTTTACTAGCACTACGGGGAAACCCCACGCGCCGTCGCCCTCTTTAATCACCCCAGCCGCGAGCATCTTGCGCACATTTGTTTCAATTACTGCATCTTCAGACTGCGCCTGCCGTCGGCGCTTCAGCATAATGGGCGCGGCGTCGCCCGTGTCGATGTGGTGCTCCGTAGCCAAGGCCGTGGCGGGTGGACAGTCCCCCGTGTCCGCCGTCAATCGCCTGTAGACTCGTAGCAACTTAACAATTAACTGCTTGCTCCCTTGGTCGTCAACTCCAATGTTCACTTCATTTTCATTTTCCAGGGGTTCGTCACTACTCTCGCCCAATTCCTCCAGCCACGCGTTCACCCGGTCCCGACGTAACTCTCCGCTCATCTGTAATAATGTCACGTCGCCGTCGAGCGGCACCCATTTGCCTAACTCTTTCTTTGCAGGTAGTCGTGAGTCCTCGCCGTTCGCGTTGATCGCGGGCACCAAGGCCTTGCCGTTCCTCACTATGGTCACAGTGGGGGCCAGCATGACCGCTCCCGTGTGCTGCGTGGGGATGAACAGCCCCCTTTCCCCGTCCTTGGCCGTCACGGCCACTTCTATCGGCGTCACAGCGCACTTGCCCAACTGCGCACGACGTGCCATGCGCACCACTGCAATCCGGCCACGCCCAACGCCGTCATAAGTACGGAAGGGAATCACCACCGACCTACCACCCTTGCTGTACCGCACTTCGCTGTTTTCGAAATCCATGGTGGCTCCACGCGTCCGCATGAAGTCCACCCCTAGTAGGAACTCGTCCGTACACCCCTGGACGATGCATGCTTCGACGCCGATCGTCTCACCGAAGACACTCTGCAGCTCGAACCTCCATACTCCGACCACGTCAAGCAAAAAGCCCCTGATGCCTTCAACGTAGTCTACTGGGGCGGCCCTTTCGACTCGGTCTCCGTAC
The DNA here is from genome assembly GCA_009729435.1 of Phytophthora fragariae. Lineage (NCBI taxonomy): Eukaryota > Oomycota > Peronosporomycetes > Peronosporales > Peronosporaceae > Phytophthora > Phytophthora fragariae. The sequence goes on from QQOI01000016.1 coordinate 615,935, forward strand.
TGCATCCAGTCCGTGCCGGCGACAGTGAACCGCGCTCCACTGTCGAGCTTGACCTGTCGACGCACCCCGGCGACTTGCATCACAGCTGTCGGTAGCCCGTCGTCGGCGCCGACATACTCCACTCGTTCCTGCTGCACCTTGGTGGCGCTGCTTCCACGATGCTTCACTAGACTCACGCGGGCGGCCTGGCGTGGGTCGTGATCGCGACGCATTGACTCGCCACGCTGTTTTCTTCGCACTTCGAGTTGCTCCAGAGCAACGGTGGCCACGCTCCGTCGTGCGGCGAGCTCGTCTTCGGCCACTCGCTGCTCTGCCGCCTCTTGCTCTCGCCCTTCCCGCTTCCGCCGGGCCAGCAGCACCTTCACACGCTGCCTCTTGGCCTGCTTGCGGGCTCGTCGTCTCGCTAGACGCACCCGTGCCACCTCGGAGAGCCCGTCCGCCTCGTTCGCCAGTGTCGCCGATTCTGCACTCGCCTCCTCCACTGCGGAGTCGCTCACCTCCGTCACGACCGCACCCAACTCCGACTCGTCCTTGCTCAGCTGCTCGCTCTCGTCCGAGTCCGCCTCGGACTCGTCCAATACGACGGCCGCGTCGCTCTCGCTGGTCGCCGGAAACTCACCATCCTGCTTCGCGTCGTCCGTGCTGCTGACTGGAGACTCGCCAACGTCATCTTGTTCCTTGACGCCCCCCGCCTCGCTTGTCCTCGTCGACGCGGACGCACTCACGTCGAGCGACGGTTCGCCCGTGCCCAGATCGTCGTGCTCCATCATCGAAAGCTGACCAGGTTCGCCGCCATCACCCGACGACGTCCTCGCCGTCGTCCCGCCGCCACTTGTCCGTACTACGGCGCCTTCTCCAGTCTTGAGCGCGTCGCCCTGATGCAACTCGCGCTCGCGCTCCGCGTGCACGAAGCGCACTGCGGCCATCGCAGGCCGGACAGTAGCCACGTAGCGCAGGACCCGCTCCGTGTCGCGTTTTGCCGTCGCCGCCTTCATCTCGAGCATCACCCGCTCCACTCTTTCGTCCTCCTTACTCGTTCTCGTCCGCACGACCCTCGTCGAGGCCGCCCTCTCCTTCTCTCTACGCCTCACGTCTTGTCCGTCCGCTCCTCGAGCCTCGGCTGTAATGCCGACGCCCGTCACCTGCGGGCTGTGATTCTGCGGTACCGCCGCCACCGGATCACAGTCCCCCGTGGTCTGGTCATCACTCTCCAGACCGCCTCCACCTTCGCCACACGCCACCTGTCGGGGATCATCGTGCTGCACCGGACGTAGTAATCCCGTTACTACGCCCGTTCCTCGTTTTCCCCTGGCGACTTCGCCGACTGCCCTCGCGACTTCATGTAGGCGTCATTCCGTGACTTGGCCTCCGCGTCTGGACACGCCCTCGCGAAGTGACCTGCCTTGTTACAGGCGTAGCACTTCACCTAGTTCGGGCACTGAGTCGCCCAGTGACCCATCTGACCACACTGGAAACACGACGCATTGCCGCGCCGGCCGCCCTCATTCTGCCCGCCGCTGACTAGCCGCACCGCCCGCGCTTCACCGCTGGGCGAGTCGCCCGTCGCCTGTTTCACAGCAGCTTTGAGCCGCTTCTTCTTTGGCTTGACGTCGGAATCGTCGCTACTGGACGACACGGCTTCACGCCTGGCCTTCGCCTTCTTGGCGGACTTGGCCGCCGCTGCCTTGTCACTGGCCGCCGCCACTCGACGCTTCCGTTCCACCTTCTTCGGCTCATACCAATATTTACCGTTCCACTGATGCCCAGGTGGAGGGTCCCAGGTGCCCGACCACGCGTTGTAGATCCCCTGCGGGTTGGTAAAGAGCGCCACTTGCCCCATTTCGCCTTTCGTCGCAACCTCATTGTTAGTCAGGTGAGCCGTGCTGCCCGTGATAGCAGTAGGAAGCCCCGTGCCACCGATGCCTGGCACCACCATCGTCTGCCCGGTCGTACCGGTCATAGGAATCAAGTAGGGGTTGGGCGCTGTTGCCCAGGGCAACCCGATGTTCATCATGCCCTGTGCGACATTGTCCATGGGTCGTCGATGTCTGTAGCCTTGTCGACCGCCTCTTCCAGCGTGGCAGGCTTAGGGGCCTGTTTTACCAACTTCTTGGTGGTCTTGTCGAGACACCTGTAGAATTGGGCCAGTAGTACACGCTCACTAATCCGGTTGCGCCCGACTGCATCTCGAAGTCCAGCGGCGAAGTCCGCGTAAGTCTCGCCCGGCATCATGCGACGCATACTCACACGCCACTCCGCCGCCGACTTGTCCAACATCTCCGCGTAGCGGCGCAGCAGCGCATTCTTGAGGTTGGTCCAAGTCCTCTTGCGCTCCGGAAGCCGCCGATTCATGTTCACCCACCACTTAGCGGCGTCGTCGATGAGCTTGTTGCCCATGATGAAGTAGAGGGCCTTGTCCGACCACTTGCCGCGCCCCGACTCTTCAGCACCCTTCAACGCTAGGTCAACCCGGTCGATCCACGTCGACACCGACGTCTTCGGAGAGGGCGCGAACGTGGGCAACTCCAGGTCCTTCACGCTCTTCCTCGGCGGCACTCGTTGCTGCCGTCTTCGTTCTCGCCGCGCCCGCCGACCACTTCGTGCGCGCGCCTCACTGTCGGACGACTCGCTCTCTGCGTCGCTGCTCGAACTGCTCGAGCTACTCGAGCTGCTCGAGCTGTCGTGCTCTCCATCGCTGCTGGAGTATGACGACCCGCCGCCATCACCGCCTGGGGCGCCCACGGGAGTTCTCGCAGCCCGTGTTCGTCGGCTGCCGGCCTGTTGGCCACCCGGATGCGCGCTAGCGCTGGTAGACTGGGGCTGGAGCCTCGACACCATCGCGGTGAGCTGCTGAACGGCGGTGGCCATAGCCGCCATCTAGGGCGAAGGTGCCGCGTCCACTACCCCGCTTCTCGGTTGTCCTCCTCCTACCGTCGTCTGGCGGGTTGGCGCCGCTGGAGGCCCACCTCCAATACTGGAATCACTCGCCACGACTGCCATCGACGCTGGGGCCTCGTGACTGCCGGCCACCGCCGCCGGTGTCACACGTGCAGGCACGCGTGTCGCCTGGTCCTCAGGTTTTCGCGCCCCACTCGTCGGTCCCTCATCTTCCCTGGCGACGACTGCCTGTGGCTGCAACCCGGCCACGATCGCGGTCAGCTGCTGCAGGACCGACGCCACCGCTTCGGCATCCATGGCGGGCGTCGAGGTAGAGTGGCTCTCCTTGGCGTGGCCGGCTCCCGACTGCTCCGCCGACAAGATCGCGGGCGACGGTTCGTCGCGCGACTCTTCGTTCGGACCCGCGTCTTTCGACCTCGTCACGGCCTCGTCCTCCGTCGCGGTGGGATCCGGCGGCTGCTCCATCACAGGGCCCGGAGGCTTGCTCGCCCCGTCGCCTTCGTGTTGTCCTTCACCGGCAGCTTCACTGCCTTCCTCGTCGTCGTCATCGCCAGGTATCGGCGGGTTCTTCGTCTCTCGCGGAGCCCTTCTCGTCTTTCCGGACTTCGTGGTCGTTTTCGCTCTTGTCGATGTCGTCATAGCACTTGCTTGTCTTGTTTGTGGCCCCTGTATGACCACCATGTAACGATCCTCTTGTCTTGCCCGGTCGTTAGGCAGATCGTATAGCTACGCTGCGGCGGTCTTGGCTGCCGTCGCTTCAACTTCGACACCTGATGGCCGTCAGAGACTAACTCAGTCTCCCCCTGCCGGAACCCACGCCTACGTCTGCGCTAGCTCCTACTTTGTTATTCTTGTTTAATCGCTAGCCTAAGCCAACAATCTACTTCTCGTCTGCGTTGCTCTCCGTCGTCGTAGCCACCGTGCGCCCAGTCGCCGCCTGATCCCGCACCAGGACGCTTCTAGGGCACCCCCGAGCCTCAATGCTCGTCGTTGCCCTCACCCACGCCCGATACCGCCCGACGCCCAACCAGCCACCAGTCGCTACTCCGCAGTAGCACTCAACCACTCTGCCGCGCTGTCTTCTTCTTGCTCGTCGCTGCAGACACCCGGAGCTCGTCTCCTCCGTGCCTCCAGCCGTAGTCGTCTTGGTCGCCACTCCGACCGCTCACTGACCCGTGTGCTCGCGTGGGCACCAACTCCGTCCGTGCCTTTCGAGGCAAATTCTGTTGTGAGCTCGCCTCACGGCGCTCTCTGCAGCCCGAGACCTCACGGCTGGCCGCCTCGAGGTACTTCAAGGTACCTTGCACGTCCGATCCAGCGTTCTCGCCCTCGTCACCGGCGTAGCCGGCGTCCATTGGCCACCGCCTGCTGTGCACCTCTTCGTCAGTCCGCGCGATCCTGGCAGCGGCTGCTTCTGCGTGGCCGGATTGCGCCACGGATCCAGTACACTTTTGATAAAAAGAAAGAATCATGTTTCAGTAAAAAAGAGCTGGGAAACATTAACTCTATTGCCATGCTAAAAACATTAAAACGAGAACGTCGACAGATCCCTAAGCCAACCACTTTTAGATCATACTTGGTCCTGGATTTAAACCTGCGTGCTTGAGGCAGGGAGGGGGCTAACTACATGTACACGCGTCGATTTTTGGCGTGCCCTGCAAGATGGGTTCGGAACGGAATTCACCCCTTCCCCAGAAAACATGGGCTGTACCTGTATTTTCCGAAAAAAAACGAATGGCATGCTTACAAAAGTTCGTCTGTTTCCTCAGTTCCTGCTGGTTTTGACTCAAACCTTTGAGTATTTATAGTCAATGGTCTGAGGTGAAACTGAAGAATCTCAGCTTTTATTTTTGAGCTATTATTTGTTTACGATTCGATTTCATTTTTTATGGCTGGAAAACAGAAATGTCGATTAAGTGGACCAGATAAGTAGTTATTATCAATCAATTTACATTTTGTGGATCGTATCGTCGCCACCAGCAAGTCAGTTGTCGGCTCCCCTTTTAGGCTAAAGTTTAGCCGCTTCGGCTACCGGCTTCAGCTATTAACACCGGCTTCAGCTACCGGCCTCAGCGAACCGGCTTCAGTCACTGGCGCGAATAAACCCGATTTGGGCTGTTCCGGCAATACCTATCATACTCATAAATTTCCTGCTATCCCAGTATAACTATGCTAAATGAAAGGGTTCAGGTTGCAACGAAAGTCATGATATAAACTCCATGTATGCTAAAATGCCAGGTTTCAAGTTAATTCTGTCATTTTTTCCACCTAAACCCTGATTTAGCCCATTAGCGCGTTTACGCCCCCCGTCGTTTACGTCCCCAGCGGAGTGCCGGAAGGACAGAGATCAATTCATCAGATGGGGACGGAGAGGCGACTTCAGTGCCATGAGTACTGATGCTGCCGGTGATAAGCTTAGGGTCATTTCACAATTTGTTCGCTGCGACGCCCCCCCCTACTCAAGCAGTCCCTCACTCGAACAGCATCACGGTCTCCTCCTCCACCATTTTCGGCATGGCGGCGCTCGCGTTGGCCTACCTCGTGGCCCCTTCTGCCGCTGCGGACCAACCGCTCCCCTGGGACGGCCGCGGATTCGACTTGACCGTTGACACGCTGACGAACAAGTATCTGACGCACATCCTGACCATGCGCAACGACACGACGTACGGCAAGGTGTCAGACTACGTGACGATCAGCAAGGACGGCCGCTCGCCGAACTTCAACGGCGACACGGGTGTGATCGACATCGCCGTGGACTCGAAGGCCATCTTCAAGACGCAGAACAACTTCCGTCGCTCGGAGCTGGTGCAGAACATCGCTGGCTACGAGAAGGGCGCGACATTCTTTCGCGCGAGCGTCATGAAGAAAGAGGCGTTCCTGAACCCGTACGTGTGGCAGATGATCTTCCCGGAGTCGCACATCTTCGAAATCCGCGTGGACGCCACGGCCAGCCCGGCCAAGATCATCTACCTGAACAACGGTACGTATGACGCCAAGTGGCAGACGGAGTTCGTGCCCGGCACGTGGTACAACTTCGGTATCGGCGTTTGGCCCGCCACGATGGGCAACGGCTCCACGCTCCAGTTGTACACGAGCGAGGGCGATAAGGACCTCGCACTGGTGGCCACGCACACCACGGTGACGACGTTCCCGTCGACGTACGAGTTCCACATGGGTCTTCTTACGCTCTCGGACGACGGCAGCCACCCGATGATGAACGCGAAGCCGGACATCGTATCGTACTGTAACAGGTGGGCGGTACCAACCGGTATCCGCCGCGTCGGCGTGTCAGACGAGCGCCATGAGGCCGGTGGACGCGTGCGAAACGAAGGCTGGGCGACCTTCCAGACGACGCACGAGCTGCTCGGACACGCACGGGGCGTCGACAGCACGGCCCGCCTTGAAGTATCGCGGCGCGGTAGCTTACGCAAGCAGTTTGTGGGTGAACTCAGGGCAGCGGGCACTGAGCTCACTTTGGAATTTGACGAGCAGCGAGCAGAGCTGCAGTCTGGACGTGGAGACGTCCGTAGAGCAGCGAGAAGTGCGTCCGAGAGCGGACAACGAGACGAGAACGAGTGGAGTGACGCGAGCGTCACTGGGCTACGACGGCAGCGGAGGAGCAGTCGACGAGTGGGTTTCGGGCGGCGCAGGGCGTGAACGGAGACGGCAGCGGACACGGAGGTCCGAGGTTGTCCCAGTAGCGAACAGCGCGGGTTTCGAGGACAGTCGGACGTACTGGTCGTACGAGGCAAGAGTGGCTGAGAACGAGGACGAGAACGAGTGTAGTGTGAGGTAGCTAGCTTTACTCACGAGGCGTAGCTAACACCTAATAAAATAGGAACGTACGTGGCCAGCGGACGTTCCGGCAGGGGGAGATCAGGTGATCTCTGACGGCCAGCACGGTGTTGAGAAAACAACCAACTCACGCGAACTCGCAGCGTGAGCATACGACCTGCCAGCGGTCCGGGCAAGACAAGAGGGCCAGCACATGGTGGTCATACAGGGGCGAAACGTGAACGATTCGAGCAAGTTTGGGAGTACGCCGACAGCGAAGAGTGTGCTCATGACGACTTTGACGCCTACACGTACCAAGGCGGCCACTAAGTCCGGGAAAACGAAGCGCGTCACGAGGCGCCAGACGAAGGATTTGCTGATGCAAAGTGAGGACGACGACGGGGCGAGCCACAGCGAGGGCGGCGAAAAAGCGGGGGACGGGCCAAGCAGCCAAGATCCTCCCCAGCCCAAGGCGACGCGCCCAGCTGAGAGCGAGGAGGAACCCACCGGGGTAGACACGGCGCCTACGCCAGCACCGGAAACCCCTACGTCGATGAACGAGGAGCGGACGGCGGCAGTGGAGACGGCGCGGCATACCCCGGATGCGTCGCTGACGTCGGACGAGCACCGAGCCGACGAACCCACGGCAGCGGCGCCGGCGACGGAAGTGGCGGCGCTGGCATCGGCGCTGTACCAGCTGACGACGGTGGTAGCGGGGCTGCAGGCGCGGGCCGGCGAAGGTGGCCAGCCACCCACCCCGAGGGCCGCGAGAAACGACGGCAGAGCCGGCGGAACCGAGGTGACGGTCACGCAGGACGTGTCGGCGGCGGCGACGAGTCGAACAGGAACGGAAGGGCAGACGGCGGCGACACCGGAACTCGCAGCCATGGCAACGGCTATGGAGCAACTGGCGACGATGGTGGCGCGCCTGCAACCTGCAGTGACCGGTCGTGAAGGCGGAGACCAACAGCCCGCAACACGGGCACTCCGTCAACGAGCCACGAGAGCGCGGGCGGCACCAAGAGCACCAGACGACGGCGACTCCTCGGACCCGGACTCCAGCGCGAGTGACAGCAGCGACGGCGACAGCACGGAGAGTGACCGTGAGGATGACGATGGGAGTGCTGACGACGAGTCAGGAGACGGCTCCGACGAGGGTGGTCGTGGACAGAGTCGACGAGGCGCACGACGGGAGCACCGACGTCGGCGAGAACGGCGTGAGAGGCAGCCACGGCGCAAGAGCGTGAAGGATTTGGAGCTACCCACCTTCACCCCTTCGCCAAAGGTGTCAGTCTCTACGTGGATTGACCGCGTAGACCTAGCTCTCAAGGGCGCCGAGGAGTCAGGTCGAGGCAAGTGGTCCGACTCGGCTCTATACTACATCTTAGGCAACAAGCTGATGGAAATGCTGCCGGATGGTGGGTCAACATGAACCGCCAGCTGCCTAAGCGGAAGCGGACGTGGAGCAACCTCAAGAAGGGCTTGTTGCGGCACTACGGCGAGAAGAAGGACAAGTCGGCGGCGGAGTGGCGTGTGAGCATGCGGCCCATGATGCCAGGCGAGACTTACGCCGATTTCGCGGCGGGGTTGCGCGACGTGGTGGGCCGGAACCACGTGAGCGAGCGAGTACTACTGGCGCAGTTCTACCGCTGCCTCGACAAGACTACGAGGAAGCTGGTCCGGCAGGCTCCGAAGCCGAAGACTCTTGAGGAAGCGGTGGACAAAGCCACCGAGATCGACGACCCGATGGACAACGTCGCGCAGGGAATGCTGAACGTAGGACTACCTTGGGCTACGGCGCCGCGACCCTACCTCATACCGATGACGGGCACGATGGGGCAGACCATGGTGATTCCAGGCATCGGCGGACCCGGCCTGCCCACGGACATGACGAGCACCACGGGTGTCCAGGGCGACGTCAGTGAGGCGAGGAACGACATGGAGCACGCTGCGCTCTTCACGAACCCGCAGGGCGTCTACAATGCGGTGACGGGCACGTGGGATCCCCCACCAGGCCACCGGTGGAACGGCAAGTACTGGTACGAGCCGAAGAAGACGGAACGGAAGCGGGCGGCCGCGGCGTCGCCTGCCAGTGGTCGAACGGTGGTGAAGAAGACGGGGAGATCGAAGCCGAAGCGCGAGACTGTCGAGTCAAGCAGCGACGAGTCGGACGCCAAGCCGAAGAAGAAGAAGTTGAAGGCGGCCGTCAAGCAGGCGGCCGGTGACAAGCGGCGGGTCGAGGAACAGGCGCCGGAGGAGAAGCGGTCGGCCAAGGAGAGCAGGCCGAACAGCGGCGTGTGCTTCCAGTGTGGACAGCCTGGTCACTGGTCGACGCAGTGCCCGAACGAGCCGAAGTGCTCTGCGTGCAACCAGCCCGGGCACTTCGCACGCGCGTGTACTGATCCGGACGCCAAGGCCTGGAATGACGTCCACGTGCAGCAGCGTGGACGGAAGGTGCGCGCAGCGTCGGAAAACTAGTCGGGGACGCGATAACGGGGGTATGGCGTCCAGGACGAGGAGGAAATCCCCGGCTGGTGAAGTCGACGACGAAGGAAGGCGTAGGAACGATGCGGCAGGAGGAGATGCCGGCAGCGGACGATTGGCGGACAGGAGGAGCCGATCAGGCAACTGTCCGGCTGGTGATCGGAAGAGATGGTGGTGAGACGATGGAGGCGGAGAGTGGGGGTGACCCCAGTGATGGGAACGAGACGGCGGCGGCAGATACCAGCGCGAGCCGTGAAGACGGAGCGCGGGTGAAACTGGCGGCCAAGGTGGGTCGTGCGGAGGACGGCATGGCGGCGGTCGTGCAGCGGATGGGCGAAGATACGAAGGCGAAGGACGAGGAGAGGGCGGCGAGGTACGTCGCCACGGTGCGGCCAGCGATGGCCGCAGCGCGATATGTGCGCGTTGACCACCGTCGAGGGCATGACGAAGCGGACGGCGGGCGACTTGAAGACGACGTCGCTCGAACCGGGGAAGGCGACGACGTCGCTCGAACTGGGGAAGGCGCGGAGTCAGGCGAGGCGGCGACGAAGCAGGGCACGAGCACGGAGACGACGGCCATGGCGGTCAAGTGCGCGACGACAGTGTCGGCGGCGTTGCGAGAGGTCCCCACCACGGTGGCGGTCCAGCAAACGGCGGCGGTGCTGAAGTTGATCGCGGACGCGAGTGAGTCCAACACGCCGAGGGCTACGGAGCCGCGTTCGGCGGCCACGGAGACATCACACGAGGGGACGGAGCGCGAAGAGAGCGACAGCGGGCCAAGCGGAGCGTCAAGTGAGGACGTGGTTGATGAGGTCGCAGAAGGCGACGAAGTGCAGCGCGTGCGAAGAAAGCGCCGAGAGCGCGATGAGGCGGACGAACAGCAGCGCGAGAGTGACGCGCGGCTGGAGGAACGACAACAAGTGGCCGTCGAGGCCATGGAGCAGCTGCGCGAGCGCAGGCGACTGCGCGAGCATGAGGAAGTGGACGTACGGGCGGGGCGAGGCGAGGTTGCAACCAGGCACGAGTGAGCCTGGTGCAGCATCGAGACTCGAGCACCACGCGCAGGGCGACACGGGGCGATGATGTTGAGTACATCGGCGCGGACGACGGGTTGCCCACCGCGATCATGGAGGTGGCCGGCACGAGACGGCACGTGAAGTTGGACAGCGGGGCTCGGTATACGGTGGCGGGCACCGACTGGATGCAGTATGGCGACAGGGTGGCACGAGCAGCCCCTGTGGACTACGTCGAAGGGATCGGAGGCTTCTTGCTAGACGTCGTAGGCGTGTGGGAGTTCAGCATGCGCAATATCTTCGGGGAGGTCATCCGTGTGGAGGCGTGCATTGTGTCAGGGTGCACCGATGAGTTCCTCCTAGGCGTAGACTTCATGCGGGGGCACGGCGCTATGATGGACTTCGAGAGGAACGAAGTGCGCTACACTACGGCGGGTCGAGCCGTGGGTATACCGTTCAGGACGCACGGCGACACGGAGAACGCACGCGTGGCGGCAGTGCGGATGGTGCGACGGACGGAGTTGGCCGGATGCACGGTCACGCCGATTGAAGTGTCGGTGGCGGCGGACGACGGGGAGGTGGGCATCTTCCTACCCACCGAGAACACGGGCGCGGTGATGCTGGCGGCGACCGTCACGAAGGTGAAGAACGGCAGGGTGTTAGTCCCCGCGGTGAACGCGAAGGACGACAACGCGCGGCTGCCAGCGAGGCGAAAACTCGGGCAGTGGATCCCATTGAGCAGCGACGTGGAGGTGCTGCGAGTGAGCGGAGAGCTGCAGCGCAGGCGGATCAACGAGTGGTTAGACGGGCTTGGCAACAGCCAAGAACCTCTCGAGGACGAGGAGAATGTGAACATCGGGGTTGAGGATGAGGGCAGTCGGCAGCTGATCACGAAACTGCTGAGAGTGTACCGTCAGCGGACGGCGGACAAAGGGGACTGACCGCCCGCTACGTCACTCAGTACCGAGCATCACATCGATACCGGTAACGCGGCGCCTATCATGCTCAAAAGGCGCTGACAGGCACAATCTGAGAGCACGGTGGTAGAGGAAAACGTAGGAAAGATGCTCGCCGCTGGCGTGATCGAAGAAGGCGATGGTGCGTGGGGTTTCCCCGTCGTGCTAGTACGTAAGAAGGACGGAGAGGTTCGATTTTGCGTGGACTATCGCGCGCTCAACAAAGTTACGAAAAAGGATGTATATCCGCTTCCGCGGATAGACGAAACGCTAGAGGCACTCGGTGGTGCTTTACTGTTCAGCACTTTGGATCTCAAAACTGGATATTGGCAAATCCGCGTGGCGGAAAAAGATAAGGCGAAGACGGCCTTTACTACGCAACAAGGGCTGTATTAATTCGTCCGGATGCCATTTGGGTTGACCAACGCGCCGTCAACATTTCAACGCATGATGAACAGTGTATTACGGGGCCTTACCTGGACTACGTGTCTAGTCTATTTAGACGATATTGTGGTTTATACACGAGGCGGGATTGAGCAACACATCTTGGAGTTGGCTTGCGTGTTAGAGAGACTTGCGGCGGCAGGACTAACTCTAAAACCCAAGAAGTGCGTGTTCGCAGCACGACGAATGGAATATCTCGGGCACGAACTGAGTGCGGATGGCGTACGGCCACTAGATCGTCTGATTTCGGCAGTACGAGACTTTCCTCAGCCGCGAGACGCGGTGGAAGTCAAGCGCTTCGTGCATTTGGCCGGATATTACCGACGATTTATTGAGGGCTTTGGTAGTTTTATGGCGCCGATGACTAAGCTGCTACGGAAAGGGGCACAATGGGAGTGGGCAGAAGCGCAGCAGGCGGCTTTCGATCGAGTGAAGGCTGTCCTGACGAGCAAACCACTGCTAATCTACCCTGACTTCACCCTACCCTTTCGACTAGTGACGGATGCGAGTAAAGTAGGACTGGGCGCCTGCTTGATGCAAGACCGCGGTGAAGGTTGGCAGCCTGTGGCGTACGCGAGCAAGGTGAACAGTACGACTGAGGCGAATTACGGCATCACAGAGTTGGAGTGTCTCGCAGTAGTTTGGGCTATTAAGCTCTTTAGACCCTACATCTACGGGCGACGCTTCACTATTATCACCGACCACTCAGCACTAAAGTGGCTGATGACCAGCCCGAACTTGACGGGGAAGCTGCACTGCTGGGCCCTGACCCTGCAGGAGCTGGATTTCGACGTGCAGTATAGGCCGGGGGCGACCAACGTGGTGGCAGACGCTCTCTCCAGAGCACCAACCACAGCTTCGGTATTGGCGGCGATTGGTAAGCGACGGCGGGCGAGGAAGCGGCAGGCAGCACTGATGCCGGCTGCTGAGGCGGCAGAGACGACGAACGGTACGGCGGGGGCGACGGGAGGTACGACGGAGGCGACGAGCGGTACGTCAGAAGCGGCGGACGAATTGAAGTCGGGCACGGCGGAAAGTAGTAGCGACAACGCAGGCGGCGGACGGGCGGCACGAGGGCAGGCCATACGGCAGAAACACGTGACCTGGGCGAGTGACGTCGTAGGAGGCGACGAACTGGCCGACCAGCAAGCGCAAGACACCAAGCAGTCAGGCGGTGACGGACGACGCCGACCTGTCCGCGACGGGCCCCACGCTGGAGACGCCGCCGTAGACCAAGTGGCGCAAGCCGACAAGACGACCGGGCCGACGGAGATGGCAGGCGCGAGGCTGACGAGTGACGAGCGGGCGCGCATGTCGAGGATGGAAGCGTTGCGAAGGACCCCGGCGGAGTCGCGCGAGGTGCTGCGCAAGACGAGTGACGGCGCGGTGATCACGAGCGGCGAGAAAGGAGCGGGCGGTCGTCAGGGCGAGACGCCCAAGACGCAGCGAACGGCGGCGGTACCACGAGGCGACGGCCACGACGAGCAGCGGCGCGTGGGCCCGATACTCGGCGGAGACGGTGTGGAGACTTCCGGACAAGACGCCGACATGTGTTCGCCGAAGGCGAGCAGCGAGAATGTGGCGCAGCGAACGGGTATGCAGACCCTGCAGCTGACGGACGAGGACATTACGGCGGCACAGCGGAAGAGTAGGCTGGTGCAGCGTCTGCTGCAGGCGGGCGAGCACAAGGGCACGAAGGTCGAGAGGCGACACGGGCTGGTCCTGATCACTACGGCGGCTGGGCGACGAGTAGTCCTACCGCCAGAACTCTGGCCCGTGGTTTTCAAAGAGTGCCACGACTCAGTATGGGCCGGGCACTTGCGAGCTCCCCATACCCATGCGCGAATTGCGCAAGTGTATTGGTGACCGGCGCTACTGCAGGAAGTGAAGCAATGGGTGCGTGGGTGCCAAGAATGCGGGAGTAGGAAAGCGAGGCCACGTGAGATCGTGCCTCCGCTTCGGAGCATCAAGGGCGGCGACGTGGGCGACAGGTGGGCGCTCGACGTAGCTGGACCACTTCCCACGAGTGACGGTGGGCCACGCTACGTGATCGCAGCGCTCGAATACGTAACGAGGTACGCGGTGGCGGTGACGGTGAAACAATACACGGCCGAGAGCGTGGCCGAGTTCCTGATGAAGCACGTCGTGCTCAAGTTCGGCCCGTTCCTAGAGTTGCTGACGGATGGGGCGCCGGAGCTGACCGGCAAGGTGATCGAGGAACTGGTTGTGCTGCTACAGGCACAGCAGATCAATCCTGTGCCATACAGACCACAAATGATCGGGTTAGTCGAACGTTTTCATAGGACGTGGAAAGACTGCGTCACTACGTACATGCATGAGGACGCGCAGAGGGACTGGGACGTGTGGGTGGACTTCGCGGTCTACGCCTACAACTCCGGGCAGCACTCGACGGTCAAGCTGTCGCCGAATGAACTAATGATGGGTCGAGCGTTGAGGAGCCCTAACGAGCTACTACGAAGTACGGGCGTCAGTGAGGCTGGGGAATTGACGGCATATCACTGGCAGCTGCTGGCCGCGATGAAGAGCAGCAGGACGTGCGCAGAGTTGGCGAGGACGAGTGAGCAAGAACGGCAAGCGAAGTACTACAATCGGAAAGTCCGAAACAGGCGGACGATCAGTCCTGGAGATCGTGTTTGGATGTTTAAGCCTCCACGGGGGGCTAAAGCGTCTAAATTCGTACATCAGTGGCTTGGGCCACTACGGGTGGTCGAGCCGGCAGGCTACGACAATTTCCTGGTGGAGCGCGAGGACGTGAGTGGCGATCCGGAGCGATTCATCGCTCACGTGTCATTCCTGGTGACGTACCACACCCCGGTGGCATCACTGCAGCGCGTGGCGGCCGACATCGAGGAACAGCTGCTTCACGAGGATGCAGCGGAACGACGGGCGAATGGTGAGGCGGCAGCGGCGGTTGTTAGAGCAGCGGCGGCTTCTGACACGGCAGTAGCTTCAGCGAGCGGCACGAAGCGACGAGAGCGAACGGTGGCGAGCCCGGCAGTGCAATGGGGACCGGGTGAGCTCCTGGTGGAGCTTCGCCGCCGACGGCGAAGAAACAAGGCCGGACATTACGTCCTGGAGTACGAGCTGCGACCAGCCCGCACAAGAGGGCAGCGAGAGCAACGTGGGCAGACACCCGATCGCAGCCGATGGGTGTCTGTCAAGGAGTACGACGGGCTGTTCCAGTCCGGCAGAGTCGTGGAAGACTCTGGGGTGGAAGAAGGCGTGTAACGGGTGGGCGGTACCAACCGGTATCCGCCGCGTCGGCGTGTCAGACGAGCTCCATGAGGCCGGTGGACGCGTGCGAAACGAAGGCTGGGCGACCTTCCAGACGACGCACGAGCTGCTCGGACACGCACGGGGCGTCGACAGCACGGCCCGCCTTGAAGTACCGCGGCGCGGTAGCTTACGCAAGCAGTTTGTGGGTGAACTCAGGGCAGCGGGCACTGAGCTCACTTTGGAATTTGACGAGCAGCGAGCAGAGCTGCAGTCTGGACGTGGAGACGTCCGTAGAGCAGCGATAAGTGCGTCCGAGAGCGGACAACGAGACGAGAACGAGTGGAGTGACGCGAGCGTCACTGGGCTACGACGGCAGCGGAGGAGCAGTCGACGAGTGGGTTTCGGGCGGCGCAGGGCGTGAACGGAGACGGCAGCGGACACGGAGGTCCGAGGTTGTCCCAGTAGCGAACAGCGCGGGTTTCGAGGACAGTCGGACGTACTGGTCGTACGAGGCAAGAGTGGCTGAGAACGAGGACGAGAACGAGTGTAGTGTGAGGTAGCTAGCTTTACTCACGAGGCGTAGCTAACACCTAATAAAATAGGAACGTACGTGGCCAGCGGACGTTCCGGCAGGGGGAGATCAGGTGATCTCTGACGGCCAGCACGGTGTTGAGAAAACAACCAACTCACGCGAACTCGCAGCGTGAGCATACGACCTGCCCAGCGGTCCGGGCAAGACAAGAGGGCCAGCACAGTACAATGGCGTGTCGGTGGACAAGAAGGTGACCACGTCTGCGTCTGGTGATTCCTTTTCCGCTGCTCCGTTGGTCGCCGCTGAGGCCATGACTGCTGCGACGTCCTACACTTTCTCGTAGCTGGGTTGCTATCTGGATTTTATATTCAGAGTTTCTCCATGGATGGCATTCGAGCGTAAAAAACTCTTACTTCTTGTGTCCCTTGCGTAACTAAATTCTAAACAAATGGCCAATCGGACTGCAAAGGTAGGTCCTGCAGACAGGGCTTGGTAGTAACTCACGGCGCTACTACTAGTACTATAGTAGCTGGTAGTTCAGCTAGCAATCCAATAGTACTAGTGAGTTACTAGCGATATGTGCAACCCTGCATTTGTACAAACACCTAAGATCGCTGATTCACGACGGCTTGCTTCCCGTGTGGCATGCTTTTCATCCGTATTTCACGTCGGGTTGGTCGCACGATTAACGAGTCTGGTTGCAGAATGGGGCCAGATCTCGCTTTCAAGGTTCTATATATAGCATTATATAGCTACTTAGATCAACATTGCTCATTCAGATGCGTGTGCGGGCCCCACTGTGTGTGTGTGACTTCAACCACTACAATATGGTAGTAGAGATCGACGTGAGCTTGATCTCGGAGTGCCGACAGAGGTGAGGTTTTGTTCACTTTGCAATTTGCTTTGCACGCTCCAGATCACCGCTGAACGCTCGCGCCACCTCTACCCTACTACCGCCGTCGCCGCCATGAAGTGCTCCTTCACGGGCTGTGTCAACCCCGAGTAGACGAAAACGCACGACCATGTAGCCATTAAGGAAGAAGGCGCTCGCGTCCGAAGCCATGGAGCTGCCCGTCTCTACCACCGGGTGCTCAGCGAAGTCTGCGCGTTCTAGCTCTAGGTTGTCGATATGCGTGGCAGCGGCCACCTGGTGGCGAACTTGACCAGAAGCTCACTTGTCGGCAGCTTCTCTTACTTCAGCGTGCACTGAAAGTAGCACGCGGGTTGAGACTGGGAGGCGCCAGTATGAAGACGCAGGAGCTGTGTTTCTAAACCTTCACAGCATTATCCACCGCTCACATCATGCGCTAGTTTTTGGTGAGGTACATTACAGTCATGTAGGAAACCTAACGACTAAACCAATGTCCGTCTGTCAGAAGCCTACACATCTTCTGTCAGCTTGCTAACTACCGTTGAAGGTGTTAGCACATGCATCCTCCTCAGAGTTGCCTAGTGAGTTCGACCTTCTACCGTCTTCATCCGGGTCTAGATGGGTTTCAATCCATTGTGATACATTGCTCGTGAGTAGTGCTATCACATCCCAATATGAAAAGGCCCGAAGCTTCAGCCTATAGAGAACTTATACATTCCAGACGGCGGCCCCTGTGATTCGGCGCAGGTCCAGCCAGTCCACCTTAGTCAGTGCCGCGCATATGGCTGGGTGATCCGCCTTCCAGGCAGACTCGCGCCCGTCAATATCTTGAGCGCCGTGTCGAAGTCGCCAGTACTACACGTTTGAAAGTGTCTCTCGTGCGATTGACACTCGTCCACAGCGTAACCACACGCGACAGCGCCGGGTCCGGAAGGACGGATGAAATGTCGACGTCTGTGCCGGCAAAGCGACGCAACTCCTGCAGCGCTGCAGGCTGGGAGTGGACCAGCACTTCCGTACGCGGACCTCGTGCAGCCGCGGTGATGGTCAAGAGGCAGCCAGGCTCTGGGCCGGAAATGTAGCTAGCGTGCGCGATGATTGGGTGGTCGGACGGCGTCGCTACTAGCTGCATCTCCCCCATGTCGTGGCGGGAGTACAGCAAGCCGGGGTAATTTGCGATAAGCGCCACCAGCAGCATTTGAATAGCTGTAGCGCTGGCTCCACTTACATTCCGAACTTCGAGCACTCCCGCCCTTAACATCGACCAGTCAATCACGTGTCGAACCGACCGACCCGGTGCTGAGGCATCACGAGGTAGCATGTCGTGTACATTTCGGTGCCCGCTCGCATCGAACAGCAATAAATGCCTTACTTCTGCATATGGGAGCCACTGGAAGTAAAGCCGCCCGTAGTTGACTCTCCAAAACTCCCGTAGCCGCGCTGTCGACTGGCCCAGAAGCCCCGATACATCGACCGTGCAAAGTCCACCGGTCGCTCTGGAAAGCCGCTTCCACGGCTGCATATTGTGCCGCTACGTGGCGCCCATGTCCGTCTGCCGGGACTTGCAGCCCCGCCAGCGTTAACATCGTCGTGCCTGCACGCCACATCGATTGCCCTGCTCGAACCCCCCCCGCATGCGGCCAGATCTGCCAGGCGTGACGAAAACCCGAGGGGCGTGGAGTGTGGGCTCCCGTGGATGAAGGATATCGCCTACCAGGTGTTCCGCTAACATCGCCTGTCGACCCCACTTCAGGACCGTCGTCGCCGCCATCGCAAGCAGTTCGGCTTGGAGATCAGGGAACGCAAAGCCGCCGTCTTGCTTCGGTAATTTCGCGACATCTTCCACCAGCCACGTTGTGCATGTGTGCTCCAGCTGCCCAAAGTAGCCATGCCAGACATAAGCCTTGATGTAAGCGTCGAAAGATCGCACCGTCGCCGTCGTAGGCCACGCATGGCATCCGATGAAATGGAGGTTTGGGATGACCACCGCGGCGACCAGTGCTGGTAATTACAGTAACATCACAAACGTTTTAAACGTACGTGCGTATATACACTTTTGAACAGACGTATTTATACTTTTTACACACACAGGCGTAATTACCCATACGACGCTTAACTCTATGTCATTATGCCCCATTTTGTGCTGGACACCAGAGCTCGCAATCGGGTACCCGAACCGGGTAACATACCCACCCGAACCGGGTACACCCGAGTTCGGGTAGGGTGCGGGTACCCGAAACGATCCCCGGGTGAAGCTCGGGTACCCGAATGTAAAGATAGAATCATGTGAAAGGTTTCGCATCTCTATTCTTGTGAGCTTGAAATCCGTTTTTGTACGGCTTGTGCCTTTGCATTTGGCGACGCCTGCCCCATCGCGCAAGCATGGAGACCGAGGGCCCCCCTTCTCCAGTGCTGGAACCGTACGGTGCAAGACGCGAAACGCATTGAATCCATCTATGCTGAATGACCTTCTAACGGTGAGGTCAAACGCAGACCTGATCTAGGACATGCAATGTTAGCATTTGCAGGAAAGACACGAGTTTTTTTTCTCCAATTTACATCATTACTTCTTTTATATACTTCGGCATTGACACCTTCGATACCTAGAAGATAATTTACTTCGGGCGGGGATGCGAAGTCCTGCCTTCGGGTGGTGGCTGGTACCCGATTTTACCCGTCGGGTGGGTGCGGGTACCCGAAATCGTCTGGCCGAGCTCTCCGGGTGGGCGCGGGTACCCGACTTTAGCCGATTGTGAGCTCTGCTGGACACTAGACCGGCTGCTAATATGAATAGAACTGTAATCCCGCACAATTGGTACAGTGAACCTATCCAACGAACGTTCAATGGGAGCACAAAAAACGTATGGTACGTTCAATGAGGCGTAATTACAGTAATTTCAAAAAAACGTTTGTACAGTCTGCTGCCAGCACTGCGGCGACCACCTGTGCTCTCTGCTCCACGCTCAGAGTCTTGTGACTGGCGAGGCGGAGTCGAGTGCGGAGATTTGTCTCGGCTAGGTTCCACGTAACCGCTCTCTGGTTCTTGCTACCGATTTGTATACCGAGGTAGCGACATCGTGCACTCGGATCGAGCAGTTGAAATCCCCAACGCCAATCCAGCGGTGGAGACATGACGCGAGGCAACTGGAAGTTTTCGAGAGTGGCCAGTTCGCAGCTGCCGAGGGTGCAGAGCCGGAGAGTATCGAATGGAGATCTGGATTCAGAGTGGCACAAGAATGGTACACTCGAAGGTGTTGACTAGTCGAAGATCGCGAGGACGGTTACTTGGAACACGTATAGACTCACAGACACGGAGGCGTCCCACCCAAAGCAAAGATTCGGGATGGAGTTATAGCGCCCGGTCCGGCCGCCGACTTCCCTTTGCGGCAGGTACCCACATGAAGGGGCCAAACGCTTCCGGTAGAATGTATCCCGGAAAGCGGCCTGCCCATACAAGCCGAGTGATCACCCAGTTCCTCAAGATCAAGACACCCCGAGCGACACCGCAGTAACCCACACGAAAACCACCATTTCGAGTCCCAAGCGGAGCAGATTGCCCAAGTTCGAGTGGAGCAATGGAGTGTGACTTGTAGATCACGGAAAGACGTGAAGTCCAGACGAAGCACACCCCGTACATCCCGAATGATGAAGGACAACCCGAATGATCAAGATGCCACCCCGGATAGTTGTCCCGGATGGCAATTGTACCCAAGAATGAACCGACCAATCACTGACGCCCCAGGGGCGTGCCAAATCAGGCACCCATGCGAACATGAGACCAAGATCCAGACAGTGCCACGCCTAAGCCAGGGATCTTCGAGACAATCCAATCAAGCGGCGACAGCGCGCCAGCGCACGAAGTACGATCGCTCAAGACCGCCGCCAGTGCAGGATGAGTGAGCAGCCCTCCACGAGTTCAACGTGACTCCAAGTATACTGAAACCCAGTCATCCGGGAGGAGTGCATGCGATTCGAGCAGAGGAGACCGCCGAAAACCCAGATACCAAGAAAGAAAGAAAGAAATGATAGCCAAGAGAGAGAGAGAGATAATAGATAATCAGAGTTTGTTTTGCCTTCTAGAGCCCAAGTGGACTTCGTGTTTACTTGCCAGCGGTTCTGGAGAGTATATTCGCCGAGGACGACGACGCCATATTTCTGCTACCCAAAGGAGAATCCAAAGGAAGGTCCGGGAGCCGCGTACACCAACGGACGTCCAAGGTCGTGCAACCGCACAAGGAACTCTCACCTACACGCTTCAAATCAAATTGGGTACCCAAAAAGGCTGCTTTCGGGTTGGTCTACCCATTTCATATCTCTAAATTGCCTGTGGACACTCGAAAGTGGACCCTTGCATTCCATATTCCATCTGTAGTTTCAGAAGGTTGTAGCAATCACCCCCTGAGATCCGAGTCAGATTGCTTGTCTTAGGACTGTATTTGTGTTTCCCCCCGTTCATTCGAGGGTGGTGCGCGTTGGGCAACCCGGATTTCTCTGTATCCGGGTTGTAACCTGAAGTTGACAGACTGCATATTGTATATACAAACTCTGTATTGTTATTGGTTATTTTTAAGAGTAGTTGTTTGGGGAAAGGTCTTTGCTCGTAAGCTTGCCTCCATTCGGGATCTCCCAGTTGAGAGGAACTTGGAAGTTCTCTGTATTCTTGTATCTAATTGATTGTTACATTTCCGGTTGAAAGACGGTCCGCCGATTTAATCGACACCTATCGGGATTGCACAAGGTCACACGCCGACTCGAGTCATTCTACTGTGTGTTTCGAGTTAACCGGGGCTGGTCCATTCTGGAATACCAGTTATCCACCCCTGGGCGCGCTATACATCCTGCACGATAAAAGCGTTCACCCGCTTCGTCTCAGCTGGTGCGCGTGCCCGGATTTGGTAGCCTAGGATTTCACCGGATTTGTATATTTGATTTGGATCTTTAAAGGGTGCTGAGAGCTACTAACCGACTAACTGTGGAGGTTATGGCTGGAAGTGAGAGTACACGCGAAGGAGGACGGAGTGCGCGCGAAGGAACGCGGCGCTCGCGTCGAACTCAAGGAGTGCCGCCTGAAGAGCAACTCTCCCTCGAAGAGGTTGAGAAATCTGCTCGACAAAGAAACACTGAGAGGCGCAAGGCGGCCCGCGAGGAGAAGGAGTCAACGGATGCTCAAGATCAGCCCGATCTGGAGCCAGCAGTTCAGGATGCGCACCAAGCTTCCCCGGATACTGGCCCTCGTGAAGGTGTGAACGAAGCGCCTCCGGAAGACTCGGAGAGGGATCCGAACTCGGAGTCCCAGGGTGTGTCCATCCCGGATGCATCCGCCCAGGCGTCAGTGAGAGACGCCGTGAAGGTTGAGCCACCGGCTGCGGATGAGACTTCGGAATCGCCCCCGCCGGTCCAAGATGTGGTGACGCTGGAGGAAGAGTCTTCCCGGCTCACATGTAAGGAATAAGGTCCGTTGCCGGCCGTCCAAGAGGAACCCATGCCGTACGTCCCGACGGAGGTCCAGGAACTATCACCCGAATCGACGACTTCGCAAGCTTCTCGGATGGTCATTGACCTGAGAGAACAAGTGCTGCCAGATGTGCCAGCTCGACACGACGAACCCACGGTCAGTCAGGTGAAAACGTACGTGGTAGACCAAGTCCGCCGCTGGGAACGAGTGACAACCGAATTCGCGGCGTCACCGACGATTGAGTATTCATGGCCATCGCCGCCTCCGGATTTTCAGAACTGGTGGGCAGCCGCGATGATGACGTCTGAGTATATTGCATCTCGGACTGCCATGGCCAGCTCGGATGAAGCCTGGATTTCTGAATGGAATCTTGTCCGGCTGGCAACCAACATCGTGACCGACGTCACCGCGATCACAGTACCCCCAAGCACGTTATCACCGCGAGAATGCGCTGCACTCACTCAGACGTTGTTCTTTGAGATGGGATTCAGGTTTCGCAACCTGGTTCCTGAGTGGTTTCAAGCGCGCGCCTCCCGGGTGGATCCGAGTCTGGTGCGTACGGTTGTTGAAGACTTGCAGCAATTGCTAGCAGTGGAGTTCCTCGAGTGGCGAGGCGTTATTTCGGATGTCGTCACCCGAATTGTGCCAGCCCTGAGTATTCAAGCCTTGAACGACGAGGTGAAGTCGGAAGAAGGAGATGTGACGATGCTGGAGTATGAATCCGGACTGCTTGGACGTGAATGCCTCCTCCGAATGAAGGCGGCTGGCATCCGAAAGGTTCGCAGCCCAGCAAGTTCAGCCGTCGACAAGCCGGAGCCCAAGCGCTCACAGTTTGGCCCGCCACGACCGTTGTCGATTCCCTCTCTGAGTTCACATTTGTCGTACCCATCATCGGTGCGGACGATTCAGGATGTTGACGGCCTAAGTGGCCCGATGTCCGTTGCTCAGAGCGCCTCATCGAGACGCACCCCGGATCGGGAGTCCAGCATATTTGGAGCCACAGTGGCAGGCTCGGAGGAGTCTAACCTGAGCAACGTCTCGGGATCACGATCGTCGGGGAGGGTATCATCATCCTCATCATCGATGTGGTCATTTGGAGGAGCTGAAGCATCGAACCACATGCGATATGCCGGATTGACCGGAGTGGTGATGATGGCTCGAGGAGGTGGCGATGTAGGTGTCAGAGCTCGCAATC
Source organism: Phytophthora fragariae (assembly GCA_009729435.1). Classification (NCBI taxonomy): domain Eukaryota; phylum Oomycota; class Peronosporomycetes; order Peronosporales; family Peronosporaceae; genus Phytophthora; species Phytophthora fragariae. The sequence goes on from QQOI01000016.1 coordinate 638,794, forward strand.
GGCGAAAGTCGGGTACCCGCGCCCACCCGGAGAGCTCGGCCAGACGATTTCGGGTACCCGCACCCACCCGACGGGTAAAATCGGGTACCCGCCACCACCCGAAGGCAGGACTTCGCATCCCCGCCCGAACTAAATTATCTTCTAGGTATCAAAGGTGTCAACGCCGAAGTATTTGAAAGAAGTAATGATGTAAATTGAAAAAAAAACTCGTGTCTTTCCTGCAAATGCTAACATTGCATGTCATAGATCAGGTCTGCGTTTGACCTCACCGTTAGAAGATCATTCGGCATAGATGGATTCAGTGCGTTTCGCGTCTTGCACCGTACGGTTCCAGCACTGGAGAAGGGGGGCCCTCGGTCTCCATGCTTGCGCGATGGGGCAGGCGTCGCCAAATGCAAAGGCACAAGCCGTACAAAAACGGATTTCAAGCTCACAAGAATAGAGATGCGAAACCTTTCACATGATTCTATCTTTACATTCGGGTACCCGAGCTTCACCCGGGGATCGTTTCGGGTACCCGCACCCTACCCGAACTCGGGTGTACCCGGTTCGGGTGGGTATGTTACCCGGTTCGGGTACCCGATTGCGAACTCTGGTAGGTGTCCAAATCTCAGACGCCACGCTCACAGCTCCGCTGGTCCTTGTGGACCAAGACGATGTCACGATGTCGGAGTCTGGACATGTCAGCATCCGGAGTGACCATCGCTCAAAGAAATCCCATGCGAAACCCCGACGTCGGAAGACTAGTTCGAGCGAGTCCTCCAGTGACTCGAGCTCGGATGTCGGAATTCGAAGAAGACGTCGAAGTTCTAGGCGGGAGGGCCGGTCGTCCAAATATGGCTCCAAGTCCAAGAGATCGCCAAGTCGGTCCGTGAAGTCGGAATGGACAAGACGCTCGGGACAATCCGGTCGTTCGACGAGATCGGGCCCCTCGGAAGTCGCGCTGTCTGCGATGAGATCAACCCAGGAAGCGTTATCCCGGATGAAGCTCAGACAAGAGGCAGCCGAAGCTCGACAGGCTCAGTTGATACAACAAGCAGTTCAAGCAATGCAGACGAAAGCTGCACAGTCCACGGTCAAGGAAGAAGCGTCTCCCCGGATTCCTACACCGCAGATGCTCTCGAAAAGAGGTGCAGCCCCAGCTCCAGAGGTGCCAGTAAATGTCGAAGCCATCCAGGCTGAAGCAGTGCGACGCGCGCAGGAAGTGGCACAAGCGGAGCTCGACCGACGTTGGCAGCAACAGCGGTCCGATGTTGAAGCTGAGAAAGCTGCTTGGGCTGCGGATCTCCAGCGGCAATTGACTTCGCAGATGGATATCGTCCAGCAAATCATGCGCGAAACGGAAGAAGCACGCAATCTGGACCAAGCCACTATCAGGGCCCTCCAGAACGTTCAGCGAACTCGTTACCGCAAGATTCCTACCACATCACCTTAGGTTCAAGGTACCCAAGCGACCTCTAGCACTGATTCGGCAACATTTCCCAGAACAGAGCCAGTCCGCATGGCTATGTACCCAGAATCCAGTGGCGTAAGCATGGGAGAGGGAGATGAGAGGCTGGATAAGCCAATCAGCGATCTTACAGCAGCTCAACTGCGTGCGACCTTACAGCCGATGACTGAGACCAAGTATGCGAAAACAGAGACAACTTCCAAGGTTGCCACTACCAGCGCATCCCGAACGACGGCTCAGAAGTCTGGATCGAAGTCCACGGAACCCACGCGATCGGGATCAAAGAAACCTTCCTCTCGCCGGATCTCAGACAAGAAGAATTCGGGCCGACGAGGAGGAGACCCTTTGGACGACAGCTCAAGTTCCGGATCAAGTGATAGCGGTTCGAGTGACGATGACTCTGACAGCTCCAGTGGTGGTGCCCCCCACAAGCGACAACAGCTACGACCTTGGGAGGCACTACACTGGCGTTCAGGCCGTACGTGAGTTCGAGCACGTTGGAAGACTTCGACGAGGATGCCCAGCTGCCGGCACGACGACGCTGGTGGGAGCGTTTCCTGAATTTGACCGTTCAAGGTGGTTGGTCGGACCGGACTAAGGTGTACGAGCTCAAACTCAAGATGCCTCCGGCAGTCCGAAATTGGAGGGGTCAATTATCCAAACGCGACCGCCAAGACTGGACTCGACTGTCCAAATTGTTCAAGCGCGAATACTGCAAGTCAAAATTGCCTGAGGCTGAGCGTTACTACACCATGACGCAACGGAGGGGGGAAAAGGCTCTGGCGTTCTTGTACCGCCGGAATCTCGCCGCGGAGCGTGCTGGTGTGTACTTCCGGAAGTCTAGCAAGAAACGCGAACAGCACCTGCGGCAGTTCGTGAGGAACCTCTCGGATGAATCCCTCAAAGAGACCCCCCAGAGTCACCGTTTCAAGAAGGTGGCCGATCTGGAGTACATTCTGAAGCAACGTGAAGAGCTCCGCCAGGAGGACAGCCCACCCGCTAGAGTGCAACAGACGCGTGATTTTCGGGCCGACAATGTAATCCGAGATCGTTTCAAACCCAAGCGCCGAGATCGCGCTTTTGTGGCTCAAGGCGATGACGAATTGGATTCGGAAGAACATGAGACGTCCGAGGAGTTACCCGAACACCGCACTGGAGCATCCGGGAGCAGTTTCGCCCAGGACGACTTAGATGGCGGTGGCTCGAACCCGCGTGCGGATGCCGTGCTAACCAAGGAAGAGCTCATCCATGAGGTGTTTCGCGTAATGGAGCGTGTGGGATGGCCACAAAGAGCCCCCCCCTAGCCCAGGGGCGTAGGCGCCAAGACAGTCCGGATCACCACCTCATCCAAGTTACCCACCACGGGTTAACCCGGATCGGAACGAGTACTGCGAGGACTGCGGCCGTTGGGGACATCGCACTGAGAAGTGCTGGAGCAGCATGATTTGTGATCGCTGCCACCGACGGGGCCATCCTGCCCGAATGTGTGAAACACGACCCTGCAAGAAGTGTGAGCAGTTCCACGAAGGACGATGTGAAGATTGGAAAGCGTTCCAAGAGATCAAGAAGCTGGTGCGCCAAGGGGCCCTAAGCGACCTGCCAAACCACGTCCGGGACGCCATTTTGGATGGTGCCACCCGGAATGGTGAAGCCGATTCTGATGGATAGCAGTTAAACCACTAAGCCCGCCGAGTGGGGATTCGGTACGCGCCGGGCAGAGGAAACCCTCAGGATTGTGTGTCTTAGCTTATGTTGGCCCCGAATTGCGGACCAAGAACCACGATAACCAACAATGTATGACATCCCTGATTGACAACGGACCTGTGCTACCCGAGCGAGAGCTCTTGGATTACCCGAGATCGCCGTCAATACCAGAGCCGGAGGGACCAGTCGAATTCCGATTGTCCCCAGGCGAGAGGTACGGATGGTGGGCCGACCACGATCCGGAAGAGGAGAAACGGCAAGTTGCAAGGGTGCATGGTGCAGTAAGTGATTTCAGGACGGCAATCCTGTTGGACACCGGAGCTACAGTGAGTATGATAAGTTTGGACCTTGCGCGTAGGCTCCAACTTACACTAAGCTCACATCGGCAAATCAAGTGTCCGGACTGGGAGGTGTTCCGACTTACATCAGCTCGAGCACCCAAGTGAAGGTCACGTTGGGACACATAGTGGTGTATGTTTTGGATTTGTGGGTCACGAATATCGGGGAAGACGTGGATGAGTTGCTTGGGATGGATTTCATGTTCAGTGCCGGAGTACGCCTTTGCATTCGCGAAGGTCTGGTCATTCTTCCGGACGAGGAGTCCATTCTCATGTACGGAGAAGTTGTTCAGCGTCGTCAAGGTTTGGATCTCCCGATCAAGGCCCCGACCGGACTACACCTGCGTTCCGGGGAGAGTGCTACTGTGCGTACCCGATACGGACAGAGCAACCCTGAAACTGATGTGGTTTGGGCAGGACGAGGCGACAGATGGGTAACGCAGATACTTTACGGCCCCCAGACTTGGGCGACAGCAGTAAAAGTTGTGAACATTTCGGATCGAGATCTCTGGATTGACGCTCGGACGCCGGTGGCCCGGATTGTTGAATATGGACATTTCCCGACGGCGGGACTTTTCGTACGACCTGGATTGCGGCGTTATCAGGAGTGGCAGCAGTTAATTTTTGAGAGCACGTTGTCCGCCCAAGCGAGGTTGCGAGCGAGACGCTATGAGCAGATGCTTCAGGATGAGGAGCCACCTGCAGTACAGACACGAAGCTACCAGTGGCCGACTAGGTTGCTGATGCGACCGCGGACGGACGCAGAGGCAGTTCGCATGGTACGGCTGCAGGATGAACCGATAGTCACGCCGAATGTAGATCCCGATTACTCGGGTCCAGCCACAGATGAAGATCAGGCACCTGAATGTGATGTCTCGGGAGGACCAGAAGATGACACTTCCGAATGTGACGTGTCAAGTTCGGGTTCCCTAGTAAGCGATTCTGGAAGCGAAGGAGTGGAGCGATCCCAACGACAAGACTCCATCCCGAACAACACAGGTGAAGAAGACCAAGTCTCGGAAGGAGCGGCTGAAGAGAGTATACTTCAGGGCGAACCAGTCCGTAAGGACGAGGATCCCGAGATGCCCTCTGTGATTGCAACGGGCACACCCGTCGAGAAGCTCGAATTGGAGTACGCTCGTTGTATGCGAGTGAATTCGGAAGAATTGGATTTGGAACCGGCTGTGTATCTTCATGAAGGGAGCGAACTCATGGCGCGGTTGAAAGATGAGTTGGTGTTACTGCCCGAATTACTGGACCTCAGTCCCGAGTGTGACATCACCAAGGCGGATGTAGGGGAACCCGGTTTGAGCACCGACACTCAGGATCGCAAGCTCAGGGGTATCCTGGAACGCCATCGGAGAATCTTCCTGGGCCCAGAGGTGGGCTGTCATCCGGGGTGTCTCGCGTTTGTCCTCGGGTCAGCACAGCCAATACTCGTGCAGTGAAAGGAAGCGGCGCTGATTCTCGACCAGGTCCGGACTCACGCCCGGGATCCTTGCTGGGTGACCCATCCGGGGCACCCACAGGTTCAACAGAGAGTACTTCAGCACTTTCTTCTGGTGGCTTCATTATCTGCTCCGGAATCTTCGACACGACTCTCAGATGCTCCTTTTCTTCCTCATCCTGGACGACCCAATCTTCACCTGAGACTAGTGTCTTGGATGTCAGATAGTCTGCAGCCTGATTAAAATCTCGTTTTACATGTACCAACCGGACCAGCTTGAATTTCTCCAACACTTGGCATTCGGCCAATCTTCGCTGCAAGTTGGGCTGGTTACAATTGATGAGGCCCTGGACTTGCTGAATGACGATTCGCGAGTTCCCCACAGCTACGAGATCCTGGATGTTGTGTTCCAAGGCTATCCCCAATCGTTGGAGCAGTCCATAATATTCCGCGTCGTTCACCGTCACTCCATTCAAGATGAAACCTCAGGCGTCCAGGATGGTCCACTCAGGCAACTGCCACAATATACAGCCACAGCTGCCTTACTTCGTGGATGTCTTAGCTGCACCTTCAAAACTTAGGACCACTCCGGAATAGTCGGCTTCTAGCATTTCCACACTCCGTACTGGTGGCGCTCGAATGCGCCCCTTGGCTGGAATCAAATTTTCGGCCACTTCATCCAAGTGTTCCCTGGGTGTGATACCCGCACCCAGGATGGCTGCCAGTCCGTCTTCGTCGCGTTGTACTTTCCGGATATCTAAGTCGTAATGCGAGAGAGCAACGCCCCAGGGCACTGTCCTGCCATCCGCAGTTTTCGACTTGATTACCCACTTAAGAACGGAGTAACGAGTATAAGCGATCAAAGGGCAGCCTTCAACTAGGGTCTTGAACACCTGGAGCACCCGGATGACAGCCATAACTTCTTTTTCGGCAATGTGATACCGGAGTTCCGCGTCGTGAAGGACCCGTCCCGTGAATCGCACAGACTGAATGACACCATCATATTCTTGTCCAAGAACTGCACAGGCGGCCCACTGGTTGGCATGCGGAATGATAACAAAAGGTTTCGAGCGATCTGGATGCCGGAGCATTGGTGTAGACACAATCTTCTGCTTCAGGATGGCGAACGCTTCCTTCGCCCGAAGTAGATCTCGACCAGCCCGGACTTGATCATCCGTCAACTCGTACAACACTGCGGCGACCACCGGGAAATCTTCGATGAATTTGTGGTAATAATTCAGGCTCCCGAGGAGAGACTGCACTCCTTTTAGGGTCTTCGGAAATGGCAAATCCTGGATGCCCTTCACGATTTTCGGAGTGGCCCTGATCCCCTCAGCCCCAATCTCGTGGGACAGATAAGGGATCGTCCACTTCCCGAATTCGCTTTTAGGCAAGCTGACCGAAATGTTCTAATACCGCAAACGATACAACAACGCGTCCAAATCGTCACACAGCTGGTCCCAAGTCGCCGCACCGTGGGCGATGTCGTCGATGTTGGAACTACGCCCCAGAACCGGTCCCATCCGGGATGGCATTGGGATATTCCGCTTGAAAACTGTCATCTGCTCTGTCAGTACTGGCAAATAATCTTCCGGGGGTGTGACGTCAGGATCTAACTCAGCACATTCTGTTTTTCCCCGATCTTGCGGGTCTAAACCGAGATAGTCCAGGACTTCCTGGTCCACCAGTGCCTCCTCTTCAGGTGGTAGTCGCACAAAACCCCACAGACAGTTGTTTATCACTTGCTGATAGATCAGCGGTGCATTCTTCAACCCGAATGGCATTCGTACCCACTGGAAATGTCCGAACGGACAAACAAAAGCTGATATGAGCTTAGCGCGTTCGGTCATTCGGATTGCCCAAAGCCACTGGCCATGTCGAGACTCATAAACCCCACTTTCAAAACCGACCTACAGGTCGTCGATCAGGGGCAACGGGTAATTCGAGAGCCGAAAGAAACCGTTGACTATTCGGTAGTCAATGCACATCCGGATGTCAATGCCATTTTTCTTGAGAACAATCACAATCGGGGATGCCCAAGGAGACTCGGAATGTTCGACTAACCCGGTCTCCAGAAGCTTCTTGAGCAACGCGTACACCTTGATCATGATGTGTGGCACGATTGAGCGGGGTCGCTGTGCCACAGCACGAGCGTCTCCCACGTCCAAATCGCACACCACACCTCGAGCTGGAGCAGGGCCGCATTCCCGTCACCCCGGGTACCCGAGGCTGGTGGCCGGGCGGGTATGGGTACCCTACTCCGGCTGGGGACCCTGGATGGGCGGGCACGGGTACCCGCCTCTCGCCGTTTGCGAGCCCTGCTAATCAGCCGGTACCCTTCCATCTGAGGAACTGCAAAAGGGTTGCGCGAAAGCGCTATATTGCATTCTAGCCCTCGTTCGTGGCTAGTTAGTGCAGGTTTTGGGTTGACCGAAGACGACCTTGGTACACAGAGGCTTATATCCAACCCGGTGTAAGGGATCGTTCCTGGACCTCAGGTTTAGATCCAACTTTCGTTGACCCTTTCGGGAAGACGTGTGTTGTTGGTGGGACTCGTCCGTACGGTAGCGAGATTATCAGCGTGTTCCCACACGACACGATGCAGTCAAGAAAAACTACAAGAAACTCCTGGATGACAAGGTTCGGGGAGGTCTCCCGGAATCCGTCCTGGAGGAGCCCGGCGTCTGGACATTCCCGGCCAAGTGTTGTTTCTGGGTCTGGATGCACAAGTCTCAGTTGACTGACCAAGGCCTCCCCTTCACGCTGATGGAGCAGCTCAAGATCGTCGACGAGTTGGAACCTGCCCGGGTGCAATGGAACTCCTGTAACACTGATGACCAACGCGTGGCCCATCTGGGGTCATCTCTCCGAAAGAAGTTGCTTCCCGAACCTGAGCGCCGCCGCTTTCCTGTCTCCACGCAGCGTCCGTGAGGCATACCCATGTGTCGTAAGGGGTTTGATCCGGGGAGTTCGTTTCATTTTCTGCATGTCTTAGCATAATCACGTCCTAACTCCATCAATATATCTGACCCCTCATTTACGTTCCAAATCTCCATCCTGTTCTTCTTCGCACGCGCAACTCCATATCATCACTCTTGAGGTTTTTCTTCCACTTCGTCGTTCATTATCGCTTGTATTCCAGGTAGCCATCTTCATTTCCCACTCGAAATCAAAACATTTTCAGTCAAATTCACAATTCCGCGATCTGCGTCGGTCAAGTCGGGTTCATCCGGGATGCCTATAGCCTAGGGTGATCATCTCCAGCCTGCATAGCCTGGAAACGTGCCCTAGCTTTCGCTCCTTGATTGAACTCGTACAGGAGAGCGCCACAGCTCAGCTGGGATACTGGTGGCCAATCTGGGTCACCATAACCCTTCCACTTCACCAAGTATTCCCGAGTGCGCTTAGCCGTGCGTGTCCGTTTGACCCATCGTAGATCCAGGATCTTCTCGACTTCGTATTCATCATTCAAGTTGTCTGGTTCCCAACTGTCCTCGGCAGCAGGGCCGCATCAAAATCATCGTCGTCTTCCAGATCGAGCTCCATTGTGGGTCGTTTCGGGAAGACCGCACGCGGTTTCAGTCGACTCACGTGCACCCAAGGGTTGACACTATATCCCGTAACGTCGACCTTGAGACGCACTCGAAGGTCATCCTGAATTTCTTCGATCCGGAAAGGCCCATGCCACAGGTGTGCCAGCTTTCGGCTCAATCCGGGTTGCACCTTTGGTATTTATAGCCACACGGCATCTCCCGTCTCGACACCCGCTTTCAGTCTCTCGGATAGATCCCGCCACTTCCGGGTCTGTTCTTCGGAACGAGCGCGTCTCGCTTTCCTCTGGAGGTCTTCGGCACACGCCAAGGCGTAGCTGTAATCTCTCTGGAATTTGCGTCGCCACTCATAAGCAGTCCGTTCGGGCAAGCTAGAGGGTTTCGGACCGAGCATCGCCGAGGCAGTACCCTGGGCGTCCCATCCGTGTACCACGTAGAACGGCGTATCCAGGCGCGTCGCGTCGAAAGAGGTATTCAGGGCGAACATCAGTCTCTCAGCGTGTTCATCCCAGTCTGACTGGTCTGCTTCCGCGATATATGCGTTGACACTCCAAATGACCGTCTGGACTGACCGTTCCTGTTGCCCATTGGCTTGGGGACGGTAGGCCAGCGTCGCACGCTGCTTGCTCCCGAGCAGCTCGCGGAACCTCGCGAATACCTAACTCATAAATCTAGGGTCCTGGTCATGTCGAATCATAGATGATGCCCCGAATCTCCGAAACACTTGCTCTTCATACGCTTCTGCCACATCTTGGGCAGTCGTGGACGACATTGGTTTGCACATGATATATCCGGAAAACGTATCGTGGAACAGGAGTAGAAAAGTATTCCCTCGGGCCGACTCAGGCATGTCCGTGAGGAAATCCATGGAAACCAACTCGAATGGCCGTCGCGGCTCGATATTTCCTGGGGACGGCCCGGGATTAGGGGGACGGCCCGGGATTAGGGGGACGCCCCTTTCCGCTGGCGGAATCGGTGCATTCTTTTACGTAGTGTTCCACACCAGCATACATGCCAGGCTAGTAAAACTCCGAACGCTACTTCTCGTAAGTACGGGTGATGCCTTGGTGTCCTCCCTGAACGTCCTCGTGGGCATAATGTAACATGTCTTCTCGTAGGGCTTCCGGAACTACCAGGCGTAGCTGATCCTCCGCATCCCGTGGGTGATCCCAGGTGGAACGTGCTAACGGATAAAGCACACCTCGAACATCCAGCGCGAATAAGTCAGCGACTTTCGCAATCTTTCGCAACCGCTTTGGTGAAAACCATTCCAGGTTTCCTCGAAGAAAATCTCGAATCTCCGATAGGTATTCATCTCGTTCCTGGTGTGCGGGAATGCGCCTCCAGCGTTCCGCCTGCAATTCCAGGAGCCGACCCTACTTACAGAAAGCAACATTTAGTTCGTATACATGAAGCACACCCAAGCTGGTCGATTGCAAATGCAATAAGTGAATGCAACTATGTGGATGTTAGCGCTCTATTACTACGTCTGTGCAGCAGGTGGCCTAACGTTTAGCGAGATCGTCATTTGATCGAACGACCAGGATATCATCCAGCACAGACGGCTTCAGCGAGCTCCGAGCTTTGGTCATCACCATTCCTGCATTTGAAAAGTTGGATTCTGACAGCGGAAACTGGGATAATAATACGAGCCTAATTGCAGATAGACACCACAATTTATTGTTGGTTTCGGGTACCCGGTGGACTACCCGAGATTGGTTTCGGGTATACCCGACGCGGGTAGAGCGGGTACGGGTACACGGGTACGCGATTGCGAGTCCTGCTGATTAGGCCTAATACAAAGGGGACCGAGGCAATCCTCGGTCGGTAGTAGAATATACTCTAGGGGACTTAACCCCCCCCACACACACGCACAGAACGACACTCTAAGTGCCACTCTAGCCTCTCGGCCACGCCTACTCTTGGCTTGGCCTCGGTGGACTATTAATTAATAAATCTCTAGTCCGCCAACAGCCATACCACTAAGCCAGGCGTATCCAGGCACTATAATAAGCTAGCTAACACTTACCGGAGTCGGACTGAACCTCTGAAGACTTGGGGGGAAGACTGCTGATTTATTACTGAATATTCAGAGGTTCTGAGAGCCTCTACAGATCCTCCTATAGCTAATCCTAATACTACGTACAAATATCTAGTATGAAACGAATCTCGATGTGGCGACTTCTGTACACTCATCAATAATGACGGTGATTACGCTTGAGGTACCTCGAGGTGCGACCGAGGCTTCGGTCATCTGACCGAGGCTTCCACTTAAGTACGACCTAGGTTTTGGTCGTAAGTATCACGTATTTAGCCTCGGTCGGGTATTTATTAGGTCCCACCGAGGCCAACGTCACTACCTGTCACTCTACCGAGGTAAATGAGAGTGAAAGCTTGTCACAACGGCAACTTCCTTTCTGTCAGCGAATCCGACAGCCGACAGAGTGCGCCTGCAGCGCGGCCCGGCCGAGGTCACTTTTCGGCCGGATCTCCACGCCACAACTGCCCCCGCCTCGTCGTGAACCTGGCACTGGCGAACGGCGCGGCACAATGTCTCGCCCTCTGACTCGTCCCGAATCTCGGTCGCTGGCTTCAGCCACCGCGCATGCCCTCCGGTCCTTGGGCTGCACTGGCGAGGTGAGCATCCCCTTGTTCAGCTCGTTCTTATCTTGATCATCTTGGCGCTGACTTGTTTTCTCTTGTTCATCCCTTCAGAGCGCTCTGGATGTCCTCGCCGACGCCACGCAGCCTCAGCCACGCCTGCCCACCGGAGCATCTTCGACCGAGTCTCGTCCGCGTGGCGGTACTCCTTCAACCGCTTCTCGACCCGGCGGCGCGGCTTCTGCGGCTCCCGGGTCCTCGGTTGAGCATCCAGCACCTCCAGCAAGCATCCTGGGTCCTTACCCAGCGTCGACCGAGGCTCTCCGGTCTGCGCCGGCGGAGGTACCGGGCGATTCTCCGTATCGCTCGCCTCCAACTTCTCCGCTGCGCGCTATTCCCCCTCCGTCGCCAACTTCCGCGCCTTCGGCATCATTGGCAACTCGCGGGGCGTCGGTCGGGGCTGTGGCTGCCGGAGCAGTGGTCGCTGCACCCGCAGCGGGTGCAACCCGAGCCTCTCACGCCAGTATTGACGGCGTCCGACCGCCAGTTCCACGGTCTCGCCGAGCTGGTCGTTAGCGTCACCCGTGCACCTCCCGCTCGGGTCGATCCAGTGTTGGATCGACGCCTTGAGCATGCCACGACCCTCGAAGAGGTAGCTACGACTGCGGTGGCTCCTCGACGTCTGCCCGTCGCCGAGTCCGAGGAGATGATGTCTCTCCGTCAGGAGGTGGATCGGCTCCAGGCTCTGGCGAAGGATATGGAGAACAAACTGCACGTTGAGATGGATCTCCGTGTGAAGTCCGATGTCTTTCGCAGGCAGACGTCGACCGAGCTTTACGAAGCTCAGGATCGGATCGACTAGCTTCGAGCCGAACGGCTGAAGCTCCTCGAGCGGCTGACTGAAGCAGAAGCCACCCTGGAGTCGCACCGGGAGGTGACCGCCTCGCTCGAGCGGCGCCTCGTCGACACCAACGCCGAGGCGACCACGGCTCGTCGACAGCTCACGACGGATCGTGAGCGGTTGAAGGCAAGCCTCGTTGCCCACACCGCCCAGCTCGACCGCCTTCGCCGACAACTGGCCGACCAAGACCGAGGTCATTCCCGCGCGCATCCAAGCTCTACAGGACGAGAACAACAGCTTGCGTCGGGCGAACTCGGTCCTGCGGCTCCACTCTGCGATGCATGAGTTGAACGTGGACACTCTTGTCCTGGCGTCGGCGGGCATCTCCGCTGGCGAGATTGACTGGACGCTGCTGGGTCTCAACCCTCCAGACGTCATCGCCGGATCTCCGCAGAGCGGTGACGAGTCGTCGAGCCCGGACGAACCGTCCACCGAGGCTTCGTCGACTCCTGTGGTCCCTCGCACCAGTCCTCCGGCGTCGCCCTCGTCCGTGTCATTTTCGTCGAAGCGCAAGCGGGACTCGTCCCCTCGATCGTCGACCGAGGGTGCGGCTGCGTCACAGCTGCCCCCCTCCAAGCGGCTTGGCCGTGCGTCTGTCGACCTGCGGGCGAGGGCTGCGGCCACTGCTGCGCAACGTGCAGGCGGGTCTTCGGGCCACCGGCAAGCTTCGGTCACCCCGCCTTCGCCTTCCGCTGCTCTCGGGTCACCTGGTGGTGAGTCGGCCGAGGGTAGCGACGCTTCTCTGATTCCGGCGTCGTCGTCGCCATCCGCCAGTCCTTCATCGCCTGCCGCTTCAGGGTCTCCCTCTGCGGCCTCGGACAGTGGTCTGCGCAAGTCTGGTCCGCTCGGTGGAGATGGCTCTCCTGGAGATGCGGATCAGCCCGGGTCACCGGCCGGCGGATCCCCGCCTAGCAGTGGTGATGATGGCAGTCCGCCATCATCCGGCTCTGACGACAACAGGCAGCCCGACGGTTCTTCGAGCGAGTCTGACCACTCCCCCGCCGCGTCCGACGCTGGCGGGTTTCCTCCGGCGACTCCTCCTCGCTCCCAACAACCGGTGGCTTCGCCGTCGAAGTTCGACGACTTTCCCCCAGAGTCGCTCGAGCTGGCCATGTTCGGCTCGGAGAGCGAGGAAGAGAGTCCTTCTCTCCCGGCTGGATCCGTTTCCCAAGCCTCGGTCGTGTCTGCTGCGTCGTTGCTGGGGTCCTCCGCGTCCGCCGCACCATCGACCGAGGGTTCGTCTGCAGTCACACGGCAAGGGCGTCCTCGGGTCGAAGTGACGGCCACTCTCTCAGCTGCCCCTGGCACCGTGCAGACCGGGTTCACGCCCGCTGTAACCAGTGTGTCTGACGTCCAGGCGGAGAACAGGCTGGTATACCTCCAAACGAGAAACCTCGTTTGGAGTTGGCGTGTGTACCTTGCGTAATCCCCTTTTGGGCCGTTTGTCTTCGGCGGACCGGATTCCACCTAGTGAGTTGTTAATATATGGGTATAGAAAATATAAGAGTACTGAGCGTGGACGTATACCTCCGAACGACGCTCGTACAGTTAGTGAGAAGTAGTGATCTACCAACCAGATCCACTCCCAGAGTAGAGATAACCAATCTCAAAATATACAGAATACAAATACAAACAACTACCCGTCACTTATTCTTTTGGACCCTCGGACGGTGGGTCAACACTCCAGTCAAATAGGGTTCTCCGCTTGGAAGGCACTGGTCAACCTCCAAACGAACCCTTACCAATATTCTTCTCTTCGACTCACGCACCACCTCCGTTTGGAGGAAAATAGACAGACCTAATACACAGTCCTACCACACAGTAATCTATCAATAATTCCAGGGGCCGATCACTAACAAACCTCCTAGACTGCAGTTAATATGGAATGGATAAAGCTCCTCTGCGAAAGAGTGTACTTCCCAACTAATAATATGGAATAGTAACGGATCACTCCCGGTGTGCGAGCCCGGGTCCCCGTCCTAACTGTGACTTGACCTTTTTGGGTGAGAATCCCCACACGTCCCCTGGCACGGTCGGTGTGTCTGGATGTCGACGTTCGGGCAGTCAGACCTCCGGGGCGGTCCCTAAAAACGCGGTAGGCTGCTGTCCTCTGGTCCCAGGCGGTATTCGCCTCGCTCCCGTGCTCGGAATTACGATGCACTTGCGGGTCTTGAGGCAAAACGGATTCTGTTATTAATGGTTATCTTGGTCTCTTACTCTCTCTCTTTTATCTTGGCTAGAAGATCTCTGCTGGATTTCTGCTTGCGTTCTGGGCGTCGATCTTCGACACACACTCTTCTTTTATCTTGATCTTTGTATGGGGCGCGTCCCAGCTTCAACCTTGGCGCGCGTAATCGTCCTACACGTCGGGTCCGCATCCTCGCACGTGGGTGTGACTCAGTGGGTGACCGTGGTACATAAGTACCACTCTTCGCTCTTGACACATCTTGAGATCTGACTTGACTTGGACTTTGTATGGTGACTCATCTCGGAGCATCATCCTCTTCGTGACTTCACTCTGTGACTTCTCCTCCTGGAGGTCACGTCACGGCTTGACTCTTGGACATCCTTCCTCTTGGACATCTTCCTTCTTTTGGACATCTTCTGACTTCTCTCCGACTTCTTGGTCGCTTGGCTATCGACTTCTTGACTCTCGACTTCTGAACTCTTGACTTCTTGACTCTCAACTTCTGAACTCTTGACTCCTGGACATCGACTTCTGGACTCTTGACTCCTGGACTCTTGCTTCTCGTGGACTTCCTGACTCTTGACTCTCGGGCTTCTCTTGGACTTCCGGACTCACGTCGCAATTGACTCTTGGACCTCTTGATGTCTCGACTCCTGGACTTTACCATCCTCGACTCTGGGATCCTTGCTTGCAACTCGACTCTGGGACTCTTGATCCCCGGTCGTTTGGGGTCCGCTTGTATCCTGGGTCTCACTTCTGCATGCATGGGTTCCCAGATCCGAATGCACAGGGCTTGGCAATTTTGGTTCAGTCACTTCGTGTCAACCGTCCCTCTGATCCCAGTCTCTCATAGAGGAACCGATCGCCGAGATGATTGACTGTGATAAGATCACACGAACGACTGACCTTCCGAACGGAGGGCGGACATCCAAACGACGTTTTGGTCTGGCAGTTGACAGGGGTCACTTTCCATCCACGTCTGTTCCCATCACCATCTCTCGGGAATCGCCTCGACTGGTCTCCATCCAGCTCCGCGGAGTTTCCAGCATGTTCAGTCCACAATCTGCCAAGCTTTCCGCACTGCAATGAGCTCCACGTCCGCTGCTACAACGCCGCCGGCCTCCGTGCAACTCCCGTCAGGCAACACCTCTGATGAGGGCGACACTGCGGGCACGGATGGCCAAGGTGGCCAGGCAACCAGTTCCCCAGGTGCCGCTGGCCTTCGGGATGCAACTTCGTTCGGAGGGAAGGACAGCAGCAAGGAAGACGTTGGTGAAAAACCTTCGGTTGTTGACTCTCCACGTTCTGACGCTCCCCGTGATCTTCGCTCGGACGGTGCAGTCAGCTCGCGCCAGACGTGCGTCATCGGATCCTCGAACTCCGTCGGGACGCAGACGGCAGACACCATGGTGACTCGCTTCCTGACGGAGCCAGAAGTGCGACGCCTCGAAACGGATATCTCGCTACCTGCTCCAGAGCTCGGTCCCCGCGGTGACGTGGTGGCTCCGACTCGCTGCGACTTCTCAATGGATCTCTCGTCCCTGAGCCGCACTCGATTGATAGGCGTCCCAGTCGCATTCTCTCCTGGAGCAGCTTGCCCGCCTGGTCGCTGCCGAGCATGCACGCGTGCAGTGGGACCGTTGTGCGACGGATGAAGAACGCATCGGTCACCTCCCGGCGAACATCCGCGACATGCTGACTCCAGCCTACAACCGTGATCTCAACTCCGACACGCTCTGAGTCGATCCAAGCACCGTCTTCCGGACGTAGTGTGGTTGTTCATCTTTCCTTGCATCTCCCGGAGCACACTACCATGCGTAGTCGTAGTCAGTTTAATCGTCTGGAATATCAATCACTTTCGTTTCTTCGTGGCGTTCTCGTCTCTCCAAAATCAGTTTCAGTTTCACTCTCTCTTCATCTTTCTCGTTCACAACAGTTGCCATCCATTCACACATCCTCGACCCAAGTCCAGCGGGTTCAACATGGTGGACTCCGCTACACTCGGGGATGATCGTCTCCTGCCTGCATAGACTGGAAACGAGCTTTGGCTTTGGCGCTCTGATTGAACTCGTAGAGTAGTGCACCACAACTGAGTTGAGAGACAGGTAGCCACTCAGGATCGTCGTAATTCTTCCACTTGATCAAATATTCCTTACTGCGCTTGGACGTCCGCGTCCGTTTGGACCACCTCAGGTCGAGAATCTTTTCCACTTCGTACTCGTCTCTCCCAGAGTCGGGTTCCCAACTGTCTTCCGGGAGGAGTGCAGTATCAAAATCATCGTCCTCTCCGACTTCGACTTCTTCGACCGGTCGCTTCGGATGGAGTGCTCGCGGCTTCAGGCGACTGATGTGTACCCAAGGGTTGACACGGTAACCCGTGTCCTCGACCTTAAGCCGCACTCGGAAGTCGTCATGCACTTCATCAATCCGGAAGGGACCGTGCCACATGTGAGCGAGCTTCCGGTTCAAGCTCGTTTGGACTTTTGGAATATATAGCCACACTGCGTCACCTTTCTCGAAGCCAGTCTTCAACCACTCTGTGAGTTCCTTTCACTTCTGCGTTTGGACGTCGGAGCGCATTTCCTTCGCTTGGACTTAGAGGTCCTCCGCACATGCAAGGGCATAGCTGTAGTCTCGTTGAAACTTGCGGCGCCACTCGTATGCAGTCTTTTCTTGGACGCTCGAAGGTCGGGGTCCCAACATCGCGGATACCGTCCCTTGGGCGTCCCATCCGTGAACTAGGTAGAAGGGAGTCTCCAAACGAGTTGCATCAAAAGACGTGTTCAGGGCGAACATCAGCCTCTCAGCGTGGTCGTCCCAGTCGCTTTGGTCTGCCTCTGCGATGTACGCTCGGACACTCCGAATCACCGTTTGGACGGACCTCTCCTGCTGACCGTTCGCGTGGGGTCGATAAGCCAAAGTCGCTCGTTGTCGACTCCCCAAAAGCTCTCGGAATCGGGTGAAAACTTCACTCATGAATCGAGGATCTTGGTCATGACGGATCAGGGAGCTGGCTCCAAAACTCCGGAAGACGCGCTCCTCGTACGCCTCTGCGACGTCCTGAGCCGTTGTGGAGCTCATGGGCTTACACATGACATATCCCGAAAAAATATCCTGGAACAATAGTAAGAATGTGTTTCCTCGAGCTGACTTGGGCATGTGCGTCACAAAGTCCATTGACACTGCTTCGAAAGGTCGTCGGGGAGTGATGTTTCCCGGAGACGGACCAGGGTTCGGAGGTCGACCTTTTCCACTCGCACAATCCACACACTCTTCCACGAAACGATCCACATCCGCGTACATTCCAGGCCAGTAGAACTCCGAACGAAGTCGTTCATGGGTTCGAGTCTTGCCTTGATGTCCGCCTTGATAGTCCTCGTGGGCGTAGTGCAAAATGTCCGCTTGGAGCGCCTTCGGTACAACCAGTCGTGGCTCATCTGCGAAGT
Organism: Phytophthora fragariae; assembly: GCA_009729435.1. NCBI lineage: Eukaryota > Oomycota > Peronosporomycetes > Peronosporales > Peronosporaceae > Phytophthora > Phytophthora fragariae. Next base: position 656,420 of record QQOI01000016.1, read on the forward strand.
CTCGTGGTCGATCTCGGGTGGACCGTGCTAATCGGTATAGAATACCGCGAGAGTCTAACGCAAACAAGTCGGCAACCTTGCTGATCTTTCGGAGACGTCTCGGCGAGAACGACTCGAAGTCTCCTTCCAGAAACCGCACCAACTCTGCGAGATACTCTTCACTTCTCTGATGAACCTTAATACGTCGCCACCGTTCGGCTTGGTACTCCAAAGGTCCCAGAGGAGGTCGAGAAGAATCTTCCGCTTCTCCGTGCGTACCACTCCGGGTCACGGCTGCCATGACTCAAGCTGCGTTTGGAAGCGGAGCCGATTCGGAACCGACATCCACATTCTCCTTTTGGAAACTCACATCAGCTAAACTCTCCGGGATACGGATGTCTACTCCGGGACTCGCCTGTGATTTCATCAACTGCTCAGGGATCTTAGATACCTGTTCCAGATGACGTCGCTCATCCTCCTCCTGGACCGTCCAGGAGTCGTCGAGCACAAGTGTCTTCGAAGTGATGTAATCGGCGGCCTGGTTGAAATCCCGCTTTACATGGACCAATCGGAGAGAAGTGAAGTGTTCTTTCATGGCTTCGCATTCAGCCAACTTCCTTTGCAGGTTCGGTTGATGACAGTTGATGAGACCTTGGACCTGCTGGATGACAATCCGGGAGTCGCCGACGACGACCAACTCTGTGATGTCTCTCTCACGGGCCATTTGTAAACCCTTCAGGAGTCCGTTATATTCGGCGTCGTTCACAGTGACGTCCTCCAGGATGAAACCTTGGGCTTCCATGACGGACCACCCCGGCAACTTCCACAAGACGCAACCACAACTTCCTTTCCGAGTCGAAGTCTTCGCAGCTCCATCGAAACTTAACACCACACCTTCAAAGTCGTCTTCCAACATCTCCACGCTGATAACCGGGGGTGCCTTAATGAGACCCTTCGCTGGGACGAGTGACTCTGCGACTTCATCTAGATGCTCTCTGGGAGTAATCCCAGCGCCCATGATCGCCGCTAGGCCGTCTTCGTCCTTCTTCACCTTTCGGATGTCCAAGTTCCAATGTGACAAAGTCACTCCCCATGGAACACACCTCCCGTCCGCCGTCTTGGATTGAATGATCCACTTCAGAACGGAGTATCGGGTGTATACTTCCAGAGGACATCCCTCGATCAGCGTCCGGAAGACTTGGAGGACTCGCAGCACTGCTATGACTTCCTTCTCCGCGATGTGATACCGGAGTTCGGCGTCGTTCAGAACACGTCCGGTAAAGCGTACCGGGTGGATGACTCCATCGTACTCTTGCCCGAGCACAGCACATGCAGCCCACCGATTAGCGTGTGGGATGATAACAAAAGGCTTGGTCCGGTCTGGATGTCGGAGCAGCGGAGTCGACACAATCTTCCGTTTGAGAATCTCGAACGACTCCTTGGCTCGGGACAAATCTCGTTTGGAGCGAATTTGCTCGTCCGTCAATTCGTACAGGACAGCAGCCACTACCGGGAAATCTTCGATAAACTTGTGATAGTAGTTGAGACTTCCGAGAAATGACTGAACTCCTTTCAGAGTGCTCGGAAACGGCAGATCCCGGACTCCTTTTGCAATTTTCGGAGTCGCTCGGATGCCTTCCGCACTGATCTCGTGGGAAAGGTAGAAAATCGACCGTTTTCCAAACTCACTTTTCGGCAGACTCACGGAGATGTTCGAATACCTCAGCCGGAATAGCAGCTTGTTCAGGTCCTCACAGAGTTGATCCCACGAAACTGCTCCATGCGCGATATCGTCGATTTAAGAACTGCGTCCGAGGACTGGTCCCATGTCCGAAGGCGTCGGAATGTTCCTCTGGAATACCGTCATGGTATCCGTCAGAGCCGGAACCTTCTCCTCTGGGACACCTCCTCCTGGACACTCCAATTGGAGGAAGTCCAACACGTCTTGATCGACTTCAGCTTCCTCCTCGGGTGGCAAGCGGACGAAACCCCACAGGCAGTTGTTGATTATCGCCTGGTATACCAAGGGGGCATTCTTCAGTCCAAACGGCATACGCACCCACTGGAAGTGTCCAAACGGACATACGAAAGCGGAGATCAGCTTCGCACGCTCCGTCATACGGATCGCCCAGAAGCCACTAGCCATATCGAGACTCATGAACCACATCGCACTCTCGAAGCCAATCAGCAGATCGTCGATCAGAGGTAATGGGTAGTTCGAAAGTTTAATGAACGTATTCACAATCCGGTAGTCGATGCACATCCGGATGTCCACACCATTCTTCTTCAGAACGATGACGATGGGCGAAGCCCACGGCGATTCGGAGTGCTCCACAAGTCCTTTCTCCAAAAGTTTCTTGATCAGCTCGTATACCTTCATCGAGAGATGTGGGGCCACAGATCGTGAACGCTGAGCCACTGGCTTGGCATCTCCAACATCCAAATCGCACACGACTCCTCGAGCCGGGGCGGGGGCAGCATTGCCGTCTCCCAAGAAGATACTGCGATGATACTTCAGAATGTTTCTCATCTTGCGTTCCTCGTCTGGAGTCGTAATCCCAGGTTCTCCGACGTCCGCGGTTTCAATATCACAGCTGGGACTCAGATCCTTCAACTCTGGGAGGAGCACCAACTGATCCCGGAGTTGGGACAGCAATTCACTCCCTTCGTGGATGTAAATGGTCGGTTCCGAGTCCAGATCTTCCGCGTTCATCTTCATGCAGCGCTCGTACTCCAACTCCAACTTCCGCAAATGTGTGCAAGGCCAGTCTTGGACCGGCACATCATCGTCCTCCTCCTCGATAATCTCGTTTGGAGGGTCACACACATAATCGTCGTCCAGACTGATCGCATCAAAGTATTCATCTCCGTCGTCATCTTCGCCGGGAGACATGACCTCTTCCAGAGCATCGAAAAAATCACCTTCGTCTTCATCATCTCCTTCCGGACCGACGAGCTGAGCGTCCAACCCACGTTCCGAGCACACCTCTGAATCAGAGGTCGGCTCTTCTCGCTTGGACGTCCCAGAGGACGGGCGATCCTGCTCAGTCTTTTGGACGATTCGCACCGCAGCGGATTCTGGAGTCGATCGTCTCAACACTCGGGTCGGCCAACCATACTCCTCCTTTTCGACGCAAGGCGAGTCTTGGTCCTCGTACATCTGGGTCACCTCGTCAATCCTGCGTTCCATCTGATCGGAGAAGGTAGACTCGTAGATGAGATGTTGCCACTCCAGATATGTACGGCTTCCTGGACGTACGAAACGGCCAGCCATCGGAAAGGAGTCTCGTTCCACAATCCTCGCAATTGGCGTTTGGAAGCTGATGGTCAGGTTCTTGTCCGAAATGTTCACCACTTTCACAGCGACTGGGTACGATCTCGAAGCGAAGATCAGCTTGGTCACCCAACGGTCTCCTCGACCAGCCCAGACCACATCCTTGTGGGGATCCATCTGGGCATAGCGAATCTGCGTTACGACACTTCTCCCCGGGAGCAACCTCGTCGTGAAATCAGGCGTCACAGCGAGATCCAAACCTTGGGCCTTCCGGATTGCTCCTCCCCGATTGAGCAAAATCGTTTCCTCATCTGGGAGTTTCACAAGTCCCTCTCGAACGCAGATCCGAACACCAGCAGAGTACATGAAGTCCATACCCAGGAGAGTATCAATCCCTTCGTCAATGTTCGCAACCCACAAGTCCAGGATGTAAACAACTCTTGGACCGATGGTGACCTTGACTTGAGCCTTGGATCGAATTATGGTAGGCACTCCTCCCAGACCGGACACTCGCAGAGGACTGTGAACACTTTCTTTGAGTTTGAGCTTACGCGCTAAGTCCGCACTCACCATGCTCACAGACGCTCCGGTATCCAGCATTATCGGGATGCGGTGATTATTCACCGCGCCATGCACCGTCGCCACTTTTCGATCATCATCCGACTCGTGATCTTTCCACCATCCAAATCTCTCTCCAGGCTCCAAACGGAACTCGATCGGCGGATCCAACTCTAGGACATCCAAACGAGAATCATCCGAGCGAGAATCATCATCTTGAAATACAGTCATACATTCGTGTTTACCTTGTGTTCGACTCTTCAACTCGGGTCCCATATACACTAAGGCACACAATTCTGGGGGCTTCTTCGGCCCGGCGCGTACTGGATCCCCATCCAGCGGGCTTACAGGTTTAACTGCTCTTCCCTTCCCCAGAATTTTCTTCTCCCAGAGCTTGCTTCCAGAGTGACTTCGGCATCTCAAACGTCCCCTGGGAGGCCAACGCTCTCAGCTTCCGAAAGATTCTAGAGCCTTCGCAAACTTCTCCATGGAAACCTGCACAGAACTTGCACGGGGATGTCTTGCAATACTGGGCTGGATGTCCCTGCTGATGACATCGATCACACTGGAGTCCGGACCAACAGCGATCTTCGTTATGTCCTAAACGCTTGCATGTCTCACAGAATCTGGACGTGTCCGGCGGCTTGCCAAATCGGGGCGACGAATCGTTAGGTCGGAACTCTCTCGGAGGAGGTTTCCAACCGGCGTTCTCCATTGCCCGATATACTTGCGACCAATCTTCCGGAAGTTGACTCTCCGACGACCCTGTCTCCACTTCTTGATCTGGGATCTCTTCAGCCGTCTCTTGGAAGTGCACTTTCTTCTCATCTTCTGAGCTGGAATCAGCCTTGTTCTGCGCACCGTAAGCCTTGGCCGGGCGCTTCGGACGGAACTTCCCAGCGGACATGTAGTCCGGGCGAGATTCGCGTCTAGGAGGAGGAGTCTCATAGTCGTCGTCCTGATGCATTTCTTCATACTGCTTGAGCACGAACTCCAAATCCTCCAGGCCATGTAAGCGTTGGCCCTGTAGCGTGGAGCGAAGTGAGGAGTCCAGGAGCTTCTTCATGAACACCTTGAAGTGACGTTCCCTCTCCTTGGACGACTTCCGGAAGTTGATCCCAGCCTTGTCAGCAACCCGATTCAGGCGATAGAAAAATTCCAGCGGAGCTTCCGTCTTCTTCTGGGTCATACTGTAGTACCTCTCAGAGTCGGACGTTTTCGCCTTGCAATACTTCTACTTGAACGCCTTCAGGAATCGCTTCCAGCTGTGACGTACATCTTCATCCAAATTATAGCGCCAGTCTCGAGCGGACGACGGCAGCTTCAGCTTCATCTCGTAAATGCGCATCTTGTCAGACCATCCCCCTTGAACTGCTATACTCTGGAACTTTTCCAACCAGCGAATGCGTGTCGACAGTGATGCATTTTCATTGGAGTCTTCCAGAGCCGATGCGTTCACGTAAGGCTTGTACGTAAACACCGTAGTCCCAGCTTGAGACATCTTCGAAGTCATTGCGTTCGGAACCGACTCCTCGAAGAAACTGCTGTCCGAATCATCAGAACTTTCATCGTCCTTCTTGTCCGAGTCAGAGTCCGGGTCGGAGTCATGGGGGTCATTTCCTCGTTTGGAGATTCTCCTTGCGGAACCCCGTCTCGACGACCCTGACTTCCCAGCGTCCTTCTTGGGCGGGTCCGAACCTCCAGGCGGAGTACGTCCGGGAGGACCTCGCTTCTCGGAGCTCTGTTCCGTCTTCACTTGAGTCGCGCTTCTGCTTCTACTCGCAGCGTCGTTCTTGACCTTGGCTTGTTGGAGGTTTCGCAGAGTCGCTTGCAGTTGTGCCGCGAAATGATTGTCGGCAGTCGTCTGAGCGGTCTGCGCTGGGACTTGAAATGGCATTGGGACTTCGACGCGAGGATTGGATTGCGTTGTCGCTGCACGCTTCTCCCGAAGTTGACTTGCATAATACTTCTGAACGTTGATGGCAGCTTCTCGATCCCTCTCGCGCGCCTCCTGGAGGGCCAGCAACTCCTTTCGGGTCGCTTCCAGTTCCAGCGCTTGTCTCTTCCCTTCGGACTCCAAACGAGCTTTCTCCTCGGCGACTTCCAGAGCTTGTCGATTCTTCTCAGACTCCAACTGCGCCTGGAAATCTCCCAGCGCCGCTTCCATCCGTTGACGTTCGTTCAGAGCTGCTTCTTCTCGTAGCGCCTCCACAACTTCTGGAGACATCGGAACGAAGTTTGCCACGTTAGACGAAATCAGAGGTGGCACGTTCTCATTCTCGACTCTTGCGCTCTGCTTCTGGACTTGAGCGACTTTTTCCTCCACACTAGACATCGAGTCTTTCATTTCCGTCATCGACTCTGCCATCTTTTGCATGAACTCCATGGCTGCTACGGTTGATCCCGTGGACTTGACAGAGTACCGCGAACGATTGGATCGCTCAGAGTATTGCGAAGTCGATCTGTGACGTCCGGACGTCCGCTTGGACGAACGACGTCTTCCCCTTTCCCGACGTCGCGAATAGTGACTATCATCAGAGGACTCATCGTCAGATGACGTGTCGGGTCGACGGTCTTTGCGGCGGGTTCGCCGCTGGGACGTCTTCACCGTCTTGACATCTCTTTCGGAGTCCATCATGTCCACATCACCAACATCAGGTTTCGACTCTTGGACGGGCGGGATGATCGTCTGTTGGACGTACATACCCATATCAGGACCACTTGGCATGAAACCACCAGCTCCGTGAGCCGTCATCACCATGGGATGGTAACCAACATATGGCATGTGTCCTCCTTCGTACGACCACATCGAAGAGCCGGATGATTCATCTCTCGACGACAAACTTCCAGTCACAAAACTCCTCTGGGAGACACTCGACTGTCCAGAGACATCCAACTGACTCGGAACAGAGTTCGATTCCGTCCTCCGGGACACACTCATCTGGGCCACAGAGTTAACCTCGCTGGGAGGCACCGTACTTGGTCCCGTCCCTGACGAGGCGTACAGCGGCAGCGAACTCAGAGATGGAGACTGAGGCGGATGAGCCTGTGGACGCTTGGCACCAGGTTCACTCTGGGATGATCCTCTTGGACTTCTCGTCGTTCAGATCCCCAACGTCCGGAATCGCATCACAAACTCGCGACCCAGCAGGTCCGACTCGTAGTCATTCATGACGAGATCTCCTTCGGCATCCTCAGCGTGATAATCTACTCTGGGAGGACGTTCCGGCTTGACTCCTTCTGGAAGCACGGACCTCCCGGAAGCCTTAGCCGTCACTTGTTGCCACTCCAGCATCTCCACAGCCAAGAGTTGTAGCAAATCTACCACCACCTTGTAGACTTTGCTTCGATGGATCTTGGACGCACGCGTCTTGAACCACTCTGGGACGAGATTTGTGAACTCGAACCCAGCTTCACAAAGTAGAGTCTGGAGTGCAGCCACACTTTCCCTTGGAGACGATAGTCCGGGTGGGATGGTCGCCGCAGTCAGATCTTGGGCCATCGCTGGCATCCGTCGTTCCGGGCGCAGTTCTACCACCCAAGCATCTTCCGAAGTCGCCGACAGTGACCACTCTCGGAGATATCCAGACGTCGCGAGTATCGCTGTCTGCCAACCTGCTGTATCCAAAGTCACAGCGGGCCACGTATACTCCACAGACGGAGGCGAGATCCTTCCAGACGGAGCACGCTCCCAGCGCCGAACTTGTTCTGCGACGTAGTCGCGCGCTTGGATCTCCGCGACACTCACTCCGAGGTCTCGTCGAGGAGTCTCAACTGGTCGGGGACCGGGAGTCTCCAAAACGGGAACTGCCGAATCGACTCCTGGAAGTTCCTTGCCCTCCTGGACCGTCACCAAAGGCTTCTCAGTCTTGACCAGTGACGCTTTATCCAGGGGAGTAGCGTCGCCTTCCGGAAGCACTTCGACTTCCTCATCTGGCTGTGGAGAATCTGAAATTCCATCCACAACCAAGGATACTTCATTTGGAGCACTCTCCAGTCTCCGAGCGGGATCTTCCAAAATCTCGACTTCTTCCTCAGGCATTTCCAAAGCCGGCGTCTTGAGCTCTTCCTCTCCCGCGATTACGCTGACCACGTCGTCCGGCGGATCTTCGTCTGGACCATCGTCCAAAAGTACTTGGTGCGCATCTTGGACGTCCAGTCGGGCGACGATTGCTCTTCGGCCGCGGACAACTTCTTCTTCTCTTCGGCTGCCTTACGCTTCGCAGCGTTGGCCTTCCGAGCCTCGCGCTTGACTTCGTCCAAGCTCTTGGTCTCTTCCGGCGGCAGCCCTTGTACTCGGCGCGAAGCCCGCGACGCCGAACCGCGTCCCGCCTCTTCGCGCTCACCTTCTTGCATGCTACTTCTCCGAACCATAACCACAGTTAGGAAGTAAGTCAACAATTAGCACCCTAAAATCAAACCAATATAACAACTCGGTGGAATCACTAGACAACCAAATCCGGGCACGCGCACCAGCTGTGGCGAAATCGGTGACAACTTTTTGCCGCCCAGGTGTATAGTGCTCTCGTGCTACCCTCGTTGGGACTTGTTCCCCCTCCAAAAGTAGAATAACTTCCAGGAGGAGAACAGGCTGGTATACCTCCAAACGAGAAACCTCGTTTGGAGTTGGCGTGTGTACCTTGCGTAATCCCCTTTTGGGCCGTTTGTCTTCGGCGGACCGGATTCCACCTAGTGAGTTGTTAATATATGGGTATAGAAAATATAAGAGTACTGAGCGTGGACGTATACCTCCGAACGACGCTCGTACAGTTAGTGAGAAGTAGTGATCTACCAACCAGATCCACTCCCAGAGTAGAGATAACCAATCTCAAAATATACAGAATACAAATACAAACAACTACCCGTCACTTATTCTTTTGGACCCTCGGACGGTGGGTCAACACTCCAGTCAAATAGGGTTCTCCGCTTGGAAGGCACTGGTCAACCTCCAAACGAACCCTTACCAATAATTCTCTCTTCGACTCACGCACCACCTCCGTTTGGAGGAAAATAGACAGACCTAATACACAGTCCTACCACACAGTAATCTATCAATAATTCCAGGGGCCGATCACTAACAAACCTCCCAGACTGTAGTTAATATGGAATGGATAAAGCTCCTCTGCGAAAGAGTGTACTTCCCAACTAATAATATGGAATAGTAACGGATCACTCCCGGTGTGCGAGCCCGGGTCCCCATCCTAACTGTGACTTGACCTTTTATGGGTGAGAATCCCCACACGTCCCCTGGCACGGTCGGTGTGTCTGGATGTCGACGTTCGGGCAGTCAGACCTCCGGGGCGGTCCCTAAAAAACGCGGTAGGCTGCTGTCCTCTGGTCCCAGGCGATATTCGCCTCGCTCCCGTGCTCGGAATTACGATGCACTTGCGGGTCTTGAGGCAAAACGGATTCTGATATTAATGGTTATCTTGGTCTCTTACTCTCTCTCTTTTATCTTGGCTAGAAGATCTCTGCTGGATTTCTGCTTGCGTTCTGGGCGTCGATCTTCGACACACACTCTTCTTTTATCTTGATCTTTGTATGGGGCGCGTCCCAGCTTCAACCTTGGCGCGCGTAATCGTCCTACACGTCGGGTCCGCATCCTCGCACGTGGGTGTGACTCAGTGGGTGACCGTGGTACATAAGTACCATAAGTACCACTCTTCGCTCTTGACACATCTTGAGATCTGACTTGACTTGGACTTTGTATGGTGACTCATCTCGGAGCATCATCCTCTTCGTGACTTCACTCTGTGACTTCTCCTCCTGGAGGTCACGTCACGGCTTGACTCTTGGACATCCTTCCTCTTGGACATCTTCCTTCTTTTGGACATCTTCTGGCTTCTCTCCGACTTCTTGGTCGCTTGGCTATCGACTTCTTGACTCTCGACTTCTGAACTCTTGACTTCTTGACTCTCAACTTCTGAACTCTTGACTCCTGGACATCGACTTCTGGACTCTTGACTCCTGGACTCTTGCTTCTCGTGGACTTCCTGACTCTTGACTCTCGGGCTTCTCTTGGACTTCCGGACTCACGTCGCAATTGACTCTTGGACCTCTTGATGTCTCGACTCCTGGACTTTACCATCCTCGACTCTGGGATCCTTGCTTGCAACTCGACTCTGGGACTCTTGATCCCCGGTCGTTTGGGGTCCGCTTGTATCCTGGGTCTCACTTCTGCATGCATGGGCTCCCAGATCCGAATGCACAGGGCTTGGCAATTTTGGTTCAGTCACTTCGTGTCACAGGCACTACAATAAGCTAGCTAACACTTACCGGAGTCGGACTTAACCTCTGAAGACTTGGGGGGAAGACTGCTGATTTATTACTGAATATTCAGAGGATCTGAGAGCCTCTGCAGATCATCCTATAGCTAATCCTAATCCTACATACAAATATCTAGTATAAAACGAATCTCGATGTGGCGACTTCTGTACACTCATCAATAATGACGGTGATTACGCCAGAGGTACCTCGAGGTGCGACCGAGGCTTCGGTCATCTGACCGAGGCTTCCACTTAAGTACGACCGAGGTTTTGGTCGTAAATATCACTGAGCCTGACGTATTTAGCCTCGGTTGGGTATTTATTAGGTCCCACTGAGGCCAAAGTCACTACCTGTTACTCTACCGAGGTAAATGAGAGTGAAAGCTTGTCACAACGGCAACTTCCTTTCTGTCAGCGAATCCGACAGAGTGCGCCTGCAGCGCGGCCCGGCCGAGGTCACTTTTCGGCCGGATCTCCACGCCACAGAGGTGACGAAACCGGCCGAAGAGGTGCTCCCCAAGGCCTTGAGAGATTCCATCATCAAGCTGATGCAGACGACAGTAATGAGCACCGAGCGCGCCGACACAGCTGCAATTCCGACGGGGCCGAAGCCGCCCGCGAATCCCGCACCCACGGTGGCTCGCCCCCATGAAGCAACGGATGTCGCCATGGAGTCGGTCAGTTCGCGCTCTTCAACGAAGTCCGGAACTCGACGCGCTGACGAGAACCCCGACGACCTGTTTGACTTGGACATCGGAGCGCAGAGAACCACAGCCGCCATCTCGACGGCGACAGCCGGCGGTGTAGGTCTCGCTCGTGTACGCCTCTCAGCATCTTCCGAGCTGAAAGAGTTCTCGGGACGGGACGCCAGCGAAGAAAAAGCCAGACTGTGGCTCAACCGTCTGAAGTCCGCCGCGCGGCGCGACGGGATGACGGGTGAAGAGGTGTGCGGGCAGTTCAGCGAAATGATGAGCGGCCCTGCGCGCCAATGGTATCTCCAGTTGCCCAAGAAGGTCAAGAAATCATGGACCGAGCTGATGGAGCAATTCCGCGTGCAGTACTGCGGCAAGGGCGTGTCAATGGCCAGCCGCTACTACCATGCGACTCAACGCCCCGACGAGACCCCTCTGGATTACTTGTACCGGCTCAACGTCGCAGGCTTGAGGGCCAACATCCCATACGCCGATGGTACAACTGAAGAGAAACGTGATCACGTCGAGCACTTCATCCGGACGCTGAACACGCAGGAGGCCGGACTGGTCTCACGTCTCACGCTGATGGAGGTCACCGACTCCGAGGCGCTGGAGAAGAAGCTGCGTGCCCGACAATGTGGATTGGCTCACCAGAAGAAGACCCTCTTCGGCTCGAACAAGTTCCGCCAAAAGGCGCCGACCCCGCCGACTCAGCTGGCGCGCGCCGTACATGCGATTCACGTCGCACCGGACGAGTACGACTCGGAACGCGAAAGTCGCGACAGCGACGACCGCCAGTACGACCAGGATGAAGAAGACGAGGAACGCGCCAAGTTGTTCGTCGCGGGGCAGGCCCCGCCGGGAGAGCCGGCGCGTCGCAACTTCGATCCCGATGACTCGGGACGCGATCGCCCGCGGTGCCGCCACTGTGGTTCACGTCGCCACGCTGAAGGAGACTGCTGGAAGTTATCGACATGTCATAAGTGTGGCGGCCAGCACCCGACGGAGCGATGCTTGAGGGTGTGCAAGGCCTGTGGTGACGTGCACGAAGCCGGAGAATGCCCGATGGAGGAGATCTTCAACCAATTGCGCCAGTGGTTTGACCCGAATAAACACGCGGGAATGCTGCCGCCGGTCGCCGAGAAGATGTTAAACTAGGGCGCTCGCTGGCTTGGAAACCAGTACGAGACGAGCGACCTGTTTCCGTCTATGCATATGTGACCAAGAAGTCGCGAGAGGTGTTTAGTGAGAACCGGACTTCCCTGAATGATAATACATGTGAAACCAACCTAGAGTGCACCATGCGAGAACGCGCGCCGCGAATCTCGGTGGTCCGACGTACAGCGGACGACGAGTTCGCACGTGAACCACCCCTGGACGAAGTCGACTTGCAACCAGGAGAGCGACGCGGATACTGGAAACATTACGCGCCACACAAGTGGCACAAGCAGGCCAAGATTCATGGAAAGCTGAACAACCACCGTGCTGTGTTATTGCTCGACACAGGTGCCGAGGTGTCCATCCTGGACACCACCTTTGCTCGTGAGGTAGGCTGCCTGATCGACACGGAGATCACGCAAGAGTGTGTGAGAATTCGTGATGAGACATATTACACGGTGGGAAGAACCAGAGTCAAGATTACCTTGGCTGGGAACTTGGTGTACTACATGCACCTGTGGGTCGGCGACTTGGTCGGCCAACACGCAATACTGGGGATGAATTTCATGGTGCCAGCTGGGGTGCGCATCGACACTGTGGACGGCACGGCGTGCCTCCCCGACGAGGTGCACATCCAGATGATCGGACGAAGACCGCTATATGGCACACGGATGAACCCGGTCAACGTCAAGGCGCCTGTGAGACTCGAGCCAGGGGACACACACGAAGTCCTGCTGAGGCCGGATCGAAACGCGCCGTTCCTGTGGGTAACGCGAGCAGAATCGTGGGTGACGACCTTTGTCAAAGGGAGAGCCGGAAGAAAGACTTACCTACGTGTCACGAACATTGGAGACGCGGCGATAACCCTCGACGCGCATGAGACGCTGGGGTGGTGGACACCGTCTGACGGCCAGCCTCGGAGCCGTGGGTTTGTTCGACTGGGCTCCCCTCGGTACCAGCAGTGGCAGAATGTGGCGTACGGCGCGACGCGCGATGCGGAGGAAAACTGGATTCCAGCCGAGCTCGACGGGCCGATGACGGATCGCCCCTCATACCCGACGCCTAAAGCCATTTTGCGCCCGGAGCCGAGGCAACTCGGGACGCGACGCGCTGTGACCCCGGTGTTGGCGGTGGTCGCAGAAACGCCGAAAGGAAGTGGGGTAGAGGTACCGCCCGGCAACCACGAGCTGTATGCGGACGAAGAGACGGTGGAAGGCGAACCCGATGTGCCTCCGGCTGGGGCTGGAAGCGCCGCGATGGAGGGATCGCCGGAGTCGGAATTTGCCAAGCCAAAACTCGACGACCCGAAACACGACGAGCCGAAACTTGATGGGCAGGAGGAAGACGACGCCATCCTCATTCACGAGGGGTCCGACATCTTTGCAGTGGATCTCAAGTCGGAGATGGCAGTGCTGCCAGACCTCTCGCTGACCGCCGAGGTGAAGATCGAGGACCTGAAGGTTGGCATGCCAACGGGACTCCTGCCCGAGGAAGCCGCGAGACAAGAAACGCGGCTACGCCAAATCATCTGGAAGCGACGGAAGTGGTTGATCGGCAAGGGAAACGCCTTGCCGCCAGCCGCCCTGGGGGTGGTCTGCGACATCGACGTGGGCGACGCGAAACCCGTCGCGCAACGCGTCCGAAAAATACCGCCACAATTCAGAGAGAAGGTTGCCGACTTGATCAAGGGGCTGCTGAGCGCGAGGATGATCCAGAAGTCGAAGTCACCGTGGGCGTCGCCCATTGTCGTGATTATAAAGAAGAACGGCGTCGATATCCGACTCTGCATTGACTACAGGCTCATCAACGGGCTGACGCAGCTGATGGTTTACCCCATGCCACTCGTCAACGACTTGCTCGAAGACTTGGACAAGTACCTGTGGTACTGCTCCCTCGACATGACGAGCGGCTTCTGAGTCGTCCCCATGACGGACAGGGCCCGGCTCATCTCAGCTTTCATCACGCCGATGGGCCTGTTCGAGTGGCTGCGTATGCCGTTCGGCCTGTGTAACGCGCCGCAAATTTACCAACGTTTGATTGACAACGCGCTCTACGGGTTCCTGAAGCTGTCTCCGGATGACAGCACCCGAGATGTATTCGAAAACGGCGAACCGGCGAAGCCAGGTATTCACTCTGTTCTGGGACGGAGGTCGTACATCGACGACATCCTTATCGGGGGCATGTCGTGGGACGACATGTGCGAGAAAGTCGAACGCCTGCTGGATGTCTGCGAGCAGTGGCACTTGTCCATCAGCGTCGAGAAGAGCGAGTGGGGCATGTCCAAGGTCGACTACCTAGGTCATCGAGTCACGGGACTCGGTCTCGAGGCGAAGCCAAAGAATCTGGAGTCGCTGACGGCCCTCGAGTTCCCGCGCACGCTCAAGGGTCTGCAATCGTTCCTGGGTAGTCTCAATTACTACCACCGGTTCATTGCAGACTTTGCGGTGTACGCGACCACGCTGTATTTGTGGAGAAGCAGGATCCGAGAATTCGGAGATCGAAGCTGACTGACGAGTGAGAGATTGGGACCCGGCCAGTCACTAATCCGAGACACTGACCTAACAGATTTAGCGCGAGAGAAGGAGCAGTACACCGCGGGGAAACGGCCCACAAGCGTCAATAGGACCGGGACGGGCGAAGGACAAGCAGTCGCAGCCCAGATCAGTAGTCCGGGGAGGATCGGTATGAGTCGGATCTGGAGTCAGGATCGGGATCAGATCTGATACCGGGGCCCAGATCCAGCATTGCGGATCCGGCGATGACGGCACGCCAGAGTCCCGGATGACGCCGTAATGGAGGTAAAGGGAGGCTACAGAGCCAATAGGTATCGATGGGATGATAGCTGGATAGAAGGATAGGTAGATAGGATGGGATCGGACTTAAGCATAAATCAGTATCGAATTTGCCTTGGACATCCCAACCGCCTTCGCCTTCGCTTGGAAACGGGAACTACATTGGCCCTACGAGAAGAAGAAGAGGTAGCGGTAAGAGATCTAGTGTTGGTTAAGTCTGGATAATATATTGGCCAGATCTAGACCTTCCTAGTGATCTACCCTCAAGTGCGGATCCCAGATCCACCGGAGTTCACAGCTTGGCCGGTCGAGTCTTCGACACTCAACAACCACAGATCCAGCTATAGGAAGCGGCAAGCATCGTAAGGAAAGGAACACCAAAGGACAAGACCCCGTAAAGGCAACTCCACGGCCGGATCCAGATCCAGGCCGCCAGATCCGAGGGCAAGACTACTCGATCTGGAAGTACAACCGCGAGCTGCGTGAAGATTCCCGCGCCGCTCCACTCCATCCCCGCGTCTCGCCAAGACTGTCTCGACTTCAAGGCGTTGACACTTCGGAAGACACCAGAAGAGCAAGATCCAGCCCTACCGACGGGAACACAAGGTGACCCAGTTCAGCACACGTCACGGCAGATCGGATTACCCCCTCCGTTAGTCGGTGTTCGGGCGCAGTGGTAAGTTGGATTAGCGATCTCGCTGATTTTGCTGATCCCGCTACACCACATATTCGCTGACGGAGACCGATTTCGACGAGTACGTCACGAGCCCAAAGCTCCGCGAACAAGAGAAGTGGACCCACGCGACGCGCGCCTTCGACGCGCTCAAGAAGAAACTCGCCGAGACCCCAATGCTGAAGCAATTCGACGCGAACCGAGAATCCGTTGTGATCGTGTACGCTAGCGACTGGGCCATCTCAGGGGTGCTCACGCAGGCCCACGACGAGGTGTACATGCCTGTGAAGTTCACCAGTCGCACGCTGAAGCCCAATGAGTTGAACTACGACATCGTCGAAAAGGAGATCTTGGCCCTGTTGCGTGTCTTGAACGAGTGCTACACGATGCTAGCAGGGAGATCGGTCCGCGTCTTGACACGTCACACGACGCTCGCCTGGTTGTTCCGGTCCAAGGGACTACAGGGGCGACTGTCACAGTGGGCCGCGAGCCTCTCGCCGTGGAATTTGGAAATCTGCCGATCCATGAAGGGAGAAGAAGAACTCCTCGGCGCGCTGGCCGCGAGCATTACACCGCGAGCCTTCGTCGACGCGGCACTAGATTAGATCGCCCCACGGAAACGGGCGTCGAGGATTGTAGTCATTCCAGTCCCCGACGTGGCGCGCGACGAGGTCTTGCGTGGCTTGAGCTTCGACGGATCATCGTCCAGCGGATCTTCGTCTGGACCATCGTCCAAAAGTACTTGGTGCGCATCTTGGACGTCCAGTCGGGCGACGATTGCTCTTCGGCCGCGGACAACTTCTTCTTCTCTTCGGCTGCCTTACGCTTCGCAGCGTTGGCCTTCCGAGCCTCGCGCTTGACTTCGTCCAAGCTCTTGGTCTCTTCCGGCGGCAGCCCTTGTACTCGGCGCGAAGCCCGCGACGCCGAACCGCGTCCCGCCTCTTCGCGCTCACCTTCTTGCATGCTACTTCTCCGAACCATAACCACAGTTAGGAAGTAAGTCAACAATCAGCACCCTAAAATCAAACCAATATAACAACTCGGTGGAATCACTAGACAACCAAATCCGGGCACGCGCACCAGCTGTGGCGAAGTCGGTGACAACTATTTGCCGCCTAGGTGTATAGTGCTCTCGTGCTACCCTCGTTGGGACCTGTTCTCCCTCCAAAAGTAGAATAACTTCCAGGAGGAGAACAGGCTGGTATACCTCCAAACGAGAAACCTCGTTTGGAGTTGGCGTGTGTACCTTGCGTAATCCCCTTTTGGGCCGTTTGTCTTCGGCGGACCGGATTCCACCTAGTGAGTTGTTAATATATGGGTATAGAAAATATAAGAGTACTGAGCGTGGACGTATACCTCCGAACGACGCTCGTACAGTTAGTGAGAAGTAGTGATCTACCAACCAGATCCACTCCCAGAGTAGAGATAACCAATCTCAAAATATACAGAATACAAATACAAACAACTACCCGTCGCTTATTCTTTTGGACCCTCGGACGGTGGGTCAACACTCCAGTCAAATAGGGTTCTCCGCTTGAAAGGCACTGGTCAACCTCCAAACGAACCCTTACCAATATTCTTCTCTTCGACTCACGCACCACCTCCGTTTGGAGGAAAATAGACAGACCTAATACACAGTCCTATCACACAGTAATCTATCAATAATTCCAGGGGCCGATCACTAACAAACCTCCTAGACTGCAGTTAATATGGAATGGATAAAGCTCCTCTGCGAAAGAGTGTACTTCCCAACTAATAATATGGAATAGTAACGGTTCACTCCCGGTGTGCGAGTGTGGAGTAGCGGCCTCGCAGAAATCTCGCGGGGTCGGTCTCGCACAAACTCGGCGCGTCGAGTAATTTACCCGGTTGTTGGAGTAGCGTATCTTCGAAATACAGACCCAAGTCTTCGCAGGCTCCAGAGTTGGGGGGGTCTTGTGTTGACGCTTGTTCCTTGTCGTAGTGCGTCGAGCCTCGGGCGTGCGGCGTTATCAGACCGGCGTTTGCTGGGGCTTGTGTGGCGTTATCGGGCCTAGACGGGGGGTCTTGTGCACGGCGGTTATCAGGCCAGTGCGGTCCTTCGCCTAGGCAGCGCGTTATCGGGCGCCCACCTAAACGGTATACGTTTAGCGTGCCTTTGTTCCAGCACGGGTCTGTGGGGGGTGAGTACCCGAACCAGCAGGCGTCGGGGGGCCGCGATATCGAGGCGGATCTACTTGCCGGCGCTTGGTGGTTCCCCTGGAACCTCGGAGAAGACGGGAGGTCTTTGTGGTTCAGAGAAAGTTCGGGACTGAGTCCTTACCCTATCCTATGTCCTTGCTACTGGCTACTCTGTACTACTACTTGCTAAGCCTACTGGTCTGCGCCTGTCCTTACTTCTGTCGTGCTTGCACTACCGTCCTTCAACCTGATTTACGTGGCGTAATCAAGATCTCGTCTCGGCGCGTTTTGGTCGGCGGGGTTAGGGTCGGCGGGTTTTGCTCGGCGGGGTTTGGGGTTTGGCACGTTTCGCCGAAACAGGCGTGTGGGTCGACTCATCGGATGATTACGCGTCGTACTGGATTCTGGTACCATGTCCCACGGTTCATCACCCATGTCGCATTTCCCGTCGAGCTGTTGCGCCCATCAAACCGCGTCGTGCTTCCTCCGCCGCGTCGAAGTCCATCACTCAAGTCCGTCGACCTCCATCTCGGCGCCTTCTTCTTCCGGCGCCCGGTGTGTCCACTCCCTCCGCGGGGAACTACACCACATTCGTCCCGCTGCCACGCACGCGCACTCCCCAGGTGGGTGTGTCGTTGCAGAACCTGCCCCGCGCCTTTGGCTTCGTCTTGACACCGTCGTACCCCCTGCCCCCGTGGTTTGTCTCGCAGTGTTCTTCAGCTTCATGGCTCGCCGCCGCGACGTCGACGCCGACGACATCGGTCTTGTGCGCGACGCGTATCCGCGAGCTGGAGGAGTCAGTGGCCACTGCCACGACCCTCCGTCTAACCGCCGAGTCCGAGATGGCGCGGGCTCAAGCTGGCGAACTTTGTGCCGCGTCTCGCGCAGCGCAGTATCGAGCTGGGTGGATGTCCGTGCAACGGTCGTCTCAGCAGCGTCGAGAAGCCGTCGGAGCCCAGATCCAACGGCTGAGCGCTCGGGTCGTCGGGCTAGAAGAGGAGCGCGACTTAGCCATTCGAGAGAGTGACGAGGGTGCCGTGGCCTGGCGTCGGATGCTTCGGGATGCGCGTCAGGGCCGAGAGTTGGTGCGGCGGGTACGCGACGAACTTGCCGATCGTCTCGCCGGCGTCGTAACGGGCGTAGGCGGACACATCGACACTGCTGGTCTGGTCAGCCGACTCGAGGCCACTTTCACGGCGGAGATCGACGCTGCTGCCCCCCTCCTGCTGTTCCGGCGTCTGCAGCGGTTCCTGCGATATCCGCGGTCCTGACCCCGGCTGTTCCTGTTCCTGCTCCCACAGCGTCGGGCTCGGGCACTCGCACGGGTTCGCCGGCTTCGACGGCTGGCTCAACGATTGGCACTTCTTCTCCGGCGGGTCTTTCGGGCTCCCATTCGGCTCCGACTTCGTCCCCTACCTCGTCTTTGCCGGGTTTCCGGCGGTCTCGTTCTGGCACGCCGAGTCGTTCGGGCTCTCGGTCGCGCGCATCGGGACCATCAGGAGCTGCCCCGTCCTCCAGTTCTTCGCCCTTCCGACGTAGTCGACGGCCCTCCACAGTAGCCGACACTGCGGCTTCCGACCACGGCGCTGCGCAGGCGTCATCCGCAGCTACGCCATCCGCAGCCGCTGCAGCTGCAGCGCGCGCCCGAGAGGACGCGGCGCTCTTCGGTTCCGAGTCTTCGGACAGCGACGATCAAGCGCAGCGAGCCCCGTCCAAGCGTCCCCGGTTGCATGGCCCCGGGTCTCGCTCGCCGTCCCCGGCGCGTCAGCCTCCATGCTCGCCGTCGCGTTCCCGCACGCCTCCGCGTCCACGATCTGTTTCGCATTCCCGTTCGCGTTCGGCTTCCTTGGCGTCGTCGCGTTCGGTGGGGTCGACGCGTTCCGTGCACTCAGCGGGGTCGGTGCACTCGGCTGGGTCAGCAGCCTCGCGTCGCTCGTCTCCTGCGCGGCCGGCGCACTCACAGCCGAGGGGCCACACGGCAGCGAGCGGAGGATCAGATCCCGGCCCGGGCGATTCGGGCGACTCCAGTGGCGACGACTCGTCCGCTTCTTCGTCGTCCCGCGCCTCGTCCTCGAGCACCGTCTCCAGTGGCTCGGCGGGGAGTTCTCCAGCGGTGCCCTTCTTCGACCCCGTGATCCCGCCCGCCGGAACTCCGTCTGGCTGGCGGCAGCCTCGCTACGCCCCCTGGCCCAAACGGGTGCGACGTCTCCGCCTTCATCTTGTCACCGTGCAGGAGTTGCGGACGCTCTTCTTGCCGCCGCCTGGCTGGATCATTCCGCGTCGTGCTCCACCCGAGCCTGCGAACTGGAATCGCGCTCTCGTGACTCCGGCCAATGTCGAGGCGTTGTACGCGACTCAGCCATGGCGGTACCTCGCCCAGGCAGCTGAAGCACTTCTCTTCGCGCCTGGTGATGCGGCGTTCCGCCCGTTCGCACGTCGGCTCCAGCGCCACATCAAGCATTGGGCTCAGGCTTACTGGGAGTCCACCCATCAGCTCCACGTGCAGGGTGCGACCTGGAAGAGGTGGCGTACAGCTCGCAACTCGCGTCGCTCCAACGCGGGCAACCACCTCAACAGCTTGTTGCAGCTGGCGGTCGGGTTGTTCCAGCAGGGGCTAGCGGACATGGATCTCTTGCTGGATCCCATGATGCTCTACTTCCCGCCCGCGCATACGTCGATTGGACGGTGGTATCCAAGCCTCCAGCATGCGACGTTGCAGGCCGCGCTCGAAGACATCGATGCCCAGGAACCTTGGCGTCGATTTCACCGGACGCCGCTCACTGTGGCTGAGATGGACACCCACGTGCGTTGCCGAGTGACGCGCGATCACCCCGCTTTCCATGCGCCGCGTCTCGCCGGTAAGTTTATCCAGCAGGTTTGAGCTTAGTGTATCGTAGCCCTAAGATCAACACGTAGCCTTGATTCGTGTCCTTCGTTTCCTTCCACTTTGTCACATCTTTTTTTATGAGACGGCCCTCCGCCGTCCCATCTTCAGCAACCGGCTGGTCCTCCTCACTTCCCTCACCCCATCCCTCGCTCCAGCCATTCCCAGAGTCGAGGCTTCCCACCGGTCCTCCCGTCGGCAGCCCCCTGCCGACTTAGTCACGCCCGTGGGCGCTTACCCACCAGGCTCCGCTGCCTCTGCGTTCTCGTGCGACTGCATCGCCTCGAACCGGTGGCGTCCTGTGCGCTCGCGCAGGAAGTCGTACAGCAGCCCGCCGCAGTTCAGGTCGAGCTCGTCGACCCACGTCGTGTCCGGGTAGCCCTTCCATTTCACTTCGAACTCGCGTCGCGTGCGTCCATATCGGGTAGCCCGCCCTTCGCGCACGTTCAAGATCTTCTCGACCTCGAAGACGTCGTCCTCCAGCTCACGTGTGGCTTCCCAGCTGTCTTTCGGCAAGAGCTCCTCGTCGAAGTCGAAACGCTCCTCGGCCGGCATCGTCAGCTGCGTCGCGGGTCGTGACGGGAATTCCCGGACGGGCTTCAGCTTGGAGATGTGGACGACGGGATACAACTGATAGGGTGTACCCGCCGACTCGAGGCGCACTGCAAACGCGCTGACCAGCTCGGCGACACGGAAGCGTCCGTGCCACATGTGCGCGAGTTTGCGCGAGTTTGCGCGCATACCCTGGCTTCACCCGATCCAGGTACAGCCAAACTTGTGAGCCCGTCGCGATCTCGTGTCGCGTTGCTCTTTCAGTTTGTCGACGCGCTCTCTCTTCGACGCCCTCTCGGACTAACTCCAATGCTTGTGCTCTTGCCACCTTGTAGTGTCGCTGGATACGTAGCCTCCACCGCCTCGCCTCGGCGTCCCGGGTCGACATGTTCCCGACGGCTAGCGTTGCTTCCACGTCGACTGAGGATCCCAGTCGTGCACTAAGAAGAACGGGGTCTCGTTCCTCGTCCGGTCGTGCGACGTGTTTAGCGCGAAGGTAAGACGTTCGGCGTACTCGTCCCAGTCGCGTTGGTCGACGTCTGCGATGTACATCTTAATCGCTCTTGTAACCGTCTGCACCATCCTTTCTGCAGCGCCGTTGGCTTGCGGACGATAAGCAAGTGTCGCTCGCTGTCTCTGACCCATGAGTTTGCTGAGCGCCTTGAAGAAGTCGGACATGAAGCCCGGCTCACGGTCGTGGCGGATAGCCTCACTCGCGCCGAAACGCCTGAATACCGCCTCCTCGTACGCCTCGGCCACCGTCTGGGCGGTTCGTGACGCGTTCGCTTTGACCACGACGAACCCTGTGAAGAGGTCGACCCAGACTAACAACTCTGTGTTGCCTTTGTAGGACGCCGGCAACGACGGGATATGGTCCATGGCGATGACCTGGAACGGGTACGTCGCGACGATGTTGCCCGGCGACTCGCCCTGGATGGTCGGCCGACCTTTTCCCGTCTCGCAGTCAGTGCATTCACCGACGTAGCGCTGGACGCTTCTGAAAATCCCTGGCCAATGGAAGTGGCGCCTCTCGCGTTGGTACGTGCGGCCAATACCCTGGTGTCCGCCTTCCAGACTCGCGTGATAGTGGTGGAGTACATCCTCCCGAAGAGTCTCCGGGATCACCGGCTTCATCATCCCATCGCGCCCCTCGGCGGAATCGTCGCTTCTCGACTGGTACTAGAGCAGCCCGCTTTCGCCCTCTTCGTACTGAGGCGCAAGCTTCTGGCAGTTCTTCACCTCGCGTCGAAACAGGTCTCCGACGTCGCCGCGGAGATACTTCTTGAGGTTGACGATCCAGACCTCTTCGTCCTGGGCGACGCGGATGCGGTCCAGGCGCAGTCGTTGCACCACCAGCTCCTCCAGAACTTCGGGAGGTCGGCTCCTGCGTGTTGTCGTGCGTGCGGCAGCCGAGCGCCTCGTCACTGCGAGGACTTGTGTCTTCCCGCGTCCCGCGTCCGTGGCATTTCCGGCGGGATCATCTGTGTCGCGCGTTCCCGCGTCGCAATTTCCGCGTCGAGATTTTCCGCGTCGAGATTACCCGCGTTGAGACTGGCTGGAGACGCCACCTCGGGACTCGATGCCCTTGGTTGGATGACTTCCTCCAAGCGGTTCAGCGTCTTCAGATCTTGAATCTCCTTGGGACTGTGCACGTTGCGGCCTCCTTGACGCTGCAGAGCTTGTCCAGCCAGCATGTCGGCACTTGCGTTCCAGTCTCGTCGTACGTGGAAGAGTTCGTAGTGCGGCCATGCCTGGAGGGCGTTCCGCGTCTTTTGTCGCAGCAGCTTCAGCCCGGGTGATTTGCAGTCCATCTCGTCCCGCATCTGCCTGATAACAAGGTTGGAGTCCCCGCATACGACGAGTCGGGTGACGTCATCGAGCTCCTCTAGAAGAGAACATCCGGGTAACAGCCCGCGGTATTCCGCCTCGTTGACTGTAAGGTCCGTCGCATATCCCGACGCGGCGCGCACGATCTCCCAGTTCGGCAGCTGTGACACGAAGTGACTGAACCAAAATTGTCAAGCCCTGTGCATTCGGATCTGGGAGCCCATGCATGCAGAAGTGAGACCCAGGATACAAGCGGACCACAAACGACCGGGAATCAAGAGTCCCAGAGTCGAGTTGCAAGCGAGGATCCCAGAGTCGAGAATGGTAAAGTCCAGGAGTCGAGACATCAAGAAGTCCAAGAGTCAGCTGTGACGTGAGTCCGGAAGTCCAAGAGAAGCAGGAGTCCAGGAGTCAAGAGTCCAAGAGTCGATGCCCAGGAGTCAAGAGTCAAGAAGTCGAGAGCCAAGCGACCAAGAAGTCCGAGAGAAGAAGAAAGAAGTCCAAGAGAAGGAAGATGTCCAAGAGAAGAAAGAAGTCCAAGAGTCAAGTTGTGACGTGACCTCCAGGAGGAGAAGTCACAGAGTGAAGTCACGAAGAGGATGATGCTCCGAGGTGAGTCACCATACAAAGTCCAAGTCAAGTCAGATCTCAAGATGTGTCAAGAGCGAAGAGTGGTACTTATGGTACTTATGTACCACGGTCACCCACTGAGTCACACCCACGTGCGAGGATGCGGACCCGACGTGTAGGACGATTACGCGCGCCAAGGTTGAAGCTGGGACGCGCCCCATACAAAGATCAAGATAAAAGAAGAGTGTGTGTCGAAGATCGACGCCCAGAACGCAAGCAGAAATCCAGCAGAGATCTTCTAGCCAAGATAAAAGAGAGAGAGAGTAAGAGACCAAGATAACCATTAATATCAGAATCCGTTTTGCCTCAAGACCCGCAAGTGTATCGTAATTCCGAGCACGGGAGCGAGGCGAATATCGCCTGGGACCAGAGGACAACAGCCTACCGCGTTTTTTAGGGACCGCCCCCGGAGGTCTGACTGCCCGACCGTCAACATCCAGACACACCGACCGTGCTAGGGGACGTGTGGGGATTCTCACCTAAAAAGGTCAAGTCACAGTTAGGACGGGGACCCGGGCTCGTGTGGTGTAGTACCCCGCGGAGGAATTGGGCACACCGGGTGCCGGAAGAAGAAGGCGCCGAGATGGAGGTCGACGGACTTGAGTGATGGACTTCGACGCGGCGGAGGAAGCACGACGCGGTTTGATGGGCGCAACAGCTCGACGGGAAATGCGACATGGGTGATGAACCGTGGGATATGGTACCAGAATCCAGTACGACGCGTAATCATCCGATGAGTCGACCCACACACCTGTTTCGGCGAAACGTGCCAAACCCCAAACCCCGCCGAGCAAAACGCGCCGACCCTAACCCCGCCGACCAAAACGCGCCGAGACGAGATCTTGATTACGCCACGTAAATCAGGTTGAAGGACGGTAGTGCAAGCACGACAGAAGTAAGGACAGGCGCAGACCAGTAGGCTTAGCAAGCAGTAGTACAGAGTAGCCAGTAGCAAGGACATAGGATAGGGTAAGGACTCAGTCCCGAACTTTCTCTGAACCACAAAGACCTCCCGTCTTCTCCGAGGTTCCAGGGGAACCACCAAGCGCTGGCAAGTAGAGCCGCCTCGATATCGCGGCCCCCCGTCGTTTGCTGGTTCGGGTGCTCACCCGCACAGACCCGTGCTGGAACAAAGGCACGTTAAACGTATACCGTTTAGGTGGGCGCCCGATAACGCGCTGCCTAGGCGAAGGACCACACTGGCCTGATAACCGCCGTGCACAAGACCCCCGTGTAGGCCCGATAAACGCCACACAAGCCCCAGGAAACGCCGGCCTGATAACGCCGCACGCCCGACGGGAACGCCAAGGAAACGCCGGCCCGATAACGCCGCACGCCCGAGGCTCAACGCCCTACGACAAGGAACAAGCGTCAACACAAGACCCCCCCCCCAACTCTGAAGCCTGCGAAGACTTGGGTCTGTATTTCGAAGATACGCTACTCCAACAACCGGGTAAATTACTCGACGCGACCGCGATCAAGACGCGCCGAGTTTGTGCGAGACCGACCCCGCGAGATTTCTGCGAGGCCGCTACTCCACAATGGTGCCGCGACCCGGGAGTACTACTTCGAATGACGGGCTAACGATCCAAGAGGCATCGGAGGCAGGTGCGGAGTCGGCTGGAAGGTCGCCGACCGCAAGAGAGCACAGTGAGAGACCTGTCGCGTCGTGGAGCTCTGAGGGAACCTTCACGACAGGCCACGGGGCCAGCGACGACCATGAGGGCTACGAAGAACAGTTTGCCGTTCCCGATACGGCTCCCGACGAGGGAGCCGCCAAGGGCCGCGACGCAAGTCGCGGTCCTACCGGTCGGAAGCCTGCAAAGGCCGACGACCAACAACCAACCACCGCCAAAGCAACCGCGAAGCGCAAGTCGTCCAAGAAGAAGAAAAAGAAGCTGCGCGCGCCAGACTCGGCGGAGGAGTCGGTGTCCAAGCGGCAAGGCAAAGATGCGGGACGCCAGTACACCGCCGAAGAGGTACGGTATGTCGTGGCGCACACGGAGCTCTTCCGTCTGCTAGAGCAAGATCCAATCTTGGTCTTCCTCGAACCCATGCTGATGAGCGACTTCACAGGCCCTTTCGTGGCGCCAGACTTCGATAGTCTCACCAATGTCGCCTACGCCGCGCCGACTCTCTTCCAGATGTTGCGTGACTCGGGGTTCGTGTTGGGAGCTTTTGAGATGGAAAGGCTGTGCGATTGGGACATCAAGTCTTGGTTGCGCGCGATTCGCGTCGTACAAGAGCCCTTGACGATTCTGGCTGGATCGGTCAAACAAGCCGCAACGAGTCCCGCAACGGACCAGGATGCGCCGGGTCTCTCGGCGGGCCCAGCCCAGACTTCGACGATCACGCCTTCGCCACTACCTCGATACCAATCGAGCGTAGACTCCGACAGCAGTCTCGAATCGCCCAAGCGCATGCCAATGAACCGGCCGCCGCGCGCCATGCAGCTATCCGCGGCACCCGTGCGCACGGAGGTGACAAAACCCGCCGAAGAGGTGCTCCCCAAGGCTCTGACGGATTTCATCATCAAGCTGATGCAGACTACAGTGATGAGCACCGCACACGCCGACACCGCTGCAATTTCCACGGCGGCTCGGCCCCATGAGGCAGCGGATGTCGCTATGGAGTCGGTCAGTTCGCGCTCTTCGACGAAGTCCAGGGCTCGACGCGCGGACGAGGATCCCGACGACCTGTTTGACCTGGACGTCGGAGCGCCGAGAACCGCAGCCGCCATCACGACGGCGACAGCCGGCGGTGTAAGTCGTGTACACCTTTGCTCGTGAGGTAGGCTGCCTGATCGACACGGAGATCACGCAAGAGTGTGTGAGAATTCGTGATGAGACATATTACACGGTGGGGAGAACCAGGGTCAAGATTACCTTGGCGGGGAACTTGGTGTACTACATGCACCTGTGGGTCGGCGACTTGGTCGGCCAACACGCAATACTGGGATGAATTTCATGGTGCCAGCTGGGGTGCGCATCGACACTGCGGACGGCACGGCGTGCCTCCCCGACGAGGTGCACATCCAGATGATCGGACGAAGACCGCTATATGGCACACGGATGAACCCGGTCAACGTCAAGGCGCCTGTGAGACTCGAGCCAGGGGACACACACGAAGTCCTGCAGAGGCCGGATCGAAACGCGCTGTTCCTGTGGGTAACGCGAGCAGAATCGTGGGTGACGACCTTTGTCAAAGGGAGAGCCGGAAGAAAGACTTACCTACGTGTCACGAACATTGGAGACGCGGCGATAACCCTCGACGCGCATGAGACGCTGGGGTGGTGGACACCGTCTGACGGCCAGCCTCGGAGCCGTGGGTTTGTTCGACTGGGCTCCCCTCGGTACCAGCAGTGGCAGAATGTGGCGTACGGCGCGACGCGCGATGCGGAGGAAAACTGGATTCCAGCCGAGCTCGACGGGCCGATGACGGATCGCCCCTCATACCCGACGCCTAAAGCCATTTTGCGCCCGGAGCCGAGGCAACTCGGGACGCGACGCGCTGTGACCCCGGTGTTGGCGGTGGTCGCAGAAACGCCGAAAGGAAGTGGGGTAGAGGTACCGCCCGGCAACCACGAGCTGTATGTGGACGAAGAGACGGTGGAAGGCGAACCCGATGTGCCTCCGGCTGGGGCTGGAAGCGCCGCGATGGAGGGATCGCCGGAGTCGGAATTTGCCAAGCCAAAACTCGACGACCCGAAACACGACGAGCCGAAACTTGATGGGCAGGAGGAAGACGACGCCATCCTCATTCACGAGGGGTCCGACATCTTCGCAGTGGATCTCAAGTCGGAGATGGCAGTGCTGCCAGATCTCTCGCTGACCGCCGAGGTGAAGATCGAGGACTTGAAGGTCGGGATGCCGACGGGACTCCCGCCCGAGGAAGCCGCAAGACAAGAAAAGCGGTTACGCCAAATCATCTGGAAGCGACGGAAGTGGTTGATCGGCAAGGGAAACGCCTTGCCGCCAGCCGCCCTGGGGGTGGTTTGCCATCGACGTGGGCGACGCAACACCCGTCGCGCAACGCGTCCGGAAAATACCGCCACAATTCAGAGAGAAGGTTGCCGACTTGATCAAGGGGCTGCTGAGCGCGAGGATGATCCAGAAGTCGAAGTCACCGTGGGCATCGCCCATTGTCGTGATTATAAAAAAGAACGGCGTCGACATTCGGCTCTGCATTGACTACAGGCTCATCAACGGGCTGACGCAGCTGATGGTTTACCCCATGCCACTCGTCAACGACTTGCTCGAAGACTTGGACAAGTACCTGTGGTACTGCTCCCTCGACATGGCGAGCGGCTTCTGGGTCGTCCCCATGACGGACAGGGCCCGGCTCATCTCAGCTTTCATCACGCCGATGGGCCTGTTCGAGTGGCTGCGTTTGCCGGTCGGCCTGTGTAACGCGCCGCAAATTTACCAACGTTTGATTGACAACGCGCTCTACGGGTTCCTGAAGCTGTCTCCGGATGACAGCACCCGAGATGTATTCGAAAACGGCGAACCGGCGAAGCCAGGTATTCACTCTGTTCTGGGACGGAGGTCGTACATCGACGACATCCTTATCGGGGGCATGTCGTGGGACGACCTGTGCGAGAAAGTCGAACGCCTGCTGGATGTCTGCGAGCAGTGGCACTTGTCCATCAGCGTCGAGAAGAGCGAGTGGGGCATGTCCAAGGTCGACTACCTAGGTCACCGAGTCTCGGGACTCGGTCTCGAGGCGAAGCCAAAGAATCTGGAGTCGCTGACGGCCCTCGAGTTCCCGCGCACGCTCAAGGGTCTGCAATCGTTCTTGGGCAGTCTCAATTACTACCACCGGTTCATTGCAGACTTTGCAGTGTACGCGACCACGCTGTACTCGCTGACGGAGGCCGATTTCGACGAGTACGTCACGCGTCCAGAATTCCGCGAACAAGAGAAGTGGAGCCACGCGACGCGCGCCTTCGACGTGCTCAAGACGAAACTCGCCGAGACCCCGATGCTGAAACACTTCGACGTGAGCCGAGAATCAGTTGTGATCGTGTACGCAAGCGACTGGGCCATCTCAGGGGTGCTCACGCAGGTCCACGACGATGTGTACATGCCGGTGAAGTTCACCAGTCGCACGCTGAAGACCAATGAGTTGAACTACGACATCGTCGAAAAGGAGATCTTGGCCCTGTTGCGCGTCTTGAATGAGTGCTACACGATGCTAGCAGGGAAACCGGTCCGCGTCTTGACACGTCACACGACGCTCGCCTGGTTGTTCCGGTCCAAGGGATTGCAGGGGCGACTGTCACAGTGGGCCGCGATTCTTTCGCCGTGGAAGTTGGAAATCTGCCGATCCATGAGGGGAGAAGAAGAACTCCTCGGCACGCTGGCCGCGAGCATTACACCGCGAGCCTTCGTAGACGCAGCGCTAGAAAAGATCGCCCCACGGAAACGGGCGTCCAGGATTGTAGTCATTCCAGTCCCCGGCGTGGCGAGCGACGAGATCTTGCACGTATTGAGCTTCGACGGATCGGCTAAGGCAAAGCGAGAAGGCGGAGCATATAGTGCCGTCATCTGGCGGCTGCCGGACTGTGAGATCGTGCGCGCCGCGTCGGGGTATGCGACGGACCGTCACTCGACTCGTCGTATGCGGAGATTCCAATCTTGTTATCAGGCAGATGCGGGACGAGATGGACTGCAAATCACCCGGGCTGAAGCTGCTGCGACAAAAGACGCGGAACGCCCTCCAGGCATGGCCGCACTACGAACTCTTCCACGTACGACGAGACTGGAACGCAAGTGCCGACATGCTGGCTGGACAAGCTCTGCAGCGTCAAGGAGGCCGCAACGTGCACAGTCCCAAGGAGATTCAAGATCTGAAGACGCTGAACCGCTTGGAGGAAGTCATCCGACCACGGACGTCGAGTCCCGAAATGGCGGCTCCAGCCAGCCTCGACGCAGATAATCTCGACGCGAAAAATCTCGACGCGGAAAATCTCGACGCGGAAATTGCGACGCGGGAACGCGCGACACAGATGATCCCGCCGGAAATGCCACGGACGCGGGACGCGGGAAGACACAAGTCCTCGCAGTGACGAGGCGCTCGGCTGCCGCACGCACGACAACACGCAGGAGCCGACCTCCCGAAGTTCTGGAGGAGCTGGTGGTGCAACGACTGCGCCTGGACCGCATCCGCGTCGCCCAGGACGAAGAGGTCTGGATCGTCAACCTCAAGAAGTATCTCCGCGGCGACGTCGGAGACCTGTTTCGACGCGAGGTGAAGAACTGCCAGAAGCTTGCGCCTCAGTACGAAGAGGGCGAAAGCGGGCTGCTCTAGTACCAGTCGAGAAGCGACGATTCCGCCGAGGGGCGCGATGGGATGATGAAGCCGGTGATCCCGGAGACTCTTCGGGAGGATGTACTCCACCACTATCACGCGAGTCTGGAAGGCGGACACCAGGGTATTGGCCGCACGTACCAACGCGAGAGGCGCCACTTCCATTGGCCAGGGATTTTCAGAAGCGTCCAGCGCTACGTCGGTGAATGCACTGACTGCGAGACGGGAAAAGGTCGGCCGACCATCCAGGGCGAGTCGCCGGGCAACATCGTCGCGACGTACCCGTTCCAGGTCATCGCCATGGACCATATCCCGTCGTTGCCGGCGTCCTACAAAGGCAACACAGAGTTGTTAGTCTGGGTCGACCTCTTCACAGGGTTCGTCGTGGTCAAAGCGAACGCGTCACGAACCGCCCAGACGGTGGCCGAGGCGTACGAGGAGGCGGTATTCAGGCGTTTCGGCGCGAGTGAGGCTATCCGCCACGACCGTGAGCCGGGCTTCATGTCCGACTTCTTCAAGGCGCTCAGCAAACTCATGGGTCAGAGACAGCGAGCGACACTTGCTTATCGTCCGCAAGCCAACGGCGCTGCAGAAAGGATGGTGCAGACGGTTACAAGAGCGATTAAGATGTACATCGCAGACGTCGACCAACGCGACTGGGACGAGTACGCCGAACGTCTTACCTTCGCGCTAAACACGTCGCACGACCGGACGAGGAACGAGACCCCGTTCTTCTTAGTGCACGACTGGGATCCTCAGTCGACGTGGAAGCAACGCTAGCCGTCGGGAACATGTCGACCCGGGACGCCGAGGCGAGGCGGTGGAGGCTACGTATCCAGCGACACTACAAGGTGGCAAGAGCACAAGCATTGGAGTTAGTCCGAGAGGGCGTCGAAGAGAGAGCGCGTCGACAAACTGAAAGAGCAACGCGACACGAGATCGCGACGGGCTCACAAGTTTGGCTGTACCTGGATCGGGTGAAGCCAGGGTATGCGCGCAAACTCGCGCAAACTCGCGCACATGTGGCACGGACGCTTCCGTGTCGCCGAGCTGGTCAGCGCGTTTGCAGTGCGCCTCGAGTCGGCGGGTACACCCTATCAGTTGTATCCCGTCGTCCACATCTCCAAGCTGAAGCCCGTCCGGGAATTCCCGTCACGACCCGCGACGCAGCTGACGATGCCGGCCGAGGAGCGTTTCGACTTCGACGAGGAGCTCTTGCCGAAAGACAGCTGGGAAGCCACACGTCAGCTGGAGGACGACGTCTTCGAGGTCGAGAAGATCTTGAACGTGCGCGAAGGGCGGGCTACTCGATATGGACGCACGCGACGCGAGTTCGAGGTGAAGTGGAAGGGCTACCCGGATACGACGTGGGTCGACGAGCTCGATCTGAACTGCGGCGGGCTGCTGTACGACTTCCTGCGCGAGCGCACAGGACGCCACCGGTTCGAGGCGATGCAGTCGCACGAGAACGCGGAGCAGCAGAGCCTGGTGGGTAAGCGCCCACGGGCGTGACTAAGTCGGCAGGGGGGCTGCCGACGGGAGGACCGGCGGGAAGCCTCGACTCTGGGAATGGCTGGAGCGAGGGATTGGGTGAGGGAAGTGAGGAGGACCAGCCTGTTGCTGAAGATGGGACGGCGGAGGGCCGTCTCATAAAAAAAGATGTGACAAAGTGGAAGGAAACGAATCAAGGCTACGTGTTGATCTTAGGGCTACAATACACTAAGCTCGAACCTGCTGGATAAACTTACCGGCGAGACGCGGCGCATGGAAAGCGGGGTGATCGCGCGTCACTCGGCAACGCACGTGGGTGTCCATCTCAGCCACAGTGAGCGGCGTCCGGTGAAATCGACGCCAAGGTTCCTGGGCATCGATGTCTTCGAGCGCGGCCTGCAACGTCGCATGCTGGAGGCTTGGATACCACCGTCCAATCGACGTATGCGCGGGCGGGAAGTAGAGCATCATGGGATCCAGCAAGAGATCCATGTCCGCTAGCCCCTGCTGGAACAACCCGACCGCCAGCTGCAACAAGCTGTTGAGGTGGTTGCCCGCGTGGGAGCGACGCGAGTTGCGAGCTGTACGCCACCTCTTCCAGGTCGCACCCTGCACGTGGAGCTCATGGGTGGACTCCCAGTAAGCCTGAGCCCAATGCTCGATGTGGCGCTGGAGCCGACGTGCGAACGGGCGGAACGCCGCATCACCAGGCGCGAAGAGAAGTGCTTCAGCTGCCTGGGCGAGGTACCGCCATGGCTGAGTCGC
The DNA here is from genome assembly GCA_009729435.1 of Phytophthora fragariae. Taxonomy (NCBI): domain Eukaryota; phylum Oomycota; class Peronosporomycetes; order Peronosporales; family Peronosporaceae; genus Phytophthora; species Phytophthora fragariae. Next base: position 688,433 of record QQOI01000016.1, read on the forward strand.
GTACAACGCCTCGACATTGGCCGGAGTCACGAGAGCGCGATTCCAGTTCGCAGGCTCGGGTGGAGCACGACGCGGAATGATCCAGTCAGGCGGCGGCAAGAAGAGCGTCCGCAACTCCTGCACGGTGATGAGGTGAAGGCGGAGACGTCACACCCGTTTGGGCCAGGGGGCGTAACGAGGCTGTTGCCAGCCAGACGGGGTTCCGGCTGGCGGGATCACGGGGTCGAAGAAGGGCACCGCTGGAGAACTCCCAGCTGAGCCACTGGAAGCGGCGCTTGAAGACGAGGCGCTGGACGACGAAGAGGTGGACGAGTCGTCGCCACTGGAGTCGCCCGAACTGCCTGGGCCAGGACCGGACCCCCGCTCGCTGCCCTGTGGCCCCTCGGCGAAGAGCGCGCCGGTCGCGCCGGGGGCACGGAACGCGCCGACCCCGCCGAACGTGTCGACGCCAGGGAAGCCGAACGTGAGCGCGAGTGCGAACCAGATCGTGGACGCGTGTGGGAACGCGACCGCGAACGAAGAGGCCGACGTGCCGGAGACGGCGAGCGAGACCCAGGGCCATGCAACCGGGGACGCTTGGACCGTGCCTGCCGCGCTTGATCGTCGCTGTCTGAAGACTCGGAACCGAAGAGCGCCGCGTCCTCTCGGGCACGCGTCGCAGCTGCAGCGGCCGCAGAGAGCGTAGCAGCGGAAGAAGCCTGCGCAGCAGCGCGGGACGAAGCCGTAGTGTCGGCTACCGTGGAGGGCCGCCGGCTACGTCGGAAGGGAGAAGAACGGGACGTCGGAGCGGGCGCCGCTCCTGAGGGCCCCGATGCACGCGACTGAGAACTCGAACGACTCGGCGCGCCAGAGCGAGACCGCCGAGAACCAGACGGAGGCGAGGTAGGGGGCGGAGTCGGAGCCGAATGGGAACCCGAAGGACCGAGCGAAGGAGAGGTGCCAGTCGTGGAGCCAGTCGTCGCGGCCAATGAGCCCGTGCGAGCGCCCGAGCCCGACGCAGCGGGAGCAGGCACAGAAGCGGCAGGGGTCGAGACCGCGGCTATCGCAGGGACCGCTGCAGACGCCGGAACAGCAGGAGGGAGGGGGACAGCAGCGTTGACCTCCGCCGTGAAAGTGGCCTCGAGTCGGTTGATCAAACCGGCGGTGTCGATCTGTCCGCCTGCGCCCATCACGACGCCGGCGAGACGATCGGCAAGCTCGTCACGAACCCGCTGCGCCAACTCTCGGCCCCGACGCGCGTCTCGGAGCATCCGACGCCAAGCCATGGCACGCTCGTCACGCTCTCGGATAGCCAAGTCGCGCTCCCCCTCCAACTCGACGATCCGAGCGTGGAGACGGCAGACCTGGGCTCCGTCGTCTTCTCAATGCCGCTGAGACGACCGCCGCACTGACATCCATCCAGCGCGATATTCTGCCGCGCGAGACGCGGCACCAAGTTCACCGGCTTGAGCTCGCGTCATCTCAGACTCGGCGGCCACACGGAGGGTCGTGGCAGTGGCCACCGACTCCTCCAGCTCGTGGATACGGGTCGCGCCGCGACGGAGCTCCTCGGCGTGAGCCACCAAGAGCGCGTTGGCTCGCCGAAGGTCGTCCTGTAGCGGGACGTTCAGGTTCTGGGCCGCCTCACTCTCCGCACGGCTCTGAGAAAGCGACAGGCGGGTCACGCGGAGCTCTTCCGCGACCAAGACACGCCGCTGCCTCTGGGCGGTCAAGGCCAAACGAGCCTGATCCCGCTCAGCGACGGCAGCGTCTCGCTGCTGCTCAAGGGGCGCCACGGCTTGACGAGCCCGATCCCTCTCGGCGACGGCAGCGTCTCGCTGCTGCTCAAGGGCAGCCACGGCTTGACGAGCCTGACCCCTCTCGGTGACAGCAGCGTCTCGCTCGCGTCTTAGCGCTGTTGAGATTCGACGCGCTTGATCCCGCATGTCGAGGACTCCGTCGCACGCTTGCTCTGCAACCACGAGAAGGCGGGTCACGCGGTCACGCTCGGCGAGAGCGTCATCACGTTGCTGCTCAGCGGTGGCCACCTGCTGCCGCACCCGATCACGTTCAGCTTCGACAGCGTCCGCGAGGGCCACGCGAAGGTCGTCGCGCTCACCCTGTGCAGCGAACAGCCGCGCTAGCGGCGCGGAAGATGGAGGCGGCGCAGCAGCAGCACGCGCTAGTTGAGCGGTCAAGTCAGCGATCTGGTCTTGCGCCGCCCGGAGCTGAGCCTAAAGGTCATGATACTGCTCAGTCGAGGAGTCTCGCTCGACGCGGAGTAGAGCCTCGGCAGTGTCGGTGCGCTCAGCACGAGCGCGGAAGTCGGCCACTCGGTCCTCCAGGGCGGCGTAGTCCCGCTCGACGTGTTCCCGGGAGAGGAGCACCTACTCGAGCTGTATCATGCCTGCGCGATAACCCTCGCGAGCGCGATGCAAGATCGCGAGATTGCGGTCATGCAGCACGGACGCGTGAGTGGCCAAGCCCGCATTGTGCGCTGAGACGAGCTCGTACTGGGTGCGCGGCTCCTGGTTCTCGCGTTGGAGGGTGTGCGCGGCGTCAACGAGAGCCGTCACCGAGTGGACAGAGGCGCTCGGAGCTGGAAGCTGGACTTGGGGCGCGATGGGGAGGCGAAGCCGATGCGCGCCGAGGGCGCAGACCGCGCAGCCAGCGGCTTCGCGGTCGTCGGTGTCGAGCTCTCCCTCCTCAAGGTCGATGTCGTTGGCGTTGACGTCGTGGCGGCGAGCCATGAAGCTGAGAGTACTGCAAGGCCGACCGTGAGGGCAGAAGATGCGACGGTGTCGGGATGAAGCAAAGGCGCGGGGCAGGTTCTGCGACGACACACCCACCTGGGGCGTGGCAGCGGGACGAATGTGGTGTAGCACCCCGCGGAAGACGTCGGGCACCGGAGGAAGAAAGCGCCGAGATGGATGTTGGCGGACACGAGTGATGGCCCTCGATACGGCTGAGAAAACGCGGCGCGTATTGATGGGCGCGACGCAGGACCAAGCTCGACGGGAGAGCCGGCGTGGGTGATGAGCCGTGAGACACGGTGCCAGAATCCAGTGCGACGCGTAATCATCCGACGGGTCGACCAGCGCGCCCGTTTCGGTAAAACGCGCCGACCCTAAACCCCGCCGAGCAAAACGCGCCGAGGTAAAATCTTGATTACGCCACGTAAATCAGGTTGAAGGACGGTAGTTCAAGCACGAGAGAAGTAAAGATAGGCACAGAACGGTAGGCTTAGCAAGCGGTAGTACAGAGTAGCCAGTAGCAAGGACATAGGATAGGGTAAGGACTCAGTCCCGAAATTTCTCTGAACCACAAAGACATCCCGTCTTCTCCGAGGTTCCAGGGGAACCACCAAGCGCCGGCAAGTAGATCCGCCTCGATATCGCGGCCCCCCGACGCCTGCTGGTTCGGGTACTCACCCCCCACAGACCCGTGCTGGAACAAAGGCACGCTAAACGTATACCGTTTAGGTGGGCGCCCGATAACGCGCTGCCTAGGCGAAGGACCGCACTGGCCTGATAACCGCCGTGCACAAGACCCCCCGTCTAGGCCCGATAAACGCCACACAAGCCCCAGGAAACGCCGGCCTGATAACGCCGCACGCCCGACGGGAACGCCAAGGAAACGCCGGCCCGATAACACCGCACGCCCGAGGCTCGACGCCCTACGACAAGGAACAAGCGTCAACACAAGACCCCCCCCCTACTCTGAAGCCTGCGAAGACTTGGGTCTGTATTTCGAAGATACGCTACTCCAACAACCGGGTAAATTACTCGGCGCGACCGCTATCCAGACGCGCCGAGTTTGTGCGAGATCGACTCCGCGAGATTTCCGCGAGGCTGCTACTCAACATTTGAATGGCCCAATAAAACGTAGTGCGAGTTTGTTTGCACCCAAGTTCGTCACTGCAGTGCCTTGGATGCCTTCCGTAGATAGAAGTACTCGTTCGTCTCGCCGGAAGGACGACATGTTCTTCCGGCCCCGTTGATCTGCGTTGGCCTTCTGGTGATCCACAGCAACTTGGAGCGCGTCACGCACAAACCGCGCGATGGCTTGGCGGTTCAGAAGGAACTCGGACACTGCTGCAGTGTCGATCGGCGTCGGTGTTGCTGCCGGGGTGAAGTTGGCAATGGCGGGCGTGGCGGGTGAAGCCACGCCAACTGCGAAGAGGTCCTCGTGTGCCACGCCGTGAAGGACGTGGCCCTCGAGTATGGCGTCTCCTGTGTTGGACTTGGCCGACGGGGGCAGCAGGGGTTCGCTCGATACTCGCGCCGACTTCGATGTCGGTGCCATTCCTCCCCCACAAAGAGTGGAGACCGCTGCTGCATTGGAACTTCGGACGGCCAGCAGGGCTGGAACGCACGGATGCCGCGCGTTGTTCATGAAGAACAGCGTCAATCCTGTCGACGTGTGGGTCGAGTTGTTCAGTGCAAACTCGACCATCGGCAGGAAGGAACCCCAGGAGACGAAATACGTTGCGTAGCTACGCAATACGTCCTCGAGGACGCGATTGGCGCGCTCCGTTTGCCCATCCGTCTCTGGATGAGCCGCCGTGGACATAAGCAAGCGGGTGCCCAGCAGCGCAAACAGCCGCGTCCAGAACGCGGATGTGAAGCGGGGATCGCGATCCGAGACGATGGACTCCGGCAGGCCGTGGTGGCGGAACACCAGGTCGAGGAACAACTCGGCCGACTCGTCAGCCGTCACTTCTGCCGCGATTGGAGCAAGAAAGACCATCTTGCTGAAGCGATCTACAAAGATGAGGACACCGGTGCGGCCTTCGGCGTCACGTGGAAGGCCGAAGATGAAGTCCATGCCAACAGATCGCCACGCGCTTGGATCCGCGGGGATGACGACACGCTGTGTACCAAATGTCTCCTGACCACGATACGTGGGAGCCGCGGAACGTCATGATGAGCGACGTTCCGGAAATGGTGACGGAGTACGAATCCCGCCACCAGCAGCTCCGCCGAAGGGCGTAAAACTTGAGCGAAAGCTGTAGTTGCCTACAGCCCTCGGCTGAGTGTTGCGCTCACCCTCAGCAATCTCGGACGACAACTGAGTGATCAACTTCTCGCGCAGTGTTTTCAACTCCACAGGCACACTAATACCAGTGTACCCGTTAATGTCCCGTTCGGAAAGTCGCACTGCCCCGGTTTGGCAGTGCGCACACGCAACGCCAGACGGTACTGCGCACGGAATACCCGCTTCGACTGCACCTTCGTGCAGCCGTAAAATCTTGGGCCGCTTCGAGAAGCGCTCGTTGCGCTCGGTCGCAGAGCGGACTCGCTCGCGGTATCCAGCTGGATTGCGGTTGAAATTCTCGACGAACGCGCTCCAGCTTTGTCAGAGTGCCTCCCACTCTGTCACCTTACTCTTACGGGAATGTTTTTTGTTCCCGTAGAATCGGAGCTCGTAGAAGAGCCCGATATAATAATCATGTCTTTGATCCGTCGCCGGATCAAAGTCGAGCTCCTTAGTGACATCATCATCGTTGATGGCACTGCAGGAGTACAGCGCGTACCGCCCGACCGGCGAAGTACTGCCGTAGCGAGATTGGATCTCGCTCGGAGACGGCATCCACGGGTCGCGCACCGGATTAGTGCGTGACGTCACAGCCGCAGACGGAGTGGAGTCGTCGTCTCCAGCATCAGCGAGCGGCCTGTCGCTGCTGCTACGCGAGCGCTTTGAACTCGAAACGTCCGAGTCGTCCTCGCGAGGACGACGCGTCCCCACACTTAATTCCTCGCGCCTTGAGGACGAGGATTCCTTCGCCTCCTCGCCCTCCTCCATGTCGACATCGCTGCCGACACCCAAGTCCTCGAAGAGGGTTTCGCGAGTATAGATTGGCATGCTACGCACTCCCCAACCGAGATGGTACGCTTGGGGGAGCTTGACGTCGTCACCATGGAAGTGACGACGGACGCCGAAGAGGCTAAAGATGTGGCAGTCGTCGCTGTGTTAGCGACGACCGCGTTGCCTGTTGAAGGTGCACCAGGCTCGTCGGAAGTCTGTGTCATTGGCGTGCTCATTTCGAAATGAGCACGAAGTTCTCTCCGAAGAAGACTTTGGATTGATGTGTCGAGACCGGCACATCAAGTCCTAACGGGGGGATGGTGTAGCGGGGCTACACATTCGGCTAACCTCACCTTAGTGCAACATGCACTAATGGATACATTCAGGTGGGCCACATCGCAGTGTACTCACCATTCATATTAGGAAGCAGTCCTATTGGTCAGAAAGCAGGGTCTTTCTACCAGTAATACTCAAGCATTAGGTCAGAGTTTCTGCCAACCACTCGTTGGCAGAACCTCTCTTTATAGATATCAATTTTAGGAGGAAAGCCACAGTTAACATTCAATTCAGTTCTCATTTTACCGCAAACGCTACTATTTGTACCTTTATTTAGGTTTAGCTATACTTGTGGATACAAGTATACTTAATCTAAGTTAAATACACCTTACGCTTCCTCATACACGTGCGCTCACGTGTGAGCTAAAGTATTGGGCTAGGTAAGCCCATTACAATCGTCGCTTCGAGCGTAGTCCTGGGGTCCCACCCGTGGACTAGGAAGAAAGGCGTGTCACCTCGGATCCGATCGTGGGCGGTATTCACGGCGAAGGTCAAACGCTCTGCATACTCGTCCCAGTCTCGCTGGTCCTCATCTGCTACATACATCTTGAGCGTCATCGTCATCGTCTGTACCATGCGTTCTGCGGTGCCGTTGGCTTGTGGTCGGTAGGCCATGGTAGCCCGCTGCCTCTGGCCCAAGATTCTGTTGAAGGCCTTGAAGAAGTCGGACATGAAGCCTGGCTCCCGATCATGTCGGATCGTTTCGCTAGCGCCAAAGCGCCGGAAGACACATTCTTCGTACGATTCGGCAATGGTCTGAGCGGTCCGTGACGCGCTCGCCTTGGCGATGACGTATCCGGTAAACAGGTCCGCCCAGATCAGAAGCTCGGGATGTCCCTTGTACGACTTAGGTAGCGAGGGAATATGGTCCATTGCGAGGATTTGGAAAGGATAGGTAGCTTGCACGTTGCCGGGCGATTCCCCGCGGGGAGTCTGTCTCCCCTTCCCCGTCTCGCAGTCCGTGCAATCTACTATGAAGTGTGGTATTGCAAAACACACAAATCGTCAAATGTGGGTCCTAACAACAAACCAACAACAATAGCCGAGCTAGTCGGCTGAGTTGGCCTGCGTGGGGTCTCTTCCGGGTCCCCAACGGTCCGGTCCAGCCGGGACAGTAGGTGTCTTGTCTTCGCCGAGTTCCACCCAACCGGTTCAACTCTCCAGAGACTCGCCTGAGCCGGGCAGTCTCCGTTCACAGAACCCGTGCCGTCCACCAAAGGATGGAGCAGTCACGGGCCGCCGAGTGCAAAAGCAGCTCAGCTGAAAGGTTACGGTGCCCTGGGACTTACAGACCCAACTCGGCGAGACTTTTCTCCGCGCTTGGCGAGACTGCCCCTCCGGGCCGACGTTATCTCTTGGCGCTACCTGTTGGTACCCTACAAGCTATGCCTCTCAGGTACCAACGGCAGACATACCCCAGCCCTGTACAGGGACTTACCGGAAGAGTGTACACTTGTCTTGGACTAGGAAAATTCTGCTCTGTTTGTTTGTTATATCTTTCGGGCGCCCTGAAGGGGCGCCTCTACTGTTCCTGAGTTCCTATACAAATACCTAATGAAATAGAGTGGTTTCGGATCTCGGCCGACCCTTCGCCGAGTTCGGCGACTTTTCGGGCTCAGTTGATCCGGATACTGCGTTTATCTGGACCCCGAACTCGGCTGGTCCGGATGCTGAGCTATCCGGATGGTACTATGTACCCCCCCGCCGAGTTGTCACCATCAACCTGTTGTCCTAAGCCACTTTGGTACAAGGTACCACTGTGTGCCACTCGGCGAGATAGTACTTTGACCGCTCTGAAGCTGAGACACTTGACCGCTCTGAAGCTGAGACAGTAGACCGCTCTCACTCTGATACAGTATGGCCGCTCCCATTCTGAGGCAGTCTAGTGTCCCCGATGTTCGGTGTCTTGCCACATGAGTCACCGAAACTTGATGTTTACTACACCACAACTGCCCCGGCCATGCTACGAGCCGGAATGGTGAGTGGCCTGGCCCAACTGGTGTGTCACACGCCTGGTCCTGTCCAGTCAAATCTGTCGCAATCACTCTGCGTTCACATTCCCCAAAATCGCGTCACCCCAAGCTCCCGCAACGCTTCCTCGGCGGCATCGCCCTGTGAAAGTGAGGCTTCACCACGACTTGTGACTTTGCTCACACCTTGTCTGACATGTGGTCTCCGTGTCCCAATGTGTCTGTACACGTAGAGATGTCTCAGTCGTCGTCACCAAGCCCCGCCGTTCAGCCAAGTTGAGCGCATTCAAGCTCAGGTGGCGACTTCCACGGGGACACAAGTGGGCTGCGTTGGACAAAGGGAAGTCAGCTGGTGCCCCTGCCGACGTCAAGCGTCGAAACATCGCTGTTGGTTCCCCAAAGTCGAGTCACGTGAAGATACCAGTGCTGAGACACGTGGAGAAACGTCGACTTCACACACGCCCGCTGTTTGAGGCCTCAAGTTCGGCTCAGCTAGCCAGGTACGCGTATGGTTCCGTGTCCGATGAGCGAAGTTGAGCCTAAGTGTGTTGATGCCATGTTGTGGGTCATATAGAGGTCGGCGAGCTCGGCGAATCGACCGAATATTTCTGTACGAGCTCGGTGAACTCGGCAAGTGGACCGAACGAACTCGGCTGAGCTCAGACGCCAGTTTGTCAGCTGATCCCGAGCTCAAAGTAAGACAGCATTTTGGACCCGGCTGGACCTCAACTCAGCTGAAGTGAAACCCGACTAGGCGAAACTCGGCTTCGCTCCAACTCTTCACACCTTGAGCTCGGATACGCTTGAACTCAGCTTCATTTTGCGCGAACCTTGCTGGTACTCACACAACCGAAGGCGCGAGGCGCTTGAACTCGGCTGGAAAGTCGATAACTCCAGCGATGTCGCACGTGGCCTCCAAGACTCAGCGGGACCTACTAGCACCTGGCTGACACGTCGACGTCCGGTCACAACGCTCCAGATGCAGCCACCCGGTCTCTCGTCACTTCGGCGCCATCTTCAAGCTCAACTAAGTCTCCAAGTTCCCACCAATACGTCAGCCTTCGGCCACAGCAGTTCTGGATACAAACGCGGAGTCTCCAGCCGCTGCCCCATCTTCGAGCCCAGCTGGGTCATTCCTGCACCCAACACTTGGTGGTGACGCTTGCAGGCGCTGGGAACTCAGCTCGGGGCTCCGCATTAATACCTGGTGCTATTTCGGCAGGTTTGCAGGTGGTTTCGTTGCATACTCCAGTGCCCCCAGCGCTCAGCGTCGAGGTCGGGATCCTTGCCATTCCGTTTCGTAATCAATATAATTATACATTTTGACGCAGTAGTTGTCTTCGACTCGACTCAGCCTGTTGTCTTCACTGGGTCGGCGGATTTCTTGATTGACGCAGTATCTTTCTTCGTCTCGACTCGGCCTGCTGTCTTCACCGTGTCGGCGGATTCATTTTCGTGGAGCGTTAGTTCTCGTCTGCCACTTGCACCAATTTTCGATGTGTCTTCGCTGTGCTAGTCGAGAGGGGTAACTCGTCGTCCAAGATAGCTTCCACTTCGTAGCGGTCTTCTCCTTCGTCGGGTTCCCAGCTATCTTCAGGCAGCAACTCTTCGTCAAAATCAAATTGCTCGACTTTACTGGGTTCCGGTCGGAGCCGAGTCGTGGGTCTTTCACCATTCTCTTTCACAGCTTTCAATCGTGATATATGAACGACTGGGTAGAATCGATATACACTTTTACCAGGCAGTTCGAGTTCGTACGCGAATTCTTCGACCTTCTTCTTGATCCTGAAAGGTCCGTGCCATCGGTGAGTTAGTTTCTTGGTCAGTCCGGTTTTAACTTGCTCTATCAACAACCACACTTGGTCGCCTTCCTTGAACAGTGCCTGGGTTAGCTCAGCTGACGGGCTCTCCGTATTTGGCAACTCGGCTGACGGCGCTCCGGAGGTTGGCGACTCGGTTGAGTGCTCTTCAATGGTCGGCGACTCAGCTGCGTGCTCGTCTTGCGTCGGGATAGCTCTCCTCTCAACTCGGCTAAGAGCTTCGTTGTGTTCCTTCGCTCTCCTTCCATTATCTTCAAAGTGAACTCGGCGTGCTTGGCTCCGGGTTACCGCGGCGATATTCGGTGTCACCTTGTCATCCTTCGCCGAGTCGCGGTCCACATACAGCACTTCCTGGATCCTATTTTGCACTTGTAACTCGGCTTTTCGGTCGGCGTTTAGTATCACGCGTCCAGCTTTAGCCTCCAGTGCTTCGGTGGCGAGGGCGTCTGCCGCAGCGTTGTAGGTGCGCAGAACATGCAGATATCGCGTCGAGCCGAGTTGTTTCGTGAGTGCCTTGTGGCGGGCTAATTCCACCTGTAACCCCATGGATTGCTGGATTGCAAGCCGCGAGTCTCCGACGATAATCAAGTTGGTGATGCCCCGGTCCAATGCCGCCGCCACCCCATGATTCATTCCAGTGTACTCGGCTATGTTGACCGTGGTAGACGAGAGGTGCGCACTCGCAGCAATCTCGACGTCCCAAGTAGGTAACCGCCACAGAATCCACGAGCAGCTACCGTATCCTCCATTTTGTTCCGTCTTAGCTGAGCCATCAAAGGATAATACATGACCCATGAAGTCGCTTGGCACCCGCGCGTACAATAGCTCCGGGTCGGTCCGGACGCTAGTCGAGCCCTTTGAGGGTGGGGCTATAGGTGTCCACTCATCCTTCCGCCGAATCATATGTTCTTCACCCCCAAGTCGGTTGTCGTCTTGTCACCCCTGTCGCTGGACGCAGTTATCTGATCGCTGGGCGCACAATCCGCCGCGTTTTTACTGCCGGGTTCATTTGTATCCAAGGAGCCAGTTATGCCCGGATCCCACCTGTCACCCCGGTCCGGGGTAACAATCGGGCGGCCATTACTGGAAGACTGTGACACAGGAGCAGCCGGGGGTACACCTGGTCGCCTGCCTTGAGCGTAGAGTCAATTGGCTCTATTTCGCCGAGCTCAGCTTCATCCTGTGGGGTCGTCGAACTCGGCTGATCGCGCAGGAGTCGTTCCGTTTCCTCTTGGAGCCGTTCGAGCCGCTCCCACTGCTCGGCACATGAGAGCCCGCGCTGGTGAGCTCCTTCTCCACTGTCTGGTCGCTGTCGGATGCCCGTCGGTGTCACATAGTCGGGTCGATCGACAGCTGCTGGCTGATGTCTCAGCCACTCGGCATACAGTCGTTGCTCTTTTTTCAACAAATCCCGGTCGATAACCGCGTCATACGCCAATACTTGCCAGTCTCTGTACTTCGTCGAGTCCACCCGCACGTATCCCTCCGTGAGTGGTAGAACTTCGAGGGGTACCCATTGCACCACAGGAAAATGGGCGGGACAGGAACCCGGCTTTTCCCCTGTGATAGTCAGCAGGACTCGGCTGGGTCGTCCGTTCGTCGTAAACCTCACTGTCGGCACCATTTTGTTGACCCGCCGGACCCACAGTTCGTGCGTGGCCTCGTCTGGCGGTCGACGCGGCAGCTTGAACTCGGCTGTGAATCGACTTGCAACATCCATGGTCTCGGTCGGTCCTCCGCAGATAGTGTTGCCGTACTCGGTGTCTTCACGCGCACTTGCTGACTTGATCAGGTTGATCTCGATCTCGTCGGGCAGCTTCGCCTTCGAGTTGAACAAATCCAGCCTGATCCTAGCTGGGATCAAGAAATCCGTACCCAGGATCACATCCACTCCGGCGTGATGGTCCATAATCCACACTTCAAACTCGTAGACAATTTCCCAGCCGAGTGTAACCTTGACCATGGCTCGTGTAGTCGTCTCGACTTTGCTCTTGCCAATTCCTTGCGCATCAATTTTCAAGGCGGCATTCGCCAGCCGCTTCAGTCGCAGCTTCTTGGCAAATGACTCGGTTACAGCCGAGACGTTGGCCCCTGTATCCAGCAGTATTTTCGTTCGCACATTGTTGACTGCTCCCATGACCAGAGCCCGCATTCGCACTCGGCGGTCAAACTTCCGCGAGGACCACCAGCCGAGTCGCTCACCCGGCAGAAGTCTCCATTTCTTGGATTCGCCGATTGTGACGGCTGCTCGTCGGGTTGTAACTGCATTCGCTATGACCCTTGCTGAGTCTTCTGCCGACTCGGCTGTCGCATCACTATCTTCCTCATCTCCGCCAGCCCCGTTCCCACTCGACTTGGCTGGTGTATCCCTTCCATCTTCGTCCTCGTCTCCACGCCGCACGTCACTCTCCTCTCTTTCACTCCATTATGGTATTGCAAAACACACAAATCGTCAAATGTGGGTCCTAACAACAAACCAACAACAATAGCCGAGCTAGTCGGCTGAGTTGGCCTGCGTGGGATCTCTTTCGGTCCCCAACGGTCCGGCCCAGCCGGGACAGTAGGTGTCTTGTCTTCGCCGAGTTCCACCCAACCGGTTCAACTCTCCAGAGACTCGCCTGAGCCGGGCAGTCTCCGTTCACAGAACCCGTGCCGTCCACCAAAGGATGGAGCAGTCACGGGCCGCCGAGTGCAAAAGCAGCTCAGCTGAAAGGTTACGGTGCCCTGGGACTTACAGACCCAACTCGGCGAGACTTTTCTCCGCGCTTGGCGAGACTGCCCCTCCGGGCCGACGTTATCTCTTGGCGCTACCTGTTGGTACCCTACAAGCTATGCCTCTCAGGTACCAACGGCAGACATACCCCGGCCCTATGCAGGGACTTACCGAAGAAGTGTACACGTGTCTTGGACTAGGAAATTCTGCTCTGTTTGTTTGTTATATCTTTCGGGCGCCCTGAAGGGGCGCCTCTGCTGTTCCTGAGTTCCTATACAAATACCTAATGAAATAGAGTGGTTTCGGATCTCGGCCGACCCTTCGCCGAGTTCGGCGACCTCTCGTGCCAGTCAGCCCGGATACCGCGGTTATCCGGATCCTCGAACTCGGCTGGTCCGGATACTGAGCCATCCGGACGGTACTCTGTACCCCCCCCCCCCCGCCGAGTTGTCACCATCAACCTGTTGGCCTAAGCTTCTTCGGTACCCTGTACCAGTGTGTGCCACAAAACTTGACGTTTCCTACACCACAACTGCCCCGGTCATGTCCCGAGCCGAGCTGGTGAGGGTCATGACCATCACTCCGATAGTCTCGTTCAGTCTCCAACATTTCCAACCGCCTGAACTTCTCGATCCGATGCCGTCGTCCGGTGCGTCCTCCGCTCCTCCGGTAAGCTCACTCTCCATGTGTGACCCTGTCTTGTTCAATTGTGCTCATCTTGTTGTCTTCTTGTTCACTAGTCTTCGGCCGCGGCTTCAGCCGGGTCTTCAGCCGCTCCTCGAGGTGAGGGGCCGCCTGCTGGGTCGACTTCTCGGCCATCCCGGGCTTCTGGGGTCAGCGGTGAGCGGGATTATCCCCTCATTGATCTGACAACTCCCCAGGAGTTCGACCGGGAGTCTGAGGAGTCTTCTCGCGCTTCCTCTCCTCGTCCGTCGAGTCCGCATGGTGGCACCACTTCGGACACCGCTGGCTCTGGTCAGTCGGACTCGACCGGACGGGTGACTTTAGCGTCTCTCGAGGACTTGATTCGTCAGGAGGCTCACTGCCATCAACAGGAAAATGGGGACTTGGCTCGGCTGTTGTCGTTTGCGTTTACGCACCCCGTTCCGCCCGCCGACCGACTCCAGCGTCGAGCTCTCTTGGATGCCCGATCGGTCGCTGAGCTTACGCACGTCCTGCGTGGGCAGTATTCTCCGCTGGGTTCTGCTCAAGTCATAGCTGACCTCCGCCAAGAGCTCGGCGTCTTGCAGACCCTTCAGGGAGATCAAGCTCGCCGACTGGACTCGTTAGCCTCGGAAAACGCCGAGCTCCAGGACAAAGTGAAGGAAGCTGAACTGGAACGCTCGCTGTGGGAACGCGAAGCTAAGAAGACTTCACCTTTCCTTACTTCTCTCCGCAAAGCCCTAGCCAAGTCCGAAGCGGCAGTCAAGTTGGCTCAGGAGAAACAAGTCCAGAAGATCAAATCCGCTTTCAAGCACTCGGCTGACCACGCCCTCCAGATCAAGAGGCTGGAAGAAGAAGTTGTAACCCTCACGAAGGCTCTCGCTGACCGTGATTAAGTCGGCGGGGCTCAGTCCAGGAACGTCCAACCCGGCTCCAGCTGCAGCGGCCATGTGTGGATCGTGCATAGGGATCGATCCCTGCCGAGCAATCACCCGCTTCTGGCGCAAAATTACTTGACGCTGGCTATCGATGACCGACTTAGCGTGACGAAGGGGCTGAGAACCTCCGTCCAACAAGAGGGAAGTCGACTCCTGGAACAACTAAATGCTCGGCTCTGCCGGGCCCTTGCCTTGAGGTTTCCGGAGGTGATGGATATTCCTGCCGGGGAAACTCGTACTGTGGAGTTGGTTATTCATCCCCGCGAAGATGGGGCTGCCTCAGCGCCGCCGGCTTCATCAAGCTCGGCTGGATTGTTTACTTCTGGAGCTTCCTCGGGTGTCGATGCATCAACGTCGGCTAGTTCTTCTGCAGTGGTACCTCCCGTGGTCCCTGCTCAGCCCAGCTCGAGTGTCCCAGCTCCGCCGAGCAAATCCATCGCCCAGTTGCGTCGGGCTCGGCTGGACACACTGACTCCGACGGAGAAGCTGCGTCGGTACTCGAACCCGAAGTCGTCGACCGCTGCTGGCTCTCGCGTCAAGCCTCACGTTCCACCTCCCCAGCCATACGCCTGTCCGCTTCCCGGGGAGGAAAGGTACGCAGAGGCGGCCAGTCAGCTGGACGAAGCAGCTCGAGAGGTTGGATTTCCTCCGGCTTCCTCGTCGCAGCGTGAGTCGGGTCAAGATAGCTCGCTTCCCGTCGACTTCCAGGAGTTCGCCGAGGTGGATGACTCTTCTTTGGACTTCGATGGGTTCGACTTGCAGCAGGTCCCGTTGGTGCCTTACTTGGCGTCTCCGACCTCCTCGTCTGCGTCAGCTCCGTCACCCGGGGAATCAACATCTTCGCAGCCTCAGGTGCTCAATCTGTCTCGTGGGATGGCTCCTTTGTCGGTCTCGGCTGAGCTTTCTGGGGTGACTCCAGTCGACGTTGTGATCGAGCCGGCGGCTACTTCCGCCGAGTCCGAGACCGTGACCCTGAGTGCCGCTCTGGCGCTCCCGTCGACGGCCGAGTACCCCACCTCCGTGAGGTGGGTTCCACCGGAGTCGTCGTGTTCGGCCGACTCGGCTCAGACCTCGGGATCTATTGTCCCGCCGACTTCGGGTTCGGCTTCCTCCGGGCCGACTCCCAGCTCGGCTGTTGCTCGTCTGCTGGCTTGTTCTTCCCAGACGAAGTCCCCGTCGTCTACGGTTCGAGTGCCTTCTTCTTCGTCGGCTTCTTCCACCGTGCTGACCTCGGCTCCAGTGGTCTCCTCCACATCGAGTCGGCCAACTGTTCCCCCGGCGTCGGTCGTTATGACCTCTCCGTCGGGTCGACCGATCCGCGCCAAGGCCGCCACGGCTCGGATGATCAGCGCGCACTGCTTGGAGGTATTGGAGACGCCGGATTACGTTGTTCTCGGTACTGGTCACTCGCCTGGTTCCCCAGACTTGCTCGGCTCGGCTGGTGGTCTCTCTGCGGAAGGCACGTCGGCTCACCCGCTCTCTGTTTCCGATGGGTCGTCGGCAGCCGGGTCGGAGTACAAAGATGGGGCTAATGAGGACTCAGCCGACTCTCCTCTACCAGCTCCCGCGATGTCGTCGGGTAAGGGTCGGCTTCGTCGAGTCCGTACCCAGTCGGAGGACGATGTCGAGGACGAGGACTTAGACAACGTTCCGCTGAGTTCTCTCCGTTCGAGCAGTTCGGTTCCCCGTGGGAAGATGCAAAGTTATCTGCAAGCTGGCCGGACCCCTCCTGGACCTCCTGCTGGGTCGGGTGATAGTGGAGATGGTTCCGGTGCTCGCTCGTCCTCGAAGAAGTGCAAGCGGAAGCACCAGAGTAAGCGCAAGCACAAGCACCATCACTCGCGTCGGTCTCCCAGTCCAGTTCCAGCTCCGTTGACTAGCCAACCCCTGAAGCCCAAGAAACGCCTGAAGGGCTCAGTGGATACGCCGGTGGGGTCCGACTCAGTTCCGACTCATGCTTCGCCGAACCCGGCTCCGACTGCGGCCAGCTCGACTGGGCCTGTCCGGATCCTGTTTATTGACTCCAAGGCGCATGATCGTCCTGAGTTGCCAGAGGTTCTGCGCGCGCCGCTGTCTCGACTTCGCACCCGTGCGTCTCAAGCGGCTTCTCGCGATTCCAGGATTACTCTCAGTTGGCCCGGCTGCGGGACCTCCGGTTCGTGCATTATGGATCAGCTCGATGCTGGAAGTCTATTCTCGCCAACCAGACTGGGCAAGTGTCGATGGATTATTCGTCTGGAAAGCCTCGTGTTCCGACGACGCGACGCTGTCTCGACGGGATCAAGGCTTTCGCGGATGTGTACAACCCCAACCATCCGGCCCAGCGTCTTCGTCGACTTCTCCCGGACTCACCGTTCTTCCTCTCACTCAAGGCTTTGGAGGATGCTCGGACTCGACTGGCTAACTCGACTAAGCCTGTCGGTTTAGTGGAGAAGCTGGCTGAGGTGTTCGTCAAGATCCGCGGGGAAATTCCCGACTCGGCTGGAGGGGCTCCGAGCTCGGCTCGCGACGATCACCCGACTCGATTTTTCGTGGCGTTGTATGAGCGGGGTCATTGGTTGGTGGAGTCAAGCGTGATGATGGGTTTGCATCCGGCTTACCATGAAGGTAGCACGTATGACGAGGTCGCCGAACTGCATGCTCTTTGGCTCCAGTATCGTCTTGTCCGTAAGCGTCGGAGTGATGCCCTCCGGGCTTTGATGACTTTTCTCACTGAGGATCTCTACTCGGCGGCAATGAAGAATTTGAATGGGCTTGCTGCTCCGAAAGTCGACGCGGAGCTCTTCTTCGAGCCGTCGGTTCCGTTTTACCCACTGGTCAACCTCTCGTGGATCCCGCCCGGTAAGGATTGGTGCGGTGCAGCTGATTCGGTGGATCGGTTCGAGACTTGGCGTACTTGGTGGCTAATCGACCCGGCGGAGCACCCGTTCAATACTTGCTTTCGCACCCGGAATCTGGAATTCCAAGTTTTCGCCTCCAAGGGTGTTGACCCCCGTATCGTTGAGGACACGGTGGAAGATGATGTCGATTTGGATGAACCTGCTCCGCCTCAAATCTCTTCGGGTGCCCGGATTCCCGTTAATCGAGAAGGGATTCACATTTTCGAAGGACGTGAAGAAGGGGAGCTCGGCTGGTCGGCGGATGACCCGGATCCGGTGTCTGGTGGCGATTCTCCCAATGTGCGTGGTCCTTCTCCGACTCAGTCTCTTTTCGGTGGAGAGTCTCCTGCCTCGCCTTCGCCTGCTGCGAACCCCGACTCGGCTGACACTTCCTCTCCGGCTACGGAGTCGATGAGCGTATTGGCTGATGTTGCTTCTGCGGCGACTCTTTCGGGTCTGTCTGATTCGCCGAGTGGGTCTTCTCAAGCGTCTAGATCTCCGAGCTTCTGGTCTTCGGCCGCTCTCTTTTCATAGTTAATGCATGTAATACATGTTGACGCAGTAATTGTCTTCGGCTCGACTCAACCTGTTGTCTTCACTGAGTCGGCGGGTTTCTTGTTTTGACGCAGTATCTTTCATCGACTCGACTCGGCCTGCTGTCTTCACCGAGTTGGCGGATTCATCTTCGTGGAGTGTTAGTTCTCGTCGGCCACCTGCACCATTTGCAGCCGTTTCGTTCGCTTCTTGTTGCGAAGATAATCAAAAAGCAATCCTCCATATGAGAGATTCGACAAGGGTTCCCAACTCGGCTCCTCATAGCCTACCCACTTGACTTTGAATTTCCGCTGAGTCTTCGCCGTGCTCGTCGAGAGGGGTAGCTCGTCATCTAAGATGGCTTCAACTTCGTAGCGGTCCTCTCCTTCTTCAGGCTCCCAGCTGTCTTCAGGTAGTAATTCTTCGTCAAAATCAAATCGTTCGACTTCGCTGAGTTCTGGTCTGAGCCGAGTTGTGGGTCGCTCTCCATTTTCCTTTACCGTCTTTAGTCGTGACACGTGCACCACTGGGTAGAATCGAAATCCACTTTTATCTGGCAATTCGAGCTCGTACGCAAATTCCTCGACTTTCTTCTTGATCCTGAAAGGTCCGTGCCACCTGTGAGCCAATTTCTTGGTCAATCCGGGTTTCACACGTTCCATGAACAACCACACTTGGTCGCCCTCCTTGAACAGTGACTGGGTTGACTCGACTGGTGGTTCTTCCGAGCCTGGTAACTCGGCGGACGTTGCCCCAGACGTTGGCAACTCGGCTGAGGGCCGCTCGGAGGTCGACAACTCGGCTGAGTGCTGATCCTGTATCGGGATGGCTCTCCTTTCGACTCGGCTGAGAGCTTCATTGTGCTCTTTCGCTCTCCTTGCTTTCTCCTTCAGTTGGAACTCGGCTGCTAGACGTAAGGCTACTTCTCTCTGCCGGTTGCTCTCTCGGCGCCATTCCTTGGCCCCAGTCGAGTCGCTCTGCCCACGGTGCCCCTGTTTGACTGACTCAGTCATCGCCTTGAGCGTGGATCGGGCGTCCCAGCCGTGAACCAAGTAAAATGGTGTTTCTCGCCGAGTTGAGTCCCTTGAGTTGTTGATAGCATGTACCAGCTTCTCGGCTATGTCATCCCAGTCAGCCTGTAACGGATCTTCCACGTACGCCCGTACCGTCTGGATCATCGTCTTCACTGATCGTTCTTGTTGGCCGTTAGCTTGTGGCCGGTAGCTAAGCGTCGCTCTCGACTTCGACTGCATCATCTCGGAGAACTTCTGGAATACTTCACTCATGAAGCGAGGATCGCGATCATGCCGAATCAGTGAAGGTGCTCCGAATCGGCGGAACACGCATTCTTCGAATACTTTAGCGACCTCGAGTGCCCCTGTCTCGCTCATAGCCTTCGCAATCACAAAACCCGTGAAGTGGTCTTGAAAGAACAGCAACGCCGTATTTCCACGTGTCGTCTTGGGCAGCGTGATTACAAAGTCGAGTGATACGATATGGAACGGTCGTTCTGATACCAGGTTTCCTGGAGAGTATCCTTGAAGATGCGGCTTACTTTTGCTCGTGCTGCAGTCTTCGCATGACTCCACATGTTTGATGGTGTCTGCATAGAGGCTGATCCAGTAGTAGTCGGCGCGAACTCGGTGGTACGTTCTGACCATGCCTTGATGTCCGCCTTCGAGGGAGTTGTGACAGTTCTGCAGGACCTCGTCGATCAGCGTCGTTGGTACTACTAATCGGAGCTTCAACTCGTCGTCAGTCGGCTCACCTCTTCCTCTCCGCCGACCGACATAGTATAGCAGTCCATCTTCACTGAGGACAAAGTGGTCGGCCACTTTGCCGGCATTGTATGCTCTTCGCCGAGTCAGCTGGTCGATCTGGCACCTCAATTACGTTTTCAAGTCGGCCCATCTGCACTCTTCATCCTGGGCCTTTGAAATGCGGTTCCGCCTCTCGGCTTGGACCGCTACAGGGTCGACGTCCTGCGCGCTCGGCGTCCATCCTGGCTCGGCTGCAGCTTCCGCCGGATCGACTACTCTGCGTGCTTCTGGTGCCAGGTAGGATACTTCGTACTCAGTCATTTGGTCCTCTCGTGGCTCTCTGGTCGTTTCTCCTGCTTCATGGGCCTCTTGCAGCTCCTCAGCCGAGTTACCATCAGCCAAGTTACGTTCCATCGAGTTTTGCATTTCGTTATCTTCAAAGCGAACTCGGCGTGCTTGGTTCCGTGTTACCGCCGTAATGTTCGGCGCTGTTTCTTCAGCATTCGCCGAGTCACGGTCCACATACAGCACTTCCTGGATCCTATTTAGCACGCGTAACTCGCCTTTCCGCTCGGCATTCAGAATTACACGCCCGGCCTTGGCCTCCAGAGCCTCCGTAGCAAGGGCATCTGCTGAGGCGTTGTAAGTTCGTAACACGTGCAGGTATCGCGTCGAGCCGAGTTGCTTCGTGAGTGTTTTGTGGCGGGCTAGTTCCAACCTGTAACGTATCCTTCTTGCAGGCGATCACCCCCATGGATTGCTGGATTGCAAGCCGCGAGTCTCCGACTATGATCAAGTCGGTGATGCCCCGGTCCAATGCCGCCGCGACACCATGGTTCATCCCGGTGTACTCGGCTATGTTGACCGTCGTGGACGAGAGGTGCGCACTCGCAGCAATCTCAATGTCCCAAGTTGGTAACCGCCACAGAATCCACGAACAACTGCCGTAACCTCCATTCTTTTCTGTCTTAGCCGAGCCATCAAATGACAAGACATGGTCCACAAAGTCGCTGGGTACTCGTGCGTAAAGCAGTTCAGGATCCATACGAACGCTAACCGAGCCCTTCGAAGGTGGGGCGATATGAGCCAATGACTCATCCAGCCCGATTGATGGCGTAATAGACGCCTGGAGGAGCTGGGCGAAGTCGGCATCTCGCTCCCGGACTCTCTTGATGATCAAGTGATGCGATGACAACAACACGGCGAAACTCACTTCTCTGCCGTACAGGGATTTCGAGTTGAATACCCACTCTAAGGTCGAAAACCGGGTGTAAACGTGAATAGTTTTCCCGACCAGCAACGTATAACACACCTTGAGTAGTTGCAGCAGCGCCAATACTTCTTTCTCGGCGGGGAGGTAGTTCACCTCATTATCTTTCAGCACCCGACCGCAGAAACGAACTGGGTGAAGTTTGTCATCATGGAGCTGCATCAGTGTGCTACTTAAAGCCCACTCGTTGGCGAAAAGCATGACGTGGACGTCTTTCACCGAGTCGAAATGGCGAAGGATCGGAGCATCTATCACCTTCCGCTTTAACTCGGCGAATGAAGCTTGGGCTGCTGCTAAATCTGCGCTTGAACCGAAATCGTCTTCCTTGAGCTGGTATAGTACCGCACCATACACTGCCAGGTTCTGAATGAACCGGCTGTAGTAGTTGAGCGCGCCCAAGAAAGCTTGCATTCGCTTCTTGTTCCTTGGGAACGGGATCTCGGCGATCGCAGCTAGCTTCTTCGGGACCGCAGCGATACCTTCTGGGGTGACCACGTGCGATAAGAAGTCCACCTTCGGCTGCACAAAGATGATTTTTGTAAAACTCACGCTGATCCTGCACTCGGCGAAAAGGGTGACGAGGCGATCCAAGGTCTCTAAACTTGGGCGCGCTCGCTTTGCTTGCGCACGGGATCTTGAAGCTTGTACTGTATTAATAGCTCTGGATTGTAATTTTCCATTGGAAAAATCGGGTACGTTTACACATTGACAAAAAAATCTTTAAAATATGGCCTCTGATATATGTTACTACAATTACTACAAAAATATAGTGGCGCGTTACACGAAGGCAATTTGAAATTTGAGCGCAATAGGGGGAGTCAAACCTTCCATAAAAGCTGCTTAAATCTTATAAAAATGCTGCTTGTTTATTTTTCGAGCACTGCTTGTTTATCTCTGAAACCAGCCACCTCCGGAGGTGGCTTGATTTTGAGACGAGCGCATTTTTGCTGGTATTTCCCAAAACCTGCGTGGGCCACACCACTATTGGAGCGGCTCAGGGCACAGCACCATGGCGCGCACACGAAGGGGGGGGAGTGGGGAAGAGGAGCTTGACGGCGACGAGCAGCGCGCGCACCAGGCGCTGAGCGATCTGCGCCCTGCCCCAGAGCTGGATGCCGACCTCGACCTGGCCGACGGACTCAAGCTGGACGACCTGCGCGCGACCCAGACGCTGGTCGGCGATGTAGAGCTGGCCGGTGACCTGGAGCTGGACGACGGACGGCAAGTTGCTCCCTCCAAGAGGTGCAGGAGCTGCGCGCGCACCACCAGCTGCAGGAGCTGGACGCTGCCTTGGAGCTCCTCGCCGACCTTGAGCTGGACGACGGGAAGCTACACGCGCACAACGAGCTGCAGGACACCGAAGAGGAGGAGTCGGACAGATCCAAGCCCAGCCGCCCAGTGTTGTCGCGGAACGACGACATGTCCGTGCGCATCTACAAATCAAAGGAGGCGATTGTTAAGTGCTCGGCCTTCGTGCTGCTGATCTCCGAGAAGACGCTGGCAAGCGAACTCATGAAGGATTCGCCGACACGACCGGAACCACGCGAAGCATCACGTCGGACATGAGTCTCTCGCACTCCATGATCGGCAACTTCTCCACGCTTGTCGGACGCGTCGACGGCTTCGGGCATCTAAGACGACGACTTCGACTCTGACGAGGAGGTGGAAGTGAAGGAGAGTGGACAAGAGCGGGTCGTGCAGGAAGAGGCTCCGTCGTTCTCCAGGGCGCTGCAGCAGCATCCTGCTCTGGACGCGCTCTCCAGCGACGGCAGCTTCGTCACGCGCCAACGAGGATCCAACTCGTCCATCAGCATGCTCGAGCTGGCTGAGTCGAGCGAGACCATCAACATCAGCTTCAACGCCTTGCTGGGGGACAAAACTCCGACAAAAAAATTAACTATCCCAACCTTGCACTCGTCCAGACATGCTTGCTCTTGCTAAGAGTGTGGTGGCAGACGATTAAGCGTGACACAAGTGCAATACAACTTTATAAACCGGTTGCAGTGCTGTACACTTGTCGTTAATCTACATTTCCTTCTAATCTATCGCAGTTGACGACGCAGCTTGTGCAATCCGCTATAGTAGACGTCGCCTTCGACCGTGCTGATTCTGCAGTGTGGGTTGTGAGTTGACCCAGTCAATCGTAAGCTGTTTCCCCCTGCTCTGTCCGCCTCAAGCACTTGCCTTCGAGAGACCTGACCCAGTACGGGATCGGTCGTACCTGCTGCTATTGTGCAGCATGTCTTGCTGCTGAGACTCGTCGTGGCGGATACCCTCGAGGATGTAGGACTCGCTCCAGCCGTGGCCTCCGATGCCCGGGCCGATCCACATCTGCTCCCTGTTCTCGATGAGTTCAACGCTGCAGGCGAAGTCAAATACGTCCGCACAGGCAGCGTGGGCACTCCTCCTCGAACGGGGAATGGAGCTGCACTGAGATCCTTCAGATTGTCAGAATATATCTGATGAGGGGGAGTGAGGTCTGGAACGTCTGATTATTTTTTGTACTCCTTCTTATATTTTTTCAATTTTTGGCTGGTTATTTTTCAAGCGTTTGCAGGTTTGACTCCCCCTAATATGTGAGACGACCCAGGGCCGTTCTTAAGTTCCCGAGATAGCAAAAAGACAGCTTTCATTGGCTTAGAGGGTGCAAACAAGGTCTTTCTAGGGACGCAAAATTTCTCGTTCCTAAGCAATTTTCGCATCACCAGGAGCTGGGAGATCATTCATAGCTACTTCATTTCTTCATGAACCCACGCTTAGTGATCTTCTTTTGATTCCTTTCCCCAAGAGCTGTCGGGATATGCCATTTTAAATTCTAAAACAGTGTAGTTGTGTAGAATGACAGCTTAAAAAATCATACTGAAGGGAAGTAGATTAAAAGAGGTGTATAGCTTTTTCCTCCCGGGGGGGATTGGAAACTTGAGAACGCACCCCAAAACCAAATGATAATAATGTGTCATTTAGAGTTATCGCGAGAATCACGATTAAAGTTGGGTCAACCAAATTTGCACCTATGTGAATTATTGAGAAATTGGCCGTTTGCTGTGTGAGAAACCGAATGGTCACTAACGCGAGCTACCTCACGAATTAGTCATGGAGATACCAGTCCAGTTAGCCATGCAAAACAACACACCGTCGCCGTCGTCCACGCTCTCAGTCGCTGCGCCGCTTCTACCGGGAAGCCTTCCCACCAGTGCGCTGTTTCGGCGCGTGCACGTTGTCATGACCCGCCTGATGCAGTGCTGCTCGTGAGGAGTCACAATCAGAGGATATTCGTCTAGCGTAGGCGACGGCAACGATTGAGCCGGCATCTAATCGGATGACATCTTGATGGATATTTCAAAGTGGACCGCATGTTAATCCATTTCATAGAGACGTGAGCCTCCCCCAACCCACCCTGAAGCTGCTACGCAAGCTCGTAGCGATCATAGTGCAGCAATAAATCTGCTAAACAAGCTTGCAGATAGCACTGCCAAGGCTGTGTAGGAGAATAGAGACGACCGTGACTCAACAACCAACGAAGTGATCACAACTATGAAAAAACGGACGACAGGCTATTACAGCCTAAAGCCGGAGGGTAGCCGACATAGCCTTAAATTGCACAATTTTATACTAGTATTTGGAGAGCAAATGAAATGATACTCATGGAACCCACAGATCCTTAAATTGCTCAATTATATACTAGTATTTCGTGAGCAAATGAAATGATACTCATGAAAAATGAATGTCACTAAATTGAAGCAAGGCGTTTCAGGATTTTCCACTTCGAAATATGTGCTCCGGGTGGTTGCATTGGAAGCGCATCAGAATTTTACCCTTATACAACCAAAATAATCGAGGTTTTGATCTGAGATGGGAGTTTTTTTCAAAGGGTCATAGCTTTGTCGGTTAAGACTTCTGTAAAACGAACGTGGATTCATTCGAAAGAGGAGGCGTCCCTTGTTTTAATGATGCGCCTAAGCCGCTATTTATACTTCGGTTAATTAATATTCTTCCGTTTGATAATAACTAAAAGGATGCTATTTATAGCGGTAGTCTCATTCTATGTCGGCTAGTGTGGGGCGTTTTGCTGTTAGTAAAATTTACGAGACACTAACTAACTGTTAGTGCCATGTCAGCTGGCTGTAAGTAGACGAGTTAGTAGCAGAAGATAATCATGCAATAAAAAGACTGAAGCAATCTAAACACTCTGCCGCCTTGAGGCCCGTCCTCGAGAGAAATGTATTGGGGCCATACTTTAAATTCTCGAGCTCGTCGATCATGTTTAAGGAAAAAATCTTCGATTTTTGCTCGAAAATTGGTATCGCTCGTTCGGCACTTGCATGTTAGCAGGATTTACTAGACACTAGCTAACTGTTATTTGTCTGTATAGCTGGCTATACTGTCCGTGTTCAGGGAGTACACTAATCTCAGCTTTGTGGCGATGCTGCATTTTGGTAAGAGCGGCTTATCATGGGGCAACGTACGCTAAATCTCCAAGGGTCAGGAGCTTCAGAAGAATAATGTGAGTAGCGATTTCATCCTGGGTACAGCGATGTAAAACGAAGAGCGCTGCAGTTGACGCCGGGTATATCATATTTACCGGTTATCAAAAAATAAAGGGAGCCTGGCCGACAGTGGGTAGACCGCTTCGATTCGCGGTCGACTACGATTTGTTTGTAATTCGTAGTCTTGACCTTATTCTCTTAAAGACGACGTTAGTTCCGAAATACAGGAGAGCCTCCAGCGCAAACACGGTGTCGCGCTTGTTTGACCAGTTTGTCAATCTTTATCATCGCCAGCCAGGGCTTTATGGCTAACTGCAAATGGGAAGAAGCCATTTCCTCAGTGTCGTTTTCTGAAGAGCAACGTGCACCTTTTTTGTATACGCGTCGAAGTGTCCAGATTTCACCGCTAAGTGCGGTATGACACACCACCTTGACTTGACGTTTATGTTTTTATGGCAAAAAACAAAAACGGACCACCCAGTAGAAAACTTCATACTACGAATTTAAAGTTTAACATGGGGCGTAGAGAACGTTAGTGAGTTACAACAACAAATTACACTTGGCGACTGTGCAGCAGCTCCCAATATCGTAGACTGACCTGCTTGCCGAAGATAATGCTAGCGCAGTTTTAGGGTGACTTCCGCACACTTGCAACACTATAAATTATTATGATTGTGTGAAGCCTACTGAAAAAGATCTATATCTACTGTTCGATATTACCTGGCTTCCATTCTCGGATAAGACACACTACCCGGAACACTTCTTACCTCAATTTAGAGGACATGCGCACAGTATAGTATATAATAATGGAATCTGCATTGATTCACTAAATATGAGCTCGTCGAAATGCTACAAGTATCTTTATACCTGTACGCGAAGTTAAATGTTGGATGGAATATGCACTCTCTCCTGTGTATATTAAACTTGCCATCACAAAGATGAACGATATGATACTACAAATAGGCTGTTACAGCGAGGTGGCCTGTCCGAATGATAGAGAAATACTTTGTAGGGGTCCAAAAGGCATATGCCCTTAATTGATTTTTGTATACTGTACTCTTGGTTAAAGACATAATAATATATATGATATCATACATGACTTAAACATTTCATTAGATTCCGACTCTTTCTTCGACATCTTTGTGCACATTAATCACACCGTAGTAGTTTGACGCAACTTCCATTCATGATACTGCGTACGCAATTCTGAGTTTGCGTAAGAAGGAAAGTGAACAAGCGCTATTAGGCGTTGCATTTCACGTATCGTTGACTGCGATGGCTTGAATTTCGCAAGATATTCCAGCGAAATTGGCTCAGTTAAAATCACCCCATCGAGACTCACAGGCCGTGAAAGTGCGACATACAGCGTTTGGTGAGGTACACCTCGCCTGCGGTCAAGCGGTGTTATGATAACCCCGTCATGGCATGTCTGACCTTGTAGCTTCTCCGTTGTGCATGCGAAAGCGGGTACCAAAGCAAATTGAATCACAGTGATTGAAGATTGCGATAGATTTGGCATATTTATCAGTTTTACTTTCGCGTGTAGAGGTGGTAAACCAATTATCCCCGGTGGAAATCCATTTACCAGCACCTTATTGCAGTTGCGAATTCGTATCAGCAATAAATTAGGGGGTTCTACAAATCGTTTTACAGTAACACCCTCAACATCCTCTTCCACGCAAGTCAGTTCACATTCTGATGGTGAAAACCCCACTACAGTCCCCACTGTTCCGTTGGCTATAACTCCAGTTTCGATCAAATCCGGGTGTTTATGCGTGATCATACCAGGCATTCCAATAAAGAACTGCAGTTTCATAGGGATCCGATCGGTAAGATCATCGTTTGCATTGCATATGCGATCAAAAATCTCTCGTGATCGCGCAGAAGGTCGTCCAACGCATTCGAACACCACTTGTGATGCGAAGCGTGCAGTACGAAACGTCATCTCTCGATTAATTGCACAGCGTAATTTGTTGACCGAAACAACAACTGGGCGATAAAAGTCATGATCTAGTTGGTCAGACTGGGTACTTGGACCGGCAAGAACTCTGGAGTTAAGCAACTTCAACTGATCATCCGATAGGCGCCCCCACCTGAGATTTTGCAATAGTTCTGTGTACTCTGGATCCCTTAGAGATCGCATGTTTTCGGTCAAGAAAACAACAAAATTAATCGAGCAATACAAACCGTAGCCGGCTTGGCGTAATGGGCTAGCTGTTTCTGGTGGTTTGGCGTAGCCTGTAAAGCAAAATAGGAAGTTAGTACGTCGTACCTATCAATAACTTTGTGGAGCGGTGATACATACAGGGAGATCCGCCGATTGGAGGAAGTTGTAGTTGATCCCCAATGAACAATAAATGTTTACTTCCCATGAGTGCGGTCGGGTTAGATGCCATTGCACGGGAAGAACATCGGCGCCGCCCAAAAGTGACTGATCGGTCATTGATAGCTCGTCGATAATAATAAGAACAACCCGTCTGAATTTTGCTTTCATCTCCACCGTTGCGGGGCCATTTGGCTGCGAGGTTGATATGTTGAGGTTGCGAGCGCTATGAATGGTTCTTCCCTGAATATTCATTGCAGCGACGCCAGTAAATGCTAACGTTTCAACCGTTCCCTCTCTACCCCAACGCCGCGCAAATGTAAGCAAAGCCTGTACAACGGTTGATTTTCCTGTGCCGGCTTCACCACCCAAATATGCAAATAGCTGGGGCTTGATATCGTAAGGCTGGCGTCCATGGTATGCTGGATACATGGGTTCGTCAATAGCTTCCTCAATATCAGTTGCGTACGCTAGCAAAGATGGCGAGCCGCCATCTCAAAAATGACGTGCTGCCAGAAATTTAGGCGATATGAACGAGATACATCTTCAATCGTCGGAAATCTTGCCAGATTATCGGGCGTCATGACTGATTCAACCGGGTTCCAAGGTACAGGGCGGAAACATTCATCTAACCGTTCAAGGCGAGTCACAGCATCTCTGAATTGTCGAATGAAGAAGAATGACCCCATAACATCTTCGGCGTCCGTACTGACATCCATCTGTAGTGCTCTTTTATATTCGTCGCTCGATATATTGTTTTCATATCGTTGTGGTACTCTACAGTCAACTCCAACAGACTGAATGGTCTCCGCGAGGTTGGGAATATCCTCGACATTGGACCTTGCCTCTTCAATGAGGGCAGTCGTTGATTTAACATTGTGCGGGAGGATATTTGGATCCGGCGGCTCAAAATCACTCGGTTCAAATACGTCATTGTCGATGACATCAGAGCTGTTTTCACTGTCAACCCCTCGCCATGGAGTTGAGGCTGATACCCGCGATTTCAACAGAATATCTTCAGCAGATTCTTCTGTGCGAGAGTCTAAACGTCGAGAACGAAAAAAATCCAGATGCTTCACCTCAAACATTTTCATTTCATTCACATTTGCAGTATCGCTTGATGCAACGAAGTCCTGGTATGCACACATCGGTGATTTATTTTCGAGGAGGAGGGTCTCACAACGGTGGGGTTTGAATAGAGTCAGAACCGCTGCATAGTAAAACTCTCTGCTAGCATTATCTTGGTGAATGCTAATGTCTGGTAATTGGCGACCACAAAGCACAACAACCTTTGACGAGCTTGATTTCTTATAGTGAACATAGCGTGTTGCCCTCGCCCCGCTTAGGGTTCCTTTGTTTTCGCCTTCTTGAACATCTTGTTCCGTACAGTGATAATCCTCGCATATTTGTATAAACGACACATTTTCCAAATCAGCTTGTCTACGTTGATACCGAGCGAGTTCTCGGTGTGTCCGCAACAAGATTGGCGGTTTTGAGTTTTCACTGGGCGCTGATACACTTATCTCTTCAGTCTCGGTCCGTCCCTGAAGCAATTTACCAAGGTCGAGATGAAGCACTTCATGAGAAAACCAGAAAGGTGTTTGCTGCAATACATACAGTGCTGCCATCGGCGCTGCAATTTCTTGACCGTTTGTGATTGTATAGAGTATCGATGATAGAATCTTGTAACCACGATCGTGAACTGATGTATCAGCAGGTAACGATGTTAAATTCGAAGTTGCTTTCGAAAAAGCAGCAAGGGAGAGCGCTGACCGATTCTCGATCGGATTTTGGCGTTTCATGCAATATTTGCACACATAGCTAGCTGTATCCCTGGCCTCGCTGTTTAACACCAACTGTATATCATGATTGCACTTTAGTGCCTCCATTAGCGTCGGGTTAAATGGATTGACATACTCGCAACCAATCGGGCGGTGCAGACAAAGCTTCAGCCTTCCGTCGATGAAAGTTGGTTCTGGTTGAACAGGCTCAGGTTTCAAAAAGCGACAGACGGATCCCTTCGGTGTACGCACAGTCACCTGGACAAATATGAAAAAGTATGGGTAAGGATTCGCTACTATTATAAAATGTTGTCATTGCGAGCGTACCTTAAACCATGACTTGCAGTGATGCCAAAAGTGAACTTGGACGTCACGAACCACAACTGAGACTATTAAAGAACGGTTGGTGTCATCTAGGACTGTCCTTGAGCACTTGGAGAAATCGACTAGATCAGGAATTATCCGTTCGTGGATCTGATCTTGCAAGACAAGAATTGCTTCATCAATAATATCTTTGTCCTTAAACATCGCTCCGCACATATTGCACTTAGATGTTGCAGGAGGGTGGCTACCGCGAGAAGCAGGTCGGAATGCATCGATACCAGGTATAATTGGAATCAAACTTGCCTGATGACACTTTCCGCACAAGGTTTCGTTTAAAAGACACGGTGGTTTAGTCGTTAACACAGCATCCGCAAAATTGACAACGCGATGTCTGAATTCAGCATCATCTTTTAACTTTGATATGAGCTCCTCGGATGTCGGCGGAAATCCATACAACCATATTGCAAAGTGAGCATGCAAATCACCGGCTATTTGTGTTTCAGCAGCTGCACCAAAAGCTCGAACCACACCAAATATCCCTCCACCTCGCTTCGGCCGATGTGCTCGCTGATCCCATCCCAGAATATCTTCAATGACAGTTCGCATAACAAGCTGGAAATATCTAGCACACTCCACAGGATGCTTCGAAGCAATATCTTTAAGTTTAGCACGATTAGGTAGTAGACGGGCATTAGCAGCTCTAACTGCTCCTTCCGAAATTGATCCAGATTTCACCGCAATTGAGTAAGTCCCACCAGAGTCCGGTGACACCGTGAAAAAAATTTGCATTGCTCCAAACCGAAGCAGGTATCCAAATAAATCATGTCGCGCGCGCATTCGACTGAGGTTAGAACCATAAAATGCGCTTTCAGGAGTGTGAAGACCTTTGCGCAAATCTATCACTCGTTGAACTTCACTTGGTGGGGGATTTGGTTTCAGCCCTCGCGCCGCAGTATCAACAAGATGTTTGTGATATTTAATAGCTGCTTTTATAGTTTTAGAAGGAATTCTTCCGGCTTCTAGTGCTTGCGCAGACACATTCATCTTGATAAACATGGTCTCCCAAGCGTTTTGGCAAGCCAAGTAATCAAACGCTAGAAGAAGAAATGCATAATGGTTTTCAAAGCTGTGCCCATGAATACGAAGGCAACGTTTAACCTATGTCTCGACAGAAATACCTCGTTTGCGAGATTCTTTAGGACCTCCACAGCCACCCGGAAACAACGAGGGGAACATTTCTACGCTCGCTTGCCAGCCTTTCAATGAAACATAATCATTCGACTTGCGGACAAGTACGTCAGTCCAACTTTGGTCATTGTCCATGATCAAGCTTGATCGGTCAATCCATTCTGACTCGAGAGAAGTATCAGCTCCTTCAACCACCATTGAGCCAAATCCGGAATATGAGGTTTCATCGCGGAGATTTTCAATGTCAGCACGTTCGGCCACAGTAGACTTGTCGATAATTACTGTCGTGTTTTGTGCGAGCGCAGACTCAGGCGACCGCTCCGTCTTCTTGTTCAGTTTGTATACTCTGTTATTTTTTGTAGAGAAATTTAAGTATTCGACGACACTGATGAATGTTTACCTCATATCGCTTCTTACATGCCGCAGCCTGAGACGGAGTCAAATTTCCCACCAACGTTACTCTCACCCGGTGTTTCAAGTCACGAGGTAGCATTTCCGTTATAGGCCCTTCTGTATTGCGAACAATGTAATGATGCGACTTTAGAGTTCGGCACGATCCACCCGTAACTGTTGCCATCGAGACACACGGTAAAACTAGTGCGATAGCCTGTTCATCTGTCCTGGATAACTCACCCAGATCTTATGGAAGGTGGCCAATGTAATTCCCGTTGCAAATTGCCAGTGCGGGTGGTGATTGTGTCCTCGTTTTCTCCAAATGACTTAGACAGGTACCACAAAGCTGCAGACATGTTGTCCCGACACCATCCTTAACATGCACTCCTTCGAGCAGCACAACCGCAACATTCTTCAGTATTTGATCCGCTCAATATACAACCTAATAACTGAACGTACCTGGTGGAAATAGCATTAACCCTGCAAGTCTTAAGTCGAGAGAAGACGCATCGTACTGGCGCTGAATAAATTCTGGAATGTCATTGTCGGTTGGCACGGATATACATCGCTGCAATTGCTGTAAGGTACAAAGGTAAGTGCAAGCTTCAGAATTAAACTCAATTCATAGCATTTTATACCTTTAAAAGCACGTCGTTAAGGTCAATCAAGGAGACTTCATCCGGGCAGAAATCGAGCTCGCACACACAACATGGAATGTGGCCTTGAGCACCCACCGCTAAAGACTGAGCGGCTTGATGGCAAATCCGACTTTCGTCAATGGAAGTAGGAATCTGAAACAGCAGAGATTTGTCCATATTCGCCAGCTCAACTGCTGAGTAGTAGAGGCTGCTGTCACTCATTTGTTCCGGACCCGGGCGGGCTCGTTTGGTAGGTCGCACAATGTCTTGCGAGTTATCTGACTCCGAAATATCTGCATTTGACCTTTTCTGATCGGGCCGACGAGCAGCTTGGCGAATTCTAGCTAGTTCGGCTTGCAGAACCTTGTATGCATCCGATTTTTTTAAATTCCCTCCGGTAGCGTTCAGTTGCTGTCGTTTCACGTGCCATGGTATTTTCTCGAATGAGATTTCAAGGGCCTTCGGTCGGAAGCTTCAACCCGAGCTGAACCCTGATTTCGCACGTCAAATGCACGTGCCAACTGCAACAAGCATTATTGAGTTGTTTATGCTGAATGAAAACTTGCTTACTAGTATGCTCGAATATTTATTCAGTTGTAACCACAGAAAATGCCCAAGAGTCATTTTATTTGCCGTTCGGATTACGATGGCTGCTAATTAACATAAAAAGGCACATAAAAGCAGCACCTACTCATCCTAGGTTTTGACCATAAGCTATTCGCAGACATATCAACTTCCACGACTTTTTTTTGCTGGGCTCGCCATCGGTGAAACCTGCGAATCTCCCGTGCTCTTCCTCTTGGGGGCTTGCTTGCGAGATACCGCCTCGTGCTCGGCAGCCGGGCAGGAGTGCACCATTTCACGGTCATGGGGGCTGTCGTGGCAAGAGTGAACGAACTGCATCGCGCCTTGGGGGCTGTCGTACCTCATCTTCAGTGAGTGAACCTTTTCAAAGGTGTACGACATCCCTTCGCGGTAGTCCAGGATCGCTGAGGCCGTGTTCTTCTGCTTCCATATCGTGAGCCGGAAAACAAACTTGTTTCGTCGGGCCGGGTCAAGCTGCTCGTACTCGCTGACAAATGCTTCAAAGTTGTCGCCTTTGAGCTCATCATCGATCAGGTACACTTGCCAGTTGAGATCTGTCTCGAATATGCGCGGAACACACATCTTCAGGGTCACGTTCAAAGTTGGTGATGGCGATTCGGCCACGATGAATGCCGTCGATCCATCAACCGAGTCAATTGGCGGGCGACATTCTTCCTTCAGTTGCTCTGAGCGCTCTCGGCGAAGACGGGCGATGATGCTGGCCATGACGCAAATCGTGAAGTGTCAATACTAGATGTAACATCCAAAGACAACAGGCGCATTTATACCTGAGCCGAACAACACATAGCCAGCACGAGAGATCTCATCAGAATTTTTACTCATTTTATGTGACTGTGGGCGGATCCATGTTACTTCAAGCTGAGCTGTCCTTAATAATATTCTGATCGACACAGACACACTACCGGTACATGTACTGATATATACCCAACAAAAAACAACACGTACATGCGCACTCATTGCAAGTAAGCCACCGCGCTCGAATTACTGAACCAATGATTGATTAAAGAATGAAGTCGGGGGCACGGGCAAATCTCAGGGACTGATGACTAGCCACAATTCTTTCATAAACAACGCCGCAGACAGCTATCCGTTTTACCAGTACGTTGCCCCTGCATCCATTCATCTACTGCGTGTCGTTAGGCCAAACGTATATCTACGTTCCGCGATAGAAACAGCGCCAAATGGCTGCATTGCAGTTCTTCTAATGCGCCTACACTAATGTGCGAATTTTTTATTACGTTACGGTGACGTTCCATTAATTTTCTAATCGACACAGACACGTTATCAAACATAAACGACACTTCTACTTACCACAAGACTTGTGCATGTAATTCAGCACGCTCGAATTGCTGAGCCAATGATTGATTAAAGAATACACTCGGAGGCACGGATAAGCCTCAGGGAGTGATGGTACTAGCCACTATTCTCACAAAAACAACGCCGCAAACAACTATCCAAGTTGCCTGTATGGTTGACTTTGGATCCATCCAGCTACACCATGTCGTTAGCCGAAACGTATCTCTACGTTCACCATAGAAGCAGCACCAATGATACAAAGAGCAGCATTAACCTCGTGCGTTTCCGATACATGTATATCTTTGTGAATGGAGGGGGGGGTATACTGTATACTGTATAGTCAGTTGCGAATACGTGCTCACAGTGTTTGTCTAGATATTTGTATAGGTAAACGCTTCTTGGTGCTGGTATACAGTGGAGGTAATAACGGTGGTAGTGCCCATGTGCGTAGCTGAAGTGGTGGAGGAGCTCCACGACCGGATATTGTGTTAAGTGCACCATGTGAGTCTCCCTACTCACGCCGCGTGTCTCCCTACTCACGCCGCGTGTCTCCCTACTCACGCTGTCTCCCTACTCACGCTGTCTCCCTATTCACGCTGTTTCCCTACTCATGCTGTCTCCCTACTCACGCTGCGTGTCTCCCTGCACACGCTGCGTGAGGTCACTTCGAACGTTAGGAGTGAATGCTTGGTTTAAAATAGTAGGACAGAATGACGCCTGTGAAATATTCAAGATGGCTGCATGGAGGCGTTTCAATACTGTTTGGGTTCGCCATAAGTTGACAGTGCCGCCATTGGCCATAATGAATTTTGATTGAAACTGTATAAAACCACTGACTTTTACATACAGATTTCAAGATGTTCGGCGCATGTATACTTACTGACCCATAAAAAGCAAAATACTGAGCGCGTGCGGTATTGATGGTGCCATGCTGAACGGTATCTCTGTAGGGGTCGCGCATACAAACCATGGAAAAAGTGGTGATCAATATGTGTCGTACTTAACGTGTTCCCGCACCCTTATACTCTCCGCTTTTCAAGCTTCGAGAACAATCACCAAAGTCAACTCCACCGAAACAAATGTCATCCACGAAAGAACGTCGTCCAAACACCGGCACATGGCTCGACTCGTCGGGTTCTCCTGACGAGAACATCTCTCCGTCTGGTCCGTTAACCAGAGCCTGTACTGGGTCGGAGGTCGTCAACGCTGAGTAGTCAGCCTCGAATTTTGTCAAAACACCCGGTCGTTCAGTCATAGCCGAGTTCCGGGATCGCTGAGCGGTCATAGCTGATTCAGCCGAGCGCATTCGCTCGGCGAAAACTGTCCAGCCACCCTTGGGTTGCACGAACCCCCACAACGCGTTATCAATCAGTCGTTGGTAAATCATGGGTGCATTCTTCAGGCCGAATGGCATGCGCAACCACTCAAAGTGTCCTAAAGCGCACACAAAAGCTGAGATCCGCCGAGCTCGGCTAGTCATCATCACTGCCCAGAATCCACTTGCCGCGTCGAGAGAGCAGAACCACAGGTAACTCTCCAACTCAGTGAGGAGATCATCCACCAGGGGCATAGCGTATTCCAACGCTACCGCAATCGCGTTGACCATCTTGTAATCGATGCATAATCGAATGTCGATGCCATTTTTCTTGAGTACAATCACAATAGGCGACGACCAGGGGCTGTTCGAGAACGCCACCAGCCCCGTCTTCAGCAACCCCTTCAACAACTCGTACAACTTCTCGAGATGCTTGAGAGGACCTCGGCGGGCACGCTGTTTGATTGGAGCGTGGCCTTGGACATCAATGTCGCAAACCACCCCATATGCAGGAGGTGGTAGATCGTTTCCGCTGGGTATCATGATCTTGGCGTGACGTCGGAGCACCTTCACAAGCCTGTTGTATTGCTCAGTCGAGTGGGCCGACGACCGGACGTTATCTCCTTCATAGTCAAGCACAGTCGACTCGGCGGTCGTCAGATCTGGGAGGAAGGCCAGTTCATGAGCGAAGTCATCCAATTGGATACGCGTAGGCGTATGTTCCCAGCTGCTCCTCCGCCGAGTTGCATTGTCTTCGTCGCCAAACTCAGTTGACGGGGTGTCACCCCTGTCGTCGACCGCGGTAATCTGGTACCCTTCTTCTCGCACCAGGTCGGTGAGGGCCGCTAGGAACCGCAACCTCAGATGCTCGGCCGGGTCTTCGTCCAGCAAATCGTCGTCGATGCTCAGTAGTCCCCACTCGGCTGGTGATGCCTCTGTGCTAGCGGCCGCAGCGCTCCTCACTTCGGCTTCCTTACATAAGGCTTGTGCTTCCGACAGCAGATCCTCCACCTCGGCTATCCGTTGTTTGGCCTTCCGGAGGGAGAGGTCCAGGGGTTCCAGATCCGCCTCGCCTTTACTCTCCGGTTGACTCGTGTCCACAGATTCAGCTATGCCGGGGTCTTATCTGTCACCCCTGTCTGGGGTAGCGATCGGGCAGCCATTGCCGAGAGACGGTGTCCCAGGATCAGCTGATAAGCATACCCAGTCATTTGCCTGGGGCTCGGAATCACTCGGCTCACTTTCGTCGGACTCGGCTTCGAGTTCAGATCCGTCTCGTAAGGCCATTGAACTCGGCTGGTTGTGCTGGAGTTGTTCCGTCTCCGCTTGGAGGCGTTCGAGCCGCTCCCATTGTTCTGCACATGAGAGTCCCTGCTGGTGAGATCCACCTGCAGTATCCGGTCGGTGTCGGATGCCCGTCGGTGTCTCATAGTCGGGTCGATCGACAGCTGCGGGTTGGTGGCTCAGCCACTCAGCATACACCCGCTGTTCTTTTTTTAGCAAGTCGCGGTCGATCGCCGAGTCGTAGGCTAGCACCTGCCAGTCTCTGTATTTTGTCGAGTCCACACGCACGTATCCTTCGGTGAGGGGTAGAACTTCATGGGGAACCCACTGAACCACAGGGAAATGAGCGGGGCAAGACCCCGGTTTTCCACCCGTGTTGGTCAGCAAGACTCGGCTGGGTCGTCCATTGTGCGTAAACCTCACAGTCGGCACCAGCTGGTTGACTCGTCGAACCCATAATTCATGTGTGGTAGCATCCGGTGGTCGTCGCTGTAGCTTAAACTCGGCTGTGAGCCGACTTGCAACATCCACGGTCTCCGTCGGCCCCCCGCAGAAGGTGTTGCCATACTCAGTGTCCTCGCGCGCACTAGCTGACTTGATCAGGTTAATCTCAATCTCGTCGGGCAACTTAGCTTTCGAGTTGTACAAATCCAACCTGATCCCAGCTGGGATCATAAAATCCGTTCCCAGGATCAAATCCACCCCGGCGTGATGATCCATAATCCATACCTCGAACTCGTAGACAATCTCCCAGCCGAGTGTAACTTTCACCATTGCCCGGATGGTCGTCTCGACTTTGGTCTTGCCAATCCCTTGCACATCAATCTTCAGATCGGCGCTCTCCAGCCGCTTCAATCGCAGCTTCCTAGCAAACGACTCAGTTACCGCCGAGACGTTCGCTCCTGTATCCAACAGTATCTTTGTCCGTTCGTTGTTGACCGCTCCCATGACCAGAGCACGCATTCGAATCCGGCGGTCAAACTTCCTTGACGACCACCAGCCGAGTCGCTCTCCTGGTAGCAGCTTCAATTTCTTGGATTCGCCGATCGTGACTGCTGATCGTCGGGTCATAACTGCACTCGTTATGGCCTGTGCTGAATCTTCTGCCGACTCGGCTGTCGCATCACTGGCTTCCCCTGTTCCGCCGGCCGCGTCTTCACTCGACTCGGCTGGGGTGCTCTTCCTCTCGTCGTTCTCCTCTCCGCTCCGCATATCGTCTTCCTCTCCTTCGCTCTCCTCTCCAGGCCGTTCTGCTTCACCGACAAAAGCGAACACGTAGTTCGCCTCTATAGCTGTCGGCTGAGCTGACTGTGGCGGCCCGCTTATACCCAACCCAGTCAAAGTTGGCGAGCCGCCTAGTTTAAATCACCAGGCGAGTAGAGGTCTTGGAGGTCAGCCGGGACAAGGGATTTGTCGACCGACGACTTCACGAACTTGGTGAGTTTCTCGAATCGTTGGAAGAGCTCACAACTTCCCGCGTCGTGCACTTGCTTGCAGAACTTGCATCGCCGCCTGCAGAAGTGGGCATCGTGGCCGTCCGCACCACAAGCGCCGCACGGGCCGTACCGCCGACGTTCGCCGGATTCATCGCGACGTGGAGGATATCCCCTCGACTCAGATCGTCCAGGGGATCGCGGAGCCGAGTTCTGGTGAGCACCGCTCGAGCCTCCCCTGTACGGCGGACGTTTCGGCTCGGCTGCCGCTCCAGCGTCGATGTAATCAGAGCCTGAGTCGGACGACGACTCAGCTGCGGCATCCTTGTCGCTCCCTTCGCTAAAGGAGTCGTAGAAGTTGGTTTCGTGACTGGCACGACGTTCATCGAGGGCGGTCCTGAGGTCTTCAACGCTGGCATCGGCCAGGGTGACTCGGCGTTCGCGATCTTCGCTGCGACGTCCACGACGGTCTTCACGTCGGTCGCGTTGATCGTCACGGCGCCTTTCCCGGTAGCCATCACTGCGTTTTGACTCGCTGCGTCGGTTGCCATCATCTCGGCGTGACTCGCGGACTCGGTCAGCCGCTGTGCGGTCTCGTTGCTTCTTCCTCTTGTCGCCGAGCAGCTTCTGATTGATGATCTTCTCCACCCGCTGGATGTCGCTGAGTCGCCGTGGGTACAGTTGGTCCATCACGGCGTCATCACCGCAGTGCAGCAAGAAGTGCTCAACGTGGCTTGCAGCTTGAGGGCCACCGGCTTCATACTGGATCTTCGCCGCTCGCGCGTACCCGTTCAGCTTGAGGAGGAAGTCGCAAATGTGCTCGCTCTCCTTTCGCCGAGCTGAGAAGTAGCGCGTCTGAGCCGTCTGGGCATACTGCGAACAGTAGTAGTCCAAGAACGCCGAGCTGAGCAGACCCCACTCCAGCTGAGTCTTCTTCGGGAGCTGTCGGAACCAGCTCTTGGCCGCTTTCCCTAGGCTGAGCGAGAACGGCTCGCACCACGAGTCGTTGGGCATGCGAGTCCCCTTCATCTCGTAGATGAACCGCTTCAGCCACTGTAGCGAATCTTCGGACCGGTTGCGCTTCCCCTCGAACACCGCTATCTTGTCCAGGGATGCGTGAGTACGCACTTCGAGGACGTTCGAGCGGTTCCTATCGGAGTCTTCAAGACTCAGCTGTTGGATGTAGTGTCGGGGGGACTCGTACGGATCAGCTTTGGCCTCCCAGGCGTCATATCGTCGTCGGACTCGACTGCATCAGCCAAGCCGCGGGACTCGTCGAATTGAGTTGACCCCCGAGGTGGCGTGTGCATGTCGGTATCCCCGAAATAAGGAGTACCCCCAGAGGTGCGAGATACTTCTCGGCTGCGTTTCACGTCTGGGGTTTTCGGCAGCGGGATTCGACTTGGATCGACTGCCATAGCTGCGGACTCGGCTACTGGTACTGGGAACTCGGCTGTCGCGCTTGCCGAGTTCGTGGACTCGGCTAAGCGCGGTACCCGTGGTCTGGGGACATCGGTTATGCGCTCGAGCCCGAATGCAGTTCTCAGTTTCATCTTCCACTGCATGACTTCGTTGCCCGCGGCCTTGAGCGTCCATTTCATCTGTTCCAGCCGACTGGGTCGACCCATGCAGTGGAAGCCCATCGCTCGGAGGAGGGTCGACGTCTCGTAGACCAGCCCTGGCAGGTCGGCGCTGCTCACCGGGTGAGTCAGCTCAGGGCCCAGCACTGGCCACTGAGCTTGCGCCTTCGGCTTCGGTTCAAACTTCGACAACCATCCGCCAGTCGACCTCATGTCCTCGCCCAATTTGGCCAGCACCTTGTTAGCACTCGGCGTGTCCGCATTCCTCGTAGTGCGAGGGATTCGCGGCGAACGCTGGCTCGGGACCCCATCTTGTTCATCGTCGTCAGCATCTTCGCCGAACTCGGCTACGAGGCTGCGCTCCACTGGGCGCGGGGTTCCCATCTTGGTCACTTGAAGTGACATTTCTTCCGCATCTTCCTCTTCATTCATCTCGGACAAGAACTCCTCTTCTTCATCGCTCTCGCCCTCCTTCTCTTCACCTCCATCTTCACTCATATGGTCTTGGTCGTCGACGTCTTCGAACTGGACCCTCAGCGTGTCGTCCGGCGTCACAATTGCCGCCGCCACACTCGCCGAGTCCGATCTCGACGGAGTCGGGCCCCTGGCTCTCCCAGCCGGGCTGACGCTCCTCGAGGACGATCCCTTGGCCATATTCTCTCTGTTCTTGCTCTTGGCTTGAACTTGGTTAGCTGGTACCTAACTAAAACAAGCACACCCCTGTTCCCGGGTCGCGGCACCAGTTGTGGTATTGCAAAACACACAAATCGTCAAATGTGGGTCCTAACAACAAACCAACAACAATAGCCGAGCTAGTCGGCTGAGTTGGCCTGCGTGGGGTCTCTTTCGGTCCCCAACGGTCCGGCCCCGCCGGGACAGTAGGTGTCTTGTCTTCGCCGAGTTCCACCCAACCGGTTCAACTCGCCAGAGACTCGCCTGAGCCGGGCAGTCTCCGTTCACAAAACCCGTGCCGTCCACCAAAGGATGGAACAGTCACGGGCCGCCGAGTGCAAAGGCAGCTCAGCTGAAAGGTTACGGTGCCCTAGGACTTACAGGCCCCCCGGCTCGCCGAGTTCGGCGAGACTTTCTCTTCGCGCTTGGCGAGACTGCCCCTCCTGGGCCGACGTTATCTCTTGGCGCTACCTGTTGGTACCCTACAAGCTATGCCTCTCAGGTACCAACGGCAGACATACCCCGGCCCTATGCAGGGACTTACCGAAGAAGTGTACACGTGTCTTGGACTAGGAAAATTCTGCTCTGTTTGTTTGTTATATCTTTCGGGCGCCCTGAAGGGGCGCCTCTACTGTTCCTGAGTTCCTATACAAATACCTAATGAAATAGAGTGGTTTCGGATCTCGGCCGACCCTTCGCCGAGTTCGGCGACCTCTCGTGCCAGTCAGTCCGGATACTGCGTTTATCCGGATCCTCGAACTCGGCTGGTCCGGATACTGAGCAATCCGGACGGTACTCTGTACCCCCCCCCCCCCGCCGAGTTGTCACCATCAACCTGTTGTCCTAAGTTTCTTCGGTACCCTGTACCAGTGTGTGCCACAAAACTTGACTTCCTACACCACACCATCCACTAGGCCGTTCTGCTTCGCCGACAAAGGCGAACACATAGTTCGCCTCGATAGCTGTCGGCTGAGCTGACTGTGGCGGCCCGCTTATACCCAACCCAGTCACAGTTGGCGAGCCGCCTACTTTAAATCACCGGGCGTGTAAAGGTCTTGGAGGTCAGCCGGGACAAGGGATTTGTCGACCGACGACTTCACGAACTTGGTGAGTTTCTCGAATCGTTAGAAGAGCTCACAACTTCCCGCGTCGTGTACCTGCATGCAGAACTTGCAGCGGCGTCTGCAGAAGTGGGCGTCGTGGCCGTCTGCGCCACAGGCTCCGCACGGGCCGTAGCGCCGACGCTCGCCGGACTCATCGTGGCGGGAAGGGTATCCCCTAGAATCGGATCGACCAGGGGATCGCGGAGCCGAGTTGTGGCGGGAACCACTCGAGTCACCCCTGTAGAACATGCGCTTCGACTCGGCTGTCACTCCAGCGTCGATGTAATCGGAGTCTGAGTGGGACGACGACTCGGCTGCCGCATCTCCCTCGCTCCCTTCGCTCGAGGAATCGTAGAAGTTGGCCTTGTGACTGGTGCGGCGCTCGTCGAGGGCGGCTCTGAGGTTTTCCACACTCGCATCGGCCAAAGTGACTCGGCGTTCACGGTCTTCACTGCGGCGTCCGCGGTGGTCATCACGTCGGTCGCGTTTGTCGTCATGGCGCTTCTCTCGGTAGCCGTCATTACGTCTGGACTCACAGCGTCGGTTGCCATCATCTCGGAGCGACTCGCGAACTCGGGTGGATGCTGTGCGATCCCGCTGCTTCTTCCTCTTATCACCGAGCAGCTTCTGGTTGATGATCTTCTCCACCCGCTGGATGTCGCTGAGTCGCTGCGGGTACAGTTGGTCCATCACGGCGTCATCCCCGCAGTGGAGCAGGAAATGCTCGACGTGGCTTGCAGCTTGAGGACCGCCGGCTTCATACTGGATCTTCGCAGCTCGCGCGTACCCGTTCAGCCTCAGGAGGAAGTCGCAAATGTGCTCGTTCTCCTTTCGCCGAGCTGAGAAGTAGCGCGTCTGGGCCGTCTGGTCATACTGCGAACAGTAGTAGTCCAAGAACGCCGAGCTGAGCAGACCCCACTTCAGCTGAGTCTTCTTCGGGAACTGTCGGAACCAGCTCTTGGCCGCCTTCCCGAGACTGAGCAAGAACGGCTCGCACCACGAGTCGTTGGGCATGCGAGTACCCTTCATCTCGTAGATGAACAGCTTCAACCACTGTAGCGAATCTTCGGACCGGTTGCGCTTCCCCTCGAACACCGCTATCTTGTCCAGGGGTGCGTGAGTACGCACTTCGAGGACGTTCGAGCGGCTCCTATCCTGGTCCTCCAGACTCAGCTGTTGGATGCAGTGCTTCGGGGACTCGTACGGGTCGGCTTTGGCTTCCCACGCGTCATATTCATCGTCGGACTCAGCTGCACCAGCTGAGTCGCGGGACTCGTCGAATCGGGTAGACCCCCGGGGTGGCGTCTGGATGTCGGTATCCCTAAAATATGGAGTACTCCCAGAGGCGCGAGACGCTTCTCGGCCGCGGTTGACGTCTGGAGGTTCGGCAGCGGGATTCGACTCGGGTCGACTGCCATGACTGCGGACTCGGCTACTGGTACTGGGAACTCGGCTGTCGCGCCCACCGAGTTCGTGGACTCAGCTAAGCGCGGTACCCGTGGTCTGGGGACGTCGGTTATGCGCTCGAGCCCGAATGCAGTTCTCAGTTTCATCTTCCACTGCATGACTTCGTTCCCTGCGGTCTTGAGCGTCCATTTCTTCTGCTCCAGTCGAGTGGGCCGACCCATGCAATGGAAGCCCATCGCTCGGAGGAGGGTCGACGTCTCGTAGACCAGCCCTGGCAGGTCGGCGCTGCTCACCGGATGACTCAGCTCAGGACCAAGTACTGGCCACTTAGCTTGCGCCATCGGCTTCGGTTCAAACTTCGACAACCATCCGCCAGTCGACCTCA
This sequence comes from Phytophthora fragariae, assembly GCA_009729435.1. NCBI lineage: Eukaryota > Oomycota > Peronosporomycetes > Peronosporales > Peronosporaceae > Phytophthora > Phytophthora fragariae. The sequence goes on from QQOI01000016.1 coordinate 731,318, forward strand.
TGTCCTCGCCCAATTTGGCCAGCACCTTGTTAGCACTCGGCGTGTCCGCATTCCTCGTTGTGCGAGGGATTCGCGGCGAACGCTGGCTCGGGACCCCATCTTGTTCATCGTCGTCAGCATCTTCGCCGAACTCGGCTACGAGGCTGCGCTCCACTGGGCGCGGGGTTCCCATCTTGGTCACTTGAAGTGACATTTCTTCCGCATCTTCCTCTTCATTCATCTCGGACAAGAACTCCTCTTCTTCATCGCTCTCGCCCTCCTTCTCTTCACCTCCATCTTCACTCATATGGTCTTGGTCGTCGACATCTTCGAACTGGACCCTCAGCGTGTCGTCCGGCGTCACAATTGCCGCCGCCACACTCGCCGAGTCCGATCTCGACGGAGTCGGGCCCCTGGCTCTCCCAGCCGGGCTGGCACTCCTCGAGGACGATCCCTTGGCCATCTTCTCTCTCTTCTCTCACTCTTCTTGCTCGTAACTTGAACTTTGTTAGTTGGCACCGCCAAATACAAGCACACCCCTGTTCCTGGGTCGCGGCACCAGTTGTGGTATTGCAAAACACACAAATCGTCAAATGTGGGTCCTAACAACAAACCAACAACAATAGCCGAGCTAGTCGGCTGAGTTGGCCTGCGTGGGGTCTCTTTCGGTCCCCAACGGTCCGGCCCCGCCGGGACAGTAGGTGTCTTGTCTTCGCCGAGTTCCACCCAACCGGTTCAACTCTCCAGAGACTCGCCTGAGCCGGGCAGTCTCCGTTCACAAAACCCGTGCCGTCCACCAAAGGATGGAACAGTCACGGGCCGCCGAGTGCAAAGGCAGCTCAGCTGAAAGGTTACGGTGCCCTAGGACTTACAGGCCCCCCGGCTCGCCGAGTTCGGCGAGACTTTCTCTTCGCGCTTGGCGAGACTGCCCCTCCTGGGCCGACGTTATCTCTTGGCGCTACCTGTTGGTACCCTACAAGCTATGCCTCTCAGGTACCAACGGCAGACATACCCCAGCCATGTGCAGGGACTTACCGGAAGAGTGTACACTTGTCTTGGACTAGGAAAATTCTGCTCTGTTTGTTTGTTATATCTTTCAGGCGCCCTGAAGGGGCGCCTCTACTGTTCCTGAGTTCCTATACAAATACCTAATGAAATGGAGTGGTTTCGGATCTCGGCCGACCCTTCGCCGAGTTCGGCGACTTTTCGGGCTCAGTTGATCCGGATACTGCGTTTATCTGGACCCCGAACTCGGCTGGTCCGGATGCTGAGCTATCCGGATGGTACTATGTACCCTCCAGCCGAGTTGTCACCGTATGCCTGTTATCCTAAGCCACTTTGGTACAAGGTACCACTGTGTGCCACTCGGCGAGATAGTACTTTGACCGCTCTGAAGCTGAGACACTTGACCGCTCTGAAGCTGAGACAGTAGACCGCTCTCACTCTGATACAGTATGGCCGCTCCCATTCTGAGGCAGTCTAGTGTCCCCGATGTTCGGTGTCTTGCCACATGAGTCACCGAAACTTGATGTTTACTACACCACAAAGCGCTGTACGCTCCGGAACAGCCCCCGCCAGTAAAAACGATATTTGATTCTTTGATAGGTATGGCTGATCCCCTGGTGGCCGCCTTCCAGGCTCACGTGGTAATGGTGGAGCAGATCCTGGTGCAAAGTCTCAGTGATGACTAGGCGCAGTGTGGCGTGGAGGTCCGGCCGAAAAGTGACCTCGGCCGGGTCGCTCTGCTGGTGCACTCTGTCGGATTCGCTGACAGAAAGGAAGTTGCAAGCTGCCACTCACATTTACCTCGGTAGAGTGACAGGTAGTGACTTTAGCCTCGGTGGGACATATTAAACACCCGAACGAGGCTAAATACGTCGAACTGAGTGATATTTACGACCCAAGCCTCGGTCGTACTTAAGGAAGCCTCGGTCAGACGACCTCAGCCTCGGTCGCACTCCACGGTGCATTGGCGTAATCGCCGTCATCCTTGATGAGTGTACAGGAGTCGCCACGTCGAGATTCGTTTTATATTAGATATTTGTATATAGGCTTAGGATTAGTTATAGGATGATCTGCAGAGGCTCTCAGCCTCTGAATATTCAGTAATAAATCAGCCGTTTTCCCCCCAAGTCTTCAGAGGTTAAGTACGATATGTTAGCTAGCTTATTGTAGTGCCTGGATACGCCTGGCTTAGTGGTATGGCTGTTGGTGGACTAGAGATTAATTAATTAATAGTCCACCGAGGCCAAGCCAAAAGTAGGCGAGGCCGAGAGGCTAGAGTGGCACTTAGAGTGTCGTTCTGTGTGGGGGGGGTTAAGTCCCCTAGAGCATATTTTACTACCGACCGAGGATTACCTCAGTCCCCTTTGTATTACCTCGGTCCCCTTTGTATTAGGCCTAAACAGCCGGTACCCTTCCATCTGAGGGACTGCAAAAGGGTTGCGCGAAAGCGCTATATTGCATTCTAGCCCTCGTTCATTTCTAGTTAGTGCAGGTTTTGGGTCGACCGAAGACAACCTTGGTACACAGAGGCTTATATCCAACCCGATGTAAGTGATCGTTCCTGGACCTCAGGTTAGATCCAACTTTCGTTGACCCTTTCGGGAAGACGTGTGTTGTTGGTGGGACTCGTACCGTACGGTAGCGAGATTTTCAGCGTGTTCCTACACGACAGCAGCAATCCGTCCCTTTCCCTGTCCGGCTTTCGTGAGGCAGGGGAGTAATACAGCAGATCCTGTTATCCATCTCGAAATCGTTTGCGAGGTTACTGCACGCGCGAGCTTCTTCTTTATCCAGATCCGCCACCTGTAGTGCTTCAGGTCCGCGATCTACTTCTCTTCATCTTGCCCTTGCCGGATCCGGTCTACCCGTAACTGGCGGACAGCATCTTCTTGCAACACTTCCTGGTTGGTCACCTTTCGGCGGGATCGGGTGGCCATGGCGGACATCCTCAGTGTAGTTTCTTTCGTTGTGGCCGTCAGGATTTCCGGCAGCCTGTTCAATGTCACCAAATCGTCCCAGCCCTGCTCTTGCACCATCACCCCTGCTTCTCGTTGTAAGGCCGCGCTCGTCAGGCTATCGGCGCTTGCGTTCCACGCCCGCTTCACATGGAGCAGATCATGAACTGGCCACGTCCCCAGTTGGGGTAAAGCCTTCTGTCTTAACAGGGTCAGCGCAGGAGCCTTACAATTGATCTCCCCTTTCGTCTGGCGGATCACTAAATTGATGTCGCCGCAGATCACCAGGATCAATGGCTCAGCCGCCCTTGTAGTTCTGCGGCTCGAAATAGCCAGACCAGTCTGTAGTGTCGAGCCAAAACTTGGATGGGTCGGCCTGCCAGCATCGAGTAACCGAGATCTAACATACGCAGGAGGGCTAACACCTCCTTCTCCACGATCCCATAGTTTTGATTCGTTCTGCTTCAACGTACGACTGGTGAACATCACCGGTAAGTAGACACCGTCGTGATCCTGTACAGTGAGGCTGACACTGCCCATTCACTGGCGTAGACGATCACCACCGGTCGCTTCTCCGTATCGAAATGACTGAGGATGGGAGTTGTCACGATCTTCTTCTTCAACTCCGAGAACGCCGCCTCCGCCTCGACCCACTTAAAGTCCGTGGTTGCTTGGTCTTGGTTATCCTGCTGACCCTCCGTGGACGTAACGGTCAGGCCAGCCCTTTCGCGTCCAGCCCAATCGCGGATCGCGGCGAAGTCTACCTCTCGGAGCTCGTATAACACGGAAGCGTAGATCGCCATGTCTTCGATGAAACGTCCGTAATAGTTCAGGCTACCCAAGAACGATTGCATGGCGCGTAGAGTTTTCGGGAAAGGTAGATCCGTCAATGCGATCAGATCCTTCGGGTAGGCTTCTTGTCCGTCGTTCGACACGCGATGGCCTAAATAGTCCACCTTCTTCAGTCCCCAAAAGCTCTTAGCCACACTGATGGAGATATTCCACTTATCACACGCTTCCTTTACGCGATCACACAGCAGATCCCAGGACCCAGCCGTCACCAGGATGTCATCAATGTAAGATCGTCGTTCCAACACCGAGGATTCACCCGTTTCTTCGGGATCTCCTTCCTCAAAGAGGTCCGTCAGCATGTTCCGATCCACCGCTGACGGGATCCGCAGAAAACCGTACAGTGCGTTGTCGATCAGTCTCTGGTAGATCTGAGGCGCATTCTTCAACCCGAAAGGCATGCGGTTCCACTCAAAAAGGCCGAAAGGGGTGATGAACGCTGAGATCGCCCGAGCCCGGTCCGTCATAGACACCACCCAGAATCCGCTAGCCATATCCAACGAACAATACAACAACACCTTATCCAGATCTTCCAACAGGTCGTTAATCAACGGCATCGGGTAGATCATCAGCTTGGTGAGACCGTTGACTATTCGATAGTCGATACATAACCGTATGTCCACGCCGTTTTTCTTGATGATCACCACGATAGGCGACGCCCAGGGGATGTTGAATGTCGGATAATCTTCGCCGACAGTAACCCCTTGAGCAGGTCTGACACCTTCTCGCGGAATTGGGGTGCAATCTTCCGCTCTCGTTGATCGATTGGGGCTGCGTCCCCAACATCGATGTTGCATATTGCTCCGACGGCAGCTGGGGGTAGAGCGTTGCCCTTCCCGATCAGAAGGTGTCGGGCGCCCAAATGATATTCCGTAACTTGCGGATTTCATCTTCGGTGTTGTCCGCCAGGTCTCCTACTTGGAGATCTTCGTTCCGCACTTCTATCATGGCTGGCGACACTTCAGACAGCACCACCCGCTCCCCATCCACTTCTTCTGCCTCTAGGGTACCCCCGTCGTGATGGCACACTTCCGATCCGCCTTCTGTCTCACCCCTGCGAGTCTCTGGATCTGGATTCGGCTCCGGATCCTTAGAGGCTTGGTCAGGGGGGGCCTTGCGGTATCGTATCAGGAGTTGGTGCGGACGCGCTGGCACAGCAATCCTCGGCCGGGATCTTCTTCGTTGCATCCTGCGCTGGAGGCCGTGGCACTCCTTCTGCCTGCGGTCCTACCTTTCGCATCGGCTGTTGATCCAAGACATCGTCAGATTGTGCCGAGTCGTCTTCTCGTTCACTTGACACCGCGCCCTCTTCTGGCGTAGCGGCCGGGGCCTCTGGCGTGCCTGCAGCTACGGACGCTTCCTCGATTGGGCGACGCAGATCTCGGCGTGGAGTGGATCACTCCCCAGTCCTGCGTCCGATATCCCTTCGGTGGGCGGTGTACTACTCCGGGTGGCACACGTCGCGACTGCTCGCCCCCATCCCTGATCGCATCTCCACGTTCGGTGGTGACGGTCCCTTGGGGTCGGGCGAGGATCTGTCGTTGCGTAGGGTACTCCACTCGGTCGACTGCTGGTCCATCGTCCTCGGTGGGGTGCGCAGCGGCTGTCGCGGTCGCAGCATCCGTGGTGACCTCCCACGCTAGTTTTTGCCATTCCGCATACTGGCGCGATCCCACCGATCGAAACCTGGATGTCGAGGTACATGATCTCCACTTAATTGCAGTCCGATGTGCACATCCCGTTGTAGGATCAGCGTCCGGTTGCTCAGGTTCGTGATGTGCAGATAGCGTAGCCTGCCAGGGCCCTTTATCAGGGTTGGCACCCAACATTGTCCTCTCATCAACCAAAGCTTCTCGTTGTCTGCTTCCCGCAGGCGCAACGGCAATTCGACGGACCCCGCGATCCCGACCGAGAGGTGCTCCCCTACGCATACGGGGCGAGCCTTGTCACTGAAAATCTGCCGCCGTCCGTGAAGCATGACTCGGGTCTCGTTAGGCAAGCACATGGACCCGTCCCCCAAATCCAGACGGATCCCTGTCGGAACCGTGAAGTCCATTCCGAGGATCGCTTGATAATCCGGCGGCAGGTCACCCCCTACCCAGACTTCGTACAAGTACACCAAGGAACCTGCCAGCGTGAGCTTGATCTTCGTACGTCCGGTTGCGACGTACAGCTTTTCACCGGTTCCTAGACATTCTTGACTCTGACTTGTGTCAATATAGCATCTTACCTTACGAGCAAAGGTGGCGTCGATGATCGGCACCTCGGCTCCTGAGTCAAGAAGCACTACGGTTCTCACGTTGTTTATTTTGCTGTTCGCCTTAGCCTGCTTAAAGTGCTTGTCTGGGACATGATACTTCCAGTATCCACGCGACTCGCCCGGCTGCAGCTTCAACGTCATCTCTGTCTCTGACAGCTGATATTCATCAACAGGCCGTAAACTTCCAACTTTAGCCGTACGTTTCTCATAAACTTCACATGTATTACCGAATCGATTCGTTTGCAGCTTGCTAACCTGATCCTTCGGCTTCTTCTCCACAAATACATAGATAAAAGAGCTAGAACGCTCGTCTCGTACCGGGTTCAACACCGGCGAGCGTTCTAGTTTAACATCTTCTCCGCCACTTCGGGTAAGAATCCAGGATGTTTGCTGGGGTCAAACCACTGACGGATCAAGTTGTAAAACTCTTCCATCTGACATTTTCCATGATCATGGAGCTGACCACAACCCCGGCACACAAAGAAACAGTGGTCGGAGGGATGTCCTCGCTTGCCACACTTCTGGCAGGTGAGCCGCTTCCAACACCCGAGATCCGAGTGTCGGTGCGATCCGCAATGCGAACAGCGCTGCTGGCCGTCCCAGTTGAAACGCAGTCAGTGTTCCTGCGGCTGGCTATCCACCGTGGTGTCGCTTGGACGCTCCAGGATGTTGTGCTCTCGGCGGATCCATAGTCGCAGGCGTCTGTGGTTGATCGCTCGCAGCTGCCACGTCTGTCCGGACGAGCTCTCTGTCGGATCCTGAGTCGATCCGTACTCGGACCTGGTCTCCGCGACTTGGATCGCGCGCACGGCTCTCGTCTGACCGGCTGGTGGAGCTGGTGCGGATGGTTTGGGCCAGTACTTGCTGGGCACCGTCGACTTCTTATGTCAGGACTTCGCACTCTCGCGTGCTTGAAGCACGTCTTCCAATTGATCCGCGTCCGCTAATCGTAACAGCGTAAGCTGGTCCGCCAGATCCGGGTCCCCTAGCGTCTCGATGAATTGCTCCACATATTCCAGGCGAGCTTTCGAGTCTCCGTCCTTGATCTTCAGGCGTGCACGCATACCTGCAACATTGAGGCGGTGGAGGTATTCTAGTGGTGTCTCCTCCAAACGCTTGCGTGCATGGTAATACTACCACGCTACTGAGACACCCAATCCGCAGTATTGCGTCTGGAAGCTCTGAAGCAAATCGCTCCACTTCGTCCGCGTTGACCGACTGAGTTGTCTGTACCAGTTTCTGGCTGGGCCTGTGAGCAGATCTGCGAAGATGAGGCATTTTTCTTCGCCCGTAGCTTGGTCTCTCGTGAACGCTGACTTCACCTTGCTGATCCATCCCCTAGCTCGTTCTTCGTCACGATCTTTGCCTGTGAATTCCTTCAGGTCTGAGATCGCCGAGATCTTAATGCGTTGGACTGCCGGGGATCCCGTTGGTGCGACCGCTGCTGCGGTCGCAGCCGTTTGCCGCGTCGCCCCCATGTCAAGGTCGTCGGGGTCATATTCCCAAAGTTCGAGGTGATCCTGGAATCCCACCGACTCCATGTAGACATCTCGTTCTCCTACCTTCGAGTGAATGGCTCTCAGTCGTGGAGTCCTAATTTACGGCCGCTCGCTCAGGAAGCGCGACATAGCCGCCTGGAAGTATGTTTCCAAGCTGCTGGCTGGATCCTGAGGCGGAGTTCTCGGAGAGACTCTGCTCGACGTGATCTTCGTGGGTCGCGGCGTCGGGATCTTGACACTCAGATCGCCAGCGGCACGTGCCTGCAGCATCGTTGCTCCGGATGGTCCTAGAGACATCCGTCGCGATCATGATGAGCTGTCAGAGCCAGCCTCTGACGTCGCCGAAGCATACTGGGATGATCCCATGTGATACTCGGGCGACTGGGCCTGGGCGTTCTTAGGCTCCGCGGGTTTACTGCAGGCTGCTCATCGTCGAGAGGCGTCAGCAGGCTGAAAGGCTTGGGCCGTCTAGCTGCCAGCAGCTCTCCTACCATAGGTTTCAGCATGTTGAATAGCGCCGAGGTGGCGACCCTGATCTCGTCGACTTCCAAGTGGAAGAGGTCGTCGGCGTCGAATGCTCCCGCTGTGAGACCAGCTTCCTTCAGCAGCCGTAGCAGGTCCATCGCCGCGTCCAGTTTGGTCTTTGTAGACAGCGGGGCTTGCCCAGGTCACGTGAGGGATCCTAGCAGCTTCAGATGCATAGTCCGCATCACGGGGTCCTCACGCAGGAAGTTGTTCAGCTCCGCGTGTAGATATGCCATCTCCAACTAAGACTGTGACCATGTGACTATGGTTTGATCCTCGCTTTCCGCGTCTGGTGCTTTGAGCTTCTTCCTTGCGGCCTTCGTCTTCTTCGACGCAGCACCTGAGGACGCGAGGGTGGTGGTGGAAGAAGATCTCCTCGTTTTCACGAGTGGATCTTCCTCCGGCGGATCTTGACTCGCGTCAGGATCCGCGGGGGTCCCCGAATGGACCTTGGGAGGAAAGCGAGATTTCTCTTCCAAACCCGTTGTCAGCTCTTCCTCTGTTCCGTCGGCAGAGCTAATCCCGGGGCTCGGTCGATCCGTGGATCTCATATTCAGCGACGCCGTCGGCGATCCAGTCTCCGTCGGCGTTTCATCTCCCAATCCATTTGCGCATCATCTTGGGACTCACGGTGAACTCCCTGGTTCGAATCCGGGCACGCGCACCATTGTGGTGGAGCGGATCCGCTAGATTATCTAGGGATCCCGACTCGCACTTACTGCGCCCAGACACCGACTAACGGAGGGGGTACTCCGACGGCCGTGTTGTTGCTGAGTGGTTCACCTTGTGTACCCGTCGGCGGGCTGGTACAGCTCTCTCGTTGACACGAGATGCGCACTTGGTGAGCGTTGGACGTCCTTGTGGGGACTTGAGAGGTTGGTGGATCCGCGCGGGTATTCCTGCGCACGGGATCCTGATGGGGTCGGTCTTGATCTACTTGAGCAGGCCTTGTGGATCCGCAATAGAAATGCGTGATCCGGAGTTGTTCCTTTGCGGGGGTTCCTTGCTCCCTTACGGGGTTGTCCTTGTTCCTTTACGTTGCTTGCCGCTTCCAATAGCGGGATCTTCGTGGAGGGGGGGGGGGTGAGAGCTCGAAGGGCGCGCGCTGTCTGGCCAAGCTATCCAGGGGCTGCCACGTGTTGCAGGAAGATAACCAAAATACATTTAATCTAAGTATGGGGCCAATGTAAATCCCCTATACTAAAGTCAAGTGAGTCTTCCAGTGCAAATTCGGTTCAGATTTAAGTGTTAACCTGACCTCTTCCTCTCGAGCTCTCTGAGCCTCCCATGTGACCTACATCTTAATCTAACTATAGACTCAGACTCTTCTGATCCGGATCAGGTATCCGGATCCGCCTCATACGGGACGGCCTCAGGATCCGTACCATATCCTACCTTTACAGGATCCCTTCGCGACCCGTCCCATATCTTACTCTTATAGGGCGGTCCTCTTGATCCGTCCCGGATTGAAGCCCGCATGTCACGTAGTCAGGATCCATCCGTCTGGGAGCTCCGCGCCAACTGCCGATCGGTCTCTCTCATTCCCACACTGCAATACCACACAAGCCATACCAATTTTCGAGCCAAAATCGGATATTTTAAAATGTTTATATGAGACGGCGGCAAACAAAATTAGGCTAATCAACCAAAGTACGAATCGCGATTTAGGCACACTACTCGAAAGACGTGTGTCTTGCGCTCATTTTGAGCTATTGGTTGCGGTAGCCTTCGGGGGGGGGGGCGCTCGGCTACACGCCATTATGTAGCGCACCCAATCAGATGGGGTGAAGAAGGCATTATAGTGTGAAAAGAGGTTTATGTATTATTTATTATCCTGTTAACTAGTATATGTGGCTGTGTGTGCATAGGGTCGGATCGCCAGTGGTTGCAGGCAGAACATGGGACTGCAACGTGTTCGGCGGCAGCAGAGTGCTTTTCGTGGTAAGCATGCAGTTGTTTTAACACGCAATGCCCGTAAGAACCCGCAGGGTCCTTACGGGGGGGCAAAAATAAGGACTTATCGCATCGTTTTGAAATTTGGCATGCGTGTTCACGTATGTATGGACAGAAGGCTTGCAAAGTTTGAGCGTATAACTAATTGAACTGCGCTAGCTGTCGCGATGGCAACCTGTCGGCCCGAGAATCTTCTTAAATATGGATGTTTTATGCATTTTAGTAGTGTACTAATTGATAAGAGTGGTATCTATCGCGTTACCGCGCTACCGCGTCAAGAACCCCCCAGCAATGGCAATCGGAAGTTTTGAAACGACAGCACAACTTAGAGTTGGATTATTATCCCACTCCTTTGCCCGGGATCTTCCTCCACCTCGGGCTTGCCTTGGCGAGACAGCATTTTCAATGAGCGATAGCTATCTTTCGCTTATCGGTACGAAGATGGCACCTGCATGGGTCTTTTTGGCTTAGACAGATCTTTATAACGATATATAATAAAACTTGCTATTATCAAGACCGGATTTAGTTGTGTTTTGAAATTCCGTAAAAAACAGCCAAAAACGGCGGGTTCTTACAGGCATTGCGTGTTAATGTAGAGCATACAGGGCGTCATACTAACACGTATTGCTGTCATGTGAAATATGCAGTAGGTTTGTATATCATACGGGGGCAGGTGGCACTTGCTGCCGAGGAGGCGACACGGCGGCCGGGCATACAGCAGTTTGGCGCCGACTTTATCGTGCCAGCGCACCTTGGCGGACGGGCCGTGAACTTGCCGCCATGTTTCTCAGCGTCGAAGGCCTTGAGTATGAAGGCCCGATGTGAAGATGACCAAGTTGCCCTTCGGTGATTGGCTGAGGGGATCAAGATCGGACTTAAGCAGGAAGTGGCTACATCCTGAAAAGCCCGACGCAATATTGGCATCCGTCTCGCCGACGACCTGCTTGGGGGCTGCAGGGGCTCCGATGTTCCAAACGCCCGCCACGTGCGATCTCGGCCCTGGCTAGCGACGTCGCCGTCCTACTGCACAGTACATACACATGTAGGTGGTGTGGTAAGTGTCTGGCAGTAACTCAAACAATACAGCAAAGTTTACCTAAATCAACAACAAAACCTTACTCTGTACTATCAGCAGCGGCCGCAAGATGCGCTGCAGGTTGGCGCTGTAGTCCTGCAGCGACACGAGCTGCGGCTTGTCATGAAGCCGTCGTAGAATATGGGCGCGTGCATCGTCACCCCGACCGTGGCGTCAGCCCGCTGAGCAGCGTGAAGAACTGCTTGCGCCACGGTCTCATCTCGGGCAGGTAAATCTGCTGGCCCGCTTCCAACGAGATGGAGGATAACGCCAGATCCTACCGTACGGGGACAACATGTCGACGAGTGCTTCGGCCAGCAGGTTGGTCACGAACGGCCCAACGATGATCCAGCTTGCACTTCAAGGCGGATGGGAGCTGCTCGATTCGGTAGAGCCACGGCTGCGGGTTCTCCAGGTCGTCTTGGCCTGCGAAGAGCAAGAAGTCGCGCAGGCCTCGCTTGAACACCGACAGCCCTAGGTTCTCAACGTATTCGGCGCAATCTTTGACGTCGTCGTCCTCGGGCGGTGGTGGCACGTTGATGGCCCCGATCAGTGTGTTGCCCAGGAACTGCTGACGCGAGCGGCTACAACGCGTCTGACGCCGCCAATGCACGTCGTGCGGCCGCGAAGACCATAGCTACAGCTTGCGGCCCCGCTCTTACGCCTTGCAGACTTTGCAGCAGGGCTCAGCCTCCGAATCAGGCCCTCGTTCGACAAACCTAGTGCATCAGAGCGTGTCAGTCGCATCATACACTAACAAAATTAGTAACAGACTGCGCGTGATGTGCATTCACTCACCCACCTTGCGCAGCACGTGCTGATCGCATCTGCATCTCGCCTGCGCCGCCAAAGCACGTTATGCCACCACGATAAGCATAGCAGCACACAGCTGGCACGTTCTCACGCCGCGTAGGGCTCGCCTGCACTGCTCGTCCAAATCAGCCATAAAACCTGGCGCACCAGAGCGTGCCAGCCAATGCAATCGCAGCATTCCCCTGCACAAAAGCACGGGGAGCTACACAGTGTAGCATACTTAGTACACTGCATTCTGCCCACCTGGTACATGTCCACTACTGTGATGGGACCTCCCACTTCTAATACTGAAACGACGCGTATACGGTTTCACAGTGACTGCCGCACTAACGATGTAAGCTTGAGCCCCCGCGACCTACACCACCGAGCGTCGAGAGAGCGACCAGCGGAGAATAACGCCGTAGATTTGGTTCAGCAAATGGCGTCGGTAGCACAGCCAACACTGGCTGCTGCCGCTTCTGCCAGGCGCCTGCAGACATTGTGTCATTATGACAATTCAATTGAGTCTAGACTCTACGCTGTAGACTGTAGACTCTAGAGTGTACAGTAGTCGTCGACGTCGACACTGCATTCATAGCACGATAGCCATACCGCTGGGCATCGATCTTACTGTGCATACCTGCAATACAGTGTTAGCGGATTCAAGCGTGGTTTCAATGTCTTGGTAGAACTAAGCTTACAACATAAAATCAAACGTAGCTTTTCACACATGTTTCTTTACATTAGCTCACTGCAGGGGTGTCGACGGCAGCAGCGCCTCGACCCCTCTCACATCCTGCCTTACACCTTGGGTCCGAACGAGGAGTTCACGAGGTACACGGACGTGCTGTGCTTCTGCAGCTTCTGCTGCAGTAGGTCCGCGTACTTGGTCGGGTGCAGCGGCAGGAAGGCGCTGAACGTGGCCGTGGGCTCCGTCACGCCGCGCTCCGTACCGGCGACCTTGGCCGCGTATCCGGACAGGAAGTGGTACATGGCCTGCCCGTCGCTAAGCTTGGACACGGGCGGCAGCACGCCATACGCATCGCACGTGAGGAACACGATGTTGGACGGGTGGCCACCGCTCGACGTCGGCTCGTGGTTCGGGATGTGGTAGATCGGGTACGACACGCGGCCGTTTTGGACGTGTTGTAGAAGTCCGGCTCCTTGCTCTCGGCGTCCACAAACGTGTTCTCGAGCAGCGCGTCGCGCTTGATGGCGTTGTAGATGTCCGACTCGTTCTCGGCGCACAGGTTGATGGTCTTGGCGTAGCAGCCGCCCTCGAAGTTGAAGATGCCTTCGTCGTCCCATCCGTGCTCGTCGTCGCCGATGAGGAAGCGGTGCGGGTCGGCCGACAGCGACGTCTTGCCCGTGCCCGACAGCCTGAAGAAGAGCGCCGTGTCGCCGTGCTTACCCTTGTTGGCCGAGCAGTGCATGGCCATGATGCCGTCCAGCGGCAGCCAGTAGTTCATCATACTGAAGATGCCCTTCTTCATCTCGCCGCCGTACCACGTGCCACCAATGACTGCCACGTCTTTCTCAATGTTGAAGGCCACGAAGACCTCCGAGTTGAGGCCGTGTTTCTTGTAGTCCTTGTTCGTCACCTTGCAGGCGTTGACAATGGTGAAGTCAGGCTCAAAGCCCTCGATCTCCTCCTTCGTCTGCGGGCGCAGGAACATGTTGGTCACGAAGTGGTGCTGCCACGCGAGCTCCGTGATGAAGCGCACTTTCTTGCGCGACGCCGGGTTAGCGCCGGCGTAGCCGTCGAAGACGTACACTTTATCGGCCGAGCCGTAGTGCGTGGCCACCGTCTCGTACAGCTCGTCGAACACCTCGGCGCTCACGGACTGGTTGATGTCGCCCCACCAAATTTTCTGGCTTGACGGGGCCTGGTCCACGATGTACTTGTCCTTGTGCGACGGGCCGTGAACTTGCCGCCATGTTTCTCAGCGTCGAAGGCCTTGAGTCTGAAGGCCCGATGTGAAGATGACCAAGTTGCCCTTCGGTGATTGGCTGAGGGAATCGAGATCGGACTTAAGCAGGAAGTTCCTACATCCTGAAAAGCCGGACGCAAAATTGGCATCCGTCTCGCCGACGACCTGCTTGGGGGCTGCAGGGGCTCCGATGTTCCAAACGCCCGCCACGTGGGACTGCAAGAACGTGGACAGCATCTCACCGTGCTAGGGGGTCTGCAGCCCCTTCAATTGCTGATCAGAAAGAACTGCACGAACTCGCTGGACTTGTCCAGAAAGTGCACCTTGGTTCTACCGAACCGCTGCTGCGTCACTGTCTTCTGCAGCAGCGGGCAGATGCCGAACATTGCCTTCCCCACCACATCATTCACGCGCGTCGGCACAAACTTCGAGCTGCGCAGCTCCGCCAGTCGCTGAAGCGCTGTGGAGGACGGTACCCACGATCTTGGCCGTAGAGAGCTTCGAGCTGCGAACCTCCGAGGTCGACGCGTCGCTCACTTGGTCAGCCACGTATGATGAAGCTGTGGAGCGCGCTGGCTACTCGGTCCTGGTCCAGCACATCTTGAGCATCCCCCGATGTCGTCTGCAGGGCATTGGCCAGCAAAGCCAGCTCGCTGGGCAGCAGCGCCGTCAACCGCGTCTTGGCCTGCCGCTTCACAGTGGTCAGCACCAGCGCGTCATCGCGCCCGACTTAGGATGGAGCAAAAAGCGGAATGCCGACGCTCAACGCGAGCTTCGTACTCGCCGTGGCGGCCGTTCGCACGCCATCCACTGTTATCGTTCGCCACACGCAAATCAGACCAGCATTAAGTAGCTTGCGCATTAACTTTAGAAAAGCAACACAACGGCAAATGTTAGCGCCGCCAGCATAGAGTCTAAACACACAAACACAAAAACAACTCACCTTTCCTCCTCAAATCGCAACCTTTTGCCGGCAAGCTGTTCTCAACAGCAGCGACAACCTTCGCCTACAAACCGCCTTCGATGCTCCACGATCCTCGCAGCGCAATACCCGCGCTCGTGCTCGGTGCTCGTGAAGCTCTGCCTGCAGAATCAGCACCACAAGATGAACGTCAGCATCACCACGATACGCGTTGGGATTAACACTGCAACGCCTGCAGATACCTTGGTGCGGCTAAGTTTGCGGTGCAAGCCTTGCTGGAGGAGGATACGATCTCTGTTCTGGATGCAATTCAAGCCTAAGAAGCTGTGACCAAGTTCAAGCTGCTGGTAGGAAGCCCAACATTCTGGACGCGTCTTCGAAAGCTGACTTCTGTCCTGAACTTCCCTAGCGAGGTTATCGGGAAGTTTGAAAAGACGACTGCGATCTCTTCTACGTGTATTATTACTTTACACAGCTGCAAGCGTCATGGGAGAAGAAGCTCACCCTCGATACCACGCTATCTCGCCGACTCAAGGCTGCGGGGGACGCAAGGTGGAAATTCGTTCACAAAAAGACAAAATCACAACGAAGACTGAATGATTGCGTATATCCACACGTTTTTCGACAGGGAACAGGCCAAAGTATGCGCCGACGAGTTGAACGCGTTTCTCTCGATGTATCCTACACGTTCTGTCGCGGAACTGAACGAGTACAACACGCTGTCTGGGATGCAATACTGGGCTCAGTATAGAATGTCGGAGTATCCGCTGCTGACATCGGTTGCATTACGTGTATTCACAGTACCAACTTCGTTTGACGCCTCAGAACGTGTGTGGAGCATTTTTTGGTACCTGCACACTAAGCGCAGGAATCGTTTGATGACGGGGAAGCTTGAAAAATTGGCGTTCGTGTACATCAATCATTCCTTGCTGGACGAAGTTGACAAACACGACTACCTGAAAGCATATCTGGAGAGTGAGGAGAGTGATGATGATGATGAGGAAGAAAGCGGGGCACAAGAGATCGAGCTGCGTCTTTAAGAGATCATGTTTCATGTAACCAGAGCTAGGCAATTTGGACTTTTACATTTAAGATTTCTCTGCATTTAATCCATAAGATTCAATATACAGCTCTTGCACTTCATGATTCCTCCGAGAAAAGTTTTAAATGTTAAGTTTTGGCAAAGGTATAAGCCCAAACCCGAAGAGTATCCTACGTACTTGAAGTTGAAGCCAGTAGCCAAATGTAGTTTTTTGTTTGAATTGCTATATATCAAATAAAACGAACCTTGTATTAGCCTACCAATACATTGTCTGGTATCATATAATAAATAAAGACCTGTCATCTATTGCGGATATATATAGTATACATACAGAGGTGTGTTCTAGGCTTTGCTCACTTTGAAAGGATCTCCCACTATGGCACGGCCTAGTCGTCGCCAGCGGGCAGCTCGTGCAAGCCGTCGAGATGCCATAAACGGCAGGCTAGTTGGCGAAGAGGGAGATGTCCTGCCCAATCCCATAATCGGAGAACATGACGACCCTCAACCAGTTCAGTAAGAACCCGCTGACGATTCCGACGATAATATCCCTATCTACGACCTTTTCAACAACGACGACGACTAACTGGCTGGTGAAATATATTTTCTCGAGTCACCGATAGCCGACAGGACGGATAGCGAGGCACAGTCTTCTTTTAGCTGCAATGACAGCGATGCGTTTGTCGTCGAAAGTATTTACGCACGGAAAACAGTGGATATGCAGCGGCTATATCTCATTAAATAAGTTTGGTGGGAGCTACCGAGATGGAACTTGGCTCGTCACACTCCTCTATATACAAGCCGCGCGAGCACGAAGGAGCTCTGGATTTAATTTTGTTTTGAGCGCCGGTAGTGGAGGGGTCAAGCTTGATACCTTGGCTAAAACAGAATCTGTATTGCATATTGCATAGCACTCGTACAGTTCTGCTATACTTCGTAAGTAATCTATTCTGTTTACTTCTCAAAACCAAATTAAAGATAATCGTACAGTTATATGGATCCACAAGTCGAGTGAAAATACACCGAGTAAACATCATGAAATCACTGTCGCTTCCGATGAGTACGGCTTTGATCTCCACCGAACGGTACCAAGCAACAACAATCGCAAAAAAAATGACTGACAACCAAACTTCCGAAGAAACCACATTTGACGATTTGTATGTTTTGCAATACCACAGCGACGCTGTAGGCGAGCACTTCGACTTGACCTCCCGGTACGGTCCATGCCAAGAAAATGCTAGCTTCTTTGTTTGACACTCACCCCATCGAGCACAGAAATGCTAATAAACCCACGCAGCATCTCCCTCAAACTTCACAGCAGCTAGACCTGGGAGCCTGCGTTCATAGCGGTCCTGTCTCTTTAATAGTTTCTCGATAGTGTAGGGCGTTTTGCTGTTCATAATTTTTACTAGACACTAACTAACTGTTAGTGGCATGTGAGCTGACTGTTTTCTGGATTTATATCCAGAGCTCTACCCGGGATTGGAATGAGGTTGGAATCCTCACTTTTATATTATTGTAGTTTTCAACGATTTTGGCAAACACGAGGCTTCTTATCCCAAGATAGGGGGTCCAAAATAGCGAGCAGCTCAGTTATAGCAAAGAGGATGGCGCAAAATGAAGCATGGGGCTAGGTCTAAATAGCAAGCTCAGCTCCGTTTTAGACAGCATCCCTTGCTTTCGCCGCTTTTCAGCGGCATAAGTGAATGGCGTTCGAGCCTCAGTCGACCTCGTGTTTTCCAGTTCATTCTCGTACTTACCACACTCCAGCTCAGGCTTCCTTCAGACTCTGCCGCAAATACCCATCCTCACCATGACCTACAGCTATGACTTTCGATGGCGAGCCTTGGCGCTGATGCCCATCTATGACGTTCCAAGTGTGTATGTATCGGAGCTGTTTGGGCCGAAGCAGCGCACAGTTCGCCGCTGGTATGCTCTTTTTTTCAAGAAGGGTGTCGTCAACGAACATCATCCACGCCAAACAAGCGCACGTTGGTCCCCGGACGTTCTCGCCGCAGTTAATACAGGTCATCCGAAATTTTACATCGAGGAGCTGCGTGATTTTATTATCAAGACCTACCCAGAAATTACTTCAGTCTCGACAGCTACGATATGCAGAGTGCTTAATTTCGATCTTAACCTCAGCAGAAAAGTGCTGTCAAAAGCGGCCCGTGAGGCTGTGCCAGCCGAAATTGAGGTCTACCGTGCGAAGCTACTGCCAATTTTTTCGTTTGCAGAGCAGCTTGTTTTTGGATGAGACCGCAAAGGATGGTCGCCATGCTCAGCGACGATATGGCTGGTCGAAGAGAAATACACGAGCAGTAGTAAAGATGCCATTTCGCCGCGGCAAGAGACTGTCTATCCTCGCTGCACTCGACGTACACGGATTTTTTGCGTGGAAAAGCACTGATGGAACGTTTACGAGGGAGAAGTTTCACTCTGCGTTCGTGAAGCACGTGATTCCACGACTCAACCCGTGGCCTCTTCCGCGCTCCATTGTCATTATGGATAACGCCAAGATACATCCATATCCCGAACTTCAAGATGCCATTCACCAGTGTGGAGCTCGGCTCATTTTCTTGCCGCCGTACTGCCCACAACTTAATCCGATAGAACCTTGTTTTGGGTTACTAAAACGTTGGGTGCAGAAGCATGCCAACTTAGCTTTTCATTTGTACCCAGATCGTGTTCTGGATATCGCCATGCGAGCGTGCACGAAACGTGAAGATAAAGGTTGTTTCGGTACATTCCGTCACTGTGGTTACATGACCACAGGAATTAGACATCAAGTCTTTGACGAGCTAATGCGAACAAGTGCAGACATCGAGTAATCATCAGTTGAAATATATATCTTTCTTTTACTTGTCTAAAGTGTCTGTAATCTTCGACTAGTCCGTGGACATCTCTTCGGCGTGATCTTCATCATCCATGCTCGCGTTAGTTGGCTGAGCCGGTGTGAACTCGTGGTAGATTCCCCGCGAAAACATATCATGGTCGGGCAGTCGGAGGGCTCGGCGGATGGCTCGGCGGAGAGACAGGATGTCGATTTCCAGAGGCATCCACAGTCCATTCAGCCTCACACTAATAACTGCAGTCGCTGGGGCTTCGCGTTCGGTATCTTGCTGCTGCTGTTGCAGAGCCTCTCGCTGCCGGTCCAACTCCATAGCCTGTGTGGTCGTATTGTCTTGCGGAACTTCAAACGGTGCCGATTCCGATCTTCTAGCGTTAACAACATCGAGATGGTGCGAAGTGATTGCTCCAAATTGCACCGTATTGGCCACCTCATACGCCATCCTCTGCACGCGTGCCTGCTTAATGCGACGTGCCGCGGTGAAATTGCTCTGGCTGCGCGGCTCGCTGAACGTAGAGGAAAGCTTCAAACTGAAAGTTGCCAAGTTGCCGTAAATCATCTGGTGTCAGTAGTTTCCAGCGATATTGCAGCGTAGGGAGGAAGTTTTGCGCTGTCTGCGCTACAATCGAGAACCTGTTTGCGCGTACGACACTTTTCCAGCCACCGCGGGCCCGGCCGAGGGGCTCATCGACTCGTATGATCAGTAGAGAAGCTGCTTTGGAGGGTAATGGTGGAGGTCCTTCGTCGGGAGAGCCTAGAGCATCGACTGCCCAAGGCACCTCCTCAGATAGTCGGGCTGAATCTGTGGAACTTGTATCTCTTGATGCTGGCGGGACGCGCAAACAGGTTCTCGATTGTAGCGCAGACAGCGCCAAAGTTGAGCTCGACTCTGCAACTGAAGGGGTATCTAAAGAGTGGTTAGTCTCCATAACCCAACGTAGCTAAAACAGAACCGGAAGTGCTGCAACGTCTTCTGCAAATTGAGTTATGACATGAAAAATCTGCAATACAGGAAAACACAAGCATGTTAGAATAAGTTTGGGTCAAGAATAGACAGACCTATTACGTACCATGATATGCTGTGCTTACTTGTCTTAGACGGACAAGCCTTCGATCTGATACCTCTGTTTTTAACCCCAGTGGATTTTATCCTACGAAAAAGGATCAAAGTGTGGTGCACACAACTATTTTTGTCCTTGGGCCAGGGTCGCTAGGACAAAAATAGACGTGACAATCGCGGAATGTTGCAATCATTATGGCATGTCCGTTGTAACAAAGTATCTCGTACCCAGCTACTATTGGCTATAATATAGCTAAACCCCACTCAACGTCAAATACCGTTTATTTTTGTCCTAGAAGCTAGGACAAACAGCCATTATGATATGTTATTAAAGATACCTTTGCTTTGGCTATAACGTCACAGAGGACACTAGAGGACATGAAAAAAGTGGATGAACGCAAGCATTGACGGAAGAGCTTTCTATCCACATCTGTTAGAACTACCATATCGCTAAGCTGCCGCCAAGAAAGAGCGCAAACTTTTTGTCCTATTTTTTGTCCTACGGTTTGGCTCACTGGGGTTAAGTACCCTCCACTTCTTGGCGTGACGTTCGACAGACCAACGTTTAATATAGGCCCCGCTGTCTGGTCGCCCACTCCACCGTGCTTCACATGATGATCCGTAGTCTTCTCCGTCACGACTTGCTGTTCTTTGCAGACAGCGCAGATCACCAGCAAATACACGCCCACAGCACATATGAGCGTGCTGTTGTAGACGGTAGCAGGCTGGCGGCGCAGGTCGATGACCTTCTGGTCGAGAGCAGCGGCGAGCCGGACGAGCCTTCCTGCGTGTCTGCGTCGTGGCCCACCTGGTCCGTTCCGCAGCTTCCGTCCTCCCCCACACTGAGGATCGTTGAGTCGCTGCCGCCATCCGCAGTGCTCACGATGCGCTTCGCATTGCCGTCCGGATGCTGCGACACGTAGATGGACTCGTTCACCACTGGGCCCGACTCTCGCAGCTGCAGATACCCATACGCACTCAGATCGACGCAATCCGGGAGCTGCACCACCGAGTAGTCGATGTCCTCGCTGTCCGCGATGAACGTGGACGTCGTGGCCACGATCATCCCAGCGCAGCCGAGCTACGTCTCGCACTGGTCGCTGCACGACGAGCTCTCGGCCGCGAACTCGAAGTCCGTGGTGAGTGCCCAGTCCTGCTCGAAGCAGTGGTGGTTGGTGAAGAGGTGGCCCTCGCTGCCTCCGAGCCAGCCAGTGCACAGGTACGTGTTGTTGATGAGCAGCCGAGCGACGGCTTGCGCCGTCGCATACGCCTGGGGCAGCCCCTCGGACAGGTTGGTGCCTAGCGCGTAGCACTTGGCGGGTAGTGACTGGTCTCCGTCGCCGCAAATGGACTCCTGGTCCATGGTCGGGTACCCGCGGGAGAAGCCCGTGATGCGATAGCCCTGTCCGGCTGTGGCCGCTCCGACGGACGTGTACGTGACGGTGACGGAGCTGCCCGGGACGAAGCTGGCGATGAACGTCCCGCTCTGGTCGCGGCCCCGCCCCGTGTACGTGTGCGAGATGCTCGAGTTGTCGGTCGGGGACGTGATGACGGGGATCTCACCGACGCGTCGAATTGGTACCAGAAAGTGGATGGGCACGAGCTCCGTGAGCAGCAACCGCAGCTCTACCTCGCGCTGCTCGCTCGCCCGTAGCTGCATGTCGACTCCTCCTGGACCAACTGGCTCTCCACGCGGTCCTGCAGCGCCATTTCGTCATCGACGCACCGCAGCTTGTCCTGTTACGGTCATACGGCGTCGACCAGTCCCTCAAAGTGCCCTGTCGTTTTCTTCAGCGTGTACGGCGCGTCCAACTCCGCTGCCAGCCAATACGTTGAGTGCGTGAGCCACGATTTAGCCCTTAGATATAGCGTGACCTACCCCTACAGAGGGCTCGATTTAGCAAACCGGGCCCCTCATAGATGCGTAGCTAAAACGGGCGGCAAAAAAGTTGAAAACCACAATACCTGCATCATGGAGATGTCGGAAGGCGGGAATGTCTTGCATCATTGCAATGAGGTCCTCAACATCAGCGCCAAGCTCAGCAGCATCGGTGCCAAGATGGAGGACGAGGATGTGGCGATCTGCCTATTGCGCAGCCTCCTCAAGAGCCACGAGAACGTCGTGCTGAACTTGGAGATGAGCAACGCTGAGCTACGATCGCAAGACGTCGTGAAGGTGCTCACGAATGAGCACATCGAGCGGCAGGGCGACAAGACTGCTCAGGTGAAGGTTAAAGACGCCGCTCGGGCCTTCAACGCCGAGTGTGGAAGTCGTCAATGCACGTACTGCGGAAAATCGGGGCACGTCGTGGAAAAGTGCTGGACCAAGCAGAAGGATGATAACCGAGGTGCACGACGTGGTCGACCTGGCCACGGTGCGAACAACGTCCAGTGGCGTGATGACAGCGATGACGACTACATTGCGTTTGCGGTCTCGATGGAGTGTGGTGTCTCCAGGACCAACAAGTATCAAGGGTCGTGGGCAATCGACAGTGGCGCCACGCACCACATCTGCAACGACAAGAGCAAGTTTGTCGAGATCAAGGCGTGCGACGAGGGTGAACTCACGGTCGCAAACGGCAATACGGCTAAGATCATGGGAGTCGGGACGGTCATGCAGCGGGTCACTTTGCCTGACGGCAAGGAGCATGACATCCGCATTCAAGATGCACTCTACGTACCAAGCATGAACAAGAATCTGCTTTCGGTGCCGCAGATCAACCAAAGCGGACAGTTGAAGGTAGGTAATGAAATGCAGATCGCACTGAAGAAGTCGAAGAAAGTCGTGGCTTCCGCGGACTTGATCGATGGTCTCTACTGGCTTCGAGTCCCAAGCTTCGCTGCGAATTCAGTGGCTAAGGCATCGATCAATGCGGTCGATCTTCATGCACGTATGGGTCACGCGCCGAATGACATTCTGAGGAAGATGGTCTCAAGTGGCATGGTCACGGGTGCGAAAATCCCAACCTCGTCGAAGAAATCGAGCCAATGTCGTGGGTGCCAGCAAGGGGAAATGGTGCAAAAGCCCTTCCCAAGAAACTCGAACAAGCGCAAGTACAAGCCGTTCGAGTTCCTTCACCTCGACACTTGCGGACCCATGGAGAAACAGTCGCTGAGTGGCAGCCGCTACTTGCTGCTGATCACGGACGAAGCCACCGGCTGCATGTCGGGATTCTGTCTGCGAGCCAGGTCGGAAAGCGAAGGATGCTTGCGTCGATTTATCACCAAGGTGGAGAAACAATTTGATGCCAGGGTGAAATTCGTGCGCCATGACGGAGCCAAGGAGTTCGCGACCAATTCGCTCTTGGCGTACTACGAAGACCACGCCATTGAAGTACAGCCCACGGTTCGGTATGCGCACCAAACCAACGCAACGGCTGAACGCGCCAACCGAACCATCGTGACCATCGGCCGCAGTATGCTTCACTACGCTGGGTTGGACAAGTCGTTCTGGGCGGAAGCAGCAATGACGGCTATTTACATCAAAAATCGTCTGCCATCATCCAAGTCGCCCGACAAAACTCCGTTCGAGATTGTCTACAAGTCCAAGCCCAATGTCAAGCACATGCGGATCTTCGGATGTAAGGCCTTCGTTTTGACGCCGAAAGAGAAGCGACTCGAAGTGGGACCCCAAAGCTCGTGAAGGTATTTTCATGGGTTACGAGGAGCGTTCCAAGGCGTATCGAGTTTATGACATCGAGGCGGGGCAGGTGGTGATCTCTCGCGATGTCACATTCGATGAGTCAAGTTTCGATCAGTCCAAGGCTGATGCTAACGAAGAAGTCGACCAGCTTACCGACTATTTTGACGACATGCAAGTTCCCGACGAATCCGGCCCAAGGTTGTCCACGCAGGCGGGGAAGCGGAAATCGGGCTCGGACAATCAAGATCGCGATAACGTTCGGCGTCCTCGTCGTGGTGCTGGACTCGAAGAAGCAAGTGCACCTGGACCCTCTGACGATGAAAACCAAAATGAATCCACGACGCCGCAAGAAGAAAAATCCGAAGGAAACGATGAAGACGGCTCAACTTTGCCCATGTTCTGGCGTGCCAGTGCGAATGCTGTGGAAGCAAGTGACAGCGCAGAGCCAAACACGTTTCAAGAAGCTGTGAATGGACCTGACCAAGTCCAGTGGCGCAAGGCGGTTCGTGCCGAACTCAAGTCAATGCGGCTGCGAGGTGTTTTCCCCGCCGCCAAACTGCCCAACCACCAGCGCGCAGTCGGTACCAAGTGGGTGTTCAAAATCAAGCGCAACGCGGACTGGTCCATCGAGAAGTACAAGGCTCGACTCGTTGCGAAAGGCTTCGTGCAGAAGTATGGGATCGACTACACCGAGACATTTTCGCCCGTGGTCAAGTACGTCACGCTCGAATGATCATTGCGGGTGCCAAGTACTTCGGATGGCCCATGGACCAGCTCGATGTCGTGACTGCGTTCCTGTACGGACTGATGAAGGAAAAAGTGTTCTGCAGTGTACCTGAAGGCGTGGAACTGGACGACGGATTTGACTGCGTGGAACTGCTCAAGGCGATTTACGGACTCAAACAAGCTTCACGAGTGTGGAACGAGACCTTCGACGAGTACGTGCGCTCCATCGGTTTTCGCGTCTCATGCTACGAGCCGTGTCTCTACATCAAGGTCGTCGATGGAGAATGCGTTCTGCTGCTGGTCTACGTGGACGACGTCTTGGTGACCGGAAGCTCAGCGGAAATGATCGCGGAAGTCAAGCATCAACTCAAGTCGCGGTTCGAGATGACCGACAGTGGCAAGTGCTCGTTTATTCTTGGGATCGAGGTGGTTCACAACGCGGATGGCAGTGTCACGTTGAGCCAAGCTTGCTACATTAACGACATCCTGGAACGTTTTGGCATGCAAGACTGCAAACCCGCTGAAAGTCCGGTCGACATCAGCATGAAGCTGGTCCCAAGCGACGCCACGACTAAGTTGGACGCGCCATTTCGCGAGGCTGTCGGTGCACTCATGCACTTGATGACATCGACTCGCCCGGACATTGCATTCGCTGTTGGCTATGTGTCACGCTTTATGGAAAAACCCCAAGTCGAGCACTGGATTGCGGTCAAGCGCATCTTCCGCTACCTTCAAGGGACCAAGTCACATGGAATCCGTTTTTCGCCAGACAAGAACATCGACTTTCAAGGTTACTCGGATGCCGACTGGGCTGGTGATCTTAGCGATTGCAAATCTACGTCGGGCTACCTGTTCCAAGTCGCCAGCGGACCGATCTCGTGGGGTTCCAAGAAGCAGTCAAGTGTGTCACTCTCGACAAGTGAGGCCGAGTACATCGCACTAAGTTTGGCGATTCAAGAAGGCAAGTGGGTGCACGAGCAGCTTTGCGAAGTCATGGTAGCTGCAGGGGGAATGACGCCAGAGTTGAAGATTTTCGAAGATAACCAGTCGTGTATCAAGATGACCAAGAACCCCGTCAACCATGGGCGCGCCAAGCACATCGACATCAAGTACCATCATATCCGCGACGAAGTCAAGCGCGGTGAAGTGATCGTCGAGTACTGCGAGACTGCAACCATGCTGGCCGACATCATGACCAAGGGACTCGGCGGACCACGCCACAAGGACTTGACGGCCGCGCTTGGTGTTCGCGCGTGTTCGCATTGACGGGGCGTGTTGCAGGGTACCGAACCTTGGTACGCTGTACCAATCCCAACGTACCCGAACCGGTTAACCGAGCCGGTCCAATACGACCACACGTTGATTAGACGAGTAGGTTGATTGGACGCACAGTGCTGAATGATTGTTGATTAGATGCACTAGTTGATAGGACGCAGGGCCGCATGTCTTTAGCACATACTTAGGGTGTAATCTCCATCTATTCAATCACTTCTGAATTTCCTTTCAACCCCTCAAGTGTTCTTCTTCGCCTTGCTCCAAGCTGCGGCGGTGTCTACGGTCGAGTCTACAAGTGCAAGATCCCAGTACGACCTTCAACCCAGAGAAAGTGACTCTGATAATACATATTTGATGCAATTTAAAAGGGAGGTCGATGGAAATAACCCCGATAAGGCATATTTATTGCAATTACAAAGGGAGGTCGATTGGCGGGCGGTTGACTCAACATACCGCCCAGTCAAATTTGGAGTAGAACCCACAATAAAGCTCAGTAATACAATACTCCTTTCCTTATCAATATTAATGAATGAGATGTACTGGTATGCACGGTAGAATGATGAACTGGCTTATGAACGACAGATATCCCGTTCATGTGCATTGCAATTGAAGACTGTAACTGCCCCTTCGGCTCAGGAGTTTTACTCCGTGGCTTTTTAAGTTTCTGCAGTCGGACTCGGCTGGACGGGTGAGCTTAGTTTCCCGTGAGGATTTGATCCGTCAGGAAGCTCACTATCGGCAGCAAGAGAATAGTGACTTGGCTCGGCTGCTGTAGCTCGCTTTCACGCAGCCGGTCCCGCCAGTAGACCGATTTCAGCGCCGAACTCTCCTGGATGCACGGACGGTTGCCAAGCTTACTCACATCTTGCGTGGGCAGTATTCTCCGCTGGGTTCGGCTCAGACCGTAGCCGACTTTGTTCAAGAGCTCGGCACCCTTCAAACTCTAAGCGGGGACCAAGCTCGCCGACTGGACTCCTTCGCCACCGAGAATACTAAGCTTCAGGATAATGTGATGGAGACTTCCAGCATCTTTAAGAGTCGACCTCCCTCTTGCTGGTCGGCGGCTCTCAGCCTCTTCGTCACGCGAAGGCGGTGATCGACTGCCAGCGCCACGTCATCTTGCGCGAATAACGGGTAATTTCTCGGGAGGGAGCGCTCCCCCTGCACGACCCGCACATGGCTGCTGCTGGAGCTGGGCTGGACGTTCCTGGGCTGAGTCCAACCGACTTGCAATTGAATACTCAATTATGTCGGACCTTGACCATGCGGTTTCCGGAGGTGATGGACATCCCGGCCGGGGAAACCCGTACTGTGAAGGTGATCATTCATCCTCGCAAGATGGGGCTGCTTGGCTTCGTCAAGCTGGATTGTTTCTCGGCTTGGACTCTCGTACCTCTGGAGTTCCTCCGAGTGCCGATGCGTCAGTGCCGGCTGGCTCTTCTTCTGTGGGACGGTGATGCATCCACCGGACAAAAAATGATTATGTGTACAGCTCCTAACCCTATCATAATCACCATATTGTTGTGATAAAAGAACCAGAGATAAATTACAAGCTGACATCGTTTTTCACGGGGGTTGTCGTGAGGCGACGTTGTTTACGAGGAAGCCAATGTTTAAATTCTGAAAACCGAAGGTTGTACAGAAGTTGTGTGTGTTGTACCAAATTCTAGATTGTTGTACCAAAACGACATGTCATTTTGAAATTAAAACGTCCGTAGACGTAATACGTCACTTCCGGTGTTGCGCAAGCACCAGTGCAGGTAGAGAAGTCGATACTACTGTTTCATCTTGTAGCACTCTCGGCCCCATGTGTGTATCAATATTGTTGACTCCAAGAAAACAAAATCGATAAGCGACAACGAATACCCGTTGTTTTACTTGTACTGTATTAGCTGTCATTCTCCCTCGCGAGTCAAAGAGTAACAGGGGCAAGGCTACCTGTAATCGATAACGTAAACTGACAGAGTCAGCAAGAATGCTGAAGAGTTTATATTGGGTGTTCTAGACAAAATGTCCGAACCCGCCGATTCAATCGCCGAGGCACAATCAGCCCGCCAATCGCCCCGGCCAATTGCGTTCACTTTAGAACCCATATAAAGTACGAATGAACGAGGGATTAGTCGACGATGCCACGTGTCGCCATACGCTAGGCGGGGTGAGCCCACCTCATCCGAAGCCAGCGGGGCCTTGCTGTCCTGCTGTAGCGGCATCCTGGCCGCTGCCGCCCACTTCTCGGCTCCCCCTGCTTTCGGATTGTGCTGAGCCACTCGTCGATGACTCTAAATTTCGAGATTTTTATCTTACCGAAAGGAAAATATTTATGTCCTTGTTTTAGCCACGCACGTCAGGATACATAGTGCAACTGTCGTGATAATGGTACCGGAGCAGAGAGCTTTTCATACCGGCCTTACACGCTGCCATACCGATATCCCGTGGATATATCCGTACCCTCTTCTGTTGCACCGTCTGCGGCTCCCGCTCAGCCCTGCTCGGGTGTCCAAGCTCCGCCGAGCAAATCTATCGATCAGCTGCACCGAGCTCGGCTGGATCGTTGACTCCAGCCAAGAAGCTGCGTCGGTATTCGAATCCGAAGTCATCGACTGCTGTCAGTTCGCGGGTCAAGCCTAACGTCCCGCTTCCTCAACCGTACGCATGTCCTCTTCCTGGGGAGGGAGGTTATGCCGAGGCGACCAGGCAACTGGGCGAGGCAGCTCGAGAGGTCGGAGTTCCAACCACTTCCTCCTCGCAACAGGAGTTGGGTCCGGGTAGTTCGTCTCCCGTCGAGCTCCAATAGTTCGCCGACGTTGATGACTCACCCTTGGATTTCAATGGCTTTGAGTTGCAGCCGGTCTCGTTGGTGCCTTACTCGTCGTCGTCGACTTCCTCGCCTTCGCCTGCCGCGTCGTCTGCTGGAGGAAATTCCCCTCCAGTTTGAGTACTCAATTTGTCTCAAGGAATGGCTTCGGTCTCGTTCTCGGCTGGGCTCTCTGGGGTAAGTCCAGTCGACGATGTAGTTGAGCCGGCAGCTACTCAGTCCACTTCTGCTGGTTCTGGCACGGTGACCCTGAGTGCTGCGCTGGCGCTCCCGCAGACTGCCGAGTACCCCCACCTCCGTGAGGTGGCTCCCGCCGGAGCCGTCGAGCTCGGCTGATTCGGCTCCGACTTCTGGACCATCCGTTCCGCCAACTCCGGTTCCGGCCACCGCTGGGCAGATTCCTAGCTCGGCGGTCGCTCGCCTGTTGACTTGCTCATCCCAGACGAAGTCCGTGTCGCCCAGAGTCCGTGCGCATTCTTCTTCGTCAGCTTCTTCCACCGTGTTGACTTCGGCTCCCAGTGTCACCTCCACGTCGAGTCGGCACACTGTTTCTCCGGTCGCTCTGACTTCCCCGTCGGGTCGGCCGCTCCGCGCCAAGGCAGCTACGGCCCGGATGATCAGCGACCATGCTGGATACACCGAATGACGTCGTTCTCGGCTCAGGTCGTTCGCCCGGTTCATCAGACCTGCTCAACTCGGCTGGTGATTCTCCGGCGGATGGAACGTCGACTCACCCGCTTTCTGTGTCGGATGGTTCATCGGTGGCCGGGTCGGAATACGAGGATGGGGCTGACGAAGACTCTACCGATTCTCCTCTGCCTGCTCCCGTGAAGTCGTCGGGTAAGAGTCGGCTTCGTCGATCTCATAGCCAGTCGGAGGATGAGGTTGAGGACGATGACTCGGACAACGTTCCGCTGAGTTCTCTTCGTTCGAGCATTTCGGTTCCCCGTGGGAAGATGCAAAGTTACCTGCAGGCTGGTCGGAAACCTCCTGGACCTTTTGCTGAATCGGATGACAGTGGAGGTAATTCCGGGGATGGTTCCGGTGCTCGCTCATCATTGACGAAGCGCCAGCGGAAACACAAGCACAAGCACCAGCACCGGTCTCTCAGTCCAGTTCCCGTCAGTCGGCTCACGGATCGAAGAAGCACAAGAAGTGCCGGACGGGCTCGGCTGGTTCCTCGACCGGGCTCGGGTCCACTTCGAGTGCGCCGTTGAGCTCGACTCCGGCTGCTCCTAGCTCGGCTGGATCCGCCAGGGTCCTCCTTATCGACTCTCATGCGCATAACCGTACTGAGCTGCCGACGGTGTTGCGAGTGCCGCTGTCGAAGCTTCACACACGCGCATCTCAAGCGGCTTCGCGTTATTCTAAGATCACCTTTTCAGTTGGCTCGACTGCGTGATCTCCGGTTCGTGCATTACGGCTCGGCTCGCTGTTGGAAGGGGATCCTGGAGAAGCAAACTGGCCAAGTCTCAATGGATCTCTCGTCTGGTAAACCCCGCGTTCCAGCCGTCATCCCGCTGAGCGTCTGCGTCTACTCCTTCCGGACGCGCCGTTCTTCCTTTCGCCCAAGGCTCTGGAGGATGCGCGGTCTCGATTGGTCAACCCGACTAAGCCAGTCGGGTTGGTGGAGAAGTTAGCTGATGTGTTTGTCAAGATTCGTGGAGAGATTCCGGACTCGGCCGGAGGGGTTTCGAACTCGACTCGCGATGATCACCCCACTCGCTTCTTCGTTGCGTTGTACGAGCGAGGTCATTGGTTGGTCGAGTCGAGTGTGATGATGCTGCATCCGGCCCATCATGAAGGTCGGACCTACGACGAGGTTGCTGAGATGCACGCCCTCTAGGTCCAGTATCGCCTCGCCCGCAAACGTCGGAGCGATGCCCTCCGGGCCTTGATGTCTTTTCTCACTGACGATATCTACTCGGCGGTGATGAAGACATTGAATGAGCAACCTGCTCCGGAGGCCGATGCGGAGCTCTTCTTCGAGCAGTCAGTTTCGTTTTATCCGCTGGTTAACCTCTCGTGGGTTCCGTCGGGCAAGGATTGGTGTGGCGCAGCTGAGTCGGTCGACCGGTTTGAACAGTGATGTACTTGGTGGCTTACCGACCCGGCGGAGCATCCTTTTAATATATGCTTCCGCATCCGGAATCTGACATTCCTAGTTTTCGCTTCCAAGGGTATTGACCCTCGTATTGTTGAGGACTCGGTGGAGGATGACGTCGACCTGGATGAACCCGCTCCACCCCCGATCTCTTCGGGTGCCCGGATTCCCATCAACCGAGAGGGAATTCACATTTTCGAGGTTGTGAAGAAGGAGAACTTGGCTGGTCGACCGATGACCCGGATCCGGTGTCTGAAGGCGACTCTCCGAACGTGCGTGGTCCGTCTCCAACGCCGTCTCTCTTTGGTGGCAACTCTCCCATCTCGCATTCACCTGCGGCGGGTTCCGACTCGGCTGGTGCGTCTCCGCAAGCTACGGAGTCGATGAGCGTTTTGGCTGACGTTGCTTCCGCGGCTACCTTGTCTGGTTTGTCTGGCTCGCCGAGTGGTTCTCCCCAAGTGGAACGGGGTTGCCGTAGCCTCTTGCACAGAGGAAGGTTAACGACTCTACGAGTTCAAACAGGGTCCTATACGAGGACCCTCGAAACAAGTCTAAGACTTCAGGTAGAAGACAAACTGTATTCATTCTTATCTGCGGCGCCGCCTACGGTGTAAATGTATGCATCTCACTATGCTATAACTAGCGCTAGTGCATTCCTAATGGTTGGCCTGCGGCCCTTCTTCATGTCGGAGGTTACGATGGTGTTCCATACACCAAAAGGGTAACCTACATGTAACCCCGTTACACTCTCCCCCATCAAAACTGCGAACGCAGAACTTTCCACTCCACCAGTTAAGGTTGCAGCGCATGCGCCGACGAGCTCCCCGATCTTGATTGTCGAAACCACTGCGCCTTGCGCATCCGCATGCCTGCAGCCCCCGGGTCAGCCGACCTTCAGCGCCAGCCTGCGCACGGTAGTGCATCGTCGTCTGGGCCAAGCCCTGCACCCCAAGCTTCAGCATCCAGTGCTCAAGCGGCCGCTGATACCAGCACCTCACCAAGGCTCTCCATAGCCCAATACCGTGCCGAGCACGCCCGTAAGCACGGACCGACAGTGATGTCTGAGCGGAGCTCAAGTCAGGCTGGTGCGCAGCCGTCGTCCAAGCACACGCGCGCTCGTGATGTCCTCTTCGAGGACTTCGAGGAGGGGATGGTTTCCCCAACCGAGGACCAAGAGGGCTCGCCCGGAGCTGGACACAGTCCACAATCGTGTTCCCGTTCACGCTCACCGGCGAGGCCGCCGCCGCGTTCTCCGCTTCGAACGCCCAATCCGTTCCCAGAACGTGACACTGGTGCGCCCGCACTTCGCAACGCGCCGCCGCTCCCATCAAGGGATGATGCTGAGGGCAGCAATGTCAATACGAACGACCTGGATGGGGCTCAAAGCCGGCAGTTGGAGGTGCGCCGCGAGGCGTCAAAGTCCAACATCCCCGCGGCCCTGCCGCTCGTTAAGAAATCCAAGGATTATCACTTCGGTGGGTCGAAGAGCCCTGCGAAGGAAGCGACCGAGTTGGCGAAAGACTCGTTGGTCGAGTACGTCATAGGGCCTGCGGCGAGGTCCGACAAGGAGCTTGCAAAGCGGGACACGTGGTGTAAGCGTCTGTTGACGCCGCAGACGACGAGTCCAGCGGAGTACTGTGCTCGACTCGACGCCCAGCTTGCCAAAAGCTCTGTTCCCCAGATCAATCGGATCCCTGTGGTCCTCCTTCGGGGTGAGGATGAAGTTGAAGATGATGTCAATTCCAGAACTGGGCCGAAAAGGCCCGCAAGTTATCATCATTGGATTCTCTTCGAGCTAGTTATCGCGTCTGTGATATTTATCTGGAACGACGCCTTCGCTTCATGTTCGCAAAGCGGAAGGCTCGCCAGCATCAGTCCAGGCCAAGGGCCACGCTCCTATGGGGCCTCTTCGTCAACGCTGCGGCGTCAGCGTCTGCTCCGCATTCGGAGGCGCTATCGGACGTTTCTTCGCCTCGGTCTAGCGCCGGGCAGCGCGGGTCGACCGACGCTTAGGCTGCGAGCTTGTCGAGCGCCTCGGGTGCTCCCGATTAAAAGCGTCGACGGCTTGAGGGCAGTCCTGTCGTAGGGGTACCTCGTACTCCCAGGACGGAAGCTCGCCACGCCATTGCACATATACTGGGTATGACCTCGGTTCTGGCGCCGCTTCAGAAGCCGCTTCACATCGTAGTGGAGCTCGCCATGCCCATCGAGCAATGCCAGAGGACGAAGAGCCGTCGCTGGACCCGCGCGCCTTGCGCCGCCAGCTGGACGAGCTCCAAGAGCAGGCTCGTGTGAACCGTGAGTTCCGCCATTGGGCGGCGGATAAGTTTGACCGCTATGCGGATGACGTGGAAGCCGTTGAGCGCGGGCTCCACGATCTCGCAGATCAGGCGACGTAGAACTCTCTCAGTCCTGACCAGACCGTGATAGAGCTCCACTCCCAGGTCGCAACTTTTCCTGTCCAGCTTGAGCTGTTGGCGATGATGCAGCGGGGCGCAGTTCTTCCGCCGCCATAAGCGCCGCATTGGCCCTCATCGGCGCCAGCGCCTCCGCGCTTACCAAG
The DNA here is from genome assembly GCA_009729435.1 of Phytophthora fragariae. Taxonomy (NCBI): domain Eukaryota; phylum Oomycota; class Peronosporomycetes; order Peronosporales; family Peronosporaceae; genus Phytophthora; species Phytophthora fragariae. Next base: position 764,139 of record QQOI01000016.1, read on the forward strand.
CTCGGGTCCCGATACGGCTTGAGCAAGCCCACGTAAAACACGGGGTGCGTGCGCATCTTCTTGGGAAGGTTGAGCGTGTACGCAAGGCCCTTCTTGGCCACGACCTTGAAAGGTCCGATGAATCGAGGACGCAACTTCGTTTTGAAGACCGCAGAGACTGCATGTATAGATATTTTTTTCGCATTTAATAAAATTAGGCCTCCGACCTCAAAGTTCTCCACGTTGCTTCTGCTTCTAGCATCCGCTTGTTCCTTTTGAACATCCTGGCTTTCAGCCATAACATCGCGTACATGTCGTAAGACATTAAATCGGACCGACAAGAAGTCGTCCAGTTCTTTACGAACAGCACGAGGGCTGACATCAGCAAGCCGAGCGGCTAACCCTCCCCCACCAAGCCCAGAGTCACTACGTGACGGCGTCAAAGGGACGCGGGGTGAGTAAGCCCGTTCACGTAGAACGGCGTGAAGCCTGTCGAGGCATGCACAGCCTTGTTCATAGCGAACTCAACAAGGGGGAGCACGATGCTCCAGCGCTTCGGCGTTTCCGCGCAATGACTGCGAAGAACGTCTTCAACGGCGCAGTTCGCGCGCTCCGTTTGACCATCGGTCTGCGGGTGATTCGCTGTGGACATGTCCAGTCGAGTGCCAAGCACATTGAAGACGGACGTCCAGAACTTCACAGTGAAGCGGGGGTCTCGATCCGAGATAATCGACTCAGGCAGACCATGCTGCCGGAACACGCGGTCGATAAACAGCGTTGCTGTACCGGCGACGTCGATTGTATCTGGCACGGCCGCTATATGAACCATCTTGCTCAAACGGTCCACGAAGACCACGACGCCGGTGTTACCTGCCGAATTTTTCGGCAGGCCAAACACGAAGTCCAAACTCATGGACTGCCAGCTGTGATATCGAGTTTTGAACTTGGCTGACAGCCTCGCGCCGAGGTCTAACGACCTTGATTGAACCCCTTGGAAAAAGGTGACCGAGACCTCTGATTGGCTACACACATTTCCCGCACTTTAGTGCTAACAGGCTAGCTAGTGACTGTCGGTCACGGCGGGTTCTAATACAAACCCCGTCGTGACCTCCGGTTGGTCATATCTGTACCCGCTCTTTGCCTTTTAGTAGGAATCCGGAATTAGGACGAAGCCTCGTCCAGTTGTAGGATTAGACCAAAGGCTCGGTTTAGAATTGGTCTTTGTATATACATTAGGGATTAGTTATGGTCGAGGCCTCACAGCCTCTAATCACTAAATCAGAGTAGAATTTCCCCCTCAAGCCACAAGAGTCAAGTCCGTCTCCGGTAAGTCTAGCTAGCTTAGCCGTAGCCTCAGGATACACTCGGTCGACGTGGGTTATGTCTACCGGTGAACTTAAGGTGCATTGACTGAAAATGCATCCTGGTAAGGCCAAGAGTAGAGAAGTGGCCGAGTGTTGAGAGTTATTAGAGACCTCACTGTGTATTTCTGGGAGAGTGGCACAGCCCCCCAAGTATATTTGACCCCTGACTGAGGTTTTACTTCGGCCTCCCCTGTAAAAGGCCTTGACTGGCCCGGTACCCTTCCTGTCTGAGGGACTACAGGGGGGTAAGCGCTAAGCGCAAACTGTGTACGCACCCTAGCCTTTGCTCGTGGCTAAGGGTGTATTTATATATGTGGGAATACCTGCTTGACCCAACAGCGCACTCAGGCACATTCCAGCCCGGTGAACAGGGATCTGGTCTTCAGATTTTATCCCAACGATATTCGCCGACCTTAACGGGAAAGCGTGTGTTGCTGGTAGGGCTCGTTCCCCTTACTTAGTAGGAGGGACGAGGGCTCGTAAAATCGTGTTTCCCTACACGACACAGCACCCTGAGGGGACAGGCAAACTCGCCAACGGCGCCGCCGAGTGTGGCGAGGGTTTAACCTGCTGACACGTCTCGCACGTACTAACGTACGTCTTGATCCATTTGTACAGCTTAGACCACCAGTAGTGGCGGCTCACGGAGCTATAGGTCTTCTCCCGACCAAGGTGCCCGCTCGCCGGAACATCGTGCGCCTCATAGAGGATACGATACTTCAGATCCTCATCATGAGGGACAACCACGCGGGGGGTGTCATCGGAGCCCGTGCTGTAATACAGCATCTGCCCTTCAAGGGAGTAGCGATGCAACCTCGCGCGAATGCGCGCCGATAGTTTGATATCTGAGTCTTGAAACTCCTCACTCCCAAGAGCACGTAGCAAAGCTACACAAACATCATCACGGGCGTATGCCTCCCGGATCATATCGGTGATCGACGAAGTCACGCTTGTGACAGAGCGAGCTTGTAATCAGGCCTGCGCGACAGCGCATCGGCCAGAGCATTCTGCCGGCCCGGCTTGTATTTCACATCGAAGTTGTATTCTACAAAGAAGGATAGCCAACGGGCCATCCTCTGTGAGAGGTGAGGTGACTGTGTCGCCGTGCGTAGCGACGCGTGATCAGTGTAAACCACAAAGGGCTTAGAGCCTAGCAGATGTACTCTGAATTTGACAAGAGCATACTTCATCGCAAGTAGCTCTTTATCATGAACTGGAAAGTTCTTTTCAGCCGCTTTGAGCTGCCGAGATTCGAACGCAATCACGCGTTCACGCCCATCGTCGTCGGCTTGCAGCAATGCACAGCCGATGGCGAAGTCCGACGCGTCACACACAACGCTAAACGGACGATCAGGCTCTGGCAGCACCAGTATCGATGCCTGGAGAAGGCCCCCCTTGCTTGCTTCGAAAGCCTCTTGCTGCCCGGTGTCCCAACACCACTCAGCATGGTAGTGGATGGAATTTCGGATTCTCCACAGCCAGATGCGGAAGTTGAAGTACTTTCGGAAGGCGACGCTGACCCCCTAGACAAGGCGCCGCTGGTCAAGGCTGAGAAGCCCTTGGTGGCCGTTCAAGAGGACAAGGAACTTCCAGGAGCCGATCCGGCAGTTCCCGTTTTGGAGACTCCCGGTCCCCGACCGGTTGAGACTCCTCGATGAGACCTCGGAGTAAGTGTTGCAGAGATCCAAGCGTGCGATTACGGCGCAGAACAAGTTCGGCGCTCAAGCGCGCCCCGTCCGGAAGGATCTTGCCTCCCTCTGTGGAGTATACGTGGCCCGTCGTGATTTTGGATACTTGAGGTTGGCAGTCAGCGATACTCGCGACGTCCGGATATCTCCGAGATTGGTCACTGTCGGCGACTTTGGAAGATGCTTGGGTGGTGGAACTGCGCCCGGAACGACGGATGCCAGCGATGGTCCAAGATCTGACTGCAGCAACCATTCCGCTCGCGCTATCATCTCCGAGAGAACGTGTGGCCGCACTCCAGACTCTGCTCTGTGAGGCTGGGTTCGAGTTCACAAATCTCGTCCCAGAGTGGTTCAAGACGCGTGCGTCCAAGATCCATCGAAGCAAGGTCTACAAGGTGGTAGCGGATTTGCTACAACTCCTTGGTGTGGAAATGCTGGAGTGGCAGCAAGTGACGGCTAAAGCTTCCAGGAGGTCTGTGCTTCTAGAAGGAGTCAAGCCGGAACGTCCTCCCAGATTGGATTACCACGCTGAGGATTCCGAGGGAGACCTCTTCATGAATGACTATGAGCTGGGCCGCGAGTTCGTGAAGCGCTTCAGGACTTTGGGGATCCGAACGACGAGAAGTTTAAGAAGATCATCCCAGTGAACCCGCTGCCAAGCGCCCACAGGCTCATCCGCCTCAGGGGATATATTTGGAGCACCTTCCGGTCTCCGAGCGGGGTCTTCCAGAACCTTGACTTCGTATTCCCAAAGCCGTCGTCTTGAGTTTTTTTATCCCGCGATTACGCTGACTGCGTCGTCCGGCAAATCTTCATCTTGCTCGTCATCCAAAAGTGCTTGGTGCGCATCTTGGACGTCCAATCCGGATGACGTCTACTCTTCGGCCGCGGCCAACCTCTTCTTCTCCTCGGCTGCCTTACGCTTCGCAGCGTTGGCCTTCCGAGCCTCGCGCTTGACTTCGTCCAAGCTCTTGGTCTCTTCAGGCGACAGCCCTTGCACTCGACGCGAAGCCCGTGACGCCGAACCGCGTCCCGCCTCTTCGCGCTCACCTTCTTGCATGCTACTTCTCCGAACCATAACCACAGTTATGAAGTAAGTCAACAATCAGCACCCTTTGAATCAATCCAATATACTGCCTCGGTGAAATCACTAGACAACAAAATCCGGGCACGCGCACCAGCTGTGGCGAAGTCGGTGACAACTTTTTGCCGCCCAGGTGTATAGTGCTCGCGTGCTACCCTCGTTGGGACCTGTTCCCCCTCCAAAAGTAGCTGAACTTCCAGGAGGAGAACAGGCGGGTATACCTCCAAACGAGATACCTCGTTCGGAGTGGTGTGTGTACCTTGCGTAATCCCTTTCTCGGGCCGTTTATCTTCGGCGGACCGGATTCCATCTAGTGAGTTGTTAACATGGGTATAGAAAATATAAGAGTACTGAGTGTGGACGTGGACGTATACCTGCGAACGACGCTCGTACAGTTAGTGAGAAGTAGTGATCTACTAACCAGATCCACTCCCAGAGTTAAGATAACCAATCAAATATACAGAATACAAATACACACAACTACCCGTCACTTATTCTTTTGGACCCTGGGACGGTGGGTCAACACTCCAGTCAAATTAGTTTCTCCACTCGGAAGTACTGGTTATCCTCCAAACGAACCCTTACCAATATTCTTCTCTTCGACTCACGCACCACCTCGGTTTGGAGGGAATAGACAGACCTAATACACAGTCCTATCACACAGTAATATATCAATAATTCCAGGGGGCGATCACTAACAAACCTCCTAGACTGCAGTTAATATGGAATGGATAAAGCTCCTCTGCGAAAGCGTGAACTTGACCTTTTTGGGGGTAAGAATCCACACACGTCTTCTTGCACGGTCGGTGTGTCTGGATGTCGACGTTCGGGCAGTCAGACCTCCGGGTCCGGTCCCTAAAATACGCGGTAGACTGCTGTCCTCTGGTCCCAGGCGATATTCGCCTCGCTCCCGTGCTCGGAATTCCGATGCACTTGCGGGTCTTGAGGTAAAACGGATTCTGTTATTAAGGTTATTTTGGTTTCTCTCTCTCTCTCTTTTATCTTGGGTAGAAGATCTCTGCTGGAGGTCTCTTGCGTTCTGGGCGTCAATCTGCGACACACACTCTTCTTTTATCTTGATCTTTGTATGGGGAAGCGTCCCAGCTTCAACTTCGGGGCGCGCAATCGTCCAACACGTCGGGTCATCTTCCTCGCACGTGGGCATGACTCCGTGGGTAACCGTAGTACTTTTGTATCACTCTTCGTTCCGGACATAGCTTGGGATCTGACTTGACTTGGACCTTGTATGGTGACTCATCCTGGAGAATCACCTTCTTCCTGACTTCACTCTGTGGCTTTGCTCCTCTGGGATGTCGAAGAAGAAGGAGCTGGTGAACTACGTCCAGGAGTTACGCACACTCGTCGCCGGCATTTTTGCCGACACTTTGCCTGAGGCTGTCACCGTGACGGTGTTTATGGACGGTCTTCGGACCGGGGTGGCTCGCACGGAGGCGCCCCCCCCTCGTTTGAGGAGGTCGTGGCTGTGGCATTGAATGCCGAACACAACTTCAAGTCTGCCCGGTTGGGCTGGAGTGCGCCTCCCGCAAGCTCTTCGAGCGGCCCGGAACCCATGAACCTCAGCCACGCTGAAGATGAAGAAGCGGAGCCTCATGCGGCTGAGGCGCGCCGTGGCATCCGCCGATGCTTCACCTGCGGCAGTACCGACCACTTGCGGCCGGGCTGTCCGCTGCGTAAGCAGCGTCAAGCTCGGTCGAGCGGCAACACCGCCTCGAACCGCCCATCTGGTTCGTCGCGGGGAAACGGCGACTCCCAGTAGGCGCGGGGTGGCCTACTGGGGGAGAACTAGGTTCTGTTGTGCCTCTGGGAGACGGGAGACAGCAGAGCCTAGCCCCGACGAGAGCCGTACTCTCAAACACGAACAGGAAATCTTGCTGGTCGTCCACGCGACCGTGAAAGGCTGCGAGAAGCCGTGGACGATCTTTATCGACTCGAGGGTGTTGGGCAACTATGCTAGACGCTCCACCGTCGATGGTAGTCAGCAGTATGCTGTGGCACTCCAAGAGCGCTCGCGTGACGTCGTCACTTTTCGTCTGGCGACGGGCACTCGCGTCACGGTATCCAAAGTCCCATTGGAATTGGGTGTGAAGTTCCTCTCTCCCACCCGATCTCGGGCGCGGAGGAGGATGAGGATGAGACGCAGAGCGTCTGCGGCGTCCTTAACGCCTGACGAGGTGTCTAGCGTGTTGAGCGGAGAGGCTCCACGCGACTGCTGTGAGCAGCTATACACATTCGTGAATGGAGTGACGGGAGACGTAGATGGCGATATCAGCCTTGATCAACTCCCCTTCTTGGACGCTCTCCTCGCTGGAGGAGATGTCGGTCGCTGAATTCGGCGAGGCCTTAAAGGCAGGCGTTTTAGCCGAAGTGGTCATGATACGACCAGAAGAGGAGTTGAACTCGTCATCGCTTCTGGATGAAGCCGTCCTGGAGGATACCAAGCAAGCGCTGAGCGCGCGTAGTGGCTCAGCCATCTTGAAGAACCCATCGAATCCATTGTATCTCCTGGACGTCGAGTTCGGAGACGTCGTCTCCAAAGACCCGCCCATGGGTCTCCCTCCGGATCGAGGAGATCGTCACGAGATCGATTTGGTTCCAGGAACCAAATACTGTGTTACGAGACAGGGGCCGCTTCCGAAGGAGCAGTGTGACGTCATTGACGCCTTCTTCCGTGCTAAGCACGCAGCAGAACTAGTGCGTGAGAGCAAGTCTCCGCACTCTACACCGACCTTCTGTCAGGAAGCCGAGCGGCAAGTGGCGTATCGTGCATGCTTTAATAAGCTTAATGCAGCCACCATTCCGGCGCAAAAGCCGATCCCTCGCAAGGATGTTCTACAGAACAACATGGTTGGGTGCACGCTATACAGCGCTCTCGACTTGGTCGACGGCTATTATCAGCTGCTCATGCGAGCGAGTGACGTCCCACTCACGGCGGTGAGTACTCCAAGCGGCATGCCCTGGGAGTGGTTGGTGATGCCCCAAGGGCTGTCCAACGCGCCGGAAACCTTCAATCGTCTAGTGACGCAGCTGTTCCGGCCCCACCGGGCGTACGCACAGACGTACTTCGATGACATATTTGCCCATAGTCGCGCGGAGCACGGAAAGTCGAACATGGAGAACCATATCGACCACTTGCGAGCTGTGCTCGAGTGCATGCGCACGAACAAGCTCTACGCCAATGCGGACAAGTGCATATTGGGCGTGGAAGAGATTCCGTTCTTGGGATGCTTCGTCGGGAAGCGTGGTCTTCGGGTCGACCCTGCTAAGGTCAAGGCCATTGTGGATTGGCCGGTTCCTGCGAACCAGAAAGACCTGCGCAAATGGTTGGGTATGGCCAACTATTTGCACAAGTACAGCGATAACTACGCTGAATTGGCTCGGCCACTGTCTACCCTTCTCAAGAAGGACTCCTGCTGCTCCTCGCTGTGTGCGCACTTGACGTTTGGAGTATTTAGGCTCTTTCTCCATATAGTCCATAATCGGAACGACCGGCATCCGACGAATATTCGTTCAGTCGCATCGTGTCATGAACGCCCAGGGTGTATACACGAATACAACGCCCACTGTGCGGTCTATTCAGAATTGAACGCCTAGGCGCCTGGTACAGAACGGAGTAAGACGGTAGTAGAATTAACGGGCTTTTATCATTACTGGACACAAATACATCAACGTTTTTGCAACTGGCCCGGAAAACTAGCAAATTGCCTTGGACGGGACATAGAACAATGGCTGGGTAGACACAGGGGATATTCAAACGCATACTGGTGAGCTCAATTTGCTTGTCGTGCTTCGGGCTGCGATTGCCGCTGTACGCGACCTGAATCGCCACAGTAGAAGACCGTAGCAGCTATGTGAGGTACGTGGTTAATCTAGCTTAGCGTTCTCGTTGAAAAGGTAACTGCGCAAACCCCCTCTGTACTCGTTGAAACGTGTCTGGGCCTGTGCACAGAATACGGGTAGCGTTCAAGATTCGTGAGCAAGAGAAAGAAGACAGGAGCAGGCAGAACATCGCGAGTAAGCATCGTGATGGTACGAGCTCATGCAAGTGACCTGTTTGGTACATCACGTTAATGTAGACGTCGTGACATGTTGCGATGCAGCAGGTTCGAGTTTGAAGCAACGTTAACGGCTCACAGGCGCCGTGTGCGTGTTGTGCTTGAAGCTTGTGCCATCAGTTCGCAGATGCACATGCACGTGATGGATTCGGCAGGTTCATACTGGCGTTTCTGGAAGAGGTAAGTCCAAATGCTAGCTAATCATGAGTATCCCTTTCTCTTGCTGGCATTGTGCATTTAAGATGTAGGATGAGCGGATCGGCACTTGGGATCACCTGGCGTTTCGAAGCTCCTTTGTTTGATTCGCATGTGGGGGTGAGCGGTGTAGTAATAAAACCCAGTGCCCCAAACCCGAAGATAAGGTTGCTAAAAGACGTTAGGCGATCCCAGCGGATCCAAAACAAATTCAAGGTGTACATTGTAATGAAAGGGATGGTTAGCTGCATCTAATTCGACTTCGTTCTGCATACACTGTAGAGTAACCAGAGACCCCAGGCCCCGAACCGAATAGATCAGAAGCAATGTTCGCTCACGATCGTCGGATTAATAATTTCTGCAGCAGCAGATTCCGTTCGTCGTTGCAGTTGTTCCAGTGGGCATGAACCAACGATGTATACGCCGGGATGGACGTCATCTTCCACTTTCGGTTGGGGCATCGAGCTGCATTATGACGCCCCAACTCTCCACGGAGACTGTATGTGTACTTCTTCCGTTTTTGGTTTTGTTCCGCGCGGATTTCACTGCTGAAAACTTCGCGCATCTCCACGACCAGTGCGAGTCTCTCATTGTAGTTGTTGGACTTCTTCATTTGTTTTTGGGGTGGTTGAGATGATTTTGGCTCCCCTCGGCTGGGAATTCGCTTTTCTCGATTTGGAACATCCCGCTTTGCTGCACGATATGAGGACCCAGCCTGGTGGTATAGTGGAGGCGGACGAATAGTTGAATCGGATAGCAGACAGGTATAAACGGGAGACTGACGGTGGTGTTCTGAAATCCTTGGGCGTATGAAGCAGCCGTGTAAGAGTGGTGAAAATACTTGTACGTTCCTGCCGTGGAAATCGCAGAACCACTTTGGCTGTACACGGCTGACGACACGGCATTTGAAGGTGATGCCTGTCAGGACAACGTGTACATGTGCCAGGGTGAACGTTCGAGTCATTGGGCTTTGTTTGCCGCTGCGTAGCGCAGTACTTTCTTCATCGATGCTAGTGAGCACATCATCAACATGGTATATGGAGTGTGAATTCTTGCGCACTGAGCAAGCTGTGGCACCCAACACCTGCTTGTCGAACATGGCCATAGCGCGTGGAGTTACCGTGTGGCGCTAATCCGCCCACGCGTGAGCGTTTTCCTTTTCTCTTGTATAGGTTCCACGACGAGGTTGCAGTACAAGCCAAAGCTCCAAAGACCTGACTGTCGCGAATCCCGGGTTTCAACAGCTTGTGGTTTTGGCTTTCAACCGCGCTAGTAGTTCGTTCAACATAGAGACGACAGGGATCGCCGTAAGCTTCGACTGATGTCCATCCGGTACCTACAGCTACCGTTTCTTCAGGGGTGAGCGGACAGTTGCCAAACTTTGTCCAGCTCGTTGGATGAATCTTTCGCAAATAGTCACTGGCACTTTACGTTTGCAGAGACCCCTTGATCTTGATCGTTCGAGTTGCAGGAAATGCTTGGTTGATCAAGTCGAGCACCGCCTCGTATTATACTAGTGTAGTAGTGACTTGCAACGCAAACACCAGTCCCTTAATGCTCTTGATGTTCGGTTCCACTACCCGGAAGTGACCGCACACGTTAAAAAATGTACAATGCACAGAACTTCACGTGCAGATGAATATCACGACGACGCAGACGGATCTGTGCATCGAGTTGTTTTCCTATGTCTAAAAAGAGAGCTCAATCATGGAGCTTGATGCCAGCCCCCCACAACACAATTTGCGAAGAACCACTCGAAATTTTCAGCAGTCTCCTTGTGTATGAATACCACAGCTGCTGGAATGTTTCCCCATTTCGCATCTTTTCCGACGAGTAGAAGACAAACGAAGAGGATTTTTCATGTGTGTGCCATCGCATTCTAGCAATGGCACCCAGTTATCCTGTCCTGCAATGTTCGAACCGACAGCCAAAAATGCTCGGAAGAATCGAATTTCGCTGTCAAGTTGACAGCATGCTGTCGATCCTGGGTTCTGATGCACAAAATATCTAAAAAAGGATGGCAGTTTGTCATACTCGTCTTCTTCCGCTTCAATCATCTGTTTTGCCGCTGCAATTGCCCTGTAGACTAATGCCGGACGATGGTCGACTTTGACACCGTCAATGCACTTCACGAAATCAGCGACACGAGCCCTTGCGCTACTCAATCCCTACTCTTGAAGCCTGGTAACTCGGCCAGTATTGCCGAGGAACACTTTCGTACCGAGTCGCAGCTTGGAGAATGAGAAACATCCGTTGATCTAGCAAATCAATTGTCTGGAGGGCTAAACGAAAGTTTCGTGTTTTCACGCTTGGAGATGCGCTTCTTGGTCAATGTCACCTGCCACTTGCATGCTTCTGAGGAACACTTCCATCGATTAGTGTGCCCAGAAGAATTGTCTAGCTTGATCGACTTGTTCTCGTTAAACGCATACGCTCGAAGGAAGGCGATGCAGTCCGGTGTCTTGCCAAGCACATCGTGCAGACGAATCTCTTGTCTCCCGTACTTGGCTACCAGATCAAGGTTGCCGTGCTCCACGGGTCAACGAACCTCTGCAGCAAAAAGGTATTGGAGATGGCAAGTTTTGTCGTCGTGTGTAGCCGCAGCTATTGATAGCTTACGTCTCGAGAAACAAGACGAGAAGCTAATATAGGCAATTTGCTAGTTTCCGGGCCAGTTGCAAAAATGTTGATGTATTTGTGGCCATTAGTGATAAAAGCCCTAGAATTAACCCCTGCCCATAGCACGCAAGCCATGTTAGTAGACACTGTAGGCCTGCCAAATATACAGTATGTCGCCGCCTTATCTGCAGCAGATATGTCGGGTCATGTGCCCGGCGTAAATCATGTCAGACGCAGATTTCGTCTCGATAAACTGCCCTAGCCCTAGCTTTATGCCGTGAAGCCATCATAAACAATTGTCTTGACATCTGTATTGCTTAATACGACCATCAATTTGCTAACTTATCGCCTGCATTATATCTTCCGACGGATCGAAGCGCCGCTCACTTTCGAATCCAAGAGACCGACCACACTGCCTGCACTCCCCCGGGCGACCACTGCCTGCGCTACCCCCGGGCAACCACTGCCTGCGCTCCCAGACGACCACTGCCTGCGCTTCCATTCGATCAACGTGCGAAAAGATCACCACGGGTGTTATCTCTAGCTATATCTAACTTGCTGTACGCATAGGAACCATGGTGCGCGTGATCCACTCTTCGACGCGCTGGACCCACCGCTGCATTATGGACTCCACGAAGAGGACACGCCGCCAAACACGCAGCGCGCTGAGCAGCTGGGGAAACATCCCGAGACAAGGCCAGCTCCACGGAAGACGACTCCGCTTCCTGTGGCACGGCCACTCCTCCATGGCTGTCGCCCGGGAACAGCAAGCGCTACACGAAGAGTGGGAAATTGAGGGCGGCGCCGGACCCAGAGTGCTCGATGCGATCGACACCCTCGGTTGAGCAACCGGCGACACCGCTGGCAACCGCACGTCGTCCACCCAGTCCGACGACTTCTTCACCCGTTCTCCTCGAGACGCCTTCAAAAGCCCCGCTACGCCCGATCGCCCCCCGGACAAATCTTGGTGCGAGTGCTCGTTGCTTCGGACGTCAGGCTCGTCACCATGCTGCAGAGCCTTACGCGCGCGCACGCCCTGTAACGCGCCAGGCAAGAACTCCGGTCGTCAACACCACCTTGGAGATCCCGCAGCGTGTACGACCAGCGGCTACGCACCCAGGCGACTCTTCGTACCTACCTCATGGCCGTACGGCGTTGTGCACCTGCGGGAGCAGTTCAACCCACTGGCGACCATCTTCCCTGCCGTGCCACACTTTGGTTGGTGCGACTGTTCTTCTCCCTGCCGCGTGGGTTCGTGTCGGAACTCCCTGATGAGCCTCTACTGCAACATCAACAGTTGTCCGTTCATCGGCAAGTGTGGCAACGGCTTGGAGGAGTCAGCCAAGGTGTTCTTAGGTCGCAACACGCGCACTTCTGTGCTTGGCGTGGTTGCAGCCGAGGCCATCGGTGCAGGCGAAGTTCTTGGTCAGTACTTGGGCGAGATGAAACACGTCCGCGTCTCCCGTGCTGATCGACCGCGCAACTACGGGTTCCGCCTCATGATGAAGCAGCGTTCGAAGAAGCCGAACCGTCCTGCCCGCGTGGCAATCAACGCGGAACACATGGGTGGTCTCATGAGATTTGTGAACCACTCGTGCAAGCCCGTTGCTAAGTTCATCGAGTTGGCTGACGGTCGTCGCGCCACCGTGGTGGTGGCAACGACTGAAGGCATATATCACGGCCAAGAGGTGACTTTGGACTACGGCGACGACCTATGGTTTGTCTGCCGGTGCCAACTACCAGGATGCGTCCACTGTGTTATTCAAGGTGACCAGGATCCATGAGTTGGCGGTGGTGGTGCACGGGCGCCGAGGTGAGGTCAGGCGTCATGTAGGTACGAGGTCTGTGCAGCAACATGTGTGGGTGTATGAATGCAATGAAACTGTCTGTAGGCGGTAAAGGGATGAGTGTATTGCTGTTGAGTGAGCTGCGATGCCGACGCGGGCGTCGTGCTTGGCACGAGAGGTGTGAGTATTGGCTGCAAGAGCCCCTTCGAAATTTTGACTTGCATGCTGTAGGTGTGGGTCTATTAGGTGCACGCTACCACGATGCCGACGTGGGCGTCATGCATGACGTGCGCGGTGTGAGTTTTGGCACCAACGTGAAATTGAAGAGCCCCTTCGAAGTTTAGACTTGCGTGCTGTATCTTTCGCTTTGCGCGCGCAGATTTCGCGCGTTGAAATCGCTGCAGGGCAGCTACTTTCGCGATCCTGTTCAAAGGGGTGGTGGCGGGGGCTTTGAATCACGGTGGGTGCTGCTGCTCGGCGCGTTCGCTTCTCACTTGCGCTTTTGCCTCGCACTAAGAAGCCATCCAGCCTCCACCACCTCCTCTCTAAGCAACCCCCCAGTACAAAGACCTAAGCTGCTGTCGCCAGTGTCGTGCTCTCGTAGTGACGCTGCTGTGCTGTGTTTGTATGTAGATGGGCAAGAACTCCGGAAACACTAACTACATCAAGGCCGTCGTTGATCGCCTTCTGCACCTCGTCGAGCTGTCACTTCCTCTGGGTAGAGATGAATGGGAGCGCCTGGCTGTGACTTTCAACTCCGGACGGGCACGTGGCTAGCCTGATCGTGTCTTCGAAAGCTTGCGTCGCAAGTTTAAAGTGCTGTATAGCACTCGCAAACCGACGGGGATGCCGAACATGCCCCCACACATCCTGAAGGCAAAGAGGCTATCGATGAGAAAGCTAATGTCATCGAAATGGACGATGAAGCTGACCAGGATCAGCGCTTCATCGAGCCCGACTTTCGTTTGAAGCTGGCCCGGACGACAGTTTCTACGAGGACGACGACGGAGAAGGCGTGCTCTTGGCCACCACCGACGAGCCCAGAATCTACGAGGACCCGCCAGTCACCGACGGATCGGTTGCGGGTACCTCGACGGCTTCGAGCCACGCGTCCAGGCAGAGCGAGTTTCAGGATCTTCTCGCATCGCCCTTGGTCAACGAAGGTTTGGAAGCCTTCACACGAACACCACGCCCCGCGCTACTGCAAGCATATCAAGCCTCATCCACTTCGGGTGCTGCTGCAGGATCGTCGAAGTCGCGTAGTACGGCTGCCAACACTGCAGCGAGCTCCAGAGGAGCAACCAGCAGTGCAAGGGCGATTGTCGGGAAAGCGCGCCAACAAGAATACGAAATCGAAGTACCAGAACTTTTCTAATCGTCTGGGCGGAGGCGATTTGACGGAGCTCCGCGACACCATCGGTGCCAAGCGTGGTCTCGAAGAAGATAAGGAGATGCTGGAGGCCAGTTATGCCAAGGCCAGGAGAATCAGAACGGTAAATGCCACCACAGCGCTTAAGACCAAACTGGCCGGTCTCGAGAACGCCACCAACAGCATGGGAGGGAGCTTTATGGAAACCATTCTTCTCCTTCGAGAAGAGAACGAACGGAAGGCAGAGGATCGTCGTGCCGAAGAGGAACAACGTCGCCGTGATGACATTGCAGCTCGTTAGGCGCGGCTTCTTGCGGACAAGGCCGAGGCCGAAGAGCGCCGTCGTCAAGACAAGATTGGCATGGAGGAACGAGCTCGTCGTGGTCGCGAGGAAGTCCGGTCTCGCACGCAAGAGCTGATGCTGATGGTCCAAGCAATCCCTAAAACGTCCTAAGCTTGACTCACGTGCAGGGCATGCAGAACGGAGTGAGGATCTCCACTTCATATTGTAGTCGTTGTCATTTTGTATGTAGCACTAAGCCTCCAAACTGCCCAAGTCAATCAAAATTTGCATGAAATCATTCAAAGTTATCAGCTAGTCACCTGTTTGCCTCTTTTGTACGGTGTGAAAATCTCCAGTTCATATTCTAAGTGTAGTCATGTTTTACGGAGCACTTAGAATCCAAACTGCCCAAGTCAAACGAATTTGTATGAAATCATTCAAATTTATCTGCTGATCACCTATCTGCGTCTTCTATACAGCTTTACCAACCTACTCGAGTTGTTCTGGTATCTCCATTTCTCCTGCGAAGGTGGTGCGGATTTGTGAAATACTACCATTCGCACATGGTAGTTCGCCATGCGGAACAAGTTGTTTAGCCGGAGGCCACGAAGCTCAGGGCCGTAAGGTAGCGGAAGATTGAGGCGGCTGTAGATCGTCTGGACGCTGCCCATTCCCCATTCAGCCGCCTGCTGTACCGAAGTGATGGCGTTATGGATCGTCCTGGCGTGAGGGTCACAGTCGTTCCAAGTCCCCGTCCTTGAGCGGAGTTAGGATGCGCCCGGCAATCGCGGTTGAACATGGGAAGGCGGAGTTCGACACAACGTTCATCCTCGTGTCGGGGCAGTAGACGGGGTCCTGCAACTTGGCCCGGAAGCCGAGCGACGTGTCCGAGTCATTCCATGACCCGGGACAGTTGTGTCTTCACCACACGATGCACCCGTCAGCAGCGAAGCAGATTGTTCCGTTCACGAAGACTGACTGCAGCCAGCCATTGTACATGGCATTCTTCAGGTCGGTGTTGGATGGTTTGCTGGACCTATATATTTGCAGGTGCTAGTATGATAATACACATCACTGTCAAGTTTCATATCGCGTGTACCTTGAAGATTTTTTCCGTCTATGAATCCGAACGTGTGCTTGAGCAGAGGCTCGCGGGCCTCGACTAGCTTTGCCAATTCAGTTTGACGGGCGGGAGACGGCCATGAAATCCTAGCAGGTGCGTAGTTGCTGAGCGTTCTGAAGAGTGTATCCTCAGCCCTCCTCAACGTGCGCAACAACGTACTTGGTGGTGCACCAAACAACATGCACAAACTGCCCAGCTCCATCGAGCGGACATAGAAGCACAGCAAAAGACCCAAGACTTGGTGATGGTAGCGGAGCTTTGGTGGGCGGCCCCTTGATTGTGCACGCGGGAGGTAGTAGAAGCGAGCGAAGCGCTTTAGGAGCTGATGAAACGCAGGCCTGCACACCAGCACATAGTAGTAGAAAGCACAGCAGCACTTGTATTATACCTGGTTAAAGTCGTAGA
Organism: Phytophthora fragariae; assembly: GCA_009729435.1. NCBI lineage: Eukaryota > Oomycota > Peronosporomycetes > Peronosporales > Peronosporaceae > Phytophthora > Phytophthora fragariae. The sequence continues at coordinate 780,108 of QQOI01000016.1, forward strand.
GTTCAGGAAGTTGATGTCGGTGCCGTACTTGTACAGCACCATCCACGCCGAGTCACATGGCGTGTCCAAGCACTGGACTGTCAAGTAGTGGCGGCTGCGCATTGCAATCCTCCACGCCTCATTTACCAGCATGCGAAATATCTCCCGCCTCACCTCGATCAGCCCCCTGCCTTGCTTCTCGATGGCGCCGGCCAGCACTAACATCATGTCAGAGTCCTCGTCCGCCATCGCCCAACTCACTGCTTGCGCTCAACTTGAAGAATGACAAAATCGGGAAGTGAGTGTACCAGACGTGTCCTAGACAAAGTGTCGGGTACACTCTAGAGTACTACAAACGGCTATATCTGCTGTCTAATTCAGGGCCGTACCAGTAGGGTACGCGCAGCAGCTGTATGGCACTTGTGATGGACGTTTTCAGCGATAAATCGACATACATACTATTGTCGTTTTCGCCCAAATTTGTAGAACCTGGAGGGAAATTGGGAGTCCTCTGAATCGACTCCAACCGTTTTTGACCAATCAGAGGTGGCGTATGTCTCGTGGTGTGTCTGACACTCAAACACACCACGTGATGTACGCCACCTCAGACTCCGAGTTGGTTGATTAGTCACTTCTGATTGGCTGAATATCGCGCGAATCGATTCGATTCAGGCTAGCCTCACAAATTCGAATGAAACTTACAATACAAGTACGTATATATTTTTTATTTTGGTCTTATCTGCTGCAGATAAGGCGGTGACTTACTGCATATTCGGCAGGCGTCCACTGGACGCCGCCCAAAACTGCCATAACGGCGGAGAGGGTTGACTAATTTACTCATCATTTGACCCCTCATATTTTTTGACATAACGCTCGAGGAATCTGTGGAGACGAAAATCTCGTCTCACTATGTTGGGTTGCCATGCCCAGTCTTATGCGAAAGATATATGCACGCTAAACTTCAACAGCCAGCTCAGCAAGCTGGCTCAGCTGACCTCACTTTCACTTTAGTCCCGGACGCAAGAGAGGCCAGACAAATGAAGGGTACCGTGTACCTTTGGAACATATTTTCGTAGTCATCTTGCGATTTGTATTGATAAATTATTTTTGTACTGCACAGACCGAAGCTCGCGTCCCCAGCTCACCCCATCCGATGCCGATATCATCGTCATCAGCGACAGTAGCGATGGAGAGGAGAACGCTTGCTGCTCAATCCCACAAGGGGCCGCTGGTGGGCCAGTTAAAGCGATGCCTCCCGTGACTAGGAAGATGCGCGGCGACCTGGAGAGAGGGGCGGACACTGTGACGATCGGGCGGGGTGCGCAAAATACTCTCGGCAAGCGTAGTGGGGGCCGCCTCGACAGCTCTCACGCCCCATAGAGAAGACTCGAAGAATCTTTCGTATGCTCCCGTGCACAAGCAGACACAGGGCACGTGGATACTGCAGGCTCTTGTCGGTGCTTCGAGAAGAAACTACCTCCTCCATCGCGCCCTAACTACATCATCCATGAAGTCAAGGTGAAGTGTACGACAACGACGCGCACGGTGTCCATCTCCGCCCCCGAAACGCCCCCAGACTCAAAAGCGATGATTAGGTCAAGTCCGATGTCCAAGTTTGCTGAGACGGTCTCGCAGACGACGACTCAATCAAATGATTCGGCTCCTCCTGTCAAGGTGTTTGAGGAAACGCTATGGCCCGCACGTGTTGCGTATCTTCATGCCAATTTCAATCCAAAATCGATCAAGCTACCGTTTGTCTACCACTTCGGTGACTGTGAGTGCGGCGACCCCTGCAAATTGGAGTCGTGCCGAAATGCACGAATGGATATCTTCTGCACCGATAAGTGCTGCATTCGGGAAGAACTCTGCGCCAATCGTCCGCGCGAGTCCGCAAATATCAAGGTCATGCGAGAAGAGAAGAGCGGGCAGTACGCACTCGTCGCGATCGCACCGGTGAAGCGCGGAGATGTGCTTGGCGAATATTTGGGACAGTTGCGTTGCGTGGAGACGGATCCTGCCAAAAGATCCCGTAACCAGGGCTTCCTGCTGCAAATGCGCGTGCGTACAGCTGGCGTGCGCGAGCGTTGTGTAGGCATTGACGCGCTTCATCTCGGAGGCCGCATGCGTTTTGCCAACCACTCCTGCGTTGCGAATGCCGAATTCTACGAAGTTGCTAACGGCAGGCGTCACACAATTGTGGTCGTATCGACCGAGAACATCCTGCCAGGCAAGGAGGTGACCGTCAATTATGGCAAAGACCTCTGGTTCGTGTGTGGTTGCAAGCATACCAAATGTGTGCACCGCAACATTCAAGACCAAGAAGACCCGTGAAGAAGGAAGGTCTCTTGTAGGCGATGTTCATATTACTCGATTTGTACATGTAGGATTTACAAACTTACCGCCGTGAATACGACGTTGCTGTTTGATAGTGTTCGCCCTCCTTGACGTGAAAGAAACCTTCCGTGATACCGAAAAGGCGCCATTCATCTCGGCAATCTCAAGCTAACAGTTTGGCGCGCTTTCGTATTCAGCTTCTGGGTTACGAGGTACAGAAGCCTCGCCGCCATTGGCCAACATGCCACTACAAACTCCGACGTGATTTTGGCGCGCATTTGGCGCTGTCGATCGCAGAAAGCGTCCGGACACCACTCATTTTTGCCGCCATAGCTTTCAGGTCAGCAGAGGTGTGACCTGGGTTGCAGCGATTCAACTTGGAGCTCACTTCACAACTTGACTCATCCAGCGCAACACCATCGCAACCACTCCTGCCTCTGGCACTGGTACGTGCATCAACGTTGTTGTATCTCCGTTTGGTCACTGAAGCTCGAGACTAACACCCTGCGCTTCGGGTTATTGGTGACAGAATCTATGGGCAAAGTATCAGGCTCAATGAACTACTCATTACCGGAAATGATGCACATGATTGACATCGTCAAGCGAATCCACGGAGGGGACGAACCGAGCCAACAATCCCACCTTTTCGAGACTCGGTGTCTCTTGGGGGTCCTTGAAACGGGCTCCACTGATTTAGCGCTCCGGGCTCTCAATAAAATTGGGCTCGCCAATAGTATTTAAGGAAAACAGCCAATAGTAGCAAGGGCTCGCTCGGGCTCGTGCTAAATCGAGGAGCCTGATTTTGGTAAATCTGGGCTGCCCGGTTTGAAACGGAGCCCAACTATTCCGGGAGCCCGGTTCCCTCAAAATTCGGTTTGTCCCCTCCGTGAGCGAATCTTGCCCCAAGGCAGAGACATGTGGGACTCCGTCGCGGCCCGCTACAACACCACTCATGAACGCCACTGGCCAGAGCGAGATCGCGAGAGCTTACGCCGCAAGTTCAAGGGGCTCTACGGAATGCGCAAGACGACGGGTAATCCCAACATTCCTGCGCACGTCCGTCTCGCCAAGGATGTAAAAAAAATGATCGATGAGGCGAGCTCGGTTTTTCTCGCCAGTGGGGGAGAAGATGGAGACGGCGGCGAATTTGTTCCGTTTGTTCTTCGGGCCCGTTCCCCCGCAGGAACAGGTCCGATGTAACGGGCCTAGTGAGTACCCGTCACTAGCTTACACGTAGGGGTGAGGAAGCGTCCAGTTCTCAGTAATACTGAGACCAAGTATTAAGTCCGAAGTAAAATCAACTCTGTTTTATTATTGGGACCAGGGCGGGGGCCCGTGGTCTAATGTGAACCACTCAAATGCAAGTCAGCAGCTGATTGGCTGGAATGGGGTCTGGCTCCCCCACTTTCAGCCAATCAGATGATGACACGTCAGCACACGCTAGCCGTGTGCTGCTGTGCCTACTTATGTAATATCTGTAAGAGATCTACCTACTTATGTAAATGGAGGGCCCATTACATCACCCTCCTCTCAAAGTTGTGCTTACGCAACGTAAGCGCAAATAACAATGGAAAACAATGAAGACAACCGCGGGACGACAAACGCGGTAGTCGGCGACCGACACAGCTCGGACGACGGACACGGTGCTCGGCAACGAGCGCGAGCGTGGAGAGTAGCACCTCGACGAGTGTGGAGACCCGAGATGACGCTCAGCGCAGCACGATTCTTCGAAGCGACCCTTCGAAGTAACTGCTGGCGTGAGGACACGACCGTCGGCTCGATTCGACGCGCCAGCAGGATCAGCTTGGACATCTTCATCGTCGTTGACTGACAGCGGGGCGGCGCAGTGCGCAAGAGCGCACAATTCCATCCTGGTGCACGTGGGTTCAATCCCCACGCGGGACACACGCTTCGTTCACGATGCGTGAGCGTCCAGAGCTTTTCCACACGCGCTTCGACTCCACCAAGCGTCGGACACTCGGCCACCGAGACACGGACCCATCGCATGGCACATCGTGGACACTCCTCGTGAAGAGGGACTCAGGCGGCTGAGTGCACGCTGGACCGAAGCTCGTCGGTGATGGAGATCTCGATCTTCACGAACAACAACATGAACGCGTCGAGTGGCACTTGTGGCGGCACAAGCGAGGGCGGATGCCGGAGCTTGAGGTCTGGGCTCAGCTTGGATCGGAAGAGACGCTTGGTACCGAAGCTTGGTTCCACACTGAAGTCGTCATCGAGGGGACTCGAAGTCAAGCCAGCTCAGTGGTCAAGCGCTGAGTCGTCAAGCTGAAGGTCACCGGATCGAGTCCGGGGTTGTCATCAGTTGTTGGACTTAATCATCGCGGCGAACCTCGCCGCGCGCTTGCGTCGAGGGTTCCCGTTCACTGTCGCTATCGTTCGCGATCTCATCCTCGTACTCGCGAACAACGTCCGGGACATCCCGGAGAAGAGTCGAGCGTGGCTCCCACGTATCGTCGTCTGGTGGAAAGCCAAGCCAGCGTACACCGTAACGCCGCGCGGCAGGAATCCCGCGCGAAGCCTGATCCCTTGTACGGATACGGGTACGAGACGTAGCACGAGGGGGGTCCTCGTATGCCACGATGTGATCCACGATCCAACGTGTATCGCCAGCCGAGTCTACAATCGGCGGGGGAGGTTCGCGTCGGTAGCTCGTACGCTTGGGTGGACCAAGACGACTTGGAGATCGATGCGAATCGTGCCGTGGGCGCTCAGACGGAGGCTGAGGCGGCGACGACTCAGGTTGCGCAGGCTCGGGCGGAGCTTGAGGCGACGCGGACTGCGCGTCGTGAGGGGCGTCCGCTCTGCGCTCCGGTGCCGGAGAGGACGCCGTCGACGGGATAGTTGCAGGATGATACTTCTTGAGTCGCCCGACGTAGGAATATCCAACGTGTAGGCTTCTCCGTTAACCTTCAAGACTCTGAAAGGTCCAATGAATCGAGGCGCGAGTTTACTCGCGCCAAGATTAGTCACTGCGGATGACCGAATGCCGTCAGTTGACAGGAGTACTTGATCTCCTGTCTCAAAGGTAGCCATGTTCTTGCGCCCACGCTTGTCAGCATTCTCCTTCTGCTTGTCCACTGCGTCCTGCAGTGCGTCGCGTACAAAACGGGCAATTGATTGCCGTTGCAAGACGAACTCCGAAACAGCGGTGTTGTCGACAGGACGCGCCGGAATCTTCGGCGCGTAGTTGGCAGCAACTGGGACGCCAGCATTGCGCGGGTCGATCAGTGTACGTGCTGTCCATGCCGCAAGAGGAGACGCCGCGATGTCCGGCGTCGTGAGGGCCTTCTTCGTATTGGAGCGGGTGACCGCATTCAGCGTCACGTCCTCGTGAGCTGCACTCGTCATGTCATGTACATCATCTTCATCCCCACCCAGAGTGGAGCCACGAGGCGCCGTGGGGTGGCCCATGGCGATGAGAGCAGGCACGCGCGGATGGCGCGCGTTGTTGGCGAAGAATGGCGTCAGACCCGTTGACGCGTGCTCGGCGTTGTTGAGTGCAAACTCAGCAAGAGGCAGGAAGGAGCTCCAACTCGCGAACGACGTCGCGTAGCTTCGAAGCACGTCTTCGAGGACCCGGTTGACTCGCTCCGTCTGGCCATTCGCTCCGGATGTGCTGCCGTCGACATCGACAGCTTCGTACCCAGAAGCTGGAAGAGGCTGGACCAGAACGCGGACGTGAACCGCGGGTCACGGTCAGAGACGATCGACTCTAGCAGGTCGTGATGACGGAAGACGCAGTCGATGAAGTGCGCCGCGGCCTCGGCCGCGGTGACCATGTCACTCACGGGGATGAGATGCACCATCTTCGTGAATCGATCCACGAAGACCAAGACGCCGGTTCGACCTTCGGCGTCGGGTGGAAGCCCGATGATGAAGTCCATGGAGACTGAGCGCCTGGCCTCAGTCGCGATCGGCAATGGTTGCAGGGGAGCCTGCGACGACTTCGATGGCTTCACCCGCTGGCAGGTCTCGCAAGTGCGGACCCACTAGCGCACCCACTTGTACATGTGGGGCCAGAAGAAGTCGCGCGAAACAGCCGCGAATGTCTTCTCGCGGCCCAGATGAGCGCCCATGGGGCTGTCGTGGAACTCGTGGATGATCCGAGCCCGCAAGTCGTCGTCGTTGGGCACGACGACTCGAGGAGCATCGAACTTGTCGATGTTGTAGCACAACAGATCACCGTCAAGGTGGTAGCGGTCGATCTGGTTGCGCGTGTTGCGCGACAGAGCCCCCAGTGTCTCGTCACTGGGGGCACGGAGATACGCCACAATACCGGCGTAGACCGCGTCGTCTGCGTACGCCGAGACGATCTCGTCGCGCAGATCCATCTCCGGAGACACGTTCGTCAGGTTGATGCCTGACGCGATGCACACATCACAATGGTCGTCTTCTTCATCTTCGTCGTCAATCACTTGACGACCCAGCACAGTCCGAGGGTCGGCGTAATCAGGTCGCCGAGACAGTGCATCGGCGAGGATGTTGTTCTTGCCCGGCTTGTAATGGACGACGAAGTTGTATTCGGCGAAAAACGACAACCAGCGAGCCATACGCTGGAAGAGATGAGGCGACTGCATCGCTGTCCGCAGCGATGCGTGATCCGTGTACACAGCAAATGTCTGCTCGCCTAGCAGATACACTCCGAACTTGATCAGAGCGTAGCGCATCGCAAGGAGTTCCTTGTCGTGGACGGGATAATTGCGCTCCGCCGGCTTCATCTGTCGTGACTGGCAGCTCACGACTCGCTCGCGACCTTCGTCGTCGAACTGCATGAGCGCACACCCGATAGCGAAGTCGCTAGCGTCACACACAACGTGGAAGGGCTTCGAGTCATCTGGAAGCATCAAGATTGGCGCTGACGCCAAGCTCTCCTTCACCGAGTCGAACGCGGCTTGGCGCTCAGGACGCCACAACCATGTGGCGTCTTTCTTCAACAAAGACGAGAGAGGCTGGATCAATCCAGCGTAGTCCTTCGTGTACTTGTGCAGGTAGTTCGCTAGACCCAGCCACTGACGAAGCTCAGTGGGGCTTGTAGGCGTACGCCATGAACAAATAGACGAAATCTTCTCTGGGTCAGCGCGTACTCCATTCTTGCTCACGTAACAGCCGAGCACCGGAATCTCCGGCGCGCAAAAGATGCACTTCTTGAGGTTGGCATAGAGCTTGTTCTCTCTCATCACTTGAAAGACTTGCCTCAAGTGCCGCACATGGACTTCGACCGCGCTGAGATCTCCCTCAGCGCGACTGTGGACGAAGATGTCGTCAAAGTAACCCGGTGCAAAGTCACGGAGTGGGCGAAGCACATGGGACACCATGCGATTGAACGTCGCAGGTGCATTCTTCAGGCCTTGGGGCATGACAAGCCACTCCCAGAGCATGCCGCTGGGAGTACTGACTGCCGTGAGAGGAATGTCGCTCTTTCGCATCAGGATCTGGTAGAAGCCATCGGTCAGGTCGATGGCGCTGTAGATGACGCTGCCCGACATGGAGTCCAGTACCATGTCCTTGCGGGGGATCGGCGTCTGCGCCGGGATGGTGGCGTCGTTCAGCTTGTTGAAGGCGTGGACGATGCGCCATCCGCCGGTGGCCTTCTTCACACAGAAGGTCGGACTCGAATGCGGCGAGATACTCTCGCGGACGTGGCCGGCTTGCCGGCGACCCTCGAAGAAGTCGTCAATGGCCTTGACCTGGTCGCGCGGCAGCGGCCACTGCCGTGTTACGCAGTACTTCGAGCCAGGCGCGAGGTCGATCTCGTGGCGCACACCACGATCTGCTGGCAGCTCCGCAGGGATCTTGTCGGGGAAGCCGTCGGCAAACTCACGAGCCGTCTCGTAGATCGGGTTGCCCGACGCCTTCAGCGACTCCCAAGACTGCGCAGCAAAGCGCTCTTCACGCGCTGACTTTGGTTCAGCGCTCTTCGGACGCGACGACGTGTCGGCCGAGTCGACGGAGTTGAGCACATGTGACACCGAGTCACCATCGGTGATCAAGCACACTTGCTCAATGTCTCCGGCCTTGAGGTCTCGGAGGAAGTTCTTCCAGGAGAGGCCTGGGAGACTCGTGATGGACTTGGCGTCGCGAGGCGGACTCGTGACCTCGATGACACGAGTGCGGTTCGGGGCTCCGTCCACATACTCGACCGTGCAGACCGACTCAGTCGGGGCTGAGGGTGGGTCCACCGCACGGCGAGGCTTCAATCGCCTCTGCGATCGACGGGACGTCTTCGTGCGTCTCGAGCCCCTGCTCGAGACTGAGGTGTCGCTCTCGCTGGACGAGGCTTCACCCTCCTCTAGGCGCGAGAGCTCGTTCTCTACCGCGCCGTTCACGCGCGGTGGCAGCTCCTGCTCGCCCGCGGCATCGTCATGCGGGAGCCCCTGCTCAACTGCCTCATCAGCATGCGGGAGCCGCTGCTCGACCGCCTCGTTGGCATGCGGGAACCACTGCTCGACCGCCTCGTTGGAAGGCGGGAACCACTGTTCGACCGCTTCCTTCACATACGGGAGCCGCTGCTCGACCGTCTCGTTCTTCATCCGCGGGAGCCACGGATGCTCAACCGCTCGCCTCTCACTCGCGCGCCCACGCGCGGGTTCCTCATCTTCGTCACCAGTCAGCAGCACTGCGCATGTCGTGCAGAGAGGGCCATCGCTCGCTCTGCGCACAACGTGCGTCGTGGACGCCCCGTCCACGACTGTGACATGGAGCCAATCCCTTGGCGCGACCAAGAGATGCGTGAAGACTTCGGTCACGTCGAAGTCTTGACGCCGCTTGACCGACCGAGCCAACCAGTCGATCTGGGGCTGGTACCGAACCAACCATGGGATGCCCAGGATACAGTCAAACGCGTAGTTCATGTCGAAGACGATGAAGTTGTCGTTGCTGTGGAAACCATCGAACGTCTACGGCAACGACAACTCTCGCCGTGCGACACGGCGAGGCTTCCCATCCGCAAGCTTGACAACCACATCTCCAGGAAGATCTCGCACGGGAACGCCCGCGGGGATGATCGATAGTGTAACGGGCTGGTTACGGTTACGTAAGTAGGTAGACATAGTTACATAAGTAAGTAGGAGCCTCATGGCTACATACACAAAAGTAGGTACATGCACACGGCTAGCGTGTGCACTGTTGTCATTACCTGATTGGATGGAAGTTGGGAGCCAGACCCATTTCAGTCAATCAGGCATCGACCTAGATTTGAGTGGTTCACAAAGAGAACGGGAGCCCCCGCTCCCGTTCCATAAATAAACAGAGTTAAATTTGCCCCAAACCTGACACTTGGTTCTACTATTGCGAGCTTCCTCTTGCATCTATAGTGTACGCTAGTGACGGTACTTCTTACCCCGTTACACCTGGTAGCACTTCGTAGTCCTTCCAATGACCAAGTTCGAGATGAGTGAAGGCACGCCGTCGGTGGCCCCAGCGATGACGCTGGAGCACACGGCGTTTCCCCACCTCACCCCCGTTGAGTGGCAAGCGCTACACCGCCTCGCGGCGGTGTCCGGAGAGTTCGTCGTCACGTCGCTGCTGAGCTCAGCGACCCCCGACCAACAGCGCCAAGCCATCCAAGAATTCATGGAGCGCGAGCTCGCCGAAGCGAAGCGGCGAGTACCAACTCCCTCGCACTCCTCACGGAACGACGCCGTGAAGATGGAAACGTCGACCTACTCCGGCGCCGGACAAGACCGGCTCCCACTGAACCGTTGGTTCCGCGAGATCGACATCGCAATCGCTTCGAGGTTGATCGAAGCGCCGACGGCGAGAGTCAACTTCCTGTTGTCTCGCCTCTCCGGAAAGGCCAAGGAGTGGGCCCTTGGCAAGCTCGTCGTCGACCGATACGCGTTCCCGACTCTGGAGAGTCTCCAGAGTGACCTCCGACTCGCGTTCGAGCCTCCGCAAGACGAGTCGCGCACGCGTGCGACGTTCTTCGCCCTTCGGCAGGGCAAGATGTCCATGCGCGACTATGTGCAGAAGACCCGACACCTGGTTTCGTGCATCGTCACGAACCCGATCGACGTTGCCTCTCAAGTGCACGTCTTCATCTTCGGGATGCGTGAGGGCATGACACGGTACTGCCTCACGCGAGAGGAGCCGTCGACACTCGAAGCTGCGTTCACACTCGCGCTGCGCGAGGACTACACGGTCGCGTCCTCCTACGTGTGACGGGGGTCACACGCACCGTAGCTTAGAGAAAGCGTAACACGCTAACCACAACAGACGCCTGGCGTCTCTGTTGCTCGTAGTACAAAAGGCCCTGCCTTATCGGTCTCCTTCTAATACCGAGTATTAAAGAGACTTGTACACTTGAAGGTTAGAGTTAAACTGTCTTGTATTAATAACACTCTTAAAGTTCTATCTACTGCTTTCTATCTGTATACTGAATCCCTGTCTAAATTGCGATCTTCCTCAGCGGTTGGCTCTCGTGCATCGTGGTCCTTAAGTACGACCGACCTAACTTAACACAGTACATCGGGGAGGTCTACCGTGAATACTCTATATAAGGATCACTGGTACCCAGTACCCATCGTGGTGTGTGACACTCAGTTCTTGTGGGCCACACCGGCCGGTGTGGTCCACATCAGAGAACATCCCTTTTCCTTGACAAGGACACTGGCCAATCCTGGCCCCGTTACACTACGCGCGAGCGCTGACGCCGGACGCTCGGGCCTTCGCGCCAGAGCCCATGGAGATTGATGCCATTGTGGTGTAGCGGGATCAGCAAAATCTGCGAGATCGCTAGTCCGGCTTACCAACTGCGCCCGAACACCGACTAACGGAGGGGGTACTCCGATCTGCCGTGACGTGTGCTGAACTGGGTCACCTTGTGTACCCGTCGGTAGGGCTGGATCTTGCTCTTCTGGTGTCTTCCGAAGTAGTCGCGCCTTGAAGTCGAGACAGTCTTGGCGAGACGCGGGGATGGGGTGGAGCGGCGCGGAAATCTTCACGCAGCTCGCGGTTGTACTTCCGGATCAAGTAGTCTTGCACTTGGATCTGGCGGCCTGGATCTGGATCCGGGCCGTGGGGTTGCCTTTACGGGGTCTTGTCCTTTGCGTTTCTTTACGCTCCTTTCCTTGCGATGCTTGCCGCTCCCTATAGCGGGATCTGTGGTTGTTGAGCGTCGAAGACCCGACCGGCCAAGCTGTGAACTCCGGTGGATCTGGGATCCGCACTTGAGGGTAGGTCACTAGGAAGGTCAAGAACTGGCCAATATATTATCCAGACTTAACCAACACTAGATATCTTACCGCTACCTCTTCTTCTTCTCGTAGGGCCAATGTAGTTCCCGTTTCCAAGCGAAGGCGAAGGCGGTTGCGATGTCCAAGGCAAATTCGATACTGATTTATGCTTAAGTCTGATCCCATCCTATCTTCCTATCTTTCTATCCAGCTATCATCCCATCCATACCTACTGGCTCTGTAGCCTCCCCTTACCTCCACCATGGCGTCACCCAGGCCTTGGGCGTGTCGTAATCGCCAGATCCGCAATGCCGGATCTGGATCCAGATCTGGGCTCCAGATCCAGATCGCTCCAATCTCTCCCAGACATCTTGATCTGGGCTGGGACTGCCGGCCTTCACTTGTCCTAGCCTTGCGGTGCTCGTAGGCTACCTCCCTCTAGCACGCCGCTCCTTCCTCCGCGTAGATCCCGTTAGGTCAGTGTCTCGGATTAGTGACCGACCGGGTCCCAATCTCTCAATTGCCAGTCAACTTCGATCTCCGTTTTCCTCGATCTTGCTTCTCCATAATCGCCTCCTGCTCGTAGTCGTTGTTACCCAACTGACATCACTGCGAGCACTTTCCATCACTCGAGTGTTGGCTTGGGAGACGTCACTTTCTTATTCACGCACTCCGCCCTGCTCGTGCCACCCAGCTCCCCAATGTCGGTTTCATCTTCCCCAGGATCGCCGGGCCGGTCTTCCCCGGCGGAAGCCAGCGCTGACGAACTTCGTCGTCGCAATACTCTGCTACGGGGGTGCCTTGCGCATGCCAACGCCGAGCTCCAACGGGTTGCGTCTTCTCGCAATGTGACAGCCGACGAGCAACACCGGCTGTCTCGCACCCTGCTTCGCCAGACTCACGAGCTCCGAGCTTTGGAGGGTCTCTATCGGGCGCGACAAGAGGAGATCGGACATCTCCGTGCTGAGATCGCGGCGTTCCAGGGGGCGGGAGGTCCGGATGTCGGTATCGACCCACGCGTCTCTTGCCTAGAGTCTCAACTCCGGCAGCAAGAAGCCGATTTCCGCAATCTCGAGGCGCGCTTCGATAAAGCGGTCTCCGAACGCGACGTTCTCCAAGATCAGAGTGACCACTTGGCTGTAGAAGTACGTCTAGCGGGCGAAGAGATCGAGCAACTCCAAGAGGATCGGAACGACGTAGATCGCGCCCGCGAGGAAGCCGAGCATGAGTTGCTCCTCACGGAGACTAGTCTGGCTCGGGCTACGGAAGCCCTGCAGCAGGCCGAATCTCAAGTCGTGAGACCCGCCGAGACCTCCGACGGGGTCTCTCCTGATCTGGCCCGCCTAACCCAAGAGCGAGACACCGCGCAAGCTGCGGCCGCCCGCGCCGAGGATCGGCTCAGCACGATAAAGGAAGATCTTCAGGGGTACCGGCGTTCACACGAGGAGTCTTCGGCGGAATTAAATCGACTTCGCGGCCTCCAAGCAGTCTCAACGGACGACCTGATCCGCGTAGTTCGAGAGCGTGATACTGCGCGGGCCGATGTTGACCGCCTCCGCGGGGACGTCTCGGATCTCGGTATGCCTTCTCCTCCTCTTTCCGGCCTCTGCTTCCCTTACTAACCCATCTCATTCGGCGTCTTTGATATCTTTGTAGACGCTAAACTGGCTGCCGCCAAAAGAAAACAAGATGTTCCAGCTGAGGAACTCGCGGATGCGAAACGCCGCCTCCAAGATCTGGAGCATTCGGTCCGGGTGTTACAGCGCGAACGAGACACCGCTCGTGACGCCCGTGATCAGGCTCGGCGAGAGCGTGATTCGTTCCAACGGGATCTCGACATCGCGCACCAGAAGATAGCGGCTGTGGCCGCGGCAGTGGGGCCGATCTCGACTGCAGATGCGAGTACCTCCGGTCCAGCTGCCGTGTTACATTCACTGCGCAGCACGCCTGTTGACCTTTCCGCCCAAGATCCTCCGGCAGATCCTCAGGGTCGGGCTCCGTCCGGGCCTGATGCTGCCACCTCGCCTTCGAGCTCCAAGCGACCGCGTAGCCCGGATCCAGTCCAGCGCCCCCTGCCAAGCGTCGAGTGGCTCCCCTCTCCCCAGGTGACGACGACCATGGATCCAAGTCTTCGGCGGGTGGAAGCGGCTCCAGCCCTGTCGACTTAACTCAAGACGACGGGCACCTCGCAGACGACGACCGGGGGGATCTGACGCTAGCGACGCAGATTCGGACGCTGGCTCTGGTTCTGCCGGATCTGGTGGCAAGGAGGGCCCGGACGCCCAGTCGAGTAGCGACGAGGAAGAGGACGAAGACACCGCTGAAGTGACCAACGACCTCCTCGAAGCCCAGACTCTGCAGGCCCTCGCCCAATCTCGCTCGGCTGAACGTCGGCGTCGACTGGCTTCTCCTCGTCGTGGCCCCAAAGTGGCTGGATCTGGCGCGCCACCTGATGGATCGGATGGCTCAGACTCTGGTGAGGACTCAGCTCCCCGATCTGCTCCGAACTCTGTCCCCTCGGGAGGCGCTCCTGCTTCGCCTCGCCGCTCCGCTGGATCTCCCGCTCCGGATCCGATGAAGCCTGTGGCACCGTTCGCTCGGGGGGAACTGTGCATCCCGGGACGTACTCAAGCGCATGCCATGATCCAACAGGAGGTGGATCCGTGGTTGGCCGACCAAATCTCGGACAAGACCATGGTCACCATGCTGATCAACGTGCTGTTCCCGATTCTCCCAACTCGTCCAGGCTGGCTGTTTCCTCGGATCGCTCCCACAGACCGGCGTCAATACACGCCTCAAGATTACTGCGTGGACTTGATTACCGAGGATAACGTGCGAGCTTTGCTGGATTCTCGGCCTTGGGAGGTCCTGGAGAGAGCTGCCGACGCCGATCCCATCTCTTTCGAGGACGACGTGGGTGGGCGTCTCGGGGTCGCGATCCAGCGTTATCAGACCCACGAGCCCGACTGCCTGCAGTCGTATTGGGAGTCCACACACTCCTTCGTGATTACGCCGACGATGATGAAGGAGCATCCATGGCTTGCGATCTACAAGAAAGAGCGTAATAACCGTCGCTCGCATGCTGGCGCTCACTGGAAAGCGTTCCTGGAGATCTTCATCTTGGCGATGCGCGAAGGCTGGTGTGATCTGGATCTGCTGCTGGATCCCTTCTTCCTCCATTTCCCCAAGCGATCGGAGACCGTGATGTGGATTCCAGGGCTGGCGTCGCGTCAGGCCAACCTTCGGGACCCCAATCTTCACCGAGCCGAGCCCACCGACCTTCTTGAAGCCCTGGATGAAGCCAATTCGGAGGACCCATGGCGTAATCACTTTCGTGACATGCCTGAGAAGCATCCAGCCTGCTCGATCTCTCGTCTCAAGGACAAGTTCTTCGGGATCCAGGCTCAGGACGCAGCGTAGTCTCCGGACCCATCTCCCTCGTCATTCTCCTGTGTCTCCTCCTTCGTCTAGCTTTCGTAATCATTAATCCACCTTCCTTGAGTAGCCTTCATTCTTCTTTTTCGGGGATCTTGCGTTTCGTGACCGGTAGCTTGTCAGATCCACTCGCGATCTGGACCTTACGACCCAGCCACTTCGCCTTCTCTTTCTTTTTAATATGCAAACACTCACTTCCCCTTCCTCCGATCTGCACCCTCCCTGCAGATCCATCTTCTCCTTCTCACTCGGACACGACCAACTCGCCTCCGAGGTCTCCCTCACTACTCCTCGTGGGACTGCATCGCTCCGAACCGGTTTCGGCTGGTGTGGTCCCGGAGGAACTCATGTAGCAACGCTCCACAATTGAGATCCGCCTCGTCGACCCATGTCGGATCTTCATATCCTCGCCAATGCACCAGGAACTCGCGGTAGATCCGGCCGTACCGGGTTCGCTTCCCCGTCCTCATGTCCGCGATATTCTCTACTTCGTATTCGTCTTCGTCCAGATCGCGGGTCCAGCTATCTTCAGGGAGGAGGGCTTCGTCCAGATCTACACGCTCTGATCTCTCGTCGAGCAAACGAGCTGTGGGTCTATCAGGGAACGTCCTTACCAACTTGAGTTTGGAGATGTGCACTACAGGGAACAGCCGGTATTCTGTACCAGCAGTTTCGATCTTGACTGCATGTTCTCCGATCTTTTCCGTCACCCGGAAAGGGCCATGCCACAGGTGTGCCAGCTTCCTTGCGTAGCTTTCCTTTACTCGATCCAGATATAGCCACACCTGCGACCCGATCTCGATCTCATGTGGTTGGACTTCCTCATTGTGACGAGTCGCTCGATCTGAGATGGCCTCTCTAATCCGCTCACTGACCTGAGATCTCGCCTGTTGGTAATACCGTTGGATCTGATATCTTCACCTCCGAGGTTCCCGATCTCGACGTGCGGTGCTGCCTACCGGCAAAGTCGCCTCCAGCGTAGATCGGGCGTCCCACCCATGTACCAAATAGAAAGGTGTTTCCCCTCGGATCCGATCTTAGGCCGTGTTGATGGCGAACGTGAGCCTCTCTGCGTATTCATCCCAGTCTCGTTGGTCCAGCTCCTGTACATACATCTTGAGCGCGCGAGTGGTAGTCTGCACCATTCGTTCGGCTGTCCCGTTTGCTTGGGGCCGGTAAGCCATCGTAGCCCGCTGCCGTTGACCCAGGATCTTGTTGAAGGATCTGAAGAAGTCAGCCATAAACCCAGGCTCCCGATCGTGTCGGATCACTTCGCTGGCCCCAAATCTTCGGAACACACACTCCTCGTAGGACTCTGCGATCGTTTGTGCGGCCCTCGACGTGCTCGCCTTCGCAATCACGTACCCCGTGAACAGATCCACCCAGATTAGTAACTCAGTGTTACCTTTGTGTGACTTGGGTAGCGAGGGAATATGGTCCATCGCGATGATCTGGAATGGGTAAGTCGCTTGGATGTTGCCTGGCGACTCTCCTTGGAGTGTGGGCCACCCCTTTCCCGTCTCGCAGTCCACACACTCTCCCACATAACGCTGTACGCTGCGGTAAAGCCCTCTCCAATGGAAATGATCCCGGATCCGCTGATAAGTTCGCCCGATCCCCTGGTGTCCGCCTTCGAGACTAGAGTGGTAGTGATGTAACACATCCTGCTGCAGCGTTTCCGGGACCACCAGCCGCATCAGCCCATCACGTTCCTCCGTCGTCCGTTTGGCTGGCGGACAATAGAACAGTAATCCGTCCAGATCCACCTCATAGTCGGATCCGACAGCATTATAGGACTTGATATCTTCAGGGGACAAGTCGTGCACGGCTCCCAACAGATACTTCTTCAACCCGGCGATCCACACTTCCTCGTCTTGGGCCTGCTTGATCCGCCCGATCCGCAAATCCCGTACAACCTCCTCCTGGAGCACCGCGGGGCGGGATCTGGAGTCGCCGGTTGTTCTCGTAGCTACCGGGCTGACCTTGGCTGAGGGGTGTTCTTCGGCTTCCTTCGCCACCAGGATTTCCTCGAGGCGATTCAGCGTCACCAGATTCTCAAAATCGGAATCTTCTTCTACTTCGACTCCAGCTTGGCGCTGTAAAGCCGCACCCGCCAAGCTATACTCCGATCGGGCCCTTACCACAGTCCATTCGGGCAACTTCCACAGGATCGCACTATAAGCGCCTCCACCACGCTTGACGCGGGCAGATCCGTCAAAACTGACTACCCACAGGCTCTCTCCGGGGTACACCGTAGGGATCGGGGCCTGGATCTTACGTCGAGGCTCCTTTCGTGGCGCGATGGCGATCAATGCTTGATCTACTTCGGCTCTGGGAGTGATGGTAGCGGCTATCGCCCCCAGGATCTCGTCCTCTCCTTTCGTGCACTTCACGATTTCGAGGGTCCAAGGGGATAGCAGAGCTGCCCACTGTCAGCCTGCCCTGTAGACCAGAGGACCTGAACAACCAGGCTAGGGTCGAGTAGCCGGCCAGCACCTTGATCTCGCGTCCCACCAACAGGTTATGTCCCAGATCCAACACACGGAGTAAGGCTAGCACCTCCTTCTCTACGATCCCGGAATTCAACTCATTCGATTTCAGTGTACGGCTCGCGAACATAACCGGGTGGAACACGTCGTCGTGCTCTTGCATCAGGGCCGCAGAGATCGCCCAATCGTTAGCATAGACGACCACCACTGGTTGCAACTCTGGCCTGAAGTGGCGCAAGATTGGCGTAGACGCCACCTTCTCCTTCAGCTTGGAGAACGACTTCTGAGCCCGGATCCAGTGTAGATCTGCTTCGGCAGACTTCCCTGTCTCCTCCCTATCGTCACCCACTGCTGCTGCTAGCTTCTGGATCCGAGATCTAGTCTCCGGCTTACTCATAGCAGCAAAGTCCACCTCTCGCAATTCGTACAACACTGCGGCGTAGATCGCGTAATCCTCAATAAACTTACTGTAGTAGTTGAGGCTCCCCAAAAAGGATTGCATTGCTAGGAGAGAGCCTGGGAAAGGCAGATCTGTCAGGGCCGACAGATCCTTCGGATTCGCCTCCAGTCCATGGCTCGACACTTTATGTCCGAGATACTCCACTCGATCCTTACCCCAGAAACTCTTCACCACACTAATCGACGGTTCCACTCGTCGCACACATCCAGCAGACCTTCAACTCTGTTGCAGAGGTGATCCCAGGATTCTGCGGTGATCAAGATATCGTCAATGTAGGATCTGCGCCCCAGCACCGACTTCTTGCCGTCGTACTTAGGTTCAGAGGGTATCAGATCCGGGCTTGTCTCTGGATCTGGCTGCTTACGTGCTGGATCTCCTTCCGATCGTGGGATCCGCGTGAAGCCGTACAGCGCGTTGTCGAGCATCCGCTGGTAGATCTGGGGGGCATTCTTCAGGCCGAAGGGCATTCGGTTCCACTCGAACAGTCCGAAGGGGGTGATGAAAGCTGAGATCGCGCGTGCGCGGTCCGTCATGGTCACTACCCAAAACCCGTTCGCCATGTCTAGCGAACAGTACCATAGCACTTTATCCAGATCTTCCAGTAAGTCGTTGATCAGAGGCATCGGGTAGATCATGAGCCTCGTCAGGCTGTTGACCTACCGGTAGTCAATACAGAGCCTGATGTCCACTCCATTCTTCTTGATAATTACCACAATCGGCGAGGCCCAGGGTGAAGTCGACATATTTATGATCCGAGCCCCAAGCAGCCCTTTGATCAGATCTGAGAGCTTCTCCCGAAATTGAGGGGCCACTTTGCGCACCCGCTGTGCGATAGGCTTAGCGCCTCCTACATCGATGTCGCAGACAATTCCTCTCGCGGCAGGGGGGGAGTGCATTGCCCTTTCCGATGAGCAGGTGCCGGCGCCTCCAGATCAACTGTCGCAGTCGACTTATTTCCTCGGCTGAGTTGACGGTCGGATCTCCCACTTGGATGTCTTCTATCGTCACATCCTCTGTCGATTGTGTGACTTCAGGCAACACAGCCGTTCCTGACTCCACTTCCTCGGCTCTGAGATCGCCTCCTTCATGATAGCACACCTGTTCATCTTCTAACTGGATGGCGACCTCAGCTGTTGTTCCTCCAGGGGTCGGATCCGATGGTGCCGCTTCAGGAATCGGCTCCCCCACTTATTTCCGACCTTCTTCCGAGTCGCTTGTTGCCCCCATCACACTCTGGCTCTCCGACTCGTCCACTGCTCCGTCCACACGCTGTCCACCCAGATCTGGGCTAGTGGTTGACTCGAGATCTCCATTCTGGGGGGTTGGCGTTGGTTCGCCTACATCTGCTTCCGGACCCGGTAAGCCCACGGCTACTTGGACGGGCAGGACAAAGCTCTGCTCTCCCGATCGTAGTCGTCGGTCGCTACCTGGGTTGGACTTGCGCAGTATAGCTCTCGGGGTTGGGTAGGTCGGTCGCTCTACCGCAGGTAAGTCGGGCTGTTCTGGATGCTGGTACTTCTCTGATACTTTGGCATTTGTGGTGGCTTGCAGAGCCAGATTCTGCCACTCCAAGTAGCGACGAGATCCGACCGTCACAAAACCCTGTAGTCGAGGCACCCGATCTCCAGCCAACCACATCGCTATCCGTTCATCTCCCTGCAGGATCAGTTTCTTCTCTCCAATATTCGTAATCGTCAAGTACAGCGTTTTACCTGGTCCTCTGCTTACCGTCGGTACCCATCGGTTCCCCCGGGTCACCCACAATGAGTCTTGATCTGCGGTTTGCCTCCGCATGGGTACTTCCATTGAGTCTCCGACGTCGATCTGCAGGTGTTGATCCAACCTAATGATCCTTGCCTTGTCGTTATACAGCTGGCGTCTGCCGCTGAGCTGGATCCGCACCTCGTCCGGGAGACACAGTGACCCATCCGCTAGATCCAGGCGGATCCCTGCGGGCACCATGAAGTCCATCCCCAAGATCGCTTCCTGGCCAGATAGATCGCCAACCCAGATGTCGAACAGATACACCAGATATCCGGCCAACGTGATCTTGATCCGCGTCCTTCCGGCGGTCGAATACACCGTATCTCCGATACCCACACAGTCTTGACTCTGACTCCTATCTACATAACACCCCATTCGCTGGGCGAACGTAGTGTCTATGATAGACACCTCAGCGCCAGTGTCGAGAAGCAGGATCGCCTTCTCATTATTGATCTTCCCTGTGATCTTGGCCTGCCGGAACAACTTCCCTGGTGCATGATGCTTCCAGTATCCTCTCGATTCTCCGGGCAACAGATCTGGACTCGGGTCTCCAGTTCGCTTACATTCAGCCACGAGACTAGGCTGATGATCTGGGGGAATGCTTTCCCCTTCAGTAGGCGAGAACCAGAGATCTGGGTCCTGTTGTTTCCAATAACCCCGCGAGGTACCAGAGTTGAGATTGATCACTTCGGCGGCATCCGATCTGTCGAAGTCGTCAGCTGGGCAAAGACTGGATATGGCGGCAGTGCGTTTCCCATGTAGATCGAATGTATTATCACATAGATCTGGCCTTCTGCTAGCTTGATCTATCGATGGCTTGTTCACGTATGCATAAATGCAATACCTAGAGCGCTCGGCTCGTACCGGATTCCATCCCGGCGAGCGTCCTAGTTTAACATCTTTTCCGCCATCTCTGGCAGCATCCCAGCATGTTTAACTGGATCAAACCACTGGCGGATCTGGTTGTAGAACTCCTCCATCGGGCACTTCCCCATGTCGTGTAGTTCTCCACAACCTCGGCATACGAACAGGCAGTGATCCGCTGGGTGGCCTCTCTTTCCACACTTCTTGCACGTCAGGCGTCTCCAGCACCCCAGATCGGTGTGTTTCTTGGAGCCACAGTGAGAGCATCGCCCCCGGTCTGTGTTGTCCGTTTGATATCGTGGCCTCGGATCTCCGGGTTGAGGATCTGAAGCACGGCGATCCGAATGTTCGCGATCCAAAATCTTCGGCTCTTCTCCGGGCGCCGGGGTTTCGTCACTTGCGGCAAGGTAGATTCGGCGATGTTCATCCCGATCCGAGTCCGATCCGTCCGAATTGGAGTCCGACTCTGAGTCCGGTGTTTGGATCTGCATCGCACGTACTTGCTTGGCTGATGCAGCTGGCGCCGGCGATGGGGCTGCTTTCTGCCGGTACCGGCTGGATCCGGCGGTCGTCTTCTTCTGGCGACTCTTCGCCCGGTCTTGGGCCCGCAGCACTTCCTCCAAATCATCTGCGTCCGACAGTCGTAGCAACGTCAGCTGGTCGGCCAGCTCTGGGTCTCCCAATGTTTCAATGAAATGGTCCACATGTTCCTTCCGTTCCTTGGCACCACCGTCCTTGACTTTCAGTCGTGCTCGTAGACCCGCCACGTTGAGCCTGTGTAGATACTCAAGCGCAGATTCATCCGAGCGCTTCCGCGCCTGGTAATATTGGCGAGCCACTGAGATCCCAAACCCGCAATACTGGACTTGGAAGCTCTTGAGAAGTTCGGTCCACTTGTTGCGTGTGGATCTCGGGAGCTGCCGATACCAGTTCTTCGCCGGTCCTGACAGCAGATCCGCGAGGGTCAGGCACTTCTCTTCATCGGAAGCTTGGTCTCGCATAAAGGAAGACTTCACCTTGCTGATCCAGGCCCTCGCTCGATCTTCATCCTGATCCTTCCCAGTAAATTCTTTCAGATCTGATATGGCGGAGATCCGGACTCGCTGGATCAGTGTTGAATCCGAGGATCCGGCGGCTGCTGTCGCGACTGCTGCTGGTGCCGCCGTGGGAAGATCTAAGTCATCTGGGTCGTATTCCCACTGTAGCCTCTCCAAATCGTCCGATCCAGCGGACTCCATCTCCACATCTCTGGTCCCTGGATTCGGGAGAGTCCTGGCTGCCAGGTTTGGCATGGAGATCTGTTGTTCGCGAAGAAAGCGACTCATGGCCGCTTGGAAGTAAGATTCCATCTTGTCCGTCGAGGTCGCAGCGTTGTCGCTCGTAATCACGAGATGGGGAGGGGTCGTCGGCTTGTTCACCGTCCCTGAAGTCTTCTTCGATTTGGCTCGGGTAGGCTTCGGTCGTGACACCTTGGATCTGGCTTGCAGCATGGCGGCACCAGTGGGGCCTAACGACATCCGTCGTGGTTCTGACGACGCGTCCGAATCCGCTTCAGCTGCTGACACGAAAGGTGAGGAAGTCCGGTCACCTGTGGAGCCGATCTGCGTCGGCGAGACCGGGCTTGAGGTCGTACTGGGGTTCGTCGCCTTCTCTCCTACTATCACCTTCAGCTTGTCGAAGAGTTCCTTCGTCGACGTCTGGAATATCCGTAGATCTGGACGGAACAAGTCGTCTGCGTCGAATGCTCCAGCTACCAGACCCGCTTCCCATAGTAGGTTCATGAGGATCTTAATCGCCTCCAGCTTATTGTCTGTCGAGGCTGGTGCCGTCACTGGTCCGGTCTGATCACCGATCTGCGTCGGTCGTAGGATCTGCATGATCGGGTTGTAGGTCATGAAGTCTTGGAGCTCCTTCGGGTGGTATCTGGACTCCAGATCTGCCTCATTCCATGTCGGATTTGGCGTCTCCGTCTTGATCCCGGCTGGAACTAGTCTCTCCTTGGGCTCATCCTCCAGATCCGGGGCCTTGAGCGCCGTCCATTTGGCGGGCACCTTACCTTCCCACTCCCAGCTGGGCTTCAATAAGGGGGCAGGATCCCGTGGCGGCAGCTTGACGGGCGAGTCAGCGAACGCATACCGGTTCTGTCCGGCCTTAGTTTGTTTTGTTAGTGAGTCTCGATGTGAATCGAGGCTCACTGGGGTCCCCGAAGGGACCTGGGGAGGAGGTTGAGGTTTATCTTCCAGATCCGGATCCGGATCTGCCTCCTTTCCGTCGATAGAGTTCCTCCCAGCACTCTGTCGATCTGCGGGTCTTGCTTCATTCAGCGGCGTCGTCGTCGATCCGAGGTCCGATGACGCCTGGTCCCCTTGCTCTATCTTCACTTTGACTTCTTCTTGGGACTCACGGTGAAATCCCGAGTCACCAGAAGATCCGGGCACGCGCACCATTGTGGTGTAGCGGGATCAGCAAAATCTGCGAGATCGCTAGTCCAGCTTACCAACTGCGCCCGAACACCGACTAACGGAGGGGGTACTCCGATCTGCCGTGACGTGTGCTGAACTGGGTCACCTTGTGTACCCGTCGGCAGGGCTGGATCTTGCTCTTCTGGTGTCTTCCGAAGTAGTCGCGCCTTGAAGTCGAGACAGTCTTGGCGAGACGCGGGGATGGGGTGGAGCGGCGCGGAAATCTTCACGCAGCTCGCGGTTGTACTTCCGGATCAAGTAGTCTTGCACTTGGATCTGGCGGCCTGGATCTGGATCCGGGCCGTGGGGTTGCCTTTACGGGGTCTTGTCCTTTGCGTTTCTTTACGCTCCTTTCCTTGCGATGCTTGCCGCTCCCTATAGCGGGATCTGTGGTTGTTGAGCGTCGAAGACCCGACCGGCCAAGCTGTGAACTCCGGTGGATCTGGGATCCGCACTTGAGGGTAGGTCACTAGGAAGGTCAAGAACTGGCCAATATATTATCCAGACTTAACCAACACTAGATATCTTACCGCTACCTCTTCTTCTTCTCGTAGGGCCAATGTAGTTCCCGTTTCCAAGCGAAGGCGAAGGCGGTTGCGATGTCCAAGGCAAATTCGATACTGATTTATGCTTAAGTCTGATCCCATCCTATCTTCCTATCTTTCTATCCAGCTATCATCCCATCCATACCTACTGGCTCTGTAGCCTCCCCTTACCTCCACCATGGCGTCACCCAGGCCTTGGGCGTGTCGTAATCGCCAGATCCGCAATGCCGGATCTGGATCCAGATCTGGGCTCCAGATCCAGATCGCTCCAATCTCTCCCAGACATCTTGATCTGGGCTGGGACTGCCGGCCTTCACTTGTCCTAGCCTTGCGGTGCTCGTAGGCTACCTCCCTCTAGCATGCCGCTCCTTCCTCCGCGTAGATCCCATTAGGTCAGTGTCTCGGATTAGTGACCGACCGGGTCCCAATCTCTCAATTGCCAGTCAACTTCGATCTCCGTTGTCCTCGATCTTGCTTCTCCACACCATCGAAGCCGAGTCGAGGTCGCGGTCGACCTCGACTGCACGTGGTCCAAGGTTCAGCAACGACAACCGCCCGCGCGACGGTCGCCCACTGGTCTGCTACCGCTGTCGCCAGTCCGGTCATCGCGCAGCAGTGTGTCGCGCGCCAGCTCCAGTCCTGCCAAGCGCTGAAGTCGTCGGCGAGGCCGACGACACGTTCCTGACCGCTCTTCCAAAAAACGGTCGGGACCAGTAGGTGCGGGGCGCCCTACTGGCTGGAACAGAGGTCCTGGTCCGGCAACCGGACCTCCTAGCCCCCCGTGCTTTACACACACTTCAATGCCACCACCACGAACGGCGACTCGAGACTGACCCTCATCAGTCTCCACGTCGCCGGCCCGGAGCGTCCGCTCCGCGCGTTGCTTGACTCCGGGGCCACGAACAACTTCATTCGTGACGATTACCTCGCTCTCCTCCCGTCGCATGTGCGCGTGCGGGAGGGACCGGGCGAGATCGTCGTGAAGTTGGCTGACGGCAAGCCCCACCGCGCTCCGCGGCGGGCTGTGTCGTTGGCGTATGCCTTCGACGGCTTCTCCACCAACGACGACTTCTCGGTGATCGAGCTGAACTACGCCTTCGACTGCATCTTGGGGATGCCGTGGCTCGCTCGCTACCAGCCGGAGATCGACTGGTTAGCCCGTTCAGTTCGCCGACGTGTCGGCTACGACGTCAGTGAGGTGTTCACTCACCTACTCGTCGCCCCGTCGCGTCACGTCGCAGTCGTGGATCGGACCTCCACGACACAGCCCCCACCACGAGAGAGCGATAGCCCTCGCTGTGTGGAGTGCGCGGCCTCCGTCATTGGTCCAGTCAGCAACCCGCCCTCGCGAGCGCGCGAGGGCCTGAAGAGAAACACGGTCGAGCAGTGGCTCCCGTACGAGAACTACGCGGTCGAGCAGGGGCTATCGCACGTGAAGAACGTGGTCGAGCAGGGCACCCGCTACAGGCGGGAGCCTCTGCTCTACCGCATTCTTTACGAGCAGGGCACCCGCACGTGAAGAATGCGGTAGAGCAGAGGCTCCCGCCTGTGCTGAACGCGGTCGAGCAGAGGTTCCCGCATGTGACGAATGCGGTCGAGCAGCGGCTCCCGTTCGCTGATGATTCCGTCGCGCAGCAGGACCTGCGCGACACCGGCATGGTCGAGACCGAGCTCCCATGCCTAGAGGAGGGTGAAGTGTCATCCAGCGAATCCTCATCCAGCGAGACTTCGGCCTCGAGCAGTGGCTCGAGGCGACTGAGGAAGTCCAAGCGCAACCGATCCGGACGCCGCCGTCTGCGCCGGAGGTCTACCGCGGTCGACCAGGCTCCGTCGAGCGAGATCCTCAACGTCGTCGAGTATTCGGAGGGCTCTCCGAATCAGGTTCGCGCGATCGAGGTGGCGAAACCTCCCACCGACGCGACGACCATCACGCGGCTTCCAGGCCTCTCCTGGAAGCATTTCCTGCGCGACCTGAAGGCCGGTGAGATCGAGCAAGTCTGTCTCCTCACCGGCTCCGACCAACCCGACGTGCTTGCCAACGCAGTTAGCGACGACACCTCGTCGTCGCGACCGAAGGCGGCTGAGCCGAAGTCCGTTCGCGAGGCACGCTTCACTTCGCAGTCTTGGCAGGCCCTCCAAGACTCGAACAACCCCGTCTACTCGCTTGCACGCGAGTTCGAAGACATCTTCCCCGAGAAGATTCCGGCGGAACTTCCTGCTGAGCGAGGCGTCCGGCACGAGATCGACCTCGTGCCCGGGTCGAAGTACTGCGTGACGCGGCAGTGGCCACTGCCGCGGGATCAGGTTCAAGCCATTGATGATTTCTTCGAAGGCCGCCGCAAGGCTGGCCACGTGCGAGAGAGTATCTCTCCGCACTCGAGTCCGACGTTCTGCGTGAAGAAGGCGACTGGCGGGTGGCGCATCGTTCACGGTTCAACAAGTTGAACGACGCCACCATCCCCGCGCAGACGCCCATTCCTCAGAAGGACATGGTCCTCGACACCATGTCTGGCAGCGTCATCTACAGTGCGATCGCTCTGACAGACGGCTTCTATCAGATCCTGATGAGAGAGAGCAACATTCCTCTCACGGCTGTCAGCACTCCCAGCGGCATGCTCTGGGAGTGGCTCGTGATGCCGCAGGGTTTGAAGAATGCGCCGACCACCTTCAACAGGATGGTCTCGCATGTGTTGCGCCCGCTCCGTGCTTTTGCACCGAGCTACTTCGACGACATCTTCGTGCACAGCCGCGCTGAGGACGGACTCAGCGCCGTCGACGTGCATCTCCGTCATCTGCGCAAGGTTTTCGAGAAAATGCGCGAGAACAAGCTGTATGCAAACCTCAAGAAGTGTGTATTCTGTGCGCCGGAGATTCCGGTGTTAGGCTGCTACGTTAGCAAGAGCGGCGTTCGCGCCGACCCTGAGAAGATCTCGTCGATCTGTTCTTGGCCGACGCCCAAGAACCAGACGGAGCTGCGCCAATGGCTGGGCCTCGCGAACTACCTTCACAAGTACACGAAGGATTACGCGGGCTTGATCCAGCCGATGTCATCCTTGCTGAAGAAGGACGTGGCGTGGAACTGGCCTCCTGAACACCAGGACGCATTCGATGCGAAGAAGAGCCTCGCGTCTGCGCCTGTCTTGATGCTGCCCGACACATCAAGACCCTTCCACGTGGTGTGCGACGCAAGCGACTTCGCCATCGGATGCGCCCTCATGCAGTTTGATGCTG
Source organism: Phytophthora fragariae (assembly GCA_009729435.1). Classification (NCBI taxonomy): domain Eukaryota; phylum Oomycota; class Peronosporomycetes; order Peronosporales; family Peronosporaceae; genus Phytophthora; species Phytophthora fragariae. The sequence goes on from QQOI01000016.1 coordinate 806,868, forward strand.
AGGGCCGTGAGCGCGTCGTGAGTTATCAGTCACGACAGATGAAGCCGGCGGAGAAGAACTACCCTGTCCATGACAAGGAGCTCCTCGCGATGCGTTACGCTCTGATCAAATTCAGAGTGAACCTCCTCGGCGAGCAGACGTTCGCAGTCTACCCGGACCACGCCTCGCTACGGACGGCGATGAAGAGCCCGCATCTCTCTCAACGCATGGCGCGATGGCTCTCGTTCTTTGCCGAGTACAACTTCGTCGTGCATTACAAGCCGGGCAAGAATAACATTCTTGCCGACGCGTTGTCGAGACGACCCGACTACGATCCTCGGCGCTTGACGCGTCATCAGGATATCCCTGACGACGATGACGATGATGATGACTGCGCGACTTGTGTGACGCTGGGCATCAACGCCACAGTGTCAAGCCCCGTTCTACCGCTGCGTCAGCAAATTGCTGACGCGTACGAAGAAGACGCCTTCTACGCTGCGATCATTCGGTATCTGCGTAATCCAGCGGCAGATACGCTCGCAAAGTTGACGCGCCCAACGCGTGATGCGATCACGCGTTATGACCTCGACGGCGACCTTCTGACGTACGCCATCGACACGTTTGACACGCCGCGTGTCGTCATCCCCGCGGATGACGACCTTCGTGCTCGTCTGGTGCACGAGTACCACGATGCACCCGCCGGCGGTCATCTCGGGCGCGAGAAGACGTTCGCAGCACTCTCTCGCGACTTCTTCTGGCCTCGGATGTACAAGTGGATACGGAAATGGGTCCGTTCCTGTGAGATCTGCCAGTGTGTGAAGCCTGCAGCGTCCAAGCAGGCTCCGCTTCGTCCGCTACCCATCGCCACGAGCGCGTGGCGATCTGTCAGCATGGACTTCATCTTCGGCCTTCCACGTGACGCCGAAGGCCGCACCGGTGTTCTCGTCTTCGTGGATCGTTTCAGCAAGATGGTCCGTCTTGCTCCAGTCGCGGCAGAAGTGACGGCTGACGAGTCGGCCGAGTTGTTCCTCGACCTGGTGTTCCGCCACCACGGCCTGCCGGAGTCCATCGTCTCGGATCGTGACCCCCGTTTCACATCCGCGTTCTGGACGCGGCTGTTTGCGCTGCTGGGCACCCGCTTGCTTATGTCCACGGCGGCCCATCCAGAGACGGATGGGCAAACGGAGCGTGTGAATCGCGTCCTCGAGGACGTATTGCGTAGCTACGCAACGTCTTTCGCCTCCTGGAGCTCTTTCCTGCCAATGGCCAAGTTTGCACTGAACAACTCAACCCACGCGTTGGCAGGCCTGACGCCGTTCTTCGTGAACAACGCGCGGCACCCGCGCGTTCCGGCTCTGCTGGCCGTCCGAAGTTCGAATGCAGCAGCGGTCTCCACTCTTGGTGGGGGAGGAGTGGCACCGACATCGAAGTCGGCGCAGGATTCGAGCGAACCCCCGCTGCCCCAGCCGGCCAAGTCCAACACTCGAGACGCCACAGTCGAGGGCCGCGCCCTTCATGGCGTGGCATACGAGGACGTCTTCGCAGTCGACGTGGCTTCGCCCGCCACGTCCGCCGTCGCTAACTTCGCCCCGGCAGCAACCCCGACGTCCATCGACTCCGCAGCAGTGTCCGAGTTCCTACTGCATCGTCAAGCCGTCACGCGGTTTGTGCGTGACGCGCTCCAAGTTGCTGTGGATCGACAGAAGGCTAATGCAGATCGAAGGGGCCGGAAGAACACGTCGTCCTTCCGGCGAAGCGAACGAGTACTTCTATCTACGGAAGGCATCCAAGGCACTGCAGTGACGAACTTGGGTGCAAACAAACTCGCGCCACGTTTTATTGGGCTGTTCAAAATGTTGAAGGTTATCGGAGATGCCTACACGCTAGACATTCCTACCGCTATGCGTCTGCACCCGACGTTTTACGTCGGGCGTCTCAAGCCCTACGTTCCTGCGACGATTCCTGCACCGGAGCTTGAGTCCCCGCAGCCGGCGCGTAGTCGGAGCCGCCCCGCTGCCGACGCTGAAGCCGAGTCGGCCAGAGCCCTTGCTCCTCGCGCGAGGGCGTCGCCGAACGTGGCGCGCCGCACACGATCGACTCCAAGTGACGGAGCCGCTCCATCATCTCGCGCCGACCCTGCTCCGAACGAGTCGCAGCAGCCTCCGCCGCCGCAGCACGTTCGCGCCCAGACTCAGCGAGGTTCTGAGCCTCCATCGCTTCGTCCCTCGCCTGGTCGGCCTCCCGCACCATCAGCCGGTATTGCTGAGGCGTCAGGTGCTCCGAGGCGTCGGTCCGCTCGGAGCCAAGCGGCGCTGCAGCAAACTCGGTACCAGCGTGATGGACCCCCGCCGGTTGTGGATACATCGGGGGCGCGGCGATACGTCGTGGAGCGCTTGGTTGATCACGATACTCGCGCCAACCGCGAGCCCCCCTCGCGGTTCCCCTGGTACTGCGAATACGCGCGCCACTCGTCGGCAGGCACCCGAGAAGCATTATCGGGTGCGCTGGCTTGGACACTCGCCGGCTGAGGATACGTGGGAGCCCCGTAGTCGCCTTCTTGAAGACGTCCCCGATCTCGTGAGCGACTACGACGCCTCGCTGGCGCGAGCGGCTGCGACGCCAGCGCACATGACCTGGACTCCGAGAGCGGCTGCGCGAGCGAGCACGCTCGCGCGTCTCACGACGTCCGCTTCCACGACTTGCAGCAACTTCAAGATCCCTGCGAGCCCGGTCGTAACGCCCGAGCCAGCGACGCTCATCTTCGCTCAGCGTCCAGCTCATCACTTGACGCCCCCACTCTTCGCGCGTCGGCCTCGGACGATCTTGGCACCTGGCGCAGCCTCCGACCAGGTGCACGTAGCAAAGACGCCACTCGCGCTGGAGCATCTCGCACACGCGCGTCCGAAGATCTCCAATAGAGCGAGTGCTGCGCGCGGCTTCACTGTCTTCGAGCCACGACGTGAAGGACAAGCCCTCACGTCCAGCGGCGTTCCAGCGACGGATGAAGGCGCACCACGAGCGCTGCAGCGCGTCGTGCGTGTAGGCGTTGTTCGTCTTCTTCCCTCGGAGCTGCCGGTAGTGCGTGAAGTACTCCTTCATGATGTCGAGGCGATCGGGGTTCTCAGCGCTGTCGAGGCTGTAGAGGTCCCAGGGCTTGAGGTCGCGCTCCATGACGTGGTACGCCGAAGGTCCGGCGCTCCCGCCGCCGGACTCGCTTGTCGATGACATGGTGGATTGCAGAATGAGCACGCAGCGCCTCCGCTGCGTGCGCCCGTAGTCCAGTTGGCCGCTTCAATCACTGTCCCGCTTGCGACAGCACTCACCGTGGGTGAGTGCAACTTTGAGAAGGGGGGTGATGTAACGGGCTGGTTACGGTTACGTAAGTAGGTAGACAGAGTTACATAAGTAAGTAGGAGCCTCATGGCTACATACACAAAAGTAGGTACATACACACGGCTAGCGTGTGCACTGTTGTCATTACCTGATTGGATGGAAGTGGGGAGCCAGACCCATTTCAGCCAATCAGGCATTGTAATGGGCTTACCTAGCCCAATACTTTAGCTTACACGTGAGCGCACGTGTATGAGGAAGCGTAAGGTGTATTTAACTTAGATTAAGTATACTTGTATCCACAAGTATAATTAGATCTAAATAAAGGTACAAATAGTAGCTTTTGCGGTAAAATGAGAACTGAATTGAATGTTAACTGTGGCTTTCCTCCTAAAACTGATATCTATAAAGAGAGGTTCTGCCAACGAGTGGTTGGCAGAAACTCCGACCTAATGCTTGAGTATTACTGGCAGAAAGACCCTGCTTTCTGACCAATAGGACTGCTTTCTAATATGAATGGTGACCACACTGCAATGTGGTCCACCTGAATGTATCCACTTAGTGCGTGTTGCACTAAGGTGAGGTTAGCCGAATGTGTAGCCCCGCTACACCATCCCTCCGTTAGGACTTGATGTGCCGGTCTCGACACATCAATCCAAGTCTTCTTCGGAGAGAACTTCGTGCTCATTTTGAAATGAGCACGCCAACGACGCAGACTCCCGACGAGCTTGCTGCACCTGCAGCAAGCAACGCGGTCGTCGCTAACACAGCGACGACTGCCACATCTTCAGCCTCTTCGGCGTCCGTCGTCACTTCCACGATGACGACGTCAAGCCCCCCCCAAGCGTACCATCTCGGTTGGGGAGTACCACGAGAGGGCGCGGAGCAAGCCGACCTATGCCAACGAGACCCTCTTTGATGGCATGGAGGATCTCGACATGGAGGAGGGCGAGGAGGAGCAAGACTCCTCGTCTTCAGGGCGCAATGAAGCAAGCGTGGGGACGCGTCGTCTCCGCGAGGACGACTCGGACGATTCGAGCTCAAAGCGCTCGCGCAGCGGCAGCGATAGGCCGCTCGCTGATGCCGGGGCTCTGTCTACTCCGCGGGGTGGAGGCGACAACGACTCCACTCCGTCTGCGGCTGTGACGTCGCGCACTAAGCCGGTGCGCGACCCGTGGATGCCGTCTCCGAGCGAGATCCAATCTCGCTACGGCAGTACCACGCCGGCCAGCCCGTACGCGTTGTACTCCTGCAGCGCCATCGTTGATGACGATGTCACCAAGGAGCTCGACTTTGATCCGACGACGGATCAAAGACGTGATTATTACATCGGACTCTTCCACGAGCTCCGATTCTACGGGAACAAGAAGCATTCCCGTAAGAGTAAGGTGACAGAGTGGGAGGCACTCTGTCAAAGCTGGGGGATGTTCGTCGAGAACTTCAACAAAAATCCCTCAGGCTATCGCGAGCGGGTCCGCTCTGCGGGTGAGCGCTATGGGCGCTACTCGAAGCGGCCCAAGATCTTGCGGCTGCACGATGGTGCAGTCGAGGCGGGGATTCCGTGCGCAGTGCCGTCTGGCGTTGCGTGCGAGCGCTGCCAAGCTGGGGCAGTGCGGCTGTCCGAACGGGACCTTAACGGGTACACTGGTATTAGTGTGCCTGTGGAGTTGAAGACACTGCGTGAGAAGTTAATCACGCAGTTGTCGTCTGAGAGTGCTGAGGGTGAGCGCAACACTCAGCCGAGGGCTGTAGGCGACTACAGCTCTCGCTCAAGTTTTACGCCCTTCGGCGGAGCTGCTGGTGGCGGGATTCGTACTCCGTCATCATTTCCGGAACGTCGCTCATCAGGACGTTCCTCGGCTCTCACGTATCGTGGTCAGGAGAGTATCCTAACCAACGAATACGAAAATGAACCGGACCTTGGGTCCGGATCTGATGATCAACGATGCGCTGGACAATCCAGCGAGTTTCCTCGCGTGCATCTCGCAACGGGGGCGGCGGCGGCGGGAAGACGCCACGGACCGTCGCCGGCCGAGGTCTGGGATCGTTTGGAGGCGATGGAGCGCATCCAGACGGCTGAGCTCGCCGAGATACGGCAGGAGCTGAAGCTCTTGAAGGCCCGGATCGGTCAGGCCGGGCAGACCGCTTCGAATATCCAGGTCGACCTAGGGTCGATCGTTGCGCGTTTGGGGCAACGTGTCTACGCGCTCGAGACGAGGGTCGCGCCGAGTCACCGGGAGTAGGTGACTCGTGTTTCGAGTAAGGCTTCAGCCGCCCAACGTAAAAGGTTGGGTGGAGGCGCATGCTGGACGGTATGTCTAGCGTGTACGCGTTGCCATGCTTCGCCAACACGGTGAATGGCCCGATGAAGCGCGGGGCAAGCTTGCTTGCTCCGAAGTCGGAAACTGCATGTTTAGCTAGGTTCTGTGTAGCTAACAGAACTAATGAACCCACTTTGAATTCATTTGTGTTTCCTCTGCTATTGTTGTCTGCATTCAGCTTTTGTCGATCGACAGAAGCTGCAATAGCATCTTGCACAAACCGTATTACGGCTTGGCGGCGTTGGACAAAGTCCATTGCCTTCGAGTTGAACGCCTTGTTCAACCCGTTGTTCTTGTTCACTACAGGCCCGGCCTGTGTGGGGTTGTTGTTGTTGAGAGTGTCTACGCCCGGCGTAGACATTGTGTTCTCGTCGATTGGACTACGCGCAGACCGTGCGCGTGTCGACACGGCTGATATGTTGCTCGTATCAGCGTGTTCATTCGGTTTGGTTGAAACTGGATACCCTCCCCCACTTAAGGAAGGAGCTACCGCACCGAGTACGCCGGCACACGTGGATGCCGCATGGCGTTCACGTAAAACGGTGTGTGTCCTGTCGAGACATGCACCGAGTTGTTGACGGCAAACTCTGCCATCGGCAAGCAGTCGCTCCAGTATTGGAACGAGTGAGCGTAGCTCTTCAGAGCGTCAACCAAGACCCGGTTGACGCGCTCAGTTTGTCCGTCGGTCTGCGGATGATCCGCAGTCGACATGGACAGCTGCGTGCCAAGAAGTTCAAACACTTCTTGCCAGAAACGCGCTGTGAAGCGCGGATCACGGTCAGACACGATGTCGATCGGCATGCCATGGTGTCTAAACACCATGTCAACAAACAGACGTGCCGTCTGCTTGGCTGTCACTTCGGCTGGTACTGCAGCAAGATGTACCATCTTGCTGAATCGGTCAACAAAGACCACAATACCAGTCCTCCGCTTGTTGTCAGGCGAAAGACCAAACACAAAGTCCATTGAAATGGACTGCCAACACTCCGACGGAGTCGGTAGTGACTGAAGTGGAGCCTGCGAGAAGGGCGCAGGCTTCACGCGCTGGCAAACCTCGCAAGCACGAACGTACTTGCGTACCCACTTGTACTGGTGACCCCAATAGAAGTCACGCGTGAGAAGCAAGTATGTCTTCTCACGACCCTGATGGCCCGACGTCGGGGCATCGTGATACTCGTAAGAGATCCTAAGCTTCAGCTCATGATCGTTCGGCACGACAATGCGATCAGCGTTGTCGTCGACTGCGCTGTAAAGCAGCAGACCATTGTGTACACGATAGCGGTGTACACGTGCACGGAGATGTTTCGCCAGCTTCTGACGAGACTTGTCAGAAGGCGCAGCGAAGTAGTCCAACAACTGCTTCGCATCCGCATCTTTCTTGTATGCGGACCGCACGTCGTCTAACAAAGACGACGAGGGAGTAGACGTACGTGCGACGCCAATTGCATTGGCGTCGGCCTTGTGCACTGCATAATCAGGTCGACGCGATAACGCGTCGGTCACAACATTCAACCTTCCAGGTTTGTACTCAACCTGGAAGTTATACTCCGCAAAGAATGAGAGCCATCTCGCCATTCTTTGTGAGATGTGCGGCGACTTGATCGCCGTACGCAATGATGCGTGATCGGTGTAGACCACAAATGGTCTACTCCCAAGTAGATACACTCGAAACTTCGCGAGTGCATACTTCATGGCAAGGAGTTCCTTGTCATGTACCGGGTAGTTGCGCTCAGCTGGCTTCAGCTGACGCGACTGATAGTAGACCACGCGATCACGTCCCTCGTGATCGTGTTGCATTAGAGCGCATCCGATTGCGAAATCGGACGCGTCACACACGACGTGGAATGGGCGATCTTGGTCGGCCACCGCCAAAATCGGCGCCTCAGTCAAGCCCTGCTTGACTGCATCAAAGGCCTGCTGACAATCAGCAGTCCAAACCCATGCAGCGTCCTTCTTTAGGAGCTGCGACAGCGGGCGAATCTTGCCCGCGTAGTTGCTCACGTGCTTGCATAAGTACGTAGCGAGTCCAAGGAACTGCCTCAGTTCCTTGACATTGGAAGGCGTAGGCCATTCATTGATCACTCTGACCTTTCCCGGGTCAGGGCGTACGCTGTTCTTCCCTACGAGACACCCAAGGACGGGTATCTCGCTAGCCCCGACGATACACTTCTTCAGGTTCGCGTAGAGCTTGTGTTTGCGCATGAGCGCAAACAACCTGCGGAGATGTTGCTTGTGCATCTCCACTTCCGACTTCCCGTCCACAGCCCGGCTGTGGATGAACACGTCGTCGAAATAGCTCGGTGCGAAGTCGCACACCGAGCGCAACAAGTGCGTGACGCACCTGTTGAACGTTGCAGGGGCATTCTTTAGTCCCTGCGGCATTACAAGCCACTCCCAGAGCATACCGCTCGGAGTGCTCACCGCCGTGAGAGGTATATCGCTCTCACGCATGAGGATCTGATAGAATCCGTCTCTCAGATCCAGAGCACTAAAGATAGTGCTCAAAGCCATCGAATCGATGATCACATCTTTTCGCGGTATCGGCGTCTGCGCCGGTACCGTTGCGTCGTTCAGCTTGTTATAAGCATGAACGATGCGCCACCCGCCCTGTGCCTTCTTGACACAGAACGTAGGCGCGCTGTGCGGGGACTTCGATTCCCGCACTTGCCCAGGCTTGCGACGACTCTCAAAGAAGTCGTCGATCGCTTTGACTTGCTCTCGCGGCAGTGGCCACTGCCGCGTCACGCAAAACTTCGCTCCCGGCACGAGATCAATCTCGTGCTGAACACCCTTGTCCTGCGGCAACTCCGCAGGGATATCGTCCGGGAGTACGTCTCTGTACTCACGCAAGACCTCGTAGAAGGGGCTCGACTTCAGCGAGTCCCAGCTCTGCTCGTCGAAGCGTTCCTTCTTCGACTTAGCGCTGAGGGCGTCGACGCCCTCAGCGACGAGGTGTTTCAACTCTTCCGCTTCATACTTCATCCTCTCGACATCCGAGAGGATGCAAATCTGCTCGATGCGTCCATCGTGCAGGTCGCGGGCGAAGCGCCTCCAGCTCGTGACTGGAAGCGAAGTCAACTCCGACGCCAACGTTGGAAGGGTCTCCAACTTCATCTTCTTATACTGGAGACCAGTATTAGTACGCGTCAAGACACTCAGAGTCTCGACGGTCGTCTCCAGTTCCTGTGTCTGCCCGGCAGACACTGCTTGTAGCGTCTCGGTCCCTGACCGAGACTTGCGCAGCTTTGCTCGCTTGCGCCGTTCGCTTCTTGTGCGGAACCCGGTTCCGCGCGTCTTGTTTTGTCCGGGCCCGGCCGCGGACATATCTTCCTTTTGATTGCCGGCGGGTTCAACCCGCGGGCGCACGCAATCAAGCCCGGCTTGATCGCGTATCGCTTCTTCGTGCAGCCCGGCTGTACGTGAGCACGCAATGCGTTTCTTGTTGTCACCGGCCGGTTCCTCCCGCGGGCGCACGCAATCAAGCCCTGCTTGGTCGCGTACCGCTTCGTCGTGCAGCCCGGCTGCACGCGAGCACGCAAGCATTTCCAGTGCGGGACGTTTGCAACCGTCCGCACTGCCTGCAGAGCCGGTGCGCTTTCTTTACCTCGACGGCTGATGGCGGAGCGTCTTTCGACGTTTGGGCCAATCGCATCAGCTCCCTGAGTTGACGCGTCCGAGTCACTGTCCTTATTAGTGACTGGCTCCTCTTGTTGAACTTGTGTGTCGACACTAATAGTCGACACGACCGCGTCACTCTTGACGCTTCGAGGACCTCTCGAATCCGATCGAATCTGAGCCTTCTGATTCGACTCACATTTTCTCCCGACGACTCTCTCAGTCGTCGGTGTCCGCGCGGGGTGACCGGAGACAGCCGCGCGTCGCGCTGCCTCTCCTGGTGGGTCGCGTGCACCGCGAGGTGCACGTGCTGCGCCGACAGGGCCATCGCTCACTGTCGCGCCGCTACTCCCGAAGTGCACGATCGTGCGCTTCGTCCAGTCTATCACCGGATCATGCGGTGCAAGCCACGGCATGCCCAACACCATGTCGAACTTATCGTCTAAGTCAAGTACGATAAGCTCGTCCACGAACTTCTTCTCTCGATACGAGAAGCGTACGCGTACGACACGCTTCTCGGTACTAACAACGACACCCGTTGCTAGTCTTACTTCCAATAGACTTCGAGGCATTACTACCTCCTCGAAGTCAAGCCTCGCTAGGCTCTGCAGTCGAACAAAGTTGTTCGACGCACCACAATCCACCAACGCGCGAAGAGACTTCTCTCTCTTCGAGTTAACCTTCAGGATGACAAGGTTCGGCCTGTCATCCTGCTTCTTACAGTGAGAGTGACTCTCACTGGGGGCAGCAGTCTTCAATACGGCGTGTCCAATATCGACACGCTCGACTGCATCACCAGCAGGGTGCCCCGCGCCTGCTGGTCGTTCTAGTTTTTTGATTGCCCGTGGCGATACCCGGTATCGTCACGCCGGCCCTTGGCCGCCTGCACAGGCGCTGTGCATTCACGGGCGTAGTGACCGTTGTTTCCGCTCCGGAAACAGCGGACATTCGTTGGTCCACGACGCTGCTGAGATCCAGCAGCCGTCGCACTCGAGAGGTCCATTGGTTCGGGACCTCCCGACGGCTTTGCCATCGGTCGCGGCATCGGCCGCGGGACGTTCACATGGAGCTTAGCCTGTCGCAGGCTAAACTCTTCTTGCATTGCAAGTGTAATCGCAGACTCGAGAGTACTTGGGTACTCTCGGAAGAGATAGGTCTTCACAGGCCCATCTTTCAGGCCCTTCATGAACGTGACGACCTTAGTCGCCTCGTCTATCGGATTGGTCACGATGTTCGAGACCAAGTACCGTGCCCTTTGAGCGTAAGCATGCACGTCATGCTTGCCCTGTTGCAGGTCGAGGAACTCAGCCCTCGATCTGAACTCATTCTGCGGGGGCTCAAACGCTTGTCTGAGCTCCTCCTTGAACACCTCATACGTGCTAAAGCACGTAGGGTCAGTGAGTCGGCGTCCGTACGCCCAACTCCTTGCTCGCCCGCCAAGGCATGACATGGCGAACGCAACCTTCGACAACGGGTCGACGATACGTCGAGCCGTAATGGCAGTGTCAACTTCGACAAGCCATCGGAGGAGAGGCTCGCCCTCTCTTCCTACGTAGCTGTTCACGTGGAGTTTCAACGACTCTACGCGCGGTGTGGACGGAGTCGACACCGTAGCGCGAGCAGCGGTCTCGCGCTGTTCCTTCATGATGAAGCCTAGAGCAACACCGTGTTGCTCTGTCGGCGATAGCGTGCGTAGCATCGTCGCTACGGCCGCTTCTCCAATGACCGTCGCCAGTCGTTGGAGCGCCTCCCACTCTGGATCCGCCAGGTGGAGACAGTCTTCGCGTGCAACATGCGTCGCACCCGAGGTTGGGTTACCAGTGGACATACTCGCGTCCACAGGCAGGTCCTCGGCCCCCGTATCGAATTTCATACGATACGTAACTAGTCGGTCGTTGGACGGACTACAAAGTGCTACCAGGTGTAATGGGCTTACCTAGCCCAATACTTTAGCTTACACGTGAGCGCACGTGTATGAGGAAGCGTAAGGTGTATTTAACTTAGATTAAGTATACTTGCATCCACAAGTATAATTAGATCTAAATAAAGGTACAAATAGTAGCTTTTGCGGTAAAATGAGAACTGAATTGAATGTTAACTGTGGCTTTCCTCCTAAAACCGATATCTATAAAGAGAGGTTCTGCCAACGAGTGGTTGGCAGAAACTCCGACCTAATGCTTGAGTATTACTGGCAGAAAGACCCTGCTTTCTGACCAATAGGACTGCTTTCTAATATGAATGGTGACCACACTGCAATGTGGTCCACCTGAATGTATCCACTTAGTGCGTGTTGCACTAAGGTGAGGTTAGCCGAATGTGTAGCCCCGCTACAGGCATCGACCTAGATTTGAGTGGTTCACAAAGAGAACGGGAGCCCCCGCTCCCGTTCCATAAATAAACAGAGTTAAATTTGCCCCAAACCTGACACTTGGTTCAACTATTGCGAGCTTCCTCTTGCATCTATAGTGTACGCTAGTGACGGTACTTCTTACCCCGTTACAGATAGACACGAGGCTCGGAAGAAGTTGTTTGTCGCTCCTGAGTCCAGGAGCGCGCGGAGAGGTCGCCGAGCACCGGCGACAAAGAGGCTGACAATGATCAGCCTCGAGTCGCCACTGGCAGTGGTGGCATTGAAGTGTGCATGAAGCATGGAGGGGCTAGAAGGTCGGGCTGCCACCGGGGGACCCGGGCCAATGTAGTTCCACGGAAGGTGACTGAAGACACTTGTGATGTAAAGTGCAAATTCAACTCTGATTTATGTTTAGCCTCTACGTCGCTACAGCTACCATCCCAACAAACATCTTACAACCAGACCACCGCTTGATTCTTAGCCCGGCTGCGCCCCTGGGTTCTTCCCATCCCTGGCCGATCTCGATCCGCGATCCCGATCTGCGATCTCCATCCGCGATCCCGATCCGCTCGATCCGCGATCTCCATTCGCGATCTCGATCTTGGTTGCCCCACTTTAGGCTGGGGGTCTCGCATGATGCCATCTCCGTTACACATTCGGTTCTGTCTTCATTCCTTCGCCAGCTTCCATATTCTGGCAACGACTTCGTATAGCACCTTTCCTCGGCGGGAGCCGCCAATCGGGCCTGGTCTGTGTTGACCGCCCCGACTCTACCGGATCCGGACCCCTGGCGTCATCCTGCTTGCCCCAGATTCACCAGATCGCGCCAGTTCGCACCTGCTCCGCATCCACATCTCCGCGTTGTGCTCTGTCCTCGAAATTTCCTCATGTGCTTCACCACAAACGCGTACTACAATGGGTGGCTCCACTGCGTTTTTGTGACTGGAACAATCTTCTTCGGGGCTGATGGCTGCATCCTTTGGGCAAAACATAATTGCCCCGGATCATGGAATGGTGCTGACACCAGTCTGGAATTTCGAGAAAAACTGCTGGACCCGCGGTTGTGTCCTGACCAAGGACTCGGAGTAGTTAGCGACTCCGCGTTTCCATGCTCGGCGGCGATGAGAGGGCGCATCCTGACCCCACTGAAAGATGGAGATATTGATCGTCTTCTCCCGTCAGTTCGCAGCTCTGCACGTAGACTCCACAACATCATCACGTCCATCCGTCAAGCAGCGGAGTGGGGAATGGGAAGCGTGGAGAAAGTTTTCCACTGCATTCTGCTTCCGCTTCCTTATGACCCATAACGACGCCGCATTCAGCTCTCCAACATGTTTCACTTGGCCAACTACAGAGTGAGGACGACCGGAATCTGCCAGATTCTTACAACTTTTACGCGGCCAAAGAGCTTGACATGTTAGGCAAAGTCTAACACTTTGGATGAATTACATGAAAGAAAACAACTAAGTAGTTTGTATTAGCACGAAGCGCTAACACGAAGGAAATCAAGTGACTACACGATATACAATTGGTCTTGAAGGACCTGCTGCTCGCCGATCACTTCTCTTTGTTCAGGGTTCTGTAGTAGTCTGCGTTTTCGGTCAGCGAGCTGAAGAGTGTGAGGTCGGGTCACAGCTCCATGGTGGGGATTTTTCCGTTTTGAAGAGCTGAGATCATCATCAGCATCTCACACATGTGAGCGCGAGCTTCCTGGCGATCCGCACGGCGGGCGTCTTTCTTCAAGGTGGCGCTCTTCCATAGCTTCCCGTTCCTCACGACGTTCCTCTCGGCGTCGCTCCTCTAAAGCTTCGCGTTCGGCACGACGTTTGGCTTCAGCAGCCTCAACACGCACTCGCTCGTCTCGGTCTCCGTCGGCGCGCAAGACCATGGCTGTCTTTACCAAGTCGTTTGAGTCGAATGCCATCGCCTGAACCGCTTCGTTCACCTTGCGCTTAAGCTCAACAGCAGCTTTTTCTGCCTTAAGGCGCTTTTGCTTGGTGTAGCTGGCCTCCTCGAATTCGGAGTAGGGTCGTTTTTTCTCTCTGCATCTCGCATTGCAGCCAAGTTCACCCCACCAAGTCGATCCGAGCTGTCTACAAGTTCTGGGTAGCGCAGCCGTTCGCGCGCATCGGTCGTTGTTGCAGCCGATGTTCCCGTTTTTGTCACAACATGCGCGTTCGCAGTCGAAGCGCTGGTAGAGCCCTTAGCCGCAGCCGCTTTGGCTCGTTTGCTCGTCCCACGCTTCACAGAAGTCGAGACGGGAGGTTGGTCGGGTTTGGTTGCTACTGAAGGCGAGGTGGCGGAAGAAATGGCTTTAACTGCCACCGAGAACTCGCTTTCCAATGCGGGCATGTCCATGCCGTCGCCGGTGAGCTCGTCACCACACACACTAAATGGCGGTAAGGTTCCGCTCGACTCGTACCCGCTCAGAGCATCCTACACCTCATTGTGGTTGGATTCTTCGGTAGTAGAATCTAAGCACTCGCGGGAGGCAAGCGCAGGCGTCAATCCGTTTGGTTGCGGCGTGCTTAGATTTCACCGACTCCAGCAGATTCGTTCGGACCCATTTCGTCTTGGCGGAGAACATCTCCTCCGACCGTGGTGCTTTCGCTAGCACCAGGTCCACGCGACGTCGGATGTAATGGGCCCTCCATTTACATAAGTAGGTAGATCTCTTACAGATATTACATAAGTAGGCACAGCAGCACACGGCTAGCGTGTGCTGACGTGTCATCATCTGATTGGCTGATAGTGGGGGAGCCAGACCCCATTCCAGCCAATCAGCTGCTGACTTGCATTTGAGTGGTTCACATTAGACCACTGGCCCCCGCCCTGGTCCCAATAATAAAACAGAGTTGATTTTACTTCGGACTTAATACTTGGTCTCAGTATTACTGAGAACTGGACGCTTCCTCACCGCTACGTGTAAGCTAGTGACGGGTACTCACTAGGCCCGTTACACCTGGTAGGACTTTGTAGTCCTTCCCATGACCAAGTTCAAGATGAGTGAAGACCAGCCCGCCGGACCTCCAGCCATGACGCTGGAGCACGCGGCCTTCCCCCATCTGACGTCCATAGAGTGGCAGGCACTCCACCGCCTCGCGGCGGTGTCCGGAGAAGTTGTCGTCACGTCGCTGCTGAGCTCAGCGACGCCCGACCAACAGCGCCTAGCCATCCAAGAGTTCATGGATCGCGAGCTCGCCGAAGCAAAGCGGCGAGTGTCAACTCCCTCTCACGCGTCCAAGAACAACGCCGTGAAGATGGAGACGTCTTCATACTCTGGGACTGGCCCAGATCGTCTCCCTCTGAACCGCTGGTTCAGGGAGATTGAGATCGCGATCGCCTCGAGGTTGATCGAGGCGCCGTCAGCGAAGGTGAACTTCTTGCTGTCCCGTCTTTCCGGCAAGGCCAAGGAATGGGCCCTCGGCAAGCTCGATGTCGACCAACTCGCGTTCCCGACTCTGGAGGCGATCCAGAGTGACCTGCGTCTCGCCTTCGAGCCGCCTCAAGATGAGTCGCGCGTGCGCTCGACATTCTTCGCCCTCAAGCAAGGCAAGATGTCCATGCGCGACTACGTCCAGAAGACGCGCCACCTCGCTTCGTGTATCGTCATGAAGCCGATCGACATGGCGTCTCAAGTCCACGTCTTTGTGTTCGGCATGCGCGAAGGCATGACGCGGTACTGTCTCACGCGAGCTGAGCCCACCACGCTGGAAGAAGCTTTTGCCCTCGCGCTACGCGAGGACTACGTGGTGGCGTCTTCGTACGCGAGGCAGATGCCTGCGGAGGTTCCCTCGTCGGGGCCCAAGTCCATGGAGATCGACGCCATCGAGGCGTCGCAGCGCAAACAGTGGTCATCCTCGGGGCGAGGACGAGGTGGTCGTGAACCACGCGCGCTGGTCTGCTTCCGATGCCCGAAGTCTGAACATCGCGCGGCAGTGTGCCGCGCGCCGGCTCCGGTCATTGCGCACATGGAGCATGTTGCGTCCGACGAGAAGACCCTGGCCGCACAACCAAAAAACGGCCGGGACCAGTAGGGGCGGGGCGCCCTACTGGTTGGAATGGAGGTCTCGGCAGTGTTGACAATTGTACGGGAATAGAGGATCTGGTAGTGAGGTTAAGCCTGGATAATATATCGGCCAGCTTTGCCCACTCTAGTGACCCTTTCCTTCAAGTACCCGTGTGCCGATCGACTAGATTTAACAGTTTGGCTGGCGATCGAGTCTTCTCTCAACACTCAAGATCTCGTCATAGGAGGCGACAAACTACCTGGCAAGGAGCCAACACACCAAGGAAAGGCAACTACCGGTCTCGGATTGCATCCAGACCCCTCGATCTGAGCGAAGGACTCTCGATCGAGACTAATACCCGGACGCAGAGCGAAGATTTCCGCGCTGCTCCAACCCCATCCCCGCGTCTCGCCAAGACAATCAATCTTCACCAAGTGCTGCATCTTCGGAGCCCCGAGAGAGCAGATCCAGCCCGCCGACGGGTACACAAGTTGAGAACAGTTCAGCTGATCACGGATCAAGGGGGACCCCCTCCGTTAGTCGGTGTCTGGACGTGGTGGTAGCCAGATCAGGCCTCAACAAGATTTTGGCCGATCCCGCTCCACCACACGTTCTGCAGATCCGCGTCGCTGGGTTGCATCACCTGTAATTGAGAATCGACTCATCAGACATGATAAAAACAAATTAAAATTATTGCTGCCGTACCCGATAATTTTTACCGTCAACAAATCCGAAGATGTTATTGAGAAGTGGCTCCCGCTTTAGCACCCATGTTGCCATACGTCGCTGGTGCTCCAGCGACGGCCACCCGATACGTGCAGGATAGAACCCTCTCAATGCTGCCTGTAGTGCTAGCTCTGCTCGAGCTAGCGTTCGCTGGAGCGTGGTGGGGGGCACCGCAAACATCTCACACAAGGTCTTCAGCGGCTGAATCAGCCCCATTGATCCCTCGTAGAAGTGCAATAGTAAACCGAGGACCTGGTGGTGTTGCGTGAGCTTAGGAGGCCTGCCCCCTTTTCTGCCTGGACGATGAATACTGTAGAAGTCAGCAAATCGATCCAAAAGCTCGTTGAAAGCCGTCCTACAACATCAGCAATGCAATAAGCATTAGAGATGAAAAGCATAATCTTGTGGGGCGCACGAAAGTACTTACCGAGGCAGGGTTGTTACGTTTAGGATATTTTCATCCGTGCCGTAGTTGTAGAGCACCATCCACGGAGACAGGTGTGGAGCGCCTAAACAGGCAGCAGAGAGCATGAGCCGAGCCTTCAGGCCCCGCTTGAGCTCTCCATCAACGAGGAGCGCGTTAACTTTGTCTCGCAAGTCATTTAAATACCGAGACTGTCTGTGTATCGCAGCAGCCACGACCAGGAGCTCTACGGGATACATATGAAGGTTGCACAATGATAGCGCAACGGCTACGGCTAGGATGGCCGGCATTAGAAGAGTGAGCGGTTGAACGCAAAGATATATGCGCACGCACGGTTCGAACATGGACTGTCCAGAGTAAAGAGCCAATTTTTCCAGTAGATAGCAAAATTGAATGAGCATTCTTGGGTACAGAGTCACTTATAATCGGACATAATACGTCTGTTCAAGCAAGTTTTAGGGGCTATTTTAACTGTGAACTCGGAGGGTGCCATACGACAGGTTGTAAACAGTGACAAGGCCGTGCACAAGCGCCCGGGCGAGCTCTGAAATTTAAATTGAAAAATGAGCGAGTTGCAGCGAATTATGTTGGAGACGCTCGTCGCATTCTTGGTATCGAATACTACGAAGTATATTTGACTTTTTCGTCTAGGTGTCGCTGCTGTCCACGGAATCAAAGTATACACAATCCCCTTTCATCACAAGAAGACTCGAAGCGCCTGATCCACCACGTAGAGTGATTACTGGCTGTGCATGGCGTCCCACACGATCACCTTCGGGTGCTCCTTCACCTGCTCGAAGACACGCTGCAAGTTCGTGTACGAGTCTGCGATGGTGGTTGGGATTCCGGGTGTACCCTTGTTGAAGCCGAGCAACACGCAGTAGAGTGCAAGATGAGGGTCGGGCCGGCTGCGTAAGGTCCCTTGGTTTTGATGATGCGGCTCTCAAGGAAGCCCAGCGTCTTGGCGATCATGCTGTGGTGTAGCGGGATCAGTGAAATCTTCGAGATCGCTAGTCCGGCTTACCAACTGCGCCCGAACACCGACTAACGGAGGGGGTACTCCGATCTGCCGTGGGTAATACTGGCGAGATACTGAGATCCCAAACCCGCAATATTGGACTTGGAAGCTCTTGAGAAGTTCGGTCCACTTGTTGCGTATAGATCTCGGCAGCTGCCGGTACCAATTCTTCGCCGGTCCTGATAGCAGATCCGCGAGGGTCAGGCACTTCTCTTCGTCGGAAGCTTGGTCTCGCATAAAGGAAGACTTCACCTTGCTGATCCAGGCCCTCGCTCGATCTTCATCCTGATCCTTCCCAGTAAATTCTTTCAGATCTGATATGGCGGAGATCCGGACTCGTTGGATCAGTGTTGAATCCGAGGATCCGGCGGCTGCTGTCGCGACTGCTGCTGGTGCCGCCGTGGGAAGATCTAAGTCATCTGGGTCGTATTCCCACTGTAGCCTCTCCAAATCGTCCGATCCGGCGGACTCCATCTCCACATCTCTGGTCCCTGGATTCGGGAGAGTCCTGGCTGCCAGGTTTGGCATGGAGATCTGTTGTTCGCGAAGAAAGCGACTCATGGCCGCTTGGAAGTAAGATTCCATCTTGTCCGTCGAGGTCGCAGCGTTGTCGCTCGTAATCACGAGATGGGGAGGGGTCGTCGGCTTGTTCACCGTCCCTGAAGTCTTCTTAGATTTGGCTCGGGTAGGCTTCGGTCGTGACACCTTGGATCTGGCTTGCAGCATGGCGGCACCAGTGGGGCCTAACGACATCCGTCGTGGTTCTGACGACGCGTCCGAATCCGCTTCAGCTGCTGACACGAAAGGTGAGGAAGTCCGGTCACCTGTGGAGCCGATCTGCGTCGGCGAGACCGGGCTTGAGGTCGTACTGGGGTTCGTCGCCTTCTCTCCTACTATCACCTTCAGCTTGTCGAAGAGTTCCTTCGTCGACGTCTGGAATATCCGTAGATCTGGACGGAACAAGTCGTCTGCGTCGAATGCTCCAGCTACCAGACCCGCTTCCCATAGTAGGTTCATGAGGATCTTAATCGCCTCCAGCTTATTGTCTGTCGAGGCTGGTGCCGTCACTGGTCCGGTCTGATCGCCGATCTGCGTCGGTCGTAGGATCTGCATGATCGGGTTGTAGGTCATGAAGTCTTGGAGCTCCTTCGGGTGGTATCTGGACTCCAGATCTGCCTCATTCCATGTCGGATTTGGCGTCTCCGTCTTGATCCCGGCTGGAACTAGTCTCTCCTTGGGCTCATCCTCCAGATCCGGGGCCTTGAGCGCCGTCCATTTGGCGGGCACCTTACCTTCCCACTCCCAGCTGGGCTTCAATAAGGGGGCAGGATCCCGTGGCGGCAGCTTGACGGGCGAGTCAGCGAACGCATACCAGTTCTGTCCGGCCTTAGTTTGTTTTGTTAGTGAGTCTCGATGTGAATCGAGACTCACTGGGGTCCCCGAAGGGACCTGGGGAGGAGGTTGAGGTTTATCTTCCAGATCCGGATCCGGATCTGCCTCCTTTCCGTCGATAGAGTTCCTCCCAGCACTCTGTCGATCTGCGGGTCTTGCTTCATTCAGCGGCGTCATCGTCGATCCGAGGTCCGATGATGCCTGGTCCCCTTGCTCTATCTTCACTTTGACTTCTTCTTGAGACTCACGGTGAAATCCCGAGTCACCAGAAGATCCGGGCACGCGCACCATTGTGGTGTAGCGGGATCAGCAAAATCTGCGAGATCGCTAGTCCGGCTTACGAACTGCGCCCGAACACCGACTAACGGAGGGGGTACTCCGATCTGCCGTGACGTGTGCTGAACTGGGTCACCTTGTGTACCCGTCGGTAGGGCTGGATCTTGCTCTTCTGGTGTCTTCCGAAGTAGTCGCGCCTTGAAGTCGAGACAGTCTTGGCGAGACGCGGGGATGGGGTGGAGCGGCGCGGAAATCTTCACGCAGCTCGCGGTTGTACTTCTGGATCAAGTAGTCTTGCACTTGGATCTGGCGGCCTGGATCTGGATCCGGGCCGTGGGGTTGCCTTTACGGGGTCTTGTCCTTTGCGTTCCTTTACGCTCCTTTCCTTGCGATGCTTGCCGCTTCCTATAGCGGGATCTGTGGTTGTTGAGCGTCGAAGACCCGACCGGCCAAGCTGTGAACTCCGGTGGATCTGGGATCCGCACTTGAGGGTAGGTCACTAGGAAGGTCAAGAACTGGCCAATATATTATCCAGACTTAACCAACACTAGATATCTTACCGCTACCTCTTCTTCTTCTCGTAGGGCCAATGTAGTTCCCGTTTCCGAGCGAAGGCGAAGACGGTCGCGATGTCCAAGGCAAATTCGATACTGATTTATGCTTAAGTCCGATCCCATCCTATCTACCTATCTTTCTATCCAGCTATCATCCCGTCGATGCCTACTGGCTCTGTAGCCTCCCTTTACCCCCAGTATGGCGTCATTCGGGCCTCTGGCGTGTCGTCATCACCGGATCTGCCATGCTGGATCTGGGCCATTGTATCAGATCTGATCCCGATCTGGGCTCCAGATCCAAATCCTCCGATCTTCTTCGAACCCCTTGATCTGGGTTGCAACTACTGATCCACGCCCGTTCTGCCCTTTCAGCGCCTTGCCAGCATCCGTCCCGCGTCTCCCTGCTTCCTCCTCTGTGTAGATCCCGCCAGGTCAGTGTTTCGTAATAGTGACAAGCCGGGTCCCAGTCTCTCACTTGTCAATCAATGGCGATCTCCGATTTCTCGGATCTCGCTTCTCCACTGTCGCCTCCTGCTCGTAGTTGTTGTTACCCAACTGACATCACTACGAGCACTTTTCCATCACTCAGGTGTCGGCCTCTGGTGTCGCACCGCTCTTATTCGCGCATTCCGTCTTTTCGGCCTGCAGACCCCAACAAACTCTGACGTCGTCTCCGTCTTCCTCCGGATCGGCAAGCCGCTCTCCCCCAACTGAGGCCAGCGCCGACGAACTTCGTCGCCTCAACTACCTGCTGCGCGGGCGCCTCGCACGTACGAACGCTGATCTCCAAACGGCCACGTCCTCCCGCAGCGTGACGGCTGACGACCAGCATCGGCTCTCTCGGACTCTGCTCCGGTAGACCCACGGCCTCCGAGCTCTGGAGAGTCTATACAGCGCACAGCAACGAGAGGTGGGGCGTCTCCGCGCGGAGATTGCTTCACTCCACGAACCAAGCGACCCGGGGGCTGCTCCTGACCCGGTCGTGGTTCAACTCGAGTCCCAAGTCCGGCAATACGAGGCGGAGTTCCGTAACCTCGAGTCGCGCTTTGATCAAGCGGTCTTTGAGCGGGATACCCTTCAAGATCAGAGTGACCATTTGGCCGAAGAGGTGCGGCTGGCCGGTGACGAGATCGAGCAACTTCAAGAAGACCGGAACGATCTGGATCGCGCGCGCGAGAACGCCGAGCACGGGTTGCTCCTTACGGAGACCAGCCTGGCCCGGGCCGCTGAGGCTCTACAGCAGACCGAATCTCGGGCTGCAAGACTCGCCGAGTCTTCGGGTACGGCTCCCTCCGATCTGGATCGGCTGACCCAGGAACGAGACGCGGCTCAGGCTGCGGCAGCTCGAGCTAGTGACCAACTGGGTGCTGTAAAAGAAGATCTTCAGGGATACCAGCGCTCGTGCCTTGAATCTTCGGCAGAGTTGAACCGTCTTCGGGCCCTCCAAACGGCCTCGACAGACGATTTGATTCGCACAGTCCGAGATCGCGACACCGCGCGGGACGACGCCAATCGTTCAGATCTCGGTGCGTCTCTTTCCTCCTCCTTTCGATCTCAGCTTCTCCTACTAACTCGTTGACCGCGCCCTCTTTTCGTATTTCTCACAGACGCCAAGTTGACCGCTGCCAAGAAGACGCAGGGAGTCCCAGCCAAGGAGTTGGCGGAAGCGAAGCGCCGCCTTCGAGATTTGGAGCACTCGGTTCGGGTGCTACAGCGTGAGCGGGATGCTGCTCGCGACGCACGTGACCAGGCTCAGCGAGAGCGCGATTCGTTCCAGCGGGATCTCGACATCGCACACCAGAAGATAGCGGCTGTGGCCGCGGCAGTGGGGCCGATCTCGACCGCAGATGCGAGTACCTCTGGCCCAGCTGCCGTGTTACATTCACTGCGCAGCACGCCTGTTGGTCCTTCCGCCCAAGGTCATCCGGCAGATCCTCCTCAGGATCGGGCTCCGTCCGGGCCTGATGCTGCCACCTCGCCTTCGAGCTCCAAGCGACCGCGTAGCCCACCGGCGTCGCCCGGATCCAGTCCAGAGCCCCCTGCCAAGCGTCGGGTGGCTCTCCTCTCCCCAGGTGACGACGATCGTGGATCCAAGTCTTCGGCGGGTGGAAGCGGCTCCAGCCCCGTCGACTTAACTCAAGACGACGGGCACCTCGCAGACGACGACCGGGGGGGATCTGACGCTAGCGACGCAGATTCGGACGCTGGCTCTGGATCTCACGGTTCTGTCGGATCTGGTGGCAAGGAGGGCTCGGACGTCAAGTCGAATAGCGACGAGGAAGAGGACGAAGACACCGCTGAAGTGACCAACGACCTCCTCGAAGCCCAGACTCTGCAGGCCCTCGCCCAATCTCGCTCGGCTGAACGTCGGTGTCGACTGGCTTCTCCTCGGCGCGGGCCCAAGGTGGCCGGATCTGGCGCTTCGCTGGACGGGTCGGATGGTTCCGGCTCCGACGCGGATCCGACTTCCCGACCTACTCCGAACGTGGGCTCTTCGGGGGGTCCATCGGCTCCGCCACCTCGCCGTTCTGCCGGATCTTCCGCTCCGGATCCAATGAAGTCTGTGGCACCGTTTGCTCGGGGGGAATTGTGTATTCCGGGGCGTGTTCAAGCGCATGCCATGATCCAACGGGAAGTGGATCCGTGGTTGGCTGACCAAATCTCGGACAAGGCCATGGTCACCATGCTGATCAACGTGTTGTTTCCGATCCTTCCAACTCGTCCGGGCTGGTTGTTTCCTCGGATCGCTCTCACAGACCGGCGCCAATACACGCCTCAAGATTACTGCGTGGACTTGATTACCGAGGATAACGTGCGAGCTCTGCTGGATTCTCGACCTTGGGAGGTCCTGGAGAGAGCTGCCAACGCCGATCCAATCTCTTTGGAGGACGACGTGGGTGGGCGTCTCGGGGTCGCGATCCAGCGTTATCAGACCCACGAGCCCGACTGCCTGCAGTCGTATTGGGAGTCCACACACTCCTTCGTGATTACGCCGACGATGATGAAGCAGCATCCATGGCTGGCGATCTATAAGAAAGAGCGTAATAACCGTCGTTCGCATGCCGGCGCTCACTGGAAAGCGTTCCTGGAGATCTTCATCTTGGCGATGCGCGAAGGCTGGTGTGATCTGGATCTGCTGCTGGATCCCTTCTTCCTCCATTTCCCCAAGCGATCGGAGACCGTGATGTAGTATCCAGGGTTGGCGTCGCGTCAAGCCAACCTTCAGGACCCTATTCTTCACCGAGCCGAGCCCACCGACCTTTTGAAGCCCTGGATGAAGCCAATTCGGAGGACCCATGGCGTAATCACTTTCGTGACACGCCTGAGCGGCACCCAGCCTGCTCGATCTCTCGTCTCAAGGACAAGTTCTTCGGGATCCAGGCTCAGGACGCAGCGTAGTCTCTGGGCTTCACTTTCTTCGTCGTTCACCCGTGTCTCCTTCTTCGTCTAGCTTTCATAATCGTTAATCCACCTTCTTTGAGTAATCTTCGTTCTTCTTTTCGGGGATCTTGCATGTCGTGACATGTAGCTTGTCAGATCTACTCGCGATCTGGACCTTATGATCCAGCTACTTCGCCTTCTCTTTCTTTTTCATACGTAAACATTCACTTCCCTTTCCCCCGATCTGCACCCTCCCTGCAGATCCATCTTCTCCTTCTCACTCGGACACGACCAACTCGCCTCCGAGGTCTCCCCTCACTACTCCTCGTGGGACTGCATCACTCCAAACCGGTTTCGGCTGGTGTGATCTCGGAGGAACTCATGTAGCAACGCTCCACAATTGAGATCCGCCTCGTCAACCCATGTCGGATCCTCATATCCTCGCCAATGCACCAGGAACTCGCGGTACATCCGACCATACCGGTTTCGCTTCCCCGTCCTCATGTCTGCGATCTTCTCTACTTCGTATTCGTCTTCGTCCAAATCGCGGGTCCAGCTATCTTCAGGGAGGAGGGCTTCGTCCAGATCTACACGCTCCGATCTTTCGTCGAGCAAACGAGCTGTGGGTCTGTCAGGGAACGTCCTTACCAACTTGAGTTTGGAGATGTGCGCTACAGGGAACAGCCGGTATTCTGTACCAGCAGTTTCGATCTTGACTGCGTGTTCTCCGATCTTTTCCGTCACCCGGAAAGGGCCATGCCACAGGTGTGCCAGCTTCCTAGCGTAGCCTTCCTTCACTCGATCCAGATATAGCCACACCTGAGACTCGATTTCGATCTCATGTGGTCGGACTTCCTCATTGTGACGAGTCGCTCGATCTGAGATGACCTCTCTAATCCGTTCACTGACTTGAGATCTCGCCTGTTGGTAATACCGTTGGATCTGATACCTCCATCTCCGAGGTTCCCGATCTCGACGTGCGGTGCTGCCCACCTGCAAAGTCGCCTCCAGTGTAGATCAGGCATCCCACCCATGTACCAAATAGAAAGGTGTTTCTCCTCGGATCCGATCTTGGGCCGTGTTAATGGCGAACGTAAGCCTCTCTGCATACTCATCCCAGTCCCGTTGGTCCAGCTCCTGTACATACATCTTGAGCGCGCGAGTGGTAGTCTGCACCATTCGTTCGGCCGTCCCATTCGCTTGGGGCCGGTAAGCCATCGTAGCCCGCTGTCGTTGGCCCAGGATCTTGCTGAAGGATATGAAGAAGTCAGCCATAAACCCGGGCTCACGATCGTGTCGGATCACCTCGCTGGCCTCAAATCTCCTGAACACGCATTCCTCGTAGGACTCTGCGATCGTTTGTGCGGTCCTCGACGCGCTCGCCTTCGCAATCACGTACCCCGTGAACAGATCCACCCAGATCAGTAGCTCGGTGTTACCTTTGTGTGACTTGGGCAGCGAGGGGATATGGTCCATCGCGATGATCTGGAATGGGTAAGTCGCTTGGATGTTGCCTGGCGACTCTCCTTGGAGTGTGGGCCGCCCCTTTCCCGTCTCGCAGTCCACACACTCTCCCACATAACGCTGTACGCTGCGGTAAAGCCCTCTCCAATGGAAATGATCTCGGATCCGCTGATACGTTCGCCCGATCCCCTGGTGTCCGCCTTCGAGACTAGAGTGGTAGTGATGTAACACATCCTGCTGCAGCGTTTCCGGGACCACCAGCCGCATCAGCCCATCACGTTCCTCCGTCGTCCGTTTGGCTGGCGGACAATAGAACAGTAATCCGTCCAGATCCACCTCATAGTCGGATCCGACAGCATTATAGGACTTGATATCTTCAGGGGACAAGTCGTGCACGGCTCCCAACAGATACTTCTTCAACCCGGCGATCCACACTTCCTCGTCTTGGGCCTGCTTGATCCGCCCGATCCGCAAATCCCGTACAACCTCCTCCTGGAGCACCGCGGGGCGGGATCTGGAGTCGCCGGTTGTTCTCGTAGCTACCGGGCTGACCTTGGCTGAGGGGTGTTCTTCGGCTTCCTTCGCCACCAGGATTTCCTCGAGGCGATTCAGCGTCACCAGATTCTCAAAATCGGAATCTTCTTCTACTTCGACTCCAGCTTGGCGCTGTAAAGCCGCACCCGCCAAGCTATCTGCGCTCCCGTTCCTGTCTCGCTTGACATGGAGCAGCTCGTGATCTGGCCACGCCAGCAACCTATCCAGCGCTTTCTGCCTTAATAGC
Organism: Phytophthora fragariae; assembly: GCA_009729435.1. Lineage (NCBI taxonomy): Eukaryota > Oomycota > Peronosporomycetes > Peronosporales > Peronosporaceae > Phytophthora > Phytophthora fragariae. The sequence continues at coordinate 832,489 of QQOI01000016.1, forward strand.
GTAATGCCGGGGGCCTTGCAGTCGATTTCTCCTCGTACTTGCCGAATCACTAGATTAGAATCGCCACAGATCACCAGACGTTGCTGGTTTTCTCCCTCCAGCAAATCCATACACAGCAATAGACCTCGGTATTCGGCTTCGTTGACCGTCAGGCCATTTGCGTACTCCGATCGGGCCCTTACCACAGTCCATTCGGGCAACTTCCACAGGATCGCACTATAAGCGCCTCCACCACGCTTGACGCGGCCAGATCCGTCAAAACTGACTACCCGCAGGCTCTCTCCGGGGTACACCGTAGGGATCGGGGCCTGGATCTTACGTCGAGGCTCCTTTCGTGGCGCGATGGCGATCAATGCTTGATCTACTTCGGCTCTGGGAGTGGTGGTAGCGGCTATCGCCCCCAGGATCTCGTCCTCTCCTTTCGTGCACTTCACGACTTCGAGGGTCCAAGGGGATAGCAGAGCTGCCCACTGTCCGAGCCTGCCCTGTAGACCAGAGGACCTGAACAACCAGGCTAGGGTCGAGTAGCGGGCCAGCACCTTGATCTCACGTCCCACCAACAGATTATGTCCCAGATCTAAGACACGGAGTAAGGCTAGCACCTCCTTCTCTACGATCCCGTAATTCAACTCATTCGACTTCAATGTACGGCTCGTGAACATGACCGGGTGGAACATGTCGTCGTGTTCTTGCATCAGGGCCGCAGAGATCGCCCAATCGTTAGCATATACGACCACCACTGGTTGCAGCTCTGGCCTGAAGTGGCGCAAGATTGGCGTAGACGCCACCTTCTCCTTCAACTTGGAGAACGACTTTTGAGCCCGGATCCAGCGCAGATCGGCTTCGACAGACTCCCCTGTCTCCTCTATATTGTCACCCACTGCTGCTGCTAGATTCTGGATCCGGGATCTAGTCTCCGGCTTGCTCATAGCAGCAAAGTCCACCTCTCGCAATTCGTACAACACTGCGGCGTAGATCGCGTAATCCTCAATAAACTTACTGCAGTATTTGAGGCTCCCCAAAAAGGATTGCATCGCTCGGAGAGAGCCTGGGAAAGGCACATCTGTTAAGGCCGACAGATCCTTCGGGTTCGCCTCCAGTCCATGGCTCGACACTTTATGTCCGAGATATTCCACTCGATCCTTACCCCAGAAACTCTTCACCACACTAATCGACAGGTTCCACTCATCGCACACATCCAACAGACCTTCGACCCTGTTGCAGAGGTGATCCCAGGATTGTGCGGTGATCAGAATGTCGTCATGGTAGGATCTGCGCCCCAGCACCGACTTCTTGCCGTCGTCCTTAGGTTCGTAGGGTATCAGATCCGGGCTTGTCTCTGGATCCGGCTGCTTAAGTGCTGGACATCCTTCCAATCGTGAGATCCGCGTGAAGCCGTACAGTGCGTTGTCGAGCATCCGCTGATAAATCTGGGGGGCATTCTTCAGGCCGAAGGGCATTCGATTCCACTCGAACAGTCCGAAGGGGGTGATGAAAGCTGAGATCGCGCGTGCGCGATCCGTCATGACCACTACCCAAAACCCGCTCGCCATATCTAGCGAACAGTACCATAGCACCTTGTCCAGATCTTCCAGTAAGTCGTTGATCAGAGGCATCGTGTAGATCATGAGCCTCGTCAGGCTGTTGACCAACCGGTAGTCAATACAGAGCCTGATATCCACTCCATTATTCTTAATTATTACCACAATCGGCGAGGCCCAGGGTGAAGTCGTCATGTTTATGATCCGAGCTCCAAGCAGCCCTTTGATCAGATCTGAGAGCTTCTCCCGAAACTGAGGGGCCACTTTGCGCACCCGCTGTGCGATAGGTTTAGCGCCTCCCACATCGATGTCGCAGACAATTCCTCTCGCGGCGGGGGGAAGTGCATTGCCCTTTCCGATGAGCAGGTGCCGGCGCCTCCAGATCAACCGTCGCAGTCGATTTATTTCCTCGGCTGAGTTGACGGTCGGATCTCCCACTTGGATGTCTTCTATCGTCACATCCTCTGTCGATTGCGTGACTTCAGGCAACACAGCCATTCCTGACTCCACTTCTTCGGCTCTGAGGTCGCCTCCTTCATGATAGCACACCTGTTCATCTTCCACCGGGACGGCGACCTCAGCTGTTGTTCCTCCAGGGGTCGGATCCGACGGTGTCGCTTCAGGAGTCGGCTCTTCCACTTCTTTCCTACCTTCTTTCGAGTCGCTCGTTGCTCCCATCATACTCTGGCTCTCCGACTCCTCTACTGCTCCGTCTACACGCTGTCCACCCAGATCTGGGCTAGTGGTTGACTCGAGATCTCCATTCTGGGGGGTTGGCGTTGAGTCACCTACTTCTGCTTCCGGATCCGGTAAGCCCACAGCTACTTGGACGGGCAGAACAAATCTCTGCTCTCCCGATCGTAGCCGTTGGTCGCTGCCTGGGTTGGACTTGCGCAGTATAGCCCGCGGAGTTGGATAGGTCGGTCGCTCTACCGCCGGTAAGTCGGGCTGTTCTGGATGCTGGTACTTCTCTGATACTTTGGCATCTGTGGTGGCCTGTAGAGCCAGATTCTGCCACTCCAAGTAGCTGCGAGATCCGGCCGTCACGAAACCTTGTAGTCGAGGCACCCGATCTCCAGCCAACCACATCGCTATCCGTTCATCTCCTTGCAGTATCAGTTTCCTCTCTCCAATGTTCGTAATTGTCAAGTACAGCGTTTTACCTGGTCCTCTGCTTACCGTCGGTACCCATCGGTCCCCCCGGGTCACCCACAATGAGTCTTGATCTGTTGTTTGCTTCCGCATGGGCACTTCCATTGAGTCTCCGACGTCGATCTGCAGGTGCTGATCCAACCTAACGATCCTTGCCTTGTCGTTATACAGCTGGCGTCTGCCGCTGAACTGGATCCGCACCTCGTCTGGGAGACACAGGTGTGGCGTGGAGATTTGGCCGCGGCGCGGCAGCTCTGTCGCCCATGCCGCCACCGTCAAACCTTTCAGTGAAAGGCTGTTCTGGGTTCTGATTGGTGGATTACATTTCCCGCGATAGAGTGACATGGAACTCGGTAGTGACACAAGCCTCGGCGGGCCATAATATATACCCGACCGAGGCTAAATACGCCGATTTAGTAATAGGTCCTCGGTCGTACCTAAGTGGAAGCCTCGGTCGTACCCCCGAAGCCTCGGTCGTACTTAAGTGGAAGCCCCGGTCGGACGACCGAAGCCTCGGTCGCACTTCGCGGTACCTCTGGCGTAATCACCGTCATTATTGATGAGTGTACAGAAGTCGCCACATCGAGATTCGTTTATACTAGATATTTGTATGTAGGATTAGGATTAGCTATAGGATGATCTGCAGAGGCTCTCAGAGCCTCTGAATATTCAGTAATAAATCAGCAGTCTTCCCCCCAAGTCTTCAGAGGTTAAGTCCGACTCCGGTAAGTGTTAGCTAGCTTATTGTAGTGCCTGGATACGCCTGGCTTAGTGGTATGACTGTTGGCGGACTAGAGGTTTATTAATTAATAGTCCACCGAGGCCAAGCCAAGAGTAGGCGTGGCCGAGAGGCTAGAGTGGCACTTAGAGTGTCGTTCTGTGTGCGTGTGTGGGGTTTAAGTCCCCTAGAGTATATTCTACTACCGACCGAGGATTACCTCGGTCCCCTTTGTATTAGGCCTAATCACCCGGTACCCTTCCATCTGAGGGACTGCAAAAGGGTTGCGCGAAAGCGCTATATTGCATTCTAGCCCTCGTTCGTGGCTAGTTAGTGCAGGTTTTGGGTTGACCGAAGACAACCTTGGTACACAGAGGCTTATATCCAACCCGGTGTAAGGGATCGTTCCTGAACCTTCAGGTTAGATCCAACTTTCGTTGACCCTTTCGGGGAGACGTGAGTTGTTGGTGGGATTCGTACCGTACGGTAGCGATATTTTCAGCGTGTTCCTACACGACAACTGGTGCCGCGACCCGGGATTGGTGTAACCTTTTGTGTGTCGTGGTTGTGAGCGGTATCCACTCCAACGAGCGAAAGAGGAGAAGAGGAGAAGAGAGAAGAACAAGAAGAAGAAAAATAAAAAAGAAGAAAAGAAGAAAACAGCAAAGAAAAAGAAGAGAAGTCAGCAAGAGGAATCAAGTCAATGGTCCCAGCTACGCCAGTGGAGTCAAGTGGGATGTTCACCGAGGGTTCGTTGAGGTCCAAGATCTTGTTTGTGGCTACACCGATGGTCGAGATGGAAGAATGTTCGGCAAGCTACAATTCAGTGGTTGGATCCTCGGACGCCAATGATGATGAAGAAGATGATGATTCGAAGGCCAGTGGTGTAATGACCGAGACTTTCGAAGTTGCAGTTGTGTCGGCAGGATGCAGCGAGGTGCGACCGGGCTTTCACTACGATACCCGCGAAGAGTCGTCGGAGAGTGACGACGATTACTTGGGCCCCGAGTACCACGACAGAGATTTGACGAGGGAATGGGCCCAAGAAGCGAGGGATCTGAGTGCGGTGGACAACTACAGCACCACTCCGAGGCTTAAAATTGTCACGCATCTCCCGCTCAACAGCATCGAGCCCTTCTGCGGTATTCGCAATCAGAGCGAGAAGTCCATGCAGTGGCTTCGGACTTTTGTTTACGGAATGAAAGGGACTCACAAGCCGCCTAACACGTGGTGCGTTCCGTTCGAGCTTAGCCTGTACGACGGAGCACAGTACTGGTACCGGCAGCTTCCGCGCAAGACGAAACGCATTTGGCCATTGCTGAGTCAGGCGTTCATCTAGTACTACTGTGTGGATTTTACTCGATCAGCGAAGGCTCGGTATTACTCAGCAAAACGAGATGGCGAGGAGCATATGTGCGGCTATCTAAACCGACTTAATGGCTACGCTCGCAACGCTGGTGTGCAGTTTGAGGACGGTGGACGCGATGCAAAGCACCATGTGGAACACTTTCTCGATACGTGCGACGACCGAGGTCTAGAAGAGCGTCTGTGTCATCTCCGAGTCAGGGATATCCACGAGCTCGAAGACATGATCGACAACATTTTGCGTTATCGCGAGCGACAATCAGCCCGGGAACCCTCGTAGCGCCGCTACAGGTGGAGGCATTGATAGATGTATTCGCGGCGCTGAAAGCGAGAGGCTCGGGCGGGTCACGGACAAGCTCCCTGGACGTGCGCAGACATGGATATGACACTACCGATGGTTGCGGCAACGTAGAGCGCGCGTACGAGTGTCGCCAATACTCGGACGAGAAGTCGGACGACGGTTACGGGTCGGGTCCGACTCACGTGCGCATTGAGTCCACCACCGAGAACGAGCATCGAGTCGCAACGAATGGAACCTTGGACGTCATCAGGGGCATGGAGCTTTTGACCCCAAACGGGATCAACCTAGACCTCTTCCACGGTACAACGACGCTGTCCAACGAGGCCATGATGCATCTGCAGCAGCGTAATGAACGCTGGGTGGCAGAACAACCGTCGGTTGTTGACCGCCAAGACTACCGGACTCCGCGCAAGATCCTCACGAGAGCCACCGAGGTTTTGACATCCGGGGATGAGTGTCGAATAACGTCGGTTGAGCAGAATGGACTAGCACCCGCCGTGACCGACGATCTCGCTGGACCAGGAGTGCACAAACCCTCGGTGATTGTCCAGGAAGGTGCTTTGGGTCGTGGCGATGGTGAACTCACCTCGTCCGAGGCTTTAAATGTCGATGGGCCCACTGCAGTCACCAGAGGAAGCGACGATGGGGGCATTATCCCGATCGATGGTTCGGCGAAGATTTTCAAGCCAACCCAGGGGTTTAAAACCTCGGGGGCAGTAGTGGTCGACAGATCTCGAGACGGTGATGAAGATTATGGGCCGTCCGAGGGCTGGAACGATCATGGGGCAGAACTCGCCAGACCCGACACGAGTAATTATTCTGATGACGGGGCGACAGATGGTACAGAGCGCCTATTGGATGCCGGTTATGCCTCGGCGGTTGATGCGATGCCACCAGAAGATCCTAGTTGTAAAGAAGCAGACGCTACCGACACGTTCAAGCATCGACCGAACGAGGCCAAGCCCATGGAGAATCTGGAGAACGAGACCAAGCTAACGGGCTACGGTGACAAGTCGGCATTTATACCTGACTCTTCCGAGGCGATGCTGACGTATTCTGAACCGATTGGTCAGAGCAGGGGCATGGATGCTATTCAGCGCGAGATCTTGATTACAAATGTTCCGACCCCGCCAGTGTGTAATCCTCGCGTAATGGGACAGGTGACTACCAAAGGGTCACATCGCTCATGGACTTTGTGGATATTACTATTATGGACTGTAGTGATCGCTGCGGGTGCTTATCTCGAGGACAAAGCAGTAACCCTCGTTGGGTACACTGGAATGCGCAATGGTGTATATGCTGCATTGGAACACAAGACCGAGGCTTTAACCGTCGCCGGGGACTCGAGATTCGCAATCCAGCAATCCCTAGGGGCAATCGCATGTCGTTGGATGGAATTAATGACGCAACTCAACCGCCATCGAGATCCGACTACCAAACTTCGGTCGGTGACGTTTCTACATGAGGAAAGAAATTTCAGTGTGGCAGCGGACTCCCTGGTGAGCGAAGCGATGGAGAACGAGGTGACAACGGTGATATCGTCCGACACCATACTATCGAAATTAAGCGGATTGAACCGAATCGGTGACGTTACCCTCGTAGGCAGCCCGACAGCAAGCGAACCATCGGTCAGTGTTGCACAAGCTTCCGTGGCCTACATAAGTTCCGGTGGCAGGAATTTTTTCGACTTTGTTCGTGGCAGAGCCGAACCAGACTACGACGGAGACGACTCTGATTGTGTAACAGTGGTGACCAGGCGCCAAATGAGAGCGAGGGAGAAACTCATCAGATTTGCGAATGAGGTGTCGGTCATGGGTCAGGGAGATGCAACGCGACGAGGGGATTCGTATGAGGTACCGACCGAGGCTCAGGGCGGCATCAAACTGCGTTTGAATTTTGAAGTCAAGGCTGATGAGTCGTGCAAAATGGCGCCGACTCCGGGGTTAATGGCGAACGAACCCTCGGTCAGGACTTCCCCGGGCGGAAGGGCAGCATGCAATGCTCTAGATGTGCGACCGAGGCCTCTACTACGGCGTATGATTCGCGTTTGGCCTTACATGGAACGTGGCAAACCTGATGGAGCCGCACAATTAACCCGCCTATGGTATGGAGCCTTCCGAGTTTCCAAGATGATGGATGAGTCTGCGTACCAGTGTGAATTGTCCGATCGAGGTGGACGCTCTTGTGCATGCTTCTTGGCTCAAGGAATTGGACGAATTCGGAGAGTGACCGAGGCGTCGACCGACCTCTAAACTGATCGCGAGCAACCGAACATTGAACTGCCTGCGAGGGTTATCCGGCTCGCAGAGACAGACGAAGACGAATACCGGAGAACGAGTTGTCCAAGTTGCAGAGAAGGATCTGCTACATGTACAACCGAAGAATGAACTGCCTGTGAGGAGCAATTGGCTCGCAGTGACAGACGAAGATGGATACCAAACGAGAACTGCATATGTGCATGTGAAGGAACGAATCATGATGAAAACGCAAGAGTGGAACTAAAAGCCTCGGTCGATGCGCCGAGAGGTAGAAGGCACCAGTGCGAAGCTACTGGTGGGGCGAACGAGGCTCTAAACAGACGATACGGCAAAGGAGAAAAAACGACGGTGGTTTAATTGGCCGCAGAAGCCTCGGTATCGCCCAGGACGCCTGTGGAGTAGCCTTCGGATATCCCTCGGTGACCCTTCAGGCTCTTCGTTCAACCCTTAGGATGACCCTTGAGCGCCTCCCACTCAGCAGTGAATGAAGCCTCGGTGGCGCCGATCATGGTGAAAGAGATTTGAACCGCCAAAGTTCGCTATGAACCTCGGTCGGTGCTTATTCAGTTTGAGCCGGCGGAGTCTAGGCTGGAGAGAGAACAACCGAGGCTTAATTCGCCGCACAAGTCGCGATAGCGCTCAGGACGATCATGGAGCAAGACCACTAGGGTGACCTTTCAGGCGGTCCTTTGTACGACCCTTGGGTGACCCCACGGACGGCCAGGATGGATGTCAAGCCTCGGTGGACTTGTCAGCAGCTTTTTGGAGTTACGCAAAAGGAACACGAGGCCGCACCGAGGATTCGCGCGGCATCTGTATCGCGACAGGCTCTTACTAGGACAAGGTACCGACGCTCAAGATGCCAAGAACTGACCGAAGGGTGGATGCTGGGACAAGGGCTCCAGAGCACGCCCCGCGCACCAAGACGGCGCATTCGAGAGGCGACAGGACGCTCTCCATCGGGGCAGGTTCGCATCGCGCCGGGGGCAGTTGTGGCGTGGAGATTTGGCCGCGGCGCGGCAGCTCTGTTGCCCATGCCGCCACCGTCAAACCTTTCAGTGAAAGGCTGTTCTGGGTTCTGATTGGTGGATTACATTTCCCGCGATAGAGTGACATGGAACTCGGTAGTGACACAAGCCTCGGCGGGCCATAATAAATACCCGACCGAGGCTAAATACGCCGATTTAGTAATAGGTCCTCGGTCGTACCTAAGTGGAAGCCTCGGTCGTACCCCCGAAGCCTCGGTCGTACTTAAGTGGAAGCCTCGGTCGGACGACCGAAGCCTCGGTCGCACTTCGCGGTACCTCTGGCGTAATCACCGTCATTATTGATGAGTGTACAGAAGTCGCCACATCGAGATTCGTTTATACTAGATATTTGTATGTAGGATTAGGATTAGCTATAGGATGATCTGCAGAGGCTCTCAGAGCCTCTGAATATTCAGTAATAAATCAGCAGTCTTCCCCCCAAGTCTTCAGAGGTTAAGTCCGACTCCGGTAAGTGTTAGCTAGCTTATTGTAGTGCCTGGATACGCCTGGCTTAGTGGTATGACTGTTGGCGGACTAGAGATTTATTAATTAATAGTCCACCGAGGCCAAGCCAAGAGTAGGCGTGGCCGAGAGGCTAGAGTGGCACTTAGAGTGTCGTTCTGTGTGCGTGTGTGGGGTTTAAGTCCCCTAGAGTATATTCTACTACCGACCGAGGATTACCTCGGTCCCCTTTGTATTAGGCCTAATCACCCGGTACCCTTCCATCTGAGGGACTGCAAAAGGGTTGCGCGAAAGCGCTATATTGCATTCTAGCCCTCGTTCGTGGCTAGTTAGTGCAGGTTTTGGGTTGACCGAAGACAACCTTGGTACACAGAGGCTTATATCCAACCCGGTGTAAGGGATCGTTCCTGAACCTTCAGGTTAGATCCAACTTTCGTTGACCCTTTCGGGGAGACGTGTGTTGTTGGTGGGATTCGTACCGTACGGTAGCGATATTTTCAGTGTGTTCCTACACGACACAGGGACCGATCCGCTAGATCCAGGCGGATTCCGGCGGGCACCATGAAGTCCATCCCCAAGATCGCTTCTTGGCCAGATAGATCGCCAACCCAGATGTCGAACAGAAACACCAGATATCCGGCCAACGTGATCTTGATCCGCGTCCTTCCGGCGGTCGAATACACCGTGTCTCCGATGCCCACACAGTCTTGATTCTGACTCCTATCTACGTAACACCCCATTCGCTGGGCGAACGTAGTGTCTATGATAGACACCTCAGCGCCAGTATCGAGAAGCAGGATCGCCTTCTCATTATTGATCTTCCCTGTGATCTTAGCCTGCCGGAACCACTTCCCTGGCACATGGTGCTTCCAGTATCCTCTCGATTTTCCGGGCAACAGATCTGGACCCGGGTCTCCAGTTCGCTTACATTCAGCCACGAGACTAGGCTGAGGATTCGGGGGAATGCTTTCCCCTTCAGTAGGCGAGAACCAGAGATCTGGGTCCTGTTGTTTCCAATAACCACGCGAGGTACCAGAGTTGAGGTTGATCACTTCGGCGGCATCCGATCTGTCGAAGTCGTCAGCTGGGCAAAGACTGGATATGGCGGCAGTGCGTTTCCCATGTAGATCGAATGTATTATCACATAGATCTGGCCTTCTGCTAGCTTGATCTATCGATGGCTGTTCACGTATGCATAAATGCAGTACCTGGAGCGCTCGGCTCGTACCGGATTCCATCCCGGCGAGCGTCCTAGTTTAACATCTTCTCCGCCATCTCTGGCAGCATCCCAGCATGTTTAACTGGATCAAACCACTGGCGGATCTGGTTGTAGAACTCCTCCATCGGGCACTTCCCCATGTCGTGCAGTTCTCCACATCCTCGGCACACGAACAGGCAGTGATCCGCCGGGTGGCCTCTCTTTCCACACTTCTTGCACGTCAGACGTCTCCAGCATCCCAGATCGGTGTGCTTCTTGGAGCCACAGTGAGAGCATCGCCCCGGTCTGCGCCGTCCGTTTGATACCGTGGCCTCGGGTCTCCAGGTTGAGGATCCGGAGTACGGCGATCCGACTGTTCGCGATCCAAAGTCTTCGACTCTTCTCCGGGCGGCGAGGCGTCGTCACTTGCGGCAAGGTAGATCCGGCGATGTTCATCCCGGTCCGAGTCCGATCCGTCCGAATTAGAGTCTGACTCTGAGTCCGGTGCTTGGATCTGTATCGCACGTACTTGCTTGGCTGATGCAGCTGGTGCCGGCGATGGGATTGCTTTCTGCTGGTACCGGCTGGATCCAGCGGTCGTCTTCTTCTGGCGACTCTTCGCCCGGTCTAGAGCCCGCAGCACTTCCTCCAAATCATCTGCGTCCGACAGTCGTAGCAACGTCAGCTTGTCGGCCAGCTCGGGATCTCCCAATGTCTCAATGAAATGGTCCACATGTTCCTTTCGTTCCTTGGCGCCACCGCCCTTGACGTTCAGTCGCGCTCGTAAACCCGCCACGTTGAGCCTGTGCAGATACTCTAGCGCAGACTCATCCGAGCGCTTCCGCGCTTGGTAATACTGGTGAGCTACTGAGATCCCAAACCCGCAATATTGGACTTGGAAGCTCTTGAGAAGTTCGGTCCACTTGTTGCGTGTAGATCTCGGCAGCTGCCGGTACCAATTCTTCGCCGGTCCTGATAGCAGATCCGCGAGGGTCAGGCACTTCTCTTCGTCGGAAGCTTGGTCTCGCATAAAGGAAGACTTCACCTTGCTGATCCAGGCCCTCGCTCGATCTTCATCCTGATCCTTCCCAGTAAATTCTTTCAGATCTGATATGGCGGAGATCCGGACTCGTTGGATCAGTGTTGAATCCGAGGATCCGGCGGCTGCTGTCGCGACTGCTGCTGGTGCCGCCGTGGGAAGATCTAAGTCATTTGGGTCGTATTCCCACTGTAGCCTCTCCAAATCGTCCGATCCAGCGGACTCCATCTCCACATCTCTGGTCCCTGGATTCGGGAGAGTCCTGGCTGCCAGGTTTGGCATGGAGATCTGCTGTTCGCGAAGAAAGCGACTCATGGCCGCTTGGAAGTAAGATTCCATCTTGTCCGTCGAGGTCGCAGCGTTGTCGCTCGTAATCACGAGATGGGGAGGGGTCGTCGGCTTGTTCACCGTCCCTGAAGTCTTCTTAGATTTGGCTCGGGTAGGCTTCGGTCGTGACACCTTGGATCTGGCTTGCAGCATGGCGGCACCAGTGGGGCCTAACGACATCCGTCGTGGTTCTGACGACGCGTCCGAATCCGCTTCAGCTGCTGACACGAAAGGTGAGGAAGTCCGGTCACCTGTGGAGCCGATCTGCGTCGGCGAGACCGGGCTTGAGGTCGTACTGGGGTTCGTCGCCTTCTCTCCTACTATCACCTTCAGCTTGTCGAAGAGTTCCTTCGTCGACGTCTGGAATATCCGTAGATCTGGACGGAACAAGTCGTCTGCGTCGAATGCTCCAGCTACCAGACCCGCTTCCCATAGTAGGTTCATGAGGATCTTAATCGCCTCCAGCTTATTGTCTGCCGAGGCTGGTGCCGTCACTGGTCCGGTCTGATCACCGATCTGCGTCGGTCGTAGGATCTGCATGATCGGGTTGTAGGTCATGAAGTCTTGGAGCTCCTTCGGGTGGTATCTGGACTCCAGATCTGCCTCATTCCATGTCGGATTTGGCGTCTCCGTCTTGATCCCGACTGGAACTAGTCTCTCCTTGGGTTCATCCTCCAGATCCGGTGCCTTGAGCGCCGTCCATTTGGCGGGCACCTTACCTTCCCACTCCCAGCTGGGCTTCAATAAGGGGGCAGGATCCCGTGGCGGCAGCTTGACGGGCGGGTCAGCGAACGCATACCGGTTCTGTCCGGCCTTAGTTTGTTTTGTTAGTGAGTCTCGATGTGAATCGAGACTCACTGGGGTCCCCGAAGGGACCTGGGGAGGAGGTTGAGGTTTATCTTCCAGATCCGGATCCGGATCTGCCTCCTTTCCGTCGATAGAGTTCCTCCCAGCACTCTGTCGATCTGTGGGTCTTGCTTCATTCAGCGGCGTCGTCGTCGATCCGAGGTCCGATGACGCCTGGTCCCCTTGCTCTATCTTCACTTTGACTTCTTCTTGGGACTCACGGTGAAATCCCGAGTCACCAGAAGATCCGGGCACGCGCACCATTGTGGTGTAGCGGGATCAGCAAAATCTGCGAGATCGCTAGTCCGGCTTACGAACTGCGCCCGAACACCGACTAACGGAGGGGGTACTCCGATCTGCCGTGCCGTGTGCTGAACTGGGTCACCTTGTGTACCCGTCGATAGAGCTGGATCTTGCTCTTCTGGTGTCTTCTGAAGTGTCAACGCCTTGAAGTCGAGACAGTCTTGGCGAGACGCGGGTGTGGGGTGGAGCGGGTCTTCACGCAGCTCGCGGTTGTACTTCCAGATCGAGTAGTCTTGCACTCGGATCTGGCGGCCTGGATCTGGATCCGGGCCGTGGGGTTGCCTTTACGGGGTCTTGTCCTTTGCGTTCCTTTACGCTCCTTTCCTTGCGATGCTTGCCGCTTCCTATAGCGGGATCTGTGGTTGTTGAGCGTCGAAGACCCGACCGGCCAAGCTATGAACTCCGGTGGATCTGGGATCCGCACTTGAGGGTAGGTCACTAGGAAGGTCAAGAACTGGCCAATATATTATCCAGACTTAACCAACACTAGATATCTTACCGCTACCTCTTCTTCTTCTCGTAGGGCCAATGTAGTTCCCGTTTCCGAGCGAAGGCGAAGGCGGTCGCGATGTCCAAGGCAAATTCGATACTGATTTATGCTTAAGTCCGATCCCATCCTATCTACCTATCTTTCTATCCAGCTATCATCCCGTCGATACCTACTGGCTCTGTAGCCTCCCTTTACCCCCAGTATGGCGTCATTCGGGCCTCTGGCGTGTCGTTATCACCGGATCTGCCATGCTGGATCTGGGCCATGGTATCAGATCTGATCCCGATCTGGGATCCAGATCCAAATCCTCCGATCTTCTTCGAACCCCTTGATCTGGGTTGCAACTACTGATCCACGCCCGTTCTGCCCTTTCAGCGCCTTGCCAGCATCCGTCCCGCGTCTCCCTGCTTCCTCCTCTGTGTAGATCCCGCCAGGTCAGTGTTTCGTAATAGTGACAAGCCGGGTCCCAGTCTCTCACTTGTCAATCAACGGCGATCTCCGATTTCTCGGATCTCGCTTCTCCACAATGCCGCTGGCGAGCTCAGCGCGTATGGGCAGCTGCTTCTCCGTGTCCTTCTCGCGGAAGGAAGCGCCGAGTTGAACATGTCGTAAATAATTGTGAAGAGCTCGTCACTGCGGTACGCAACCACCGCGTCGGTAGCTGGGTGCAGTCTCCAGCGTAGCGAAGGATGGACAAAGACTGAGCAATGGTGACCTCACCGTCCACTTCCAGCACCGACAGCTGGTTAAAGGGCAGCGAGGGCTTGTGGTTCGCCAGCTCCTCGCGAGAAATGCTTTCGTCCTCGTAGTCAACGCATCCGATGAAGAAGGCCAAGCCGATAGGCTCCCCGCGTCCAGGGTGGGGCATGTAAGTGAGCTTGAGCTAGAGGGCGTTGTGCTGCAGCGTGTACCATTCCTTGACGTTGGAGTGGTTGACGTCCTTCTCGTACGTCTCGTTCAGCAGGTTGTAGCCGTCCAACACGGACGTGGCGATGAAGTCAATGTAGTCGGCGCGTATCATCTTGACCCAGCTATAGTGCACCACCTCGTGCACGTACACGTTTTCGGACGTGAAAGCCGGGATCTACTTCATCTTCTGGAGGTGCGCCTTGTTTGCCTGCAGCACGGGTCTGTCCTTGCTGGCCTCCCAAATCGCTGCGCCCCCGGCGTGCTTGAGCTGCATGCGGATCGCGTTGTAGAGGTATTGTCCGCCGAGCTGCTGCGTGACCTCCTGGAACCGGTCCGACTGCGACTTCCTCGCCATTTGCTTCTGCAGGTTCTGGTTGATGGCGCGCGCCGGGCCTCGTCATTGGCGAAGAAGAATTTGTAGAACTTCTGGAGCCGCTCAAAGTTCGTCTTGCGGCGCACTGCACGATGCCCGCAGTCACATCGTTCAGCGTTGACGGTGTGGTGCTCTTGGCGTTCATGTTCGCGTTGGGCTTGATGGCCTTGGCGGTGCATTCGTGCCCGCCTTCTTATTCCTTGCGTTCGCATTCTCGCCGTCGTTGTAGTTCTTTTTGGCGGTGGGCTTCTTGCCGGGCGACACCACTCACGCGTCGGAGCTGCAGCGATGGTGACCGCAGCCCTAGGTCGGTGCCTGCGTTGCAGCAGCCGTGGCCACGGCGCCGGGCGGCTTCACCTGTGCGTTTCCGCTAACTTGGCGGGGACAGGGGAGCGACGGGGGATAGGTTGGAGGCACCGACGCAAACGAGCGTGCGCTTCGCCCTGCTGCCTCACCATCTTGACGCGTTGGAAAGTTTTTTTTGCCTTTGGAAAGTTTTTTTTGCAGCTTGCAAACGGGAAGACCTATTGTCATAATTGAAAGTGAAATTGTGAAATGTCATCTGAATGTTGAACTAGCACGCCACAGGCAACATCCAATTTTTTTATTAGTTATAGATATATTTTAGTTATTGAAGGGATATGTGATCATTTTAGTGTCGAAATCTCTAGAGTCTACAAATTGAAGTTGGTTTATGAGAGGAGTATGACCAAAAGCGAAAATTGACGTTTATTTATGCACGACATACCCGGAGATCGCGTCGCCCCCGTCGTCCGTCGGTGGCGCCCACCCTACCGTCAGCATTGTCGAGCTCGTGACGCCCAGCACCACTTGCGTCGGCGAACTCGGCGTCGTGTACGGCTGCTGCGAGGCGGGCGACGAGGCTCGAGGCCTTGCGAGTTGCGAGCGCGGACGCGGACGTAGTTGCGAGTGCCCTTGGTCAACGCTGAGATGATTCGCCTGTAAAGCGAACTCAACCCCGTCGTCAACTGCATAGTAACAGAGCTTGGAGATGTGAAAGCGCTGTCGGTTGCCCACTGCACTTCGTAGCCAGAGACGGTGTCGCCTCCGTCATCTATGGCGGATTGAACAGCGTTTCTTCGTCAAGAATGTCTGCGGCGTGGAAGAGCAGACCTTCCAGCAAGTACAGTCGGTTGTGACTCAACCGAAGAGGGATGTCACGCATATCCAGCTCACATAGTGTCAAAAAGGGTTTTAGAATACATATCGTGGTTTTAACAGCATCATTGCGGGATTAAGACTCGACCGAGGAAGCTTGATGACGAGACCGACGCGGTTCAACTGATTCAAGACGCCCGCGTCCCAATTTCTGAGAGTTGCGCATCCGTTTGCTGCCCACGTCTCACTCGTGAGAGAAAAATGCTGCCAACGCCTCCCATTCTTCATTTTTGTGGAAACAACGAGGGAGAGACGCAGAGCAAGACTCGTCTATCTAACTGATCATGGGTGACGCCAAGACTGCACACGCGCAAATCAAGGAATTGCTGAAGATTGCCAAGAGCGAGCGCGTCAATATCCCAGAGGTTGGTTTGCAGTGGTCAGATTACTGTCTACAATCATGAAGACTCAGCTAACATGAATTTGTCGCTGAAACGAACGCCTACGCAGCTACGATCGATATCACCACGGCACTTCTTGCGTCTGATGGCGAAGAAGAGGTGACGTGCACTTGCTGAAGACTTGTATCGATGAGCATTGTTTTCACCGTTGACATTGTATTGCAGGCTGCCATGAAGAAAATCACCGCCAAGTTCGGCGGCAACAAGCATGGACTGCCTGCTGAAATGCCCCAGAGCAACAAGAAAAGCAAGCGTGGCGGTGAAAATGGGGGTGGCGAAAGCGAGCCCGTTACTGCTGGATATGCTGCGTTATCGAAAGATGGCAGCGGCGAAGATTTCAATGAAGGCGAAGAAGAGCCCATGGCTCCCCACAAGACCGCCCCCGTCCGTCTAGTCGATGACGTCCGCCAAAAGAAGGCCAACATCGCAGCAAACCAGAAGCTCGTGGACGCGATCGTCGACTACGGCGAAGATCAACAAACGAAACCGCACGGGCAAGGGTGTTTCGCATTTGCGCGCTGCACTCCAGATCCGCGATCACGATGGTGCAATTACTTCGGCGAAGGCCGCGCTTGCTGTCCCCATGGTGGGCGACAAGATTTCTGCGCAGATGGGAAAAGTACTCGCTACCGGGAAGCTGGAAGACCAGACTGGCGGCCAGAGCGCTGTCGGCGAGGGCCATGCTGATAGCGCTGTCGACGAGGGCCATGCTGATAGCGCTGTCGACGAGAGCCATGCTGATAGCACTGTCGGCGAGGGCCATGCTGATAGCGCTGCAGACAAGTGAGCAGCGTAGCAAATCGGGGTGGCAGTTTGGTTTAATGTATGGAGTCATTCTAATGCCTTCGCATTGCAGCATGCTTTGTTTAAGGTCTGTATCCGATTATGGTGGGGGGTGGGGGGCTGTTGATTGCATGTACAGAAACCGACCCCACTTCTGGTACCCGGATTGCAATTTTCTTTCCCGGGGTATTAAAATCCACAGGTTTTGCGACCAGTAACACTCCTAAAGTGAGGGACTTGGCGACTCTCGCGGAGGTCTCAGAGGCGGACTACGAGCAGCAGCGGCAAGATCAGGATCATACCGAGCATCCAGAGCCGCGGGCACCATGTTGGGCTCCGACCTGTGCAAACATGGCAGCACCAACGTGAAGTTGGACACGAAGCGGCGGATGGTCAGGTACGACGCCTGGATGGCGCTGCCTCGCGCAGAGATTCACCCGCATTCTGTGCACACTTCTAGCGGTAGCACCACCAGCGTGCATTAAGTGTTGCGTCGCTTTAACCCTTTTAATTTCAGTGTCATTCTTTAATCACACGATGTACTTCCTAAGTTAGGAATCCTAATGCACGCCGTATCGGGTAGATATGCACTTCAGCTTGCTTTAGCGGGCGTTCTTTGGTAAAGTATGCACCACATCTTTGCATTCAAGTGCTGACTTTTGGGCGATCATCTTCATATCAAATAGAAGGTCAAGCCAGTGGCTTTGTCGATTACATGTATGTAGGGGCATCAAGCCAATACATAATCGACGGCTGCATCACCTGATGATTCCTAAACACCGGGCGTGAGCGTGTCGTCGGCGATGACTAGTAGTTTGCATGTACATGTAGAACCTCTAGAAAATCTCCAGCGTTCTAGAAGTAGCTGAAAGCTCCGCCGACAAGCAATGAAGCTGTGTGTCGTTGATGTCCATAGGTAGCACTGGTCAAATTGCATCCTTCTTGCAAGAACCCGTTGCAGCACAACTCCAGGTCAGTGAACTCCGCCGCCCAAAGCGGTAGTGTACTCGTGTGAGTGAACACCAAGGCGCTGAAGCAACACGCACAGGTTAGATACGAGAACGTTTACCACTTTTTTCGAACTTACATGTGCTTCATGTGAGTGCATTGACGCAGGGAATCGGGTAGTTCTGGTAGCTGGCGATCAATTAGTTGTAAAATTTCCAATGAATACTGTAGAAGTCAGCAAATCGATCCAAAAGCTCGTTGAAAGCCGTCCTACAACATCAGCAATGCAATAAGCATTAGAGATGAAAAGCATCATCTTGTGGGGCGCACGAAAGTACTTACCGAGGCAGGGTTGTTACGTTTAGGATATTTTCATCCGTGCCGTAGTTGTAGAGCACCATCCACGGAGACAGGTGTGGAGCGCCTAAACAGGCAGCAGAGAGCCTGAGCCGAACCTTCAAGCCCCGCTTGAGCTCTCCATCAACGAGGAGCGCGTTAACTTTGTCTCGCAAGACATTTAAATACCGAGACTGTCTGTGTATCGCAGCAGCCACGACCAGGAGCTCCACGGGATACATCTGAAGGTTGCACAATGATAGCGCAACGGCTACGGCTAGGATGGCCGGCATTAGAAGAGTGAGGTTGAACGCAAAGATATATGCGCACGCACGGTTCGAACATGGACTGTCCAGAGTAAAGAGCCAATTTTTCCAGTAGATAGCAAAATTGAATGAGCATTCTTGGGTACAGAGTCACTTATAATCGGACATAATACGTCTGTTCAAGCCAGTTTTAGGGGCTATTTTAACTGTGAACTCGGAGGGTGCCATACGACAGGTTGTAAACAGTGACAAGGCCGTGCACAAGCGCCCGGGCGAGCTCTGAAATTTAAATTGAAAAATGAGCGAGTTGCAGCGAATTATGTTGGAAACGCTCGTCGCATTCTTGGTATCGAATACTACGAAGTATATTTGACTTTTTCGTCTAGGTGTCGCTGCTGTCCACGGAATCAAAGTATACACAATCCCCTTTCATCACAAGAAGACTCGAAGTGCCTGATGCACCACGTAGAGTGATTACTGGCTGTGCATGGTGTCCCACACGATCACCTTCGGGTGCTCCTTCACCTGCTCGAAGATACGCTGCAAGTTCGTGTACGAGTCTGCGATGGTGGTTGGGATTCCGGGTGTACCCTTGTTGAAGCCGAGCAACACGCAGTAGAGTGCAAGATGAGGGTCGGGCCGGCTGCGTAAGGTCCCTTGGTTTTGATGATGCGGCTCTCAAGGAAGCCCAGCGTCTTGGCCATCATGCCGCTTGCGAGCTCAGCGCGTATGGCCAGCTGCTTCTCCGTGTCCTTCTCGCGGAAGGAAGCGCCGAGTTGAACATGTCGTAAATAATTGTGAAGAGCTCGTCACTGCGGTACGCAGCCACCGCGTCGGTAGCTGGGTGCAGTCTCCAGCGTAGCGAAGGATGGACAAAGACTGAGCAATGGTGACCTCACCGTCCACTTCCAGCACCGACAGCTGGTTAAAGGGCAGCGAGGGCTTGTGGTTCGCCAGCTCCTCGCGAGAAATGCTTTCGTCCTCGTAGTCAACGCATCCGATGAAGAAGGCCAAGCCGATAGGCTCCCCGCGTCCAGGGTGGGGCATGCAAGTGAGCTTGAGCTAGAGGGCGTTGTGCTGCAGCGTGTACCATTCCTTGACGTTGGAGTGGTTGACGTCCTTCTCGTACGTCTCGTTCAGCAGGTTGTAGCCGTCCAACACGGACGTGGCTGTCGTGTAGGAACACGCTGAAAATATCGCTACCGTACGGTACGAATCCCACCAACAACACACGTCTCCCCGAAAGGGTCAACGAAAGTTGGATCTAACCTGAAGGTTCAGGAACGATCCCTTACACCGGGTTGGATATAAGCCTCTGTGTACCAAGGTTGTCTTCGGTCAACCCAAAACCTGCACTAACTAGCCACGAACGAGGGCTAGAATGCAATATAGCGCTTTCGCGCAACCCTTTTGCAGTCCCTCAGATGGAAGGGTACCGGGTGATTAGGCCTAATACAAAGGGGACCGAGGTAATCCTCGGTCGGTAGTAGAATATACTCTAGGGGACTTAAACCCCACACACGCACACAGAACGACACTCTAAGTGCCACTCTAGCCTCTCGGCCACGCCTACTCTTGGCTTGGCCTCGGTGGACTATTAATTAATAAATCTCTAGTCCGCCAACAGTCATACCACTAAGCCAGGCGTATCCAGGCACTACAATAAGCTAGCTAACACTTACCGGAGTCGGACTTAACCTCTGAAGACTTGGGGGGAAGACTGCTGATTTATTACTGAATATTCAGAGGCTCTGAGAGCCTCTGCAGATCATCCTATAGCTAATCCTAATCCTACATACAAATATCTAGTATAAACGAATCTCGATGTGGCGACTTCTGTACACTCATCAATAATGACGGTGATTACGCCAGAGGTACCTCGAGGTGCGACCGAGGCTTCCACTTAAGTACGACCGAGGTTTTGGTCGTAAATATCACTGAGCCTGACGTATTTTGCCTCGGTTGGGTATTTATTAGGTCCCACCGAGGCCAAAGTGATTACCTGTCACTCTACCGAGGTAAATGAGAGTGAAAGCTTGTCACAACGGCAACTTCCTTTCTGTCAGCGAATCCAACAGAGTGCGCCTGCAGCGCGGCCCGGCCGAGGTCACTTTTCGGCCGGATCTCCACGCCACATGGCGATGAAGTCAATGTAGTCGGCGCGCATCATCTTGACCCAGCCATAGAGCACCACCTCGTGCACGTACACGTCTTCGGACGTGAAAGCCGGGATCTACTTCATCTTCTGGAGGTGCGCCTTGTTTGCCTGCAGCACGGGTCTGTCCTTGCTGGCCTCCCAAATCGCTGCGCCCCCGGCGTGCTTGAGCTGCATGCGGATCGCGTTGTAGAGGTATTGTCCGCCGAGCTGCTGCGTGACCTCCTGGAACCGGTCCGACTGCGACTTCCTCGCCATTTGCTTCTGCAGGTTCTGGTTGATGGCGCGCGCCGGGCCTCGTCATTGGCGAAGAAGAATTTGTAGAACTTCTGGAGCCGCTCAAAGTTCGTCTTGCGGCGCACTGCACGATGCCCGCAGTCACATCGTTCAGCGTTGACGGTGTGGTGCTCTTGGCGTTCATGTTCGCGTTGGGCTTGATGGCCTTGGCGGTGCATTCGTGCCCGCCTTCTTATTCCTTGCGTTCGCATTCTCGCCGTCGTTGTAGTTCTTTTTGGCGGTGGGCTTCTTGCCGGGCGACACCACTCACGCGTCGGAGCTGCAGCGATGGTGACCGCAGCCTTAGGTCGGTGCCTGCGTTGCAGCAGCCGTGGCCACGGCGCCGGGCGGCTTCACCTGTGCGTTTCCGCTAACTTGGCGGGGACAGGGGAGCGACGGGGGATAGGTTGGAGGCACCGACGCAAACGAGCGTGCGCTTCGCCCTGCTGCCTCGCCATCTTGACGCGTTGGAAAGTTTTTTTTGCCTTTGGAAAGTTTTTTTTGCAGCTTGCAAACGGGAAGACCTATTGTCATAATTGAAAGTGCAATTGTGAAATGTCACCTGAATGTTGAACTAGCACGCCACAGGCAACATCCAGATTTTTTTATTAGTTATAGATATATTTTAGTTATTGAAGGGATATGTGATCATTTTAGTGTCGAAATCTCTAGAGTCTACAAATTGAAGTTGGTTTATGAGAGGAATATGACCAATAGCGAAAATTGACGTGTATTTTTGTTAGATCTTGGAGGCTTATTAAATTCTCTGGATTTTATATCCATCCAGAGTCCATCCCAGGAGTCCAATGGGGGTAGAATCCTTGCATAATATATACCATCCGTAATCTGATAATAGTCAGGCATGAATTATAATAGTTACAGCCTCCGTTATATATAAGCCTCTATCGTAAAAATATTATGATTATATGTTGACCCATCCAGTGAACATTAGGTCAAACTACCCCTGATAAATAGTTTTAGGTAAACAGGAATAATCACTGTAACATTCAATATTATCTAACTGTGAAACCAGTATCACCGTGATAAATGATTGATCTGGACTCCACTCTGGCAACATTGCACTCGCGGATTTATTCCGCAATATCAGCGGTGCAGCACAAAAATACTCTGCTCGGCAGCAGCATCACGAACGCGCACGGCCAAGCAGCCAGTACGGTCCACCACTGCCCGCCCGCGGACTTCCAGCCGTCATCAGCCACCTGACCGAATCTCTGTAGCCCGAAAGCAGACAGCAGAACCTGCCGCTGCTGCTCATGGGCAACGGCGCAGCAAAATTATCGACCTGGTGATCCGCAGCACACTGAAGCTCGGAAGCTCTTAAAATAAGATGCTGTAATGACAAGCCAGAGGTTTTAGACAGTATTTTGCTTTTCAAAATCGGTCGCCTACAAAAAACGTTATGGTTGCTCAAAGTAGGTCTGTCAGTTTATTTCGCCACGACTATAGTTAATTAAACGCTACGTTAATTTGCTAGGAGTGTGGGCGTCTCGCACTCGCAAAACCATTGCGAGCAGGGCAAGAATCAACTGCACGGACTCAATCAACTCGATATATTTTGAATATTTTCCCTTTGTGTGCTCACTTTAACATTGTTAGACCCCGGATCTGATCTAGTTCACTTTTCATTGCACTTCAACCAACTAGGTTTTATCGTTCTCTATGTACTCTGTCGAAGCATCGCTCCGCTCCGGACCACCTATTTTAATAGTATTCTTTCGGCTGAAAGCGCAAGGGCCCGGGGGCATTTCTAAAGTGACACGTTTTGATTTACTCTTTCAGCGCTTTCACACTATTGCAGCGGTTTTAAACCGCGGGCTCGTGCCTTCACTATGCCTCGCGTTTGCATGGAGCTTGCCCGAGCTCTAGGTTTGGACGCTCTTAGAAACGCAGAGACTGCTTAGAAAATACCCTGATGCAGCGTAGCGCATCTCACCTTACGCTATGCCTTATGAAGTTCAGACTCTAGACTACACGGATCGCTTGCCACCAACATGAGGGGCGGCTGCGGCACGCTGATCCTCGAAGTAGATCCGGCTACGGGACAGGCCGACGTCAAATACATGAGTGCGGTCCTATGGAGCCATGACATCCACCCTCGCGACACACTTAGGTCTACTCCGGGAACTCAGGGTGTGCTACAAACAAGGCTAGCACAATGTGCACGTAGCAGGGGACAACGACGTTCCCATACGCCAGCATGCAACACGCAGCTCGCCTAGGGCGAAGCAACTTAAAGGGCCGTACTGGAAGACGCGACGGCTCGCGGATGCGGTGGCAGTATCTACGTGGCGC
Source organism: Phytophthora fragariae (assembly GCA_009729435.1). Taxonomy (NCBI): domain Eukaryota; phylum Oomycota; class Peronosporomycetes; order Peronosporales; family Peronosporaceae; genus Phytophthora; species Phytophthora fragariae. The sequence continues at coordinate 855,456 of QQOI01000016.1, forward strand.
ACGCTCCAGCGAGAGAATAACGCGACAACACGAGCATTGGCCGCGATGGCGAGAACCACAGGGGTCACTATGGAATGGACTTCGCAGGATCAGGAGCGCAACAGAAATCGCTGGGCTGCAATTAGCGGATGGGCAAGCAGTGATGTAAAGCAATCGTTAGCAGATTGGCCTGAAGCTGACCGACAGCAGTTGGTCACGGCCACGGTGTAGCCAATAGGGGCGCGGTTGTCTCCTTCGCTCAGCGACAATGAGACCGCACAAAGCTGTTCGCCGTGATAAAGGGCGGAGAACATGCACGGGCATTAGGTGGCGTTAGGTAGAGCTAAATGACATTAATGTACCTCAGTTTCAAATTCAAACTACACGGATCGCTTGTGTCGGTGCACCAAGATGACTCACTTAGTAGTAGTACTCCCTTCCGAAATATTCGCCGATTGTGAAGTACTTAAAAAATGTGATGTAAATTGTTTATCAAAATCACTCGTGATGATCAATCTTTGCAGCTGAAAGACCTCGTGCGCTCGCAGCGCGCTACTGTTTGTTTTGCAAATCCAGAGCTGTTCCGTGCGAAGTCGCGGCTTTGTTTGGAGGTGAGGTTTTGAGCGAGAGCAGATTGTGCTTTTTTTAGATCTTCGACAAGTATAGCGGAAAATGTGACCACTGATATACTCTGAAATAAATTTCAGAGAACTTACAGCTATCCCCAACAATTTTTGTCCCAGAATCCAGGACAGAAATTCGTTTAAATACGACGTATTTTCCCGGGTTTTGTCCTTAACCAGCAAAAAAGGACCAAAGTGACTTGAAGTTTGTATGGCTGATATTAGACTTGATAGAATTGGAGTGTGTCACTTATAACGAAGTTAATGATAGTATCGGAGGCCTTCAGAGTAGAAGCCACATACTGAGATCACGTCATTTCAGGAGTTTTGTCCTAGAGGCTGGGACAAAACTCAAAATGGGTATGTTATTAGTGACAATTTTAAAGCTGCGTTTTCGACTTCAAGGACAATGGAGGACACAATGGCAGACATATCCCTTACAGATCCAATCATGGTGTTACTGCTCATAATAATAAGCTCGTGTATCTCCTAAACTTCTTGGCTACGTAAGCCTCTAACTTTTGGTCCTTTTATTTGTCCTAGATTTCCGAGGTGTTGGGGTTATGACACAACATATCTGGCGCCTTTATGATAGTTTTGGGCGGCGTCCACTGCCCACCTTCGCGCGCGAGGTCTCTCAGCCTTATGCGCACGAACCCTCCTTATGTATACAGTACTTTGAACACGATATTTACCTTTTATTTTATTTAAACCTCAACGCGTCGTCCAACACCCGTCGCCTGAGCAAGAAACGTGGTGGGCATGCACACCAGTCAGCCGCACAGTGAGCTCAACCTCGGACATTGAACGACAAAGCGAGGAGTCCAATCAATCGGAAGACGATTCCAAGCACCAGAAGCATCACTCCGTCAAACTCAGCCGACAAGCTGTCCATGCTGTAGTACTCCAATACCTCCTGGCCTGTGCGAGCAATGCAGTTTTGGTCGCTAAGGCAGGGGATAGCGGCGATCTCGTTCCAAAAAACTTTCATCATGCCTTCGTAGCCGTACTTGATAGGAGAGATGTATTGGATCCAGACGAAGTATGCCGGGGTCGACGAGGCGTTCAGGAAGAGCCCGCCAAACAGCATGAACGGCAGCAAAATGACGATGCCAACTATCGGCGCAATCTCCACCCGCCGACATAGGCACGATACCATATAGCCCACCCCAACTGCGCCGAAGTTTAACAGCACCACAAACAGTTGCAGTGATATGTATGTGACGAATCCGTGGCCGATTCCAATAAGAAAGTACGTCGGGACGAAGAAGACGAACGGCATGAACACTTGCAGCGGCAACTCGCTGAGAATCTTGGCCGCATACCACACGCTGAGACGATACAGGCCCGACTTGTGCTCGTGCAGCACCATTGGCAGCTCCGTGGGGATAGCAATGAAGAGAGGGCTCGACGTCGTGAAGATTTGGTTGACGATAATGACGAAAAACGCGCCTGCTAAGTTCTGAATCCCCGTCTGGTCAATGTCCAGCTGCAAGTAGATCAGTCCGACGATAGCAGAGATGAAGAGCTGCAGGAAAAAGTTCTCTCGGAACGAAATGCGGTCGCGCACGAGCCGAAGCACGTTGCGACTGGACAGGACTTGCATTTGCGCCCAGGGTCCGAGACGCTTGGAGTCCTGGTATCCGTCGGCTTCGTCGATCAAGACGACGTCGCCAGAGCTTCGGGCATCCACGAGACCCGCATCTCTCCGTTCCCACTCGTCCTTCAGCAGCTCCAGTCTCTTCACCCCAACCGCGTCCTTCTCCCTGTCGAGCACAACGAGCTGCCGCATGAAGAAGTCGGTCGGGTTCACGAACCCAGGGCACTGGTAGCCCTGCTCGGCAAAGTACGCCACGGCGTCGCTGGCCTTGCCGTTGTACACCGTCACTCCGTCGCACAGCAGGTAGAGGGTATCGAAGAGCGTGAAGAGCTCGGACGACGGCTGGTGGACGGTGGTGATGACCGTGCGTCCTTCTCGCGCCAGCTGCTGCAGTTGGACCATCACCGCCTCCGCCATGAAGCTGTCCAGGCGCGGCGTGGGCTCGTCCACGAACAGGAGCGACGGGTTCGTCAGGATCTCGGTCGCGAACGAGAGTCGCTTGCGCTCGCCGCCCGAGATGCCGCGCACGCGGACGCCGCCGATGAGCGTGTCCCTGCACTTGGCGAGCCCCAGCTCCTCCAGCACCGTGTCGACCCTCTGCTCGTGCTGCTCGGCGGTGGTGCGCGGCCCCATGCGCAGTCTGGCCTGGAAGACGAGGTGCTCGCGCACTGTGATGGTGGCGTAGAACATGTCGTCCTGCGTGACGTAGGCCGAGAAGCGCCTGAGTCGCCTGCTCCACTGCACGCCGTTGGCGGTGATGGCGCCCTCCACGGCCGAGTTGCGGCCCGAGAGGCAGTCGAGCAGCGAGCTCTTGCCGGCGCCCGACGGGCCCATGATCACCAGCAGCTGCCCCGGTCGAGCGGCGCCGCTGACGTTGCTCAGGATCCGCTTGTCCTCCATCCGCTTCATGCTCGGGTTCTTCACCGCCAGCTTCAGCGTCAGCTCACGCCATTGCAGCGTGATCTTGGGCACGTCCGGCTCCAGCGGAGACTCGACGCGGACGAAGTGCTCCGTGTGCTCCTTGGTCTGCCCCATCGCCGGTGAATTGCACACTGACCGCACTGGTGAAAGGCACGCGCGCACCACACGTCCGACCTCGTCTCATCGCGGGACTTCCGAGCGCTTCGGTACGACCAAATCGCGTCAAAGTCCGGCGGACAAGTGCTACACGTATCTGTACACTGTAGCTGCCTGCCTTCTGGTTGACTGCGGCGGGTCCAACTCAGCCGGCCCATCACTTTCTTTATCGTCGCAAAATCGTCGAAATGTCGACCGCCAGCGGTCCGTCCTCCGGCGGCGGCGACGTCAACGTGCTGCTCAAGGTGCGAGCCCCCTCCATGCTGCTGCTGCACGCGCGCTCTGACCCGCTCTTGTGTGTCCCAGGCCATCGCAGAGCAAGCGGAGCGACTGCGAGCGGCGCAGAAGACCCACGGAGAGTGTGCGTAGCGGTCCCGCCCTCTCGGACTTCCGGACTGGGGCTCACCCTCCTCTCGCTCTTGTCTCTCTCTCTCTCTGTGTGCCAGTCCATGCGCGCGTGTCGGATGACCTGAAGCAGTTGGCGCTGCTCTTCGTCATGAACGGCGAGCACGACAAGGCGCTCCCGCTGCTGCATCAGCGCCTCGTCATCCACGAGAAGTTCGGCCCCGGTGCGCCGATAGACTGAGCGACCTACTGAGTGACTGAGCGACTGACTGACTGGCTGACTGCGTGACTGGGCGCTGTGGACGCAGACGACCTGACGGCGGAGGCGCTGCAGGAGCTGGGCACGGTCTACAGACTCCACGGGGTGCCCGACATCGCCATGCAGCATCTGCTGCGCGCGCTGGCCCTGCGCGGAGAGTGCCACGGCCAGAACAGCCTCAAGGTGGCGGAGACGCTCAACAGCCTCGCGCTCGTCGCCCAAATGTGAGTCGCTTGAGGTGGGGAAGGGACTTGTCTGACGTTGTGACTTCCCTGCAGGCAGGGCGACACGGAGCAGGCGAAAACGTATCAGCTGCGCAGCCTCCAGGTGCTTTACGACAGTGCCGAGCCGGAAGACATCGAAAGCGAGGACATCCCGTGGGAGGTCTACAAGCGCCTCAAGCAGCAGCGCGGACCTTCAACCGCAGCCAACAGCATCACGCTGCTGAAAGGCAACATGCGCAAAAGCGTCATGGACGTCGTGTACAGGTCCTCGGGGGCTCTGAATGCAGCTGAGGAGTCTGCGAGGCTGGAGAGGGGCGATGGTGCAGGGGCGAAGAGCAAAACTCTCGGGTCGAAGGCGAATTCTGTCGTCAGCGAACAAGCTTCGGTACCGACGGTAGACGCGGACCGAAGACGCGTGTTGAGGTCTCAGTCGGAGAACTCTGCGCATCCATTGCCCCATGGTGATCCCGCCAGCGACCGGCTTCGCGTTGTCCACACGAGTAGCGCTGTCTCGATCGCTGATGATCCCGACGACGCCAACTCTGACCCCCTCGCTAAATCGAGGATCAGCGCAGCCTCGAACCCCAGCTTGCAGTCGCTTCGACCGCGACACGATGCATCACTAAGCAGAGGTGAGCCATCGCATGGTACGGACACAGAGGCCCCTTCGCGGTTGTCGTCGGCAGTTCCCATCGCGCAGAGCATTCGCGACTTCCCAACGCTGCAGCAGCGCGTGGAGTCCTTAAAGCGCCGGATCCTCGCTGGGTACCCGGACGTTAACGCAGACGTGGCTCGACTAGCAGCAGATGTGGATCGGATTCAAGCCCGAGAACTGCGGGAAGTTGGCGCGACGATGGTCGCGCTAGTGCGCGAGATGAACAGGCTTTGCATACGCACGGACCTGACGCAGCAGCAGCTGCCCGTGCTGGAAGGCATGCTGGAGAAGAAGAGCGCGTCGATCTTCCGCGGGTGGGAGAAGCGGTGGTTCAAGGTCGACCCCAAGACGTTCATCCTGAGTTACCACTTCAGCAAGGACGACTACGCGCGAGGGTTCACGCCTCGCGGAGGGTTCGCAGTCTCGCGCATCTCCAACATCCTCGTCCAGCGCCACGCGCGCGGCAGCCACTTCCACTTCGATGTGGTCGTGGACCTGAGCACGCGGCTGAACCCGCAAGGATCACGCACCTACGAGCTGCGCTGCGAGGACGAAGAATCTCTACGCTACTGGGTGGAGACCCTGCACTACTACAAGGCGATGGCCCAGAAGACCCCGCCGCGCCCATCGACCAGCTAGCCACCGCAAAGGAGGCTGTTTCGCTCCGTCGAAGGGTTGCAACTTGCCAGTAGTAAATCTTCGCAAGGACGACTCGTCGGAAGCGCGATGGACGGCCAGGGAGACAGCATCGTGCTGGAGGAGGAGATCGACCCGAACTATGAGCCGACCGAGAAGGAAGTGCTGGAGTACGCCACGTGGCTTGGGATGGATTTGGAGGCTGAGCGTGACCTGTTCTGGATCGCTCGAGAGGGCCTGAAGGCAAGTGGCCTGCTGGGTCGTGTTCTCTTCCAGTTGCTGAGAAGAGAGGGGGCTGATTCACCTTGTCTTGCTTGCAGGCACCTCTACCAGAGAACTGGAAGCCGTGCAAAACAACAGACACGGAAGAGATCTACTACTTCAACTTTGCTTCGGGCCAGAGCACTTGGGATCACCCGTGCGATGAGGTTCGAACGCGTTTCTCGCCACCCACAGCATCGCTAAGTCACTAAATACTAACTCGCTCTTCAGTTTTACCGCAACCTGTACGAGGAGCACAAGAAGAAGCGCCAGACAAACGACGTGCAGGTAAATTATCCTCGGCCAAAGGTGGTGACTTGCCATATTGAACGATGGGGTGATCTCTGCGTACAACTGAACCAGGAGACGGACGAGAAGAAAAAGAAGGTGAAAGAGGATGTGGCCGAACTGCTAGGTCGAAAGGGCAGTGGGAAGAAGAAGAAAGGTTCCCTGTCGAAGGCCGAGCCACTGGGTGGGCCTTCCCTGGGAAAGGCAAATCCGCTGGAGAAGAAACCGCTCCCAGGACTGTCGGGTAGATTGGGTTCTCTTGGGTCAAGTGGACTTGGTGGGGGGTTAAAGCCTGTTGCAGGTCTCGGGGTAAGTGCGTTGCATCCGAAACAGTGGTGAACGCTTGCGAGCCTGTGCTAACTCCCAACGTCTTGTTGTAGCCCTTGAAGAGCGACGCAAAAGAGTACGGAGGATCTAGTATTGGACTGGATAGTGGAGCGAATGATTTCAAGAGTGACGACCTGTCCAAGCCTCTGTCGAGGCCTCCGCTTGGCACCGTGCTGGGTAAAAAGCCCCTGTCATCCTCACCACTGATAGACACCGCTTCAGATTTCGATGAGAAACGAGCTCAACTCGCGCAGGATCATGCTGAAAAACTGCGTGAGATTCAAGATGCACACGACAACGAGCTAGAGACGCTACGAAAGAAGCTAAAAGCGCAGCTGGAGGATGTACAAGACGCCGAAGAGATGAAACTGAAGCAGCTGAGGCGCGAGTTTGACAAGAAGAAAAATGACTTGGAGAACCAATTCGATCGAGAAGAGAACGTGCTGCAGCGCAGTCGGAAGGAGCAGTTGAAGCGCATCGAAACAGAAACGGAGAATGCTCTCAGTCGCAAAAAGCAGGACCTGGACCGTGAATTCAAGGTGGAGACTGAAAACTTGCGGGCTAAGCATGATGCTAAGCAACGCGAGATTCAGGAAGAATTCGACCGCGAGAATGAGAAGTTGACAGAAAAGATGAAGTCCTTATTCGGGGAGAAGAAGGAAGCCGTGCAGCTTGCAACGGAGCTAAAATCTGAAATCGAGCGCCTACAAAGTCGCCAACAAAGTCTGGAGCAGGAGAATGACGCGATTCGAAGCGAAAAGGAAACTCTCGTTCGAGACAAGAGCGTTCTAGAGCAGGAGCGTTACAATGCCCAACGCGATGCTGAAGAACTTCGGTCGGAGGTAAGTCGTTTGGAATCGTCTACATCTGCACGCGAAGAATGTGCAAAGTGCTCAGCCTTGGAGGATCGCGTGGCGGCTCTTAAAGCGGAGTATGCTGACGCACAAAATGAGACTGCTACGATGAGAATAGAGCTGGAGGCTCTGAGGAACGAGGTTAAAGCTCGAGCTACAGCAGATGATGAGAAGAACGACTCGGCAAGTACTTTCCGTGACCAGGAAGCTGCCCTGAAACAGGAGATCGCGACGCTGCAGCAACAGGTAGCTTCGCTCGATGCAGAATCTAGCGACCTGAAGACTAAATGTGCTGCTCTTCAGAGTAAACTAGATACAGCAGCTCCATGTGAACCATCCCAAGATGGACAACTTGAAGCATTGCAGAGGCAGCTGGCAGATGCACAAGCTGAGGTTGCCAACACAAAGAGTGAGCTTAGCGAGCTGCAAGATCAACACGCGGTGATCCTGACGACGAATGCTCAAGTAAAGGAGCAACTGATGAAAGAGTCAAACGAAAGAAAAGTCCTGCGAGAGCAATTGGATTCCAAGGTCGAAGAGACCGCACAGCACCTTGCAATAGAAGTCGAGAAGTATCAGCAGCAGCTTCGAAAACTACAGCAGCAATTTGAGAGTGAATCACGAGCCCGACAAGAGCAGGAGGAAGCGTGTGGCACACTACGGAACAATATGCAAGCTCTGGAGGAAGCAAAGCGCAAAGTTGATGCCGAACTGAGTCGGCTGGAGAGTGATAGGCACCACTTGAAATCGGAGTCATTAGGTGTCGATGAGGAAACAGTGCGCTTGATCGATCACGACAAGGAAGTTGGTCGACTGCGTGAGCGGCAAAGTGAACTTGAGCAGGAACTGGTAGCAATTCGCGGTGAAAAGGATGCCCTTCTTGTCGATAAAGATGCCGCAGAAACAGAACGTAACCGGGCTCAACACGACGTAGAGGAACTTCGATGCCAGCTTTTAGAAGTCAAGCGACAGGATACACCACCGGTCGCTTCTCAGGAGTGCGCACAGTGCTGCGCTTCGCAAGATCGGATCTCTTCTCTCCAAAGTGAGTGCGTCGAAGCACACACGGAAGTGGAAAAGTTAAAGAAGGAGCTCACTATCATACAGCAAGACTATGAAGCTCGTGCTACAGCTGAGCGACAAAACGTCAATACCGCAGCCGCAAAACTGCAGCAGGAGAAGGACGAACAAGAATCTCTACTGAAGCGCGAGATTTCTTTGCTGCAAGAAAAAATTGCGACTGTGGAGGCGGAATCCAGAGACCTCAGAGCGAACTGCGAATCGATTCGAAGCGAAAAAGAAACTGCAGATCGACGTGGGTCTGCTTTGTCGGCGACAGCATCTGAGGTGCAGGAGCAGCTTAAGACACTGGAGCAGCAACTTGGATCTGCTCAAGCCGAGATGACAAACATGAAGTCCGAACGTTTTGACCTTCAGAGCCAGCATGCTACAGTCCAAGCGGCAAATACACAACTCAAAGAGCAACTCACGAAAGAATCAAACGAAAAGAAGGCACTGCGCGAGCAGCTCGATGCGAAAGCCGAAGAAATCTCCCAACGTCTCGCAGGAGCGACCGATAAACATCAACAACAAATGCTGTCACTGCAGCAGCAACTTGAAAACGAGTCTCGGGCTCGACGAGAGCGGGAGGATGCGTGCAATTCGCTGCGCAAAGAGGTTCACGCACTGGAGCAAGCAAAGCGTAAGGTTGATGCAGACTTGGGTCAGCTCGAGAGCGATAAGCGTCACCTCGAATCGGAGAAGGCGATGCTAGCACTGCGCTTAGATGAAATGAATATGTCTCGCAAGCGTGAGGAGAAATCCGTGGTATCGGTAGAAGAGGCTCTGGCCGACAAGAAGCTCGAGGTGGAGCAGCTAAGGGCAAATTTGAAGGTGGTGGAGTCGGATAAGGAGCACTTGGAAGCTCGCATGAAGGTGCTAAACCAAGAATTTGAGCAATTGCTAGGCAAAACGCACCGACTAGAGGCCGAATGTGAGGGCGAGCGTGTTCGATGCCGCACAGTCGAAAAAGAGAGGGACACAGCTTCACAACGGCTACAAGGTATAGCTGACGAGCTGGAGAGTTCTCAACGCAAGTCACGCGCTCTTACTGCCGAACTCGCCGAGTTACAAAGCCAATTCAGCAAATCTAAGACAAATGAGCAAGCTTCCACCAACAAAGTCGACCAACTCACGCAGACGATTCGTCAACTGGAGCAGCAGAAGGAACGCGACGATTTCGCAATGAAAATGAAGTTCCAACAAGCTGAAGTGGAGCACGAAAGTGTTATTCATGCCAAGGACAGGGCTGAAATGCAGCTCCAAGCCAAGGAGAAGGACTTATCAGCAGCAAAGGACGAGGTTGGCAGGAAAGAAAATGAAATCGAGTCCCTCCAAGCTCGCATCAAGTCTCTCCTCAGTGACAAGGAAGAAGTCCAGGCTGCGCTGCTGAATGCCAACATGGCGAACGTTGCGTCAGCTTCCGCCAACCGTGAATCAGCCAAGTCGATCAGCACGTGTAACGATGTGATGCTCGTGAAGCTTCAGCTCGCAGACGCTAACCGAAACGAACTGGAGCTCCACTTGGCGGACATTTCAGCGCAACTCGAGAGTTCAACTCGCCGATGCGCTTCGCTAGAGGCGCGTTGCCGTGACCAAGCAGTTGAAATCGAGTCGCTCCATGTCGAGGTCGCATCGCTTCGCTCCGCATCCCAGAAAATGCACGTGTCTGCACTGGAATCGCTGGCGTTGGTGGAGAGACTCGAGTACGAGCACAAGAAGCGCACACTAAGAAGCGACTTCCTGAACCAGTTGCGTGACTTCCAGGAGAGAGAAGAGCAAGCGCTGGTGCGACACAAAGCGCGTCTGCGTGCTCAGTACGAGAGGCATCTGGAAGACCTGGTGGCCCAACTCGAGAAGGTGCGGCAGCAGCGGGTGGAACAGGAGGAAACGGTGTCCGCCCAAGTGATGCAGCAAATTCGACAGGAGAGGGATGTGAAGCGAAGCGAGGCAAAGCGCCAGGTTCGAGAAGAGTTGAAGCAGTTCGAACACGATCTACACGAACGCAAAGCTCGCGATATTGAGATCATCTCGAAGGCCATTGAGAAGGAAGAGGACGAACTAGGCGCGAGGCTTCGTGAGGTTCGTCAGGTTGCACGGGAGAAGGAGCTCGCGGGGCAGCTGGAGGCGCCTCGTGATCGATCAGCACCTTCATCTCCGGGGCAACTTGTTAGCAAATTAAGTGCCAGACGGCATCAACCTGAGAGCCTCGATGACGACGAAGCTGAAGATTACGTGGCTGGCAAGCGGTCCAAGATAAACAATCAGTTGCATGATACCAAGCGCTCAAGTCGCTCAAGACGTCGTCAAAGGCAAAGTGTGAAGACGTATCAAAAGTGGAAGCAGCGGCTACAAGATGAGATGAATCTGCTTGTGAACGCGCGGACTCTGGTGGCTAATCAGCGACAAGGACTCACGATGCAAGCGCATCAGCTGAAGGCGAGCAAGAGCGAGTGGAAGCGAAACTCTCGGTCTGCAGACGGAAATCCCATCCAGCGTGAGGTGAAGCGCATGCTTGACGAGGTAAGGGGCTTTGTGCTGCTAGTGTTCCGTGTATTGAGAGGCATGATGCTAACTAGGGCAATAACGCGACGGCAGAACATGGCGAACTGGAGCGAAGGCATGCGAAAATTGCGCAAGCAAGAGGCGTGGGTCAAGCAGCGAGAGCAAAAGCTGGCAAAGATGAAGCGAACGGGTAATTGTTTGTGCTCTGCGTGTTCACGCACTGACTGACTGACTGACTGACGGATGGACCTTTTACTTGTTGTCGTAGTCGAGCGGCTGAAGCGAAGACACGAGGATGCGCATGAGCGTAGCAACAATTTGTCGGGTTGTGAAAGCGACGACGACGATGAACCTCATGCTGACTGGTCAGACTACTCCGGTCAATCCGAGCTCGCATCGACGCTGGAGAAGTTGGAGCGACTGGAAGAAGAGCTGGCGTCAGACGCTGGGAGCTTTTCAGAGGAGTTGGTGCCTCAAGGGCCTAGTGATCGCTTCCGTGAGAGGGACTTCCATGCCGTCTACCAAGTTCCTCCGTTGTATGCACTCCAGCGAGAAGTACCGTATCGCTACCCGCTGACCTCCTCACCGGGAGGTTTTGGTCCAAGAAGGAGGATTTACACTGCAGGAGACGTCGCTGGCCAAGACTTGAGATGGATCCGCTCTCAGCGAACGCCATTTGGTCTGCGGTAAGACGCTGTGGGTGCTGTGCTAGTAAAGTCCGATCGAGTGAATCTGACGCTGTTCTCGTGTGTCAATTTGCAGCGGCGATCGGTTCGCAGTCGCGCCAACGCCCAGCAGTGCCAGTCGCACCGAGCAGGTCTATCAGCAGAAGATTTCGCGCTGGGCAAAAGGCCGCGAGAAGGTCCAGCACGCCGCTACGAGCCACGCAACTTGGCTCTCAGGTCTGTGTGAGGAGCTGAAAGAGTACGGGGCCAAGTACACGCGAGTGGAGGGGGAGGCACACGGCTCTGATGACGAGGGACACTTTACGCAGGTACAAGGCGACTAACTGGAGCTCTCTCTCTCTCTCTCTCTCTTGTCTCTGTTGTGTTGCTTACTCTTCGTCCTCCTCCTTCTTCTTGTCTGGCTTGACGTTCTGGTTGACCCACTTGGTCTCCTCCTTGCCCTCCGTCACAGCCGCGAAGCGCGCGGACACGAAGAGGAAGTCGCTGAGTCGGTTCAGATACCGCTGCACGACTCCGTCCACGTCTCCGGCGGCCACCAGCGGCACGACGCTCCTCTCGGCGCGTCGACACACGGCCCGGGCCACGTGCAGGTGCGTGGAGGCCAGGCCGCCGCCCGACGGCAGGATGAAGCACTTGAGCGGCGGCAGCTGCGCGTCCATCTCGTCGATCCAGAGCTCCAGCTGCGCCACGTTGGCCTCGGCGAAGGCGCCCGCGCGGCGCTGCTTGGCCTCGGACGCCGACGTGAGCGGCGTGGCCACGCAGGCCCCGAGGTCGAAGAGGCGGCTCTGGATCTGCTCCAGCTTGGGCGGCAGGTACATGTACTGGGCGTTGCTGGCGCCCGCACGCGCCTGCTCCACGGCCACGCCGATCTGCGCGTTCAGCTCGTCCGTGTCGCCCAGCGCCTGGAACACGGCGTCGCTCTTGGGGCGCCGCTCGCCCGAGAAGAGCTGCGACGTGCCCTTGTCGCCCGTCTTGGTGTACACCTTCATGCCTCGGCAGCGCGGCGGGAGTGCGCGCAGACGCAGAGCCAACAGCAGCGGGCGCATCCGAGCGATGGCTCGTTCTTGCGACTCGACGTGTGGTCAATGGATTGCGAGTGGCGATTGGCGGAGCAACTTCAACGTCTCATGGCAATTGGCAATTGGGTCGAGCAGAGCAGAGCAGTGCCCATTTTCACAACGAATCCTGCAATTCGAGAGTCTCGGATCTAGACTGAGCTCCTCGTCTTCACGATTCCTGCTCCTCACACCCACATGAATACCAAATGAAAAGCAAAGCAAACAATAATGTCTGCTAGGAAGTGTATTCCAAGCAGCCCACTGAAGCAGTAAAACCCACTCTCATCCCTGAACTTGCAGCTCAATACTCTCAAATGAAAGTGGATGAGCATCGTATGCGGCCTCCAAGACAGCAACAGAGCAAGCGATGGGCGTTTCTTTTACCTTCCCGAGCTGGTATCGTGTCGGAGTTTGTTCCGTACTCGGGCGATACATGTACTCGCCGTCCGCGAAAGTCACTGCGCCGACCTTGCTACTAAACTCGCGTTCGGAAACGAAACGTCGAACGTTGCGCGGCACCACATAGCAGAGCTCCACCGAGCGAATCTCCATCCACTTGCACGCGTGCAAAATTTGTAGAAAGTCACAGAATGATTTTGCGACGAAACCGTGCTTGGAAGCTCCGGTCGTCTGCACAAAGCGAACGATACCTTCAGTCTTGTCCAACAAGACGACGTCGTAGCTGCTTTGGCTGCATTTAAATGGCACAAGCCACTGCTTGTCGGCAAATGTGCTCACTCTGAGTTGCAGCTCCGCGATGTCGAAGTGAACCAGAGAACGCTTGAGCCACTCAACGGTGCTCGTGGTGGGCAACTTCGTGAGGGTCACCGGACCTAGCGCCAGACACCCGATGAACCAGCCCTCGAAGAAAGACGCAGCGACCGACGGACTGGTCGGAATGAAATCCACAGCAGCCAGAAACTTCTTGGGGCCAAGTCTGATACCAAGTTCTCGAACAACGTACGAACTTACAAGCCGCTTCTGGGGCCTAGCCATCTCACCGCGATACAGATCCACAAGCCGATCAACCGCGTCGTCAGAGACCCCTCCGAAAACAACTCGAGCCAAGGCTGTCTGCAGGTCCACGGCGCTCAGGCCTTTGCCCAGCGATCCATGGCCATAGTCGTCGTAAGGGCGAACATCATTCGAGCACTACCACCGGCGACGTAGAATTTCTTCTCCACCAACGCCACTCGGTCTTCATAGAAGGTCTTAGCCGCCCCAAGGGCTTTGCCATCACGCAAGACGCGTTCGACACTATCGAAAAAGTCGTCTTCACGTACGGCGATGCGGTACTCGTCGATTGTCCACGACAACAACTTAAACACACTTACATTGAGTGTCTCCGTCACTTGACCCCCTGATTGTTGGGACTGGTCTGTATTCATACCTTCCGGAACAGCGCATCTTCGGCATTTTGAATCCCCCCGGTCGCATTCGACTTGAGTTGTCGGTTCTTCCAGAGCAGCAAGCCACGGGTTTGGCTTCTCCCCAGGCAACTCCACGCGAGAGTCGATGCGTTGGTAGAGATCCGGTCGCTCGTCTTTGCCCAACGAGACCATCGACGTCACGATGACTAGACGTCGTGTGATCCGATCACGAGAGCGCCACTTATGGCAACATACCAACGCGGGATGGCACGCAGGGTGCTGCTTGTTGTATCCGTCGTAAAACAAAATCGTCCGTCGCTCCTCTAGCGCAGGTGAGAAGAACAAAGCTTCGAGGTCTTGTGAGTTCCACGCGTTCCCTGCCCACAACTGTGGACCCTTGACCATATAACAGCGGAACACATTAAACTCACTTGCGTAGTGGATCCACACGATGTCCCACAAGTCTCTGTCTACTGCACCAAACGCGAAGGCGAACGCTGCGCAAGTCTTCCCTGTCCCGGGTGCCCCACAAATGACCACCTTTGCGTTGGTGTCAACGGCGTTGCGTTGGATTTCACGCCATTCATCTACAACTTCCGAGCGACAGTGCAGCTGAAGGTCGCAGTCTTTCTCAAGAAAAGTGGCCCCTGAGATCTCCAGGACCTTCCAGGGGATGTGGACGAGCATCTTCGATGGGTCCAGAGTTAGTGTCGGGCAGTCGTGGTGCAGGAGCTTCCACTGCGCACTTGCAAACTTCTTACGTGGTGGGAAATCCTCGTCTTCAGTCATGTTGCAGTCGTCTCCTCGGCGCTTCCCGTCGGCGCTGGGAACTTTCACGATCAGCGGCTTCTCCTCACTCCATGGATTCGACTTCCACACGTCCAAGAGCTTCGTGGCTTTCCCCAGATACCCCCCGCCCACAAAAGTCTTGAGCTCTCCATCTCCGCAGTGACCACATGTCACTTCGTAGGATGCGTGGACCGCTGCTTGGAAGTGCATCACCAGCATCTCCTCCTTCATCTCGACGGGCTCGGGCTGTCGGATAGCTGTGCCGTCAGTCGACTCGAACCGGAACCAGACGAACTCCGGCGGTGCGTTGTCTCCCATGTTGTCTATCAACAGCAGAAAGTGATGTGGAAAGCGAGAGAAAAGACCCAGCACTCATTTCTCTTGATGGCTTCCGACAAAAGAGAGCGCTACACTAGTTGCCGGAATTGCCCCCCCCCCACAAAGTCAAAGTGCGTGGCGCCGCCTTGTCTTTGTCTCGGGGCTCTTCAAATCGAACCATACATTCTCCAAGTCAGGTTTATTCTTAGATGACGCCCCGCTTACTGTGTGAGCACAACGTGAGCTCATAACCGTTCCCTTTGGCGATGGATGAGAGACGTCTGCTGCTGCCGCCGCGCCACGACCGGCGGCCGTCCGCCTCGGCTGCGGTGGCGCACAGCGCGCAGATCTACGCGCCGGACGACATCGACAAGAGCGGCTCCAGCCTCCGCAGCGACGCCATGATGCAGCTCTCGCAGCCGCTCAACCCGCTGCAGCACGCCAAGGTCCGGTCGCTGGTCATCTGGCTCGTCACCTCCTGCATCCTGTTCCTCACGAACCAGCTCACGACGCTGCCCGTGGGCTTCTACCCGTCCTACGCCGCCAAGAGGGGGCTCATGACGCCGGCCGAGCTCAGCGTCTTCTTCTCCGTCTACCCGCTCTGCATCATGCTCAGCAGTCCACTGGCGGCGTCCGTGAGTCCCACGATCGGCCGACAGACGCTCATCTGCCTCGGTCTCATGCTCAGCGGCTCGAGCACAATCGCGTTCGGATACGCCACGGGCACTTGGTCGGCCTTCCTGCTGCGGATCGCCCAGGGACTCGGCTCGGGCGCGGCGGTGGTGGGCTCGTTCTCCATGATCTCGGAGGAGTTTTCCTCCCACGTGGGCCAGATTCTGGCCATCCAAGAGTTCGTCGTCGCGGCGGCTTTCGTCACGGCGCCCCCGCTCGGGAGCTTCCTGTACGAGACGCAGGGCTTCGAGATGCCCTTCCTGCTCTCGGGGGTCGCGCAGATCGTGGTCGTGATCGTCGTGCCGTTCGTCTTCATCGAGTACTCGCTGCCGGACGGGATCTACGCCGCACCGAGGACACGGACCGCAACCGGGTCATTGTACAGGGCACCGTCGTTCAGCATCGTGCGATATAAAGATGTGCTCACGCCCACGTGCGTCATCTGCCTCGTGGTGACAAGCTTCGCCATGTCGTCGTTCGGCTTCATCGACCCGTACCTCGGCGCGCATCTGCACAAGGTCTTGGGCGCAGAGCACGTGGCGGTCGGATTAGGCTTCGCACTGAGCGCGTTCGTCTACTTCCTAGGCGGACTCGTGTACGCGTGGCTCAGTCGCAACTGCGGCTCCAAGCAGGTCATTTTGCTGGGGCTGCTGCTGCTGTCTGTCGGCTTCTTCTCCCTCGGCCCGCCGCCGTTCCTGAACGGCCTCTTCCAGAGCAAGAGGACTCTGTGGCTCGCCCAGTATGTCTCCCTCATGCTGACGGGGTGCGGCACTGCGTTGGCCATTGCGCCAGGTCTCCCGCTGACCCTGGCGAGCGTGCAGGACAAAGGCACGCACGGGTCGAACCTCGTGATCGGCCTGTTCGCCGCCGCCATCTACCTGGGCCAGGCGCTGGGCCCGTTCATGGCCTACGTGCTGATGCAGATCCTGCCGGTGACTCGCTCGCTCAACTGCACCAGCACGCAAGACAACCCGGAGAGCTCCATCGTCACGTGCGACTCGTCCCTGCCGTGGGCCTTCACAGTGTACTCGGTGCTGACGCTCGGCCTCTTCGCCTTCGTGGCGGCGCATTTGCCCACGAGTGAGGCCATCGCAGAGCTTCTCCGGCAGAAGAGGAAACGCGTGCCGCTCATGCGGCAGCCGTCCGAGTACGGCCAGTTCGTGTGCTTTGACGACGACGAGGACATCAACGAGTGCGTCGACTTTTAGGCAAAATGTGACGAGGCATTGCACATCATCATTTAACAATTAATTGGTCGCGCCGTTCACTTGGGTGTTGTATGCGGCCATTTTTGCGATTTTAATTCATTCACCCAGATGGCTACAAACCCTTCAATTGTGCAACAGCGATGAATGGAGGCGTCGGCGCCGCGTCTCCTGCTACTGCCGCTGCTGCGGGGCCGCCACCTGGCCACTCGAGGCCGCCGCTTCCTCGCAGACCACCCGGCCCGCATCGGTCCTTGAAGCAGCGCGAGCGCGAGACCCCCGACGTGGACTGGGCGCGCGCACTGCAGCACTTTGCCGGCTGCATCCGCTCCGACCTGGACGATCTGCATCGGCGCTTCACGGAGGAGGTGGGCGGCGCGCCAATGCATCACAATTCACTGTAGCTTAAGTGGACTGACAGTTTCTATCGTTGTGGTTGTGTGCATCGCATCGCAGAACGTCGTGAGTTTCGCTGCGTGGAAGCGGCTGTGGCGAGACGCGCGGATGAGCGCCGCCTTCCACGTCGAGTTCTGGGAGAGCACCCCCACCGCCACCCACAAGACGATTATGCAGCAAGCTCTGGACGGACTCGTCGGGTGCGTCGACGAGCGCGGCGGCGAGTTCGAGCGCGAGGGCGACGTGGCTGCGCTGATCGCGCGCGTGTTCGCTCTGTACTGCGCATATTCGGCGCAGCTCGGCACGCCGAAGCTCAAGATCGACGCGGATCCGCAGGACTGGACGGCGCTGCTCTCAGTCAACTGCGTCATGCGCGGCGTGGGAGCGACGATGTTCCCGACGGCAGCACGCGAGGCTCGAGCAATGATGCACCGACTGGTGGTGCAGGAGAACGCGTTCCTCCGCTGCTTGCAGGGGTTTGGCCCGAGTGTTCGAGCTCCGGACCGTGCAGGGAGACGTCAAGGCGGTGGAACTGGCACACGCCAAGAGTTGCCTTCCGTTGTGAGCAGTGCGATGGAGGAAGACGCTCCTGTACGTGGACAATTTGCCTGGTCATCAACGCCGTTAGCAGCGCACTCACTTCTGTGTACTGTGAACTGTTTGTGCTTTATTAGGTGCAGCAAAGCAAATTGGAGCAACTCAAGTCCCTTAACGATCGCTACCTGGAGATAATGAGCCGAGCTCGCTCGTCTGGGGCAGCAGCATCAAGTTCTG
This sequence comes from Phytophthora fragariae, assembly GCA_009729435.1. NCBI lineage: Eukaryota > Oomycota > Peronosporomycetes > Peronosporales > Peronosporaceae > Phytophthora > Phytophthora fragariae. Next base: position 873,416 of record QQOI01000016.1, read on the forward strand.
GTTCTCGCTTAGGTGGACGTCGCGGTTTACCCCCACCCCAGCTTTCCGGCTCACTCCTTCAAGAAGGAGGAACTGACGGAAAAGAGCTAATTCGTTCCTTAACCTCATACGTGGAGTACAAGCAGAAGGAAGAGGCCCGCAGAAACGATCGTGTCGCGCGTGCAGCTGCTGCTCGCGAGGACGAAAGCAGAAGCATGCTCGAAGTGATTGCCAGTGAACAGGATGACAGCAGCAACATCCTCGATCTGAGTGATCGCGGCAGCATCATGTCAGCACCACTCAGTCCGACGGCCCAATCCGTTGCCTCAAGTCGGCATGAGCCTCGTCACCGGAGCGATAGTGACGGTAGTGAGGCATTCCTGGCGGAGCTGGAGTCTGAGCTGCACGCAGACATTTCGAGTGACCAAGTTGCTCCATTATCTACCTTGGCCCCTCAGAATGCCACGACGGGAAGGCATTCCTCGGTTAGAAGTGAAATTAGTGAGACGGACAGGGACGCTCTTGCCGATCTGGAGCGAGAGCTGGAACAAAGCGTTGATGAGGTGCCGTCCCGAGCACGAGAAGAACCAGTTCCGGCTAAGTCATCCTCTCCTGCACGGCGTAAGCGTGGCCGAAACGCCACCGCCGCAGGTATTGTCTCTAGGACGGCAACTCGAACAGCCCAAATACCAACGCAGAATTCAGCTGGTGTTGCCAGGGTCAAACGTCTTGTGACGAAGCGGGGACAACGCGATTCAACGGCTAGCCGCATTTCCTTTGCCGATTCGTGGGCTGCGTCTTCGACTGCTGAAAGCGACGGACTTGCCGCAATACAAGCTGAACTGGACGCCATTCCATCCCTGGAGATTGCTTTCAAGCCTTCTTCTCGTCCCGTTGGTAGCGGGAATGACGCAACAATCGCGCCGACAGCAAAGCCGAAGGCAAAACAAGCGGTTCGGCAGATTGGTCGGGGCAACCAGCATCAGCGAGTGCACACCATAAATCAGCGGAGAAATACCCGATCAAGAGCCTTATCAATCGCGTCCGAAAGCAGTGAGCTGATGGATCAGCTCCAAACAGAGCTCGATTATTCAGCACCAGATGCGAAGACCAGCGCTCAAAGATCAACCCCGACTAACGGAATGAAGCCTCGACGATCGTCAAGACTAAGTTCTGTGGCGTCTGATACCGGTAGCAACGCCCTCGAGGAACTTGAAAGGGAACTGAACGCTACTACGGCAACGTTAGCAGGAGCTTCACAGCCACCACTACCACTGGCAGGACAAACTAAGACGGCATCTCGAGGGCGAGGCGTAGCGTCTTCAAAGCGGCCTGCACAACAAAGTCCGGTCGCTGCTCGAAGTAACGCGAAGAAGGCACGTACGAGTACACCTGAACCATCCAAAACCGGTCGCGAGCAACGTGGTCCCATCGTCCCGCAGCAGTCCACACGAAAAAGCGCCGTGTCGTCGGATACCGAGAGCGATGGTTTAGCCGAGTTGATGTCGGAGCTCAACACTCCCGTAGCAACCGAAGCAACTGCAACGCAGCGGAAGAATCCGCCAGCCAAAAAGACTAGCGCACAGTCTACTGCTCGGAGGAAGACCCCTACTTCTTCCAAGGCTGCGGCAGTTCGTCCGGCTCCGGTTCGCTCGAAGACGCCACCTCGTGCTGCGGCATCTTCTGTTGTCGTTGGTCTTCGCCGATCAGCTCGTTTGAGCTCGGTAGCATCAGACACTGAGAGCGATGGGTTGGAGGACCTGATGGCAGAACTTGAAAGTGCTCCCGGCCATCAGGCTGCGATAGACACGAAGCCAAGTGCGGCAGCCAAGAAACAACCAACTCGACCGCGTGGGGCGAAGGCGAAAGGCAAACAAGCGACGACGAAGGCTACAGCAAAGGTTCCTGCCCCACGGAAAACTCGTACGCCCCGTGCTCCTGGGCAGACGCAGAGAAAGCCAAGTCGTACTGTCACCCAAAAGGACGCAGCAACACCTCATGCAGGTCGGCCACAAGCTTCACCTGTTGTACCACCGAGCTCCCGACGTTCCACTCGATCCAGCTCCGTTGCTCTTGACACTGACAGCGATGGCCTCGCAGAACTGGAGGCCGAGTTGCAAGCTGGGAACAGCTAGAGAGAGCTCTATTAACAGTGAACAATGCGATGACGTAGACTCGGATGACAATAGTTCATACGTTACACTTGGCGAAGAGCGACTATGAGGACGACAGATGATGTCGCGGAGGAGGAAAACGTCGACCCCGCGTGGCGTGTGGAGCTTCTGCGTGCACTAACTACAGGCGACTTGCAGAGTGTGTAGCTTGGAACTGTTTGCAGTTATGGTCACTTGTCGTTAATCCTTTGTCGTGCTTGCTACTTTTGCTTCCTTCGCAGACGTTGAGCGTGTTGTGCTAGCGCACATTGAAGTGATTTCAGCTCCATTCACAGCTTTGATGCCGCCGTGGGCGCTTCAGTGGGAAGGCATGCACTGGTGGATGCTGCAAAGCGCGACCCCTTTATTCGTAGCAAGCGCGTACTCACGACCAGATATCGTCCGCTGGTTACTCATTAACGGTGCGGATCGATCGACTCCTGGCTACCTCAAACAAACTCCCGTCCACGTCGTTGGCGAGTGTTGCGTACACGCAGCACTAGCAGACAAGACTCGAAGCACCGAAACAATTGTCGCCGACAGTGCGAAATGCATGAGGCTACTCGATGAACCTCCAGCACTTCCGTTGCCACCGACGAGCGACGTCGCCTTTTCAAGTAGTTACTCGTCGAAGGTGGTTATCACGCGCACGGGTTCCTTCAAGACGAGCTCGATCCAGCAGACCGTGTACAAGTGCCTGATGCGGGTTTCATGGACGACCCTGCTCTCTAACGGCGCCATCATCGACAAGTACGAGCTGCGATATCGCCGACTGGTGACGGAGGATGAGAACGAGGAAGACTCCAACCAAGATCAAGCCAGGAAAGCAGACAGCAGCACCGTCACGTGGCGCTCGGAGAGAGTGTCTCATAATCGCAGGTCGCGTCAGCAGAGCGCGCTGGTAGAAGGACTGCAGTTCAACATGATCTATGAATTTATGTTCCGCTCCTGGAACGCCGCGGGCAAAGGCGAGTGGGGTCCCAGCTTCCAGACAAAAACGCCGGCAGTACCAGCACGCTCGGTGGGAGGTCGATAATGTCTCTCTAATCAACAGCCTTCTTCTTCGCCAGCCTTCTGCTGCTCTTGCCTTCAGCGTCAGCTGCGTACGAATCGCCCACTTCCGCAAAATGTGGCGAGAAGCAAAATAGACCAGCGCTGACTGCAGCAAGACAAGCGGCGCCGTACGCTGGCCCATCGATCGATGCAATGTACGTCCATCCCGACAGGACTAGAATTAAGTAGCACAGAACACAAAGGTTAGACTAGAGGAATTAGTAATGAAGCTGTCGTGTCTGCAATACTTACTGGGCCCGACAGTTCTGGAGATGGACTGAGCATTCGCCATGCAAAACACAAAACACTAGTGAGCGAACAGCATAGTGCGACCGGTAACCTTTGCCGACTCACCGTCAGGGCGGATGATATACCCATGAAGGCGCCGACGTGCTCCTGCGAAACGAACGTAGTCTGGAGCGCCACAGAGCTCGCGCGAATAAAGCTGTCAGGAAAAGAGACCCCACGCGTGAGTTCCCACTGGCACGGTTTAACGTTAGGTTCCTTTTCGCCTCACCTGATGGAAATGACTTGCGGAACGAGCGTAATGTACACTGTGGTAATCGAGGTGGCGCTCAAGAGCGCAAAGAACGTCATCACGTAAACGATAGCCGACAGCTGCAGCACCAGCCTCTCCGACTTCATGAACTTAGTGACAACCCCCACGGAGAAGCTTCCGATGAAGCCCAGCAGCCCCATGTAGCTGAGCACAAACCCGCGACCCCGTGAATCCACGCCGAATTTGTCCTCCAGCAGCACTGAGAAGTGCGTCCGATACAAAATCGCCGCCATGGACAGCAGCAGCCTCGCCACCAGCAGCGTCTGCGCCGGCTTTGACTCGTTGACGATGCTCCGGAAGCCCAGCAGCTTCGTCCACGCGTTGTGCAGCAAGCGCTTCCAGTCCACGTGGTGGTGGTGGCGCTTCGTCTCGTCCCCCTTCTCGCCGTCCCCACTCTCCGCTGCAGCGACCGCCGACTTGATGCTCGGAGCCGAGTAGAAGAGCGCCACGAGGCCGTAGTTGACGCCGAAGAGCGCCGTGGTCAGCAGCGCCGTGTAGTTGAATCCGTTGGGCACGGAGCTCACGTAGCCGCCGATCATGGGGCCGACAATGAAGCCGGCGTTCGCCGCCGCGTTGAGTCGGCCGATGGCGGCTGAGCGCTTGTCTGCGCTCTCCCCGTCCGTGACGGCCACTTTGATGATGTCGAGCGTGTGCTTGAAGAGCGCCGACGGGACGCGCGACAGCAGCACCACGTAGATGTTCCAGGACAGACCCAGCAGCAGGTAGCCGGCCGCCGCGCCCACGAAGCACGCGAGCAGCACGCGCTTGCGGCCGTAGTGGTCGCTCAGGCTGCCCACGATCGGCGCCGCGAAGAACTGGATGAAGCCGTAGAGCGACATGAGCAGCCCGAACACCAGCGCGCCGCCGTCCATGGACTTGACGTACTGCGGCAGCGACGGGATGATCATCGACACGCCCAACATGTCCAGGAAGGACACGGCGTACAGCACGCGCGGCGCCAGCCAGCGCCCAGCCATTTCGTGAACTGAACACGCAATCACACAAACAAACTCCTTTAGAAATGGCTCCATCCATTTCTAGCACCGTTTCTATCCCGTTTCTATCGAGGCTGACAGGCTCAAGTGAGCCACTAGAAATTCCACCCGAAGGCCCGCAGTTCCTCCCATGGCGTCTGCGCGCGTGACTGTCGGCGCTGGCCGCCTCTCGGTGGCGGACGTGTGCTCCGTGGCCGCCCTGAAGGCGTCTGTCGCGTTGGACGCTTCGGCCGAAGCCACCGCCGTCTCCACCGCGTCCTTCACGCTGCAGCTGTCCCCCTCCTCCTCCTCCTCTGCTGTCTCGCTGCCCGTGCGCCGCGCCGTGCTGCTGCTTCTGCTGCACCGTCTGCTGCGTCTCCAGTCGCTCGAGAACGCCAAGTACGTGGCCTCGCTGCTCAACGAGGCGGACAAGACGCCCGCCCACGTGTCCTCCATCGACCTCCCGGTGGCCCTCGCCCCCGCCCAGCAGTCGGCCATCTCCGGCACGCCGCTCGCTCTCCTGGCCGAGACGGCGCTGGCCGTTGGCGGCGCCCGCGCGCTGCTGCCCGTGGCCGACGCCGTGGCCGCCGTCACGTGCGAAGCTCTGCGCGCCGACGCGGCCGCCTTCGAGGCCGAGTTCGTGGACGCCGCGCGCCCGCACCGCGGCATCGTCACGTCGGCGCAGAACCTGCGGCTGATGCTGGACGGCTCCAAGTTCATCAACAGCCAGAAGGACGGCGCCACCGACGTGGCCGCCGTGCGCTGCATCCCGCAGTACCACGGCCCTGCGCGTGACGCCGTGCTGGTCGCCTACAAGGCCGTGGAGGAGGAGATCAACGGCGCCGTGGGTGATAGCGCCGCGGCCAAGCGCGCCGGCGCGGGGATCCACCCGCAGGCGCTGAAGACGGCGCTGTCGGCTACGAAGGAGGCGCTGCACGTGCTGCTGCAGGGCAGTGTCGACCGTCTCCACGTGCTGGACAGCTCGGCCACTGACGCGCCCCAGACCGCCGACGCGGTGGAGCTTGTGGACGCCGCGGCGGCTGCTCTGGCGCGTGAGCTCGTGCCCTCGTTCAAGTTCTTCGAGGAGGAGGAAGCCCAGCTGAAGCTCCGTCAGGCAGAGAAGAACGCCAAGGCGCAGGAGGCGGCGGCCAAGGCTGCTGCGGCTGCTGCCAAGGAGGACGAGAAGCTCGCGGCCATGTCGGAGGCGCAGCGCAATAAGATCCTGGAGAAGCGTCGCAAGAAACTGGAGAAGCAAAAGGAAAAGGACAACGCCAAGAAGAGCAGCAAGGACGAGCTCAAGGTCGGACTGGGAAGTCAGACCGTGCGTCAGCACCTTCTGGCCCTCGGCGGCGCATGGCAGACCAGCGTGGAGAAATCGGCGTTCGACCTGCGCGCTTCGGGTTTCTCGCTGTTCCTGGAGGACCTGTTTGTGCGTCTCGGCAGCGGTGGTGCTCGCCGCAAACCCAAGATCGCCAAGGGCTCGCAGGACTTCCTGCCGCACCAGATGGCTCTGCGTGAGAAGATCTTCAACAAGATCCGCATGGTCTTCAAGCGCCACGCGGGTGTTGAGATCGAGACCCCTGTCTTCGAGCTGAAGGAGACTCTTACTGGCAAGTACGGTGAAGACAGCAAGCTCATTTACGACCTGGCCGACCAAGGTGGTGAGCTGCTGGCGCTCCGTTACGACCTGACGGTACCGTTCGCTCGCTTCATGGCCCTCCACAGCCCTGGTAACATCAAGCGCTACCATATCGCACGCGTGTATCGCCGTGACAACCCGCAAATGGCACGTGGTCGTTTCCGCGAGTTCTACCAGTGCGACTTCGACATCGCCGGTACGTACGCGCCCATGCTCCCGGATGCCGAGGTGTTGTCCATCGGTATTGAAGTGCTGCAGCAGTTCCCGGAGCTTGGACCCGTGAAGGTGAAGCTCAGCCACCGACTCCTGCTGGATGCTATCCTGGCTATCTGCGGTGTGCCTGCAGACAAGTTCCGCACGACGTGCAGTGCTATTGACAAGCTGGACAAGGAGCCGTGGAGCGAAGTGCGCCGCGAAATGGTGGAGGAGAAGGACATCCCCGAGGCTGTTGCTGACCGCATCGAGCCCTTCGTGTGCAAGGTGGGCTCGCCGCGTGAGCTTCACGCGCAGCTCGTGAAGGAGAACATGTTCGGTGACAATGTCAACGCGCGCCGCGCCATGAATGACTTGGCGCTGCTCTTCAACTACCTCGAGGCCATGGGTGTGCTGGACTACATTTCGTTCGACCTGAGTCTCGCCCGAGGACTCGACTACTACACGGGTCTTATCTACGAGTTCGTGCTGACGAGCCCGGAGCACCACGTTGGCTCCATCGCCGCTGGTGGCCGCTACGACAACCTTGTGGGCATGTTCTCCGCCACGGACCAGCAGATCCCGTGCGTGGGTGTCAGTCTTGGTATTGAGCGTATCTTCGGTATCCTCCAGGCCCACACCGAGAAGCAGTCCGCCAACGCGGCTCCCCCGTCGCAGGTTTTGGTTGCCTCCACGAGCAACGACTTGATGATGCCGCGGCTGGAGCTGTGCAAGCAGCTGTGGCTGGCCAACATTTCGGCTGAAGTGATGCAGACGGAGAACCCCAAGTTCATCAAACAGCTGCACTACGCTCTGGAGCGTGGCACGCCGTACATGGTGGTGATCGGCGAGGACGAGCTGGCCAAGGGCGTCGTGAAGGTGAAGGAGATGGCGTCGAAGGACGAGGTGACGGTGCCGCGCTCTGAACTTGTGGCCGAGCTGCTGCGTCGCGGTTGCCCCACGACCAGCACTCTCAGCATTTAAGCCCATAACGACGCAGGAGACAAGCAGGATAGAAGTTCTATCATAGAACGTCGCCGTAAAGCTTCGTTGCAAATGTAGTCATTGAACCGAACGCCAGTGTGACGATTATCAATCATTTATTACTTATCAATGGGTCGTTGCCTTAGTTGACGGCAGCAGAGTACGAGGACACAGTCATCTTGGCGTTCGTGCCCGTGAACGGCTCCGTTCCAGCCTCGAGCGTGGTCAGGTACTGGCTGGAAGGGAATGCCTGGTACTTTACCAAGTACGTGAAGAAGTTGAGTAGGTCGGCTGAAAAGTTGGTGATGGTCTTTGTGGCGACGAACGAGTAGACGGTGGTGCTGCCGTTCGGGCCCTTGTACAGCTTGAAGCTGTTGCTGCCGATGGTGACGGTAGCGATGGCCTTGCCCGTGCTGGAGATGGGGCCGGCTCCGCCGTACGCAGCCAGCCAGATCATGATCTCGTACTCGTTGCTGCCGCTGGCAGTCGAGCTCGTGAACAGGTCGTAGGCGACGTCGGCAACGAGGGTGCCGGAGTACGAGTACGAGTACTTCATGGTCGTGGGGATCGACTTGATGCTTTTGATCTGCTTCTTGGAGAAGACCAGCGCGGCGTTCGAGTACGACTTGACCTCGGTCGGTGCACCCGCCCAGCTGTACGAGGTGTGCCAGGCGACGGTGGAGCCGCTCACCGTGTCGACGCCCGTGCACTGGCTGCCGGAGGTGGCGGCGTTCATGTTCCAGAGGTTGTTGTAGATGATGTACGTGCCGGCCTTAGACAAACGCCACTGACTGCAGAAGTCGGCGACGGACACGGACAGCAAGGTGGCGATGACGAGCAGGAGGAAGCACTTCATGTTTTGGTGTTCGGGGCTGGCAGCGAAGCTTGTTGGGCTCAAGGAAGATTGTTGAATGAGGAGCTCGTGAGCAAGGGGGCACTGCTCAACGACAACGAGCTCAGTGAGCACTAGCGCCATTACTAGTGGCACTAGCGCCTTGGACCAGATCATTGGGCCGCGGTCGTGAACGCAGTGGCATTCCTCTGCTCGGGTCACTCGAATCGCGTGTCCTTGACATGGTGCACACCTGACACCCTGGTCCTTTACGGTGACATACGTCTACACCCAGCTGGTTTCGCGAGTCAAGTGTGTCAAGGCAGACGCGCATCCTTTTCATCGCTCGACTACCTCCACCGTGAGAGCGCTCTATGGAGACCACACCCAGCCTGTAAACGCGTAGGATAGCGGAGTTCGTGACCTCGTTGCATCGATGTTGGCCCCAGCACCTGGATTGTCATGACTGTTGATAGCCTGACCGCCGATTTCGCCTCGAGTCGAGAAAGAGGTCGAAGTCACGCCACTTCAAGTCTCAACGCTCAGTGTTTGGTTTGTACAGTTGAAAGGGGTAGAATGCCTGTTTGCCTGGTCCAGCAGCATTAAAATAGGCCGCCACATCACATGATCCCAGCTTGCACATCTTGTTGTTGCAGACTTGCAGTGGCAGTAATGCACGTACCGGTACCTCGCTCCATCCTTGACGTCTTGACGCCAGGATGTTCGAGTTCCTGGCCTCCATTACTCTCTCGCCTCGAGACACCCGTCCCGTGTACGAGAGGGTAGAAGGCGAGCAAGCACAACTTGTTCACGCACTTGAGATCTCCGTGCAGGATGCGCCGGGAGCGAGGGTTCCAACTTGGAACCCTGGAACTTCGAACGCACTCGTCTGGAATGCGCGCAACGGCTGTCTTCTTGGATAAGACTGCTGCTCACGGTTGCATTGAGATGAAAAACTCGATGTCTACAACTGCACATGTACCTATCGGTAGTGCAGCAGACGGCTATCATTTTTTTTAAATATACTATTTATTGTGAAAACCGGCCAGAATGTCTAATCCGAATCTAAATCGGCCGCTTTAGAGTCTTATTTAGATGTGTGTACTCTTATTTATTTCGGGACCAGTCGTATTTAGTTATAGTTACCCTCGGTTGGACTCCAAATTGAAACAGTCTTAAGATAGGCGCCAATCGCATTCACAGCCGATATAACTATTAATAGGCCGAAATGCTCTTGTTCATATATAATTCTGCTGCGCAACATATAATGGAAACCCTCGCCCGCGTGACAGGGAACACTTCGCTTGGAGCTCTTCCACACAGAAACACGGATGACCCTTGACGAAGCCGTCGATGAACCGTAGGACGGGAACAGGTAGCATGACCACATTTTTGCGCCCTCCGGGCTGTACGTGTCCTTGAATTGAACCATCGGAGAACAGTACACGCGCTGATACCAAAAATCCGGCCTACTCGCGCACACGGGATACTTTGGCCCGCAGTGAACCGCTACTCCAGCGTGGCCGCGCCCTACGGCCCGACCGATCCCGTGGCCACCACTTACTTCCAGTACTATGCCGTACGCATAGTACAAATTACCGCACGCCAACGGAACTCTGCTGCGGGCATGGCGTCGAAACTCGACGTAATTGTGCATTTATTCTCTCCCTGACTAGTGCTTGCCCCCCGCCGCGCTAATAGCTGGCTTAATAAGAGTCGATCGCTTGATTCGACGCCACTCCGGTTTAGGCCTCTGAACCCCCTTTAATACCCATATTAAAATAATATTGAGTGCGATTTAGCTATCATCTGATGCGTGCAAATCCCTGATTTACAGGCGATTCCTCGAAGACATTCTGACCGGTTTTCACAAATATGTCAAGAATTAATTAATAGCACGTGGTGCTGGGTTGCAGTTGCCGTAACCGATTCGCACGCAATTTATACAGCGCTATATTTACGTCCGGATAAGTGGAGATTTTTAGTGAGGGATCCCGACTACCCCCCCAAAACTCTTGCCTGTGAGGCATGAACCCTACCACGCTCCGTGCGGGACCCTATCGCGCTACGCGCGGGGATCGGCTCGCTGTTTTACCCTTACGTGCTTCGCGCGGAGCTCGGCTCGCTGCACTCGCTTTGCGCTGCGTATACAGGTATGCCTCCGGATTAGCGTATACAAGGGGGTGCTCTAGTCGGGGACAGCAGTCACTCTCGGAATTAAAAGCGAGACGGGCTTGCTCTGCTCGACACAGCTGGCCTCGCTATGAATGTTGCAGTCCGCCATGTGCGTGTCAACACGCTGCTCTCTGGTTGACTCAATCGACGACCCTCGCGGCGCGAAAAGTTCGTGTGTTTCGTTGAATTCGAACGGCTGGACAACCTGAGGCAGCGTGGGATATCGTACCAGCCCGGGATCACTGCGATGGGAAGCCTCGCTTCCGCAGTGCTCGGACCGCTTGCCAGAAGGCAGCGAGGTAAAGTCCTCTACTCTACGCTACATGCCTTCCACGCTCCATCCCTCACTTTGCTTTTTGCTTCGACGCACTCAACCGCAACTCCAACCGCTTCCACGCTTTCGACTATGAAGGGATTATTCGCCGGTGTCGTCGCTGCTACCACTGTAACGATCCTCTTGTCTTGCCCGGTCGTTAGGCAGATCGTGTAGCTACGCTGCGGCGGTCTGTGTCGCCGTCGCTTCAACTTCGACACTTGATGGCCGTCAGAGACTAACTCAGTCTCCCCCTGCCGGAACCCACGCCTGCGTCTGCGCTAGTTCCTACTTTGTTATTCTTTGTTTAATCGCTAGCCTAAGCCAACAATCTACTTCTCGTTGCTGTGCCTTCCGTCGTCGTAGCCACCGTGTACCCAGTCGCCGCCAGATCCCGTACCGAGACGCTTCTAGAGCACCCCCGAGCCTCAATGCCCGTCGTTGCCCTCACCCACGCCTGGTACCGCCCGACGCCCAACCAGCCGATCGGTTACTACCCAGCAGTGGCGTTCGACCACTGTCGACGTACTGCTCTCCTTGCTGCTACTTCAGGCACCGGGAACTCGTCTCCTCGTGCCCGTCTGCCCTCGTCTTCCGCGCTTGTGTCTGCGCGGCCTTCGTCTACGTCTCACGCGGCGAATTCGGTTGTGAGCTCGCCTCACAGTGCTCCCCGCCGCTCGAAGTCACACGGCCGGCCGCCTCGAGGTACTTCAAGGTACCCCGCACGTCCGATCCAGCGTTCTCGTCCTCGTCACCGGCGTAGCCAGCGTCCATTGGCCGCCGCCTGTGGTGCACCTCTTCGTCAGTCCGCGCGATCTTGGCAGCGGCTGCTTCTACGTGGCCGGATTGCGCCACGGATCCATTACACCACGTTCGCCGTTGCCTCCGCTGGAGACTACTGCGGCCAATGGGACTGGGCCAAGAGCACCAACTACAACAAGAAAGCCGCCGCGTCGGGCAGCCAGTGCACGGGCGTCGACAAGATCAGCGGCTCCATCATCGGCTGGCACACTTCGTACACCTGGACAGGAGGCGCCGCCACGGAGGTCAAGTCCTACTCAAACGCTGCCCTGATCTTCACCCCGAAGACGCTTAGCAGTATTTCGACCATCCCAACCGCGATGAAGTACTCCTATTCGTACTCCTCGGGGACGTTCGTCGCTGACGTGTCGTATGATTTGTTTACGAGTTCGACTGCCACTGGCAAGAACGAGTACGAGATCATGATCTGGCTGGCCGCGTACGGCGGAGCCGGCCCCATCTCCAGCACGGGCAAGGCCATCGCTACCGTCACCGTCGGCACCAACAGCTTCAAGTTGTACAAGGGCCCGAACGGCAGCACCACCGTCTTCTCGTTCGTCGCCACCAAGACCATCACCAACTTCTCGGCCGACCTGCAGAAGTTCCTGAGCTATCTAATCAAGAACCAGGGGCTGCCTTCCACCCAGTACCTCATCACGCTCGAGGCCGGCACGGAGCCCTTCGTTGGCACGAACGCCAAGATGGCTGTGTCCTCGTTCTCGGCTGCGGTCAACTGAAGACACAGCACCACTCAATCGCGGTAGTAGCGATACATACTGAGTCTTGTGCTCGTATACTTTAGTGTGTAGTAAACGTGTCAATGTCAAATGCGTCAGACGATATTAATACCGGTAGTTGCCTTTTCAGGAGTGATGGTCATACTGCAACCTCCCATCGTCACCAGTTGTGGACGCCGACCTGAACCAATGCCTCACACCTCCTTGCCATTCTCGCTAGCACGCAGCTCCAAGACCAAGCAGGTGCAATCGCGTGCAGCGGCATTAGTGCATGGCGAGCGAGGCTATCGAACGGCCTGCCGAGATGAGGAGAAACCGGTCGAAGACAACCACCACGACACCAGTGCATCGTACAGTGATGAACTGATGGCTGCGTTCAAGCGCAAAACGCAGGAGCTCTGTGATGAGACGCGCGAGCAGTACGAGCAGAGACTCGAACGCCAGGAAGCCCAGCACGAACGGCAGGTGCAAAGCCTGCAGCGCCAACTTCGAGAGGTGGTGGGCTCCTGCGTGTCGCTCGTGGAGCACGAGCAGATTGTAGCCACAACAGCGCAGGAGCAGCAGCGCCAGCTCGAGGAGATCCGAAGACGGCATCACTCCGACATGCGCGAGCTCGAGCAGCGGTGTGACCACAAGTGGCAGGCCAAGGTGACCGCAATCAACAAGCAGCGCGAGCAGGAGAAGTCTCAACTGACGCAACGGATCAAGCAGCTCGAGCTGCAACAGAACGAGGCAGCGGCTGAGGCCAAGGAGCGCGAGCTGTCCGAGCTGCGGTGGAGCGAGAAACTAGAGGGGGCGGGGCGAGAGAAGGCTGACGTGGAGAGGCGGGTTGACGACGCCAAGAATCGTCTCGAGGAGGCTTGCCGGATCATAGTCGCGCTGAAGACCCGCCTGCGCCACCACAAGAGGCTGGCTCGCGACTTGGAGTCGCAGCGGGACAAGAACTCGGCAACTCGAGACGAGGTGATGCAGTGCAAGCTGGCTTATGCAGAACTGAAGGGCGACATGGACACTCGGGTGGCAGGTCTGGAGAGGGAGCTAGCTCATGCGCTGCGCACCTCCGCTGACGAGAAGGCCAACACGTGTACCCTGCAGGTACGGTGTATAATAACAAATGCCCGCTAGGAAGCGTAGCGCTAAGGAAGTAGCGGTCTGTGGCAGCAGCGCTAACGCCCCCGTGCTCTCATACCCAAAACGCAGAGCGAAGTCGCCGGGCTGCGTGACCAGCTGCAGCGGCAGCAATGCACTGTGGCGGAGCTGACCGCCAAGGGGACACTGAGCTCGGAGCACCACGCAGTCGAGCGCAAGCAGCTTCAGATGGAGGTCGAGGCGCTGCAGAGGGCTCTGCAGCAAGAGAAACAGGCAGTCAAGGAGGCCGCGACACGGTTGGACGAGACGCAACAGCGTGCCGCCGAGGCGCAGCTTCAACATCAGACCTTGGTCCAGGTCCTGGACTCCAGGACCTGCGCACGCGGCTGGAGCTGCAGCAGGCGACGGAGGCCTCGCTCAAGCGCCAGGGCCAGCGGCTAAAGCAGCGCGTGGAGCAGTTCAAGGCTGTGGTGGAGAAGCTGCACGCCGAGAACAAGCAGCTTGGCCAGGAGGTCCACAACCGCGACGCGTCCACGGAGGCCTGGGCCCGGAAGCTCTTCAGAGGCAATTGAAGCAAGCGGCTCGTCTTGTGCACATCAATTAAAGCCGCGACAGTGATTGGGGGCCCCAATCACTGTCGCGGCTTTAATTGATGTAGGCACAGGCTGCGAAACGCTCACGCAACTCTCGCCATTCGAGAACCTTCTCGAGCTCGAGGCTCACGTGGCCTCGCAAAGCTGCGGAGGCGACTAGCGCCGCTATGCGTCTCATGAGTCCGCGGCTTAGAACGCGTGGGGCGGCTTGGTTACCCGCGACCTTCGCTGCGAGCTTGCATAGCCCCGCAGCAATCATGGCCATGAGTCATGGGAGCACTCGGAATTGAGTGGCTACGGGCACGGGCCGTTTTGGTTTTTGCTTTCGCGGGATATACAATAATAAAGGTAAATTATTGTCAAATTGGGAGGAACGTGCCAGGCGGTACCGCAGTGTATGCGTTGTGAGAGGTATTGTCTCCGCTTAGGTGCGTTTCGCCTGGTCGCTGTCGGCCGAAACCCCCTGGCCGAGCACGAGCCACTTTCGTTTCGGCGGCTCCGTGGCAGAAGCAAGCAGCTCCCTCTCGACCCCCACTTCTCTGCAATCATGTCGGTCATCGGCGTGGACTTTGGCAACGTGGACTGCGTCATCGGCCAGGCCAAGCGCGGCGGCATCGACATCATCCTGAATGAGAACTCCAACAGAAAGAACCCCAACATGGTCTGCGTGCAGGGCAAGCAGCGCTTCATCGGCGAGGCGGCCATCAGCATGGCGCGCATGCACTACAAGAACACGGCCACGGACATCAAGCGCCTCATCGGCCGCAAGTTCAAGCACCCGGAGGTGCAGCAGGAGATCGCGCAGCTCGCCTACAAGTGCGTGGAGCTGGCCAGCGGCGACGTGGGCGTCGTGCTCAACTACAACGACGAGCCCGTGACCTTCTCGTGCGAGCAGGTGGTGGCCATGATCCTCAACAAGATGCAGAGCATCGCGGCCGCCGCCAACGAGGGCGTGAACCCCGCCTACTGCGTGCTCTCGTGCCCCGGCTTCTACACGGACGTGCAGCGCCGCGCCCTGCTGAACGCCACCAAGATCGCCGGCCTCAACTGCCTGCGCCTCATCAACGAGCACACGGCCATCGCCCTGGCCTACGGCATCTACAAGTCGGCCCGCAACCTCTTCCACGAGTCGGAGCCGCAGTACGTCATGTTCATCGACCTGGGCCACGCCAGCTACACGGTCTCCATCGTGGCCTTCGTGCAGGGCCGCCTCACGGTCAAGTCGGCCGCCTTCGACCGCTTCCTCGGAGGCCGCGACTTCGACATGGCCATCGCCCAGGACGTGGCCGCCAAGTTCGCCGAGAAGTACAAGACCAACCCGCTCGAGAACCCCAAGTCGCTCATCAAGCTGCTGTCGGCCTGCGAGAAGGCCAAGAAGAACCTCAGCCCCTACGGCGTTAGCGCCACGCACCTCAACATCGAGTGCCTGGCGGACGACCGCGACTACAACTCGCAGGTGAAGCTCGAGGAGTTCGAGGAGCTCATTGCCCCGCTCCTGCAGCGCCTAGACGGCCCCATTGAGCGCGCGCTCGCGGACGCCGGCGTGGAGAAGTCGCAGCTGACCAACGTTGAGATTGTCGGCGGCGGCACCCGTGTGACCAGCGTGAAGCGCCACCTCGCCGAGGTGCTGGGCCTGGACAAGGAGCAGCAGAACTTCGGCCTGAGCACGACGCTGAACGCCGACGAGTCTGTTGCTCGTGGTTGCGCCCTGAACTGCGCCATCCTGTCGCCCATGTTCAAGGTGAAGGAGTTCAGCGTCACGGACCGCGTGCACCTGCCCGTGCGTGTGTCGTGGGACGGCAGCGCGTCGACGGCTACGGACGCTGCTGACGACGACGAGGACGTGAACATGGAGACCCCCGCCTCGGAGGACAGCTCGCTGGTGATTCTCACCCGCAAGGACGAGTACCCCAAGACCAAGCGCATCACCTTCCGTCGCGACAAGCCGTTCTCGATCGACGCCGTGTACGACGAGTCGGCCAAGGCTTACCTGCCGCCTGACTACGTGATGGACATCGGCAAGTTTACGGTCTCGGGCATGCCCGCCCAGGAGGCTGGTGCTGAGATCCCCAAGATTCGCGTGAACGTGCAGCAGGACATGAACGGCCTGTTCTCGATTGCGTCTTCGCAGCTGATGCAGGAGATTAAGGAGGAGGAGAAGCCCGCCGAGGCTGAGGGCGACGAGAAGAAGGAGGGTGAGGAGAAGAAGGAGGACAAGCCCGTTGAGCCTAAGAAGATGCGCTTCCGCAAGATCGAGCTGACCGTGCAGGCGCAGGTTGGTGGCCTGTCGGGAGCTGACGTGAGCACGGCCACGGAGCAGGAGCTGAAGATGGCCCAGCAGGACCGCGTGATCGAGGAGACGTTCAACAAGCGTAACGAGCTGGAGAGCTTCGTGTACGAGATGCGCAACCAGATCACGGACAAGCTGGCTGGCTTCATCACTAGCGAGGAGAAGAGCAACCTCGAGGCGAAGCTGATGGAGACGGAGGACTGGCTGTACACGGACGAGGGCTTCGACAGCACCAAGTCGGTGTACCAGCAGAAGCTGGATGACCTGCGCAAGCTGTCTGCGCCCGTGGAGTTCCGTCTGACGGAGAGCACGGAGCGCGCTGTGGCTCAGGCTGAGCTGACGGCTGTGCTGGAGGAGTACAAGCGCATGGTGAACTCGGGCGACGACGCGTACTCGCACTGGACCGAGGAGGAGAAGACCAAGCTGCGCCAGACGTGCGTGGACGCCGAGACGTGGCTGTTCGACGGTCTGACGAAGCAGGCCGACGTGGGCCCGACGGACGCCCCCGCGATCACGTCGGCTGCCATCCGCAGCAAGATCGTGGCCGTGCGCGCCGTGGCTCTGCCGATTACGACGAAGCCCAAGCCGCTGCCGAAGGTGGAGGCCCCTGCTGCCCCTGAGGCGACCGAGTCCGAGTCCGCCCCTGCCGACGAGTCTGAGAAGATGGACCTGGACTAAGTGCGTCCGACCACGGAGAGGGCATTTTGCATATGACAGTGCTGCTTGCGGCCCATGCGCTCGAAGTAGACGCGCACACAGGCAAGCAAGCAAGTTGGCAGGCAGCACGTTTCGTGCTTTGGTAGTGATCCCGGTAGAACCATCCATACAGAAACAATCTTTTTCGTTTGATATCCACGACTGTCGCTAACAGCAGGGAGCTGGACCAATCTCAATGTCAAATCATTATCTCGCAGGCCCTTATCATGAGGTTATCCCACTAAGTACGATACGAAAAGCTCCAACCATCCAAAGCTACCAAGTGACAAATTAGTGCGAGGATCATGGCGAGGTACGTTGTCTGCGCGGGCGTCTCCTGCCTGGCTGGGGCATCGCCGATCGTGGTCAGGCCGTTGGCCCGATGTCCACTTGAGTGAGGTTTCTAACCGTGGTCTTGTTGCTTCCAACCGCGCGCCGCAGCACCGGAGAGAGCGAATTCAAGCGCGTGCAGGAGGACGAGGAGGAGTTCCAGAAGGGCCCCCTGTCGGTGCTCATGCACAGCGTCAAGAACAACTCGCAGGTGCTCATCAACGTGCGCAACAACCACAAGCTGCTGGCGCGCGTCAAGGCCTTCGACCGCCACTGCAACATGGTGCTGGAGAACGTCAAGGAGATGTGGACGGAGGTGCCTAAGTCGGGCAAGGGCAAGAAGGCGGCCAAGCCCGTCAACAAGGACCGCTTCGTCAGCAAAATGTTCCTGCGCGGAGACTCGGTCATCATCGTGCTGCGGAACCCGCACGCCTAGGGATCCTTCTCAGCCTTTTATTGCGATGGAATAGACGGCGACCAGCCTCTTTTCGGTTGTGTGTTGCTAGCAGGTGGCGGCACCTCTGCCCCCTTTGGCCCTCCTCTGCCGAGTCTGCTGATGTGTAGCAGCTACTTGCGTGTCTGTTTGGTTTGGCTGCCATTCTTGTTGTTCCAGGGAGATGGCGACGTCACTGCTGCTGGAGCTGCCGTCCGAGCTGCTGGAGCGTCGCGTGTGTCGGTACCTGGACGTGGCCAGCATCACACACTTGAGCCTTGTGAATCATCGTCTGCAGCACGATGTTTCGAGTTGCGCCGAGCTTTGGGAGCGGCTCGTGACCCGCCGCTTCGGCTACGTGAACAAGCCGTCGCTGATACTCAGAAGCGACTGTAGCAGTATATTGAAGACCGACAAGGTGACGACTATCGACTGGAAGGCGGTGTTTGTTGCGGCGTGTCGAGATTTGTGGTCACTCTCTCCGGTGGCGCTACAGGAAAGCGACGTGCTGCAAGTCTACCACGAGAAGAGCTTTCCGATGCTGCTTCAACAGCGAGAAAGTCAAATCCGACAAGAGATCGTGCTCATGCAGGGGCTGCGGCGGATCCCGACGAGCTCCAGGCTCATTCAGCTTTACGCAGAAGTGATTCGGCAGGCTCATGTCGTGCCAAGAGTGAACGCTGCCAGTACTGCAAAAGCTCTACGCAGGTTGGCGCAGTAGCTGAACGTATAGGGTGATTCACGTACCAAGCGTTGCCAGAAAAGGAGTAAGCGCAAACGTGTTCATTTCATTTCATTTCATTGTCTTTATCACGGTAGGATTTCCACGGGGTGCATGATAAGTAGTTTTGTCCCTGACTGCCGTTGCTTATTGCACCAATGGCGCGCTCACACTACTCCATTTGGTGCCGGTCACCCTCGCCAACTACTCGTTTTTCGAGGCCATATTTTATCCTTGCAGTTCCTCCTCTTCCTCCGTCGAGCCTTCCTTCGTCCTGCAAGTACTCCTTCTACAATTTCATAAGTCGCCGGTAGCGGTTGGTCGTTTACCGGTACAGAAATCTGCTTGAATAAAGAACGCCAAGCAAGTAATATCCTTGTCGAACTGTATGTAAGCGATTATAGGTCCAACGCCTAAGTTTACCTCTCACCACCTATTAACCTTAAAATTTGAATATATATCAGTCGTTCTTTATTGAAGCAGATTTCTGTAGTTGAATCAATATGCATGATCTCGTCCTTCAATAGAGAACTTTCGCAGCCGTATTTGAGTTGAGCTTCACCAAACCACGCAGACCTTTCTCTGTAATCGAAAGCGAGGCACCGAGGCCAGTTATCAAACTTTCGCTTGCAGCGCTCAGTTTAGATTCAGCACGTCGACAACACGGAGAGTGCCAGCAGTGACGACCAGTCGAGAGGACCATACAGCAGTGGCGAGCCGCTAGCACGAATGACAGACTCGAGCGAAGAATCGCTTCCTTCTGAGACTGTATTAGAAGTAGACGAGAGCAGCGCCTTTTCCACGCCAACGAAGCAGCAAGGAGAAGCCCAACAAGCTCGGAAGAACTTCACTGCTGGCGATGATCTCATTCTTCTACGTGCTGCGAACACTGTAAAGCCGTGGGAAGCTCCCTATGGTACGGCTAATGGTGTGATGAAGTGCTTTGATCAGATAGCGCGGATGTGTAGCGACACTCCGACTTTCGTGAAGGACAAACCAGGAACATCGCTGCGTACACGCTTCGACAAGCTCGTGAAGCAGTTCCGCGAAGCCGAGCGCGCGTCCCACAGGGCCTCTGGAACCAGCGAAGAGTACGAAGAGCGCGATGTTCTGCTGCAAGACATTGTCCAGCGGATGGACGGGTGGAAATCCCTGCGCGAACAAGAAAAACAATACGAGCGCGCCAAGAGAGATGGTATCAAAGCGTCGGGGGCTCTAATGCGGCGTTTGGCTATGGGTGAGCTGGAGAACGAGATTCACGCCGACTCTCAATCCGGTGATGAGGACGTAGATCCCGACCGAGTGTTTCCAGCGACGGAAGCTTCATCGCCGTCGTCGGGTCAAAAGCGTGGGGTGCTCAGTACAAAAGGCCGTAGCCGGAAAACCACCATGAGCGAAAAAATGCATGCCGTCACGGACGCTATTGCTATAGCTATAGAAGGCATGGCCGGTGGAAATGCTGAAAAGTATACGTACTTGAACAACCGCCTCAACTTCGAGAAGGAAGAGGCTGCCAAAAAGCGACAGCATGAAGAAATGATGGAGAAGCGCCGTGAAGACGCCGAGCGGGCTCGTGAAGAGCGTTTGCTTTCCGCGGAGAGAGCAAGAGATAAGTTTATGATGCAGTTGCTCCAGGTAGCCCTTCGACACGGCAACAACAACGGCAGCGAGGCAGTGTAAACGAGAAGCAGTTACCAGTAGTACAATCTGTACGGTTACTCTAAGCCTAGATATTGATCTAACGACGGTGGCTTTAGACCAAAGTACATTGAGATCTGGTTTCCAGCAGGCTGCATAAACGTATGTGCATTTGTCAACAGCACAGCTACCAGGAACAACTTACCAACGGCTGCCTGGCGGCTTCGCAGCTTCTTATCCCAGTTGAGAAATGACCACTGAGTCTTAACTCGACCAAAGCCCCACTCTACCGCCTCTCTAACGCTGCACATCCGTGTGTTGAAAGCAGCCTTGGCGGCACTGCCACTGGTGTCCGGAAACGGACAGCACATAAAGTCACTACATCCGTAGGCTGGGTCGCCATACATTACCTTGCCTTGAAATACTTCGTCACTTGCCAGCTCGTCCAGCAAGCAGCTCATGCTGAGCATAGTCGAATCGTGTCGACGTCCTTCCAAGGGGTCATACATGCTCACAATGATACCGTCCGGTGTCGTGACGCCTTGCCAGTTGAAGCAGTGTCGCCTTGGATGACCATTATACAGGGCCTGCTGTAAATTCTCGTAGGCTGACGCAGGGTTATCGCGAGCACTTGGGCGGCACACATACTGCTTGGTGCCGTCAATAAACGCCCAGCAACAGTTTAGGGGAGCGCCCTTCGCCCTTACCGCGCTGCAGTAGCCTTCGATTCGCCTTACAACCAGTTCTCTGTTGAAGTATAGTCGCTCCTTGTGTCGTGTGAATAGCTCATGCACTGTGTGTTCACAGATACGGCTGTAGGCTGCGGGGGATCGGCCAAACTCGTTCGCCACCGTGAAGAGAGTAGAGGGCTCCTTGAGACGCCTACACAGCATAGCCAGTGCCTCTAGTGTGGGAACCGTGTCTCGCTCGGGCGTGATGATGCATGGCATCGGTAGATGAAGCTTGGCAGCAAGCTCGCGCAGCTGAGGAATCGTGAAGTTGAACTTGGTGCGTGCTGTGGCGTCGTCCATGGCGTTATCAAAGCCATTTCGGGTATCAATGCGTGGAGGTGGGCCCCTCAGACGATAGCAGTGAGCAGACATCAAGAAGCGCATCACGCACAGGAAGCGTTTGCGCTTGCAGCGCGCTGCCAGCAGAAGTCCGGCGGTAGCCTCGATGGCTTGCTTCGTGGACAGCTTTGGGGCGACAAAAACCATTTGGAGATCGAGAATTCAGGGACTTAGCGTGTAGGACGTTCGGGCTCGAGTGGTTCCCGTGCTTTGTGAAACGAGATAGCCCGTTCAGCTTCACCACCGCTGGTGTGAAACGAAAGTCGATTTCACAATGAGATTTTAGAGGCAATAGTCACGGTACTGTCTTTTTCCTAAAGTGAATCTGAAATGCTGCTCAAACCAGGCTGCGAAAGTTCTCTAATGCCGATCTCTTCCCCGAATCAAACCACTGCACGCTGCATTTTTCGATCACCGACCAGATATCCACCGCTGCCGTCTGTTCACAGCTCGCATCAAATGTCTCCGGCGCATGCCTTTCACGGCTAAAATGTCCTCCACTCGAAGCTTCTGCGGGGTTAGCTCGGTATCCATGAAGTCAATAAGAAGCAACACCATCATATTAATATCATCTCATGCCGTTCGACCAGCGAATATCTCGATCCATCCATGCGCTAGAGTGCAACCCCATAAAACATTGCCAATAGCACTAAACAGCTCTGTTGGCTTGGTGGTTCTTTCTCGAGAGGAGCACAGTAAACACCATTGCGGCTTCACCTGCAAAAGAGCAAGGAGGTCAGCAGCAACTACGCCGAGTACTAGGATAGATCGCACAAGCATTCAGTTCGGTTTATTCAGTTCCAACTTCCACTCGGGCTTCTCATCGCCCTCGTCGAGCGTGCGCTCATCTGCTCTCTCAGCACATCGTCTTTCAAGCCTGAGCGTCGGATCCCAACTCGTGTGTATACGGAGGCGCGCGTGTGGTGAAACAACCCGCAGCTCGCGCTTGTTCCGTGCAGTAGTGGCCGTGGCATCCCCAGCTCCCAGGATGACACAAGAGAAGCGCTCTTGACGTGACCACGGCGGCAGGTCTCACCTCTTGGACTTGGGAGCTCACACCAACGATGATGGTGTAAGAAGCGACTTCGGTTGCTGCAGCACCTGCTTCTTTGGCGAAGTCGACAGATCGATCTCGCGCTCGGTCTCCTCTGTATTTGCGAGATCACCCTCACCGTCGCTGTCACTACTGCTAGTGCTTGTGCTGTTGGGTGCGTCCTGGTCGGTCACACCGCTCTCGTCGACCGTGGTGGCAGATTCCGCTACTGATACATTGTGAATGGGGGTGCTGCCAATATCGTCGAGAGACACTTCTGCTGCTGCTGCTGCTGCTTCCTCCGCCGCCACCTCAGCTGTGTGGGCAGGCGTCTGCATGATCTCGATCGCAACTTCTACTTGGGCACTTCGTTCGTGCTCAGGTGCTGATGCTGGCACTTGCTCCAGAGGCTCGACCGATACAGTCGGCATAGGCGGCATGGAAACAGACACTGATGTCGGTGCACTCACTGGGACCGATGGAGAAAATGTTTCCGGAGTCGTTGGGGAGGCCACTTCACCTACTGGTGTTTCGGAAGGCCTGGCTTCATGAATAGAAACCGAATTTGGGGGTAGCAACACGATTGGCGATGGCCGAGCTTGGACTTGAGACTGGAGAGGATCTGCATCAACCTTCTGTAGGCTTCCGGGTGCTACTAGAGTAACCGGCGCCGGTGGCACGGCCACCGAGGCAGCTACTGCAGACGCAGCAATTGGAGCCGTGACGGGAAAATAGGTATGGTCGGAAACCGGCGCCAAGGAGGAATCCGACCTAGAGATGCCATGAGCCCTGCTGGAGACACTGTTCAATCCAGCTGAAGCGGCCGGTACCACCGGGTCGGGGATCCGTGCATCTGGGTGGAACGCACAGACATCCTCAAAGATGAGTTCCTGTAGCTTCTGCTTAGTCAGGTCGGAATTCTCAAACGCGAAGTCGAACGGAGTAGGGCACGTCTTCTCCAGAGATCGATCACGCACTGCGCTCAGATACGGGTGCTCGAGCGCTTCAGGAATTGTGATACGCTTGCGAGGATCAAATACCAGCATTTTCTCCAGCAGATCGAGACACTGCGGCGTAGCGCGAGGGTACACTGATGAGAGAGGTACCTTCGGTTTCTTAGGTTGACGCAAAATAAATCGCTTCGCCTTGGGGTTGGTGATGAAATCCAGCGAGTCCTCTGACGGCGAACCGACAACGTCCATGATAATCTTCAATTGGTGCAAGTAGTCATGACCAGGGAACAGTGGGCGCCGTCCGAGCATCTCGGCCAGAATGCAGCCAATGGCCCACACGTCCATTTGCTTGTCATACTTGGACGAGAGCAGCAGCTCTGGGGCGCGGTACCATCGGGTGACAACGTACTCCGTTAACCCCGAGTCCATACCCTGGATACCGCGAGCAAGACCAAAATCGCACAGCTTCAAATCGCAGTCCGAGTTAACCAAAATGTTCGACGGCTTCAAGTCGCGGTGCAGCACCTCAGCAGAATGTACGTAATTGATAGCCACCAGCATCTGATACAGGAAGTACTGCACGTGGTCATCGCTAATCGACTGATTCGAGTGAATCACACGGTGGAGATCAGTCTCCATGAGGTCCGTCACGATGTACACATCGTTAAACTCTTGTAGCGTAGGCGGTCGCAGCAGATCCAGCAAATTTACCAAGTTCGGGTGGTTCAGGTGTCGCATCAGTCGAATCTCACGTAGAATACGCTTTGCATCAATGAGATCGTTAAAGGCGTTCGGGATGTTCTTGATGGCGAGAGCTTGGCCCGTCTCCGTGTCGCTAGCAGCAATCACACAGCCATACGCGCCTTGCCCCACAGCCTTGATCATCTGATAGCGCTTCGGGACATCGAAGTTCGTGTTCCCCACTCGGAATTGGTGGTTATCCCGCTTCGTATCGCGGAACGAGCAGCCACGAGCCAACGCGACGCGATGACTCATTGACTGGACCATCGATCCAGATCGACGAACCTGCGGCGTCGGAGCGTTGGGGTCCAGACCAGGCGACACTTCATCAATAACAGCGCTGGCAAGGTTAGAACGAGACATGGCAGCAAATGATGTCATGGAAGCCTCGAAACTGATGCTGAGCTGCACGCGTCCACACGTAAATTTCGTTTCGTTCGCAGACAGCAGCGTGTACCATTGAGGCACAGCGCCACGGGCAATGTCCGAGTGAATAACACTCTCCCGGACCGTGCGCGACGTACTGGCCAACGCCAGGAAAGGAGCAAGGTTGACCTTGGCCACACCAATCACGCGCTCCGAAGCCTCGCCCGTGTCGTCGCTGTCCACAACCTCCCACGCTTCGATCAGGATGAAGCACGGCTTGCCTCGCGACGACCCCGCGAACGAAATCTCGTGCTTCGAGTTCCACTTGGGGTTCCGCGCTTCATCAGGGTCGCAAGTGCGCGTCCTCGCCACACAGTTGGAGGACGACGTGGGCGCATACACATTGGTCTTGCCGTCCGTAACCAGACGCATGCCCAGGAACACACGTCGGTTGGACGGACGCATCTCGTCGTCCGCTTCGGACTCGTCTGTCTGCTCTTCGTCGTCGATGAAGCCCTGGTCGGAGATCTGTTCGCCGCGGAAGACGACGCAGTGCAGCCGGCCGGGCGGGTTGTCGTGCACCGTGTTGCCGACGACCGCGGCCATGGGCAGCGACAAACTGGACGTGGCGCTGCAGCCGAAGACGGCCGAGGCCGCGATGGGGTCGGCCGAGATGGTGAGGCTCTTGACGCGTCCGTCGGGCGCGAACTCGATCGTGTGCTGCCACTGCTGCGTGAACTTGCGGCCGTTGTCTCTGTTCTTCATGGTCTCCCTGCCGGCCACGACGGCCGTGCAGCCCTCCTTGGCCTGGGCGATGTCCGTGACGAAGAAGGCCGTGATCTCCACCGTCTCGTACAGGATGGAGAAGAAGTGCAGCACGCCGTCGAGGCCGTGGTACTCGCCCCAGAAGGGCACCGTGGGCGCGTAGTTGGACGTGAGCACCACGTCGCGCGAGAGCTTGGGGAAGAACTGGGGCGACGACGAGTGCGAGATGAGCAGCTGGCGGAAGGCCAGGTAGAAGCCGCGCAGATCCACCTGCGTGGGGGACGTCTGCAGCTGCAGCTGCTGCTGCAGCGCCTCCACGCCCTCGGCGGACACGCGGCCGCCGTGGCGCACGCCCTCCTCGATGGCGGCCTGCATCATCTCGACCCACATGTCCTTCTCCAGCTCCGTGGCGCAGCACAGGTGGAAGTGCTTGTGGCCCTGCGTCTCCAGCAGGAAGCCGTGCGCCTTGCCGTAGTTCTCGGGCCGCACCTTGCTGAGGATCATGCGGCCGCGCAGGTTGCGCGCGCTGCGGGCCTCCTCCTTCGAGTTGTAGTACGTGAGCGAGGCGCCGTCCAGGATCAGGTAGCGCTCCTCCCAGCGCGGCAGCCAGTCGCCCTTCTTGCGCACGTAGCCCTCCCAGTGGACCTCGTGCGTCATGGCGGCGGGCGTCGAGGCTGCGGACGAGTCCAGCAGCAGCAGGTCGTCCAGGTTCGAGGTGGCTGCCGCGCTGCCGCTGGAGAGCGCGCCCAGCAGCAGGTCGCGGCATGCAGCAGGCAGCTCCGACGAGGACGAGGACGCGGGCCGCTCCATCGCCTCAGGAGTGATTGTCGTCTAGGGAGCCTCAGTCGCTCGTGCGTGCGCTGCAGTAGACTGACGGACTGAATCGAAGGTGTCGCGCTTTCTTTCCCCGCTCGGCCCGGGGCTATAAATAGATCACAACGACACAATCCCGAAAGGCGCCGTCTTTCCGGTACGAACAGCTTGCACCCAGTATGCGGGCGGATGCGGGATCAGTAGGCCTGATGTCGCAAAAGGGAAACAGAAACTACCAAGACAAGGATGTGGGCCCGAAAAGCGGCAGTTTTAGGCCGCCTAATTTTAGCTCACCTACTGCTTTCGGAAGTTGAAGTGGTTCATTGATCGCCCATGGACGCGCTGCTGGAGCTGGAGCTACCGGACGCGGAGATCGATGGCGACGGCGTCTTCGAGGCGCTCGTGGACGTGAACCAGCGCTGGCTGGGCCGCTACGCGCGGCTGCACCCGAGCTTCAGCGTGGAGCCGGCGCTGCTGGCGCGCAACAGCCTCTGGCTCAACGCCTTCTTCCAGAAGAGCCGCATGACCACGAGCGCCGCGTCTCCGCAGGCCAAGAGCCTCGTCAAGAAGCACCGGGACACGGTCGCGGAGCGGCTGCGCTCGGCGCCGCTGCCGCACTCGGAGTCGCCCTTCTCCACGTGGGTCGTGGACCCCATGGTCGCGCTCATGTTCGCCGCCTCCATCGACCGATGCCCGCACAACAACCTGGTACGAAGCAGGCAATACACCGCTGTGAACTTAACACTTGAGGGTGACAAGAGCTTTGGGTGGTATCCATAGGAGGATCTGCTGGCGGAGGCCTGGGAGCTGATGCAGTGCGCGTCGATTCGAGCGCACGCACTTCGGTCAGGTGCGGTGGGGTCCCTCCTGGATGTGTGTTGCTATTGCTCAAGTGTCTAGACTGAAAGTAGCTCACAACTATTGCTCCAGGTTTTGCTGGCTGCATTTACAGGATGCTGACGCAGTTCACGGAGACGCAGAAGCGTGTACGACACAGTAAAAAACCATCTGCAGATGGACTCGCGCATGGCATGACTGACATGTGACGATTCTTGTCGTTGCCGCGTTGTTGCCGTCGTTGTTGTTGTTGTCTCCACAGATTCCGTGTTTACGGCTACTCGTGCTGCTCGCCGAAGAAGACAATGCTGCGGTGGTGGAGGCATGCAAAGTTGCTGCTCAGGGGCAATTCTGGCAGCCCAACATGTTTGTGTTTTCGTTGCAGAAGCGGCACCAGGACAACTCGACGTTGTGCGAGTTGGCCGCGAGGTTGCTGGAGTGGTTTTCGGTGGAGATGCCAATCCCTCCACCGATTGTGTTGGATGAAGCGTATGATGAAGACAGGGAAGTGTTTGCTCGTTTTGGAGGAGACGCCAGTCCGCTGCGGATTTCCACGGCTCCCCTATCTCCGTTTCGGGCTTCGGGAGAAAACATCGCACTTCCGTATTTGACAGGGGGCCACAGGAGTCAAAGTCCGCATCGACCGCTTTTCTCACCAACGACGACGATATCCAAGTTGTACCAGGAAGCACCTTCTCCCTACTGTCCCACGATGAAATTACCACTCGCGCGTCCTCCGACTTCTCCAGTCGAACAGACCCGGCGAGCAAAGATTTTCAGTATGCCGAAGCTTGCTGCTGTTGAAGGTCCGCGGCAGTACAGATGCAATACACCTAACGCCCCTCCTTCTCGCCATGAGAGAAGTTTCGACGTGGAGACCAGTAGAACTTTTGATCCACCTTTCGGCTCACCTCCTCAAAGCCCGAGTGGTGCCAGCCCAAGTAAGCGAGTCGTTGTATCGGAAAAGTACTCGTGGAATCCTGAGTGCATTAACTCGGTGAGCGGATTCGAGTGGTGGTGGCGATCGCTACCGCAAAACCATGCCAGTCTTGAACCGACTCAAAAGCTGAAAATGGTCACGAAAGCTGCCGTGCGCTTACACTCGAAAGGAGAATTGCAGCAGGCCATCGAGCTCTATCTACTGGCATTGTCCTCGGAGACCAATGACGAAGTGAAATTCAGACTGCGAATCAACCTTGCCTGCGCGTACGAAGCAGCTGAAGACCTACCATCCAGTATCGATGAATTTCGGCTTGCGTTGGAGCTCAACCCAAACGATCTTTACGCAATTTACAAACTCGGAAGCGTGCTTACCTCAGCCGGTGAATTTGCCGAGGCACGCGCGCACTTTGAGTCAATTCAGGACAAATACCCCCAAGCTACAAACGGCTTGAAAACCCTTGAAAACGCTGTGGAGGTCCATAGAGTCGAAGAAGAGGCTAGAAAGGCAGCAATTGCGGCCGCTAAACTACGCCGCTCTCCGCCAAAGATTGTATCACCAAGAGTCTACCTCACAACGCCCCGAGAGCCTGTTGCTCCAACAACACCAGTAGCTCAACCTCCTGCTCCTCGTCGAAAGAAAGCCCCGACGGTGAAGCGAGAGATCCCAGAAGTCAGCGTCGCACCAAGTGATACGACGGTGGTCATTAGTGAAGACATCCTAACAAATGTAGTGCCTCCACCTAGGCCAGAGACAGCTACAATTGCTACATCGACAGAAGATCATGTACCGTCATCACCAAGTCTGCTAGAGATTCTGGCGAGGCGTTGCCAGGAGGCTCGAATCAACATGCTGGACATTTGGCACAAGCTAGATCCTCAACAGCGAGGCTTGATTAGCCGAGAGAGCTTCATTAACCTCGTTCGGATCATCGCTGGGGCTAGTGCGTGTCACGTGGACGACGAAGCAGTCCAGACTTCTCTCAAGGTCTCCCCTTGCGACTGGGTAGAGCAAGAAGGTCAAGTTTATCTGAAGTATGACAACTTCCTGGACGCGTATGCGGAGCAGCACCAAGTGGAAGCAGCCCTGCTGAGCTCAGGGGAGGTGGTGCAAGTTAAACGAATGATTGACGATCTGATCCGGCATGACACGGCATACCTTTCGCACCACAACGTATCGGAATGGGTACGGGAAGGCAGCGAACGAGCTGCAGCAGAAGTACAGAGGACGTCCTCTGTGACCTCGAACCTCAGCTCCTCTGGTGATGAAGTTGCTGCGACAGCAATCCCTATCAAGCAGTCTGTACTGGGAAGCGGGACTGGAGGCACCCGAAGTGCTCCCGACTTACAGGCCAGCGAAGAGGATTTACTCTCACCTCGCAACAATGCTAAGAAGGATCGAGCACGAGAAGAGTGGTTGCTAAAAGCAGAAAAGGCTCGCGTTCTTGCTAGGAGGCAGCAGCACTGCTTGAAATCGTTACGAGACATTGCCGCACGAGCAAGAGCACACATCATAGCCCGCCGAAGTGCTACTGCGTTCCTTATTATGGTAGCTCGGAACGCACGGGAGGAGTTAAACTCGCGAAAATTGCGATGCTTGACAGCAAGACAGGGAGAGGCCCCGCACAAAGACGGCGAAGAAACGGACCAGACTGCAATTTCTTCTTCGCAGCTTGCTGGCGAGACAGACGTGAGCAGCGACGACAGTCAGAATATGACAGTCAAAGAGCTTTCGGAGCAAACGTACGAATCTTCGGTGCGAACGGCAATTACTCGGTTGCAAAATGCCCAGTTCGAAGACGTGAAGATGGTTGCGGCTCGTTTTGCTGCTTTCTGCCAGGTTCCTTCCCACTTCCTGGGTACCCATGACGTTGTCTCGGAGGAGCCAAACCGAATCCATTGACAGACTAACCGCAGTTCAATACGAGTGCATTTTTCGGGAATACAATATTAATACATGCTGTCCATTGACTACTTGACGTCACATGCAGTACTTCTGCCCCCTCATGGCCATGCAAATGCTCACGGGTTGTACATGAAGTCGCGCAAGTATTCGGCCATGTTCTCCGGCTTGGGAACGGTGGCAAAACCTTGCTCGTAGCCCTGCAAGCACAAATAAAATACACAACATCGTCAGATCTCATACGATCGCAAAGTGGATATGAAGTGGACGTACGTATTCAGCGACAGCCTCTGCGATCTTGAGTGACACTTCCCGGATCGTGGACAGCGGAGGGTAGACGCAGCCAGTCTCCAGGTCGGCGGACGTCGTGAGACTTGCAAGCGTCTGGGCGGCGATGATCATGATCTCATCGTTGACGTGGGTCAAACCAGCCGCGACAACACCCAGGCCAACACCAGGGAAGATGTACGAGTTGTTACCCTGGCCAGGGACGCACAGCTTACCGTTGATCTCCACGGGCTCGAACGGACTGCCGCTGGCGAAGATGCACTTGCCATCCGTGAACGTGTAGGCCTCCTCGGCCGCGCACTCGGCCTTGGACGTGGGGTTGCTCAGCGCGAAGATGATCGGGCGCTCGTTGATCTCACTCATTTTCTTGCACACTTCCTCATTGAAAGCCTTGGCGATGGTGCAAACTCCAATGAGAGCCGTGGGCTTGATGCGGTCGAGGGTCTCGACCAAGTTGGGGCATTCAGGGGCGTCGTGGGCGTACGGAAGCTTGTGCGGCTGCAAAGACTCCGTGCGGGACTCGACAATCAAACCGCGCGAGTCCACCAGCCAAATCTGCTTGCGGGACTCCTCCACCGTCTTGCCGGTCTCACGCGCGATAGCCATAGCAATGAGATCGGCGATGCCCGTGCCAGCAGTTCCAGCACCGAGGAAAACGAACGTCTGCTCCGAGATCGGCTTACCCGACAGGGGCACAGCGGCCAGCAGACCACCGAGCACGACCGACGCCGTGCCCTGGATGTCGTCGTTGAACGTGCAGTGCGTGTTCTGGTACTTGCGCAGCAGGTGGAAGGCCGTCGAGTTGCCGAAGTCCTCGAACTGCAGCAGCACCTTGTCGCCGTACTTGGCCTTGGCCGCGTTCATGAACTCGTCCACGAGTTGCTCGAACTTCTCGCCGCGCACGCGCTTCTGGCGCAGGCCGATGTAGAAGGGGTCGGCCAGGTACTCCTCGTTGTTGGTGCCGCAGTCGAGCACGACGGGCAGGCACATCTGGGGCGGCACTCCGGCGCAGGCCGTGTACAGCGACAGCTTGCCGACGGGGATGCCCATGCCGTTGGCGCCCTGGTCGCCCAGGCCCAGGATGCGCTCGCCGTCCGTGAAGCAAATGGCGCGGATGTCCTTCTCCGGCCAGTTGTCCAGAATCTCGGCGACGTGGCCGATGTCATTGATGGAAATGTACAATCCGCGCGGGGTTTGGCGGTAGATGTGGCTGAACTCCTGGCAAGCTTGGCCCACCGTGGGCGTGTACACAATGGGCAGGAGCTCAACCGTGTGCTCCGTTAGCATGCGGTAGTACACGTCCTCGTTGGTGTCCTGCATGCTCTGGAGGAAAATGTACTTCTCGATGGGCGACGTCTTGCGTCGCAGCTGCATCATGGCACGCTCCGTCTCGAGCTCGATGGAGGTCACTGCCTCGGGCAAGAGGCCGCGCAGCTTGAACGCCGAGCGCTCTTCCCTAGTGAAGGTCTGGCCCTTGTTGGCCATGGGCGTCCGCATGAGCGCGAAGCCCGGCTGCGACTGCGAGACACACAAAGCGAGGCTCATGCGGACGCCCGGCTGCGACTGCGAGACACACAAAGCGAGGCTCGTTAGCCGTTGAAATCGTTCCGAGCCCCTGCCCGAAGGGACTACACTCACCATGGAGAAGTCTTCGACCCCGTCGTCGTGGGCCACCACCTCGACAGCTGTGGAACTCGCGGGCCGCTTGTTGGCGAGCTTCTTCAGCGGCGCCGAGGGCCTCTCGGACGCGACGTACGAGATGGCGGCGCGGGCGGCGGCCGCTTGGGTCCGGCGGAAGGCGGCGCTGCGGAGCGTGGAGATCATCGTGTCGGGGGCGGAGCGGATCGAGAAGTGAGCTCAGTGCAGCGAGTGCGTGTTGTGCCTCGCCGTGTCGGCAGCATGCCGCGCTTGGACTTTGACGTCAAGATCGACGTGAGACAGACCCGGCGGTGGTGCCGCAGGGCCAATCTATGCTGGCGCGCGCCGATCAGCGAAAGTGCAGCCGCAGAAACAAGGGGCTGCTTGGGGGCGAGGAGTTGCGAGGCGTGTTTGCGCGTCGCCCTGGGGAAAAAGCTCGTGGCAGGCGGTGCCGAGCGTCAACCAGCGACGGGGTGCGTGACTCGACTGCGTGGCAGCTGGCGATCAGAGCAGCAGCGAACGCCACTAGAACTGCAGCAGGTTCGCCGGGGGCACGTCAGCACCAGCGATTGTCGAAGCTCGGCCCAGCTTTCACGCAGCAAACGTCGCGATTCCGGAGGGCACCACCAAAACGTTCCAAGGCTTCGCAGCCGCGCGTTTCCAATCGTCGCCTCCCTTTTCGTTTGAAATGCTCAGCGTAGCTGACGCAACAGCATTGCTGCGTCATACGTGTACCGGTACCAATAGCTCAACATGTACCGTACTCAACGCGGCTACCATAGCCTTGCTTTGAGTTCTTCTGTCTCGCTATGCATTTATCCTCTACCTGTTCAAGTGGTGGTGAGGCTGCCACGAATGTCACGATGGAGCAGGTGCAACGCCCGGCTTGGCTCATTCATCCAGGAGACCTCGTCAAGAATGGCGCAGGTGGCTAACAAACAGGCACTTGCACTTCCGGCTAACAACGATCCGCAACCAAATACTCCCAGGCACGAAAGCGTAAGGCTACGCAGTGGTAGCGGACACTAATGAAGACTGCGACCAGCGTCTAGTCATGATGAGTCAGCTTCAACATACACATACCGCGGTACATGTAAGCTTACGCGAAAAAGCGACGATACCCCCCGCACGCAGACTCAGCACGTGAGCAGCCGAACTACCAGACTTTGAGAGCTCTCCGATATCACCCGCCAGATTGATCTTTAGCTGCGTAGTACAATTGCATAACTCGTTGCCTCCAACGGCGATCAATCTAGCGAGCATTCGGTCTTCATGTTTGCAGTGAGCCGCAGTGGGAGGATACGCCAGTAACTTCGATGACAAGTGATTCGGTTGCCACAAGTACATGTAGAAGCTCCACAGAATATCATCCACGACGAGGCCGGCATCGTGAACGCGCACACGAGGTTACAGGGCCATGAGATTGCCTTGTGCACTTTAGCGGCGATATCCTTAAATTCCAACGGGACGATGACGCAAACGGTAAGCTTTTCCTCGCGAGACCCCAAGAATGTGGTGGTTGCAGTAAGTAGATCGCATCAGCTTGCTTCGCTCGACGTCCAGCACTTGGCTGCAGGTTCCAGGGTCGATAAAAACTAGACTGGAGGCACGATGCAAGTTCGGAAGAACGGCTGCAGACACGTGGCAAACTCGGCCATGGATGGGCGCGATTTGCTCTCCGAGAGAAACGCGGGGACAGTTCTGCATGCGAGTCGAATGCAGGAACATCCGGATCACTAGCCGCGGCTATTGCGAAGTGAGCATGCTCACTCCTCCAATTCACGACTGGAGACTCGCACCGAGAGGGCAGCCGCTGCGCCGTTGCAGCCTGCAACTTGCAGTTCATTTAAGCTTAACGCGCATTCAGCGTCAGACCCCGAACGCGTCTCGCCTACGATGCCGATGGGGACGTTGAGACTCAACATATAACCAATCATACTTCCCAATCTGCGGCCGAGCCCGCAGACCAGAGTCCGGACAGAGACGAAGACCTCCGAGAGCCAGTAAAACTGGCCCCCTTGCCTTGGGTGGGAAGTCCCTCATACTGAGGCCAAGGTAAAAAGGTGGGAGGCCTTCTCTCCACTGTGTGCGCCGCGGGGGCAGCGCAGTGGGCAACCCGAGAGGTGAAGCCTACCGTAAAGTTACGACCCGAGGGGAGGGGGCGTCGGCCGCCGGAGCGTGTCGACTCCCTGAACCATTGCGAATTAATTCCTGCTCTTCTTCGTCCAAGTCCAAGACGCCACCCCGTTCGCTGCGCCCAAGCCCAGTTCCATGGTAGTGAACTCCTCCGAGACCGTGATGCCCCGTTGAGATCCAGTACCGGACCGTATTTGTAGGAGCAAGCACGTCCAGACACCTCTCCGTCCAGTGATGACAAGGTTCCGCAAGCGCACGTTTTCTTCAAGACCGTCAAGGAGAGCAAGAATTTCCGTCCCATAAGGAGATGTCAGGATCAGTGTCAAGGCGCAAGCTAGATGGCGTAAACGCTCCGGTTGAGATCCGGTCGCCCGTGCCCGCCCAATGTCCCCTGTCCCAGTGCGATGCAGTGCCCCAACCAATGAGCTACCATCCGGATCGACCGTGCACGTATAACTAACCCCGGACTTGGTCAACGAGTCCACGGGACCTCTTTGGAGTGCCCCCCCGTGACGTCTGAAGTCCCAAGCCAGCAGAATGAGACAGCGAGGAGGATGCAAGCGAAGTCATGGTAGATGACAAGAATCTCTCAGCTTTCAAGCAACTAAGTTATTTGCTCGAGTAGGTAACTAGTTAAATTGAACCAGCTGACTCTCTCTCTCAACATATAACCAATCAACTTGAGTGGCTGCGCTGCGGGTTGGGGACGTTTTGGCCGGTTCCCTTGCAGGCGGGATTTGACGACTTGAAGCAAAGATACGACCGCTTGTTGTCCGCTTGGTCGTCCCGGGGCACTCGTTGCTCGTTGCCCGGAATAAGTGGGGCTGAAGCCATGTGTTGCGGTGGTGGCGGACCTCGGCCAGGTCGGCGGTCGTCCCCCGAGCCGGCGCCGGCGCCGGCAACACCGCGGCGCAGCACCAAGGATTTCGACACCTTAGCCAGCACTGAGGACCATCCGTTTTCTGCTTGGAGACCGCCGCAACGGTTCGAAAAGACTGGATATCCGCATCACTCGCAACGAAAAGCTCTGTCAGCACAATAATGGAACACTTCCAGCACTACGTGTACCGCCATTGCGACCGCAATCCTTCGCGCAGGGCCACCACTGGTGGAGCTGGTGGCACCCGCGCTGGCAGCATCAAGTGTGCGTGGACTCCACGGTGGTCGGTGACGTCACGAGCGTGGCACTTGAAGCTGAAGGAGGGCGCGTTGCGCAAATCGCGAGCCGCGCCCCGTAATAAGTGCACCGCCATTTCCAGCGACGCCCGGCAGCTCTTATTAAGCGTCGGAGGCGAGTGCCCACTTCCGGGCGCTCAGATATCTGCTGCTCGATGCCGTCGGTGAACCCGGTATATTGAGCGATTGCTCACGCCGCTCCAGAGAAGCACACACGCGTCGCCATCTTTTCGCCACACGCGCATACAAAGCCCGAGTGCTCCCACTTAATCTGGTCTACTGCCCATCCTCTTTGAGCTTCAGTCGAATCCAAGCGAACCAGCGCTACGTACCCCCCTTCGGGCAGCCCATTGCCCAACTCGCCCGCCCTCCGCCACCTTCCGCCATGCTCCCTCCTTCGCTCGCCAGCGCCGTGTCCGGCTCCGCCATGTGGCCATCAAAGGACCGCTCGACCACCGCGTTCCACCCGCTGGCGCTCAGCGCCTACCGCGCGTACAGCCCCGTGGCGCTGAGCGCCAAGAAGGAGCCCAAGCCCGAGAAGGCCGGCGTGAAGCTGCTCGTGGGCGCCGGCGTGTGTCTGAGCTACGAGTTCGCGCTGGGCCACTACCTCGAGTTCATCAAGATCATGAAGCAGACCAAGCCGCAATTCTCGTACGTGCACCTGACCAAGGAGATCATGCACGCCAAGGGCCTCGTGGGCATCTGGGACGGCTTCTTCCCGTGGGGCGCACTGCAGGGCGTGGCCAAGGGCTCTGTCTTCGCCTGGGGCCACTCCATCGCCCGCACGGCGCTCACGCCGATGGTCGGCAGCGGGAAGATCGACAAGGACACGTCCGAGGTCATCGCCGGCGGCATCGGCGGCGGCTTCCAGGGCTTCGTGCTCAGCCCCACGCTACTGCTCAAGACGCGCGTGATGACGGACCCCGTCTTCCGTGAGCACATGACCCCGCTCGAGACCATGTCGCGCTCCATGCGCATCGGCGTCAAAGTCATCCAGAAGGAGGGCGTGGCCGCGCTCATGAAGGGCTCGGGCATGTTCTCGGTCAAGCGCGTGGCCGACTGGTCCACGCGCTTCTTCTTCTCCGTGCAGGCAGAGAACCTCGTGTACAAGCGCAACAACCCCGAGCGCGTGCTCACGACGAGCGAGCAGGTCATCTCGTCGCTGCTGGGCGGCCTGGTCAGCGCCGCGGTGACGCTGCCCATGGACGTGCTGGTTGCGCAGATCCAGCAGGCCTCCAAGGCCGGCGTCAAGGTGTCGGTTGTGGAGCTCTTCCGGCAGCAGTACCGGGCCGGTGGCATGAACCAGGTGCTGACCTTCGGCACCACGGGCTTCGTGGCGCGATTCGTGCACGCCAGTTTCACGACGATGATCATGAAGACGGCGACGAGTGTGGTGTACGACATGGTCGAGGGCCGGAATTAGAGAACCATCGACTTACTTCATCCAGCTCTTTGTCCTTTTAATTGTCGAGTGCCCGATCTCCATGAGAGCGTGGTGCGCCGATAGAAGGAAATAACCACAAACTATTCGCTTCACCTTGTTGTTCGCTTCACCTTGTTGCTCATGTTGAAGTTGCACTGCCGTTCTCAGAATGCCTCTGATAAACTACGATTGTTGCTTTTCTGCTTTTTCGACGTCGATTGCACTGTCGACGGGGGCGAATGCAGGCGGGAGGAACTGCGTGTAGCGGCTGAGAATGTCGTTCTCAGCCTTTTGCATGCGCTCGTAGTCGTCGTCCAACTCGTGGTCGTATCTGCCACCGGACGATCAAAACGCATATCGTCAGTCAAGTGCAAGAGCATTTCAAAACCCTGAAGCCATAGCTACCACCCTCACCCCATCAAGTGGCAGAGTCCGTGTGCCATCAGCACCGGCAGTCGCTCCTCCAGCGTCGTGATTTCTTCGAGCTGCGGGTCCTCGCACTGACGGCGCACGTACGCCGGACTGATGTAGATGTCCCCGAGATAGCGTTCCTCCTTGGTTTTGACCCGCGGAAAGCGTCCTGGAGTGCGCACCTACACACGTACACAGGTCCACCATTGAGCCTCCATGGCCAGTCAATCGTACTGGTATCCCATGCCAGTCCGCCTTCCTACTTTGTGGGACGGGAAGGACAGGATGTCCGTGGGCTTGTCCTTCTTGCGGAACCTGCGGTTGAGTTTCTGAACGTGCTTATC
The DNA here is from genome assembly GCA_009729435.1 of Phytophthora fragariae. Taxonomy (NCBI): domain Eukaryota; phylum Oomycota; class Peronosporomycetes; order Peronosporales; family Peronosporaceae; genus Phytophthora; species Phytophthora fragariae. The sequence continues at coordinate 910,433 of QQOI01000016.1, forward strand.
TGTCGTTAGCATCACGCCGACGTCCCTATTCATTGCCGTGGGCAGCAGCACAGCCAGTCGATGAGAATGGTGACCATTAATCCCAACCAGCCGTGGACGCATTCAAAGCGTTCGGTTGCGATCAATTCTTGGCGGTTGCTCCTCGTACCAGGGCCCTCCGGGGCAGTCGAGGCAGCGCACCATGGCCTGCACTTGGGCCTCCAGTTTGAACAGCGCCCGCAGCGATAGCGCCGCGCTTGTTCCCGCGAGTGCCTTGGCCACCTGCACCATAATTTGTTTTTTTGCCGAAAAGGTAACTGAAACGCGGCATACTTTAACCAAGTCAAATCGGCGATGACTGGCAATCTTGCGGGGTCGCACGAGACGAAGACAGGGAAGGAGGATGGAACTCAGTCCGGGGAGTAGAGATAAGCACGTTTCGTGGCGCACGGATATCCATGCTGGCAATTGCCTAGTGGCAATTGTGTGCGAAACCCGCGTCGTGCGTGGCAGTTCATACGTTCATGTAAGGTCCTTACTCGCCTCGCAACTTGTCTGGGTGCATGGATCAGTAAGACTACCGGTAGGGCACTGAGTCAAAAGTTTATCGTCCGGCCGCGCGTGCACCAAAGCTCGATGCTGTTGATCGCACAGCGCATTAAGTTGATGATTAAGTTAATGATTAACGTCCTGCCACCGTCATTGTAGCTCTCTGGGGGCTACGTTCGTAAGAGGGTCTTGTACCGCTACATGTATCGGCCTGGGGCCAGTTGGCACTAAGTATTTTCTATTCAGTGAATACATGGTGTATTCACTATACAATTTGCACGGTGGCTCGAAGGAGTTGTCGTAAGTAAGCTTAGCCGGATGCTTGTGTGGGCTTTTGCGTCGATTCTTCTAACTCACCATGACTCAAGCTGGTCTCTCCTCGCTGTCTAAGCTTATTAATAATTCTGCCGGCTCGATCCTTCGGGCATCTCGGGCACTTCTCAAAAGGTCTTGTGGGTCTTGTTAATCAAGTCCGGTTTGGTGCGCCAACCCCCAGCCTGGTATTACCAGGGTGCATGGCTGGGAGGTTCTGTCGCCGCATCAACAATCCCAACGTTCCGTCTTGTCCTCGCGCGCCGGACTTCACAGTGCGCTCGATCTGGGGCGTCACTGCAGTGCAGTCCGCTCAGCGCTTCCAGCGAGCGGCGAACGCCATGCACCGCTTCGCCGCCGCTGGAACTTCTACATGTCAGTCCCATCGATTCACCGGTGCTCGCACGATTTGGATCACTACGCACCCGCCCGCTGCTGTTCCACCCGCCCGGCTGTCCAAACACTCCGAACCAGCCGCGTCGACATCGCCTCGTCAGCGCCAAAGCGGCATTGGGCACCACCAGACCTGCAGCGGCAGCGCAGCGCTTTACGGTGACAACACAGTACATGTATACTGGTGCCGATCCGCGTTGGCCGGCGCCTCGACGGCACCGTCGAGAGTAGCTTGTTAAACAACGTGCTTTTTTACGGTACTGCCTCGCATCTTACGGTTTCGGAAAGATCGCGTGGTCTGCGCTAGTCGAGCACGGGCGTGACACCGGCTCAGCGAATGCGCGATCAATTTGCTGCCTGGTGGTGGCGATGGCAGCGAATTCATGAACGCACGTTGCTCGCTTGACACCTCGTGGTGCGAGCGAGTCAAAAAGCTGCAAATTGTAGTCTGCAAGGCATGTTGCAATTGACTGCCGACATGAAACCCTTGCTGCTGGTACCGTATGCCAGGCGCTACCTATATGTCCACACCATATCTCACCACCTCGCTACAAACCTACATTAGACGCCAACACGTCCGCCAACACCACTTGCGTTGCGATTGCATACGCGAGGACGGAGCCCTAGACCAGAGTATGGCAACGCCAGCACGACCTAGCCGCTCACGACGCCTTCATCCGTGGAGTTCCACGTGCAGTTGTCGTGAGGCGCGCGTCGGAATCGCCGTCCGACAATCCTTCGATCTCGCAGCTTCAAACATCTCTCCTCACCACCAGATCGCGATCGTGGTGGCAAGAAGCCGCCTGGAAGCCCCGCTACGGTACGCAGTGCGGCGATCAAAATGCCCGAAGTCCGTAAGCGACCTGTTCACGCCGTCTGCACAAAGCCCCACCACCAGTGACGAGGCGCTGTCGACGAGCTCCATTCGCAGAAACACCCAGTCCAGAAGCGGGGCATTTTGGGTCTTTTTGGCATAAAAACCGGGTTAAAAAACAGTGCTGGTCGCTCTTTCCTGCTTTGTTGAAGCGGGCCGGGTGTAAAAGGGAAAGTGACTAAATCGGTATGAAATTGCAAATTAAATGCCAAAGCGGTATATTTTGTGACCGGATCGGTATGAAGTAAACAGATGGAATATTTTCAATTCTGTGCGTATGTTTTACCAAAAATAATGACCAAACCGGTATGTAGGAAATATTATTAATGAGTAATGAACATCTGTGGTCTTTTGTGCTGTTGAATGCAAAAGCGATAGTGTGTATTGGAAAGCTGCCTCTCCTACAGCTCCTACTTGGTCGTTGCCCCTGCGACCGCTGGCATGGCGACCCTTACCAGTGGGCGCCACGCGTCCGTTGTGAAACTACTGTGTGTTCAAGTCTGAAACTACTGTGCTGTGCTCCACAACATCCAACACTCAAGCTCTTCCTTATCATACTACACCACCGCCGCCAACAACAATACCGACACCACCGCCAAAAACAACACGGGTGGTGATGATGGTGGTGGTGGCAGTGCTGTTGTTGTTGTTGTTGCTGATGTTGTTGTTGTAGACGATGGAATTGAGGCCCTCAAATTGAGGGAACTGCATGTACCGTACCGCCATATCAATTCATACAAGCGATGTCCTCGAAAGAGCATTCAAGACCCACCAAAATGCTGTCAACTGGCTGCAAAAGAATATGAAGGTTGCACCGAAGAGCCTGATGATAACATCCTGTATATTATACGATGGTCAGTGCGAGGATAGTAGGTAACTACAAAGTACAGCATTCGTCTTTCGATATTAGCTACGTGTACCGAGATGGTTTGTGCAAGTGCGGCATCGCGAATGCTGAGCGAGAATATGCATTTATCGACCCGCATAGATTACCGTGCTGCCATAATTGCAACCCTGGAAAGCTGAGCAGCGTTCATATTACTTTGATGAAGTCCATATAGTGACCAAATATTAATACATGTACGCTTAGGCATTCACGGGTGTAGCATTGCACCTTCTGATAGACCAAGAAATCAGCGCGGATGCAGTGACCAAACCACCACTTCCAAAGCGTGTGTGTCCACGAAAACACGAGCAAAGCGGACTAGGAGCAACGCAGAGGAGGCAGATAGGACCACGTACCGATGTGGAGGGTGCAAGCTACTTGGTGGGCTTCTAAAAGACGCAGAACTGATATCGCAAAAGATTCGTTAGTGACTCGATCGGTATGCGAGATTTCATGGCAACACATGCTCACATTCACGGGGTAGGGATAGACGCTGCATACCGATTTGGCATTTAATTTGCAAATTCATACCGATTTAGTCATTTTCCCGGGTGTAAAATGCGCCCAAGCACCAAGTGCAGGGCAGCAGCGACCTCGACAGCCGAAGACAGCGAGCCCCTCTCTTGCGCTGGGCCCACCGCAGCGCTCCACGTGTCGTGTGGGCATTCAGGCCTCGACGTCACTGCACTGCAAGTTGCTCCGCGAAACTGCGTCAAATGGAGACAGCAACGACGGCGAATCGTGCGCCAACCATTCGTCGTCGAAGCAACAACAGACAGTGCTTGTTCCCTCCAGTGCGATTTTTAATCGCGCTGCATGGAGGTTGGCACCCGACCGACGCACACGGACCTGCACACTGTGCAGTGCACAGGTCCAAAGTGTTTGCGATGCCAAAGTTTGAGCATTGGCCCTTGGCAGCAAAGTTGCGAGCCTCCACAATCTGAGTTGACGCGGTTTGCGAGGTCCGAACCCACTTACGCTGCTTTTGGTCAGGAATCTCGAGGCTGACACAGCCTTCCGCCTTCAGACGTGATGCAGGCCGAGCACGGATGCGCGCTGGAAACGCGCATTCGGTCAACACCAAGCAGCATGTCCCAAGTCCCAAAACCCAGGCGCCCCGTTTCTGCGGAGACTTTGAAAAACCCACCAATGGTATTGGCCACGCCCCTTCTTCACACGGCGCAGGGCAAAAACGCGGGCGAGCCCAAACTGACGTGGCTTTCAACTCCGCTTCATTCTGGTATTTGCCGTCTTGTGCAGACTTCGTCTCCTCCTCCTCCAAGCAACCGCCACCCGCCCACCCACCGCCACCATGGCCACCCCCGGATACACCGCCATGCGCACGCCCATCGTCAACAAGGGCCTGGCCTTCACGGAGGAGCAGCGCCAGCAGCTCGGCCTGCGCGGCCTGCTGCCGGCCGCCGTGTCGTCCACCGAGTTCGAGACGGAGCGCGCCATGGCCGCCCTGCGCCGCAAGACGTCGCCCATCGAGAAGTACATCTTCATGCAGAACATGCAGAGCACCAACCAGGACGTGTACTACCGCATGCTCATCGAGCACACGCCCGAGCTCATGCCCATCGTGTACACGCCCACGGTGGGTCAGGGCTGCCAGGAGTTCAGCCACAACTACGCGCAGCACCCGTGCGGCCTCTTCATCTCGGTCAACGACATCGGCCACGTGGCCGAGCTGCTGGACAACTGGCCGGAGAAGGACATCCGCGCCATTTGCTTCACGGACGGCGAGCGCATCCTGGGTCTGGGCGACCAGGGCGCTAACGGCATGGGCATCCCCGTGGGCAAGCTGTCGCTGTACACGGCGTGCGCCGGAGTGCCGCCCCAGATGTGTCTGCCCGTCGTGCTCGACTGCGGCACCAACAACGAGGAGTACCTGGCCGACCCCTTCTACATCGGCCTGCGCCAGAAGCGCGTGCGCGGCGAGCAGTTCGAGCAGCTCGTGGACGAGTTCATGAACGCGGCCAAGGCCAAGTACGGCGACAAGGTGCTGCTGCAGTTCGAGGACTTCGGCAACTCGACGGCCTTCCACCTGCTGCGCAAGTACCAGAACACGCACTGCACCTTCAACGACGACATCCAGGGCACGGCCTCAGTCGTGCTCGGTGGCCTGCTGGCCGCTGTGCCCCTGTCGGGCAAGACCATTTCGGAGCAGACCTTCCTGTTCCTCGGCGCCGGTGAGGCCGGTACGGGCATTGCCGAGCTCATCGCTCAGGCCATCGCCCAGGAGACCGGCAAGTCCGTGGAGGAGTCCCGCAAGCAGATCTGGCTGGTGGACTCGCGCGGTCTGATTGTCGACTCCCGTAAGGAGTCTCTGCAGCACCACAAGCTGCTGTTCGCCCACGACGCCCCCGCGTGCCCCAACCTCCTGTCGGCCATTGAGCAGATCAAGCCCACGGCCCTCATCGGTGTGTGCACCATCGCCAAGGCCTTCAGCAAGGAGGTGTGCCAGAAGATGTGCGAGATCAACGAGCGCCCGATCATCTTCGCGCTGAGCAACCCCACGTCCAAGGCCGAGTGCACGGCCGAGGAGGCCTACACGTTCACGGACGGCAAGTGCATCTTCGCCAGCGGCAGCCCGTTCGACCCCGTCGTGTACAACGGCAAGCGCTTCGTGCCTGGCCAGGGCAACAACTCGTACGTGTTCCCGGGCATTGGCCTCGGCATCGTTGCGGCCGGCCTGACCCACGTGGACGATGAGGTCATGATCATCGCCGCCAAGACGCTGGCTGGTCTGACCACGCCTGCCGACCTCGAGACTGGCTGCGTCTACCCGCCGCTGTCCACGATCCGCAGCGTCTCGCTCAAGATCGCCGAGGCTGTGGCCGAGTACGGCTACCAGAAGGGCTTCGCCTCGGTCTCCAAGCCGGAGAACCTGACCCAGTTCCTGAGCGAGTTCATGTACAACCCCTAAGCGCTCGGTGCTTGCGCTGCAGTAGTTCGCAGCACAAGAACCGCTCGGAAGGACGACACTTCCGGTGGTAATTTAGCGTCAGTGTTTTGAAAGTTGAATGCACTTATATTGAAGACATTTGCCTGCGTTCCCTGGGTTTGCTCCCTGCACTTTTCACACGTCACTGCTGACTCACCTCAATTCTTGAGATTTGCAGCACTTCACAAGTCTGTGAATACCTTCGCGTACAGGTTCCTAGGCAAGTGATACAGTAGCCTTAGCAGCCCCTACCACCAGACATGCCTAGACATGCCGTCGGCTCATACACTGAAAGCGCGTGCACCACGACCACGAACACCAGACTCAGCCCCAGCAGGACCAACAGCCCCACGCCACTAACCGCCGATGTGTCAACACGAGACCGTAGGACATGCGCCTCACTTGCATTATTTGGCAAACCAAGCAGCCACAAGAGCGAGATCAGTTGCAACACGTACGCGATGACGAACGTCACCATAAGTGAATCCGCACATGTGTCGTGTCGGTCATGATGTCCTGGTTCGTCACGTCAAACTGCGTGTCCACATACTTAGACAGCGCAAGACCGAGCGGCCCTCCCACGAACGACACACTCGTAACGAGTGCACTCATAGCTGAGTAAGCGCTCGCATCGGCGATCTCAGTCAGCACAACCGTAGAAATCGTGTAGTCCAGCGCCGACGGGATCGCCTCCATCACGGGCAGACCGATCCAGAACCACTGGCTGCGCACGACGCCCCAGATCGTGAACAGCGTGGCGCCACAGTCGAGTACGAGCGCAGTAATCGTGCCCACGACAATCACAGCACGGTAGTCTACGTTCCAGTCCTTCTGGCCCACCCAGTTTAACGCCCACAGCACGACGGCGATGGCCACGAACGAGACGACCGTGTCGTTCAGAGGCTGCACGCCAGCATAGTAGAACGCGATCGGGTTCACCGCCGTAGCACTCACCCCAGCGCACACGCCACCAACGAACCGGCATAGCAGCACGTGGTTCAGACCGCAATTGTGCACGAGCGACCAGATCTCACGAAGAGATTGGCGCAACGACTGACGGTCTCGTGCCGTCTCACTCACCGTGAAGCCCAGAAAAGTCGCCGGCACCAGAGAGATCAGACCCACGATTAACATCACCTGCGTGTACTCGAGCGAGAAGTCGAAGTCTCCGCCGTAGTCCCATCCGCTCATACCCACGCCCATGAACAGGAAGCAGCACAGGATGGCGATCACCCGGTACTTGGTCATCACTGGCTGAACCACCTCGTCTTCGGCGTGTGGAGATGCCGACACGCCAAAATGGTGCGTCGCTACATCTCGGATCAGCTCGTCGGCGGCGACGTCTGCCAGCACATACCCCACAGACGCCACGCACATCAGCATCACGTAGAAGGCGCCATGGGCTGGCGCATCCAAATTGATCGAGCTCATCTGCTGCCTCGACAGATCTGCAAGTGGAGTGCCGACCATCTTGCGGTCCTGGAAGTACGGCGTCGGCTGGTCCCGGAAGAAGACAGCGATCAAAGCCGAAGCCGTCACGCTCCAGCCGAATGTCATGACAGCGCGGAGACGGAACCCGCGAGGGAGCGGGAAGCAGTGAATGAACAGCGCGAAGACCGGCTTGAGCGCCCACGGCAGACCCAGCAGCGCGCGTGCCGACAGGGTCTGGGTGCCTTCCATGTTGAGATTGGAGGTGAGGAAGGGGTAGACGCATAGCGGCAGGACGGTGCTGACGATACCGACGGCGACGCTGTGGAGCACGAGGCCGCACCACCGACGGTCCCAAGTATTCAAAATTGGAGCCTTTGACTCAGTGCTGGAATCGCCGATCTCCAAGTGTGTTAGCTGGTCCGGGGGTTGTAATGAAATACCAGGGGGTGATCCCATGCCAACGAAAGCATTGCATGGTGCTGCTGTGCTCTCCTTTCGTTCTTCTTGGCGCTCGTCTTCACTCCCGATTTCACGCTCATGCTGCGATAGACTCGACCGCGAGAGCCTTAGCATGATGTCCTTCACCGATGGATCGCCTAATCGACTCATATAGCTTTACCCTCACGACGATTCCAAAGTGCCCAATGCTGTAGAGCAGGTCGGGTCTTGCGTCGAACTCTGGAAATTCACGCGATAGAGTTGTGTGCCCCCCTACCGAAGAGTCCACACTGTATTCTGTCCAGCAGTACTTGCCCAGAATGAGGAATGAGCTCTTCCGTCTGGTGGTCTGGTTGACTATCCACAGCGTTCGCGGGAGATAACGAAATGAGCTGAACCCACCACGATCGCAGATGCAGTTGGTTGAGGCCGAAACGTGTTTTGAAGTAATCGTCAGCGTCTTTCGCGACGTGGAATCAACACGAATCGAATATTGGTTTCCGTCTCAAGGCGCGGTTTCTGTCGATAGTTCAGACTGAACTTCAGCAGCAACACGTTAGTAAAGTGGCTGCAACCGCCTCGTACTTCGCGTGATCGTAGGCTGCGCTGCGTCGGACGCGCCCTCCAACTTCGCATACTCTCCAATGAGGTATCGCGCGTTCTCCTGCGCTTCGTCCAGCATCCCAACGTCCATGAACTCGGTGTAGTGGTGCATGTGCGCTTTGCGACTGTAGAGCTTGTGGAAGCGCGTGTGCAGACGCTCAAACGTCTCGCGTATACAGCAGTTGTTGGACAGACACAGCAGCGACGACTTGTGCCCCACAGGTGGCACCGAGCAAACGCCGACCTTGAAGCCCTCTTGGTTCCAGTGGATCATGCGCACTTCTGACTGCAGACGCTGGATGTTGGCGTTGATGTCGGACACCTCCACATTCCCACGCATCAACAAGCCGCACGCCAAGTACACGCTAGCTCGAGGGTTGGCCCGGATCAGCTGATGGTCCCTGCCGTAAACACACAACCGTGAGTTTCTCCATACAACCCGTTGCCACAGAGGGCGTAACTTACTGTTGAAATGCCTCGGAGAACATTTGGTTCAGTCGGCGAGGCTGCTGTCTCGGGTCGGCCGTCGCGAAGACCGGGCTCATACTCGAGAGCAGGAAGTGAAGCTTGGGGAACGGCACCAGGTTGGTCGTGATCTCGTTCAGATCCACGTTCAGTGACCCCTCGAACCTCATGGAGCTGGTCAAGTTGGTCAGCAGGCGGGCCACAATGTTGTTCATCTCCCCGAACGCGCTCGCTTTCTGCGTTGGCCCGGGTCCTGCTGCTCCAACCTTCTTCTTCGCCTGCCTGGCCCCCGCTGCCGGGGGTCCTTTGCCGCTCTTGTAGAACTTCTCCAGCTGCCTCAAGTCCACATTGTCCGTGAGTCGTGAGCCGTCCACCACTCGCGCAGACTTATGCTCCCTCGCCTCTAAGGTGCCAAAGGACGACGTTCCCCGGTCGATTTTGGCGCAGAGCCCCATGAGCGCCTCGTTCTCAATGGGCAGCACGCAGTCCGCGTGCTCCGTGAGCTCTCGCAGGGCCAGCATGCTGTTGTACGGAGACGTGACCACGTCGTCGTCCTCGGACGGGAAGACGACGGTCGCGAACCGATACACGTCCGGGTACTGGTCCTCCAGCAGCCCCAGGATGTACGTGCCGAGCCCCGAGCCCGTGCCTCCGCCCATGGAGTGCAGCACGAAGAAGGACTGCAGCGAGTCGCAGAGCTCCACGGCCCGGTGCAGTTTGTCCTGCAGCTGCTCGCGGTACTTGGGGCCGTAGACGCAGTGGCCGTGGGCCCAATTGTTGCCCGAGCCGGACACGTCCGTGAGCTGCTGCTGCTGGTCGAAGAGCTCGCCCAGGGGTCCGGCCATCGTCTCGGCCACGGGCCCCTGCTCCATGTCCACGAGGATGGCGCGCGCCTTGAGCGACCGGATGGGCGACTGGCCCGCGTTGAACGGCAGGTCTGCGTGGCGCGAGTCCACGTTGCGGAAGAAGCTGCTCATGCTCTCGTCGAACACGGCGCGCCTCGAGTGCTGCGCGTGCTCCTCCAGCGCCAGCTGCCAGAACTGGCGGCCTATCTGGTTGCCGCATTGACCCACTTGCAGAGTGATGAGCTCGCGCGGCATCGGCTCGGACGGGTCAAGAGCTCCGATAAACGCTGCGCTTGGATGCACGGCGGTCGACAAAACCGGGTACAGTCGACATGGCTACAGTTGGGTCTTCGTGAATTTCGTGTTTGGCTCTTTGGACCTCGACTCTTTGGAGAGCCGCGTAGCTCAGTCGCCCTGGTGGTGGTGGTGCCTGGCACCGCCCGAGGGCAACCCGCAGTCGCTGAGTGAGATCGCGCGCTGCAGCATGAGCGTGCTGGACGAGGTCATCGAGTTCGAGCTCACCAAGAACGTCTGAGCGAGCGGCACCTGTTGTTGGTTATGAGTAATGTAATGTAATGGTGTACGTGTTCGCGTAGCCAAATTATACCTGCGCTAGGCTCAACTTAGCTAGTCGGCGGCATAGGGTGGTGTCCGCATACGTCGAGTCTCCATCAGCCGGCAGCGAATCAGCAATTGCAGCCAGCAGTATTCTCCATTTCCCTCTGTCACCAGCAAGGTTGCGAAGCTCCTCAAGATCTTGGGCGTCTCGCAGTCGATAGCCTTGACCACTAGTTACGAGATCTGCGTCGAGAATGACAGGGAGTGTGGTGCGGGGACGGCCACGCCATTTGCCCGCGTCACTGGGGGCGTAGTAAGCTGCCATCTGTGTATATGCTGGGATGTCTGGGCGCCGTAGTATGTGTCCGAATAGACCCCAACGGGCGGTCGTGATGCGATGGCGAAGCGGTCGCTCGCCACAAAGTTCGAACAGCGTCGCGTTCGAGACGTGTCGAGGATAGCGAATACCCAATACGTTGCGAAGCTGTCGTCGGTGGAAACTTTCCAGGCCTCGGAGCTCCGAAGTGGTTAGAGCCCAGGTGCCGCAGTTGTATAGAAGCACCGGGAGCACATAGCAATTGTATAGCCGTATCCGAGTCGTGTCCGTTGTGTAGTGCGTGCGTAGCCAGATCGTCCAGAGGCGCCGTAGTGCCGCCGCGGCGAGGGCCTTGCGTCGTGTAAGATCTTCAGAATCGCCGAGCAGCGAGCCGAGCTTCCGCGTTGAGCGCCATTGTTCTTCTGCAGCGCGTGTTAGTCGGTTGTGGCCTCCAGGATTGACGTGGTGGCAGAGTTCCACGATCTCCGTCTTGAAGATGTTCATTGTGAGGGACCAGCGCGCGAGTATGTCAGGTGCCTTGGAGAGAATAACTTGGATAGCGGTTTGGTCACGGCAGATGAAGTCAGCGTCGTCCGCGTACACCACCATTTGCTCTAGGAGCGCATGAGGTACGTCTAGTTCACGTGCTAAATCACGAAGTGCTGCCTCTAAATAAACTACAAACAAAACAGGTGAGAGAGAGTCGCCTTGGGGCGTTCCGGTGTTGCTGACGAACGGGTCCAGCGTCCGGCGGCCTGAGCGGAGAGCCAGCGTCGTGTTGGCGAGTAGGAGTCTAACGAGTCGGATATCATCGTCGGACAGGAATGTTCGGAGTACGTCGAGTAGCTTGTGGCGGTCTATGGTGTCGAACGCTCGTGATAGGTCGATACCGAGAACATGAATGCGCTCTTGATAACGTTGAACGCGTGCGCAGAGCCACCGGTGCGTCCAGACTGCATCAGCGGTGCTGCGGTACTTGCGGAAGCCGCACTGGTGCGGCGAGAGAAACCGCTCCACTGCTGGCGAAATCCTGTTCAGGACTAGGATAGAAACAGCTTTGCGTATGCTGTTGAGCAGAACGATGGGGCGGAGGCTGGAGCACTCGCCGCGCGGCTTGTTGGGCTTGGGGAGGCCCAGTAAGGTACCTTCGCCTAGGTTGAGTGGTTGTCCCCGCTCGAAGCTTTTGTTGACGAGATCGGCCAGGTGAGGAGCGAGAGCTTCCGCACCATACTTGAGAAGCTCGCCGGGGATGCCGTCGGGACCGGACGCGCGTCTATTGTTGAGTCGGCGGAGCGCAGTGGTAAACTCGGTTGCCGTTATGGGGCTGTCGAGGCCACGTGCCTCAAGGTCAGGGTGGATAGGGAGTCTCGTCGGGGTAGACAACTGTTCCTGGAAGTGAGAGCGCACTAGGTTGTTAGCTGTGAGTTCGTGCAACATATACTTACCTGTTGCGTCGTGGATTAGCAGGGGTTGCGCTCGAGTGCGGTTTATCGCGCGGACGGCTTCGAACATTTGGGCTGTGGGGCTGAGGCTCTCGATGAGCTTGATCTGCTCGTCAAGAGCTCTGTTTGCCAGGTCTCGGCACCGGAGCTGGATTTGATGCATGATGGCGTTCCGTTCTTGTCGAAGTGTCCACGTGGATGCTTGGCGGTCGTGATAGATACGGATCTGCAGCGCACGTTGCCGCTCGGAGAGAGCGGCAAGGACAGGGTCATCATACCGTTTCGACCTAGTTGGTGCTGTGTTGACGCCGATGGTGGCTTCTGCTGTGTCGTGGATGAGGTCCATGAGGCTGTTCCATTGCTGTGCGACCGGGGTTTCGTTCTTGGGGCGGATGGCGGCTTTGAGCGCTGTGGTGTACTTGTCTTGGATGGCGTCGTCGTAGGTGAGTCGGTCTCGTGCAATATGAAGACTCTGAGCTGCTTCTGGGCGTTGCGGGAATCGAAGTCTACGTGCTTGTGTGAGAACAAAGTCCGCCGTCACTAACTTGTGGTCCGAAGCCGTTGTGGTTCCACCCCACGACTGGGCATCCATACAAAAGCGTCGGCAGTTTTGCTGGCAGAGGATGTAGTCGATCTGGTTGAAGACGTGGTAGTCGGTGCGGTGTTGGCACCAGGTCGTCTTGTGGGTTGCTCGCTTACGAAAACCTGTGTTAGTTGCAAATAGATGGTAAGTCAGACAAAAGTTAGCGAGTGCATGGCCATTGCGATTGCGGATGCCGCGTGCGTGGTGGCCCATGAACGGCTCCCCAGGTGATCGGCGCCCGAGCTTGGCGTTAAAATCTCCCGTTATGATGGTGATATCACGGCGCGCGAACTGGTCGAGAAGTGACCGTAGGCTATCGTAGAAGCTGTCAATGTCAGTCAGGGGTCGCCCACTATGTGGTGAGTATGCCGTCACGACGTTGACACGTCCTGTGTGCGGCAAGTACAGCTGAAGAACTCCGATGCGGTCGTCGTGGGCCCAGTACCGGTGAAGGTATGGGCGAATACGGGGAGAGACTGCAAAACCCACGCCGTGTCGCTCTTGGCTCGCTGGGAGTGTCAGGAGTGTGTGAGTCCTAACCCCAACCAAAAATGGTTATGAGTATTCCCGGTATATTGATATAGTACATGTAGACTTCTGATCCCCGTCACTATTGGCATTATATTGCTACATGTATCATAGTTGTTGTTGGATACGCTACCAATGCGGTTGCTGCTTTTCACGGGCATTTCATGCTTAACGCGCAGCAGCGGAGCTGGCCGGAAGCAGAGGCAACGACAACGACGACAACTAGTACTACAACAACAGCAACAGCGGTTGCTTTCGCTGCCGTGTTCGCGTTCGTGTTGGAGCACAACGCAACCGGACCGAGCCGAGCGCGCGATTGGCCGACACGTCAATCGCTCAGGCCGGCAGGCATCACTTCAACCACGCGGGCCGGGCCTCGCTCTGGCACCTGCAGTGGACACCGCCGGCATGAACAAACATGGCGCATGGGCTGAAGTGCAACGCGTGAGCTTGAACTGCAAGGGCGTGGGAACGATCAAATCGAAGACAAGCTCTTTCTGCGCAGGTGGCGTCCTGCTCTTTTGCTCGACTTCAAGTTGCCTCTCTGAGCTTTCGCACCGGCACCCGTATTGGAAGTGCCCCACCAAGCTCTTGCACCAGAATCCAGACACGTAATACGGGCGAGCGGTTCATGCAGCTGTTGACACGTGAGGCCAACGTCGGCGTGAGCTAGTCTCGTCTCTTTAAGATCGCACTACGGTACTGTGCTGTACACTGCAGCTACACCGTGTCTACTGCAGTGCGCACTACCGGCCGGAGCGCCACGTTCTGGCCCACAGCTTCGCAGGTCCGGGATAAATTTTGCCTGCCTGCCAAACTTTGGCCCACCGCGCGCGCGTACCATAAGCACCGAGCACCTGACGTCACGCACGGAGGCGTTCGTCGTTGGCGGAGACAAGTTCAACTTCATGGTGTCGTGCTGCGATCGAGCCTCGCTCGACTCCCGCGAGTCGTTGTTAAACGAACGCGGCCGGCCGTGCCGCGAAAAGAGAGAGAGAAGAGGTGCAGGCGCAGAGAAGGCTGATCTTGCTTCGGCGAGTTCCGGTGCGAAGCTGCGGGTGAAGGGGTGTTTGCAAATCCTACTCGCCAGAACTTCAAGCTGCCCAGGACCAGGGGCACAAAACAACAGCCGAGTTTGTCTAGCCGCGAGCGCGCCGGCAGCGTGGCGTGTGTAGCCCAGCGGGTGCCTGCTTTCGAGTCGGTCTGCCGGCGACAGATGATGTCTGCACTGCCGGTAACTCAACCGTGTGGGTCCGCTGGTTCCACTCAGTTCGCCTGCCTCGGTGTTTATCGCTCGGAGAGATGCGATGCTCGCGATCCGTCCGAGCTGGCACCTGTAGTACATGCACGTGTACAGGCTGTACCTGCAGAAGAGCTGCGAGCGTCGCCACATTGCAGACGCTCGCCATCACGCGCATAGTCTCCGCTTCCGAGAAGTCCTCAACCCGACTGTCTAGGACTCGCGACTCGCCGAGTTATCCTGTCAGGTTGCACTGCAACTTGCAGTGCTGCCTCAAGTTCGCCTGGTCACATGAGAGACAAGCCGGGCGCGTGCTGCACGTGCCAAGCAGACTTGCCTGGACCTCCACAGAGCCGCGCAAATTTTGCTCGCCTGAGCAGCGTGCGGAGCGCTCAGTCGAGTTTGAACAAGGCGGAGTGCGGAGTCGACCCGGGAGGCAGAGTGAAGCGGCAGATGTACGGGCGGGCGCCTCTGCGTCTCGACAAGGAGGCCGTTATCCGGTGATCGACGTATCTCCGAGAGAGAGGGGTCGGTAATGAATGTTGTGACGAAACTGTTCTGCAGCACATTAGTCCGACCTAGGCGTCGCTTTTCGCTGTCAAGGGCCGTACATGTACATGTACCGCACCTAGACCTTCACAAGTCGTCACTAAGTCGCTCGATCGTCGCGATTTGTGTTTCTGTTGCATGCATATGCAGTCCATCGCCGCGTTAAAATGGGGCCACGTTATCCGAAATGCACGGCATCTACCGGTATAGGACGTCAACGGTGGCGTCGAGCTCGTGGTCGCGGTGGGTGTCCAGCGTACGTTGGGGTTGCTTCAATTTGTAAGTTGTATGTCGTCTTGGCTGGTGAGACTGTACTAGCGCACACGGCTTTCGCGAAACCCCGTGACTCATGACGTCCTTTGGACAAGTCGGAGACGAGAGCTATGAATATTCAGTATTCGACGAAGTTGCGCGCAAGCTGATGTGGGTTGCGCTGCGTGGGTCATCGAGACGTTCATCACTGACGTGTTCCAGCAATCAATTTCGATGCTTGCACGCGTACCCCGTTTTGCGAATGCATGTGATCGTCGACCTGGGTGTGCGAGCTCATTACCTGTACGCTAAGCTTAACACCCCGCCCCCTAACACAAGGATGGAGACGGTTGATAAACGATTGATAATGAATTCTCAGCACGGGTTAGTAGTACCTACTGAAATAGTGCACCTCGCTAATACTACTACCCGAGTTTTTGGGGGTAGTATTAGTACTACCGTAAAGTACGGTATTCAATATGAGTGCTATTATTATTTAATCAGACTAGTATACTGTACTTCTAGTACTACTCCACTACTACTCGAGCTACAGTGGTACGTCCAAGGGCGCATACCAGTATGTTCGGCTAAATATAGTTTTTAGAAAAGCGACCACTATTGTAATCCTAGCCATGAAAACGAAGGAAACGACTGTATTCTCCTTTCTTCTCTAATAGCACTCATATTGAATACCGTACTTTACGGTAGTACTAATACTACCCCCAAAAACTCGGGTAGTAGTATTAGCGAGGTGCACTATTTCAGTAGGTACTACTAACCCGTGCTGAGAATTCATTATCAATCGTTTATCAACCGTCTCCATCCTTGTGTTAGGGGGCGGGGTGTTAAGCTTAGCGTACAGGTAATGAGCTCGCACACCCAGGTCGACGATCACATGCATTCGCAAAACGGGGTACGCGTGCAAGCATCGAAATTGATTGCTGGAACACGTCAGTGATGAACGTCTCGATGACCCACGCAGCGCAACCCACATCAGCTTGCGCGCAACTTCGTCGAATACTGAATATTCATAGCTCTCGTCTCCGACTTGTCCAAAGGACGTCATGAGTCACGGGGTTTCGCGAAAGCCGTGTGCGCTAGTACAGTCTCACCAGCCAAGACGACATACAACTTACAAATTGAAGCAACCCCAACGTACGCTGGACACCCACCGCGACCACGAGCTCGACGCCACCGTTGACGTCCTATACCGGTAGATGCCGTGCATTTCGGATAACGTGGCCCCATTTTAACGCGGCGATGGACTGCATATGCATGCAACAGAAACACAAATCGCGACGATCGAGCGACTTAGTGACGACTTGTGAAGGTCTAGGTGCGGTACATGTACATGTACGGCCCTTGACAGCGAAAGCGACGCCTAGGTCGGACTAATGTGCTGCAGAACAGTTTCGTCACAACATTCATTACCGACCCCTCTCTCTCGGAGATACGTCGATCACCGGATAACGGCCTCCTTGTCGAGACGCAGAGGCGCCCGCCCGTACATCTGCCGCTTCACTCTGCCTCCCGGGTCGACTCCGCACTCCGCCTTGTTCAAACTCGACTGAGCGCTCCGCACGCTGCTCAGGCGAGCAAAATTTGCGCGGCTCTGTGGAGGTCCAGGCAAGTCTGCTTGGCACGTGCAGCACGCGCCCGGCTTGTCTCTCATGTGACCAGGCGAACTTGAGGCAGCACTGCAAGTTGCAGTGCAACCTGACAGGATAACTCGGCGAGTCGCGAGTCCTAGACAGTCGGGTTGAGGACTTCTCGGAAGCGGAGACTATGCGCGTGATGGCGAGCGTCTGCAATGTGGCGACGCTCGCAGCTCTTCTGCAGGTACAGCCTGTACACGTGCATGTACTACAGGTGCCAGCTCGGACGGATCGCGAGCATCGCATCTCTCCGAGCGATAAACACCGAGGCAGGCGAACTGAGTGGAACCAGCGGACCCACACGGTTGAGTTACCGGCAGTGCAGACATCATCTGTCGCCGGCAGACCGACTCGAAAGCAGGCACCCGCTGGGCTACACACGCCACGCTGCCGGCGCGCTCGCGGCTAGACAAACTCGGCTGTTGTTTTGTGCCCCTGGTCCTGGGCAGCTTGAAGTTCTGGCGAGTAGGATTTGCAAACACCCCTTCACCCGCAGCTTCGCACCGGAACTCGCCGAAGCAAGATCAGCCTTCTCTGCGCCTGCACCTCTTCTCTCTCTCTTTTCGCGGCACGGCCGGCCGCGTTCGTTTAACAACGACTCGCGGGAGTCGAGCGAGGCTCGATCGCAGCACGACACCATGAAGTTGAACTTGTCTCCGCCAACGACGAACGCCTCCGTGCGTGACGTCAGGTGCTCGGTGCTTATGGTACGCGCGCGCGGTGGGCCAAAGTTTGGCAGGCAGGCAAAATTTATCCCGGACCTGCGAAGCTGTGGGCCAGAACGTGGCGCTCCGGCCGGTAGTGCGCACTGCAGTAGACACGGTGTAGCTGCAGTGTACAGCACAGTACCGTAGTGCGATCTTAAAGAGACGAGACTAGCTCACGCCGACGTTGGCCTCACGTGTCAACAGCTGCATGAACCGCTCGCCCGTATTACGTGTCTGGATTCTGGTGCAAGAGCTTGGTGGGGCACTTCCAATACGGGTGCCGGTGCGAAAGCTCAGAGAGGCAACTTGAAGTCGAGCAAAAGAGCAGGACGCCACCTGCGCAGAAAGAGCTTGTCTTCGATTTGATCGTTCCCACGCCCTTGCAGTTCAAGCTCACGCGTTGCACTTCAGCCCATGCGCCATGTTTGTTCATGCCGGCGGTGTCCACTGCAGGTGCCAGAGCGAGGCCCGGCCCGCGTGGTTGAAGTGATGCCTGCCGGCCTGAGCGATTGACGTGTCGGCCAATCGCGCGCTCGGCTCGGTCCGGTTGCGTTGTGCTCCAACACGAACGCGAACACGGCAGCGAAAGCAACCGCTGTTGCTGTTGTTGTAGTACTAGTTGTCGTCGTTGTCGTTGCCTCTGCTTCCGGCCAGCTCCGCTGCTGCGCGTTAAGCATGAAATGCCCGTGAAAAGCAGCAACCGCATTGGTAGCGTATCCAACAACAACTATGATACATGTAGCAATATAATGCCAATAGTGACGGGGATCAGAAGTCTACATGTACTATATCAATATACCGGGAATACTCATAACCTACTACAGGAACCGCTCGCTCAGACGTTCTTGGTGAGCTCGAACTCGATGACCTCGTCCAGCACGCTCATGCTGCAGCGCGCGATCTCGCTCAGCGACTGCGGGTTGCTCTCTGGCGGTGTCAGGTCCTGCGGCCGCGATGCGAATGGCTGCACGGGATGCTCGCAGTCCATTTGAAAGGCCGACAGCTCGTCCTGGAACGACGCGAGCTCCACCGAGTCGGGTGAAAAGACCGGCGGGACCGGCTCGAGCTTGACTAGCATATGAGGTGACGGCATGTCATGCCGGACGTTGGCAATGGACAGCGACTGCGTGTGGATCCCATTGGGAGCCTCTGGCCGGTGCAGCGGGTACTGGTAGTACGGGTAGGTGGTGACAGTGCGCACGAGCTCCGGGTGGCGGTTCTTGATGTGCCGCGTGAGGTTGCCGGCCGTGCTGAAGGTTTTGGTGCAGCCGGTGACGCGGCACATGTGCGTCCGTCGGCCGGTGTGGATCTTGATGTGGTGGTCGAGCTTCTCCTGGCTGGGGAACGAGCGCTTGCAGCCGTTGATATCGCACTTGAAGGGCTTGAGCGACGCGTGCAGGCGCTTGTGGCGCGCCAGGTTGCCGGACGTGCTGAAGCGCCGGCTGCACTCGGCCAGCGGGCACACGTAGGGCTTCTCGCCCGTGTGCGTCTTCTTGTGCTCGCTGAGCGTGAACTTGCGGTTGAAGCGCCGGCCGCAGCCGGGCTCCTCGCAGACGAAGGGCCGATCCTTGTCGTTGCTGCTGCTGCTGCTCGTGGGCGAGCCCGCGGCGGTCGGGAGCTCGAAGGCGCCGAAGACCAGGCGGCTGCTGGAGCGGGGCGAGAGCGGCTGGGCGAGGAGCGACATCATGGTGGCGGAAGACGGCGGAGGCGTTGACTCACTGCGTGCTGCCTGGGCGGCGGCCAAACGTAAAATGATCCGATCCGAGCAGCCCGCGCGCCGGCCTGATGTGGTGACCGGCGGCGTCGCCGAACTCGGGATTCCGAGATGGGTAAACCACTCGCCGCGCGTGACTCGCGAAGAGGACCCATTCGGGGCCCGGCCCAGCCGTGGCTGCTTGCCGCGAACCGGATGTCGCTGCCGCCGTCGACGAGTGCCGCCCCCGAAATACTTTCGACACGCCCGATAGCCATGCTTGAAGCCCGTGTCGAGGCCAGAGAGAGCGGCCCTCGCACCTGCGCGCAATCGTCGGCTCGCTTCAATGGCGGTGTGAGCTAAATACTGTACAGTAGCGACATCACTGCCGAGCAGGTGAGCCCCCCGCGCACGCATGGACTCCGTGTCACGGACTCCGTGATGGAGAGCGGCGACGGCGACGGCGACGCCAAAGACTCGCGCGAACCGTCTACTGCGACTGTGGGAGGAGGCGCATCTCCGTCGGCCATGGAGCCTGCGTTGGAGGACAAATCCTGGATTTAATCCACGCAGAGCCGCTGAAAGGCGAGGCGAGCTTCAGCGCTGGTGGCGACAGCGCTGAAGCTCACCAGTGGTGGCGTTCATGGTGCTCATGCTGAGGTTTGCTGTGGTTCGCAGCTTGCCGGCGGCATGTCTCGGGGACGGCAGCAGCAGCAGCGTGTGTTGAGACCGGGCGGCGTTAAACCAGTCGCATCGCTCACCGCCAGCCGGCAAGCCATCATCAAGCAGCGCATCCTGCAGAGTGTCGCCATGGCATGGGCCCATGCGACTTGCCGCGGAGCCTGTGCAGGCTGCAGTGCAGCAAGCTGCCATCAATCGCGCCAGTGCTCCGGGATGGAGTCCAAGCAGCGGAGCAGCGCTTGCGCAAAAGGCAGCGTGAAAATGGATCACGGCTGCTTGAAGCGCGCGGCGACGCTTGGCTCCGACCACGTGACGCAGGCCCGTCGATGGCAAACCGCCGTGACGCGCTCCACATCACGCCTCGCTGCCCCTGCGCTGCATTGCGCACAGGATGGCGACCTGCGCTCGGCGCTCCAAGCGCTCACGGCGAGGGTGGACTACAGCACCGTATTATACCGTCCAGCGCCGGCGCCGACATAAGGCTCCGCGCGAACTGTCTTCTCGGCCGCGCCGCGGTTTGCTCCTCATTGAGGAGTCCTCAAGTTGCCTCAAGTCGTGCAGCCTGGTCACATGCAATAGATACAGAACGGCGCGCTTGGCTCGGATGTGTTGCACGCCGACATATTCGCGATGCCCGGCGGGATAATTATCACTACCGGCCACAAATACATCAACATTTTCATTACCGGCCCGGAAAGTAGCAGATGGCAGGAACGGGACAGATAGTTTGTGCTTGCCACAGTTCTCGCATTCGTGGTCCATGTCGTGGTGCTAAGGCAGAACTGGTTAAAGGCATGAACTAGGCGAAGGAGGCCTTCATATCCGTAAGCTATTCTATTTCCTATATAAGAGCCGAGTCACAGCGTGGTGCCGATAGTGCAGGGGGTTGACAGGTTGTAGCGCCGAGTGAGATCGCCGCTGCAAAAGCGGATCTGCTATAAAGGAGAGTCCGACTTCTTATCATGAGAATATCGCGAGCAAATGCCAGACATCGACCTACTACTTACTAGTTAGTATGAGAGCGAAAGCGCATCGTGCACGTCTGAGCTTCAAGGGTGCTCAGCTTCAAGGCTGTCATCCAATCAGAACGCTGCTATAGCCGTTTCCGGGCCGGTAATGAAAATGTTGATGTATTTGTGGCCGGTAGTGATAATTATCCTGCCCGGCGTTCGTCCACAGGTTTTAATACATGTACACTGGTACTGTATCGCCAAGCGGCAGCAGCGCCGCCAAACCATCGGAACGCCGCGCTGCGCAGCATGGAGCTACTTGTACTTGCTTGGATTCACGACGTCAACCAACCGCGGCGACGCGATCACTCGGCTGGCCGTCGGTAAGCTCCAGCAACGAATGAGTCAACGGAGACGTTGCCATCCGCGCCCACGGTACCGCAGTCTCCCTCGCAGGACGGCGTCTTAGACCATTGTACATGTATGTACATGTATCCGGGTAGGCTCGTTCTTCTTCGAAAGCATTGCAATCGTCGACAACAGCAGCACTACTTGACATGGCTACACTATTTCGATCCCCCGATTGGTGCAAACGCGATCCTCATATCGACCAATCCCGACACCACATTGCACACGCACTCTGACTCCCGGCGCCAACATGGGGAGTCTCCGCGTGCTGCTGCTGGCCGTGGCTCTGCTGAGCGTCGCCCTTCTTTCGGCTGCCGACGACGCTGCAGTACCAGTGACGCCCGCCGTGCGCGGTGAGGGGCATCACGATCACGACCACGACCACCACGACCACGACCATGACCACCACGACCACGATCACCACGATCACCACACCCACCAAACGACTACTACGGCCGCGCAGCCCAAGGCCAACAGGTTCTCCCCAGTTGTATGGGGGCAGGCGCTGTTCGCCACCGCCTTGGTGGGCGCCGCTCCCGTGCTGGTGCTGCTGGTGGTGCCGCTGGGCGTCGGCAGCCAGGAGAAGCAGCAGCCGCTGCTGCGCGTGTTCCTGAGCTTCGCGGCCGGCGGACTGCTGGGCGACGCGCTGCTGCATCTGCTGCCCCACTCGCTGCCTGAGGGCGCGGTCCATGACCACGACCACGGCCACGATCACGGCCACTCGCACTCGATGGCGGACCTCTACGTGTGGCTCTGGACGCTCGCCGGCATGCTGACGTTTCTCATGCTGGAGAAGTTCGTGCGAGCTCAGACCGGCGGCGGCCATGGCCACTCTCATGGACACACGCACCCCTCGGCGTCAGTGCAGGACGGTGGCGTATCGCCGGCGTCCAATAAGACGACGGCCAGGAAGCGCACCGTGTTCAAGGAGGGCAAGGGAGACGACGCCGAGGTGGCCCCTGAGCTGGTCTCGTCAGCCCCCGAGAAGAAGCCCATTGCAGCGGCAGGCTACCTCAACTTGGCAGCGGACTTCTCGCACAACTTCACGGACGGATTGGCCATCGGCGCGACGTTCGTGCGGGGCACGGGCTGGACCACGACGGTGGCGATGCTGCTGCACGAACTGCCTCACGAGATCGGCGACTTCGCCATCCTCATCCAGTCGGGCTTCACGCGGCGCGAGGCGATGATCACGCAGTTGCTGACGGCCATCGGAGCTATGATCGGAACGGTCATTGGTCTCCTGATGGAAGGCGCCGGCGATTCGAGCTCGGTGTGGATTTCGCCGTTTACGGCTGGCGGCTTCATCTACATCGCGTGCACCAGCGTCATGCCGGAACTGCTGGAAGACTGCTCCCTCGCTCAGTCGCTCAAGGAGGCAGCTGCGATGTGCGCGGGCATCGGCCTCATGGCCCTCATCGCGCTGAACGAGTAGTAAGGGGAAATGAATTGCTAGGTAGGTAGAGAATTTAGTTCTTTAGTTGACGAGGATAAAGGCTTTGAAAGCTACCAACATGAAAGTGCCAATGCTGTTTGTTTTGATTTTATCGTTATTGGCGGCGTCGCTCGATATACATATGCGTGACTGACTAGCTGACGAATGCACCTCGCTCGGCTTTCACGGCTTCCACCACAGCTACGAGTCGACCTGCTCCAACGCAGGATAGATTGCTACTTCTCGGCTGTTTTCGTAATGCACACCTTTGCTCGCCTTCTTCTAGCACTCACGCGCTCAATATGCTTACTTCGCATCGTCTTCCTCCTTCTTCTCATCGCCATCAGTCGGGCTGTAGCCGCTTGCAGTCGGGTTGTAGCCCTCCGTAGGGTTATACTCGGGCGAAGCTGGGCTGTAACTTGGCGACGTCGGGCTGTACGCCGGAGACGTTGGCGAGTAGGCTGGCGATGTCGGGCTGTACGCTGGAGAAGTCGGCGAGTAAGCAGGCGATGTGGGCGAATACGCAGGCGACGTCGGTGAGTAGGCAGGCGACGTGGGCGAATACGCTGGTGATGTCGGACTGTACGCCGGCGACGTCGGCGAGTAGGCCGGTGTGTAAGCCGGCGAAGTGGGGCTGTAAGCCGGTGATGTCGGGCTGTAGGCTGGAGACGTCGGGCTGTAAGCAGGAGACGTCGGCGAGTACGCAGGCGAAGTCGGGCTGTAAGCTGGAGACGTCGGGCTGTATGCAGGCGACGTCGGCGAGTAAGCCGGAGACGTCGGGCTGTAAGCGGGTGAAGTCGGCGAGTACGCCGGCGACGTGGGGCTGTAAGCCGGAGACGTGGGGCTGTATGCTGGGGATGTTGGCGAATACGCTGGCGAGGTCGGGCTGTAAGCCGGCGATGTCGGCGAGTATGCCGGCGACGTGGGGCTGTAAGCAGGCGAGGTCGGCGAGTACGCGGGTGACGTCGGGCTGTACGCAGGCGATGTCGGGCTGTAGGCAGGAGAAGTCGGAGAGTAAGCCGGGGATGTGGGGCTGTACGCCGGAGACATCGGGCTGTACGCAGGCGACGTGGGATTCAGCGGAGACGCTGGGCTGTGCGCAGGCGACGCTGCCATGAAGCCAGGAGATGCCGGGCTTGCCATAGGCGAGAAGGCACCAGCCGCCGGCGAGAATGAACCACCACCAGGACTGAACGGCGACGATGCCGAAAAGCCAGGCGTCGACGCGAACGGAGTCGCCATTGGCGTACCCGGGCCTTGATCCGGACTCCTCCACTCGTTGTCAAGGCCCTGCATCACCTGCTGGATCTCCGAAGCCTCGTACTCAATCGCATTCGCAAGCTTCTTGGCGTCGAGCACGAGGTCCATGATACCCGTACCAAGAGGGGCCAGCTGACCAAGCATCACATTCTCGGACACACCCGTCAACGGGTCACCCTCCGCGAATATAGCAGCATCCATCAGAATTTCCACTGTCTCCTCAAATGAGCATCGGACAAGCGGGCCAGAGTCGTCACGGTTGATACCGTGGCGAGTGATAGCCATGAGGTGGCCACGGAAGGTCATCACATCACACAAGCAAGCCAAATGCCGGTAGTTCACGTAAGCACCATCGAACGAAATAACCTGTCGGATTTCGTTCAGAAGAGCGCGACGAACAGCCTCGATACCCAGCACCTGAATAATTTCCACAATATCATTCGAAATGGTACGTGTAGCATCGACCTGCGGGTAGCACATCACGTCAAGCAAGTTCGTGCCGTCCGTATCCAGCATCCACTCATTCATCATCTTGAAACCAACGTCGTCGAACCAATGCGTCGACGGGCCTTCACGAATGTACACCTTCCGCACACCCTCAATACCGCGCAGCTTCATCTGCGTCAGCATGTTGTGTTCCACACGCTTCAAGAACGTGTCATCTTCCTGTCCAACTGCAGTCTCGCCCGTGCGCTGGAGCTTCTCTTCATCATCGCTCATGATGCGAATGCGCAGCACCAGACGATCAGCGTTATCATCCGTGAAGATACATGACAGATCCTGGCCGTATTCGGATTCGACCTGCGCAGCGATTTCACCCATCGTGAGTTTCTTGTCAGCCATCATCTTCGGGTTTAGCTCGATACGCAGAAGCCACGGGGATCGAGCGATCGGCGTGTCTTCATCGGGCATTTCGTAGTACGATGCCACGAACTCCTGGTCTTCCTCAACCACAGTGTTCATCGGGTCTGGGTCATAGTAGATGGAGGTGTTCGCCGTCACATCAGCCAACGTTGTGTATTCGAGTTGCGACTGAATGAACTTTGCCTTGTCAGCATCGTGCGCGCAATCAGGTGTCAAGAAGATACGCAATGAGGGGGTTCGCACGTCCTTCGCAATATTCATAATTTCTTTCAGGCGAGGCACACCAAGTGTCACGTTCTTTGCGGACACACCGGCGTAGTGGAACGTGTTCAGTGTCATCTGCGTCGCCGGCTCACCAATCGACTGTGCACCCACAACACCTGCCATTTCACCAGCAGACACCAAAGCGCTAGTAAACTTAGATTCGATTTCACCCATGAGCCACTCGAACGCTGTCTCGGTCATGCGGTGCTCCAGCGTTACGCACTTGGATGCAAGCGTCGACCGCAGCAAAATCTGGAAGAACAATGTTGCGTTCTCCTGAGCTTCAACACTCAGTCGGTCATCGCCTTGCACAACAATAATCTTCTTGCACAGCTCCTTAACTCCCTCAATAATGCGGGATGGGTGCAAGCTAGACGGCTTCCGCATGTCGATGCTGAATAGCTGCTGGGCGTTCTCCACCAAACGCCGGATATTCACAGGAATCTGGGCAGCGTTGTCGGACTCCTGTCCCTGACCACGACTCGCCAGAATGACACGCAGGTTGACACGATCCTTCTGTAGCTGTGCAAGTTCCTCTCGCAATAGTTGTTGCGTCCGCTGGTTTGTTCGGATATCCTTAATAATATCGGGCTCGAGGTACAGCTGGTCGGGGCAGTTCGGGACACAGCCAAGTTCCTCGTCAGACGGATCGAAAACATACTTCTTGTCGAACTGGACCTTGTTTAGCTTGTGCGACTCAAACCGCTGCTTCTCGACCCAAACGGCATCCATACCATCTTCACCGTACAGGAACTGGATAATCTCGCCCTGCGCATTTCGGACCGTACCATCATAACGCGTCATGACTGACTCCATTGCCTTCACGAGTCGACGCTGAATGTAACCAGTCTCGGCCGTCTTCACAGCCGTATCAATCAGACCTTCACGACCACCCATGGCGTGGAAAAAGAATTCTTGAGGTGTCAAACCCTTCAGGTACGAATTCTCCACGAAACCACGACTTTCCGGACCCAAGTCATCCTTGCCGTAATGCGGCAGCGTACGGTGGTTAAAACCGTACGGGATACGCTTTCCTTCCACGTTCTGCTGGCCCACACAAGCAATAATCTGCGAGATATTAATGAACGAACCCTTGGAACCGGATGTCACTGTAGCCTTAATGTTGTTTGTCTCATCCAGACTCCCCTGTGCCTCACGACCGGCCTGGTCACGGGCTGTGTTAAGAACGATATTAACCAGGCCTTCAAATGACTCGACCATGGTTCGGCCAGGCTGGGTTTCCAGTTTTCCCTTTTGACCACGCACCACCAAATCGTGCACTTGCACCTTGGCTTGAGTAATAATATCGACAATAGTCTTCAGGGTTGAAACATCAGCAATGGTGTCACTGACACCAACAGTGAAACTGCGTCCAACCAACCAGTTGTTCACCAATTGCTGAATTGCACCAAGGAGGCGCTTCGTTTCATCGGGACCCTTTTCAAGCATTGTGATGTGAATCAAACCACCAGCCGAAGAACCAATAATCTTCTTGTCGATGATACCAGCAAGAAGTTCGCCCTGTTGGATAATCACGCGAGAGTCGATAGGGGAGAGATCTGAGAACTTCTCCTTGCTGTTGTGTGTGGACGAGAAGCCGGTAAAGTTAATCGCTGGTACGATCATCGAGAAGAGCTGCTTGCCCGTCCAGATAGGAGTGTACTTGCCCAACTCTCCCTTTTTCGGCACCAGAATAGCAGGGGTCGGGACCTTGCCATCCCAGTTGGAAACCCACATCAGCAGGTTCATAACCCAATCCTTGCTCACGAAAATGTCACGCTTGGTAAACTTTTGTGCGCCCAGCAAAGAGTCCTGCACAATACCCATGACGGGACGGTTACTCTGCGGGGTGATAATCACCTTGTGCACCATCATCAGTTCCTGCGCGTCAGCACGAGCAGTCATGGACTGCGGCACGTGCAAGTTCATTTCGTCACCATCGAAATCGGCGTTGTACGGGGATGTGACAGACAGGTTCAAACGGAACGTCGACCAGTCAAACACCTTCACACGGTGAGACATAATGGACATTTTGTGAAGAGACGGCTGACGGTTGAACAACACCAAATCATCATCACGAAGGTGCCGCTCCACGATCCATCCACATTTCAACGCAAGGTCCGACTTGTTCTTGATGTAGCGCAAATCGATGCGGTTGCCATCTTCACGAATAATGTACTTGGCACCAGGGTGCTCCAGCGGACCATTCGCAATCAACTGGTGCATGTAGTTCATGTTGAACGGCGTGACACGCTCCGGTACAGTAAGGTTCATGGCAATCGATCGAGGGACACCGACTTGATCAATGGCAATGTTGGGATCGGCCGTGATGACTGTACGGGCCGAAAAGTCCACACGCTTTCCCATCAGGTTACCACGAATACGACCCTCCTTGCCACGCAAACGCTGTCTGAGCGTCTTCAGCGGTTTTCCCGACCGCTGTTGGGCTTGAGGGAGACCGGGCTGTTCGTTGTTGAGGAAGGTGGCCAAATGGAACTGCAGGAGCTGTTCGAACTGCTCGATAATGTGCGACGGTTCACCCTTCCGCACGCAGTTGAGCAGCGCCAAATTCGCCTTCACGATAGACGCCAAGTTGTGCGTCAGGTCATCTTCACCACGCGCCATGCCGTCAATGGCCACAGAAGGACGGACGTGAGGAGGCGGCACGGGCATCAGCGTCATAACGAGCCAGTCGGGGCGAGCCCAGCGTGGGTTCAGTCCGAGAGCGTAGCAGTCCTCGTCCGAGATGTTCTTGAAAATCGACAACACCTTCGCGGCCGGCAGATTCTGCTTGCGGTCGCCCGATCCAGGCACGTCCTCCATCTGCTCGGGGAACTCGACCAGCAGCTTGATGCCCTGTTTGCGGTACTTGGGCTGGAGGCCACCACAACCGCCGTGGCCTCCCTCCTTGGGCTTGGACTTGTCGTCCAGGCCGCCCTGCAGACCGATGTTGAGGTCCTCGCGCATCTTCTCCATATCGGCCTCCTCGCCGTACTCGCACATGCTCTTGTTGCTGCAGATCTCGTACACGGCCTTGAGTCGGCGCTTGCCGTTCTTGATCTTCATGGCCGACCGGAAGCGGTGGTCGCGCTCGTCGCTCAGCACCTTGGAGCAGTGGAAGCACACGGAGCGCAGGATCTTGAGCACCTCCTTGATGAAGCCCATGTGGTACATGGGGCGGGCCAGCTCGAGGTGGCCGAAGTGGCCGGGACAGTCGTTCACCTTGCCGCCGCTGCCGCTGTAGGTGCCTGCAGTCAGCAGAACAAACACATCACGATAAGTAACTGAACAAGAGGATCTCTTGTGTCCCCTACAGAGAGGGGGAGGGCCCTCCCTCTGCTATCTATTGGCTCCAGTATGGCCCACGTACAGTCGCAGGTCTTGCAGCGCGCGCGGAAGTCGCACGTGCCCATGCGCGGGTCTCCGATGCCGCCGATGACGGGGTGTCCGTTTAAGTACGTTTCTGGGCGCGAGATGCCGTCCGGGATGATGCGGTCGTTGACCTTCGTCTGCTTGGTCACGGACATGGCGCGGATCTCCTCGGGGCTGAACACGCCGAACTGCAGGAACTTGACGCGGCGCAGGCGCGCGCTCGAGTACGAGAACTGCGTGGACGACATGGCTGCCTGTGGGGTGGGGGAGCCCTGAGGCGGGAGGGGGCAGAGAGCTCGGGGGAGGTGACCAACACTCTGCACTTGCTAGCTTTCGCCCGCGTGCTTTCACCACCAAGCGGAGAGTTCGCAAGTGAGTGGGCGAAAGGGGGGAGGCCGTTTCGTGGTGCGGCTCCACCATTGGCGGAAAAGAGGTGTCAAAACGCCTGGTGATTGGACGACGCCAAATACAGATTATCCGGCGCACGGTGTGTACTAGTATCCGGTAGCAGTATCTATTGATCACCTAGCGTCCTGCGAACGCGCCCAAGTCCGTGAAGGTGTACTTGGGGAAGCCGTGCGCGCCGTTAGCGTCCGACCCGATCGAGTTGTGCTCAGGTGAGAGCTCTCCAGCCAGCGCCTGCAGGTCCAGCGCACTGTACAGCCTTGCGAGTAGCTCTTCGGCGACGGAATCGCATCGCTCGGGCGACGAGTCCGTCGAGCAGTCGAGAAACTGTGACGAGCTACTGGGAGTTGCTGAGACTTCATCCTGCTGCTGGTTTGACACGCGGCGTTTATCCGCCAGGTACTTCGGTGCTCGCGCCGTCAGCCGCGGTTTGAAGGTGCACTCCTCCAGCTGCCGCTCCTGCACGACCTTCTTCTCTCGAGCCACTTCCCGGTCGCGCTTGGCCGCCCACACCATGCTCCTCTTGAAGAACGCCGCGCTGTCGTCCTTGCCGCCGTCTTGCCTGTCGAGTCGGGTCACTGGATCGCCGATAGTATTCCACGCTTTCTGGTAGTACGGATTCCGAAAGGTGCACTCGGTCATGGCCAGCGTCTCCTGAAGCTGCTTTTCCTGGCGGTGTCTGGTGTCGTTGGCGATTTTCCAGCGCAACTGCCGCTCGTAAATGTCGGCGGCGTGCTTTTGATTCACTCGCGGCTCGACGGTGCAGCCACACTTGCCCTCCTTGTCTTCCCTGCCCCCACAGCAGCCGCAACGCAGAGGGCTCTTTGGCGCGGGGTTCTTCTTCTTCTTTGCAGCGAGCTTCCGGCTTCGAGCACTCATCTTTGGTGTAGACTGGGAATTCAAGCATGGTATGACAGTGCAGGAGCCGGTTAATGTCTACTAGCGCAATGCTGTCGCTGGTAAACGTACCCGCAAGTTCTCGAAGTATCGCTGCCGCTCTTCACTTCGCCGAAGTTGCTTCTGTTGGTACTGGTTACTCAATCCATGAAGTCGCTGCACAGTGTGTGCAATACTTTCGCGATTCGTACCTCGGCCTCGCCTTCCTTGAGCTGCGGGACTGCTTACATGGCGATCGTTGTTACCCTTCGCTGTACTTCTCTTAGACAACTGATAGAGGCGTTCATGCACCGAGAAGCGCCTTCTGCGCTGGGCATTTGCTGAGTGAGGGGCTAGCTGAGGCTGTATATTTGAAGTCGCTTGCCTCTCGTCAGCTTGTTTTCGCTCTTCTTGTTGATACTGGTAAATGAGACCAAGCAAATGGAGTCGATCTTCCACCTTGCAGAGCGCGACGTCATCTTGCCTTTTTGAGAACATCACTACAGAACGCCTACTGATTGAGGGCTTCCCCACACAGACCGCCTCTTGCTTGGCACTTTCAGCATCCCGCATTCGGCTAAGCTTGCTTTCCTTTTCGTGGTTCCACGCCATGAGGTGAGAGACGCTTCGCGGAATGGACTTTGATCTCTGTAGGAAGCATAGATCACAGACGACATGTCAGTGCGCAGACTTAAGATTCCCTGTAATGCGATATGGCCGCACCTGGTTGATTCGCGGCATCGGGACTATTGTTGGCTCCTCTTCAACAGCTAGAGACTGCCGAATCCTCTCCCTCTTCTGCTGATTCTTGATCAAGAACTGCTTCATGCGCGTTTGAAAGTCTGGTTCGAAGGTCGCACTTCTTCTTAGGAGCTCTTCTGACGTCTTGTTCATGTGTTTTCTCGAGAAGTAGTCCTCTTGACAGGGGCTATCTTCAACGTCATAGTCTTCGTCACTTGCGAACTCCTTAGTATCGACGCGATCCGTATCGTTCACTGCGTCTTCCGGGTCCTCGTCACAGTCGTAGCCTTGAAGGCAGCTATTGTTTTGCTGGTGTGGCTGGGGTGAACGAATCGACAATGGTGCAATCGGAGCTGTTTGCCCATCGTCTAACGAGTACGCTGAACATCCCGCACTCGAACTCGCCTCGGACCTGGGCACCCCCATCAGCTCCAGCAGTCGATCGTTCCGAATCACGCCCTTGCCCGGCGCCGGCAACGCAGGCTCAAATATGTTTTCTTGATCTGCCAGCAGCATCCCCTGCAAAGAGCAAATACAAAGATGAGAATGCGCTCTCATTGCTCCAGTGCATCAGTACTTCAGTCAGCCGGACCTGCAGGAACTGCTTGAGCGCAATCACTTGGTCACACGCTCCTGCTCATGCAACGTCACACCACACACCGTGAGTCCACTATAACGCAGTAGTATACGCTAGATACATCGCAATCCGTTGCTCTCACCTTGGTCTTGCTCCTCCATCGTCTTTGCAGTGGAATAGCGGTACATGTCCGCGCCACCGAAGTTGAAGTTACGACCGACTAAAAATAACTGCTCCAAAAATATCCGCCAATCAGGAGCTGCCCGATGTTCAGTGTCCATTACGATCGCCTGACGCAAGATACCCAGGCAGAGATGGCGGGCAGCGGCAACGTGAGCTGGGAGCGATTCGAGGAGCAGACCAAGCTGGCGTTCGTCGGGGATCCGCTGCGCTCGCGCTTCTTCCTCAAGACGCGCGTGACGGCCAACAAAAGCGTGAAGGTGGTGGCGCGGGTGGCGCACCAGTCGGCCAAGCCGCAGGGCCGCGAGGAGGCCGTCAAATACGCGACTGCAGATGCATCCAACCTGTCGAGGCTCACGAGGCTGCTGCGCTTCGTGATGCAGGAGGTGCTGGGGGCCATGAAGGCGCTGCCGGCGTCCACTGCGTCGCAGCCGAAACCGGTCGACGCTCCGGCAGCTGCGGATCCAGCGAGCAAGAAGAAGAAGAAAACTGCCAAGAAGTAGCGACGAAGAAGAAGGAAGAGGAGGGAGGGATTTGTGCATCCTTGCGTTGCGTTGCATTGCAGTCAGTCGGTTAGTGCTCTCATAATAAATCACGAACGTACACGGCTGTCTTAATGCCGCACGTGTAGCCTTCGTTGAACTTGTAGCGCACCATGGAGTGCGCGTTGGCGTCGCTGGTGCGCTGCTGCTTGAACTTGGCGTTCAGCTCCTCGTCACGCTTTCGTTTGGCCTCGCGGTGGGCGAATGCGAACGGATTGCGTTTGCGGAGTGCCTCGTCCTTCTTCTCCATCTCCGCCTCTGTTGGCCATTGAAGCACAGTTAGTGAGCAGGCCCACACATGAGATAAGACAAGTAAACATACCGCTGAGCTCCGGGAGAACGTAGGTAGCCTTTGCAGCCTTCTCTTCAATAGTTGCTTCTGTGGACTTCTCGGTAGTCGTGGCTTGCGTCTTGCTGTCGTTGTTCGGCTTCGATGACGACGAGGAGTTTTCACTTCGACGCATTTGCTCCAGCTCCACCTCGCGAGCGATCATCTTTCGTACAGTTAGTGGAAGCATGGACTGATACGGTACTCCACCATCCTCGCCGCGGAACTCCACGAGTTCGTTCAGTGCTCTGTACAGATAAAAACAGGATTTTTTTTTAGAAGAGTGAGAATTGTACACAGGATCGATAGCGACAATGGATACGTACGGCTCGAGCGCGTAGTCTTCACTGCCGTCAGGCAAGTACTTGTGGCGGAACGACAGTCCCAGCGACGCCATGAGCTCAATCAGGCGCTGAATCATCACCTTCTCCTCCTTCGTCTGCAATGATGGATTGATGCGGCGAATGTTGGGCGATAGACTCGCGACTAGCCACGGCACCACGTCCACGACAAGCACGTTGGTGCTCATACGCAGAATAGGTTGAAGCTGCGCACCCTCCGTTAATGCCACGAGAATGTTTTCACAACGATCACGTCGCTTCTGAGACTCAAACTGCGCGCGAGGGTACTCCACACGACGCCTAGAACTCGTACAACAAGCTGCGTGCGTCGCAATCGCAGCAAAAGGAATGTATGCCTGAAAGACGAACTGCTGCTCCGAGCGAGCACGATTCGAGTACTCATCTGCAAGTCCGAGCCACTCGAATACATCGCAGATCTTGTTCATGGTCGGGTCGTTGAAAATCATCTTCGGTACATTCTCATCCAGACCGTTAATCAACAGAGGGAAGTTCCCCAGTGACACAACTGCCTCCTCGATCTTGTCTGCTGCAGGACGCTCGCCCTTGGCTGATTTCGAACGTGCCTCGAAGAATACGAGATCCATGACCTCGAACATGCCGTGGACATGATCTTTTTGAGCAACGAGACCAGTAGTTAGCGTCACAATCGCTGACTTGTCCTTTGCGGCACGCCGTGACTGAGTGCTTTGGAACTGCAGCGTATTCAAGCAGTATCGAATGTCATTGTCAGCGCTAGAGCACAAAGCTGCGAGCGCACCTGTTGATGCTTTGATGCCTTCGTGCCGGCAGATGTGTTTCAAACGCGTCACGAGGCGCTGCGAGTGCGGTGCGTCCAGCGTGAAGATCTTAGCCATCTGACGCAGCGGCCGCAATACGGAAGCGTACAGGTCGTTGCAGATACAGATCAGTGGCCGAATAAGCGGGTGGCGATTCTTAGCCGCCGTTTTCGCCCCTGCCTTCTTCCTTTGCAGTGGCGCATTGGCGATTTCAAGAATGACTTCAATAGCCGATTTTCCATCCGACCCATTCATCGCACCATCAATTTCATCGAGAATGATGCAGTTTGGCTTCCGTTCGCCCCAAATGGACTGCATCTCCATGGAGCTGATGATCTTGTTGCGTAGTACCGATGCGGTGCGGTCGTCGCTAGCATTTACCTCGATAGGGTTGTAGCCCGCGTGACGCGCAACGATGTTGGCCAACGTGGTTTTACCCGCTCCAGGAGGACCACACAACAGGATAATCTTGTTGAACGG
This sequence comes from Phytophthora fragariae, assembly GCA_009729435.1. Classification (NCBI taxonomy): domain Eukaryota; phylum Oomycota; class Peronosporomycetes; order Peronosporales; family Peronosporaceae; genus Phytophthora; species Phytophthora fragariae. Next base: position 944,179 of record QQOI01000016.1, read on the forward strand.
GCGTTTGTCCTCGTCTTCTTCGGACTCAGCGTGGCCATTACCTTGGTTCTTCGATTCCCACGGGGACTTCGATGCCCACGGGGTCTTGTTGCCAAAGCCATTGGGCTTCGCAGGTGAAATTGGGAGTGTACCATTTGCACGTAGCTTCTTCGGAAACACGAATCGGTCCCACGACTTAATCCAGGTGAGTACTTCACGGTTCGTTCGTTCGTCACTCAGAAGATCCAAAAAGTTCTTCGGTTTGTACTTATCCAGCCAAAGCACTGTGTCGGATGCTTGGGAGGCCTCGTTGTCTCCCGTTCCAAGTTCCTGAAGCAGAGCCTCGTCTTCCTTCGCCGCAGCCTCCTCGATCTCCATCTGCACAACGCATAAAAACAAGGCGTTAGAAACAGCGATACTCACCGCACCATTAGTCTCCGCGACAACCTACCCGCTCAACTGCCTCCATCAATTCTTTAATGGGGACAAGTGACAACGCTGCACTGCGCACGGACTTGGACGTGACGTGCTTGGAGCTGGGTCGTTTCTTGCGGAGGAACATCCTCTTGCCCTCATCCAGCACCACGGACAGCGAATCCACGTCGATAGGCGGTCGAGTGTACAGATACTCGGCTGTAATGGAGTCCACATCGGCTGTGCTAGGCTGCTTCTCCTTGCGCGCAAAGGGCTCGAGTCGGGGCACGGCGCTGCCCATGGCCACGTCTTCATCTTCGTCCTCGCCCAACAGCGTCGCACAGCGTGCCAGCACTTGGTCCAGTCGGCTCTGCGCCTTCTCCAGGCCGTCGTTGGTTCTCTCGGGAGCACTTTCGCTGCTTGGAGGCGGCTGGGCAGCTGCAACTTGGGCTGGAGCTGGAGCAGCAGGCGGCTGCGGCTGGCTCTCCCCCGCCTGCCGCTGCTCGAAGGCCTCCATGGCGCGCATCTCCTCCTCCGCAGCCTCCATCTCGTGCGCGTGCATGGCCTCCCACTCGTCCATCTCGTCGAACTCCTGCTCGTACGCAGAGATGTCGGCGTCCGTCATGGTGCCGCACCTCGATCTTCTCGTCTTGTTCGCTGCACTCCGGGCTTCGGCCGCGCGCAATGTGAATGACGTTATGAAGGAGCGCGAACGATTGTGATTGGTCCATGGATAATGGTTAGGAAATATCAGTACACAACAGGTGCATGCACTTGAAGTGGACAGATCAGATCATAAATACTGTTGCTAGCTGAACAGAGCTGCTTGCTCGGGCGTCTCCGGATGCGGAGACTGTCTCCGCTCCAGTGTGCGTGCGAGGTCGTTGAACTCGTCCATGGTGGTCTGGAGCTCGTTCTCACACGCTGCCAAAATCTCCGACCGTCGGCGCTGCACCTCACTAGTGGCGGCCAGCGTGTCCAAGCGTGCAAGTCCCTGCTCCTTCAGCATGTCTCCCAGAAGTGCCTCTGTCTGCTTCAAAACCTCGGTGCTCTTGAAGACGGTGTAGGGCACCGCCACGGGGTCGTGCAGGTCGAAGGACCGAGCGTACAGATCGTTGGACAGCTCCTCCGCGACCTGTTGCAGCTTGAGCATGTGCGCTTCGTACACTTTATCTCGTCCCTCGAGCTCTGCAATGTGCTCGTTTGCGCGCAAAAGCTGCAGTGACGCAGTCGTTCAGCTATCAGTCCACTCCAGCAAGAACCCCCCCCCCTGCCGGAAGTACCATACCTGTTGAGTCAGCTTCTCGTTGGCGTATCGCTACAGTAACAAAAACCAAGTATTGCATCAGCTTAACCGACAAACCCGCGTGCAACATTAAAAATACTAACCGCACCATTGCAGCCAGTCTGCTCTTTGTCAGTAGACTCTCGTTCAGCGCGACTGGCAGCCCTGTTGATTGAGCCAGCATTCGTTCTCTTTTCCACCGGCGTTGGCGGACACGAGCGCTCATCGTCTGCTCACTGCAGACACAGTGACTTGTGATGTTCATACATCCTCAACCTCAACCTCACCCGCAGCAGTGCATGCAGCCTATCTACCTACGATGCAGTTGATAGCCGTCGCGCAGTTGCTCCCACGACTCTGCGTACACCCACCCGCTTTCATCTGTGTGGGCGTGGATATCGCGGTGCCAGTCGGACACCCACTCCCAGTTCAACGGTAGCTGCACCTATGGCAGCGAGGCATCAGCAGTCAGCCCTCAGCTTCCACAGCATCTTCATCCACCTTTGCAGCCACAGTATTACAAGCACCTCACTGAACCGCGCTTCCTCGCCGTTGGCTCGACACAGCACCGGCAGCTCAGCCCTCGACAGGCGCATGGAGGAACCCCTGGGCGCCAGGTTCTGGTTCTCGAACAGCTCCTCCTCCACGCGATGCAGGTCCGGGACGTTCCTGCGATTGTGGCAGAAGCAGGTCGTGCCTTTGGCAGCCGCGAGCTCGTCCTGGTACCGCTGCACCAGCTCCTCCATCGCATGCAACTCGCTGCAGTGACAAGCATCAGGAATTTAACCCCAAGTTTTACGCCATTTTCTGTCCACATTACGGCAATATTTACCTGCGCAGTTGCTCGCACTCTTCCTCCAGCTGCCTCTCCTTCTTGCTCATTGTGCGTCAGAGGCAGCAGAATCCCTGAGTCTGACTGGGACCTTCTTCCTTCGAGCACGGCAAGCATTCCTGCTGTATCCGCTTCACTTGAAGTGAATATGGTCCAATCCGGTGCTAGAACGCTTCTTATTCGCTTAAACTAAGCTGTTACGTAATTACGCCTTTTTACGAAGACATTTGACTTTTGACCGCGACAACGCACACCAACCGATTGCAATGTGCGAAGCGGCACGGGACACCGACCGATACAAGAGTCATTCAGCAACTTGCCTGGGCCGACCGCATTCGAAGACAGGAAACGCACCGCGGAGAAAGAGTGGGGCTTTACTTACCATGGGTTCTCAAGTGATTACACAATCAGATGACGAGTCTGAGGACGATGGGCGTCTTATTGCATTGCGTTCTGCCGTGCTCCTAGACGTCTCGGACTCCCGATGTGATGAACATACGAGGCATTTGTATGATGAGACCATGCCACTGCATTTTGTATTTTTGTATTTACTTTGAGCGCCCAGTCGATGATGTACTAAAATATTTGCTACTCTCGATATACCTTCTGGTATTGTGACGACATATATTTATCACCAAGATCACTGAGACGGCCTCAACTAAAGTATCTCTGTGTAGTTCAAATGAAAGGCAGTGACGAATGCTATAGGGACATCTGAGTCGCGGAGGGGATGTAGTGTCCTCGCTGCATGAAGATAGCGTATAGTGGAATCTCATTACCTGAGCCTTTCAATCACCATATAACTTCATGTTAGTAGCTGCAACCAAAGTCGTCAAATTCTCGCCGCCCTCCTCATGAGCGTGCGAAGCCAAATCTTTGGGAGACAAATTCGCACAGGGACGCTGTTGGCGTGCAGATCCTTCTCATTATGAAGAGGGCGGCAGCAGAAATGTTGTCGAGCAGGCCAAAGTCTCTGTGTGAACATTCAAAAGCAAAGTCAGCTACATACTACGTAGTACATTCATTTAAACTTATCGGTACTACTGCAGTAAGCTCACTACCAGTTCTCATGGTCAAGGTTAGATGGTGGCGGTTGAAACAAATTTGCCGCTTGAAACTTGAAAACCTATCACAACAGAGGACACACGCGGTTAGAATGCAACCGCTGCAGCGTACCAGAAGATATCAATTGCGTACGGTACCTCGTTTCCAATACTTGTCCAAGAGGGCCGCAGCTCTCTTGCGAATAACTCTGCTTTCTTGGCGGAAGCTGGGATAATCTTCTCATCAAAGAAGCACTCCGGCGGAGGTTTCCAGGAGTGACGTAGCGGGATGCTTAGTACGATTCGTGTCTGCTTACCTAGCCGTTGAAGCAGTCGCTGCTCGTGCTCTGGGTCCTTTGCGCGGTACGCAACGACCAACGTCTCGACAGGAAGGCGGTGGCTGGAGTCCAAAGGAGTGACGAGCTCGCCATTCTTGCTCAGCTTCAGCCAGTACCAGCTCGCATGATACGTGAAGCCCCACGCAGGCAGCGCTTGGTCACGAAGATATGCCATGTAGCGCGGCCGGTTCGTCACCCACACTGCTAGAATGCACTCGTCCAAGTCTGCAATCTGAGCAACTTGAATCTTGAGCAGCTCCGTGTGGTCGAACATGTCGTAGCGCTTTGCACGGGAAACGCTCTTGTTTTGCCAGGGCGGATCCATCACAATGAGCTTGTGCCTTCCGAGCGGCAGTCGGTGGATCTCGCGAACATCTCGCTGGGCAAAACTTGACCCAGCTGGCAGCAAGACCTTTGTGCCATTCGCAACAGAGACCCGAACTTGATCCGTCGCGTTATAGTGCAGGTTGCCGTCGTCAAGGGGCCCAGTATCTGTCATGGCTGGCAACGATTCGAACACGTCCTCGATGACGTCGCTGTGGTCTTGGAACGACGGTAGAAAGTCTCGTAAGGCAAATCGCGGGCCGCCAACACGTTCAAACGCGACTTGCAGCGCATTTCGAGCTTGGTCGCTTAGTGGCACGAATTTGCCCTGCGCTGTGAGCTCCACCAGTCGCTCCGATCTCCGCCGAGCTGCGGTCTCTCGCTTGCGATGGCGACGCGCTGCAGCTGCTGACAGCGCCCCCGGAGCTTGGGCGATGGACGGTCGAATGAACGCAGTCGCTGGCGCTTGTAGCGAGTCTTCTCGCAAGCGCAGCTGCCCCATGTAGTAGCCGTTCACGAGCGCGGCGTGATTCACGCTAGACACCTTGGGCTCCATTGTTGACTCGGAGTGATGAAATTGTGAAGTAACACACATCACATTTTTTGCTGTCGCCGTGTACGACTGGAAGAACCACAGCTCGTTGCCGTCCTCCGTGAGCAAAATCTCTGCTGAGGGATCCTTGGCGTGCATCCACTTGATCGTGTCCAAGTACTTGGGAGGGTACGCCGTGTGCACTGCACAATGTGCAGTAATTGTCGCCTTGGCTGTCCTGCAGTCTGGGGCGAGAGCCTGGCACGATGTGCGCGTCGTCGACACCCTGGAGCGACGAGCACGGCGTGTTGGACGCCTCGGAGTCGCAGTCCGTGACGGCGCGCGAGTTGTAGAGCACCGGCACATCGTAGGAACCCTCGAGCAGAGCGGCTTGTGAAGCGAGGCAAACGCTCGCCAGCCCGCTCGTGCATAACGGGCGGGTAGTCGCCCGATGTGAGAGGCAAGAGCCACCAGCCAGACTCGAACTTCATCGCGCGCTCTGCGGCCTCTGAATCCTTAATGCTCGCATCAAGAGCGTAAAAGACATTAGCATCGAGGACGATGCCGACGCGTGCTTTGGGCTTGAACTTTTGCACGTTGTGCCACCTAGTAGACCAGCGTGGGGGAATCCTGCAGTCCTGGCGGGTGCAGCGCTGTGTTGCAGCCGTACACGACGAAGGAAAGACGCTGGTCCAGAAGTCGACCTTTTGTCGCCCGATTCAGTATAAAGCAGTGCACGAACTGGTCAACGATCTCCGAGTTGAGCCATCCCTGCGGGTGAGCTCGTTGTACAGCTCCGTGGAATTGAGTTCGAGGCGGCAACTCCGCCCGCAAGCACCCGCAATTTGAAGAAGTGAGACTGCGCCATGATGATCCGATTTAACACGCAACGTGTATACAGGCGTATACACGACAATTAAGTTTAAGGAGGCCATCATAAAGGTCATTTTATGGACTGAATTTAAGTGCATCAATTTTAATTAATGATTTGAAATAGTTTAGTGACAATATTGTATGCTTTACAATTAGATCAGATCATAAATAATTGCTTAAATGCGTGTTGTCTTAAAATAATAGAGACGTTTCGCACGCAGCTTTGTCTTCACCTTATCACCAGTATGCTCTACTGTGGAGAAAAGGTGAAGTTTACGCGGGACATCTTTCGCATCGATCCTTACATCATGTGATCTGCACAATGTATGTGATTGGACAGTAGCAAACTTGCTAGCTATGGAGGAGATCCTCCTGCTTCTCCTCCCCCGGGAAGGCAACTACGAGGACGCGGCTGACGTCATCGTGCACGCGCTCCTGTTCGACACTGTTCAGCCAGAGCGCCCCATTATACCCGACTTGCGCTTTTGTTTGTGGGAACACTCCAACGCGGACAGCGAGCTGCTGTTTCGCTTCGACGTAAGCGGTGTGCTTGCATTATGTCGTCACTTTGGGCTCCCCGAGATCATGATCACGGACCAGCGCGATAAAGCACATTGCTCTGAAGCTTTGTGCATTTTGCTGTATCGGCTAAGCTACCCCAAGCGGCTTTACGACATGATCAAGGTCTTCGGCCGCTCGACAGGGCAGATTAGCCGACTTTTTCGGCACATGGGTACGTGAATACTACAAACTAAATATTGCATGGGCTAATACTCACGTTAATACGAATGCAGTGTTGTACATTTATGATAGGTATAAGGACCTTATCTACTTTCAGCATCGAATCTGCTCCGAGCGCATTCATATGTATGCCGCCGCTATTCGGGGCAAAGGTTCACCGATGTCGAATGTGTTCGGGTTTATTGATGGCACTAAGAACGCAGTGTGTCGCCCATCGTCGCGACGTGGGACCAAGGAGAACTTGCAGCGACAGGTATACTCTGGTCATAAGAGAGTGCATTGTCTGAATTGCCAGGCTGTCGTCACGCCAGACGGCCTGGCCATTCACTTTTGGGGACCCATCGAGGGCCGCCGGCACGACATCACTCTCCTCCATGAAAGTAAGCTTATTGGAGTACATGGAAAAGTACGGAGATGTATTTGATGGCTACGCTATCTACGGTGATCCTGCGTACGGCGTGCGCAAATTTATCGTCTCTGGCTTTAAGAAAGCTGGACTATCAACTTACGAGCAGCTATTCAATTCGAGGATGAGCTCGGTGCGTGAGTCGGTTGAGTGGAAGTTCAAGGAACTTAAAACGCTGTGGGCGTTTATCGACTTCAAGAAGTCTTTACGTGTTCGGCTTAGCCCTGTTGGGAAGTACGTTGCCATTAGCATGCTACTGTCAAACTGTCACTGCTGTTATTACCAAAGCAACCAGATTAGTTCCTACTTCGAGCTAGCACCACCTAATCTAGAGTCATACCTACAGCAATAAAATTTCTTTTTTTCTTCCCTAGTTTGACTTCTGAGCTTGAATAATTGCTAAAATGCTATTCGTCACTGCACCAACGAGCTTCAACATGTGCTCGCTTGCTTCTTGACGCGCTCGAGCTGACTCCTCGTGATCTTCCTTGCGCTCGTGAGCACGCTGCGCCGCCAGCTCCTCGCGAGCCGCCTTGTTGTCGGCCAGCTCCTTTTTTTATGCTAAGTAGCAGCTCCTTCAGCTCGGTCTCCTTGCGCTTCTTCGGAGGGCTGCTATCTTCGGTGCTCTCGCGCAGCGTTTCCATCGCCAGGCGCCTCGCCGCCAGAGACGCTATCTCCTCGCGCTCACGCTTGCGCTGCTCGGTCTCCTTTGCGGCCGCAGTACGAGCGGCATAATCGTCTAGCAGTGCAACAATCTCGTCTAATAGCACCGTTTTTTCGCTCTCCTCCTCTGACACACCTGACAGCGTTGCTGCTTCAGCTGACTGCTTGCGATGAGCCATCACAAGCTTGTCAAAGCGACCGCTGGCAGTCTTTCCACTCAGGTTGTCACGTGGAAAGCTGGCGTCGGCAACAAGAGTCGCAGCTAGCTCGTCCCACTTCGCGAGAATGCCACCGCGAGGCTGCAGAAACGGGCGGTCCCCTAGCGCCTGCCGGAGGAGGGCTAAATCTTCTTCATCCGTGAAGTTGCGGCGTCTACCTTCGGCCATATTGGAAATGGGTGGAGAACTGCGCTGCTGAATCTAGTGTGGTACACAGTAACAGTCTGGGGATTGTGCTCCTCACAATTGGTGGTTCTGAGGCAAGAAATCTTCACATCAACCACGTTTGTATTTTTTTTGTTCTCTTTTACCTGCTATGGGGAAAATGTGAAGATGGAGCCTTTTGCGAAACGTCTCCAATTATCCTGGTAGTGCAACGGGTACGTTGTACGGACAGCCCTTAGGGGATTAATTCGAATATGTGGACCACAAAAGCGTAACTAAGTGGATCAATACACTTATCAAGAGTAATATCTTATAAAAACACGTTGTGATATCTAATTGAGTAGGTTATTTGTTGTCAAGGCTACGCAGATATAAGATTGAAGAGTTCGGAGAGAGATCGATACAGTACCTGTTTTAACAATACGGTTATATTGTGAATTCCGGCTAAATTTAGCCACCCCAAGCGGTTTGCCGAATCGCCCACATACAATTCCCAAGTTGTTAGTTCAATCGCCCGAGCAAGACCAGCATCCACATGTCATGGCTACACTCGTACTTAGTTGAACTACACCAGAGTATATGCGGGGCGATTGGCGGGGCGATTGGGCTCGGTCGATTCAACCAATCGCCCCGGCCAGTTTGGTGTAGAACTCACAATACTGGGAATACCGAAGAATGAGGGATGGACAGCCATCAAGGGATTAATTCCACGGTACTGCGTGCGCGTAAGCGTATCCTCAGTCAACTTTCAAGCAACTTTCATTAACATTCGTGCAACCTGGTAATCGGGGCAGGCAGCATGCCATCGGTGCAGTAGCACTGCTACTAGCAGAGCAGCATGATTCACTAGAAATGGACCCATCGGCGCAACAGCACTGCTACTAGCAGAGTAGCATAATAGAAATGGATGGTATCGGTGCAGTAGCACTGCTACCACATATAGCAGAGCAGCATGACACATATGGACGGCATTGGTGCAGTAGTACTGCTGTAGCACTGCTACTAGCAGAGCAGCATGACACGAATGTTTGTTTGTTTGAACTGCATGACACAAATGGACAGCATTGGTGCAGTAGCACTGCTACTACCGGTAGCAGAGCAGCATGATAGCAATGAATGCAATCGGTGCCGTAGCACTACTACTAGAGCAGCATGATAGAAATGGACGGTATCGGTGCAGTAGCACTGCTACTACATCTAGCAGAGCAGCATGACACAAGCAGCACCGCTGAAACACTGCGACTAGCACAGCAGCATGATAGCAATGGAGGCAATCGGTGCAGTAGCACTTCTACGGCATGTAGCAGATCAGCATGATAGAAATATACGCATATGTGCAGTAGCACTGCTACTAGCAGGTCGCATGCAAAAGCGCTGCTTATACTAGGCAAATTGGTATTCCCAGTCTAAGTCGCAGACGCCCTAGTTAACGGTCCGTTAAATATTCGGGTGTAAATGCAGCCCTTTAGTGTCTTGCGTGGCGAAATGTGGGATCACACGACGCTCACCGAGCCCATGGCGTTAGAGGCGCGACGTGATTTAGAATAATGGCGCACTATATTCTAGCGGAGAGATGAATTAAATACATTTACTGCTAGCGACGAAAACACGCTGGTACTGTACCTTGCGCACGGCGTAAGGTTCAAAATGTACGTGGTGCCGTGCCCAGTATAGATGCCAGCGATAGCATCAAGCCGACCTTGTTCGAATTAGCGGGCGGCGAAGACGATTGCGTGCAGTCGTGAGCCGTGAGTCTTGCCCGGTATAGATAGTCGGTTCGCAATTGCCACATCAATACCACCGCCGAGAAGCTCACGTGAATCCAGTGCAGTTGGTAGAGTTACAAAGACAATGTTTCTGTTTCTGAAAACGGCACAATGTTAGTTGCGGGACTTCGTAGACATCAAATTACATGTTTGAATCACCTGGGGCTGCACGAATGCGTTACCATAGTTAATGGTAATCTCTTCTCCTGCACAAATAGTGCGTTTAGCGAATATCCCGCAACATGTTTCACCTGCTACCTCCCAACGCTCGATAGTTCAGTTAGGGGAGCAGCTGTGGTTCGCGATACGGGCCAATCCACCAACGTAGCGGGCGTCGATCACCTCATTGGTATCCACAGCCAAACCGTACGTGTGCGTGGTCCGATATGCTTCTTAAATGCAAAAAAACACATGTCCTTCATTGATGACACTCATCACAGATAACAAAATGAAAATAGCAACTTACCTTCACCTCACGCTCCAGGTACATAGCTCGGCTAAGCACTTCGCCTACATACTGGGCAAACAGCTCGTCCTTCTCGATTGGCAAGACCGCCATCAAGGCTATGCCTTTGCCAGAAATAACCTCGAGTGCTAATTCTGCATGAATGCCTTGCTGCATCCGTTGATTTCCGGATTTATATTCGGTTGCACAGTGTCCTTCGACGCACTCTGTTTGAGTCTAATACTTGTGTTTAGTTTCCCAAATATACACGTTAGCAACTCTTACGTTTCAAGTACAGCTCGATTTTCGCACATTGACACACACGTTAAGCTCCAGTCGGCAAGAGGCTCACACGTGCAGTACGTAATGTCGTGCTATCCCCACACACACAAAACAGTGTCCATTAGAATCGATCATATTACTTTGGTCATTGCAAATGCTACCATTGGTTCATTGCGAGATCTATAGACATATACGTTTTGAGTCACTTCCTCGTATTCTGCAAATGCCTGTACAACGGAGCGCTCACGATGCATCTAAACCTGGTCAGGCACACAAGATAAAGCAAAAACATGAAACCGAATACCTGATTTGCTGAGAGATCATCGCAATGATCCCGTTCGAAAGCATTCACGCGGCGATTGAAGAAGGCGTCGAGCTTGAGCTGTTTCATATCTCGTCCTCTCGACGATATCACGAGTCTGTCACCGAACGATCCAAATTGCGAATGACGGATCTAGCTCACGATGTCAATGTCAACATTTCCCTTGATTTACTACTCTTCTAGATCTACTACAGTTAATCCAAGTGCCGGCTAGTTCAACATTACTAACAGCCTTCTTTTGGCCCTTCAAACCTGCTAGCTCACGTCTATCCGATCACTACCAATATTTCCTGTCACTACAGCATGGACTGAGGTATCTCCGTCGAAGTCGGTATATACTCCTTATCACTTTGCAAGAAATTCAGTTCGATTGATATGACGATTACACTATACTACCAGCACTCACTACTACTAGTGCATCGTCAATCATTGCCACATGCAAGTGGGCGTGTGCTGCTGCGCTCGTCACCAGCCAACACTAACACGCAGCCCATCATGGGTGTCGCTTGTTGCGCGTCGTCACGGAGGTGTGGTTGCCGTCCCCCTTGCTCCCCGACGTCATGATGACATCACCGTCACCTGCGTTGGCCCCGGACATACCCGGGGTGGCAACGGATGCGTGGGTCTTGGCGTTCGCCGGCACGGGCGAGATCTCACTCGGGAGCTTGCGCTTCTTCAATGGTGGTTCGGTTTCGCAGATCTTGAAATCGTTGCCTCGCTCGTACTGCACGCTCCCCTTCGCGATGTCGGCGTAAAAGCCAACACCGTCGACGTGAGTGAACTTGTACACGGCGCCGGGCTTGAAGTCGATGATGGCCTTGCCATAACAAACTTTATTCTGCTTCGCATCCCACACGGTCACCTGTACCAAGTACGGTTTCCGCTTCAACGGCGTCAAATCGTTTATGGCGCTCGACGTCTGCTCGAACACTTCACGCTGCGCCGCGTCGGTCAAAGTGACACGAGTTCCGTTTCCAGCTTGCAGACGCTCAGCATGAAGGCAGCACAGGTACAGTGTGACCATGACATCGGGATTGGGGTGCGTCGTCAGGATGAATTCGCGAAATCCCGCCGTGGTGAAGAATTGATTCACTGCTTCTTCCTCCTTATGCTTGAGAACATCGTTCTGGATGGCTTGGAGTAGTTCCATGATCGTCAGGGCCGTCTGGGAGCGTGTCGTAGACCGAAGGATGTGAATCCGGATGCGCAAAAGTTAAAGTGAGCTCTACAAACAGGAACGCTCGATCGACTTTAAGATCGCAGTACCTAAACGTCAACCTGGTACATGAGTATTAAATGATACCCCTTTTGTGTTTAATGTACTCTAATGTAACTCTATTCACTCTGTAGAAGAAGAAAACACACACATCTAAGCAATGCCACATAGTTTTGTTCTAATGAATGTTGTCTGTTCACTCGGAACTTGTGCATCACAGAAGTTATGTGCGTTTATAATCAATATAGCACTCCGGTCCTACTTGCTTCAATATTACAAGAATTCAACATGACTGATACGCGAAGCTTTGAGCACCGATGTGGCCGCTCGATTGCAGCCAGGGGGTTTCCAACAGTATGCTAGTTCCGCCAGCAAAATAGACGTTATAATCTTGTTTCGTGCCGTAGAATTAGGCAAATAGGATCCAACGACAGCACAATCTCCGCAATACGTGTAAATCGTCAAGTTTCTTGTACATTTCGTAGTATTAAACCGAGTTCTTCTGAGCTCAGCATCATCGTTGAAGTTTCAGTTGCGCGAACAGTCACATATCTTCGAGATACGCGTGACTTCGATCATCCACCGCGATAGCAGCCTTCAACGTATCCGCTAGTTGATACCACAAAAACCGTGAGTTCAAGGCTCTATTACAACGATGTTCTCGTGCTCGGTGCATCTATAATCGCATGAGCGCATTCCCAACTTTCACTTACTTCGTGTCTGCAATAATGCAGCAAACTACCGGTAGCATGACATGCTACTGCTTACTATATCCTGCCTTCTTTGCACGCAACAAAGCAACACGACCCCTAAGAGTATTTCTAGATCTACTTACGCCACTAACGCATCTTCTAGCTGATTTTCCTCATACTCCATCACCCTTATAACGCTAGCGTCGCGCTGGAAGCGTCTCACCCTTCCAATTCTCGGATATTCAACAGTCCTAGCTCTCTCCTGCTAAAATATCTTGACGCACACGTACGGCGTCGTTTGCATTCACAACCATTTTTCTCGACCTACTTCTGCACCGGCAACTCCAACGTGTTTTTAGCCAACTCTTTTGTTGCCACGCACACTACGTGTCCGCTTCTTCTGAGCTCAGCATCCTCGTTGTAGGTTAAACAGTCACCTATCTTAGAGAGGCGCGTGACTTCGATAATCAATTGCGATAGAAGCCTTTAACGTATCCGCTAGTTGATACCACAGAAACCGCTCGAATTCACAAATCTGCTAACGTTTGTTGTAAGAAACCAAAATGACTAATATCCAAATACACGTACTTCGTGTCTGCAATTACGCAGCGAACTAACATGCCATGCTACTGCTTACAATGTATTGGCTTCATTGCGGGCAACGAAGCAAATTGGCTTCATTGCGGGAAACGAAGCAACACGCCCGCTACGTATATTTCTAGATCCAATTACGCCACTAACGTATCTTCTAGCTGATTTTCCTCATGCTCCATCGCCCTTATAACGCCAGCGTTACGCTGGAAGGGTACCACCCTGTATTCGTACGCATAATCAACGTTCCCTGCAACGTCGTCGTTGAATTTGTGTCTGAGCTTCATAAAATCGCTAAATTGCTGCAGCTGAACAACCACTGAGTTGCAATTAATTTTAGCAAACATAAAACGTGTAGCTATTGACGCGTATATCGCAACAAATTTCCCTGTAAGCTCTATCTCTCCTACTAAAATATCTAGCCGCACACATACGGGTTCCGTTTGCGTTCACGAGAATTTCTCTAGATGTACTTCTGTAACAGCAACTTCAACGCATCTTTTAACCAGCTCTTTTGTCGCCACGCGCACTACGTTTCTAGATCTACTCGCCCCACAGCAACTTCAACGCATCTTTTAGCCAGCTCTTTTGCTGCCACGCACACTACGTGTCCGGACGATGCTTTGCATTTTTAGCCAGCTCTTCCGTTGCCGCGAACACTACGTGTTCAGCCGCAAATTTGCCTACAGCAACAAAGCGTATTTCAATCCTTACCAACATTCGTAGCTGTGACTATCATCGAACTGAGCTCGCTATCAGCCGCACCTCAAACACAAATTTGCAAACTATAATTCGATTCATTACAATATCATTAACTACACCTTTGGCTAGGCACTCACTAGCAGTGCATCGAACTGAGCTCGTCTAACACTTCACACGCTTCTCGAGGGGGGGCAATTTCACAAACCTGCTCGTAGTTGTTGAACTCGAGCTGCACACTTCTCTTTGCCAAATCATCATAGATTCCCACATATTCGACCCGGTGGATCAAATACATGGCTCCTGGCCTGAACAGGAGGTTTGACTTGCCACGTGTGCCTGGAATCTTGTCATCACAGATGGCCACCTGCACCAACTGATGCCTACCCACTGAATTTACGAAGCCCGCTGATGAATTGAACTCAGCACGTTCTGTTGCATCTGCAAGGGTGACCCGAGTCGCATTGCTCCCACTGAGACGCTCCGCGTAAACGCAAAACATCTTTAACGTCACGCAGACGTCGGCAGCAGGGCGTTTGGCGACGACGAAGTGTCGGAGATCCGCAACACGCGAAAAGAGGTTAACCGCCTCCTCATGCATTTGTCGTAGCACGTCGTCTTGGATAGAGTTCAGGAGCTCTATTGTGGCTGGAAGAGCGCAAAACCGAAAATGATCGACACATAATACACAGACCTAACTTCAATAGCTCCCACTACATCCACTTCAACCCGCCTATCAGACTTTTCTTCTGGCTACTACAGCTTCTTTAAAATCTTGTTTTGAAATCTATTTTTTATGTTTGGTGCACGACAAAACCTACGCCGCTTCCTTCATACGCGGAACAGCCATGCCCTCTCATCGCTAGACGAAATCCATGTCCTTGGTGCACGCTTCCAACACCAACACCGCGTCCAGGCACGCAGCTCGTCCTTGGTGCACGCTGACAATACCAACACCGCGTCCACACCAACACCGCGTCCCTCGTCCTTGGTGCTCATCAACACCGCGTCCACGCACGCAGCACGTCCTTCACGAACACCTCTAGTCGAAATCCATGTCCTTGGTGCACGCTTCCAGCACCAACACAGCCTCCACGCACGCAGCACGTCCTTCACGAACACCTCTAGTCGAAATCCATGTCCTTGGTGCACGCTTCCAGCACCAACACAGCCTCCACGCACGCAGCACCCGCTGCCAACACCAAAACCGCGTCCACACCGCGTCCAGGCATGCAGCTCGTCCTTGGTGCACGCTGTCAACACCAACACCGCGTTCACACAGCGTCCACGCACGCAGAACACGCTGCCAACACCAACACCGCGTCGACACAGCGTCCACGCACACAGAACACGCTGCCAACACCGCGCCCAGGCACGCAGCACGTCCTTGGTGCGCACCAACACCGCGTCCACACCTCAGCTCGCCCTTGGTGCACGCTGCTGCCTTTAATAGCAGAGTGACACCCAATGTGATAGACACCCAATGACAGTATAGCTAACATATATCAATGGAAAAAATCAGTACATGAGCTGTGTGTAGCCAAGACTTTTTACGCAGTTCTTACGAGCCTGTGACGTTGCGCAGAAGGCCTGTAAAGTGGGTACATTCAATAAATCAGGCCGACCGTCCAGTCAAATCAGAGATCGGTTTCGAGGAAAGACGGGTGGCGGCCTCCGGCCGCCTGTGATAACTCTTACCTAAAGTTCCATCGAATCTCGCAATCCCTCATGTCACACCCGAATCGACCCTTCACACTGGACATAAAAATGGATCCCCCCTTTAGTGACTGTTAATTCTTCGTCATGGGTGATTACCGCGCATCTCTATTTGAAGTGTCGGTCATTCAATTTTTAATGTCCTTAGACACAGTTTTTTCCCGCCAAAAACGGTCCCCGGGTGGGAGATAATTAAAATAAACCCTAACCCTTTCATAATACCTTTGTAAAAACTCTGTAAGAAGGGTACTTGTTGTTGTAAATAAGGGTACAAAGGATTAGTCGTGTTTCATTATAGGGGGGCTTTGCCCCAATTATGCTATCACCAGCTCTGTGCTATAGTACTCTTCAAGTAATACTTTTGAAGGGCAGCAAACTCGGTTCTCATCTTGCAATTCTAGTTTGAGTGGCTCTCAATTAGGACCTCATTTGGAAAGACCACCATATTCGAAAACGCGCCAAAGCACAACAAATGAAGCATGGGTTGTGCCATGAAAGATTGCCAGGAAGGCAATGAAGTCAAGTGTGATCCTTACGTAGTAAGCCCGATAATGAAGCGCATAATGTTTTATAGAGTGATTATTTTTCAATTTCAGAAGTTCGTAATTAATTTGCTACGAAGTACGGTATACGACAAGCGCGGAAATTATTTAACGTGCGAGACATTTTCCCTACACAGAAGATTAAGTACGGTGGGTGTTATCCGACTGCAGCTCAAGTAGTAGTGGAGTAGTACTACTAATATTACTACTACTATTACTACCCAACTGTCAATGTTTACGTTTAAAAGCGTAGTATCAAAAGAACGCGCTACCAGCCCAATTCTCTAGTTTAAACCAATTAATACTGGGATAGCAGTGGCCGATAGGTCATGCTCAAATCGGGTTAATTCGGACCACGGTAACTGAGGCCGGTTAACTGAGGCCGGTAAACTGAGGCCGGTAAACTGAAGCCAGCATCCGCGGCCCCATGTCGTTGTCTGTCTTTCAGTCGGTGACCCGGTAACAGGCTCGCTTTCTGTCTATCGTAGGCTATGAGATGGTGGCTTCATGCTCGTCAGGTCCCATCAGGACGAGATGTCGCTCCACACTCGTCAGTGAGGGCTATAAGCGCAGCAACCGGTAGAGGGTACGAAGATGAACTTCGTGTGGTGCGTTTAACCGGAAAGCGAGCAGTCCGGCGAGAAAAAGTTGCTCTTTCCCGGCTGCAAGACGACGAGATTCTGGCGGAGCTTAGTTCACGAGTGCTGACCGCGACTCGGCTCACCCCCGAGGAAGTTGTGGCGCTTGCGTATTATTACGATTGGGCTGGTAGTGGAGAATATGACGATGTTTTCGATTGAAAACGACTAGAGAATTCGGCTGGATTGGAATTGACCTCGTCGTTAGATATCCCATTCATTGTACTACCATTTCGTTTTATTCACGTCTACGGCTCACTGCAGCGGCGGGCATGGTCGGCACGGCAGCCGCCCACCCCATGCGGGACTATACTGTGCTGCCGTGCTGCCATGTTCGCTGCTGGCGTGAAGGCTGGTTAAGGTGGCAGCCGAGCGGCTCGGCAAGCCGGCGGTGCCCGAAGGCTCACGCTTCAAGATGGCCCCGACTTCCGTGGGCTGGGTTGCTCACTCGCGCAGATGCTGATCGCCCAGTGCGTGTAGAAGCTGAGGCGACTCTACATGCAGTGGTACAAGTACAATAGGTATGTTTCCGTTTCGGACAACTCACAACTCGTCTGCCTACCAGTTGTGCACTGCGGCCACGTCCTTCGTCAGGTCGAGTCCCTTCTGGATGACGTCGCGCGCGTAGTACGTGAGCTCCATCTTCTCGTCGGTGCTGGTGGCTTTGAGGTTGGACACGTCATAGGCGGCGCGCGTGAGGCGGCAGATCACGTCGACGTCTTCCGGGTGGGCCGCGTGCATCTCCTTGAGCTTGGTCAGACCATGGCACCCATGGCAACTGCCGGCGTGTTCATGGTGCTGGTGAACATCGGCTTCCTGGTGGCCGGCGCCATGCTCATGCTCTTCAGCTCGTCGCTCGAGAGCAGCGGCTGGGCGGACGCGCTCACGGGCACCGACTTCGAGCCCGCCGCCAGCACAGCCACGACGATCCTTCGCATCATGGGCCATCGTGCTGGCCGTGGTCGGCATCGTGGGTGCCATCGTGCAGGCTACGTGGACGCCTCCCAGGTAACCAGCTCGCTCATGTTGCTTCGATGGACTCTAAACCTTTAGCTCGTATCGCGGATACATGTTGTTGACAACAACTTGTTGTGATGCCTATATAAATAATGCATATTATGCAAGTTAAACGTGAGATATCATGTTAAGTGAATAAAATCATTTAATTTAAGCCTTCACCTGTTAGAATTTGTCAGTTTCGGCGAAAAAAAACTGTATTTATATATAAGCTTGGGATGATTGATGAGAAATGGCAGATTTATAAGAAGCAATTTCACTTGCCTTTGGATAATAAAAAAACAACATCAATATCAGCCAACGCGTAGCCCTAGTTTGTGCGAAAACGACACCTGCAGGTACTATGACCAGGGTTTGGTAGTACTAGCCAAAACTATTAGCGATATCAGTGATAATATCACTGATATTGATATTGATATATTACCGCCTTTGTGCCACTAATAGTGATACTATCAATATTAGCGAAATCTAGTGACGGTATCAGTGATAATATCACTGATAATATCACTGATAGTTTGCAGAAGCTCCACAATCACAGCTTTCAGCTCTCTTCGAGAAATTATGGACAAGTACCGCGAAAACCTCGATAGTGTCGAGGATTAGTGAAGATAGCCAACTCAATAGAAGACAGGCAATCTATTTTCGATGATAATCAAACCTGATAATGCATCCAGAATCGATCATATTTGATCCAAATGTGATATTATTCAGCCCAAAAACCATTCACTGTCATTTACCCCACATTTAGTATGGATGGATAGATCCTTGTTGGAGTGGATGCCTAATTGCACCGGCAAAGTTCCTGGCGGTTGAACAAAATAGTCTGGATCAAAAACAACCACACTATTAATAACTGGTGTGGACCAGACTAAATACGGTTTTTACTGTACCGGTACATGTAAACTGCGCACGAAATGGGTGGTTTCTTGCCTCCTTCGTCTCCGCCCTTCGAGTTTCCGCCTCACTTCTGGATTATCAGCCCCACAAACTCGACCGATGAAGTGCGCGAAGATCGACTGCCATTGGGGAGACATCCCGGAGATGAGTCCGTGCTGTGTGTGCGGTCGTCGGGTGCACCACTTGTGTAGCAACGAGCTCTGTGCTCGACCCGACGTTGACCTCTCGAACAGGTAGCACTCTTTATTGACCGATAATGAGCGAGCTCAACGCCAGTTGATACCGCGCAACAATCGTGCTGAGCTGAGACGCATGGAGGAAAGCGATGATGAGTCAGTCTCATAGTATTAGTAGTACTAATAATATCAGTGATATTATCACTAATATTGATATCTTCATCGGCTCACTAATAATATTAGTATCAGTGATATCGGTTTGACATCGGCTATTAGTATTCGTATCACTAATAGACCGAAATTCTCACTACTACCAAACCCTGACTATGACCCGCGCCACGCTATTCACCGTGTACCAAGGGCTGTGGCGGGTGTCCATGCCATTCGTGGCCTGGTACGTTCGCCGGAAGGACTTGCGACGACTGGTACCAGCGGCCATCACCGCCGAGCGCTTCGGTCGTAGCGCACCTCCAGGTAGAACGACATCAAGTGTCTCGTCGTAGGATAGCTGTTCGACTTACGCTACATGCATTGTGTCGCGGTTGTCTCTCTGTGTTCCAAGACCACTGGCGCACGAAAGGAACTGCCGCAGGGTGCAAGGGCGATTCCTTCACCTTGTGGATCCATGGGGCCTCTGTGGGGGAGTGTCTGTCGGCTTTGCCGCTTGTGGAACTGGCGCTGGGCCACAAACTCGACCAAGCAGTAACAACGCCTACTGGCGAGGAGACAAGGAGAGTTCGCGTGGTGCTGTCGACAACGACGACGGCAGCTCGCCGACTGCTCTCCGAACGGTTGAAAAGGGTGAGCGTGGGCTGTGGTGGATGCTGCTTCCAGCGACTTTGACCTTGACTTTCGTTTGCTGAATTGGCTGATAGAATGAGGACGCGGTGTGTGTCTTAGCACCACTCGATCACCCGCGGTGTGTGGAGTGCTTCTACGACGAGTGGCAACCAGAGTACGATCCCTGGTGTATTCTTTCAGTTCTTGAAGCCTTCATCCTACTGATATGGCGGGGTGTGTAGTGCAGGGATCTGGATCGAGTCGGAGCTTTGGCCGACGCTGATCACTGAAGCAAAGCGAAGAGGGGTTCGCATTGGCCTGGTTAATGGCCGAATGTCACCACAGTCGTTCCGTTTGTGGCGGTTGCCGGGCCTGCGTGAATTCTCAAAAAGTGTGGTGGGTTTGTTCTCCTTGGTGCTTTGCCAAGACGAAGAGGTGTGTCTAGCCTTCCGATCACTTGATTGTTTCCTTTTCCTAGATTGACAAATTCACCGCCATCTTGCTTCCTTAGAACCGACAACGTTTTAAGCTACTTGGAGCACGAGACACACGCACAGCGTTAAACCTCAAATTCGGTACGAAATCTCTGTAGCGTGCTAGCGAGCCAATGTTATCTCGTGACTCATGTCGTTTACTGCACGGATTTGAAGCCTCTCCACATTTGATCAGCAACGACGCGGAGGTTTCCTCATGGCGGCATGCAATCGGATCACGGCCAGCGTGGGTAGCTGCTAGCACTCACGACGGCGAGGAGGTGATGATGGCTGAAGTTCACGCACAACTCTCTAAGCGTCTATATGACAACCAACGTCTACTTACGGTCATCATCCCGCGGCACCCAACCAGGACACCTGCAATAGTGAAGCAGCTTCACAGAGAGGTACGTCCTTACATACTCATGGTCATCTGCGTGCGCTATTAATAGTCTCATGTTGATTGACCCCCTTAGTTCCCCGAGTTGCTGGTCGGCTTGCGCTCACGCGACGGCTTGCCCACGAATTCAGTCGATCTTTTTATTGTCGACACGATGGTTAGTACATTTGTTGAGGTAGGGGCGACACCGAAGCATGCGGTGTATTCATTCGAGATCTTTGCGTAACGTGCATCACAGGGTGAAACAAACTTGCTTTACGACGCGATTTCAACGGCGGTAATTGGAGGTGGGGCTTGAGCTTGCGCGGATTGCTTGGTCACCAGTGCTCATCCACTTTGCTTCCAGGAACTTTTGTGAAGCGAGGTGGTCACAACCCAATCGAGCCATTGCGAGCGGGGTACGTGCAGAACGTCGAGATAGTCGATAGTCAGTGACTCCAAACCTCGTGACTGATACGCATGTACTTGCAGGTGCCACGTACTAACGGGTCCTCACATGGAAAACTTCGCGGACATTCTCCAGCAGCTCAAAACCCAATTCGCAGTATCGAAGTCTCTCCGAACGGTGAGTGGGTCAGAAGAGCTCGTTGCAGCACTGCAGTCACGGTTCAAGCGTCTCGATTATACTTCAGTGCCGTCGCCCTCGAACGCCAATCACAGAACCGAGCTGACTCGAGCGATGGCAGACCTTGCAGTTTCAACGTTGTCGCTGCACGAGTTGCGACTGATGAGTTGGTTAGCAAATGGCGAGTAGATGGTCCCGACACATAGAGTTGAGCAGCACGAATAAACACAGCGGCAGGGTGAAAAAAGAATTGATTTGGTAGCAACAGGTACGAGCTGGAGAAGACGAGGCCGAGGTGATTGGTGAGGGAAACCAGCACATCAGAACTGCGATGGCGCACGTCCAGTTTGCGATTGTGCAGCTCTTCCTTCACCTTCTCGTTGCGTAGACGCTTAGTACGGACGGTACCGGTCCGATCGTCCGCCTGAGCCTCCTTGAGAACCAGAGCCACCCTGGCGGTAGCTGCTGCCGTAGCCATAGCCTCCAGAGCCATAGCCCCCAGCACCATAGCCTCCAGCGCCATAGCCCCCAGCCCCAGCCTGGTCCCCATGGCCACTCTGGCCATTCGGGCCAGCTCCTTCTTCGCTGAACCCCTTTTGTTCTCCCGCACTTGCAGCGCCTTCTCCAGCACTGGCATCCTCATTGCCAGCGCCGGCGCCGGCGCCACCGTAGCCGTAGCCTGCATAGTCACCATAGCCGTAGCCGCGGGCGCCACCGTATCCACCATAGCCATATCCAGCGTACGGCTGAGGGTATCCATAGTTCGCGTACGCAGCAGCGCCATAAGTGCCGTAGCCGCCATAGCCTCCATAAGCCCCGCCGTAGCCACCACCACCACCGTAGCCACCGCCACCCCCACCGCCATAGCCTCCGCCACCACCACCGCCATAGCCTCCGCCGCCATAGCCGCTACCGCCACCACCACGGCTTCCGCTTCGCCAGCCTCCTCCGCGACCACGACTTCCGCCGTAGCTGCCGCCGCCACCTCCTCCTCCGCTGCGAGCTTCCTTGGGCTCAGCACGCTTGATCTCAACAGTCTTGCCGTGAATTTCGTGGCTCTTGCTCAGCACCTCCGCCACCGACGACTGTGCAACGAAGAGAAGAGGATAAGTATCCTGGTGACTACGGCGAGCATCGCCTAAGAACTCGCAACGAACCTCTTCCTCGAACGTAATAAAACCGAAGCCACGCGAGCGCTGGGTGTCGCGATCGATCATCACCACAGCGTCCGTGATCTTGCCGAACTCTTCAAAGTATTGGCGGAAGTCCCGCTCCGCCACCGTGGGGGCGAGGCCACCCACGAAGATTTTCTTCTGCTCCGTGAAGCCGCCGCCGCCGCCGCCGCCGCCGCCGCCGCCACCACCGCCGCCGCCGTAGGCTCCTCCGCGTCCTCCACGGAAGTCGCTACATCACATCAGTAACGAGGCAGGAACAGTGCAGGTTAGTCTACAGCGCCATCTCCTATGCAGGTCAGGGCCGCAGCTACTGATACACTATCTAGCGCTACGCCAAAGCCCTTCCACGGGAGTGGATGAAGAAGGGCTGGGCGGAGAGAGCGAGGGTCGAGCGTCATGGGCCAGAAGGTGGCGAGCAGCAAAACGCCATTCGATCGTGTTGTAGTAGGATTTCACTGTTTCTTCTCGTCCTGCTCCTTGCTCTGTTGCTTCCTGCTCTCTCTCTCTCCCTGCCTTCCTGCCCTTCTCCTTTCTTTTTGCCTTCCCAATAAATACAATGTACAGCAGCCGCCTTGCAGCTCGTCTCCACTCTGTTGGCCGTCTCAACTACTAACCTCGACCCGCCGCCGGGCGCTGTCTTCTCCCTCGGGATGGCGCGCTTCACCTCCACCGAGCGCCCGTCCAGCATGTGCGTCTCCTCCAGCACGCGGTCGATGGCTGCCAGCAAGCCACGACGTACGTCAGTCAGCACCTCCTGCCAATAGGAAGCCAATCTGGTAGCTGTAAGAATGATAGCAGCAGTTCGTACCTGTGGCATCCTCGAACGTGACGAAGCCGAAGCCGCGCGGCTGGCCCGTGTACTTGTCCTTCATGAGCGCGGCGTCCGTGAGCACGCCGTACTTGCCGAAGTGCTGCGTCAGCGTCTCCTCCGTGGTCTCCCACGACACGCCGCCGATGAAGAGCTTGCCCGGCTGGACGCTGGTGCCGGTCTTGTCGATGCCGCCGCCGTGGTGGTGCTCCATCTGCTGCTGCGGGTGCTGCCCGCTGCTCTGCGCGTAGTCCCCGTAGCCATACGAAGGCTGCTGGCTGTACTGCTGCTGGCTGTACTGTTGCGACTGGTTGTACTGCTGCTGCTGCTGCTGGTTGTACTCCTGTTGCTGCTGCGCGTCCAGGTCGTCCGGGTTGCCGGCCAGCGCGCGGACCTCGTTGTCGTCGTCGTCCTCGGCCCCGACGCCCGGCACGGACGTCGCCCCCGCCGCCTGGTTGTCCCCTTGGGGCGCCTGCTGCGCGTCCACCGCCGGCTCCTCCTGCTCGTACACGACGCCGAGCCCGTCCATGATCAATGCGGTCCAGCTACTTTTCGCGAATGTCTTGGCTTGGGTATCGATAGGGGGGACGTCTGATGTCAATTCCATTGGCTAGAATAGAAACCCGAGGATTGGACCAAAGTACCGCGGCCGGTTTTCAGCCAGTAACCGCCATGTTGAAGCGGCAGGGCACAGCACCATGACGCCGGACGAGCAGCAGCTCGGGGCAGAGTGGCTCGGCGTCATTGAGCGCCAGCAGCAGGAGATTGAGCTGCTGCGACAAGAGCTTGAGGCGGCCGCAGCCTCGGGCCATGGAGGCGCTTCCTCGCCGCTGCGCAGCTCCGCGTCGAGACGCGGCAGCGACGCCAGCAGCGTGGCGTCCCTGGCCTTCTCCGTCCTGTCCATGAGAGACGGCAGCTCGGAGCTGCCGATGGACAGCGAGCGGTACGCCCAGATGTGCGAGAAGATGGAACGCATGCGAGCGGCGCTGGTGCGGAAAGACGCCAAGCTGCAGAAGGCGCGCGCGCAGAGCAGCGAGCGACAAAAGACGACGGCGCGTCTCCGAGACGCCGTGACGAATATGCGCGTGGAGATGGACACGCAGCAAGCGCAGCTCGCACACGAACTCGCCGCCTCCCAGGAGGCAGTGGACAATGCGGTCGAAAAGGCGGCTCAGGCTCTGATGGGGAAAGACGTGTTGAGGGCGGAGCTGAGCAGGAGAAAAGAGGTGGACGCCGAGCTGCGCGAGGAGATCCGAGTGCGAACCAATGCGGTGCAAGCAGCTGAAGCTGCGAGGAAGGAGATGCTGAAGGAGGTTCAGAGAGCTCGACAGGAAGCGTCCCGACAGACAGCGGAAATGCGAGCACTTCAGAGCGAAAAGAATGCGTTGCAGAGCACACTTGAAGCCATGCAGCATGAATTGACTGCGAAAAGAAAATGCGATTCCGAATGGAATGAACTCAGCACGGAGAAACGGAATCTGCAGCAACGAGTGAATGAACTAGAGACTGGTGTCCGACAGCAGACCGTAAAATTGGAGCAACAGACTAGAACGATTGATGAGCAGAACCAGGAGATTCAGCGTCTCAAAGCAGAGCAGCTTCTCGCGGAGCGAGCTGCTGCGCTTGAGCGTGCTGAAGATCAAATGCATGTTCAGCATTTACTCAAAAGCAACATATCACTGCAGTATGAGCTAGAGTGTGCGCAAGCACGGAATCAGAGGCTCGAAGAAGAAGTACGAGAGCTGTCTGAGACGTCGCAATTGCTTTCTGAAGATTTGCTTCAGATAAAGCTTAAGGTTGCAGGAAGAGATCAAATACTACTGCAACGAAATCAAAAGTATGCAGAGCTTGTCACTGCTTACCGGGGACTGAACCGGCATGCTCAAGCTATTGAACTATCCGAGCGCGAGTTAGTTTCAGTGCTTATTCCGACCAAGAAGCGTCTCTCTCTTCTTCAAGACACGCTTACACGGTTCTGCTTCGAGCTGGAGGGGATCAGCAAAAAAATGGTGACGAACCGCAATCGGTCAGTGCAGCTAGTCTGGCATCACGGAGTGCTTATGAATTCGCGCCTAACAGTTCGATCAATGTTGGTGTTTAGCGAACTTTTGTTGGGGCGAGCATTGCGTGAGTATGGCAAGCGAAATCGACAATTACAAACCAGCGTTGTTGCTGCCAGACAACAGGTACGAGCTTTATCTGTGGACTGAAAAACTAGAGCATCACAATCTAATTGACTCTACGCATTGATCAGCTCCACTCGGTAGTGAGCGCTTTCCGTAGCAGTCAGAAGCGAAAGGAGCAGGCGATCTCTGCGAACTGGAATCTCAAGCGTGACTTGGTGATCGAGCGCTGCCAACGCACAGAGTACGCTGCATACGTTCCCTATGTTTGATGCCTGTACCAGAATCACTAACTGCTTGTCGACGATAATGCAGTCTGCTACAGCAATGCAGAGAGCTGGAAACTTGTTTGGATTCTTGCCAGAGCTCAGCTTTGGAGTCCCAAACACGTGCGGAAGGGCTCGAAAAAGACAACGGCGTACTCCAGCACGCGGTGACACAGCTCGTAGCGTACGCCCAAGAGCTGCGAAGCTCACAACAGTCACTGGAGCGCGAGCTAACCAAGTTAGAAATTACTGGCAAGCGGCAGCCTGCCGTATACGGCTGAAGTATAAAATGCACGCACAACCGTGTAAAACCCGACATCAGGCTGAAGTTGCAGCACATTGTTTAAATTGAAGAAGGTATGCACGCAGCATCCACGGCCGCAATCTACACACTCTCCATGACGATGTTGGGCGGGTACGCGCTGCCTCCCTTCATCAGCCTGATCGAGTGCTGCAGGTTCCGCAGCCGGTCGATCAGCCCCTTCATGACCACGTTCCTCTCGTACACCTCCTGCTCTCCACACCAAAGCACAAGAAACAAATGCATCAGCCACCACAGTCATCACGATCTCAATGCAGCAACACTAGTTCCCTCCGCACCTTGCGCAGCTGATTCCTCCTCTGCACGAGCTTCGCCGTCGCGTCCTGCAGCAGCAACAACAACAACAACAACAGGTCAGAACCAAACGCAGCAGCGACTGCTTGCGCCCTCTCTCACCTTGACATCCTGCTGCGGCTCCTTCTCCTTCTCCACCTCCTTCACGGCCTCCAGCAGCTCGGCGCTGACCTTCATGTACTGGGCCTTGAGCGCCGCAATCTTCGAGTACGTGTCCTGGATCTCCTCGGGCAAGTACGGGATCACGACGGGGTGGCCGCCTGTGTGAGCGTGGCCGCCCGCGAAGCCCGCGGCGAGTCCGTTCACGTCCGGCAGCGTCTCGTCCTGCGGCGCGTCGGCCTCGGGAGAACACGGCGGCGAGCTGGGCGCGGGCGCGTCGGCAGCGAACAGCTTGGAGCTCGGGCGCAGCGGCGGCTTCAAGTTCATGTGCTTGGTCTCGTCCAGCACGTGGTACGCGATGGCCAGCAACTGCGCCAGCATCTGCTGCCCATTCTTGGTGGCCGGCGGCGCGGCAGTGGCAGTGACCTGCTCGTCCATATTGGCTGGAATATGTGTGTGTTGAACACCAGGAATATCCCATCTACACGAATAACCCTGTGTGGTGGGATATTCCTACCTTGAAGAATAAACCTATCCTAGTGAAAATAGCTCACTTCATGTTGAAGTGATGGCCGTTGCAACGGCTTCTAACTCTAACTGCATCTCGCCGCCATGACGATGGACTCGACGTCCGCGTCCTCGTCCAAGGCGCACGCGGACCCGTCGGCCGATGCGAGCGACCGCGAGGCGCGCGTGGGCGTGCGGCGCCAGCGCATCGACGCGCGCACCGCGTCCAAGGACGACGCGTCGCGCAAGAAGCAGCTGCAGGTGGGCGACTCGCAGCGCATGAGTCGCGGCCAGCAGCAGGTGGCCGACAGTCTCAACCAATTGGACCGCCGCAAACTGGCGGGCATCCGCCATGTCACCAGCGTCCGCGTGGAGGCGGACGACGCCGAGAACCGCCGCCGCGTGGAGGAGGAGGAGCGGCGCCACAGGCGCGTGCAGAAGCTGCAGCAGGAGGCCGTGGACAGCGGCGCCAAGAACGCGGCCGTGGAGATGCGCTGGGCCGACCTGTTCGAGTTCAGCATGCCGCAGGAGCTGCACAACGAGCTGGAGCTGCAGAACCGCGCGTGCGCCGACATCTTGGCGTCCAAAGACGCGGTGATCCGCGAGTTCCAGACGCAGCTCAAGGCCAAGGACGAAGAGTACGTGACGGCGCTCAAGGTCCAGGCCGAGGAGGTGGAGAAGCTGGTGGACCGGATGAGTCAGCAGTATCGGGAGATGCAGAACGAGTACGAGCTCGAGCTCGAGCAGATGGAGGACGCCTTCCTGAAAGAGCGAGACGAGCTCATCGCCAACAACAAGCTCGAGATCGACTCGCTGTTCGAGCGCAGGCGGGAGATGGAGATGGTCTACATGGAAGCCAAGCAAACGCGAGACGAGCAGTACTTGCAGGGGATCGAGGAGCTGCGAGTGCGCGATGCGGAGGACTACAACGAGCTCAAAATTAAGCTGGAGACCAACATCCAGACGCTCGAGCAGCAGCTTGAAGAGATGCGCGCCACGTACCAGCTCAACACGGAGAAGCTGGAGTACAACTACCGCGTCTTGACGGAGCGCGATATGGAGAACTCGGCGACGCTCAGTCAGCAGAAGCGCAAGTTGGCCCGCTTGAAAGACGCGCTGGCCACGCTAATCGCCAAGTACAACCAGACCGATGCTCGAGACCGACATCAAAACGAGGAGCTCACTGAGGAATACCGGCGTCTCACGAAGCAGTACCGCGATCTGCAGAGGAAATACGCCCACTTTGAAGCCAGCGACAGCAACAAATTCGATGAAGTGTGGCAGATGCACGAGGAGAATGCGATTCACAAGATCGAGAAGCTGCTAGACGCAGATCGCATTATCCACGAGCAGCAGCTTGGTCTCACGTGGCGGCCTCCTGCACAGTCCATCCGTAACTGGAGTCACTCTGCAAAGGCTGGCGACGCGGCATCTCTCCAGAAGCAGCTCGAGAACGGAGACGAGTCGTCACCTGATTCCACCGAGAGCGAGAAGGGTGGCAGCAGGAGAGACGACAATGGTGGGAACGCAGACCAGGACGATTTCGACGACGAATCGGTCGAGGCCTACACACCTCCTGTCAAGAAAATATCGGGCGCGAAGCTAAAGTACATGCTGAAGATGCTTGCCTCTGAGGCTGGCTTCCTGGTAAATGGCAGCGTGCAGCAAGCCCTTGAAAATTTGCCCGATGACGAGGCCCAGCTTGTGAAAGCGGACATGATCATGCGTGCGCTCGGGATCGACAACGAGGAGGACATGGAGAAACTAATGGGCTACTTTTTCGAGGATCCGCGGCAAGAGGTTCCTGTAGGTGGTGACAACAATCGGGAGAGCAATTCACCCGGCAAAGACGGCAAGGACGGGGCCAAGACGTCGTGGGGTCTTGTGGTCGGCCCGGAGGACGTCATCCGAGTCATCAAGCGTTTCGTTGAGGTTTGTCGTCATTGTCACTGTTGTTTCTTTGCTCTGCTCCAAGTGAGTTAATTCTTGGTCGTGTTGTGCTTGTGGCCAATTTCAGGAGACGAACGAGCAGAAGCGCGCAGCTCCTGCTGCCCGAATTCTTCACCGCTCAGTCAGCGGCGAGACGGAAGGCGGCAAGAAAACGACAAAAGGCAGCAGCTCGGCTGCACTCAAGGCCAAGGCTCGGAAGGTGGAGAAGGAATACTGGGCCAACATCGTCAAGGTGTTCCCCGCGCAGAAGATCCGCGTCATGGCTACACTCGAAAAGGGGCTGACG
Organism: Phytophthora fragariae; assembly: GCA_009729435.1. NCBI lineage: Eukaryota > Oomycota > Peronosporomycetes > Peronosporales > Peronosporaceae > Phytophthora > Phytophthora fragariae. Next base: position 973,039 of record QQOI01000016.1, read on the forward strand.
CACTACAACACGGCGCTGCTGCGGCGCAAGGAGCTGATCGACGAGGTGACGGGTATGAAGGCGCAGAACGCAGAGCTCAAGAACCTGCTCAAGCAATACCTGGCCGCGCCCATCAACGAAGACCTCATTGTGCCGCCCACACAGATGCAGCTCTACCAGTGACAGTCATGTTGAAGTGCTACTTGAACGAAATGGATACACATCACCCCTTTACGAATTTATACAGCAGTTGTGTATACTTACTCAAAACCTCAGTTTTTTATACGCAAACCTCATTATCGATCATTATTGATGGCAAGAATCGGCTACGTTGCGCTCTTCTTCGCGAGCGCTGCGGCCGCAGGGCTGCTCCGCACCTTCGGCCAGAGTGCGTACCATCACGCCCCAACCATCCCCTCTCTGGTCGTATGTATACTTATGCGCGTGCATTGACCCCCGCCTCCTCTTGCTGCTGCAGACGTTCTGTCGAGACTTGGCGTCTTCGACGAGTGCGACGACTCTGCGTACCCGAGCAACTGCGTGGGCAACCAGTTGGTCTACCGCATCAGCTTCAGTCTGGGCTGCTTCTTCACGCTCACGGCTTTGCTGAGCTGCGCCGTGGCCAGAGGCTGCGAGGGTGTGTGCTGCCTGCTTCTGTTCCAGCTGCCGCTCTACCTTGGCGCGCTGCTGGCGTCGCTCTTCATCCCCAATGGTTGGTGCTGCCTGACTAAGTCTATTACCCCCTCAGAGGAGGTCTGATGGGCTGTGTATTGTGTATGGACAGACTTCTTCGACGGGTATGTGGACATCGCGCGCGTGGCGTCGGCGCTCTTCATCATCCTGCAGATCATCATCATCCTGGACTCGACGTGTGCGTGGCGTCAGTTGGCGGTGGTGGAGTACATTACGTGGTTTTGCTGACGTGGTGGCTGCCCATTGCAGACAGTCTACGGGACTACATGCTGGACAAGATGGACGAGGCTGACCGCGACGACGACGCGCGCCATGCGCTGCTGGGTAGCAGCTTCGACTCGACCCAAGGCGACGGAATCAAGACCATGTGGTGAGATGAAAGAAATGTCGACGCGCATCTGGGTCTTGTCGCCTAACATATCTATTGACGTGTTTCAATCTTTAGGGAGGGGGCGTATCTTGCGCTGGTTTTCGTCTGTATGGCGCTGTCGATTGCGGGGCTCGCCCTCTTGTACGTGCGCTATGCGGAGTGTGAGCTGAACGTCATGTTCATCTCAATTACACTGCTATCGGCCATCGTGCTGACAGCGTTGAGCGGTACGTTATTGTGTGCTTGTCATGGTTAAATATCTCGATAGCCATCTTTTTTATCTCTGACGTTGCCTTGTTACGCAGTCGTGACGTGGGTAAACGTGGGTCTCCTGCCGTCAACAGCAGTCTCCCTCTACCTCGTGTTCCTGTGCTACCAGACAGTTCGAGCGAATCCGAGTGCCGCCTGTGCACCTTTGCATCTCACAGCTGAAGAGAAGCAGCAGGAGCAATCCGGTGTGATAATGAACTCCCTGGTTGCAGCATTCACTATCACCTGGACGAGCTGGCGAACGTCGGCGACCAGCACCTCATTTTTCGGATCATCCTCTGCACAAAAGCAGCCTGGAAATGCTGGAGATGAAGATGACGAGGAGCTTGCCAGTATCGGAATGACGTCAGCGCGGTTGGCGAAGGAAGCGCAGCGTGAGGTGGAAGTTGTGCCTGAATACCAGTTCCACGTGCTTATGGTGTTGGCATCACTTTACATGGCGATGGTTCTCACGAATTGGGGTAGCTTCGACGGGTAAGGTTGAACGTTGGTTACGGGCATGCCGAACATAATTTTTTTAACTGTTTGCATTTGTCAGGTCTTCGTCGAATGATGATGAGATTGTGACTATGTGGGTCAAGGCGATTTCGCAGTGGGTGGCATCCGGACTATTTCTCTGGACCCTCGTAGCGCCTGCGGTGTTCCCCGACCGCGATTTCTTGTAGGTGAGGGCGAATTTAACTCGCTATGAAACATGTAATGCAGTCATAATGCGTAATTCATGAGCTCGTCAGTTATCCGTAAGCTGGCATATCAATCATCCTCTTTTTCATTTCCGGCTCCTTGGGTCAACTCGCTGCCGCTTTCGACGGCCAGACCCTGAGCGGGCTTTACCCCCACCACAACCTCGCTGCCTCGTCGATGTTGATTTCGCAACTCGAAGTGTCTGACCTCCGCACAACGATCCATCCAATTTACGAGCTGCTTCAAGCGCCTGTGCCTCGTTAGCAAAGTCTACCGAATAGCCAGTCAGGTCGTTGGCGTCTTTCGTGAACGACACTACTCCGGGGCAGCCTTGAAGGGCATTGACCAAAGTCACCAGCTCTAGCGGTTCGCTGGTCAACACGTGGATAGTAGAGGAAGCTTGACTGCTGCAGCTACTGCTGCCATCCTCGATGTCCATTTGCTCCGACGATGATCGTGATGAACGAGGTTTGGGGGGAACAGCATACGCGTCACCATTGTTTCGTACGCTGCTACAATTATCGACGACAGAAAATGCTATTTCTTGCTCCGGCGCGCACGAAAACGGATACTGCGGAACTCCACCTTGATAATAAGGCGGTGTATTCATCCATCCAGGCGCACTTCCCCCGAAACTTTGGTGCTGTGGGACCTGTTGATAGTTCGCTGGCCCTCCATAGTTTGCATATGGCTGGAAAGGCTGTTGTGGGGCTGGAGGATATGGCACAAGCTGTATTGGGTAATACTCGACCCCTGCAGACATTCCCATCGACGTATGAAAGCTCGCTGAGTGAGACGGCGGGTATATTCCACTTGGTGTCGGTGCTAACTGTTGCACGGCATCGTCTGGTACTTCTCTTGGCGAGACCATCGAGTACTGGGGAAAATAACCCCCTTCTCTTGAGTGCTGGTGTTCCGTGCTTCGCATCAGGTGCGCAAAGCGCGCCTCCACTGCACGCAGATCGACATCTTCCGATGACCCGGTTACAACGCGTCCACCTGACGTGCGGTCTAGACGCATGGAATCGTTGGTGCTGATTGAGTTTCCGCCATGTGTGGTAGTGAATAAGCTTGGCGCCAAAATGACAATCGCTTGTAGAAACTTGCCCGAGCCGAGGGGTAGCTCCATTTGGTGAAGTTGCAGCGCTGCCTGAGTAGCGTTTGTTTCGCAGTCGAATTTCACAAACGCTACCCCCTGAGCCTCGCCCGTGCTCTTCACAACTTTAATATCCATAAACTCCATCCCCGAAAAGGACGACACGACTGATGAAAGCATGTGCGTCGCCAAAAATCGATCATACAGCAGTAGCACCCAAAGACGGTCTTTTCTACTGTCAGAAATGGTTGCCGTTGAGGATGACGCTGACGTATTTTCGTGCGGGAGACTGCAACTCATGTCACCAGAGCCCAAGTTACTTCCAGCATGGAGCTTGTCCCGTGGTTGCAATTGATGACAGCCTGTGTCATGTGCAAAGGATAGCTGTATAACACAAACGTGTTACAATCATGGGTAGACCTTGCAACGCGAAAGTATCTACGCACCGTCATAAACTCGTTCTTCTCTGGACTTTCATCTCCTTGAGACGATTCCTCGCAAAATGATTTGACAACAAATGCTGCAGTTGAAGACTGCGAGACATTGGCCAAGGTTGCATGTCAGATCGATTCGTCGCAACTCGCAGGCTCTGCACTGCAAATCTTACCTTTGTATACTTGACGTAGGCCATCGTTTTCACGCGACCGAAACTTTTAACAAGCTCTACGGACTCAAAATCACCGTAGACGGCAAACATTGCCTCGAGCTCCTGCTCCGTGAACTGTAGAAAAGCGAAGTGTTAGAGAAGCTTGCAGCTCAAATACAACAAATAAACGTAGACCACAGCAATCGCACCTTGCAAGTCGACGTGAAGAAAAGCTTCGTTCGTGCCGGCTCAGGAGACTCCGACTTGAACTCGAGTTTGATGCTCCGGTGTTTCTCGCAGCTGCTATCTACACCGGTATTACTGGGTCGAGCAGTTCCTCGTTCTATCATGTTGCTGTCTTGGGTGTGTCTTTCTCGAGTCACCTGATGCTTCGTCACTCGAAATGATTCCTCAAGCGTGTTGTCCGAGGACTGCCGTTTGCAAAGCTTTTTGGATATTATCTCTGCTTTCAGCGCGTCTGGTGACAAGCTGATGTCACTTCGATCGGAGTTTTTCCTCGGCGGGGACAATGGCGGAATGCTGCCGCGGGACTGGGCTTTCAGGGTCGCTGGGGGTGATGTTGTCGTGTTGCTTCGTTTGCGGCGGATACCGCTAGCATCAGACCCATCCTCTGTACTGGAGCCGCTGCCATCCAGACTCTGACGCCGCCTGCGCAAATGGTGTTTAGAACGGGGAGGAGGCATCACTCCGCCTTCTCTTGTCGATACTCTAGGCGTCCAGAGCGCATTGGGAGGAGATCCTCGAATCGTCATCGGTGTCGAAGCCAGCGACACGGAGCGAATACTGGATGCCAGTGAGTCTGTGCTGCTTTCCTCTTCCAACGCGTCCTTAGTTCCCGGGACCACGACCAGCAGGTTCCCACAACGCTTTTTCTTGTTTCCACGGTTCGGCGTTGACATCGCACGCTGGTACGCCGCGAAAAGACCATAGCTCGATTTAATCTGCGCTCCTTGCTCCACCACAGCCAGCATGCCTTGCATCACTTGGTCTACTTGGTTCAGGTCTGAGTCCGGGTCCATCGATTCGTCCTTGACAGTGTCAGCAGCGGACAGTTGCTTGGCCACCAACGCCTCGCTCTTCACAGTCTTTGCAGTGATAGCAGTAGCAGCCACAACCCCCTCGAGTCGATGCTTCTCCAGCAGAACAGCTGGCGAAACTCTGCTGGGTCCCAACGGCAGCGCAGCAACCGGCGGACTCGACCGCTGCCGCTTCCCCGGCAGCCGTGCATCGAGACTCCCGTCGTCTTCTCCAAGTTCACCCTCCGCTTTTTCATCCAGATCCTGTCGCGCATGCTGGCCCCGCTTCAATTTGCCATTGCCACCAACGGGTCTCTCCTTGGCCACCGTCACCTGAAAAAAAAGCGTTAAAACACGGTAAAACCCCATTAGTCAGATGGTTCCCACTTCATTTACTCACAAAAGGCGAACCCTTTTGCTCACCTTGAGAATGTGTCCGTCCTCCAGCTTGAGGTGGTCCAGCTTCTCGATGGCGGCCGCAGCGTTGGCTGGGTCCTCATACTGCAAAAATGCGAAACCCTATCGTCCAATTGAGAGTTGAAACATATCAGAAACAACAATATCGGCGTTACAACATCTCAGAAAGCATAGTGAAACCAAGTAAAGAGTTAAAACACTGACTTACGCGTGACTTTTTGCTTCGGTCCAGCGCTAAATGAAGGTGTTTAATGGTTCCACACGTCGAAAAGAGCGCGCGCAGCTCGTCCACTTTGCGGTCGCGTCCACACACGATAAACAGCCGCGAGAGCTCGGAGAGCCGCGGATCTGGAGCAGCAGGCGCAGTCGTGGACCCCGACTCGGTCGCCGGTGGCTGGGACGTGCTGGGAGCTGCTGCCGCGCGGCCGCCACCTTGGTGTTCCATGCGCGGTTTTGTTGTGACGTCGGGACGATTTACGAATAAGAAGTACGATTTAGCGATACTATGGCTCTGCATATGCGGAAGCACAGGTTTTCGGCGGTCGTAAGGCTGTAGCCATGTTGTAGCCGATCTTTGCTGAGACGAGCGAATTGTCGTGCGTTGTGGGGTCGCTGCTGGAGTTACTGGTTGCTGGTCGGTGTTACAGTGTCATGGATGGATTGACTGCTTAATTGGCGATAATTTGAACGACAGCAGGCCAGGGCAGCGTATCGTCGATGGATGAGCGAGCATTCGACACATGGTAACCATTTATTTATTTTTGGTAGCATCGCCGCCTATTCTTACCTAGACATGCACCACTTCGCTGCATTCTCAGTTCCGGAGGAAGTGCCTCGAGGAAAAACCAACCTTTGCATGACTTTCGTGGCTCACTTCAACCAGTTCTCATTTAGACTTCGCTAAATTAGTGCAGACGAGTGCGGGGATTTTGACAACTGCAAGTGTTCATGACAAAGGCGCACGTGCAGCTGCTACCGTCAGGCAAGAGGGGAGCGAGAGTTAGTTCGGTGGAATCGACAGCGCTCACCCACGAGGGCGAGTTCATCACCGTCCATTTCAAGGGCAAAAAGCACGAGTGGAAGTGGCAGTACTTCAACCTACTACGCCGACTCACCGCAATCGCTTCTGCTTGCCTGTATGTGTACTTCTCTATGACGGCTTCATGGTGGGCGATACAAGTGCTGAGCGGAGCACACAACCCCACCGAGACTCTTCGTGTCTTCACGTCGTCGCTTATCAAAGGCTACATGGGCGATGGATTGATCAATGACAGTCCGTTGGTGCGGGACGTACTGGGAGGTGACACCACACCTCGTGACTACGTTCTATTCCTTGAGTCCGCCGTCAAGACATCCACCAAAGGCTGCTCCGGACTACCGCTTTTCAATTCAGCGATATACAGCTACGAGTTCCTGAAACCAGGGTATCTGGACCAGGGGTTAATAGCAACGGATGATACCCGTTGATATGATGATACTACACAGCCGGATATCCTGTATCAGTATCACATGATACTGCCTTCGGCGGGGGATCAAGATCACTGATCCTGCAGCTAAACCGAAATGATCTTGGGTGATATACACCATTTCAAGGTCAAATTGAGAGAAGTCGTGGTTCAAATTGAGAGCAGCCAAAATCGAATTGAGATCATCCAAGAAAAGGCGCAATGTCCCGGCTAAAGCTTTCCGAAGAGATTTTTCCGGGCGCGATAGAGTAGACAAGTCAGTGGCTCTGTACATAATATTAAGTGTAGAAGGGGATTAGATGATAAGCATATATGGTATTGCAGGCTCTCTCAACTTGATTTTGGCGACTCTCAATTTGAACCACGACTTCTCTCAATTTGACCTTGAAATGGTGTAGTATCAGATATATAATCGTGGATGCCTCTTGCGATTTTTTACTATGGGGCACCGTACCCACTTTTATAGAAGGTGTGACGCATTGTGTAGGGCTTTTCAGGCCTATTGATTGGCTAATATGCGTTTCATCCAATTACAGACACCGGCTTTTTTTCGCCCAAAACACACTATTAGTAGACCGTATGTGTACCACACGATCAGGCAAAGGGTGTGTGGTATTTAGTCTAATCTAAATGGTAGCAAAATTACGATTTGTGATTTGTGAGGCACAAACGTTCACAGAGTCAGCTATACATACCGTACGCCCCTATATTAGAGGCTGACCTTTTTTGAGAAAAACGTAGTGAAATACACGTAGTGTTGTCCACAAAACTTTTCGGGCACGAACCTACGTGTTTTCCACTTCCGTCGAGCGGTAAGGCCTTCTTACTGCTTTCTGTAATCCAAAAACACGTAGCAACAAAACGCAAGAAGCGATGCGAACTAAGCGATTTTAGGCAAGTACGAGGTCACAAATAACTGAGAAGGAATGAAGAAGACGTTACGATGGCTAAGTGCGCATCATGCTCGATATTTTTCACCCAAATGTGCTCCGACACCTCGCTAGGTGCTTTTGCTACGTGATTTTGATCGACGCTATCATTGAACCCAAGACTTCAGTAGAAAAACACGTACCAAAAGTCGGTATCGTTGGCACGTGTATTTGGCTACGGTTTTTTTTTTGCGGTGCTTCTGAAAGCTTCTTAGTGAACCCGAAGCTTCCTGTCACGCTTTATGCTATTGAATCTATGCCAGCCTAAACTTTGAATGTACAGACTACATTGCACCACATCGTTGATCAATTCTCTGTGCATTGTACAGTCACGCCGCTATATTATATACTCCGCATATAAGAGACTACTTAAGTAAAAAAAAAGGATACAATGTACCTGAAATTTATAGTAAATTGCACTTTACAGTGCTGTCAAAACAAACATGTGCGAGTTGCGATAGGTTCTCCACGTCTGGCCACAGGAAACGCTAATGCAGCCTCATTTGTTTTTGATGTCTTTGAGTTTTGTGGCGCATAATAAAGGAGTTGACTCTGCTTCGCGTCACGATTTTCTGGAACACGTTGAAACCAAACGCAAACTATCTAACGCAAGCTAAAATAAACTAGAAGGGGTAGAAGTGTTTGGTCTTGGGACCAAACAAATCCTCCATAAGCTTATCCTAAATAAATTGCAAGCATGCAACACGTTAATGCTAGCTGATACAACGGAGAGAATCCAAATTTGTGACGCAGGGTGTGTTGCCCGACAAGTGAAGTAGATAAACCATTTATCAACGTGATATTTGATTTTACCGTTAGATAATGTTGAATGTGAAGTAATTATTTCTTTTTATCAGATACTATTTATCCCGGGTAGTTTTCAAGCCACAATTACCATCGGATTGCAAAATGTATGTATTATGTTAGTACTGTATTAGCCCCAGTTGGACTCCTGGGACGGACTCAGGATATAAAATCCAGGGAACAGTCACAACACTCTGCGATGGCCTCTGAGGACGAAATCTTCCACGAATAATGTCGTATACAGAGAAATTGTTGTGTACTATTCCACGTTATAACGTTAGATTGGATCGTGCCACAGCAACAAAAAATCCACAGTATTACACAGAAAATCAGCTACTTTTGACGTATTTTCGGTAACATATACGGTTTGAAGGTAGGGGGTAAATTCTTACAGAAGGAGTGTGAAAGTGAGCTCGCCGAATCCAGCCAATTTGCCGGCTTTATATTTGTAAATGCGTTCGTTGCTCGCGCTTCCACGCCAGGTGGCTGGGCTGTCTCGCCCATTGTTATTCTATGAGGCCAAACATGTCTTCACAGTTGCCGTATTGGCCCAGCGAGGCGCCTAATAGTGGATATTTTGGGGATTTGAGGGCCATGACATCCATTCCTAGGAGTTATCATTTTCTGTTGCTCTAGCTAAACCATAGTAGGGGGGTCAGAATTGGCAAATGGTACAAAATATATTGTAGATTGTCGGACGAAGAATGGTAGGAACACTTGCAAAATATGGCACGGTTCAGAATTGAAATGGTCATCCATTTCATGCAAACTATCCGAAGTCCCCAGCATGGGTGGAAAGTCCTCGCTCGAGAGGGAGGCCGCTGCGTGTGCTAAAGCCCCCTCCCCCGAAAACGCACTGCAGCTAGCCCAGGTATCTAGATGTAGTACAGTACATATGAGGACGATTTTTTCAAAAGTATCATTAAGGTTTTTTTTTAGGTTTTTTGCTAGAGGGGTTTAAAGTCAGACCATCCTTTTGGTAGCCGTTTTGACGAAGCCGAGAAAAAGCCAAAAGAAAAAGTTTCTCCGCCGGAGCAGCGGTGGGCATGCCAAACGACTTCGCCAGAATGCTTTCCCCGGATGACGCATGAAAAGACGCAGAACAGCAAGGGCAAGACGCTGGTGGACCCGATGCGGTTCCGACGTCCGGACCGAGTGACGGGAATGGCGTGATCGCGCCAGCTATCGAGAGCTTTTGAGAGGCCCCAGGTCGATTTTGAAGTCGCGGGTCTACATCTGCTGCACGAAAGCCTGCCTCTGCGGCTAGAGGGACTTAATAGGGCATCTCTTAAACTCCAGGGCGCAAGGGGAGGCAAATGCGTCGCTATTTGCTACGCTGGCGGTGTAACTAGTGTTCAGAATACTTAATGATACTTTTGACTAAGATTGGCGTTGGCAGATTATGGATGTGCTGTATAAATCTTCAGATTTACTTAAGTTCTCTACGTCTCCTGAAGCTCTCGATAGGCGCAATCGAAAGATCAGCGTTTTTAGACCCCAGAACACTAAGAAAAACAAATCTAAAAAAATATTTTTTCCGAGGCATCTCACGCCGATGGCCACAACTTTTTTCCAACTTCACTTTCTGGGGACCTGAAAGCGTCAAAATGTAGCTAAAAGACCCTTCTATAACGTAGTATAGCTCGCTTGGTTTTGAGGTTAAATACTTAATGATACCTTTGAATAAATCGTCCTCATATACGACATGACCTGCATTTTAGGTGTTCTGCACTGCAAACCGCAGCTCGATGGCCGTAGTGAATAGCCAATACTTATAAGCGATACAAACTTCAACACAAAAAAGTGTATATGGCGCTCTGCTGCGCAAAAATCACGATTGACTGTAAAATGGCATGTGGATGGCTAACCATTTGGGGAAATGGTCGACCATCTCAAAAATGGTTTACCTCTGGAGGTGTTCCATTTCCGAGATGGAAATATTCGCCGACCATGAAAAATATGGTTGCCATCTCGGCAGGAATATGAAGGCAAAAAAGCTAATTCTGACCCCCCTATTATATGGCATTTCCATTTGGAATGCTTCACTTAAACCATGTGTTTTAGCTTGAGCAACCTCCCCGCCGAGCGAAGCGAGGGGGCATTTCACGCGTGCTCGGCCTTTCCCTGCGCAAAAAGCCCCGCTTGCGGGGCTCTGCTCGGCTTGTTTGATATAGAATTACTTACAAAAAACACTATTTTAGGTCACCATGTCAAATTTAAGGCCAGGAATTCGTAATGGCAAACCTGGATAGGAGCTACCGCGGCACCACGCAAGTACATCATTATTCAATTATACCGTTGAGTGGATGTCCTCGAGAGTTTATAGATTAAGGCAGCCAAGAGTTCCTTGGTATTACTGTCTTGATGAGAGTTCACCTGTGTATCAACTGCTGCACAAGACCGTTTGGTTTGTCTAAGTAGTCACTAAGTACGTACTACGAAGTACTAGTAATAAGTCTACGCATCCGCCTGGACGATGATCGAGCAGAGCTACTGTGTCTAATCAAACTTGGAAGAGCTTGAAAAATAAGCCGAAATTTGGAAATATATTATCTGACACCACCTGATGCAATACCTCTCCACTCTTTATACAATCTGTACGTTAACATTGGTATTCCCGATGAGGGAACCGCAAGGAGAGCAAGGCCCGCTTCTTCTTATGCTCGGACCACATCATGTTGGACGGTGACACCCTGCGTAACGGCAAGTAGGAGGGCGTATGCTGGTGTTGGCCTTCTACCACAACAGCAAGGTCGACAAGAAGCTTAACGGTACGAAGGCTGCGCAAACCTAGGCCTGCTTGATCAACGCTGGCCAAATACTGTATCCATAGCGCAAATTTGGGAGGAAGACCCAAGTATCATACTAATATCGAATACACGTATCATTTCATTGATATGATATTGATACCTGATGGACGGAGTATCAGCATCAGGTGATCCTAGCCTCAAGCGTATGTGTCGGTAGATCAGTATCAAGAATATAGTAAAAATGGGCAGTGATATGAACCCCTGATCTGGACATGGTTTCCGATACGAAGTACACCATCACTGCCCTCGAGGACCTAGAGCTCGTGGTTACGATAGTCGACTGTTCCTTTAGCCAGCTCAAGTCTGGTGATCCGTCTGATGTCACGTGCTCTGCTGTAAAACGACGTGGGTGAGTCTCACTTGCGAGGATGTCAGGAAAATGAAGACTGATTGATGTAGTAGAGTGCTAGCTCGAGCTCCTAGCTAGGCTATGTTTAACTAAGTAGTGGAAGTTGTGAAACCAACGCAGGTCTCTTGAGCAAGTTGAAAACTCCTCGAGGCCGTTGGGTTGTTGGGTCAGGAGCGTCTTGTCGGTGCACGGGATTGTGCCCGTGACACTTCCTCCTTCAGAAGGGCGGTAGTCCTCGTCGGCGGCAATGTGTTAACATATTGACGAACTAGCGCCAAAACTTGCACCAGATTGCCAAGAGGTTCCCAGGATGGCTTGATGGACGAATCCAGCCATCGAACTTTGAATTGCTGAATGCCATGGTGGCGTCGATGATGTAGAATCTCTGAAACGAGATGCCCTTCAGAACCATCAGCAACGAGAATGGGTTGCACACGCGTAGTTCGTTGAGGATCGTGGTCTCGATGGTATTGCCGAAGACGGGAAACGTGATAGTCTGGATGAAGTCGCGATCCAGGTGGCAGCTCCAAAGTGTATGTGTCTGGTCCAGCGATCTTGCGGATCCGGTATGGGCCAATGTAGCGTGCAGCGAGTTTGCGTTTTCCGGTCGTACCCATGTGACGAACTTCCAGATTTCTGGTGTCGAGTAGAACGTGGTCACCAACGGCGAAGGAGACGACAGGTCGATTGCGATCATAAGCCTCGTGCCAGCGAAATTGCGCAGCCGCCATGGCATCCTGGGCTTCCGCCAAAATCGCCTGTTGATGCTGCACGAATGTCGTTGCTTGCGAAGCGCGGGTTCCCGAAATTGAGCAATCCGATACAGATCGCGGCTGGTAGCCGAGGTCCGCCATGAATGGCGACATGCCAATAGACGCGTGCACTCGCGAGTTGTAGGCAAACTCAGCGAGAGGCAGAAGTTGGTCCCAATTGTCTTGGTGCGGATTCACAAAGTGGCGTAAATATTCGCTGACGAACTTGATCGTAGCCTCAGATTGGCCATCGGTCGAAGGTTTGAATGTCGTGCTGAGGTGAAGCTGGGTCCCTTGGAGCTTCATGATGGACAGCCACATTGCCGCAGTAAATTTTGTGTCTCGATCAGAGACAATTGAGCTGGGTAGACCGTGAAGGCGCTGATAGAACGAGCAGAATAGTTGAGCCGTCTGAGCTGCCGTTGCTGTCGAATGTGTCGCTAGAAAGTGAGCGCGCTTAGTCAGTCGATCAACAATAACGAGAGCAGCGTCGTAGCCAGATGTGGTGGTGGGAAGAGGAGTGAGGAAGTCCATACTAATATCCTCCCAGCGTTTCTCAGGAACTTCCAAAGGATGCAAAAGCCCAGCAGCTTTCCCTCGGACAGCCTTGTTGCGTTGACACAGTTCACACGAAGCGACGTAGTGTTCGACCGAAGTTGCCATGCCCTTCCAGTAAAAATTTCCAGGACATGCAGCAGCGTTTTGGCTTGACCAGGGTGGCCACGGGTTGGAACATCATGTTCTTCGAAGATGATACTTTTGCGAAGACCAGGAGAATCAGGAATACAGAGCCGCCGAACCGAAGTTGGTCGTAACTGGAAATATAGCAGTTCATTCTCCAGTGTGAATCGCCGACAGCGACGACTGGCGGGGTTGCTAGCGGTCTTAAGGTCTCGCAAGATCGGGCCAAAGTGCTTGTCTGCAGCGTATCCTTGACGACATTCCGACTCGATGTCGATAGCTTGCGGAGATTGATGAAGCAGTAGTTCCTCAGAATCCGATGTTGCTCCGGAGGCAGCCATGGAATTAATAAGAGTGGAGAGGCTGATCGCACGAGCCGTGCCGTCGTTCCAGTCTGCTCGTCGGGATATCGCGTCCGCGACGATATTCGTATTGCCCGGGACCCACTTGAAAAGTGGCTGAAACAGGGCAAGCTCGTTAAGCCAACGCGCTAGGCGCTGGGAGCATGTTTGCTGTTGTAGAATACTCTCGATCGTGTGGTGATCGGTATTAAAGAAGAAGGGCCGATCCAGCAAGTAATTTTTCCAGATCCTCATCGCATGCAGCGCGGCCAACAGCTCCTTTTCGCGGGTTGGATATATCAACTCGGGTTTCGTCAGCTTGCGGCCACCGTAAGCAATGACGTGTTCGGCTCCTTTTTCATCAAGTTGGAAGAGGTAGCCTCCCACCGCAAAATCCGAGGCATCCACATTGACGTGAAATGGCTTGGTGAAATCTGGATGGGAAAGGACTGGAGGTGAGGTGAGCTTCTGCTTGAGGGTCGAAAATGCCTCCAAGTGTTGTGGGCTCCGCGTGATAGCGTCTTGAGGACGCTTGTTGCGGGTCAGTTCCGTCAGTAGCGCCACTTGCTCGGCAAAGCCTTCACAAAATCGCATCACGTAGACGCAAGTTCCGATGAACGCCTGCATTTCACGCTTGGTTTTGGGGAGCGGCCAGTCGCGAATGCTATCACACTTCTTGGGATCCATGCGCACGCCGTTCCGTCCAATAAAGTCGCCAAGACAGGGGATCTCTGGCTGGCAAAAGATGCACTTTTCGATCTTGATGAATAACTTTTCCTTTGCGCATCGCTCTAGAACCTTGTCGAGAGCTGCGAGATGGTCATCCATTGACTCCGTTTCTGTAAATACAAAGAGGTCATCAAAGTAGGTTTGGCAGAAGGTCTTGAAGTCCGTGAAGATTGCCTGGACGAGCCTGTTGAAGCAGGATGGACTGCTCGAGATACCCATCGGAGTGACGAGGTATTCGAATAGTCCGTCAGGGGTAGCAAAAGCCGTATACGGGATGGAGTTCTCTCTCAGCTTCACTTGATAAAAACCCCATAAGAGGTCCATCGCGGAGAATATTTTCCCACGAGACATCGCGCGCAGAATCTCATCTTTGCGCGGGATGGGATTGGCCGGCACCTTGATCTTCGAGTTCAGGCCGCGAAAGTCGTGCACAATTCTCCACTCGCCCGAACTCTTACGAACGCAGAAAGTTGGAGCGCAGTACGGGGATGACGATGGTCTAACGATGCCGGCTTGCAACATTTCGCGAGCCCATGCTTGAATTGCTTCTTTCTGCTCAGGAGAAAGCGGGAACTGATTTCTGTGGACTGGCTTTGAGTCAGCAACTTCGATTGTAGCATCCATTCCTTCGTGTCTGGTTGGAGGAACGTTTGGCAGCGTGGATCGAAACACTAAATCTCGATATTTGCGCAAAACTGGATACGCGGGCGAGGTTTTCAGCGCTTGCCACGCGTCGTCCGCCTTGGAACTTGGTGTATCTGGTGCAATGAAAAGACAAAATTCGTTGTCTTTCTCCTGTAGAAGCTTCTTGATATCGCGACGTCGAATAACTCGAGTCCGACCTTGAGTTCCCTCGTGACCGTTCTGCAAATAATACTGCATTAGCGTGATGCCTTCATCGACGGGACTATGGTGTCGAATCTGAGAGGAACGCTGACCAGCGACGCGCCGTGCTTTCTGCCGCGGTACACAGGGCTTGAACAGCAATGAATCTATCCCCTGCACCTCGTCAGATGTGGATCTTGGCGTGATCGTTCGCTTGGACCAGTCAATCCGGGGGTTGACCTCGACTAACCAAGGCATTCCCAACAGTAAATCTTGAGACTCCGGCACCTCCATGACGAATGCTGTACAGTCATAGTTCGGGAAGCCGGGAAGCTGGATCGAAAGCGTACAGGTGCGGCGTTGGATGAACGAAACACGACCGGCTCCGAGCTTCAGTTTAAGCGGACGACTATGGTCCGCGACCTTGATGTGAAGTTTTTCGGCTAGTGCCGGAGTGATTGCATTGAAGGAGGCTCCCGAGTCAACAAAAGCAGAAACAGTGGTGCCGCTCAGAGTCACCGACTGTTCCAGGTAACCATATAACGAATTTTTCTGAAAGCTCAGCACTGCATCGTCTCGCTCCTAGGCAAAAGAGTGCTGAGTCTCAGAGGCTGGCTGCAATACTGCCTTATGGTCATCGGTAGTGCAGCCATTCTCGGCGGGGCGCCAGCCCGCCGAGATGCCTAGTTTTTTGCGCCAGCGCCCTTCGTAGGGCAGTCTGGCGACTTGTGGCCTCTGACACCGCACGTGAAGCACTTCACTTCTGGTGCTCCTGCGGTCGGGCCTTGGGCAACCGGTGGCACGGGTCGAGGATGCTGGACTCCCCCTGCACCGCGACCACGTCCTCGCTGTTGACGACCGTCCTGGCGTCCGTGTGGGTTTGCACTAGGAGGGCCCGTCGACGGGCGAGTTCGACTCGGTTTGCGAGCATCTTCGAATCGCTGTGCGTGTTCAATCGTATCCTGAAGGCTCGTTGGAATGTTTTGGCAGATATAGGAGCTTGTGTCCGGACGGAGATTCTGTTGGTACAGCCAACGCTTTACGAATTCCGGGATTTCCGCTGTTGCTTGCGAAAGTAGCAGCATGAACTTGGACGTATACTCCTGCTGCGATCCTGTCACTTGCAGCTCGTACATCTTGGTGAGCAGTTTGTATTCAAAGTCACTGTCTCGAAAGCGAGCTCGGATGTGTTCCTTGAACAACGACCAGGTACGGGGGGTTTCACCGACCGAGGCCTTGAACTCTCGGTACCACGACATCACGTCGGGACCGAGGAAGGGGACCACCATGTTAACGAACCGAGAGTCATCACTTTCGCGTTCGGTGGCGTAGGCAGCGAAGTGTTCTTCAATCTGGAAAATCCACAGCTCCAAGTCTTCATCTTGTTTTCCGAGGAACTTGGGCGGGTTTGCTCGCTGCTTCTGCTGGTTGGCTTTCGACTGCTGCGCAGCAAACATCTCACTCTGGAAAGTAGCTTGCTGCACCATAAATGCGTGCATCTGCTGCTGACCGTTGACGATAGTTTCTTGCATCCGTTGCTGGTTAGCCAGCATGGACTGCTGCTGCATGGACATCATCTGAATGACCTGAGCCATCATATTTTCCATCGAAGGAGCTGGTGGCGGGGTCGCATCGGTTGATGTTGTGTTGGGCTGGGCGTGTTCACCTGCAGGGGTCTGCTCACTGCTTGCTGCTTGTTCCGGCATGCTTGGATCGTGGGCGTCCTGCTCACCACTTGTTTCGAAGTGGAGGTCGTTTCGCGGCGACTGGCGAGGGCGGAGATTCGGAGACTGGTCTTCAGAGTAACGAGCGGTCTTCTTGCCCATGGAACTGGCCTAGCCGAGAGTTGAAGTCGATTTCTTCAGAGTTTTCACTCTAATTTCGAAATTGTCACGTGCTCTGCTGTAAAACGGCGTGGGTGAGTCTCACTTGCGAGGATGTCAGGAAAATGAAGACTGATTGATGTAGTAGAGTGCTAGCTCGGGCTCCTAGCTAGGCTATGTTTAACTAAGTAGTGGAAGTTGTGAAACCAACGCAGGTCTCTTGAGCAAGTTGAAAACTCCTCGAGGCCGTTGGGTCGTTGGGTCAGGAGCGTCTTGTCGGTGCACGGGATTGTGCCCGTGACATCTGAAGTGCGAGTCTATAACTTGGTGCGCTCGCGTAATGACTCGAGCGCCCTGCACATAATCACAATGTCGCTCTCTGTGCACGAATATGAAGTACGCGGGCACAATAAGCAAGGTCCAGCATTGTTAGGCATGCTCACCGTCATCGATGACATGCAAGACACGAATGTGACACAGTACTACATGGCAGCGCTAACCTACCCGTACCAGCGGTCAGCAAATTTCGAGATGTTCGAAGTTGTAGGTGTCACGGATGAAAGTTACGTGTCCCTGACTAGCATCCCACGAGACCCAGAGACGGAGCCGGTCAAGCACTTGCTTACAGCTCGAAAACGCGGCTTTTATAACGGTGACGCTCACTGCAATGTTCGCACGATGTACTCGCTGCTTGACGGTATGAACGCCACAAACGCGCTTACTCGTTGGGAATGGGTCGGTGAAGCTGTCATGGTCGATTCATGGGCTTGGGTGCATTGCATCCATTTCTTTTTCGGGCTGCAGATGATCTACTCCCTGGTGGTGCTGTTCCTTGTGACGTACCAGAAGATTCAGTCGGGCAAAATCTGGATTGGTGATCCGTTTGCGTCGACTTCAACGGCAACTCTCGTAGTGCGAGGCATTTTGGTGCTGGTCTCTTGGGTTATAGATTCCTTCTGGTCTATCAACGAATTCGCCATGTCGAGGGCTGCAGTTCTTGCGGGCGCACAATCTATTCGTATCCACACGGAAATGATGCATGCAGATCTGTTGGTTATCTACTTTTGCTTGGCGAGCTTCCTGAGCTCCGTCTTTCAAGAGCGAATCGACCCGTCAATTGCCACCTTTTTGTTCGAAACAGTCTACGAGAATCGGCAGGTGCTGATCCAAACTTCTTCAGCTGTGGTCAACGAAATCACAACAGCTTTCGCTGCCCAGTACAGCATCGGCATCGCGAAAGTGACACCAGTACTCGCGGAAATGTCCCCGCTACGCTTATGGTCGGCGTTCCAGTTTCCCAAAAAGGACGCCAAGTTCATCGCCGCGTCCTTCACTCCGATGATCTTTCTCATGTGCCTCGTCACCGTGTTCGCGGTTTTGCGCAAGATTTACCGATGCTTCAGACCTGATCAAATTCGCCAAAGATCGAGCGTTAGCACAGATACTTCTGCAAACGAGAGAGCCGCACTTACCCAGAGGGGAATCATCACCAATTTCGAGATCTCGACGGGAGCCATGCTGCAGACGCGCTTCGGACTCATTTCCGACTACAGCAACTACGTGTTCTTCAAAGGTATGAAGTTCGCGTCTGCGGATGGCGTGTATTCTTCCGGATACGTGATTGTGAACGAAAAGTATTTGGCGAGCTCGAAGGACTTGTGGGCCATCGTGATGATCAAACTGCTGCGATCTCGCTTCACGAATATCTATGTGTACGAGGTGCACGGCCACACGGTGAAGGATACGGCGAGATTGGTATTTCCTACGACGTTCTTGTGGTCGGATCTGTGGCGCTTGAACGTCACGGTACTGCTGTGACTGGAAATGCTCGGGCCAAAGTACAGATAGAGTTAGCGGGTACTTCGAAGAGGTGATCAATATAGTGCTAGATATTTTACATTCTTGCATCTTTTCCTGACTTGTGCGAGCCTGAACGAGCAGAGAAGCCCTGGGCGAGCAGATCCTACGATAATGTCGGGATCACTTCCCTAATTTTTTCATCCAAGCGTTTTCATGTTCAGTGTTTATACTAAGTTTAGCTAAGCGTGATGATCAACGCCCCAGGCGTAGTTGGCAAACGACATGTGACCGAGCCCCCATCCACCGTTGAGCTTCTTCGCAGCGGGACGGTTCTCCTCCATGCCAGCACCTGCCCCGACCACAAATGTTGTGAAGTGATCAGGAGTGCGGTGGCAGACCGACGCGTGCGGTGCATTTTTCCACGCGATAATCGCCTCCATGCGCTCCTTGTACGTCTGCGTGGAAGCCGTCGAGAGCGTCTCGTCCAGCCAGCTTTGGAACTCAGAGGCCCAAGGCTCGATCGGGTGGTCTTCTGGGAACCAGTCCGCGTACATGTTGTGCGTGGCTTGGCCCGAGGTGATGATCAGAGTGTCCTCGTCGCGAAGTGGCGCGAGGGCCTTGCCCAGCTCGAAGTGGTCCTTGGCATTGAGCATGCGGTCGTTGATGGACATGGTGACGATGGGGATATCGGCCTGCGGACGCATCAAGAACATGGGCACGAACGTGCCGTGGTCGAACGGGCGGTCCACCAGCTTGGAGGCGATGCCGCTCTGAGACAGCAGCTGCTTCACTCTTGCGGCAAAGGCTGCGTCGCCCTTCGCACCGTACACGAGTTCGTACGACTCTGCGGGGAATCCACTGTAGTCGTAGAACATGTCGGGCGCGGCAGACTTTGAAATCTCGATGCCGGTGCTACGCGCCTCCCAATGCGCCGACACGAACAGGATGCGCTTGGGCAACTGGTCTTCGGTTGAGTAGATCTTGTTGAAGCCGACTCGGAGTGCTTGTCCAAGCCTACGAACCCCTCGTCCAGCAGCCAGAGCGGCCCAGCGCCGTGTGAGACGGCGACCACAGGTTGACGGAACTTGTTCATGGTTGGGCTTGGTAGATACGAACGGCTCTGTCGCGTGTGCTGCAGCTGTGGAAACGCAGAATGAGGCACCATCGCGTCGAAATCAGCAGGATTGCACTAGTACCGTGAGTGCTAACGCAGGTCGGCATACTAATCCAGTTTGTTTACGATGGAGCCTGTCACATTTGGTTTTGTCTGATAACGGGGACGTTAGACGAGCGCGTTTTTTCGCGACCAAGCGAACGCAAACCTTCAGATGAAAGTGTCCGCACCAGACGCTGGATCATTCCTCAATTGGCTTCGTCCTGAACACCAATATCCCAAGCTACCCCCGATGACCACCTTTCGCCACCCCGTCGTTGCTGTTTCGCACGGACCCGGTCCGCTATGGCTGCTCTCGTCGGGTTTCGCCGGCATGAGCAACAGCAGCCTGCCCGCTCGCACACTCACCACCACCTTCGAGAAGCTGTACCCCAAGGGCGAGCACCTCCCCAAGCGCATCCTCTTCATCTCCGCGCACTGGGAGTCCGACAGCAGCGGCTTCGAGATCTCCAACGCCGCCAGACCCGAGATGATCTACGACTACTACGGCTTCCCACACGAAGCCTACGACGTCGTCTACCCCGCTAAAGGCGATCCCGCATTCGCCCAAAAGGTGAAGGAGCAGCTCGAAAAGCGCAACATCCAGACCAAGCTCGTGGACCGCGGCTTCGACCACGGCGTCTTCGTCCCGATGCTGCTGATCCGCCCCGAGGCGGACATCCCCATCGCCACCATGTCCATCAACTCGCGCCTGAGCAACCAGGCGCACTTCGACCTCGGCAAGGCCGTCGCCCCTTTTCGCGACGAGGACACGCTGATCTTCTGCTCCGGCCAGGCGACCCACAACATGCGCGCTAGTCGTGAGCCCACCACCCCGCTCATGCCGTGGGCCGCGGCCTTCCAGGGCTGGCTCGACGACACGCTCACGTCGGAGTCCACGCTCAGTTGCAGCCAACGCGGAGACCAGATCATCGACTGGCCTGCCAATGCCCCTGCTGCAAGACTGGCGCACCCCACACCAGACCACTTCGTTCCGTTTGTTGTCGCCGCTGGAGCAGGCTTGGAGGAGAACAAACTCGAGGCCGAGAAGCTGTTCGGCGGCTGGGGAATGGGCCACATGTCGTTTGCGAGCTACGCCTGGGGCGTCCAGCACTAGGCGCAGGAGACTGTGTCTCTTGAACTGCTACATGTACTTAACATTAAGTTGAACGTTGAAGTCCCTGCAAGCCCCGTACGTGATGCTCAGCTTATTGTAAACCTGCTAGCGTTTGGAGTGAAGGCCTAGAGTTATGCCGGGCCTGAGTAACTCAATGCAAATGACTCATTCGGAATGAGTCCTTCGCATTGGTCCTTCGGAATCAAATCTATGCTGACCAAAAGAGGTCGATCCAAAGACGCAACTCAAGTTGAGCTGTAAACCGCTTTTGTCGCTCTCTTCATGTCCTTCTAATGTCATTCAACCCAGGTACATGTACTGTATCTCCTCGTGTTTTGCTGCCAATGCCATCACGATAAAGGGGGTACAGTCCGTAAAGCCAGGGGTTACATCCAACTGCGAAGATGGGAGGCAGAAAAGATCCGCCGCTGGACGCGCGCCGTTGCTCATTCAGGAATCCGCACTGTGGAGGAGCATTCATACCGCCATGACCGAGGTGCAGTTCGCCGTGCGCCTGCTGGGGGACGCGAGCGCGCGCGTCGTGTGTCTGCTGGGCAGCGCGCCGGAGCTCGGCGCCTGGGACGTGGACAAGGCTGGTGCGTGCGTCTGTAGGCGACTGACTATCGTAGTCCTGTTTGGCTGAACTGGGCGGGTGCCTTGCTGTGCGCAGTTCCCATGAAGCTCGTGGACCAGCAGGAGAGCGAGAGCGCGTGGCACGCGACGGTCGCGTTCACAGCGGCTACCAGCACACTCGAGTACAAGTACGTGGTCAAGCGCCTGCAGACGCACGGGCTCGTGTCGTGGGAGGGACTGCCAGGCAACCGGACGCTCACGATCGCGCGGGGCTCCAACGTGGCGCTGTAAGTGTTAGAGCTGTTAGTTAGTTAGTCCGTGTCGTCTCTTGGCTGCTGACGTTCTGTGGCTCTCATGCAGTGGGGCCCCTTCGAGTCAGAGCTCGACCTACACGACGACGCGCGCTCCGGTGCCGGGGCCGCGCGAGGCCAAACTGGGCAACAACGGCAGCACCAACGGCTTCCAGGAGTGGCGATGCTGCCGCACCGACAAGGAGGCCAACCCGTGGTGGGAAGTGGATCTGGGCAGGGACTACGCCATCTCCAGCATCCACGTGTGGAGCGCCATGACGTACCACGAGCAGGCGAGGCACCCGGACGGCCGCCCGCCGATCACATCCAAGGCGTCGACGTCTTCCCCCGCCGCTCCACTGTGGGTGTTCGTCTCCAAGCAGCCGTTGAGTCGAGAGACCGGGTCGTACCAAGATGCACAAGCCAAGGCCTCGACAGATGCGTCTGCTGTGCGAGCAATTGAAGTGCAGAGCGCGTTTGACAGCCGCGTGAGTTCGCTGGACTTTGAGGCTGGAGGTGCTTGCGGAGAGGCTGTCGCGGGGCGCTACGTGCGTCTGCAGTACGCCGGTGCGTCCGCGTGCTCTCTGCAGTTCGCGGAGCTGGAGGTTATTACGCAAGATGACGCGGCCTCAGTCGCGGGCAAGAACGCACCGCAGAAAACCGTCTCGTGCCTCAAATGCGACGATGGTTTCTATGGTGTCCCCAGAGCGCTTGACGAAGATCTTCGCCAATACGTCGAGAGTGGGTGGTTGAACCCTGCCGCCAAGGTGGCCGAGCTGCAAGTGTGGATTGGAAGTTTCGACTCCACTAGGCCAGCTATTCAGTGGCTGAGCAGTGAGCCCAAGCACAACCGAGTGGTGATTGAAATGCGCCACGAGAGACAAACAAAGGGCAGCAACGAAGCCGGATCAGCAAATGGCACTGCTCAGCAGAAGAAGAACACCACAGTAGAGTGGGAATCGCTTTCAGTTGAGTCTAAAGGTGCTGCATTGCTGGACAAGGAGTCGACTGAGCTGCGGCAGCTGCTGGAAGCACACCAACAACAACCTGGGACCGACATCTCGGGATATCTAAACAATGATCCCGACCGGCCTACGGCCCTACCATCATCGAAGGCGTCGTGGGTGTCAAGGTTGGTCTTCGTCCAGTCTTTAGAAGCGTCCGAGGTGGATCTTCTTGCTGGGAAGGTTGACACGCACAAGTATTCGCAGGGCGAGATCATCCTTCATTACGCGGAGCAGAAGCGCGCAGTTTACTATGTTGAATCAGGTGACGTTGAGCTTCTGGGACCAGCATCCTCCACAGGATCGAACGTCATTGGAACACTGACCGATGACTCCTTCTTTAACGAGATGGGTCTTTTTGGACGCTGGTCTAAGGAACCTGCGTTGTTCAAGGCGAAAACCGATGTGGTCTTGCACGTTTTGGATCTTGACAAGATCCTCGCTGCTCTGGGAAATGATAAAGTGTATTCGATTCGTGACGACTATATTCGTACGATACACAAGGCAATGTCATCGTCAGCAGCGGCGAACTTGTCCACGGTGCATTTCACAGACAGCACTCACGCTCAGGTTTTCCGTGTCCAAGTACCCGCCGCCGTTGTGGATGGAAGCTGGAGTCCGAGCAACGGGCTCTCGCATCGGTGGACGTTTGACATTTACAGCTACCAGTGCGACGCGAAGTCTAAGAAGGAGCTGTTAGGTTCGGCCTACCTGCTTCCATCACAGATTGACAAGCATGGGGAAGCGGATCTGACGGTTCCAATCCTCCACTCGGCAACGGGTTTGGTTGGGCAACTCACGTTGTCATACTTAGTGTTGACGCCATTCTCCCACCCCAAGAACAATATCGCGAATGTGTGGCGCTCCTACTGGCGGGAACGTCCGCCTCTCACGATCGGCCATCGAGGCATGGGACGGTCGTACTACCAAGTTGACGGATACCGCCTTGCGCTAACTCGAGAAAATACTCTAGCGTCGTTCATTCTCGCTGGACGGAGCGGTGCAGACTTTGTTGAGTTTGACGTTCAGCTCACGAAAGATCGCGTGCCGGTGATTTACCACGACTTCATGGTGAGCGTTGGTCTGGAAGACAAGGGTGCACAGTCTTTCGGCACGAAGTCCGAGACGTACGAGATCGGCATCCACGATATGTCCCTCCGCCAGCTCACGCAGTCGTATACGACCCCGGTACCGCACAAAGGTGGCAAAAGCCAGGAATTTCAAAAGCGAGTGAAGAAACACTGGACACGTCTCCAAGGAGATAAGAAGGTGCCTTCACCAAGACACGCGCTCCTCTCGCGCGATGATGACAACGCAAAGGAGGAAGGCCACCTCGTGGATTTCTTTCCCCGCCTGGAAGATCTTCTCAAGCACGTCCCTGCGGAAGTCGGCTTGAACATCGAGATCAAGTACCCCGACAACTTTTTCCGCCCGGGTATGCGAAGTCTGAGCTGCTTTGCCATCAACGCCTACCTAGATAGGGTCCTCGAGTGCGTGTTTGACTACGCTGGCCCTCGTCGCATCTTCTTTTCGTGCTTTGACCCGAGTGTGTGCATCGCACTGCGCGCAAAGCAGACCAAGTATCCCGTGCTGTTTCTGACGTACGGGTCTATGGCGCCGCACGCGATGGACGCGCGGATGACGCTCCAGTTCGCGACCAACTTCGCCAAGATGGAGAAGCTGCAGGGAATCGTGTCCAACTCCGACTCGTTCATCGACACGCCTGAGCTGGCGCCGCTGGTGAAGAAGGCTCTGGGCACCGTGCTCATCACATGGGGCGACCAGAACACCAACCACGAAATGGTGCAGCTGCAGAAGCGCCACGCGATCGACGGTGTCATCAGCGACAATGTCATTGACCTCATCAACCAGGACAAGAAGCTGCAGGCGCTGGCCAAGTAGAACTGATGTGTATATGTGCACAGGTCCACCACGAGTCAACTAAACGTAGACGACCGACCACTTAAGCATCGAGAACGAACGGGTAAACTGTCATGGGGTTTATTTCAGGCCTCTACTTGCAGGTGGCAAAAAATTGTTCTTGGAAGTATCTACTTGTTCAGTCGGCACTGCTTGGGCAGCAGTCATCGTCGTCGTGTCCGTCAGTTAGCTGGTGATGTCTGGGCACGGGTACTCGCAGTTGTTGTCTGGGTCCGGAGACACTGCGGTCTGCAAGGACTCGCACCAGAGGGCGACTTCGAAGCAGCTCTGGTGGGCGGCCGCTTCTTTCGAGCCGTCGTCGTCCGTCGAGTCCGACGTCGACGCGCTGTCCGGCTCGGTGACGTTGCAGTCCAACGCCGTCGTCGTCACCGCGGCCAGCGCCACCACCGTCCCCACCATCCAGCGTTGCTTGAAGCCCATTAACGCAGAATCAGACGCAGCCACTTGACTCGAGTTGAGCTTTTTCAGAAATGACCTGCGTCTCTTGAAGCTCGCTTTAGCTCGTTCTCGTAGAGGGATGTCAACGCCCACTTCAAGTTCTTGTACAGGGATCTCCAACGGTCTGCATCTTCCTATCGGCTCTAAAGCAGGAGCTTCTAGCCTCGTAACTGTTCTCGCTCGCCCTGCCGCGTCCGTCGCCGCCAGTTTCCCGGACTCATGGAGCGCCCGAGCGCGCGCGGCCTGTCGCCAGCAGAGCAGCAGAAACGGCGCGCGCTGCTGGCCAAGATCGCGCAGTTCGAGGCCCGAGGCGCCGTCCTACAGGCGGACGCACGCACGCTGCGCAGCCAGCTGCACGACAGCGCCAGTGGCCAGTGGCGCGCCGTGGAGCTGCGTCTGCAGCAGCTCGCGCGCAGCTGGAACCCGTACCAGGACGGCTCGGCCCAGAGCAAGGAGAAGCAGCGACTCGACTTGTACCAGCTCCTGGAGCTCGACGATGCCGCCAGCGCCTCCGCTGACGACGTCAAGCGCCAGTTCCGCAAGCTGGCGCTGCTGCTGCATCCGGACAAGAGGCGCGCGAGTCGCAAGCGCGAGCGGGAGCGGGAGGCCAAAGCAGACGATGAAGAGAAGCGGCGCGACGTGGACTCGACGCAGTTCGCGCGGCTGCGACTGGCCTACGAGACGCTGAGCGACCCCGAGAGGCGCGCGGCCTACGACGCCAAGTTGCTGGAAGCCTCGCAGTCGCAGTCGCAGCAGGCGGGCGACGTGGTGAAGGACCAGATCAAGTTGGAGGCGTCGACGGACTTCGCGTCGCTCGAGTGGATGGCGCGCGTCAAGCACAAGATGGACGTCATGGCGCGCATCGCCGAGTGGGCGAAGCTGCTGTCGCTGAATGCGACGGAGCTGCGGTTCGAGACGGGCAAAGCGTGCGGCAAGATCGTGAGTATGGACCGAGACTTGGAGTGCTCGGGGTCGCCACGCCGCCGCGTGTACATCTGCCTGCTGCACAAGTACATTCACGCGTGCGACGAGAGCTGCACCAGCACGTTTGGCGATGCGGAATCTAGATCGACGCGTGTGTCCTGTGCGAGCGTACTGGCTCATCCAAAACTGGTTGTTCGACCAGCTGCAAGCTGCCGCTTTGCAGCAGCGAATGCAGCAGCCTTCTAACCCGACAGTCACTAAGCAGGAGGGAGGAGAGCCCGCGCTGAAAAGGGTCAAGCAAGAAGAAGATTCCCAGCCCCCAGCAGCAGCCGAAGAAGACGTCCTTGTCACGCCTGCAGTCTGCACTTTCGCAGCGGACGAAATCCACCTGGGCGACCAGTACACGCGGTTTCAGGTGCAGAAGATTGCTGAGTGTCAGAGCGCCCATTGTCGAAACAACTTTCAGTTCCTGGAAGACGGTATTTATGCCTGTCGCCGCCACGGAACGCCGCACATCTGCACGTTCGAGCGGTGCGACCGGCAGGAGCTGCACATGGGCAGCTACATTTGCTGGGTGAGTGGCAAAGTCTATGGTCGTGAACGAGAGGAAGCGGGTACGGATGTGCGTACGCGTCGTGTGGTCTACTCAGATGCGCAGGGCGATGAAACTTCCGTCGAGATGGAGGTTCCAGTGATGCTGCCGCTCGGAAAGACGACGGGGTATCTGTTGGAGGGGGACCCCTCTGAGCAGCATTTTGGAGATGTTTCGTCACTGTCTCCGCCTCCGCCGGATGAAAAGGCTCAGAACAAGCGTCCGCGCGTCAACTCGAACGGCTGTGACGAAGATGAAAAAGATGATCGGTCTCCTAGGCGAGAGACGCGAAAGAAGTTCAAACGTGACCGGGCACACGAACGGGAGACATCGCCGGTGCGAAAGCGGTTGCATCAGCGCTTGGCGGCTAAAATTCAACGCGCGGACACAACATCCTTTCACATTTTCCTGAAGCTACCTCCTGCAGTTGCCATCTTGCCAAAGGTGGCGTTGGAGCTGGAAGAGGATGCAGACAGCAGCTCCGATGATGAAGAGTCCCCGTCAAAAGCGACTACAGACAAGAGGAGCAAGGAGAAGTTGTTGCAGATCTTCGTGAACTCGAACCACACCGTTAACTACATCAAGTACTGGATGGAGGAGCTAACGGAGCAGCAAGTATCTATCTGGGATCAACAGATCTTCTGGAGTGACACGCTGATCGGCGAGGAGACAGATGTGATGGTGCTTGAAGAGCATGGCATATCAGCAGGCTGTATTTTAGAGTTGCGTCTGCACGATGACTGCCCGCTGCTGGTATCAACCTGGAACGGCAAGAATGCAGCGGCGGGAGGGGGAGGGGGAGCCCCAATGGAATACAATACGATGCAGATTTCAAAGGAGGCTGCGGAAGATCTGGATGACCTCCAGGAAGAATGGGAAAATGTCGTAGCTGCAGAGGAGCAGGCTTTTGAGCTGTCTCGGCTCAAGCAGAAACGCGAGAAGTTGGAGCTGCGTGGAGCGATTGAACATACTGAAGTGCTCCGCTATGATAACGCCAAGACAGAACCTCGGCTACTAGGTGTGATCCAAAAGCGGGCTATCGGTGGCGAGAAGCAAAAACAACAGCTCATTCCACCGAGTGCAGCACGAAAGTCGGACGAGAAAGCAGCAGAACAAACGGCATTGGTATCAATCAAGAGCGAAATGTTGGTGAAAGAAGAGCACGAGCAAATTCCGAAGGGAGTTCAGGCAATGAGGTCACTGTCTAACGACGCCCAACCAGTTAAAGGGGTCGAGAAGGCCCAAGAAAAATCAAAGAGGAAGTAAGCATGCCATTTGCACATCTAATTAGGCATCGAGGAGAGAGGCGAACACTCGTCGGTAGCTCTCGAAGAGAGACATCGTGATAGCGGTCGACGGGGCGTGAAAAGCTACGCGTGCACCCGCGCCTTTGTACAGTGCCAGTGCACCCTCCGTTCTGCTCACCACAGCAAAATGACAGCAGCACTGGTCAGTCTCGAGTTCTTAGCACCCTTCGACCAATGAAGTCGATCGATAAATAAGCAAGACCAACACATACTTGATCACTTGCGTTAGTCCATCGACAATTCCACGGTATGCTGCGGGGGTTACTTCCGTCGCGTACGCGCGTTGGACCTGCAGTCGCCAAACATACCGATAGTTAGCTTCCGAGATGATAACAAAGAAATTGATGTGTCACGTGCCTGGAGCCGCAGCTTGATGAGGTCCAAAGGGTTAGTGAGGAATGAAGCCGTAGCGCCAGCAACCGCCGCACTTCCAAGCGTGTAGTGCGCCGGGAGTTCCTCGACTTCAAGTCGCTGCTGCGCAAAAGCCTTGGCCTTCTCGTAGAACATGAAGTAGAGCGCTGAGAACGGCCCGAACGAGAGCAACGTAGCAACGTAGCCCTTGTACAGCCCGCCAAGACGCTCCGTACGCGCAATAGTTTGCACGGCGTCGAGTGTGTTGCGGTAGTAGATTTTCTGGACTGCACCCGATGCAGCCGAGGGTTGCACCTGCACCTGCATGCGCTCCTTGATGACGTCAATGGGCACCCACAACACACAGCTAAGTGCCTCAGCCGCCATCCCCGCCCCAAGATACAACAGCGACGGGCTGGCGCGAAAGCTGTCGACGCCCATGAGGGCGTCCTTCGACATCTCGTAGGACGTCAAGTACAGACAAGTCGCGGGTGCGGACCCCAGCATGCTGACCCCGAGACCACGGTACAGTCCGCGCAGGTGCTGTAGACTACAGAACATACATCAGTAGCTAAGACTCGATGCAGATGAACCTCTGGAGTTGTTATGCGCCACCTGAAAGCGCGAAGGTTGAGCTGCGACGCGATAGTTTGGCCCGAGGCGGTGTTGGCCTGCAGTCGGGCCTTGACGGTGTCCAGCGGGTGGCAGAAGATGCGTCCAATCATTCCAGCAGCTGCGCTTCCCTGGCAATTGCAGACCCCAACACGGAAAGCGTTAGGAGCGGAACACCACGGAGGAGGAGGCGGGGCGAACGAACCAGCAGCGTCGGGAGCTGGCTCGAGGGCTACAGAGCACCACACGAAGCGAAAAGTTGTGCAAAATGAGTATCAGTGCATGGACTATTTGTCTAGGCGTTGTCTAGGGGGCGTCAGGCCTTCAACGCTGGATGCGGGAGCTGCACGAACCGTCGAGCTTCCATCGCCTGCCATTTGGTGATTCAATTGGGAAATGTGAAAGTGAGACCACGGCGACGCGTAAAATATGGGACACTCAGTTACGAGGATCACGGTACTACCGGTACCGCAATTTGTGAGTGTTCACTCGGAATCCCATCCTGAGCAGCATCATGTTGCGCAAAACAGTTTCTGGACGAGATGTGTGTGCTGAGCCTTTGTCGCCCGCCGGGGACCAGTTACGAGCCTCTGTCGGCCGTGTATGATCGCACAGCCCAAGGATATCTTGGAAATTAGTACAACACCGCTCAGCAAATTTTAGTGAGAACCTACACGTATTAGTTTTGAGACAGCAGTAAATGCAGATGGATTCGAACCACTTGAAGCCTTTTGAAGGCTCAAAACCATTTACAAACGCGTACTATACGCCGCTCAAGTGAAGCTCTTCGTTTTATGCATGCATATAGGTAGTTCCGAGCTACAACGTTACCACTACTATCGCTCACAACTTTGAAGTTGGACCTCCTGCCTGTGGACTTTCGGGCTTTCAGTCTTCTCGTGGACTACTACCGCACCGTTCTCCCCTTCCGAGCATTGCAAGCTTTGATCGTTGCTGTCCCCTCACGCCCGGCAAATTGGCGCAAGTTGAAGTTGGACTCAGATATCTGAGTAAGTCACGCGGCGCTGCCATTCGCCGAGTGTTCCGCCCCATTTCAGCGAATCGTCGGCGTCTGGGTCTTTCGATGAGCAGCGCTGGTCAGTCCAGCTCAAGTCCGACTTGTCATGACACGCGTGTACCTCGACTATAACGCCACGACGCCCGTGGAGCCGGCCGTGCTGCAGGCGCTGCTGCCGTTCCTCGGGCCGCAGTTCGGCAACGCCTCGTCCTCCTACGCGCTGGGCCAGACGGCCAAGCAGGCGGTGGCTGTCGCGCGCGCGCAGGTGGCGTCCATGCTGGGCGCGGCAGACACGAGTGAGGTCGTGTTCCTCTCAGGCGGCACTGAGTCCATCAACTACGCCATCAAGGGCGCGGCGCTGGCCGCCAAGCGCGAGAGCGGGCGCAGCCACATCGTCACGTCCTGCGTGGAGCACGTGGCGGTGCTGGAGACGTGCAAGTGGCTGGAGACGCGGGGCTTCCAGGTCACGTACCTGCCCGTGGACCGCTTCGGCTGCGTGCGCGTGCAGGACGTGCTGGACGCGCTCACGCCGCAGACGTGCGTGGTGTCCATCATGCTGGCCAACAACGAGGTGGGCTCGCTGCAGCCCGTGGCCGACATCTCGCGCGCGGTGCGACGATTCGTGGACGAGCAGGAGCAGCGTCTGCCCATTGCCGTGCACACCGATGCCAGCCAGGCGATCGGCAAAGTGCGCGTCAATGTGCAGGACCTGGGAGTGGACCTGCTGACTGTGGCTGGGCACAAGCTCTACGCACCGAAGGGTATCGGCGCGCTGTACATTCGTGAGGGCACGACAGTGGACACGATCATCCACGGTGCGTCCCAGGAGAATGGACGTCGTGGCGGCACGGAGAATGTCGCGTTGGTGGCGGCACTGGGTCAGGCCTGCGCGCTCGTGGAGAAGAATTTGCACGAGTACGCGATCATCATGCAGGAGAGCAGAGCGTTCCTCCTCGAGCAGATCCAGAAGCACTGCAGCTTGACGAACGTCAGCTACCAGGTGAACGGCCACCCGGAGCTGTCGCTGCCCAACACAATCAGCATCAGCTTTGAAAACATCAGCGCACCGCGAATTCTCGACTGTAAGCATTGCACATGTGTTGGGCGTCCTCAGCTTTCTGGCCTCTAACGTTGCATTCTCGCTGGTTTTGTTCATGTGTGCTAGTGATCGAGGCTGAAGGTGTCTACGCTAGCGCTGGGTCGGCTTGCCACAGCCACCAGCATGACAGCAATACCGACAAGCAGAAGAAGCCCGAACGTCAAGAGGAGCACATTACCATTTCACACGTGCTTGCTGCCATGCATGTGGCCCCTGAGCTCGCGAAGGGCACGCTGCGTCTGTCTGTGGGTCGTTCTACCGCACAGGAAGAGTTGCTGTATGCTGCCAACGTCATCCACAAGGCAATTCAGCAGCTCATGTAAGCTTACCCAAGATGGGCGGACCTTGTGCTTGTTTTCCTGTTCGCTACCAGCCACGTGTTCTAGCGACTGAAGTACTAATCAAACTCCAAGCTAACGCAAAATAGACACGTTTTACTTACTTGGTGCGCTGTCATGGCGCGAGTACACGATTCCTGGCGAGATACGCCGACTTTCTTCATTGATTCACTTTGTCCAAACGTTGTCTCTCAGTAGCGCTTCGAAATCCAAACTACAAGCCACTTGAGGTGCGAGAGCATGTACTTGAGTGCCCGGGTCCACTGATCATCGTTGCCGAGCGAAACAGGGAGACCGCCAATCTTTCCACGCTCCACCTTGTACGGGAACGGAAGCGAAGGCTCCTCTTGCAATGCGCGACGACCTGCGTCCTCCACGCACTCGAGGAAGAGAGTCATGGCCTGATTGAATCCGCGGCGACGGAAAATACTACCGTCACAGAACAGGTTGTACTCCTTGCCATACATATTGACCACGCGCGAGAAGCTTCCACGCGGCACAAGGCGGTTGCGGGAAAATTCAAAGTTGGCGCGATCTGCAATAGTCGCGAGCAGCAGCACTGCTTGGCCCCACGCGGCGTTAATTTCCACCCACTCCACTGGCTTCGCTGGCAAGCGGCCAAGGCGCAGTCCATTGATTGTACCGAAGACTCCGTCGTGCCAGATATGGAAGACGTCATTGCATACATTGTAGCACTGAAGGCGACGCAGCATATCCGACGCATGTACGTTAAATACACTCACGGACTGCCGCTCGTCGCGGCTCAGACCCAGCAAATGCTGCAAGAAGGCGCCCTCGGAAAAGGTCCCGTGAACCAACTTTTCGAGGTCAGTTCCGGTAGACCACATTTCCCGCCTCTTTGCTGTTATTTGCGCGGTCTCGTCTTCGATCGCCTCCAATTCAGCCCGAAGACGACGTTCTTCTTCCTCCAGCGCGCGCAGCTCTGGGTCATCATTCCACTCGTCAGCGTAGTCGCCATCCACACTGAAGGCTCGCGCTGATGCACGTTCCTCGTCAGTAAATTGGGTCATAAACCCCTCGTACTGAGCTCGATCTTCCTCCAACTCATCCAGCGCCCTAATAAACAGACGCAACCACCGTTATTTTCTCTGTAGTCATGCAGAAGTTGCATTTCGTTTCGTTTTACGCACTGGGTGAATCGGGAGAGCACTGCGGCTTCACAGCCATGGCAAGTTGGCAGTCGCTTTTTCAGCAAAAGTGTGCTACCGTAACATAAAAGTTCGTCAGTAAATCATGAGCTTCCATCACACACTCGAAATCAGGTCTCGAGCTGAGTTTACCTGCAGTCGAGTAGCTCCTGGAACCAGCTGAGATCGCTGCCATCAATGCGACGCTTGCGGATTAGACGACGACGTCGCACCAGACGTTCTTGACTCATCTCGCTCTTCTGTTCTCCCACTGCAGCGCCACCTCCATTCTTCTCCTCTGCCCATTTCTCTTCAGACACACGAGGCTCTTCCATCCTGCCAAAGTCTGCGTACGACGCTGCGTACACCCAGCCTTCTTCGTCACAGTGCGGGAGGGAGTGGTCCACTTCCCAGTCCGAGATCCAAAGGTGGGGCTTGTTCAGTAGTCGCGCGGGCACCACGTCCGAGATGTTTTGTCCAATGTCTCCACGATTGCAGCTCGTGAACGCCGCAATGCCATTCATGAGGTCGAACTCCGCTGGGGCCCAGACATCCACGTCGCTGCTGCCGTCGAGACGCTGCCGCTCCCACACAATCTCCGGCACAACGGCGGGCGTCTTCAGCTGACTGAGAGACGATCTAGCGACCTGCGCGGCCTCTTCCTCCTCGTCCGCGTCTGTGGTCTCTCCAGCGTCTGTGCCCTCCGTGAGCCTGGGGATCTGGTCCTCCTCGTCGTCTCCTTTGCTGTCGCGCGGCTCGCACGGCTCCGTCGGGTGCTCGTAGGCCACGGACCGCAGCTTCATGATCTTCTCCTCGATGGACACGGAGCTGTGCTGGAACTTGAGCAGCGCCGCGCACTGGTGGCACGTGAACAGGCTCTTGCCCTCCATGGCGACGCGTCTGGCGTTGGGCACGGGGCTCTTGGCGTACGGCGAGAAGGACGCGCTGGCGGAGGACGGCGCCGGCGACAGAGAAGCGGCCGAATAGCCGCCAGCCCCATAGGGGCCCCCGGTGGTGGCTGGCGCGCGCGGAAGCGTCGAGATGATCAGCGGCGACTGCAGCGAGCCATTGCTGGTCATTGGGGCGGACTTTTCTCGGGCTGCAGAGGTCGGACAGGCACAGCGGACGCGCCAAACTGCTGCGAATCAAGTGCAGAACAAGGAGAGGCGGGAGTGGCGTCACGCAGCGCGATGTGGAGGGCGACGCGGAGCCGAGAAGCAGGGCGTCGAGCGTGCTGGAAGCGCCGGAGAAGGTGTTCTGTAACGCCACCTTCCGAACCGCAATCGAACGATTTATGGGCCAGCTGATTGGTTAAAAATAGATCGATTTATATACGGGATAAGGTGGACACTTTGTCCCAAAGCGTCCTCCAGTACGTTGAAGTGGGGACGATCACATGACGGCGCACGATCCGCCGGCCTTGGACGCGTCCTGTGCAGTCTCCGCTTCCTCCTTCTCCTCCTCTTCATACACTGCAGCTGGTGCAGCGACCTTCTTCTGCTCGTGCACTGGCGGACTCTTCTTACTCGCAGGCTTGGCGCCACGGTTCACCATCTTGGCGAACGGGTCGTCGGCCTCAGCCTCGTGTTGCAGCTGCTGCTGCGTGGCGGCCACCACCTCCATGGGGACGCCCATCTTGGTGGCCTCCAGCTTCAACTGCTCGCGCAGCACCGCCTTCTTTACCGCGTCGTTCTTGAACGGCACTGCAGTAGTCGCAACAATGCACAAGTCAACAGACCACTCCCATATATCAACCAATTGGTCGGGTGTACGCACCGAAGGCGTCCTCAGCCGCGTCGGCGTCCAGATCCGCGGGTTTATCCCATCGGTCCTCGCCGGTCTCCGTGTTGTGGTAGTACGTGCGCCCGCGCTTGGACGTGAGCACGGCCCAGCGCTTCCGCCGGGGCTTCTTCTCTTCCGCAGGGGCGGCGCCGACGCCGGCAAAGGCCACAGTCGCCACCTCCGCGCCTCTGCCGTCCGCGGGCTCGTACCGGCGCGCGCAGAGCGTGCACTGGCCCAGTGCCAGCATGTCCTCCTTGGGCACGTTCACGCGGCAGCCGTCGCACTTGATGAAGCGCTCGTTCAGCGTGCCGCTCGCCGCGCCGTTCACCCCGCGCGTCGCCATCGCTGTCACTTGGCGAAAGTATCGGATGGTGGATGCTGGGAAAAAAGTCTCTCAAAAGCGATACGCCGAGTCGCATCGCGTCTCGCAGGGGTCTACAGCGCAGAGCCGGGCCGCTCGACCATTTTTCGAAGCGTCGTTATTCGTCGGAGTGATGGTCTCCTGTCTACCGAGTCGCGTCACAAAGTCAACTGCGAGGGGCAAGTGCAGCGGTCCAGAGGAGCCGCTCATTGTCTCATTATCGCTCTCATAGCAACATGATAGTGGACGCCGTGCGGTGCGTATGGTACTGCCTCGCCTTCTGATATGCCGAGCGCAAAGCTAATTGACGTGTGTTTTTTTTTCTTCTGTGCGGCACTGCAGCTGGGCGACGATGAAAGTGGACGAGTCGGTGGTGAACCCCGTGGCCTCGCGCCTGGCCAGCTCGGTGGCCAACCCGGCCGTGCTGAGCTTCCTGCTCTGGGACCGCCTCAAGACGCTGACGCCGCAGCGCGCGCGCGACCTGACGCGGCTGCTGGCCACGGCACTGGCCAACGCGCTGGGCGTGTTCGGCGCCGAGCGGGGCCAGCGCCTGGGCGCCAGCACCAAGCAGCTGCAGGAAGACTTCGCACGCGCCGCCAGCTCGCGCAGCGGCCGCGACGTCGTGCTCAACGGCGTGGCCACTGTGGCCAAGGTGGCGCAGGCGCTCAACACGCCCGAGACCAAGGCGGCCACGCAGCAGCTGTTCCAGACGCTGCAGTCCGTCGTGGACTTCTTCGCCAGCGATGACGGCCGCCGCATCATCTCCAGCACGAGCGAGTGCCTCACTAGCGCCACCGAGATGGCCGCATCGCCCGAAGCCTCCGTCTTCCTGGCGGAGCTGGCCACGAACCTGCTGCACACGCTCGAGAGCGAGGAGATGCGACGCCAGAGCGCCCAGCAGCAGGAGGAAGAACAGGTGCACGTGAAGCAGGAGCAGGAGCAAGAGCGAGATTGCCAGGGAGAAATGGACGTGGCCCACGAAGATGTGGAGGAAAAGCACCCGTACTCGCCCACGTCCTCCATGGCCGACACGAGGTGGAGCTTCGATACGGAATCGATGCTGTCGTCGGCTCCAGGGACCCCCATGACAGGCATGTACGCGTCTGGTGCGTCCGTGGATGGACCAATGCCGGTGTCATCTCTGGTACGACCGGGTTCCAGACGCCGGGTATCAATGTCCTCGCCAGCTGAGAAGAGCAGCGGCTACCGCTCAGCTCGCATTGAGAAGGAAGTGTTGCTGAAAATGGGTGTCGACCCGTCGATGCTCAGCGAGATTCAACGCGTGCTTGATGTCATCGCTGCTGAGGAAGAAGAGAGAGAGCGTGTGGAAACGCAACGCCGGCGTGAAGAGACCGAGTACGTGACCAGTTTGGTGGTGCCGGAGCCAAAGGACGACGAGGAGGCTACTGCCGCTGATGTTGGGATAGCGCACGCATTTGGGATTGACGAAGACGAGGAGAAAACCGATGAGGTCATCCATGAAGACGAAGCAGCGCAGACGCGGACGCGTGTGTTGCTTCCAGAATGGCACGAGGAGCCTCTGCGAGAGGCTCTTCGCCGTCGCCACGCTCACGCCGAAGCAGTCTCGGAGCAGCGCGACCCAGCCGAGCGCCAGGCTCGTGAGATGGCAGCGGTGCTGGCTCAGCGCCAAATCAAGCACGGTGATCTGCGGCCTGCCGACATCGTGGCTTGCCAGGTCATTGCCAAGATGATCGTTTATGGCGTGGGTCTGTTCTTGCTGCTGTCGGGCTTCATGCTCACTCGTAACCTATTCGATTGAGAAGCGTAGAGCGTTTGCTGGTTCACCAATTTATCTGTATCATTAATCTACCCTCACCACTTTTGCCGCTTACTTTGAGCTGGAAGCCTTGTCCAAGTCCGCGATAGCGTCCAAAACATCGCGAACGGATTCAAAACGTTGGTCAAGCTCACGCTGGATGACGGCAGCGGAATGACCCATACGCGTCCAGATCCGCACTTGGCGGAAGTAGTCGTCGTAAATCTCAGCAGCACACACGGGATGGAACTTTTCGCCCGCATCTTCTGCTAGTTCGTCTAGGTGCTCAAGACCAAAGGGCTGGTTGATCAGCACGCAGCATCGTCGTGGATCCGACAAGCCGTCCCCAGACGTAAGTGTAGCGTGGACAGCGTTGATGGTGGCGGCGGTTGTCGGGTAGTACAGAAGCCGAGGAAGTTTTTCGGGCTTCTTTCCTCTTCTTGCAGCGGGCGCCTCGTTCGCTTCCTTCTCTTTGCTCTTGTTCTTCGAAGTCAGTTCATTGTTTGCCTGTGTAGTGGCCTTGTCCTGGGCCGCCCCAGCGTTGCTGTTCTTTTCCAATGTCTGGGTGTCTTGATTCGCCTTCTGCTTACCATCGCTGTTCGGGTCACTTTGCCACGATGAACCTGCAAGCGCGAGATCATGCTCCTCTAGCTCTTGCCGATGGCGCTGGTCTTGCTCCTCTGCGTCAGCCTTTGCTTTCACCTCTGCGGCGATTTCAGCTCGCTCACGTTCTTCGAACTCAACAGCTTCAGCTGGGGTGAGGACAGCATAGCCGTGATGTTCAAGGAACAACCGCAGCGGTGTGAAGTTGTGCGGTGTCACGTCCAGCACCAGCGTCTTCCGGTCGTCGACAAAGCGTCCGCACCATTTCAGTACCTCCAGAAGCAACGGTGCTTTGGAATCGATAAGCACGTTCACCTCCTGCTTGAGCCGCGTGCGTTCTCGCAGCGTAACGAAGGACTCCCCGCCGAGATCACACGGCTGACGAGAGTCACCCAACAGCACACAAAGACTGCGAAATGGACGTTGAAGCGCTAGCGCCGCCTGCCTCTCGACAAGTCGATAGGCTTGTGACGCTTCTTCTACCGAGAGCTCTTCGTCCTTGGGCAGTGGTGACTTGGGCATCACCCGCAGCTCGAACGCCCTATCCTTCAGCGTCGCGTCGGCCTCGATACACAGGATGTACTTGCCTGTAGTCGTTCGAAGGAGAAATGACTCGTCCACATGCAGACCTGTCCACGAGTGCCGGAAGCCGTAGCGGCCTTTTGACACGCACCACACGCACGGCACTCGGCCGTTCAGCGACCACTGCGCCACCAAGTGGCGGTGCTGCTCTGGGTCCTCGAACACGGGCAGGATGTGCGCCCCATAGCGCACCATCGACACCTCCGTGACGTCGCTCCCTTTGCCTGCCAGTCGGATGACGCGCTCTTCGATGCCCTGCAACGGCGGCTCCAGCCCGCTGTACACGTTCTCCGAGTACCCCAGCGCCGCCGTCCCGCTCGCGCGCACAATGTTCAGCAGCTGCGTGACCACCATGAAGCCGGCTAGCATGGCTCTGGCAGTGAAGACGCTCATGATCCGCAGCTGCAGCGCCGCGTCGGTACTCGACGTCGCCGGGTCGAAGACCCTCAGCAGCTGCGCCGCGTCGAGCCCCAGCGCCACCAGCTCCGGCGCGCGCGTCTCCCAGATGCAACTGGCCAGGAAGTTGTGCGTCGCGTACTTGTACACGAAGAGCAACGAGTCGAGCGTCGTGGGCTGCGCGGGGTCCAGCAGCAGAAGCGCCTCGTACGCCGAGAGCCCCAGCACGCCGCTGGAGCACACGCCCAGCAGCGCCAGTCGCGCCGGCTGCGCGATGCTGCGCACGGACACGCGCGCGATGCGGCGCAGCACCTGCAGCTCCCGGTCCAGCGTCATGGCGTGGCGGTCGACCACGGAGCGGCCGGGGAACTCCTGCTCGGGCTTCCACACGACGTCGCCCAGCCGCTGCTCGTTGCTGATGCTGCTGGGCTTGGACTCGTCCGGCTTGCTGCCGGGGGATGGCGGAGGCGGCTTCATGCGGCGCAGGGCCGTCGCGAGACCGTCCGCGTCTCGGCTGCCGAGCCACACGCGCCGCAGCGAGCGCAGCATGGCGCTCATTCTGACCGAAGTTGAAGACGGAGATCTCGACGTGTGGAACGGTCATTGATTGCGTAAGATCGAAGGAGGGGCACCTTGCAGAAAACACAACTGTATTTCGCCAGGTGGTCTTACCACTGCTCGTGACATCCGTCCTGTGCATTTTCACATGCGCCAAGAATACAAGAACACCACGACCACATTGCCACTATCGAGCGTGACAGCAGGGCCTCCAGTGCCTGCAGGGTTTTGTGTGGAGACGGATAAATACTTTTTAATAGTACGGTGCAACTCCGGCACCGTATCCCCTTGCTTCGTTGAGTCGATGGCGATGTTCGGTTCCCAGATGCGTGTGCTCTCCGCTTGGTCGTGGATGAAACATAAAAAACATCCGATGAATTTGCCCATAGGCACGGTGCCAAACATCCGATGAATTTGCCCATAGGCACGGTGCCTATGGGCAAATTCATCGGATGTTTTTTATGTTTCATCCACGACCAAGCGGAGAGCACACGCATCTGGGAACCGAACATCGCCATCGACTGGCACGCTCACTTCGGTGGGATCCCAAACTCGCACCGAAGTGAGCCGTATCCTCACGGTGAGGATACGGTGAGGACCTCACCTGATCAAGCTCGGTCTCACCATGAGCGCCGACGAGAGATCCAGCAGCCTCTGGGATCCCATGTCGTCGAGCGAAGCTAGGTGCGAGTCAGTCAGACAGCAGGTACAGCAGTACATGTATTAACCCTTTCGCGAACCTCTTGCCTTATAAAA
Organism: Phytophthora fragariae; assembly: GCA_009729435.1. Lineage (NCBI taxonomy): Eukaryota > Oomycota > Peronosporomycetes > Peronosporales > Peronosporaceae > Phytophthora > Phytophthora fragariae. The sequence goes on from QQOI01000016.1 coordinate 1,012,200, forward strand.
ATGCATACAGTACATGTACATCCACCTCAGTAAGTTACTGAAAAGTTCAGCTACTGGAATTCGCCGCCGTCTCAGCCATTTTGACGCTCCGCTGCCTCCGCAGCCTCGGGCTGGAGCCATCGACGCCACCGCGCTCGCCTTCGTCGAGCTCACATGTTGGGCAGTGCAAAGCTTGTTCGCGTTCATGGACGCCTGATTCTGTCTGCCTATGTCCATAATCGGTCCACCGAAAAGCCATGAAACTTCATTGAAAGGTATTCGGTTCAACTGCCGTCCAGCGCAACCTGTCAATGCTGTCGGCTTGGTCTCCTCCGATACAGTCGGTACCAGTTGCCATTCGCCTCCCTGGCAGTGTAATCTACCGGTAGCAGCGCCATGGACTCCGCCCAGCTACTCCGCTTCATGCGCACGGCGTGTCCTCTGGGCGCCTCGCTCAGCGTCCTCGTGACGCTCGTGAGCTGCGTCGTCATCGTCAAGGTGAACCACATTTGGGTCAGCGGACTCTCGTGGCCCTTCCTCTCGGACATGGGGCGAGGTGCGTCTCCAATCACCAATCACCTTCGTCTGTGTGTGGCTTGACCGTACTTACCGTGTTCGTGTTTGCTGCGTCTGGACAGACTACCCGGCCTACTACGTGTTCGGCACAGGCCTCACGCTGGTCGCCACGCTGCTCGTGTTCACGTGGACGTTCAATTGGCGGTACCACGTGTCGGCGCTGCCGGAGGACGCCACGGTTATCCGAGCCATCTCCTTCGTCAGCTTCGTTGCCGGTGTGCTCGCCAATTTTGGCCTCCCCGTCCTGGTACGGAGCCTTCCAATGTCGACCAGCGAGAGATTTGTCCACTGACATTATTGTTCACCCCGGTGACACTCCTTCTGTCAGGCTTTCTTTGACACGTCCAAGCACTCCAAGCTCCACGCTGCAGGTGCCGAGTGGTTCTTCTACATTGAGACCATCGCAGTTCTCCTCAACGTACGTGTGCTCAAAATCTCACTATTGCACGCCTACTCTGACAGTTCCTATTGTGCTGGCTGAAACAGACCATCGTGAGCTACAAGCTGTACAAGATGCTGACAGGGCTGCAAACGGACTTGGAGAACGCGTGCTCGATCGCCGGCGCCAAGATCCAGAGGAGGAAAAAGACGCTGACGATCCAGATCATCTTCTTCGCGATGTTTTTTGTGGCGTTCCTCATCTACATGCCGATCGGAACGTCGGTGGCTCCGCCATCGCAACGTCTTTCCATTGACGATTGCATTGACTTGGACCTTGGAGAGACCTACTGCGAGGTGACAATGCGTCTCAACTCGACGCACACCACGCTCTATGACGACGGTACGCTAGCTTTTCACCGGGCTGTATATCGTTCGGCGCTAACTCGATCTCGTTTTCATGTTTCCCATGACAGAGAAAACCTTTGGCACGAGCCAAATGCGTGCTGCTGCGCAACTCGCCTGCATCCTGACGCTCGTGGGTTGCTCGACTTCCTTCATCACGAACGACTATGACGACTCGGAGGGCCAGACCTTCACCCCGGAGGCCAAGATCGACGTGCTGCAGTAATTGTTGCAATAGTAGATTGGTCGTCGTGCAGTATGGTGAATATTAGGAACACACGATTTGGTACATGTACGCTCTGGCATTTACCGACTTCAAATTTGCTGATCGTCGCCACCGACATGAGATTCAGATACCAACAGCAGAGCCAGGATTCAGACCGTCTGAATCAGACGTCAAGCCAAGCGTGTGCGATGCAGACACAACCTACCTACCAGCTGATGGCAGTGTGGGCATCAGCATTTTTTTCGGCTCTACATGTAGTGCTTACCCGGTCTATTGTTTGCTCTTGTCAGTATGGACCTCGATGCACTTAAGGTAGTAGTAGTTGACGTAGTTTTTTACTACTACGGTAGCAAACGTATCGCGTCTCAATACGTCGAGTCCACTTCCTTCATGAATCCAAAGTGCATCGAAAGCGGCACTTGTAAGCTTAATGGGACGCGAGCTTCGAATCGCATGTCCTCTTGGCGCCTCGATCTGCATCGTCGCCACAATCCTCACTTGCGTTGTGATTGTCAAAGTGAATCACATTTGGGTCAGCGGGTTAGCGTGGCCATTTCTATCGGAAATGGGGCGAGGTCGTTCATGCTCCAACTTTATCCAAGAAGCACACGCTACTATATTAACTTTTTCGTGGATTTATTTTTTGCAGATCCACCTGCCTACCAAGTATTCTCTGCAGGCCTCACACTTGTTGCAGTGCTTCATGTGCTTACATGGGCAATTAATTACCGCTATCACGTATCGGCACTACCGGAACACGCTGCACACCTTCGAGTGATTGCGTTCATTTGCGGCTTAGCTGGGATAATAGCAAGTTTTGGCCTGCCAGTACTGGTACGTTCTCTTTGTCACCTTGGCATCCTGAACCGGATCATCACATTTGTTCGTTAGGCCTTCTTCGACACTGCGAGTTACCCCATCGTTCATGTTGCTGGTACGCTTTGGTTCTTCTGCTTCGAGACGATCGCCATCTTCCTCAATGTAAGACGTCGCTTTGGCCATTCTTGAGGGAGGGGGGGCGTACTTATCTGTCAATATCTTGCCGCTGACAGACCCTCTTGAGCTACAAGCTGTATCAAGCTGTCAGAGACCATCGCGCTGGTGCTGATAGCCCCAACCTAGGCCAGAAGTTTTACAAGCGAAAGAAGACACTGGTGATCCAGCTTGTCTTTTTGACCTGCTTCTTGATAGCGTTTGTGGTATACATCCCCGTCGGAATGGCGCTAGCACCACAGTCGAAGCGACTTTCGGTCACGGACTGCCTCAACGAGAATCTCGGCGAGACATACTGCACCAAGACAAAAAGACTCAACGCCACATATACCAAGCTCTCCGATGACCGTACGCCTGTATCCGATACTACCTTTCAGCGCGCAACCGATAGGAACCACTAACTTTGCGCTGTTTTCACTCGATGTAAAATAGGAAGTGCATTCGCAGCAAGTCAAATGAGTGCTGGCGGGCAGATTGCCTGCATCCTGTCGCTCGTGGGCTACTCCGTCTCCTTTGCCACAAACGACTACGCCGACGCGGAAAATATAAGCGACGCGAATGGAGTGCGTCATTTTGACCAAGAGAGGCTGATACGATATAACTTAAGCTGGATCGTTGCTATGAGTGCGAAATTCGTCCCGCACTACATGCAACTTCGCACGATTCGTGCAAAACGGCCTTTAAAAAATTAACTAAAAAATTAATTTGCGTAAACAGAAGATGCTGCTTGAAGTTGGATTGTGGCGGAACATGCGCTTCGTCGTCGGAAAATGTTTGTTTTTACTTTACCCTGAGCTTGCATTACCCTGAGCGTGCACAACAACTTCGAAAATCCCCGTAAGCTATTGAAGGCCAGCGCCGTCGGCAAAATACAAATGCTGTTGTGCCGACGGCGGTGCTGGCATAAATACAGGTACAGATACCGCCCACTAAGTTGTACACACAGTCAGTCTATACACCCTCAAAATCGGTAATGAAGCCTTATCGTTTTTAGGAGGGAAAATCCAATTTTCCCGCCCAGAGGGATCTTTCACAATTCAAACATAGCCCTGCATAAGTGACACGTGCTCACGGAGCCACTGTTGTTCGCCGGAACCATCGCGGAGAACATCGAGCTCGGCAAGCCCGGCTCGACCCGCGAGGAGATCGTCGAGGCGGCCAAGAAGGCGAACGCGTTCGACTTCATCAACAACTCCCGAATGGCTTCGACACGGACGTGGGCGACCGCGGCGCGCAGGTTTCTGCCAAGACCCCCTCCCCCCCCGCAGCCCGCCATGACCTGCACAACGAAGCAAACGAAGGGCAAGTGGCTCACGATCGCGCAAAAATGGCAAGTTATCGAGGAGCATGGACGCTCGCAGCCGTCGCCATCGCTCGCCGATCTGGATATTCTGCGCAGCGCCACTACTGTCCTGTCAAAACTGGAGGCAGCCTGCACGCCCAAAGGCCGCTCCCTCACGCTGCGCTGCCCAGAGCTCGAGGAACGGCTTGCGTCGTACGTGGAGGCGTGTGCCATCATGCCAGCTCCACCAACACGACGAGAGCGCGTTCAGCTGAGTGAGCTGTTGATTTGAATGTACGTAAACTTCAACGTCAACCATCTGTAATACCGTATATTCTGAACACATATAATATACTGTAGGAACTAAAAGAGTACCACTGTACAACTTAGTGGGCGGTATCTGTACCTGCACGCGGCATAAGCCCTATCCGACGGCGGCTTACAGATCCACCTGATACCAGCCCCGAATGTGATGCCGGACTCGGTAGACGACGAACCGTAGTGTCAGACTCGTTTTGATAGCGAAGAACTTCGGCGGTTGTAGTTCTTTTCACTTTGCAATTTCCATCCGCTCACAAACTACCCCTTCCTCCTCCTTCTGCTACCTCCACACCTGTAACTCGCGATGTCCAAGCGTTCACTAGCCCCTTCGAAGCTCCCCGTGACGATCCTGACGGGCTTCCTCGGAAGTGGCAAAACGACTTTGTTGAACCACTTGCTAACGGAAAACCACGGCAAGAAGTTCGCGATTATCGAGAATGAGTTTGGCGAAGTGGGCGTGGACGACCAGCTAATCCGTCTGGTCACCAGCCCGGAGGACATTGGCGGAGGCGATTCCAGAAGCCGCAAATTCAACATGGGCGAGGAGGTGCTGACGATGAACAACGGCTGCATCTGCTGCTCCGTGCGGGGCGACCTCGTTCGGTTGATCGCACAGATCCTCAAGCGCAATGGAGGCCGCAACCAGCTCGATGGAATCCTCATCGAGACCACCGGCATGGCGGACCCTGGGCCCGTTGTGCAGACCTTCTTCGCCGAGCCTTTGGTGGCGGCAACGTGCGAGCTTGACGGTATCATCACCGTTGTCGACGCGAAGCACATTCTGCAGCACTTGCGTCCAGGTGCCGGTGTCGAGCACGAGTGCCAAGAGCAGATCGCCTTTGCCGACCGGGTCCTGCTCAACAAAACGGACCTGGTCAGCTCCGCTGAACTCCAGGAAGTGCGCACTCGCATTCGCGACATCAACAGCGCCGTGTCGATCACGGAGTGCCAGCAATGCCGTGTAGACCCCGCCCTGCTGCTCAATGTTCAGACATTCGACCTCGACTCCATTCTGAAAAGGCAACCGGACTTCCTCAAAACCGAGAAGGACAGCCACTCTCATGAGCACGATCACCACCACGATGACAGCAAAGAGGGCGAAGGAACTCACGATGGTCATAAAGCTGAACACGAAGGCGATCACCACGACGGACACAAACACAAGCACTCGTTGGTGTCGTCTGTGGGGTTGCACCTCCCTGATCCGATCCTGGTGGCGCTGCTGGAGGAGTGGATCGACGACCTGCTCGAGACTGAGGGCGACGATCTGCTGCGCTACAAGGGCGTGGTGAATGTGGCCGGCATCGACCGCAAGTACGTTTTCCAGGGCGTGCACACGCTTTTCAACGGGCGGTTCGCCGACAATTGGGCCCCGGGCGAGACTCGCGAGACGCGGTTCGTTTTCATCGGCAAAAACCTCGACCGCGTGGCGCTCACGGAAGGGTTCCTGGCTTGTCGAGCCGTGTGACGTGTTGTAGCTTGAAGACACGAACACGGCAGATTGGGAGCTGGAACTCCCACCAACAACAACGTATATTGGTTGTTCGTTGGGATGCTAATTGTGAACTAAATCCTACTACCCGCCCTCACCTGCCATTGCTGACAGTCCAGGAAAGCCGTGTAGCCAATCCCAAACCCGACCCTACAGAATCCAGAAGTAGCGCCTAGTTAAGCTTTGCCAGGATACAGGTGGTAAATGTTTACCGACCGTCACACTGCCCCCTAAAGCTTCACTAGCGCACTGGTCCGCGTACAGATCGATGCTTGAATTGTCGACGCAGGTCGTACTAGACGACATCGTCCTTAGCCTAGTAGCTGCAGTGGCAATAAGCCAATCAGCCTCAGCGTCGCAGCCTGCAGCCGCTGGAACTATATGTAGTCTACCACTCAGGGTAGCAAGAGCTTTGGGTCGCCACACCCTTCTCCTCAAGAAGAGACATACGCCAGAGCAGAGCCTCACAACTAGGGATCCATTACCCTGGAGAACTCCTGCAATGCGCTCAGCTTGTACGCCAGAGTGGGGCCTCACCACGTGAGCGCCTCCACAATGCGATTCCTTGCACGCCAGAGTGGGGCCAGCGCCTCCACAATGCGGCCTTGTTGTGCGCCAGAGTGAGGCCTCACCTCATGAGCGCCTCCACAATGCGACTTCCTTGGGGCTTGCCTGAGGGTGGCCTCAACACATGAGCGCCTCCGCAATGCAACGCCTTCTTCATCTTGACGGGCCACCAGAGCAGAGTCTCGTTGACGGGCCGTTACCCCCGAGCACTCATGCAATGCGGCACTTCCGTCGTGTCCTTGACCGTCTTGGTCCCTTGGCACCGCCACCCAGCTTGAGGTCTTCTTCGTCACTGGGTACGCCTTGCTTCCATTGTCTCCGTTGCACCACTTGGACTATAGTTAACTTTGTGACGTGTTGTAGCTTGAAGACACGAACACGGCAGATTGGGAGCTGGAACTCCCACCAACAACAACGTATATTGGTTGTTCGTTGGGATGCTAATTGTGAACTAAATCCTACTACCCGCCCTCACCTGCCATTGCTGACAGTCCAGGAAAGCCGTGTAGCCAATCCCAAACCCGACCCTACAGAATCCAGAAGTAGCGCCTAGTTAAGCTTTGCCAGGATACAGGTGGTAAATGTTTACCGACCGTCACAAGCCGCGAAGAACCTGCGCTTTCGCGTGGGGGACCGGGTCATGGCAAACACCGGCGACGAGGGCTTCCAGGCAGGAACCATCGTGCAGCTCTGGGATCAGGGAAATCCCTACGCCATCCAACTCGACAGCGGCAGGAAAATGTGGGCCCCGGTTGACGAAGTTAGCCTTGTCCGAGCACTGGTGGTGGAGCAGGAGGCGAGTCCGAGGAGGTCCCTAACGATGGTTCACATCCTTGCGTGAAAAAGCGATAAGGAAGTGAACAAAACTTTTCATGTTGTGCAAGTATAACTCGAAAAAAAAGTTGTCTCAATGCTAGGCTAGGGTCAAATTCGTGGATTTATGTGTGAGGGGTACTATTGCTGTGTTCTCTTATCGACTGTTCGGTGAATAAAACCAATAACATGATCCACTAACTTTTTTTCCCACTTTAGCATACTTCAATTTGCGTTCTGCTGAATCGACATGGGACGTGCAAAAGTGCTGGACGCGTGCCATGCCAACGAACATGTAACGTAAGATACGCTTTCATGGATATTATCCAATAATTCTTGCTGATGCGGTAAGCTAAAAACGAGGAGCTCAGGAAATCTACGCACAGCATGTCGTACCGGTAAGTCCCTCGGTGACGAGAGCTCCCAGACAGGGGCTCTCTGGAACCAGGGCTATCCTAGTCGAGATTGCCGGGGCTTGAGTTCAAGTACGACCTCAACGAAGATTAAAACCATCATGCTTGACAAGATTCGTGAACGCGTTTGCTGCATATTTTTTCATGCAAGAGACTTCAACCGACTGGGCGATTTAGCGAGCAGTTCGTTCGGTCGCGTGCTTGTAAGACAGACGAAGCATGGCTATCACAATGTCGTTCATGCATTTTTTAGCTTGGCGGTTGTCGCCGACAACGACAACTTGTCGGTGGCAAAACACACGCGCTGTTCACAACAACAGCAACGGACAGTACAGTGCAGGCAATAAGTATACGAACGACACATTATTTCGGATTTTAACCACTAGGATTGCTCAAACGATCTGGAATTCAGCCAATCATCTCACCGTGCCAAAAGACGTCGATTGGTGGTCTTTTTACCAAAATCGGAGAAGAATTGACTGAGACACAGAAAATTACGCTATCGCCGGGTGGCAATTAATATAAGAACGAGAGCGTAATTTTTGTTTGAGAGTTGTCATTGGCGTTCGTTTACGCTCTAAATGCGTGCAATCTAATTACCGATGCATGCCAACCATACAGGGGCAGTTTTAGACACATAGCGTCAGTACAAGAACCAGGACAAGTCTCGATCACTCAAACAGGCAGTGGCTCGAAAAGTGCGATGGGTGGCCCTCTCAAGGCTGTCCAAGGCCAAGTTTTTTGTCTTAGACCTTGTGGCTTTCTTGTGTGCTTTAACATACTCATACCAGCATGTATAACAAACTACAGCGCTATCAAACGCACCAATCTTAAGAAAAAATGTCGAGAAGCAATTTGGCCAGGTTTTCAGCCAGTTTATATTGAATTTACTGTGGGGGCAACCACTGGATGGCATAATCGTCTTGACAACAGCAAATAACTGGTTATCCTCTGCAAGTGATGCTTTCACTACCTCTTACGGACACATTAGACAGCGTATCCACGCGTTATTTTAGTAATAGCAAAGGTTTCTGCGTAGAAGACCTCTCCAAGTCTGACCCATCAGTATTTTTGAGCCAAATGCTGTTTGAGACATCACAATGCATATCTGATGTTTCACTCACTCGATGCACGTCAAACTTCATATATCGGTTTGAAATAAGACCGATAATAAGCTAGATAAGTTCTAGAACAAAACCACGCCGCTATCAACACTTATTGTAAAGTTACGCCTTCGTTCGTATACTTTTTGCCACCCCGCCTAGGCGTTTTTTTCTGTAGCTCGGCGAGTTCTTCGCCGATTTCAAAATGGTGACCGCCATTCGATCGGGCGTTGCGAGCTGCGTTGATTGGCCGTTTTTCAGGCCGTTTCGGCCATTACATTGGTCAAAATCCGCAAAAAGGTGTCGTACTTATAATTATTGCCTGAATGGCGTTAGTGCACCCTTAACTACGACAGCACGACACGCCTTAACCGGCTTGGTGCACCCTTAACTTATATAAAACCTATCATAAAGAATAGCAATGCAGTATGCGTTTTCAAAGTGAGGACGGGTGTCATCGCACTGCAAATCACCAAAATCGGAGTGGCCGACAGGAAATCTACACCCCAGCCTCACCCCCGAAAACCCCGAGAGCGGTGACAGAACCCTAAGCCGAGCCAGAGGTGGCCGTGCTTGGTCCTGGGTTTAAGCCCGCGCGCTACCGCGCACGGATCTTAAACCACAGGCGTTGATTAGGCTCGGCCGAGAAAAGTGTTTTCACCCCCTCCCTACAGTTAAGGGTGCTTGAACCACTATGTTATTGCCTGCACTGTACTACATTGTAACTGCTACTTGCGATGCCACGAAGTTGAAGGCGGTGCGCGGTTGTGACGGGAAAGCTGGCGGCGGCGCTTGTCCGCCCTCAGCATGCGCTTTGCCCGAAACGGATTGGCACCGCTGCGTCAATTCCGCCACTTCAACGTCGGCGACGACATGTCCGACGTCGTGGCGTTTCTGGCGGCTTGCAACTAGCGACAACTAGACCGCTCTGCGGCAGCTTTCGGCCATGAAAGCTCAAATCAAATACGTCGGCAACTCGCAGCGGCAAGTGCTGCGTACATGTACCGTAAGACACTTGCCATGCTTAGGTAATGACGGATGACGTGGCACCATGTCAGTCACCGGTAAGTGGACGCACACGAAAGACGAGTATGTCAGCTGCTGCGAATGAGCTCTCGTGCAGGAGTCGGCCAGACTCGAACAGGAAGCAATCAGCAGCGCGGTCGGGTGTTGACTTAGTGGAAGTATGTCACCAGACGCAGTTTTAAAAGTCGGCGAATTTGAAGGCAGTTGAAGTTGTCGGATTGACGAGACCGAGGCAATCGGCTCGACTAATGTAATCCACGAGGCTTTGCACTTGTCTTGCGTTGCCGCGCTCCGGCAGCAGCTGTGGCCCCGCAAAGTCGACACCGTTCGGTCGCGCGCCGCGCCGGAGCCGGAGGAGCCGGCACAAAAAGCGCCACTTGCGTGCGCCGCAGTGTCGCATCGATAGAGGAAAACGGGCGGCCTCGAAGGTGCTGCTGCTAGAGTTGTTATTTAGCTAAAAACGAGTTAATAGCTATGAATGCAAAACATGTTTTTAACGTTAAATACGTTAAATACTTTCAGCGGGAGGAAAACATGTTCGGCCATTTTCGTAATTTTCGGTCTTCCGATCAGCCTGGAATTGATGCGAAACGCACTCTGCAAGACTCGCTGCCGAGCTTGTAGTCGCGCCCCTCGTGTATGTGGGTTGCATGCCATCTAACTGGCATTCCATTCTCATACGAGGTTACTTCCTCGTTCATGAAGTCATGCTGTCGTGTAATGAGTCGATCTCCATGCACGTCTGTGCCGACAACGACAGCGCGCGCTCATACGCGGTACGCTGACGCCGCAGCGTGCACTGTTCTGTGGTAGGTCCTTGCAGTTGCTGTCATTGAACTCCTGACTCTTCCAGGCGGCTATCAAAGTCCTTCACCTCGGAGATTCCCTCAGTCTGAGAGCTTGAGTATGGCTGTAAATACGGAAAAGCTTGTCTGATATGGGTTCAAAAAAAGTTCCTTTTAATTATTATTAACTGTGTGCAATTCTGTTTTTAACTGTAATTAACGTTAATTTCACTTTTTTGCTCCTAAAAAACAACCCTAGAGCAGCCTGCTGCCAATGGCAGCCTTCCAGGCTGGAATCCGGCACTGCTGGATCCGAGAAAACTAAACTAGATGTCAGAACCAGAAGAATGCTGCGACGATCTTCGATCTTGCCTGCCTGCAAGGCAACACTTGCGAGACGCACGCCATCTGGAGCCAGGCCCTTGTCTTCAAGCCAAAGCCAAAGGCTGGATGGATTCTCTTTCTCCGGTCGGAGCCGTCCCAATGGCTTTGCCGTCATCCGGCCGGTTTCTGCGCGCGCGAGCGTGGGTTTGTGCCCGCGGGCCGAGTCGGCCCGGGTGAGCCCTTCCCCAAACACACGCGATCTGACCATGAAGAGAGTTCATGGAATTCAACCCGCTCGAGTGCCAGTCCGAGGTCTCGAGACTGCGCGCATTTTGGCAAAAGCAGGCCAGCAGAAGACAGGCGCCCAGCGAGGAACCGCCTCGGCTGAACGCAGCAGCAACCGCAGCAGAGCGACCGCAGAGCGCAGTGTCCCATCGCGGAGAGGCGCCAGTCCCCCCCAAGCGCGCAGACACAGACGCACAACACACAGAGCAGCAGCAGCAGGAGCCCGACCGCGAGGCCGACCCGTCCCCTCCCCTCTCCCCGCCTCGACTCAGCAGCAGCAGCGCCACCGACAGCATGACCGGCTACAACGAGGAGTGGGTCGACGTGCAGAAGAACACCTTCACCCGAGTGCGTAACACACGAAAGATACGCCCCGAATAAGAAGAAGATCTAAGCTCTAACCTATTCGCTCGTGTGTATTATACTGTAGTGGGCCAACACGTACCTGTCGCGCAAGCGCATGACGATCGATGACCTGTACGAGGACCTGAAGGACGGCATCCGCCTCATCTCGCTGCTGCAGATCATCTGCCGCGAGAAAGTGTGCCGCGTACGTACAGGAGGGAGTTGGTTGACTGGGTGGAAATGAGGCTAACCTTTGTGTGTGGGTGCTGCAGAAATTCAACAAGAAGCCGCGCATGCGCATCCAGAAGATGGAGAACCTGAACTTCGCCTTCGCCTTCATGCAGAAGAAGAACGTCAACGTGACGAACATCGGGTCGTCCGACATACTGGACGGCAACAACAAGCTGGTGCTGGGCCTCATGTGGACGCTCATCAAGGCCTTCCAGGTGGCCGAGATCGACGTGGAGGGCGTCTCCGGCAAGGACGGCCTGCTGCTCTGGGTCAACCGGTCGCTGGCCGACTACCCGACGGTCGTGGTCAAGAACTTCTCCAGCAGCTGGGCGGACGGCATGGCCTTCTGCGCGCTCATCCACCGCTACGCGCCGACGCTGCTCGACTTCAACGCGCTCAACCCCAAGGACGCGCAGACCAACGTCAAGCTCGCCTTCGACATCGCGCGCGAGAAGTTCCGCATCCCGCAGCTGCTGGAGGTCGAGAGCGTGGCCGGACAGCTCAAGCCCGACGAGAAGAGCATCACCACGTACGTGTCGCTGCTCTTCAAGGAGTTCGCCTCGGGCGTGCAGAAGAAGAAGGCTGTGACCACCATCACCAAGGCGCTGAACATCGCGCAGCGCCATCAGGAGCTGGCCGCCGAGTTCAACCAGAACGCGTCGGGGCTGCTCGAGTGGCTCACGCAGCAGACGGAGCGTTTCCAGACGCTCAGCCAGCCGCGCCACATCCCGGACATCAAGGAGGCGCTGACCCGCCACTTGGAGTACAAGAAAAACGAGAAGCCGCCGCGCGAGGCGCAGTTCGTGGCCGTTGAAGGCTGCGCGGGACGCTGGATCGCCAGTTGCAAGAACAACGGACGCGCCGTGCCGAACTTGGACCCGCCGATCGAGAAGTTGCAGGCGCTCAAGGCCAAGCTGGACGAGCTCGAAACGGCCTTTGAGCTCAAGCTGCGTCAGAACTTGGACAGCTACCAGAAGACGGAGATCTTCCTGACGAAGGTGGTGAAGGACCTGGAGAAGGTCGAGGCCTGGGCGAAGGAGAAGGAGGCTCTTGCTCTGTTTGCTGAGGACCTGGCGGTCACGTCCACGGCCGACGCCGAGGAGAAGCTCGAGAGTGTTGCCTTCCTTCAGGATATCGAGCTGCCCCGCTACAAGCAGCTGCTGGCAACAGTCGTTGGTGAGGCCGATGGACTGTCGGAGGATCACAAGGAGACCAAGGCCACGCTGGAGCGTCTGGAGGCCATGAAGTCCTTCGTCGCTATGGCTGAGGACAAGGTGGAAGGCGTGAAGACGAGGCTGGAGGAGAGTCTGCGTCTGCAGCAGAGCGTGGATGCGGTTGCTAAGGACGCCAAGGCTCTGATGCGTAACCTCAAGTACGTCATTGAAGAGATGGACGAGGAGGTGGACGCTGCCACCAAGCTCCAGGACGTGTCCAAGGCCGGTGTGGTTGCTGCTAAGCACAAGTTCGACACGGTGCTGGTCCCTAAGGTCCAGAACGCCGTCGTGAGCGAGAACGAGAAGCTTATTGAAAAGAAGCAGACTCTGGCGGACGCTGGTCGCGCCAGCGAGGTGGCGCTCATTGAAAAGACCAACGCTCGCGTGCAAAAGCTGCTGGACTCGCTGGCTGAAAAGCGCGGCTACTACGAGGAGGAGCTCGCAAATGTGGAGAAGCGTGACGAGGTCTGCCGCGAGTTCGCGACTCTGTCCAGCCGCATCAAGGAACGTTGCGCACAGAGCACGCAGTCGATCAATATCGTGGAGGGCTCGCTGAAGGACCAGTTCCACTCGATGGTGAAGCTGCGCTACAGGTTGTTCCGCGCCAACACCGGTGTCGTGCTGGAAGAAGAGGTGGAGGAGAAGCCCCAAGACCCTGAAATTACGGGCGTCGAGACGACTGTCGCTGCGGAAGTTGTAAAGCCTGCTGCTGACACTGAGACCGCCCCGGAGAGTGAGGAGGGCGACAAGTCGAAGGATGCGGCTGCGGAAGTTGAGGAGACCAAGGCGAAGCAGGTCGAGGATGCCAAGGCCAAGGCTGCGGAGATCATCACCCCGCTGACCGAGGACATGGAGAAGCTGGAGCGCATCAACGAGGAGTTGGAGCGGCTGCAGGTGCACACGAACCCGTTCACGACGGACACGATCCACGGTCTGCGTGCACAGTTTACGTCATTGGAGACTGCTGTGCGCGACAAGGTCAAGTCCCTCGAGAAGGAGCTGGCCCTTAGCGAGGTGGGCAGCCTCACCCCTCAGCAGGCGAAGGAGATCAAGGAGGTCTTCGACCACTTCGACCTCGACAACGACGGTGTCCTCGCTCGTGATGAGTTCATCATGGCGTGCAAGGGTCTCGGTCTGAGCCTGAGCGAGGATGGCTGCCACGATTACTTCGACAAGATTGACGAGGATGACAACGATGAGATCACGTTCGATCAGTTCGCTACCTTTTGCACGGAGCAGCTGCAGAGCGGATCCTCGAAGGACGACGTGCACGAGGCACTGGACATTCTTACTGGCGAGGAGTTGACGATGGAGCAGATCGAGGAGCGCTTCGACGCTTCGCAGGTCGAGTTTATCAAGAAGCACGCACCGGAGCTCCTGGAGGCGGATGGCAAGTCGGTCAACACGGAGAAGTTCACGGACTTCATTTTCAGCGTGTAAGCGGCGGCACTGGAAGAGTCCAGCGTCCGGAGCAGGTGGTATGGTTCGTTTTCCCTGCTTCCCCTCGCATCATTTGCACCTTGAGCCTTACTTTCACGAAGTCGCCTAATTTTTTATGGCTCGAATTTTTTAGATGAAGCAAATTTTACTATGACAAATCAAATGTGTAGGCGACCATGACCGGTTGGTTGTCGTCCTCACTCGCTTTGCTCTCTTTTGCTTTTGCATCGTCTTCGTAGTGTCTGGATCGGCGACTCTTTTTGTACTCGCACCCTGCTGCGGCATCTTTCGCCTCCTTCGCCTCGGCACGTTTGGCGTCTTCGATGGTGTAAACGTGGCCTTTGCGCAGTCCTGTGAAGAAAGTGGTGACGCGAGGTGGATTGGTGCCTTGCGTTTTGGCCGTTTGGCAGCTCGCTTCGGCCGGCAGGTAAACCTGAGTGTCGACTTCGCGACGGAAGCTGCTGAGATTCGTCTGCGCGCCGACGGTGCGGCAGTGTCGGAGATTGGCGATTTTGATGGCCTTACGACGGAGATTCCACTCGTTCCAGTCGTAGTTGTAGTCGATGCGCTTCTCGACGAAGTGCGTGGGTGTGGCGGTGCTGGCGTCTACTTTTTGCGACGGTGGCGGAGCTAGCAATGGATGCACCCCTCGAGCACCTTCGGCGCGGAAGCGATGGCACATCTTGAGTAGCGAGGACAGCGTGATGTTCGAGAAGGATTCTTGCAGACGCAGCAAGTAGATGAGTGCAGGTTGTCGAGCAGCGCGGTGCAGTACCCCTTGAACGTATCGACGTGGATGGATCATGAATTCGCCGAGCGCACGTTCATTGACGAAGACGTGGTAAGCATTGCGATACTGCACCACGCCCAGCGACGGATCTCCAGGCAGCAGCAGCCCTCCACGCTCCACCACAGTCCAAGGGCAGAATCCCTGGTACTCGAGTGGTAGCTGCATGAACTCGGGTGTCGACTCCACGGGCATTCGAATGGGGAATCCCGAGCCTTCTTCTTCGTTCGGATTGCTATCGTCCTCGTCGCCATCCAGATCGTCACCTACCAAGCCAAAACTTTGGCTTTTGCCGTCTCCAGTGAGCTGCCTCTCGGCGGGGAACGTCTCGACATGCGAGAAGAGGTCTTCAGTCGGGATGGAGCCCCCGCGCCGTGCTTGGCGCACGATGGGCGACTCGGGGGACAGCGTTCTCGTGAAGGTTGACCTGAAACGCAGCAGTGACCGTAGTGCGCGGGCTCGAGCCTGAAGCAGTTCGTGCTCTTGGTGCAGCTCTGCCCATGAACGTGACACTGCTTCAAACAGCGGATACACATGGGACTTTGGCAGCGACGTACGTGCCCCTACAAGATTCTGCAGCGCGCTCATATCGGCCTGAAACATCTGCAACCGCGTGCCAACCTTCTCGTGCGAGAACGCAATGTCTTCCTCGAGGCTCTGTAGATAAGAGAGGAATTGGCGGCGGTTGCTCAGCTCGTCTTGCCATCTCGCAACTTCATCAGCTGTGGGCGGCGTCTCCATCGAATCGGCATCATTTCCTGCTGAGCCGAGTTGGTGATGAACATGCAGCAGAACTTCGGTGTATTGCGTGCAGATCTCGTTTGCTTCGCGCACCTCGTCGCGCACAAGTTTTGCGAGTGCGGCGACGTTATCCTGAATGTCTCGCGCGCTAGCTGGGATGCCTGCGCCGCCCTTCCCCAGCTCCTTGTTGAAAAGACGAATACCTTCGACAATGCGCATGAGCTCGTCGAGCTGGAAGCGCTTATCTTCAGGAGACATCGTTGCGAAGGACTTCAAGCCGATGCGCGGGAACACACTCTCCAGAGCCGCCGCTACCTCCTTCTCCATGGAGCGACGCTCTGCCTGCTGCTTACTGGAGTTGGTGCTGTGGTGCTTCCCATTGTTGTCGCCGTCATCTTCGCTGTTGTTGTTGCCAGGACCGTCGGCATCCAGCATGAGCAGAGTGAAAATGTGCTTGTACAGCGCCGAGAGTGTCTCGAAGTCGGTGGCCTTTTCAGGTACCAGCGACGAAATCGTGCGCTGCAGCTTTGCGACTGCCTGCTCTTTGCGTTCGCGGCGTGAGCGCAGCTCCTCCTCGAGATTCGCGTACGTGAAGTCGAACTCCAGCTGCATCTTGACGGTCTCCATCGCCGGGTCATCGTCGCGCAGCAGGGCGGCCTCGCACTGCTCGGTCAGGTACAGCTCGTCCTCAGGCGACATGGGCTGCTCCAGCACAAGATGGCGCCGACTGCGGTGCACCACCAGCCGCGCCGTGAACGCGGCCAGCGTCTCGGACACCTCCACTCCGCGGTATCTGCATCTCGCCACAATGTCCGCCACGACACGTTGAGCGTTCTCCATGCTCCTTTATCACTGCGCCTGCAAATAGCCAACTGACGAGCGTGGGGAGAAGCACCAGCTGCATGCGACGTGCAGCGATGTCTATTTCCAAAGCTGTGCTCGCTGTGCCAATATCTCCCCGAAACCACTGAGTGAGAAGATCGCCATGTGCCAACTTGACCTGGTTGAAGTGGTGCGAGCGAACGACCGGACGTCACAATCCCACTCTTTCATGGCTACCACCTTACCACGCATCGATTGGCACAAATCACTTTCAATTTCCACTAATCACAGCGCAGTACGCGTACTGCACCGTCTATTGCTGTGCCCGAATATAGAAAATCTTGCAAGTCGCTACTTCCACCGTCTACTGGCACAGTCCCTTGCAACCGACACTGACTCGAGCCATTTTGGGAAAAATCGATCGTGCAGGAAGCGCAGTTCGGCCCCTTCCGCCTTCCTCTGGAGCTCTTCTAGCGGAGGTTCTCCAGGTCTTTCAACACTACGCATATAGCCCCGCTCTCCCTCTACGTGTCGGCAGTCGCGCGGTCTCCAGGCGTGATCTACAGCCCAAGAACGCGGCCTCCAAACCCCAAGATCCAGCCAGTCTCCTAGCGCGACCCTTTTCATTGTCTCGGCATGGCGACGGACTCCAGCGACGTGGAGATCGCAGTAGGCGACTGTTCCCCCGCCCCCGCGCTCAAGACGCCGTCGCTGTCGCTGAGCAACGGCCAGGGGCTGTCCCTCGCGCTGCTGAGCACGGACGGCGGCATGCTGAGCCAGGCGTCGTCGCGCGCGCACGAGGAAGTGACGCGTGAGCTGCGCGTGGACGCCAACTACGGACTGTCGGAGCTGTCGGTGCGCGAGCGGCAGCGCGAGTGCGGGCTCAACGAGCTGGCGGGCGAGGAGGACGAGTCCGTCCTCGTCAAGCTCGCGGGCCAGTTCAAGGACCCGCTCATCATGCTGCTCATGGGCTCGGGCGTCGTGAGCGTGGCCATGGGCCACACGGACGACGCCGTGTCCATCGCCGTGGCCATCACCATCGTGGTCACCGTGGCCTTCGTGCAGGAGTATCGCTCGGAGAAGACGCTGGAGGCGCTGAAGGAGCTCGTGCCGCCGCGCTGCAAGGCCGTGCGAGACGGAGCCGTCGTGGACATGCTGGCCAAGGAGCTCGTGCCTGGAGACATCGTCGTGGTGGACGTGGGGGACCGCGTGCCGGCGGACGCGAGGCTCATTCAGGCGGTGGATCTCGAGGTCGACGAGTCGAACCTGACGGGCGAGAACGCGCCCGTGCCCAAGATCACAGGAGCCATCGCGGACAGCCACTTGCACCCCATTGCAGACCGCAAGAACGTCATTTACATGGGCACGTTGGTGCGCGCGGGACGCGGCCGAGCCGTGGTGATTGGGACGGGATCGCGCACCGAGTTCGGACAGGTCTTTGACGTGGTGAACAAAGTGGAGGAGCGCAAGACCCCGCTGCAGAACAGCATGGACACGCTGGGCAAACACCTCAGCATGTTCTCACTCTCTGTGATCGCCGTGATCGTGGTTATTGGGGTCATTCAGCAAAAGGGCTTGCTCACGATGCTGCAGATTGGTGTCTCGCTGGCAGTGGCTGCAATCCCCGAGGGGCTGCCGATCTGCGTGACTGTCACGCTGGCTTTTGGTGTCATGAAGATGGCCAAGCGTCATGCCATCGTGAAGAAGCTGCCTGCCGTCGAGGCCTTGGGATGCATTAACGTGGTCTGTGTGGACAAGACGGGAACGATCACGACAAACAAGATGGAGGTGATCGAGATTTTCGTGCCCTTTGAGAGTGTGAGCGCTGAGGTGAATGGTGTCGGCGAACGAGAACGATCGCCGTCGCAGACATCTGAGCTTGATATGGCCAAGAAGAGTGCGCGCTCAGCTGTCACTATGCGTGGCGAGCCCGTCACGGAGGAATCGCACCCTCATGTCTACCACTGCCTCATGTCTGGAGCTCTGTGCAACAACGCGACTATCGTGGACCGAGAAGTGTTGGGCCAGGCTACGGAGGGCGCCGTTCTACTCTGCGCGCAAAAGGTGGGAATTACTCCGTCGATCATTCAGCAGTTCCGCCGTGTCAGTGAAGTTCCCTTCAGCTCGGAGAAGAAGTGGATGGCTGTGTGTTGCGAGCCGCCAACTGGTGGCCCCTCTCGCTGGTACTTGAAGGGCATGACGGAAGCTATCCTATCGCGTTGTGATAAGATTGAGGACAACTGCGGTCGCGAGAAGGACATGACGCCGGGTGATCGTGAACGCATCTTCGTGGCGTCCCAGCAAATGGCAGCACGCGGGCTGCGAGTGTTGGCCCTGTCTTTTGGTGAACACTCAGACCGTGGCATGGTTTTCGCTGGGCTTGTGGGCATTTCAGACCCTCCTCGCGCTGAGGTCGAGAATTCGATCTTGGAGCTGTCACTCAGTGGTGTAAAGACGGTCATGCTTACGGGTGACTCTAAAGAGACGGCCGTGGCTATTGCCAGTAAGGTGGGTATCATTTCAAACGACAGCTTCGGCAGTGTTGATTGCGACGACGAGAGGACCAAGGCCGTGGACGACTTGGTGATTTCTGGTCAAGAGCTGGAGATCATGGACATGGTGGAATTGGAGCAGCGTATCTTGAAGACGTGCGTGTTTTACCGTACATCCCCACACCACAAGTTGAAGATCGTCCGTGCTTTCCAGGAGGCGGGTTTGATGGTCGCCATGACTGGCGATGGTGTAAATGATGCTCCTGCTCTCAAGGTAGCAGACATTGGCATCGCTATGGGCACAAACGGCACTGACGTGTCCAAGGAGGCGGCTGACATGATTCTCCTGGATGACAACTTCAGCACTATTCTGTGCGCCATGGAAGAGGGCAAGTCAATCTACCACAACATCAAGCACTTTTTGCGTTTCCAGCTTAGCACGAGTATCTCGGCGCTGTGCTTGATTGCATTCTCGACGCTCTTCAACCTACCGTCTCCTTTGAATGCCATGCAAATTCTGTGGATCAACATCATCATGGACGGACCGCCAGCGCAGAGTCTTGGTGTGGAGCCTGTCGACCATGATGTAATGAAGGAGGGCCCGCGCTCCAAGGATGCCAGTATTATCACGCGCACGATGGTTCGTCGCGTACTTACGTCGGCTTGCTTTATCGTGTGCGGCACGCTCTACGTGTTCTGGGTGGAGCTGAGTGCAGATGGCTCCATCAGCAAGCGTGACCGTACCATGAGCTTCACGACGTTCGTCATGTTCGACATGTTCAACGCGCTTTCATGCCGGTCCGATGACAAATCCATCTTCGAGATCGGCATTCTGTCCAACACGGTGTTCGTGTACGCTGTCGGCGCCTCGCTGCTGGGCCAGTTGCTCGTCATCTACTTCCCACCGCTGCAGGCCACATTCCAGACCGAAGCTCTGACTCTGGGGGATTTGCTGTACGTCTGCTGCATTGCTTCGAGCGTGCTTATCTTCGATGAGATCCGCAAGTGGTGGCAGGTGCGTAAACTGCGCGGAGCGATGCGCTCCGCGTCAATCGCCGCTGGGTTTAAGCAGAAGAAGAGGAAGCACTCATGGGACAACGATGGAAAGGCTTACGACACCGTGTAGATCAGAGAAACAGCGGAGCCCCATGTATTATGTTGATACTCCTTTCCTGCCGCTAGCCCGAATGCCATGGGAAACGAGCTGAATAGACAGAAATGCTCACTGCTTGCTAATAACTTATCGTTGCTCTATCAAATCGTTACCCAGACGCGCTGCATGACTGTTTCCACCGCCTGCAGAACATCAAGCCCAACAAGTGCAAACGCGCAAGGCACGTTGGCTGGGAACACAGCATCACTGCACTCGGCGTAGTAGTCTCGAGCCGCTGCTAGGTCACGAGGGACGCCATCGCCAGTAAGCAGCATTAAACCACAGTTGTAGCCAGCCTGAGCGTCGCCTAGTTTCGCAGCGAATTGATAGCGCTCAAGAGCGCGAGTGTGGTTCCTCTGACACACACCATCCCAAGGCTCATGAAAACACGCACCAGTCTTCCGAACAGCCTCGGAGTCGTTCAACGCCGCAGCCTGCGAGTACAATTTGAAAGCTTCATGCAGAGGCGGATTGCTGGATCCCCCAGCTAACTTTGCAAGCCCGAGCCAGCGCCACCTGAGGATGCTGTCGCCGTGGCGCTCTAACAAAAAGGCTGCATTGCATTGTGCATCTTCATCTCCAAACTCCGCAACGAGACGATAGTGCAGGTAAGCACGCAGATAGTCACCCTTCTTGTAGCACTCATATGCCTTGATCAGCGAAAACGGCAGGCCTGACAAAAGATCAGGATGTAAAGCCACCGTGCGGAACAGTGGCAAGGCGGTGCTGCACGACCGTGGCGTGCCAATACCCTCGAAATGCATGACACCCAAGTTGAACAGCGCCTGACTCGACTGACCGTCCGTGCCATCCACAGCTGCTTGGAAGTGCGAGAAGGCCAGCCCATGATCAATTGGAACACCGCCGTCTCCATGCAGGTACGCAGAGCCCAAGAACGAGTGCGATTCAGCGTAGCCCTGAGCGATTGCCTTCTCGAAGTATTCCAGAGCAAGCGTCACGTTCTGAGGCACGCCATTACCCGTGAAGTACATCACACCCAATCCGTGGAAGGCAAACGGCTCATTCTGCTGAGCTGCACGGTTGAAGAAAACAAGCGCTTGTGGGATATCTCGATCCACGCCCATTCCGTTCGCGAGCAGCATGGCGTAGTTAGCTTGTGCCAGTGCGTCACCAGCTTCTGCTGCCTGGCGGAAGTACTGGGCTGCAAGTGCTTGATTTGGCGCTACATGAGCTGCTTGGTTGCCGAAGAAGTAGATTTCTCCAAGCCGATGCATGGCCCGCGGATACTGTTCATCCATGGGGTTGTTTGCAATGGCGCGGTAGTATTCCAGCTCGTGCAGCGCCGCGTTCTCATCAAGAAGAGGGTCAGGTCCACCAAAGCCATACTCATCCAAGAAGCCGCTGGGCAACAGCAGCTCGTCCGAAAGACGCACTACATCTACCGGTCGCTCTCCACCTTCATCCACAATAATGTGCACATTTTCCTCCGCACACTTGTGAAATAGCGGCAGCGCTGCTTCACAAACTGCATCCGGCTCAGTTGCAGCCTCCGTCTTTCCCCTCTTCACTGTCACCGGAAGTCTGCCGGACAGAGTTCCGTACGCCACTGCCAGCGTCGCCATGAAATCATGGGCATCCACCAAACTCTTCAGCTCGCGGTCTCCGCGCGCTTGTCTCTCCTGCTGTGTCAGCGGAGCTATGCTCGGGTCGTTCAACTCCTCAGGGTCCGCTACCCCAATCAAATCCATCATAGCCAGCACGCCCAGTGCCGACTGCACACCGGCGTCTGCTGCAACATTTAAATTGTGGATTGCATCAACGAAAGGCTGTTCGTCCGCCGACTCGGCGTTGGGCTCGAAGAGCTGCATGTAGGACAGCTTGGTCACTGCAAAGGCCCAGTCATCTGCTGTCTCTCGGTCTTGATTGGCGTCCGACCGAGTGCCTGCGATCCTCACCAACTCGTCCACCAGCTCGGGCGTGTGTCCCTCCGCTGCGATGCGATCTTCCAGCGTCAGGAACGCCTCGGAAGCCTCCAGCATCGGCAGCGACGAGCTGTCGATCCCCCAGTCCTCGACCTCCTCAATGTGGACATCTTGTGCTTGTTTTTGCTGCTTCGTGTGGCTGTTGATGGACGCTTTGTCGTCCTCGAGGTGGACGATGTGCCAGCGTCCGTTCTCGTCCCTTCGGACCTGCGTCCTGCTGCCCACAGAGGGACTTGGAGGCTGCCGCTTGGTGGACACGGAGCCGTCCGCGTGGACTTCCCAGGACGCGACTTTCTGCGCGTTGACGCGGTCTGTGGACGGAGTTGGAGCAGGCTTCGTCGCGTCGTCGAGTGCGACGCCTTGTTCTTGCTGTTTCTTGGCTTGTGGGGAGGCTACGGAGGCCGCGGAGGTCGCGATCGCGACTGCAAAGAGCAGCGCGACTGAGTAGCGCAGAAGACGAACCATAACACGCGCCACGGGCTGTACACAGGGACGTCGAGGCGCGGCGTAGGAAGCGAGCAGACACGTGTGACCCGCGCTGACTATGAATAAGACGCAGTGAAGATTGGCTCTGCGCTATTGGTGGAAATGCAACGGTGGATAACGACACTGTTTGCAGCAGCTGGATTCTTACAGTGTTAGGATGCTGACAGTGTCTGAGAGCACGAAGCGACGCGATCTATTGGACCGATTCCCGTAGGATCTGTCGCGGCCATTTTGTACAGATTTCGTACAGAATTCCATAAAACGGCCATTTCTAGACAACTCGAGTCCGCTGTCGACTCGACAGATTTCACTTCTGTCGGAGGGTACCCCCCCCTCCGACAGATTTCTAGATGTGTAGACGGTATAGCTAGAATGGTGAATATTGCTCACACACTCCTGCACAGCTCACTGGGGCTGTTGACACTGGCAAGCATAGTGCGGACCCACGAAGGTGCATTTTGGTTCAGATCACGATGTATTAGCTCGATGAAGACGAGTTCATCGACGAGTCTACGAGCGCTGCCGCCGCAATGCCGGCGCGGGGCGAGGCCACCTGCAAGCGGTGTCAGCGAGACAGAAGCAGTCTGATGAGGGTGGATTTGCCACGGAACTCGAGATCCCTGTAAATACGCCCTTATCAGACTGCTTCTGTCTCCTGCCAGGAAATGACGCTGCGTTAAGCTGGCCTCGTCCTCCACAGTCACGTTGTGGTATATAATTTCAACCGCTAGAACACGGGTGACGGGGCGGCGAGTCTTCCCACTCGGTGACACCGGCATTAGAACGTATAATAGTTACGCAGTAGAAGGCCGTGATAATGTCACGGCCCTCGACTGCCGCAAGACGCTCATTGAACAAATGGTGGGCCTGTTCGAGCCACGTGGTTCATTGATGATAGTTAGCAGCGCCATAGTGTCAGAATCGCTGTAGCCTTGCGGCCCTGTGGGCCCGCAGCGCTTGCTTGCAGGCACCATGATCGCTGCTGAGTGGTAGGGAGTACTATTGACGTGCGTGGGTGAGGGTCACTTCAACTTGAAAGTGGTTCCTCGGATCTGTACCGAGTCTAGACATTTAGATAGCAAGCGGCCTGCGGGCTGTACGAGATCTGGACACGATTTTTTAGACACGAAATCTGTACGAAAATAGCCTACGGGAATCGGTCCATTATTGTGGTGAGATCTAGCGAGCCGTGCATTTGATCTTAGAGCGCTGTCCGAATAGAAAAACGATCGATTTTTCGAGCCTGTCTATTTTTCTAAAGTTGCGCGAAGGAAAATTGGGTGCCAAAAACACCTCGTTATAATTCGGTAAAAAGAAATTGGTGCGGCCCCTATTTCTTTTGGGTGACGACGGATTATTCTGCCTTTGAAAAGGAAAACCGTGCGAGCTGATGGAGGAAGATATCGACATGGACGACGGCGAGCAGCCATTCACCGGCGCTCCTCAGAGTGCAATGCCGCTGACTGTCGACGGCGGTGCGTCTGAGTGCGTTTTGGGATGCGTACAAACTCAATACGGTCTATGAATGACAGATTACGCCAGTGTTGACCCGCACACCATTCCTTCAGCTACGGCAAGGGCGAGTGAAATCCCACAGAGCTCGAGTATTGGTGGCAACGGTGCTGCTGATGAAGTTCGTCGCCACCACCCTCACTTGGACAGCCCAACAGGTTTGGCCCCAATCGACACCGGTGCCGAGGCAGGCATGTACGCAAGTTTTCTTGGTAGATGGCTTCTTTTTTTGGTGCAGTCTTCGGTTTGGTCGCTCTCTTCTTCTTTGACGAGCTTGAACTGGCTTGTAGCCTTGCCTTCTTCGCAGGGGGCGTTTGCGGGTCGGATGAGGACGACAGTTGCGAGCTTGGTGCACTCTCCCGTCGGCTGGCTTGCATGGAGACGGGCTCGACCTCCCACAAGCTTGAATCCATCTCCTGTCCACGGATGGTGACGCGGTTCTGGTTAGAGGCTGCAGCTGGATCGCCACCTCTGCTTGTGACGGAGCTGGTGCTCGGTGGCGTCGACATGTCGGTGCTGTACTCGTAGAAACTTCGTGTCGATCGTCTCCTTCCTGCAGGATGCAGTGCGTGCGGAGTGCGCACTCGGAGTGCGCAATTGAAGTGAAAGGAAACTTACTATCAAATATGATAACATGAAATTGGATGGGTTCGCCGGAATTAAATTGGTGTCACCTGCTGCGCTACTTGGACAATGATACGATTTATTTTAGGCAGGCGATATTGCCCATGTTTTCTACAAGGGTTAGGACTATATGTGTCCATGTATTTCCCATGAAAACTCCAGGTCCGAGGCATGTTTGGTTATTTATTATCGAAGCTAAGAAACTAGCGCGTAATTTATTTTCTAGGATGTTCTATGGTATAAATGCTTATTCTTTGTCGAAACGTGTGTAATTATCACGTCATCAGTTCCCTCCATGCATTGAACGTGATTTAAAACTTGGTGGAGTCATGTTGACACCACTTCGCGAAAAATGAAGAGTGGAGCTCAGATGTATCTGTCGGCATACCAGTTAATCTGATATGAACGTGATTACTCATGTCTTCATCCAATCACGGAAGATCTAAGAATCTGAAGTGATACTGAAATGCCTGGAGCATACCTGGTGAAAACATGTACTATGAATTCAAAAGCAAAATGACATGTATTTCAAAGTTAGCACTCCATCTCCGTGCCACGTTACGCGCCCTGCCCTTTGCTGAACTCGATGATAGCGTGTAGAACTTCCCATCGTCTCAATCTCAACCCCATGTGAGTGTAATCGCTTCCAGCTTCCTCCCACAGTCGCTTCCAAAAGAACAGACAGACAAATAGCCCACAGCTGTCGCTTTCTTTCTGTGTGGGCTGTGCATCGTCGTTTCAGCGAAACCTGTGAGCGTTGTGCTGATAATCTCGTTCGCAATCGCCTGCAGGAGCTTCAGGTGTGTTCGCTTGTCAACGCTGTCGTAGCACATGAGCGCACCTTTGACGTTGTCCACGACAACAGGCCCAATGGCTGCTGTTAAGATTGATTGGCAAGAAGATGTAATCTTCCGTTGCCTTCTCCAAGGCTACGCGGGTCGCTTCAGGCACTCGGTTGCCCTCATACGTGTCAGGTAGTTGGAGCTGGGGCAGGAATATAGTCTTGTTCTTGCCGTACTTTGCGGACAGCGTCGTCGTAAAAGCCTCAATAACCAGGTCATTGTACCAAGTTTCCTCACGAGCACAGTAAATGTTACTCCACTCAATAGGGAAGTCGAAACCCGGAAGCTGTGTATGTGGCCATGTCTTCATCAGCTCCTTGGCAACTGCAAACGCCTCTGTTTCACCGCAAACCGTACCACCAGCAGCTCGACATCGTTCTTCAAGAAGGGGGTCAACTGATGTCATCAGCCACGAGTAGCACTGTAATCCAAGCTTGCAGGTATTGGTCAGGTCTCCCAGGTAATACATGGCCTTCAGTTGTGGCTCGCTGAATTCACCTGCACCTTCAATGGTGACGACCCACTGGACGTCTGTGTCAGTTTGTGAACAGGCAAGGTCGACGACAGTGCTACCACTGGTCTTTCGAATCTCTTCCAGCGCCTTGGTGACAAGTGTTTGCGGTAGTCGAAACGTCAACGTGTTAGCTGCATCTGGGGGGCGTGACTGCACTGTCATCTTTTTCTTGGTGTGTCGCGTGAAGCGGACCTCAAATGTGTCTAAAAACGACTGCAGTTGTTCGAGACCAGGCTTGTGGGTACGAATGTACTGAGCCACTTCCATCACGTCCTCACCGCGCACAGCTTTGCGTAAGGTCTTGCCCTGGTTGTAAGATTTCTGCTCTGCATGTCGTTTGTTGTCGGCATCGACTCGAACAAGACGTGGTCGACCGACCTTTGGTGCTCTCGCATTGAACGGCTTCATCTTCAGAGGTTCCGTCTGCGGTGACCCCCCCGTGGATAATGCCATCCTTTGCTTCTTCACCTTCCTCCGCGTTACTACCAACTTAAGTGGGTTCTACTAGTGAGCCGTCGTCAACCGCATCTTCCGTAGCAACACCAGTCTTTCCTTGACGCAATCCGTCCCACCATGCTTCCAAATTACCAATGGCGCGTTCAAATGTGTCGTCCGTCAACTCAGTTAGCTCGGACGATATACGCCC
This sequence comes from Phytophthora fragariae, assembly GCA_009729435.1. Lineage (NCBI taxonomy): Eukaryota > Oomycota > Peronosporomycetes > Peronosporales > Peronosporaceae > Phytophthora > Phytophthora fragariae. The sequence continues at coordinate 1,038,960 of QQOI01000016.1, forward strand.
TAGCACGTTTTGTGCTCTCTTGAACTTATCTTTTTCTGTCATCTGCTTCTTTCTGGCAACTTCGTCACGCCTAGTGAATACTCGCAGCGGCATGTCGACCATCGGAAGTACGGCGTCAGGACTGCCAGCCCTCAACCATCTGAGCAAACAACAAACATGACCAAATCATAGTTAATTCATGGTCAAAACCTGGTCAAAACATGGAGTTTACCTGGACTGAATTGAAGCATAAGGAATCGCCAAGAGCATTCCAGCGCGCTTTCGATAGAGAATCACGTGGCGACACGGAAGCTTCAACGTAGCAGAGAATTCGCAGTCGCACAGCGAAGAGGCTCTGTCGACGTGGTGTCTTCGATCGCCCCTCACGACATTCACCATCGTGTCAGTCTCGATGAACGTGTAATGCTGCATAGTATCTGCGTTCGTTGCGAACTGGTACTCCTCAAAGAAGACGTCAGCGACCCACTCTGTCGTCATTCCAAGGAGCTGGTTCATCTCTTCACCGTAGTTTGCGTTTCGAGTAGACCCCGGGATCAAAGTCTTCATGTTGTAGGCGTCCTCCTTCCGAAGTTGAAAGTTCAAAATAGCCGACAAGCACTGCACCATCGAGAAAGAGCTGTCTAGGTCCACTTTAAGCTTGCCGAAAAAGCTCTCGAGCCTGTTGTTGGTGTTGTTGCGGAAGTGCGGCAACTGGAGCCGAAAGGCGTCGACCCACATTTCTTGACAAGCCATCCAGTTCTTGTCGAAGTAGCTCCACAGCTCTTCTCGTTCATTGCGCAACGTCAGCGTTTTGAGCTCTTGAGCGTTGTCATTCAGTTCAGATTCCGTCTTTGAATACACCATGTTGTGAACGCAAAAATCTATCTGCTTCAACACTTCACTCGGATACGTGCCATACTTCTTGTCATCCCGCACAGCTTTCTTCAGCCACTTGATTACGTGAATATGGCACAGAAGTATCCGACAATGAGGCAACATCCGCTTCAAAACTTCAACTTCATTTAAATCCTTGTCAACCATCACGACCTGCGTGCGCTCCCACTCATTCACAGCCTGAAAGTGCTCCAGCACTTTAACCATATGCCAGTCAGCGTTGCGTTCAATCACAGAGTGCTGCACAGGCTGCCCGTTTCCAAATTGATCCATCTCCATCAGAGTACACAGTTTGTATCGGTTTCTTGTGTCGGAGCAAGTTAAGTCGTCGCAGCATGGGCAATACATGGTAAAACCACCGACAACACACATAAAGAGAAAACACAGTCAATTCATGGGAAACATGGCCCGTTCATAGATATCATAAATGAGTGTTGATGCTGCTAACGCACCGGTTCGTTTTGTGCATGCAGTCTACCAACAAGAGCTCGGGGAAGCGACTGTAATGCTTTCGCATGAGCTCGGAAGATATCGACACGACAGCCGTCTGACCGCGAGCATTCTCGTTTACTGTGGACACGTTGCCTTCCGCGGACATGTTGAAATTGTCGAGAAGCTCCGCCACTTGGTCCTCATCAGATAGCTGGCTGCCTGTAGAGACATATACCCAGTAAAACAATGACTTAGTATTCGATAGGTTAGTCATAATAAAGCTGAAGAGAAGAACCTACGTACCGCCCTTCTTGATCCTGCTAATCATATTGTAAACGTCGGTCATCGTCACGCGGTGGGCAGTGTTACTACGAATGTAATCGTACATACGAGACGCCTTGCCTCCACAATCAACCATCAACTCCACATCTCGCATTACGGGAGATCCCATCGGAACCTGGCGAATACCTGGATGCGATTGAAAAATCTCATCCGAAACATGGTGATTGTGCCCGTAGAAATCGCGCTTGATCTCGATCCCCCAGGTGCTATTCAAGCGCTCATACACTTGAGCTAGTAAACGAGCCTCACATCCCGTGTAAAAGGTGCGCTGGGTAGGGCGTTTTCCAACTGAACGTGAACGCACTTTCCAACCATGCGTGCAGATGTATACGCGCTGAAATGGATCCACAGATTCGGGAACTTGAGGAATCTCAGCAGGCGGCCGACCTTTGTATTGCTTTTGGGCTTTGATTCTTCGGTTGCGCAGGCTTACGTTCAGCGTTTCATTGACCATCATTTTCGTGCTGGTCCGGTCAGAGTACTTTTTCAAGTACGCATCGAATGCTTTCCACGACCTGTGGTGCTTCTTGAGCGCGGGCACGTAATGCAGATCAATGTCTTCATCAGAGTGTGTCCGTTTCCGCTTCTCGCTCCCGGATCCACAATTCCCATCACCCTCCTCCACATCTCCAGCATCCTCTTCTTCTTCTTCAGCATCTTCTTCTTCAGCGTCCTCATCTTCTTCAGCGTCTTCTTCTTCAGCGTCTTCTTCTTCTTCAGCATCTTCTTCTTCTTCAGCATCTTCTTCTTCAGCATCCTCATCTTCTTTAGAAACGTCTTCTTCTTCATCAGCCTCTTCTTCAGCATCATCTTCGCCCTCAGCAGCATCTTCGGCGACTTCCGCATTTTCGTCTTCAGCATCTTCTTCAACTCCATCTTCTCCTGCGCCTGCAGAGTTTGTCTGTTGCTGTTGTTTAGCCCTAGCTTCCGCTTCCTCTTTCTCTTTCATCTGCTTGAGGATGATAGCTGTCTTCCGAGACCGAGCCATGGTTCAAGTGGCCTATAGTTCACAAAACATGGTGAAAACATTGGTAAAACATAGATCATGTTAGTGTGCGCCCCAAGGACATAGCAAAAAGAGCAACAACCCACCTCTTGGCTTTAAGCAAGCTGTACTCGAAGCGTCCGAGATCTACAAGGCGGTAAGCAACGTGAACCATAGACAAAACGAGGTTAGTTCAACGTATCAACATACCTTCTCGCATGCTGAACGTACCGCACTGCTCGCACGCCGCGCTGACGGCAGTGAACTTGGTGCGAGTCCACTCCTAAGCGTACGTAGCACAGCGAAAGCAAGCGCGACGGTGGGGGCTTGCTTATATGGCGGGAGCGCGCGGGGGCGTTCTCGGATGGCGAGGGGGTCGCGCGTGCTTGGATGGCGGAGAAAGCGGAAATGATACGGTTAGGGGCCAGATTTTAGTTCGGATAAAGACGGGTCATGTCAATCCTCAAATCCGGATATAGACGGGCATGCTGTACACAAATGATGAGTCTTGGTATTTTTTGGTATTTTTCAGGGCTGTGTAAAGTATTTGACGACATGGGCAACACATGGACTGACATCGGGGCAATTCATGTTTTGAAAACATGGGCTGTAGATTTACCGTTTATTTTACCTCATTATTTTCTCAAGGGAAATAAATTGGCGAGCAAGAAATCGATCGTTTTTCTATTCGGACAGCGCTCTTAGGCCCGTTCTCAACCGATGCGTTTTTTGGACGCATGCGTGCTAAACGCACGCATGGCGTTTTGATTGGTTAAATGGACGTGTTACAGCACGTACACATGCCACGAACCTCGGACGCACGCGTCCTCGTGCGTTTTCGAGTTTTAACCAATCATATCACCCTCCCTTCTTGACGCTGTGAGAAGTTGAGCTTTTCCCAAAAGAAGTACCTGTCCCAAAATGAGTACCTGTGAGTGCCATTTGCGAGACAATCTCACATCAACACCCTCACTTCCTCTTCAACTCCCTGCCAACACCATGGCCTCTGCTTCTCGCGCTCATCGATCTGAACGCCCTTATGAACTACGGATCGGACATACGTTTGCGCCATCAGTTGGGGCGTGCTGGATCAGAACCGGCCGCCGGGCGCGATCGCATCGGCCAAGCCCTCGGTCCACTCCGTGTTAAGCACGCACTGCATGCCGGCGTTCACATTGAAAACCATTCGGTACCGGTCTCTCCCAGCGTCTTGGCCCAGTTCTTGACGCGGCCCTCGAGCTACCGGTATGCATGTAGAGCCGAATGGTAGAGTAAAGAGTAGAAACGTAGTCATTTTTGCACTTTGTTTTCTTTGCATCATACTTCCCAAGATGCCCACTAGCCCTGGCAGGTATCTGTCGTAGTGTGGGGACTCATGCTGTACGGCTACGCCTTGTGCCCTATGTATGCAGACTTCATAGGTACTCATTTTGGGACAGGTACTTCTTTTGGGACGGAATAGCAAATCGGTACTCTTTTTGGGAAAAGCTCGTGAGAACTTCTCACTGAGAACTGGTCTTTCGTCTTCCTGCAATTCGAGCCACCGATGTCTCCAGTCTCACCCAAGCAGCGCCTACGCCCCCGTCAATGTACCCCAAGTACACGGCAACGCCGTCGTCTGAAAGCTGATGACGAGTTATGCAGTCTAATTATTTGTCTGGTATCGTTCAATCAACTTCGGGCTGCCAAGAAAGAGAATCCTGTTGTTCGAGAGCGACTGACCTGGAGAGTTCATGCTACAACGCTCATCAAAGAGAAAGCGTTCAAGAAGTACTACCGGATGGATATATCCATGTTCGAAAATCTACTCTGTATTGTGGCCCCCTACTTGGTCGTTGACTATTACCAATCGCTGCGACGGACACGAGGGACACCCCCACCTACTCCCGCTGTCATGCTGCAATGTGCTCTGTCGTGGTTGGCAGGGGGTAGCTATCATCACGTTCGCGTGATCACTGGGGTTAGCATATCTAATTTCTATCGAATTATTTATCGCGTCATGTTCGCCATCAACGACACAGAAAAACTAGCCCCTCGGTTCCCACGGAGCCATGATGAAATGAAAGATGCGGCAGCTGGATTTCGATCCATTAGCAATTGTGGTGTTATTGAAGATTGTATTGGAGTTATCGGCTGTGTCCAATTCGCGTCCCTCGGAAAAGTGAGTGTGGTCGAGTCATATCATTCTTTTCCGGTCACTATCAAAAATACGGACTTAACGTCCAAGCGTGCGCTGACCACATTTCACGATTTACAGCCTTCTCGGTAAACTCACCCGGTGGCATGAATGATTCGTACGCATTCCAGCGCTGGCAACTAAGTAATCTGCTTCATGATAATGCGGGTAAGTATTTTGTGATTGGGGATAATGCCTATGTCCAGAGCAAGCATGTAAGGACCCCATTTAACAAGGCAGAGCTGGTGGATCGGACGGATCGCGACAACTACAACTTTCACGTTAGTCAACTACGGATACGGATCGAGATGGCGTTCGGGCTTCTGGTCAACAAATGGAGAATATTCAAGCAACCACTGCATGTACGGTTACGACACTGCCGAATTGTAATTTCTGCATGTATACGTCTACATAACTTCTGTATTTCGGAGCGTTGCTCAAAATCGACGAGATCTCCGCAGCATACTTTGCACTCCATGATTCAGGAAGTGCGTTTATGGAACGACCAAGATACGTTGGATTATGACGAAGCTGAAGTTGAACTTGATGATGGGAGCCATGTGAACCTAATGGACGAAAAAGTCCGCTCGAATCTTGTCGATAAGATTGCCAGTAGAAATCTACATCGTCCAGTGCGAAATGTATTAAGAAATGACAAGGCGACGGAGACTGAACATATCTTGCAGAGAGATACGATAGCACTGTCTCGTGATCATGAAGGGGTGCCACCAGTCGCAGTGCAGGATGCTGACCTGGGACATCAAGTAGACGCTTCATACATTTTCAGCTGCTAGTTATGCTGCAGTAGTGGACCAAGTTGAACTACTATATTTCTAAACGTTTGCCATCAATTTATAGTAAATGTAAAAAACATATTACGCAAATTCATGGCACTTGCAGTCTAGCAAGATGTCGTGCTGCTAAAGTCAAAATGCTAATGACCTTGAGAGCGAACGAGATCCATAATTCGCTGTCGCTCCTCGAGGAAAAAGTCCAAATCACCCTTAAGCCGACGTTTGACAGGGCTAGCGGCAGCGCTCATCTCGCATTCAATATCACTGATGCGCTTTCGAATGTCGTCGAGCATTTTATGGCGCTCTGCACGCACGCGTACTACAACCTCTTGCTCTTGTTCTCGACCTAGTGCCACTTCTGCCTCACGCGCAGTAACAATACGCCCAACCAGCGTGAGCAGTACATCCATCGAGTCCGAATCTGACTTTGACTTCTTGTTTCCCAAGCTGCCACGCGCCGGACTGCGCTCAGCACGCTTCTTACCACCGTTCTGACGATTGGGAGTTGCCACGGAAGAGCTTCTCCGCTCACGTACAGGGGTAGTCGAGAAAGCATCGAGCGAGTCGTACTCGTCCTCTTGATAGAGCCCCCCGCGAACATTGCTCAAAGCTTCAGGTCGAAGCTATATCAAAGAAAAAAATACGTTAGTAAGCTCAACGCTATCTAATGCTTATCCAAAATACTTGTGCGTACCTGAAGCCAGTACCACAGATAAAGAACGTCGAATTGGCCGCGAACAAAATTCTTAAAGTGCCTGGAATGAGTTCCAGACATTCGAAAGTTTGCTTCGTAGATGCTGAAAAAAGAGCGCACCTCTGACCAAAGTTCCTCCAACTTAGCCGCGTTGTGTGGCACGATGTACGAGGGGTCGATGCCTACAAAAGCCTCATCGTCCGAGATGAGGCCTTTGCAGTCCTCGTCATCACGACCGTACTTCAATGCAACTTCTCGCCAAAATTGTGCTTTCTGCGACGCTTGAATGTCGTCCAAATCTTGTCGGTCAAAGTTTTTCCCTGCATCACTGAGCAGATTAGTCTTCGCTGCTAAGACGAATCTGAACTTCACAATATACTTACCCGTTATCTCGATGAGCCGATTAATCATGTCCTTGGACATCAGACAATTAATCAGCCGGAACATGCAATGTTTTGTCCGTCTAGTATTGCCGGCGGCTTGCATCGAAGCCGATGACGCACGCTCGCCGCTGTTGACAAGCCTGTCATAATGGCGAAGACATTTGATCCGATCCGCCTTGTTGGTTCGGGTGTGGACCTTAATTGCGCGCAGAGTACACTCTTTTCTAATCAGATCCATGGACATTTTATCGTAGGGCTCCCAAGCAAAGTGCCCCTCAGTTGCCGAACCACTAACACTAGCAGAGGCCACACCAGCGCTTTGTATCGGTACTCCTCCGCTGTTTTGCGGGCGACCACCAACACCTGCTTGGCCTTCACGGTCGCCTTGACCGGCCTTCCGAGCTTGGCTGTCGATTACGCGAGGCTGGTTAGGTGTATCTCGCGACACACTAACCAGTTCAGCTGTCAGATTGCGTGCCACTAAAGGCGGTGGCGATGACGCGGGGCCCGTGTAGACGTCTGGAGCCTGGTACGAGGGAACGGGAGCGACGAGCGGGTATGGAGTCTGGTACGAGGCGACTGAAGCAGCGTGACCCTGCTGCACGGTAACTGGGTCTTCAGGCAGGACTGTAGCCGCCTCATTCCGCTGGTGGTGGGGCGAAGCTTGCTGCGACGGGACTTGTGCGGCGTGGGCTTGCTGCATGGGTTTCGAGTTGTGTTGAAGGGGGAGGGGCAGCTTACAAGTGATTGGCTTCTGTCTTGACACGCATCCTCCAATAAGAATCTAGTACTTTCATTCTCAACCGAAGCGTGAGGGGTAGGGCACGCATGCAACGCATGCGTTCACTTGACGCACCGGTTGAGAACGGGCCTTAGGCTAGTCAGCACTTTTCTGCTTGGGTTGCGGTTTGCTGCTGGTGCTGCAACCGCCGGATACTGGCGGGTTGCAACGGCGCTTTTGAATCCCCCGCGAGCTGTCACAGGATCTGCAAGCCAAAAGCCTGCCGCTTTGCAGTCGAGCTCTGACGGCTGCGCGGCGATACGAGTTGTCGACGCGTGGGCTTTAGGCGACCTGATACATCGCTGAAGCTCATACACCGACAACTGGTACATGAACAGCGAGACCAACGACTGTCGCGCGCCCTTGGCTTCTTATACGTTACTAAAGGAGGCTGGGAAGCGACCGACTTCAGGCGTCCTGGATGGAGGTTTCGCCGGAAAAAACGTCTTAGCGAGCGAGCAAGCGTCCACTGACGCACAAGCTGAAGCAAAACGGCTTGGCTTTGGTGATCGCAGGATCCGAAACGCGCAGGCCATGTCCGAAGTCGTAGAGCTGCACGAAGGGGGTAATACATGAACGGGGTCTTAGCCCGGCGCGATTGGCGACGCCGCAGACCAAGGACGGGCACGTTGAGGTTGACGCACAATCCCACGCGGCGTAATGCTTACTCCGATCTGCTTGGAGCTTCAACGTCAGCGCAACACCGGCAGCTATTACATGTACTTAGCAGCAGCCTCGTCCTCACGACGAAGCGTTGCCCTGCCCTGCTTGAAGCGCATGTAGCCATTATGACGCGCGCTTGTCAAGCGTCGAAGCCGAGTGCAGACCTGATGAAACCGCGTCCAAGCAGCACCCCGCTTTCAGCGGTCTGTCTGTGTTAAACGTGTCTATGAGGATGTTGAAGTTGCAGCGTTAAATGACCTCCACTGGCCAGCTACGTGTATTGCAGCTTGAGAGTCTCGCCGCGCACTCGAACCGCACTATCTTCTTCCTTCGCAGCGGGAGACCGAGGGGCCGTGGGCAACGCGAGTCAGAGCGTTTCCGCTCGAAGTCCGTCGCGACGCTAACGTAAACCGCCGGCAAGGTGCAGCGCCGGGGCAGCAGCAACTACCGTCATCCGACCCAACATGCAACACACTACAACCAGTTACCTCGAATACCGCATGGAATTTAGCAAACCCCATCACCCTTATACACAACGTAAATTTATCCTTCGCAACACATATACCTCTTTAACTCTATCTGAGCAAGAAGCTCGCACTGCAGCCGCGCTGACACGCCCCGGTCAGCGTTAGACGTTGAAGTGGGCCTGGTGCACAGCAAGGGCGCTTGGCTCGCTGCCGCACACGAGCAGGACAAGGAGCTCTTTCATTCCTGAACTTGCCGGCCGGAGAGGAAGCACCTCGCCGCCCTCGCTTCGCTTCGCCCACCCAGAAGATCGACCGACAGCTTCATGCGCGCGTCGTCGCCGCTGCACCCGCTGGACGTGGCACCCGCCGCCGCCTCCTCCGGCGCCGACGCTCTGGGCAACGTGGTGTCGGGCACCTCGGCCGCCTCCTTCCTGCCGTCCGCCTCCGCCATGCGCCGCAGTCCGAGCTGCGAGTGGCGCGAGTGGGAGGAGACGCTCGACAGCTTCGGCGCCACCGCGGGCCTCGTGGGCGTGGACGCCGCCATGGACGTGGACCTGGACCAGTTCCTGCTGGCCTCGGCCGACGACTTCCTCGAGCCCTTCAACGTCACACCCGACTCGCCCATTTTCTCTGCGGATCAGGAGTTTTTCTACGAGACAGAGCAGGATCTGCACATGCTGAAGGCCGCGGGCTTCGACCCACACGCTGGAGAGCTGCAGACGCTCGTGGAGTGCAAACTGGAGCCGCAGCCGCTGCAACAGCAGAAGATGCCGACGCCCACAGTCCACCGCCACCGCAAGAGGAAGACGACGGAGCTGCACCGTCTAGCGGCTGAGAGTGGCCACTTGGGGAAGAAGGTGAAGAGACAGGAGCAGCAGATCGCAGCCGTGAAGAGGGAGATGGAGGCCCATGAGCAGGCGGAGAGGGACAAGGTCTACCGACGGAGATACGACATTCTCCACGGCATCTTGGAGGCCTGGAACACAGGAGGCATCGAGGACCTGGAGGAGATCGCAGACAACGTGTATGACCAAGACGTGACGCTCATCAGTCCGGACTACTCGGAAGGACTGCACGGAGTGGAGGCTGTGATGTCCCATTGGGATATGCTGCTCGACGCGTTCCCGGACGGGATCATGGAGGAGTACATCATCCAGCGAGAGGAAGGCAGCACCGAGAAGATGAAGGCCACGTGGACCTTCAGCGGCACTCAGATCTTCCCGATCTTCGGCGTCCAGCCGCGTCACAAGAAGGTCTGCATCAGCGGCAAGTCCTTCTTCACGTTCAAGGGCGACAGGATTCGGCAGGTGGTGCTGTCGTGGAACTACCGCGAGACGCTGCTCAAGCTCATGGGCGTGCAGCCTGACAAAGCCAACAGCGTCGTGCTTAGCGCCTCCGCATCTGCAAGCGCTGCCCACGCAATGGCGCAAACTCGAGGTGTACGATCATGAACATATCGGTTGATTGTACGTAATAAAGTTAGCGCTAGGACGAGAGCACGCTGTGTGGCGCACCAGCAACGACGAGCTCGCTCATAGGCTATGAGTCATAGCCTCGGAAGGCGGAGCTGCCAGAAACTTTAACAAATAATTATCTATCGCCTCTGTGGTGGGCACTGCAAGCACCGGAACCCAAGACTGTTCTTGATTTTTGATTAACTTGATCACGCACTATGACGAAGCAGTATCAACCCGCTGGAGGAGGTAAATGCGCCCCGGAATTGGTTCACCGCTCTCCTTGCGCACACTGATGTCTTGCTGGACAGCGAGGCTGAAACCCGCGTGCTTAGCAAGAGACGTGATGTACTCGTGCGAGTGCTGGAACCGCCCGGACGGAGCCAAACGATATCCCAGTGAAGTTCCTTTAGCGTCGTCCTTCGAGCTCTCGATGGTGCCTGAAGGCAGTAGTTCAATCGAAAAGGCCATCCACCCGGTAGCAGCGCGGAGCTTGCGGGTGCTCAGCTCAAACACTTGCTCTAATGCACCCACGTATATCCACACATCGGCCGAGATGATCAGGTCCAACGATTCATCGGCGCATGCCTCTAGGAACGGGACGATATCTGCCGCTGTGAGAAACAACATCAAAGAAGCCTCAGAGGGCGGCCCAGCAATGCAAATAGGTCTTGACGAGTATGTACATCAATCTATACGTACTCTGAAGCGCATCGTAACTGCCCTCGACCCGTGTCTTCTCAATCATCAATGGCGAAATGTCGACCTGTGGACAATACAGTGCAAAGTCGTCAATTGCTCCGATCTCTACAAGTCACAAAACGATCGATCCTTCCTCACCCCGGTGATGTGCTTTACATGCGGACGTAGGAGACGGCCACAGAGGCCGGTGCCGCAACCAACGTCCGCCACGACCCACTCCGGCTCCATGAGCGAGTCTTTAGGAGTAAACCCGGGCGGCGAAAGCTGTTGCAAGGCTTCGACAAGCTGCCACGGCACACGGTACTCTAAGTGGGCCACCAGCTTCTCCTCAAAAGTGTCAGCGAGTTCGTCGAAGACTTCAGCAACGTAGGCGGGGGCGGCAGTTTTGGTTGTGGTAGCCCCTTCGAGCGTTGCAAGCGAATGCACCGCTCTAACGTGGCTATCCCGGTTTTCAGCAAGGATTGAGCGATACCCAGCTACGACGAGATCAGGTTCCTCCTGATAGTACACGGACCTGCAATGATATAGTGATATAGCATTGGGGAAAGTTAGACCTTCACTTTACCCTCTCGTGCAAGTGCGGAACAAAACTACACTTACCGGAGAACCGTGTGCGCAACAGCGTCGCTATCATCCAGCGCCACGACACGCAGCATGCAAGACACTGCAAAGTATGTTTCACCTACATAAAGAATGCACACGAGTTTGGTTTAATCGTAGATTTTCGCGGGGTCGTCGTAAGGCTTGGATATTGAACGTACCGATCGTTTGCAGGATGACTGCGAGGTTGAAGCTGGACTTTGTGCATGTGGGGCAGCGCAGTAAGACGGTCACAAAGCTCGACGCAGCTGGGAGGAACTGCCCCGATTCGAAAAGCTCGAGAGCCTCCTCGCGCATCTTCACCAGCGTCGGTTCATCAACTGCCATGGACGTAGGGATATCTGCGCCTATGGTGGCAACGTCAACTTGCCACAGCGGCCGAAGTGCCATCCAAGCCGCTCCTGGACTCTCGCTGTGTTTCAAAAGCTCACCAAGTACTTCCCCTAGCAACACCAAACAAAAATAAAAGTCAACGAATGAACCATCAAGTCGAAAAGAAACAGATTAACGTCAACCACCACGCCTTACATGACGAGTCTGCGCCACTCGGAGCTGCATCCTCATCGTGAAGCTGGCGGAGCTCCGTCTGGTTATCAAATCAACACCAACACGTCACAATTCTATCAGAATCCACCCCACCATCAAGTATCAGCAGTCTCCACCATCACCTCCAGAGCTTTGAGCGATCCCTGCGTCAGCGCTTGTCCCTGCGCGTCCAGCAGCACACAAGCCGGCAGGTCCGTCACTTGGAAGTGCCTGCACAGCGACCGGAATGATCTGACAGCAGCAATAAGTACGCGTGAATAAAATTAAAAATAATTATTGCAATACATTGCATTGCACTGCATTGCGTACGATGGATCGAGTCGCTGCACATTGGCGTCTCCTCCGCCGCCGCCTCCGTCCTCGAGGCGACGAACTTCCAGCAGTCCGATGAGCTGGTGCTGACTGTCGAGCACGTTGACGCCATCCAGCAGTGCGCGTAGTCTCGGCAGCGCGAGGGCGTCCACGGGCTGCGTCCAGGCGCTCGTGAAGTAAGCCAGCGTATACAGCGCGGCGTCATCGCCCAGCCCCAAGCTCGCCATCGCGTCGGATACGTGCACCGTCCGAGTGTATCACGAAGACGTGAAAATGGTGTGTCCAAATCACCTTCTCTAAGTACGATTAGGCCGCTTCCCACTGGCTGAAAATGCGGAAATGCCGTCTTGAGATTGGCGGAAAAGCCGCGTCGCCTCTCTCTGGCGGGCGCTCTTTAGCCGCTCGATCTCCAGTCACCAGCCAGCAGGAGCTTCGAGCGCTAGCCCTGTCCAACCCACTGCTGTCTGTCCCCTCTCCGCGTCCTCCGTCTCCACGCCCGTCGCCATGGGGAGTGCACCGAGCAAGTCCGAGCGCTCGACCAGCAAGCGGTACCCCGTGCTGGCCACCAGCGCGGCTCCCGTACGTGCCTTGTAGCCTCTGAAAGCCTCAATTCCGTTCTCCCTCTGACGTTGTTGTGGAGCTCGTTCTACCCGCGTTCTACCCCGTTCTACCCACGCAGGAGGAGGGAGACCTGCCCGTGTTCATGCAGCAGGTGGAGGAGATCGAGAAGGAGCGCGCCAAGCTGCCCAACCCGGGGCTCTACGAGAACGCGCCCAACGAGCTCAAGCCGCCCGTGAGTCCCGACGCCTTCGACGGCTTCCGCTTCGACTTCACGCGCATCCTGGGCGCGCGCTGCTCCACGTCGCACTCGTTCCTGCTGGGCACGCCCATGATCCCCGGCGGCCTGTACCAGTTCGGCGCCAACGTCGTGATGGGGGACCCCATGGACCCGTCCACCTTCCTCATGAGCAAGATCACACCCGACGGTTACCTGGACGCGCGGTGGAACCAGCGGCTCTCGAGCAACTGGAAGATGCGCGTCAAGTCGCAGCTCAAGAACGAGGAGCACGGCTCCCAGGCGCTCGCCGACTTCGACTACGTCGGCGAGGACTTCACCTGGAACATGAAGGTCTCGAACGGCCCGCTGTTCGGTGCCAGCTACCTGCAGAGCGTCACGCAGAACCTCGCGCTCGGTGGAGAGGTCTACTACCACGGCAAGCACCGCAAGGTCATCTCGGCCTACGCCGGCAAGTGGAGCGAGCGCGACTGGGTGGGCATGGCCACCTACGGCGCCATGGGCAATATGCAGCTCGCGTACCTGCGCAAGGTGGGCCACCGGATCCGCTACGGCTCCGAGCTCGTGTACAACCACAACTCGGGCGAGGCGCAGACCACGTGCGGAGTGGAGATGGACCTGGGCCAGACACGGTTCGTGTCCAGCGTGGACTCGACGTTCCGAGTCGCGACGAGCATCGAGGCGCGTGTGCTGCCCAACTTCCTGCTCACGCTGTCGGCCGAGGGCTTCCCACTCAAGGACGACTTCAAGTTTGGCTACGGCGCGCAGCTTTCATTCTAGATTTAGAGTCGCAGCGCAGCTCGAGTCGGAGGACAGCAACCCGCGTGCCAACCAGCCAACTGAATAGCACGAGGCAGGAGGGCAGACAGGGGCGAGATGGGAAAACGCCGCGTGGATCACTCATGCTGATCTGATCGCCCGGGTGAGCTCAGCTCAGCTCAGCCAGCTCGCTCCCCGTGGTGCAGCTCTTCCGTTGACCCCGTGATGTTAGTTCGCGGCCTAGAGAACACAAGGAGCTCGGTTTCTGCTACTCTTCCAATTGACCGTTTTGTTTGCCTATACTCCCGTAGCAGTGTGCGTTTCCAGCCAGGTGATCGATAGACTTCATCTGAAGAACCGACGCTCTTGCGACCTACCACTTCATCAAAGTGAGGAAATCAATTTGCCTGTGGACGTGGAGGAGTAAGGAACCCGACCAACTTCGGTGCGTCTTGGTGGAAATGTGACTTTGAGCATGTCTTTCTGAGCTTGGCCGAGCGCATCGCTTTGTTTGCTCACCTGCAGAAAAGATAGTTCCCAGCCTTCAAAGCGTGCTGCACCTGCAGTTGCATCACGGAATTATCATCCGAATAAACGCAAAAGCTCTCCTACTTTCAACTTCTTGTGTTGTCTTCTTTGGTGCTTTCAATTATTCAAAAGTCCTTCATTGCGGCCATCTAGTGAAGCTGTTTCCTGCATTTGATAGCTGGCATCAATACACCAAGCTTCTCTTGCTCACCAAGGCTCTGAAATCTTGGGTTAATCCCCACGGATCATAGCCGGATTAGAAGGGCCAGTCGCCGGCAGGCTTGTTGTTGCTACCGCGGTATCCGCCGTTGGAGCCCGACTGATACGAGTTGCCGCCGCCCTGCGAGAAGCCACTGCCGTTTCCGCCTTCAACGTTCCTATATTGTTGCGGCAAACGATAAAGCCCATTAGCACTGTGCTTCAGAATGCTAACAAAGTTACAAAGTGTCGCCTCATATCTTACAGAGGTCCTTCCAGCACCGAGTGGAAGCCGTACAGGCGAGGAAGAGAATACGTCAGCAGTTCCTACAGGCGATAAGTGAGCAGTGAGCATTAGACGATGCACTGCTCTGTAACATAATGATTTGCTTCGAAGCTGGTGTCTTACCTTGAAGACTCGAGCCTCGCCCACGTTCAGCGTGGCGACCGACTCGCCCTCGTGGTTGACCTTGATCAGCACCACGGGGTTTCCGTCCGACCCGGACGCGCGCGTGATGTGCAGCGCCTTGGAGTTCTTGTCCTCCTCCGACGCGTTCATGTTGGGCGAGTGCGTGAACGACAGCTCCGGGATGCGCGAGTCCAGCAGCTCGAGCACCAGCCCCACCTCCGTCGGGCTCAGCGAGAAGAACTGCGCGCAGAACGTCGTCAGCCATCACAGCTTCAAAATTACAAACTCCACCGCAGCAGCAGCTCACCGTCTTGTTCTGGTAGTTGTAGCCCGAGTTGGTGGACTTGGCCCACGACAGCATGATGGCGCCCTGGTCCACACACACCCAAGAGCTCATTTAGCGCCGCAATTCCTCAATATTTAAGCTAATAACGGCCAATTAAAGCGCCAATTTGCTCACCACGCGCTTCGTCTTCATGTAGCTGCCAGCGCTGGCGTACTGCGGGGCGCTGGGAGCCACCTGGAAGGCCGAGTCGCTGCCGTAGATCGAGAAGTTGGGGAACACGCGCTCCGTGGCTGAATTGCAGCGAGTAGAGCACGAGATGAGACACGGGAAGGAGAGCTCGAAGCTCAAGACACACAGCCGCACGTACAGTACAACGCGGAGCTGCGAGGGGCCGCGCGCAGCCCGTGGCTCGTCGTCTTCCGGAGCGTCTGCAGCAGCGCCATCTTCCTTGTGCTGTCTGTCGAACCGATTTTTGATGAGCCGTTAGAGGCTAAGTACGTGTAGCCATGTTAGAAGTGTAGCCATGTTGGAGTGTTGGAAGTGAAGCCATGTGCAATCTGGCCGCGAAACGACGCGAGCTTATCTGCTCCTGCATTTGAACATAGTGCAGAGGATGTTTCTGTGTTGCGCGGCTGGACCGGTGGTCAAGACCTTCGAGGTCACCTCGGAGGCCATCACGCACCAGCGCACGCTCAGCTCTTTGAACGCCGATGTGACGTGCGTTCGGTATAACCACAACGGCCGGATATTGGCGAGCAGCAGCGCGGAAGGCGGGATCTGTCTGGACGTGGCGTCCTCCGGGGAGCTGCTGTCGAGGTTCTTTTATCCGGGCGACACGCCCGCGAACCGAGTACGTCCGTTGAGCGCTACTGCAAGGTGTCAGCCTAGTCTAATCGGTGATTTGCAGCGAGTGAACGCAGTGCAGTTCAGCAGCGGCTCGAGGTTCCTGGCGTCGGGTGGCAGCGATGGCTTCATACGTGTGAGTGATTTCAATTCGTGTGCTGGTATCAACGAGCGATGTCGACTCACAGTTGCCAACTGTAGCTATGGGACCTCAAGACGCAGGAAGTCATGCAGACGTATAATATCAGCGCCAGTCCTGTCACGTCCGTCGCTTTTAGCGGCTACAAGGATGAATACATCGTCGGAGGCAGCGCAAGGTATGGTATACATGGGGCAGTGAGTTATGTCAACTGAAGCTGTAACCAAGATTGTATCTAAACCTGGTCGTGTATGTGCTGCAGTGGAGCAATTTCTGTATGTGACGTCCAAACAGCAGAGACGGCGGGCTTCCTAACGGTTGATCCGGCTCATGGGGTACAGTTGATGCTCGGTTTCAAGCGAGATTGACGAGGCTGCTGAACTAACCATTCCCTCATTGAGCAGGTGCACAAAGTGATGGCGATTCAAGCGTCTCCGCATCCGTATGCTCGTCACGCACTTGGTTCGACGTACTCGGACGGCTCCGTTCGTGTTTGGGACCTGAGTACGGGTCAACTGACTGCGGAGTTTGTACGACAGCACGAGGCACTTTCCACAGCGTTAACCCTCTCGCCCGTAAGCAAAGTTCTGCTAGCGACAGGTGGTCTCGACGGTCGAGTGATTTTCTACGATACGTTGCAGCGGAAGTAGGTCACGTGGTAGAAGTCTGATGGCCACTTCAGCCATGATACACTTACTAACTCGTGCGCTTTTGGTCCGACAGAGAGCTGCGCTCGTTAGACTTAGAACAACCCGTGTCGTCATTGGCGCTGTGTGCTGATGGAAAAACACTCGCCATGGGTACCACAACGGGCGAGATTCTTGTGTACGACCTTCGAGGAGCAATCACGCCGCTCTTCTCCACCCTTGTGCACGAAACCTCAGCTGTGCAATCTCTGCACTTTTCACCGCCAATTCCTGATAGCGCTACCACTGGAGTGATCCCGGAAGGTGTACCTGTGGTGTCGGCTGAGCATGTATCACCCTGCAAAGGAGAGACGCTACAAGAGATCGCTCTGCGAAAACTCGAAATGCTAGGCATGGGAAGCCCTAGGTCATCACCGCCACCTTCTCCCACCCGGTTTGCGACTCGAACAGGTGTGTATATCGCAATGCCAACAAAACACTTGTGGATTGGAGTAACCTTCTAACATTTTTCATACGTGAATTCAACAGCAGAACCTCCTGAGCCCGTATCCCCACGAAGTCACTCGAATGGTTCATCCCAGCAGCCTCCTAGCCTGTCATTTATTGACCATCTTAGTTCTCACCGCTCGGAGTTGCGGTCAGTTGCACCATCCGCGGACGAGAGACATCAATCCGAGCCGTCCCCGGTGTCATTCCTATCCACTTTGTCGAGAAAACCTCCCAACGAGACGAGTAGCAGTTATCACACTGGAGGTTCTCCATCAAAGCAAGTGGACTTCGGGAATAGTACGATACGCGCCGAGATCCAGCATTTACGAGAAGAAATGGAGTTGCGGCGTCAAGAAGAGGTAGATCAGCTTTCCAGTTTGCTCGAGACTTTGATGGATCGCTTCGACGCTGTAGTGGAGGAAAACCGGTCGTTGCGTCAGGAAAATGAATGGTTGAAGTCGCACGTACCGGCATCCTAGCCTTACTAGGCTCACCGACCCGATAATAGCGATAAAACTTAATCTATATCGCCTTGTGCTTCCATTGCGCGTCTGCGAATCGCACATAGCCTCCCTGGGCAATAGCAATGCGGTCGTGGAACGGATCGGCAGCAATGCATGTGGAAGCACCGCTAATATGACCCCGACTGACTGTGACACCATCACTTGTTCTATACAACGAGAGCACTTGGCCGCGCGCCGCGACGACACCGTGTCCGCTACACACGAACATCGGGTGGAAAATTGCTTGGCCGCGGTCTTTGGATTGAGGCGATTTGCGAAACGTGCAGACCGGAGTTGACGCTTTGCGCAAGTCAAACATATAGAAGTCTGGATCGAATCCTGCTGATAGCAGCAAGTTGTCGTCTGTCGGGTGGAACTGAACACTGTTGATCGCACGAGAATGCACGCCTTCAATTGCCATGACTTTCGGGTCGTTGGCTATGCGCAGATCGAACACGCGAAGCTCTCTATCGTTTCCACCTGACGCAAACAATTGCGGGTTACCCTTAGCAAACCTCGCACATTTCACGACACCGTCATGGTCCGGAAAGCGCCGAATCACCTCCAGCGGGCCACAATCACCGCGAAATTGCGAAAGTGCGATAGTAGCGTCTTTGGAGCATGTCAAGACCGAGTCGCCACAGACATCCATGCCAAAAATGCCCTTTTGGTGCAGGTTCGTGCAGACGAACATCTCCTTCGGTTTACGCAGCCTATACGAGTTCATGTTCAGGTCCCAGAGCTTGACAGACCCATCGTTGGACGCCGTCAAGAGCACATTCGCTCTGCCTTGCACACTTCTCGCAAGACTGACAGCAGCAACCCACCCACCATGTGCTTTGAACGACATGAGCGGGATGTGCGCGCCAGGGTCATCGACGAATCCGTCGACAATCTCCGGTTGGTGGTAGGAGTTGGAGAACGGGAAGATCGACACTTGTCCACCATGTCCACCAGCTGCAACGAGTCCGTACTCCTTGAATGGAGTAAAGGAGACATCGTACGCCTTCGTCAGGCTGTCATCGAATAGATAGGACTTCGGATCCACTTGGAAGCCCACGAGCTCCCGACCCGGACTGTTCGTCGTCGAAGACGGTGGCGCCTTCCTGTTGTCTTCCTTCCCATTGACGGCATAGCGAAGAACATTGGACTCGGCAAACAAAGCCTCCACCTCGAACGGATCAGGTTCATCGTCTGATTCTTCCTCAATCGCCCTCGACGGCGGAGCTGATCCTGGCGCAGTCTCTCCACGTAGCCGCCTGGACCTCCGCACAGGTTGCGCCTCCTCTAATTCTCTCTTAGGCTTTGGGCGTCTCGTAGCTTGAGCTTCTCCTGCTCTCTGCTTCTCATTGCTTTGTAGTTGCCGCGTCATGTTCAGCTGGGCGGACGTCATCCCCAACTCTTGGAGGAACTTGGCGTTCGCCGCCATCTTCGCCTGCCGCTTCTGCTCGTACTCCGAGAGTTCCACGGGCTGATGGACTGCATAGACCGGCGAAGTTGACGGTGGAAGCTCTTGGCTTGTGACTGTAGGCTTAGCATTGCGCTGTGCTGTCTGCCGCTTGGTCGGAGGCTCAGAATCGCCATCCGCAGGGGAATCGGCGGTGCTTACCTCGTGGCTGACGTCCCCTTTGGACGAATGAGGCGGCGTTGGAACGACAGGAGGGTCTTCTTGTTCTCTAGAGGCGACTGCATCGTCCTCGCGCAGGCGTTTGGCCTTGCGGACAGGCTTGAAGAAGTCGACGATGCTGGGCATCTCGGGCTTTGACACGCTTGGAAAAATGGCCAATACGGTAAATTACGTGTAAGTTACCCACGGTACCGTAATTTAACGTAAAATAACGGCTGTAAGCTAAGCGTAACCTGGGTTACTGTTCACCCACGGAGCTGCTTTTTGGACGCTGCGATCAACTGCACGATGAGACTGCATATTACTTCGAGTACTAATAGAATTCAATTGTAAGTTGCATATATATTTATTAGTATTTGTTCATGGGGGAATACACAGGGGCAAGAAGGCGTACGAGCAACTTCATGTGGATGGATTTCGGTGGAGCCAGGCAAACCGGAAAGTGAAGTCGGGGCCTGGTCGTTCACGAAAGTTTCAACGATTAGACTGGGTCTTGGTTGAGAGCAGTGAAGAGAATCGTACCGTACCTGAATGTTTGAGCGAGGTCAGCGTCGTGTAGACCACCCAGAGCAAGATCCTGCTGAAAACTACTTCCCATTGGTGAATCAGCACAAAGGCGACTAGGTGAATAGCGGAGAGACCCATTTGTGGCTGAGGGCGAAGCACAAGATGCAGAAGGAGAGTATCTTCAGGAGGCAATAGAGCATGACGTTGAGGACGATGTCGTGCATGTTCTCTAACGTCATGGACTCGAATTGGTTGTAGTATTGCCGATGTCCAAGATTGTACGCAATCACAACAAAGGCGCCTGCGAATCGAGTTTTGGTCAAGCTAGCAAAAGTCACTCCAAAATGCACAGCAACCACTTGAACGCACTGTAGATTGCAGGCACGATCGCTTCGACATACTTGACGAGGAGCACAAATTCGGCAGTGTAAAGCACTCGAGCCGATTTTTCTTGAAAGCGGTTTTGGTCCATGTTAGTCAAGCGCGATTGCGCTTCGACGACTTGACCATGAACCTTTTCGATATGTGGTAGAATATCAACGACTCCGTTGTCACTTTCACTATTTTGTTCCCATGTCCGAGTGGATCCGCCGATAGTTGTTGGATGTACACGAGCCATTCGCAATGAAGAATACTTTATTTCTGGTTCAGATGAGGACGCTATACTCGGTCGTGATGATGCGTTTACGATACGAATGGAGCCGTGTGAATTGAGAAGCAACGTTCGGAAGCTGCTGGTAGCAGTTCGAGGTCCAGAGGAGAGAATGATCCGATTAACTCCCTCATCATCTTGCTCACATCCGAGATAGCCACCATTGACTGAACAATGTCAATTGCTACAGCGGTCAGAGTTGTGGAGAGTGTTGCTGAATTCTCCAACGCGACAGACATGTAAAGCGAGCTGCAGACCTCAATGTTGAAAATCACGATTCCAGCCTTCACATCGAAATGGTCACCAACCAGCCAACTGATAACATTTCGGCCCAGAATCTTGACCAGGGGAAAAATGCTGACGTAGAGTATTTGCCAGAGCGACCCAAGTCGGTGAAAGCCAAACACATAGATGGGGTAGATTATCACTGACAGAGCAAGCCACATCAACATAAGCCAGCAACAAATAAACCGCCGGAAGAGCGCTCGATCGTGCCGAATCCGAGTAACATAGATGGCCACAGTTGGCGGAACTATAGCAGCAAACCACCCAGGTATACTGACGAGCAACGTGAAAGGGACCGGAAATCCGATCAAAAACGAAGCCGCGAAAGCTGTTCCACCCGACGTGATTCCTCCCAGGATGCTAAGCACCATCACAGCGGTTCTGGTAATGTTCAATTCAGGAAGGAACGACTGGAAGATCGATAGACCGCCAGGAGTCAACACAGCTAATAGAGCGTTTAAGCTACAGTACCAAAACGAATTTCAGAACGAATAAAAACCTCGTTCTCATTTTTCGTTACGAGA
Organism: Phytophthora fragariae; assembly: GCA_009729435.1. Classification (NCBI taxonomy): domain Eukaryota; phylum Oomycota; class Peronosporomycetes; order Peronosporales; family Peronosporaceae; genus Phytophthora; species Phytophthora fragariae. The sequence continues at coordinate 1,060,356 of QQOI01000016.1, forward strand.
ATCCTAAACGGAGCTTAAGCTGGATGTAACGCAACGAATCAAATCAGTTCATAATCTCCCCCTGACTGGCAACGAGCTGAAGGAAGCTACGTTGGACGCAGCCAAGGTTGAGCTACCCCGAGAGGAGCTGCAACAGCGCCTTAAAATCAGTTGGATCAGCAGAGACGGCAGCAGGTTCTGCTATGCGAGCCAGCAACAAGCTGCTCAGATCGAGGCAATTGTCAAACTACTGACTTCTGTTACTGTATATAATATGATGCGGATTTATGGAGTAGTATTTTGAAAAGACTAGCTCTGCAGTTATAGAAGCTCAGCGCCCACATATGTGTTCCTCCACGAAGTATTTTGATACAACTTGTAAGGGCTACTGCCGTTTTGTGTAGCGTCGCCACTGCAGAGCCATTCTACCACTACACCATGTGAGAGGGTGACGCAGTGCGAGACAGCATGAACTGTCTCGCACTGCATCACACTTGCAAGCGGTTAGCTAGCGTAGTTGGTGCCGCGCGGCGGCAGCCGAGGACGTCATCCTCGCTGTCGGGCTGACCGTTGATTTTGCACTGGCTTCCCCTCTGATTCCGTTTCGTTGCAAAAAGCGCATACGAAAGTTATCGTCCACAGACAACGCAACGAGATTGAACACACGACAAATTCTCAGGTTTTCTCAGATTTTCCTCAGATTTTCGTTTCGTTCCGAACTGCTTAAGCGCTCTAATGTAGCTACATATCGAAACCAAAAAGCGTAATTTTCAAGTGTTCCTGCATCCGGTGGGACCAACGGGACAGACTCCAACGCTACCATCACGATGACACACGGAAGCGGCAAAGCGAGACAGACTATAACCGACTTGATGAGACTTGCTTGGTCCAGGAACGGACGCAGCTTGTTCATGTGATCGGCACTAATTCGTCCGTGGAGTTCTACTTGTGCCAGCTCCCATACGAACACCACCAAATAGAGTATTTTCCGTGCACCACGCAGCATACTCGTGCCGCGGAACATTGTGATCTTGTATCTGAGGTCGTCCGGTTATCGGGCCGACTGGAAAATGACTTTGTTCAGTATTATCGGTGCTTGATGTCCTCGGTTATTCTGGTCTGGCTTTATTTTCGTCAGTGTGGACGTTGTTGTCAAGTCATACCATACTGCTCGTACAGCTACGATAACTCCATAGCTCTGCAACGTGTCTGCACTCCCTGCACGCCGGGATTGGCCGTCCAGCACTGATTGCAATCCAAGATCCGAGTGGCCGTCGAGGACAATCGATGTCTCTCGCGCCGGCGTGTGCCCGACTGGCAGCACCGTCTATTTTATTTGCGCTCAATAAAGCTTGCGTTCACTACTACCTTGTTGCGTCTCTGCCTTGCGTTGGCGTCCGTGCGTACAGTGTCATCTTCCTAGTCACTTGGGCCTACGCCGCAGGCGCCTGCCCTCGTGCAACCTTCGGCAGACCTGAGGGCACTCCCTCTAGCTGCACACTCGTTCGTCCTCGCTCGGCAGCTGCACCACCAAGTCGCAGTCCACCGCAGTCCTCTGCGTTCGTTGCGTCGTCTCGGCCCGTCGGCCAAGTCGCTCGCTTCGGAGATCGCCAGCAGCGCCGCCACGCTGCCACGATCCCTTCGTCTCCTTCGTCTCGGTCCTCAGCCGTTCAAGCCTGCTCGTCGCTGCAGGTCCTGTGCCGCGGGCCGTTGTTCGTGCTCAGGTCTGCACGTCAGTGCAGAACCCGCGCTCCGTGTCGTCGTCCGGGTCGGTGTTCGTGCTCGGGTCGCTCTTCGTTGCGGGTCCGGCGCTCCGTGCTGTCGCCCGGGTCGTCGTCCGTGCTCAGGTCGCTCTTCGTCGCGGGGCCTGTGCTCCGTGTCGTCGTCTGTGTGGCTCGGAGCAGAGTCTTCGGTCGTCGTCTGTGCTCCTCAGGGCGAATTCGCAAGTGAGCACTGCCTCGGGCTGTCGGCAGCGCTGCTCGGCTGTTCGCCTGGCGTTCTTCAACTAGGCTGACCGCCCTTTCCCAGTCAGTCGGCGCTGTTGTCCTACGGTCACTTCGCCTTGGACCGATATCTTTCCGCACATGGCCTTCGGCGGCCACTCCGACAAGTCGCTGTGCCCGTTCGTCCTGGTCCGTCCGGTCGCCAGATGCTTCATGCTGGCACGGTGAGTTGGCCACTATATCACAGCTCCTTCACTTGTGCGTTTTCGCGAGGTTACGGTCACGTGGATTTTGCACCGACAGTAGCGACTTTGAATCGACGTTATCCCTGAGCATGTTCACAATGGTGATCGTGCGTTATATCACTAAAGCGTGATTTACACGTCCCAACGTTTCTGTGTTGGGCCACCGCTGTGCATGAATCGCTGCAACCGATCGACTGAAAGTGTGTATCGCAATAGCTACAAAGTCCCGAAATTTGTGTCAGCAAGAGGGACCGGTACTTGTTGTGTATTTTACCATTCCATCTGATTGGCTATAAACAGGTAACGTTAGCTACATTTTTGTCAACCAATCCATATTCCTACACGTCTTGAGAAGCTCATTAGTTCGGTGCGCTGCGCAACGGAGATGGCGGAGAATCCGCTCCCAATGGTTCTGAGCGCCGTCCAGGCGCTCTACGGCATGGTACGTGCAATTGCAATGCCAAGGGTGCAGCCCCCAAGCCTCAACGACTTCTGTAGCCTTCGCTACGCCTCTCATAAAGCAATTGACACATTTCTTGTCGTGTATTTTCCCGCATAGGAAGGAGCAGCGCGACAGCGAGAAGCCAACGAGTTCTTGAACAGTTTCGCGACTTCAGAGGCGGCCTGGGGTGTGACCTTCCAGCTGCTGGAGGACGAGACGCTGGCGCTGCCCCCCGAGGCGCTTTTCTTCGCGGCCAACATGCTGCACACGAAGGTGCGCAAGGAGTGGGTGCGGCTGACTGCAGAGCAGAAGGCGGCCATGACGGCGTCGTTGGAGACGCTCATGCTGGTGCTGCGTGCTGGGACGAGGCCCGGTTTCCACCAGGGCCCGCTGGCCAGCAAGCTCTGCGCCATCTACGCGGTGGCGATGGTCTCGGCCCCGGACGAGTGCAGGGCTCTGTTGTCGCAGCTGCTGGCCAGTTGCTCGGCTACGGGTGACGCGGGGGAGATCGCGTTCTTGCTGGCCTTCTCACGCTGTGTGTGTGAGGAGATGGAGAATGCCGAGCTGGCTTTTGCCGCGAAAGACGCGATGGAATTGAACCTCGCAATGCTGAGCGAAGGCTTGGTGACGCTGATCGGGAAGATCATTCTTACGCGTGAAAGCCGGGACGCTCGAGTGGCAGCACTCCATGGAGAAGCACTGGCGTGCTTGAACGTGTGGGTCAAACGAGCGGGGCTCTCCTTGGCGACACTCCACTCCAAGGACGAGACGGTGCTTCTTGCACTGCTGGAGGCGCTTCAAAGTAAGTCGAGGCATTTGCATGCGTGTGCAGAGATCCTGTCGAAGCTAACCACGGTGGCGTCGTATCCGACACCGGCGCAGTTGGAAGGAACACTGCTGGTTGTGGCACAAGGACTGCTGAAAACGCGAGCGGCCTGCGAAAGCGCGCTTGCTGCAGAGGAAGACGAGGTGAGTCACGCACTCACTGACGTGATCTCCACGTTCTGCGAAACGTACGCTGATTGGATTTTGGACGGTGAACACCCGCACGAAGCTGCCGCTCTGGGCGAGCTTATGCTGTATCTTGGCTCCCATCCGCGCCGGCAGATCGCGTCACTCACGCTCGAGTTCTGGCTGGTCGTACAGGACGAACCTGTGGCGTCACGACTGCACTTCTATCAGCACGACGCATTTGTGCAACTTTTTGATGTTTTGTGCAAGCAATGTGCCTACCCTGCTGGGAACGCTGAAGATATGGACGAACTCGAGCGAGATGACCTCTTGGCTTTCCGTAGCGGCTTTCAAGGTGTATCGGAAGCGTTCCTAGCGATTTTTGCGCTGCTTAAAGAGCAATTCCTTGCTCACTTGCTGCCAGTTCTGACGTCAGCAGCCACGAGCGACTGGCAGAATGTCGAGGTGGCTTTGTTTGCCGTCTCCATCGTGGCAGATGATATCAAGAAAAAGATTCCGAAAGCTGCTGCAACTACCGCGCAGCAAGCAGAGCTGGAGACGATGGTGTCGCAAATCTTTCAGGCGATATTGGGCTCGACGGCTAGTGCACACCCTCTGGTAATTACTACGGCATCTCGACTGCTGGGTCAGTTTAGTGGCTGGATTAATGACAGAGCCTTAAGCGTTCGTGCGTTCGACACGATCGGTGCCGTGCTCCAATACTTGACGGGGGCACTTGGACTCGCTGATAGCCGCGCAAATGCAGCCAAGAGTTTTATGCAAGTTGCAACAAGCTGCACGGGATGCCTGACTGAGATGCAGCCTAGCGTCCTGGTGGCTAGCGTACAACATTTTGGTGGCACGGCTGGGCATGAGGCTATGCCGATCGACGATCGATTATTGGTTGTGGAGGGTCTCGTACGTGCTGCTGCTGTCTCATCTCACTGCTCGGTAATTTTGCAGACCTTGCTGAATGATTCGCTGGCTCGCCTGGACCAAGTGCTCGTGGCCACTGATGATACGACTGTGTCTGTTCCAGTATGCAGCGAACTCCAAGTGCTGGGCAAGGTTATGCGGTTCCTGGATGCACCCGAAGACGTAGCAGGAGGAAGGGCTGTTACGGCGTGGGCAGTTCAACTCATCTGGCCTCATTTGGATCCGATCACACCCCGCTTCGAGGCTGATGAGGCTGTGATGACAGCCTTGTTTGAGCTGTATGGGTGGTGTATGCAGAGTTTGCAACAGGAGATGGCGCCACAACTTGGGAATATCGCGACTTTAATTGTTAAAGTGTTCGAGGAGAGACGTTTTGTCGCCCCGCTCGAATGCGCCTCTGTGGCAGTCGACGTCTTCGGGAAGGATGCCAGCGCTGAGATTGTCGATAGTTTCGGAGGACTTATGGGCGCGTTGAGCCAGTCAGCATTTCAGTTCTTCACAACTCACTCGCTGGCAGAGTCGCCGGAGGTTTTGCGTTCGTTCTTCGAGCTGGCCTACCGATTTTTGCTGTTCTGCCCTGCCGCGGTTCTGACTGTGGCCGAGTTCCCCGTGCTGATCGAGCTGAGTCTGGCTTGTCTCGGTAACCAGGATCGTCCATCGACAAATGCGGTTATCATGTTCCTCACGTTCCTGCTCAACGAGAGCACGTTCAAGCTAGCACCGTTTACTGCGATTATCAACGCCAGTGTGCTGGATGCTGGCCAGACCGAGAAGTGGCTCGACAGTCTCGTGGGTGCGCTAGCCTCAAAGAGTCCTAGCGGGTTGTACGAGTCGTTGTCCAAGCTGTTTTACGTGCTGCTGACCAGCTTCGCTGACAATGAGCGTGTTCGGGCGTCACTTATGCAGTCGTTGTCTCGCGATGATCTGGGCGTGGCAGAACTGCGGCCTGAAGATCGTCAGCAGGTGCTGCAGTTGTGGTTGTCCCTCGCGGCTCAGCCTTCACCCTACTCCAAGCGGCGTTTCCACGGTCTGTGCACAGACTTCGCGAAGGTGTGTCGCAAGGAGTCGACGGCCGACACGCTCCACTCTATCGAGCCGCCGATGTGAGTAGCTAGCTAGAGTAAGAGAGGAGACGCTGTCGCTGTTGTGATAGAAAATGTCAACGACTGGAGTCAGGAATGAAATGTTATGAAAAACTTTATCACATGTATTGTGCCTTTCAATTATTTTGGCGGTTGCAAGGCTAATTTCACCTGAATTAAATCTACCCCTACCCGCAGGACGCAGAATAAGCAATGGAGTTAGCCTCGAGTTAGTCTTGTATTGTGCCGATGGAAGCACTATTCACAAGAAATTAGGACGGTTTGGGCGGATTGGCGGGTGGCTATCCGCCATTCATGCCTTCTTGGCAGTAACGCAACCGCAAATACGGACTAAAGCTCTCAAGCTGTCATTTTCATTTTTGAGTCCCAGGGGTGACCCTGAGAATGACAGTGTCTACTGACTTGCGCTGGCGCGCTATAGTGTTAGTCTACATGTACGACATTGAAATGATCTTGGTTGCTCTTGTGTTAGGAGTGTCCGTTCGATCGATTGAGCGATGGCACCATCGCTTTAAGACAAACGGAAACGTTCTTCCTAACGAGACCGAGAACAAGTCATCGAGGTGGCCTTCAGACGCAGTGCGTTTTGTAGAAAGTTATATACGTGCACATCCATGTTTTTATTTAGAGGAACTACAGCAGGCAGTGACGGAGCAGTTTGGGGACTCTCTAAACAATTCTACTTCTACACTATGTCGGCTATTGCGTTTTGACCTCAATATCACCAGAAAAGTACTGACTAAGCGTGCTCGCGAAAGCGTACCTGCTGAAGTTGAAGGGTTTTATCGTAAACTACGGCCATTTTACAGTGGTCCCGATCAGTTAGTCTTTATTGATGAAACCTCGAAAGATGGCAGGGATTTCCTAAGAAAGTATGCTTGGTCTCGTCGAAACACACCAGCCATAGTATCGATGCCGTTTTCACGTGGGGAGCGGCTGTCCATATTAGCGGCGTTCGATGTCACCGGGTTTTTTGCCTGGAATTCTACACCCGGCACATTTGATCGAAATGCCTTTCATGAGGTGTTTCGCTGCAAGATCGCTCCATTTCTAAATCCATGGCTACTTCCCAGGTATGTGCTGTACTGTCGAATATACTATACTCCTACTAAATGTGTCTATGTGTCTCGTACAGATCGATCGTAGTGCTCGACAATGCAAAAATTCACATGTATCGTGAATTAGAAGAACTAGTGCACTCCCGGGGAAGCATTCTATTCTTTTTGCCTCCATACTCGCCTCAACTTAACCCAATAGAGGTGGGGTTCTCGCTATTGAAACGATGGCTCACACGACACGCGCCGCTGGCTTTTCGACAAGACCCTCTTCGGACTATCAGTGTTGCACTAGTTGAGTGTACGAAGAGCAGCGACAACGTTGGCGTAAACTTGTATCACCACTGTGGCTACGGACTACGAGACTTAGAAAAAGAATCGTTTTTCAGTAAAACATAAAACAATCTATTCCATGTTTACATCGGGCGAGTGCATGTGATCCTCATCTTCCATGTTCACAGCTGGAGCGCTACTTGGAACTGGTGGCCGGTACGGGGGTCGAAGATCGTACGATGGTAGGCCTAGTGCATCTCGCAAGTCAGCTAGGTTAAGCTCAAGCGGGATTAACCCGCCGTTAAGCCGGCACCTAATTTTCACGAACTCTCTCGGCACTTCGTGCTCTTGGGCTGCGGCGTCAATTTCTCGCTGGTAGTCGTCAATTCTACGCAGCTGCGTAAACGTTGGATTAGTTGGCATCGTTAAGGGTGCGTTCTCGGGTTGCCGCGCATGCGTGACCGCCCAATACGCACGCGAAGCTTCACCCAGTGACTCTGCCTCTGGCTGGGAACGCAATTGATTGTCAATAAGCGCGGTAGCTACAGCGATTCGGCCTTCCGTTGCGCGGCGAATAGTGCTTCTTGCCGCCACCTTTTGTACGTAGATGAAGAGCTCAAGTTTGAACGAGGCTTGGCTACAATTCAAAGCAAAACAATATAAAATATTTTAGCAGCGCAATTAAGGACAAACGATATTATAACATTACAAGAGTGACCTTACCCAGTCTTGCGCTTGGCTGCCAGGTGCCACACAGATTCCAGCTGCACCGCCAACTCCGCATCACCTTCGGCCAACACGACGAATTTCGCTTGCGTCGCTCCAGCCGTCGGTTTAAGGAGGATGGGTTCATCATCCGGCCACTCTATCTCCTTCATTTGGTCGATTTTTCGACGCACACGGGCACGGAAGCCAAGATATCCGTCTTCGACCTCAAGCTGTAAGGCTTGAGGAGCCCCATAGCTCGAGCGGCTAGTTCCAAATGGCACGCCCACCTTAAGCGTTAGCGCAACAGAAAAGGCAGACGGCACAGGGAGACTTGGAGCTCTACAATTGAAATCAAACTCGATCAGGGTTAAACACAGTACTTTACAATTATTATTGCACTAAACGCAAATCTTACGGTAGTTGCTCGGGTGGCCGTCTGTCGGATGCAGTTGATGGTGCTACATCATCCATTGTGCCCTCGCTGCACAAAGAGCCCGCGTCCTTGTTAGATTTAGCGCATAACGCAATGCCGTGATGTGCTTGACTGACTGCACCGGCAAGGAAGCAAAAGCATTAGCTGTACAACCACGGACAATAAAGCATAGAGCAATACTTACGGTTGTTCGTCGCTGTCCGACGCAGGGACTTGGCACTCGCAGTGTGTGGAGCACGTTCAACTGCTCGCTGACGATGTCTTGTAGCCTGGTTTGCTGCAGGAGCCGGCCGGAGTGACGCTTGCAAGTGACGAGCAAAGGTGAGCTTGGGGCTCGCCAGCGACGCACAAGTACTTCGCAGTAATGACTAGCGCGTTTAGTGAAAGACGAAACTCGAGTTAGCGTAAGTACTCGTATAGCGCGGCTGGGAGGGGGGTCTTACCTGCTCGCTGTTTCTGAAAGTGAGCGCTGGAACTGCTGGACACGTGGAGCCGGGATTTGGCTTTGTTTTATTCTGCGTAAAAATATTAATTCGGCTTGAATTAGCGATTTGCATCGAGTTTTAGCTTGGAGAACGCTATAGAGTAACGCCAGAATTACGGTGGCAGAACAGGTGCAAGGCACAATACACCGGCCACCCTTATTAGTCGGACCCTGACTAATTCTGGTGTAAGGATTTTGGCTCGATTTTTTCGATTTTTGATTGGCCATAGCGTTGGCAGTTTTTATTTTTACCCAATGATATGTTGATATTCCTCACCAGGGCGACGAGATCTCTTCAAATCCGGTCTTATTTCTGCGAAAAGTGTACTTTTGTAGAAACGCCCAGTTTTGTGACGTCACTAAAGTGCCAATGCACGACTAATAAAGTGGCAGAAACGCCCAGTTTTGTGACGTCACTAAAGTGCCAATGCACGACTAATAAAGTGGCACGACTAATAAGGGTGAACGGTGTACATGTATTGGCTTCGTCTCTAAGCCGGGCATTGTGTCTAGAAAATGATGCAACGCGTTTGCGTTGAAGGCAGCAGCGTATACCAGCATCCTAAGCTAGCTCTCCGACCTGTAGCACCAGCAATCCACAGGTTAAATTGCGAAAACTTTACCAGTGGGCAGAGCAACGTACGATAGGGTATTTCTCGTAGTAGAACTCCTTGGTCTCGTCCAATTCCGCCTTCTTCTTGTCGTCAAAGTCAGAGGTGTCGTCGGTGATATCCTACTCACACCGCAGAACAAAACAGTCCTCGTCACTAAACCAAACCGATGCCCCCCCCCAGCGTCTCGTACCTCCTTCTTGAGCGAGCCCAGAGCCAGCGCACGTGTGCAGGCCTGCAGTAGTAACATCAAACATACCACACGAGACGGTCCGTAGACGCGTGTCAACATCCACCACACGCCAAACAATTCCGTCAAATCAGTCCTGTGGCCACCGTACCGTTCCGGCGAACTGGTTGTAGGACTTGCCCTTGGCGTAGAACTTGGCGCCCGACGTCACGTCAAGCACCTGCAAGAGCAAATACACAGCCAGCAGCAGCCTGTCAGTGGCACCGACCTCTCCTCTGTGCAGCCTGCAAGGCCTCGTACCTTGCCGCCGACAGCCAGCAGGATGGGCTTCTCCTCGTCCGAGCCGTCGTACCTGCAGCAGCAGCAACAACAATACAGAGTTAGTATAATACAAGACACTGCAGCACTTTACGTTTGATTGCTCCCTTCACGCACATGCGCAGCTGGTCCAGCGTGTACTTGGGCAGCCCCTCGGCCTCAGCCGCCGCCTCCTTCTCGGCGCCTTTGCCCGTCACCAGCATGGAGAAGGGGTACGGGCAGCTGTAGCCGCTGGCGATGAGCTGCTGCTCGATCTGCGGCCAGGCCAGCGCCACGATGGCCACCACCAGCGCCACGCCGAACAGGAAGAAGCGTCCGAGTCCCGCCATTACTTCAGTACTTTGAGTTCCTTCCGATGGTGACGTCGAAAATCGCAAAGTGAGATTCATTAGCGCCACGTACACCCAGCTTCTACATCAATTTGTGTGGTGTACATAGTTAACGGACTGTACCAAACGGGTGGTACACTTGTGTCGTGTCAACAAAGCCGCGATTTGTTCAACGTCAGCCCCAGCGTTTGGCTCACTTCCGAATTCGCCGAGTCCGCAGCAAGTCGAAGCGTTTTAAAACCGAGCAGCTGCCATGAGCGTCAACGTGGATCGGATCCTGAGCAGCCCCGAGGCGACCTTCACGGCCAGCTACAACCAGCGCGACCTGCTGCTGTACGCCGTGGGCATCGGCGAGTCGGCTCTGCAGTTCACGTACGAGTTCGACGAGGGCTTCTCGGCCTTCCCGCTCTACCCCGTGTGCCTGCCCTTCAAGGGCCAGTCGCAGGACGTGGTGCCCTTCCCGCCCGAGACCGTCTCGGTCACGCCCGACGGCATGCCCAGCTTCAACCCGGCCATGATCCTGCACGGAGAGCAGTCGGTGGAGATCCTGCGGCCGCTGGACCCCGCGGGCGGCACGCTCACGGCCAGGACCAAGGTCATCTCTTTCTACGACAAGGGCAAGGGCACGCTCATGGAGACGCAGACGCAGTTCGAGGACGCCAATGGACCCGTGGCCAAGCTCATCAGCGGCTCCTTCATCCGCGGACTCACGGGCTACCAGGGCAAGGGACGCAAGCTCCCGGCCCGCGTGCAGATCCCCAAGCGCCAGCCGGACTTCTACGACGAGTTCAAGACGTCGCCTCACCAGGCACAAGTCTACCGGCTGTCGGGGTGAGTCCTCGAGTTTCTGTTGATCTTGATTTGGACTGGTAACTGACTGGGTTTGTTGTGTTGCTGCAGCGACTACAACTCGCTGCACATTGACCCGGAGATCGCCACGAGCGTGGGCTTCAAGCAGCCGATCCTGCACGGCCTCTGCTCGATGGTGTGGCCAGCCGCGCGCTGTACAAGCAGTTCTGCGGCGGCGACGTGGCGCGCTTCAAGTCCATCCGCGTGCGCTTCTCGAGCCCGTGCTTCCCGGGCGAGACCATCCAGACCCGCATGTGGCAGGAGGGCAATGGCAAGGTGCTGTTCCAGGCCGTGGTCAGGGAGCGCGGCGTGGTTATCGTCGACGGGGGCGAGTTCGTGTACGCCCAGGACGCGGCCTCGCGTCTGTAAACTGCCAGCGTCCCTGCACTTTTGCAGAACCCAATCGAGGTCAAGGCAGTTGACCTGCACACAGGAGATTCGTCCGTCGTTTAATGAATGTAAGACGTCAACACGTTGAAGTGCTTGTTTGAAGTAGGATGACGTCGACACTGTCATTGGTCGCAACGGTTATCTCAGGATATCAACTCTTAGCTTCAACTTGCCGATATAAACTCCAATGCCGTTCCGGTGTAGCAAACATCAATTCACACAGGTCTTTACTAGCCGCACAAAAATAACTGCTCCAGTGTCAATCCAACAGCGGAATGAGCTCCTCGCCTCCTGCGTCGCTGTCTCCGTGGACCAAGTCGGTGGCCGCCGGGTCCGTCTCGGGCATGGCTAGTGTGGTGGCGTGCCACCCTTTTGACACCATCCGCACGCGCCTGCAGCTGTCGCCCGCCCGCTTCCGCGGGTTCTTCCACTGTGCGCGGCAGACCATCCAGCAGGAGTCCATGCGTGGCCTGTACAAGGGCTTCCTTCCCCCGTTCTTCAGCCAGGGAGTGTACAAGGCCGTGATCTTTACGACGTCCTCCACGCTGCGCAACGACGTGCTGCCCCACGTGCCGCTACTGCAGCCGGTGCTCACGCCGACGGTTGTGTCACTGACGGCGGGGGCGGTGGCAGGCGGCGTCAACGCCTTCCTCGTGGCTCCGGTGGAGCTCGTACGCAATCGTCTGCAGGTTCAGTACGACAACCAGCCAGCGTCACGGAGGTACCGAGGGGCTTATGATTGCGTCACGCAAGTTGTGCGCCACGAAGGCATCACGGCGATGTGGAAGGGGCTCACCACTACCGTGATCCGAGACTCGCTGGGTGTGGCCTTCTACTTCCTGGGCTACGACCTCGCCAAGCAACGGCTCAGTGCGAGTGGGAAACTGGGGGACACGGCGACGCTGCTGACTGCGGGGGCCTTTGGAGGCGTCAGCTTCTGGGCGGTGGCACTGCCGTTCGACACGATCAAGTCGCTCATTCAAGCCGACGGACGAGAGGGCAAGTACACAGGCCTCGTCTCAAGCACAGCCAAGTTGGTTCGGGAAGAAGGCGTGATGCAGCTCTTTCGAGGCTGGCAAGCTGCCTTCTCGCGCGGAATCCCGAGCGCTGCCATCACATTTTGGACCTTCGAGCGAGCAAACAAATTTCTCAACGAGATGTGACCAAGCGGCATCAAAGTGTAACGAAGCAAGCTCGAGGGCACGTCAATATATTCAGCGACATTAAGCACAATGCCGTGTAAGATATGTTTCAGCGAATGTCGGCTAATCCTGCCTTAATAGATCCCTACGTGCACGCCGCAGTTGCGACGCGATCGAAGCAACGCGTTCTCCCAGGCCAATTGCTTTGTCCCTGAACATATCATGAATGGCATCCGGGTCCGTCGGGTAACAGATCGGAGGGAAGTCGCGCGTCTCCGGGCTGTTTTGCCCCGCTGGCTCAAAGGGTCCTTCCCCGACAATGCCCGATGCGCCAAATGCGCTCGTCCAGCGCTCGCCACCAACGATAATCATGCGGAAGATCATGAGCGAGTGCAGCAGGTTGACCATGGTCAGCTCCTCGCCCGCCGAGAGTCCTCCACTCGTGACGAAGACTGCGCCAACCTTCTGGCTCAGATCCTCCGAAAGCGACCAATCGCTCAGGAACTTGGTCATCTGCAGCAGCAACAGCAGCAGCAACATCTCAGTTAGCCCCCCCCCCCACACACACACCCTACTACAACTTCTACCAGCCGTACGCACCTTCGGCTCGACGTTGGCGTTCACGACGTGAGTTCCGAGCACCACCGCGTCTGCCCACATGACGTCCTCTGCGAACGAGGCGTTCTCCAGCGTGCGGACTCGCAGAGACATCGTCTCGTTCTCCAACACGTTGCGTACACCAACTTCCACCGCCGCCGCGAGCTTCGACAAGTGCGGGCCGTCCGAGTACACGATCAGGACGTTGGCGCCCTCGCCTTCGCGACGCCAGGTGCCTCTGACCACGTCGCGCGACTGCGTGTGGGGCTGATGCAGCAGACTCGGCTGCTGCGCCTCCAATCGGGCCAGCACCTGCTGCGAGATGCCGATGACGTGGACGAGGCCGACGGCAGTCCCCAAGCAGAAGAGAAGTAGCAGCGCGCCGGCCGCGCGTCGAAGCCGCAGACTGTCGGCGTCTCGCGGTTCGTCACTTGCACTCGCGCGCTGTAGCTGCGAATACGCGGGCGCAACGGGCACGCGTGGAGGCCGCAGAGGCCGCAGCTCGCTTCGGGTCAGGCAGCCGTTCGAGTTCATCCACCTGCGTAGCTCTTGGCAAATATCTATGTGACAGTCGCAGGAGGATGGTACGTCAGTCAGACTCTGAGCCACACGTGCTGTACACAGACGAGAAGATGGCTACACCAAGGTCAAGGCAACTTCAGTTTTCGTGTCTTAATTCAGTACCCGAGGCTTATCCGTCGGTGGTGCCGTATTTGAGCTCGTGGAAGCCGCAGTTGGCGATGGTGCCGGGGCCGCCTTTGCCGTCGCTGCCGCCGTAGTTGGGGTGGCACGTGCATATTCCCGTGGAAAAGTCGCAGACGCCGCGGTTGGAGCAGAAGGCGTTCTCCCGAGTGCCTTTGACGGATGCCTCGCCCAGGAGCGTTGCGCCACCCGTGGCGAACACGAGAGAGCCCGAGCCGTCCTGGGCGTTGCCGTTGATGCTGTCTTGCAGCAGCGCCTTGGAGCCCGACAGTGGCGGGAGGTCCCCGAGCTCCGTCAGGAAGTCCACCACGATGACGGTGTTGACGCTGTTGGAGCAGACTGTGGTTCCGCCCACGAGCGAGACCGCCACTTCTCCGATCGTCGACAGCTCGCCCAGTGCAGCTTTCACGACGTCAGCAGTGGAATTGACAGCGATTTTGACTGTCGTTGCATCCCGGAACGTGAGGGTGAAGCTGCCCGTATCGGCGATGCACTGGATCAGTTGGCGCTCGATGTCGTCGTCGTCCGTGTAGAAATCGTCACCGCGCGGACACTCCTCTGGTCAATGCAAGGAAAACGTCATAAGGCGCGTTAGTTCTTCAGATATGCTGCTGACACTTGGAGTGAAGCAAAGGAACTTACTCAATGAGCAGTCGTAGCCAAAGTAGAACGGATCGCAGAGGCAGGTTCGAATGCGATGGGCGTCCCAAGTGGCGACATCGTTCGGGTCCTCGCCGTACGTGAAGCTCCGGGTCACGCCGTTGATTCGAGTGATTGGCGCCAAGTCGGACAGGGTCAGGCACTGTCCATTGCCGTTGCACTCGATGTCTGTCCCCCCACAGGCCACTGCAAAGCAGAAACAAGAGTTAGTGTTGCTGTGAGATTGCACGCTTCACCTACTGAATTCGAGCGTACTGAGCTCGCAAGCACTCCCGGTGTATGGCGCTTGACACTTGCACTGTCCGTTGCTGCGATCGCATCCTCCAGCGTCGCTGCACTCGCTACGCAGTTGGTGCGCCACATTGTCGTCGCTGGGGTAGCCGAACCACGAGTATCCGAACGGACAAACTCGCTCGGAGCAGTCTCCACCACTCCAACCCTTTGCGCAGGCGCAGCGATACGTCGGACTCTTCAAGCACGTGCCGTGGCCACTGCATGCTAAGTCTCCAGGACACCCGACAGGTATTCGTGACGGTGCGCCGCAGTCACCACGATTGAAGTCTAAGGTGCCGATCTGGCCATTGCCATCGCTGTTGGTGTAGCCTGTGTGGCAAATGCAGCGGCCGATGGTGATCTCGTCGCAGTAGCCTCGGTTTGAGCAGACTTCGCTTTCTTTGGTACCATCTACAGACACGACATCTCCGATGGCTTCGCCGTCGCCAGCAACGACAACACTGGAGCCGACACTCATCATGCTGCCATCGACCACGATAGTTGAGAGACTAGCAGCGCACAATGAGAGAGAGGAAGAGATTGTTATCGAAATGCATACTCTAAGCAAAAATGGTCGACTTACTTTCCGAAGTTCTGGGTGAACGTGAGTCTCGCGAGGTTTGCCGGGGTTTCGCACGCTTGCGAGCCTGAATAACTCACATCGACGCCCTGAATGGTGGGTAGCTCCAGTAAAAGTTCCTTCAACTGCTGTGTAGTAGATTGAGCCTCGATGGGGCGAGTTGTAGCTCCTCGAAAGCGCACGGTGAATGCACCCCCACCTTGCTGCACAGGTGCCAACATCTGCGCTGTCGGCGCTGGGGAAAATGTCTGGTCCAATGGCTCACAAAGAGCTCCTTTGACAGTCTCGGTGAAGCTGGCAGCAAACTGCAGACGATTGGAGAGATGAACAAGGCCATCCGAGCCGCCATTGTTCGTCGGATCCGTTTGAATTTCAGCGAGATCTCCGTCTCCGTTTGTCGCCTTCACCACAACAAAGCGGATGGTTGTAGTCGTGCCGAAGTCGCTGCAGAAAGTAGTCAGGCCACCCGCAAACGTGACGTCAATGTCGACCATGTAAGGAACTTTGCTCTGAATTGTCGACTTGAGCGTGTCTGCTGTAATGCTGAATGGCAAGCCGGTCAGCTTCGTGCCGTCCTCGAACGTGAGCGCAAAGTTGCCACCGGTAGCTCCACACAGAAATTGCTGCTCCTCCGTGACGCGGCACGAGTCGAACCCCTTAATGACCTCCTTGGTTTCAGTGTCGATGAATCCGTTGGTGGTTCCGTTCCGGAACAAGGTTTGAACGCCCTTCAGGTCCAGAGTTGAGAATGTCATCGCTGGTAAATCGGCCAGCAGCGCTCGGTGCCACAGAGTGGAGAACGTCATCGTCACGAATGTGCCCGTAGGGGTACAAACATTGTTAATGGGGCCTCCAGCACTGGTCATCATCGCCACACTCATCTGGCCGTAGAAGGAGAGTTTAGACAGGTACGAAAGGAGCGTGTTGCTGTCGGCGTTGTACGGTATATTGCGGATCGTCTCGTTACCAAAGCTGATGGCGAACACACCGGAGTCCGCAGCACAAATGAATTGTTGGACTTCCACAGTTCTCCACCCCGGCACAACTGCGTTGTGCTTCGTGTTAGTTGGTGGGAAGGCCACGCTCCACTCAGTTCGGGTTGGTAGCGGGTCTGTCCGAGTTACAGTGACGGCATCCACGCCTCTCAGTGCCAGCAAAGACGTCGCAATTGATGGACCAAAGGAGTCTTGGTCAGCTAGAGCCTTGAACGAAATCGGCCGAGTGTATTGACTGCCGAACTTGAGAATGAACTTGCCTTTAGTGAGTGGGGCGTCCGATTGCAACACGATCGTCTGCTGCTGATACGTTGTCAGGCACTGGAGTAGCTGCACCTCGTTGACCTGCGCAGTGGTCAGTGGGTCGTCACCGACGGGACAGTCTTTCAGCGAGCAGCTAGGGCCGTGAAATCCCTCATCACACAGACATCCGTGAATCACGTCGAAGTCCCAAACCTGATCGTAGACGAAGACGTCTCGGTCGTACAGCTCGCGCGAAACCACCTCGTTCTCCGCCAGAGTCTTCATGGAAATGCACTTGCCGTGATTGGAACACGACTCCAGACACTGCGTGTGCTGGCAGGCAGGGCCAGTGAATCCGGACTGGCAACTGCATGAACCGCTCGAGTAAATGCACGTTCCTCGACCGGAGCACTCTTCGGGTCCATGAGCATTGTTGGTCCCTGCAATAACCCCCCACGCCTTCCCAACAGGACAATACTGGAGTGAGCAGTCGTAGCCGAAGAATCCTGCGTGACATTGGCACGTTAGCTTTTTATCGCAAACGCCATTGCCCGAGCACCCATTCGGACAGGACTCGTCCGCTGCACTGATCGTCGATACGGTCAACGCGAGCGCTATAGCGATCAGATACAGTGATATGCAGTGCCGCATCACGATGCGTCTTGGATCGGGCTGCGACTCGAGGGGTTTGAGTTGAGCATCAGCAGTTTCTACTGCGTCGCTTCGTTCAACGAGACATCGCATTGAAAATGAAGCGAGGAACTCCTGACGACCGGCGATGGGAGAACGGGCTGCGTCAAGTTGCTAGAGCTTCGGATGTCTCCGAGTCGTCGAAGCCTGCAATTGTCCACCGAGGTACCAAGTTGAGGAAGCCCCAGAGAGAGAACCATTTGGCAGCTACTGCAGCACTTCAGGCGTATCTATCCAACGATATCGACGCTCGAAGCAGGATACGATACCCTCGTTCCGTAGCAGGTTCGGTTGAAATGGAGGTGGAGAGAGCCATACTCGAGCCAATACCCAAACGAATCGAGGTCAAGCGCCATGAACACGAAAACCCAACTCAAACGCGAGTACCGATACCGGTCGACACAGCTCCCAACCCCAGTAGTGCGCTTAGTCGAGATGCTGCTTCTCAGCCAGAAAGCCCGTTGTCACGATTTCAGAAGCATGTACGAGCTGCTCACAAGTATCCAGAGGAAGTATTTGGTACCTTTTGGCTAACTTGGAGTGATTTGGTGCATTGGTGCAGAGGAAGCAGTCAGGGGTGGATCGCGAAAAGATTCGGTACCCGCTTGTGCGTGCGACGAAGGCTTTCGATTCATCAGTCTTGCAGAGAGCTCAGTCTCCGCATTCCATCGCTACTCAAAGAAGAGATGTCTCGACACACCAGCTGAAAACAGGGTCGTCAGAAACATTGACTCGATCTCTTATGGATAAAATCCAAGAAGCAAAGCGTTTGCGGCATGCAGAAGCCGTACACGACCAGCAAACCAAGAAACGCCACGATATGGGAACCCAAAGCTCAGTCGCCTACACGCTCCCTGGAAGGCGCCGTACTAGCCCAATCACCTTAACCGAGGTTCAGCCAAAGTCTTCAGGCCTACCATCACCAACGAAGCCATGTCTAGGAGCGTCGCCAGTAGTTGTCTCGACAAGATCTCCTCCAATTCCGCACGCGAAACCAATAATGCCAGTGATTCCAATATCCCCATCGACACTACCCGCAGTAAACCTACCCGGGGAAGATCGACAGAGAGGGAAATTCAAAGTAGAACCGGCACCAGAAGAGATGTCATCGAGCGTCGACAAAGTTATCGAGGTCACAAATGCTGTGTTGTTGATTCAGCGAATGTGGCGAAGATGCAGATTTATCGTTCAGAGGTGTCGAAGAAACGAACTGGATGGACATGAATGCAACAGGCAGGAGCCCGTTCAAGTCACCCTTGTTGTTGACAAAAACTGTGGGAAGGAAGCTGTCACCCCCTTATTTGAGGCTGTGAAAATGAAGCATCGGGAAGTGAGCCAACCGCAACTGCAGGAGAACCAGTTACCCCATCTATTTGACCAGTCCGATGCAACGCTGCATGCGCTTGCTAGCAGTGAGAATGACGACGGGGTTTCTACAACACACGAGGGATATCCGGAAGAGATTGCATTGAGCCACACAAGTCACCCGTGGACGGATCACGAGCTTGTTTTTCTGGAAGAAGGACGTCGTATTGGTGAACTCCAAGATGCTGTACTCAAAGGCTTCTCCATGGATGAGGACGAGCTCATATGGAAGCGCCCGCAACAAATCATCCAGCGCCTAGAAACCGCACGAGTCACTACGCTCCAGAATACCCGGAGAAAGCGACAAACTGGCCGCCCACTTGAATATCTAACTCGTCATGACGTAGATGTGCCGCAATGTATCGCCGACAACGTGCCGGACACCACGCGAAACTCAACTCGAGATGTACTTCTTCGGTGTCGAGGTAAGCATTCTGCCACTTCAGCGCGAAAGCGGAAGCAGAAGATGCCTCGGGTTTCGTTACTGAAACGCAGGGGGAGTAACAAAGTCGCTGTGATTTGCGCAGTAATAAGAACTTCCAGAAAGCGGGTAATGTTTGTCCGTGTACAACGCGCGATATGTTCCCGTCGGGGGCATTCCAAAGCAGACTCCAGCAGTACATCCACTGAAGACGGAAAAGCATGGAGGGCTTCAATACCAGAATTCCAGGTTGTTCGAACTGGAAGTCAATCTGACTGTGCCCAAAGGAGCCCCCTTCCATCAAGTGCTACTGATGAACTTGAACAACCAGCAGATAACAAGTTGATCGCAAGTGGGGAGGCGGAATCTCATTCGAGCTCAGCGATGCAGGATCAATTCGTGGTTTTCTCAGGCTTCGGTGAAGCTTCAAGTGCACTGGATATCGGTTGCTCGCGAAATGATCTGATCAGCGTGGGCGACCTCGCTCTAGCTAGAAGTCTCCTGTACGACAGACACCACGACCAAAGTGCGAGCAACCTCGGCGAGCAGTCTGGTGGCTTTATACCCTTGATGCTGCCAACACCTTCACCTCTCAGCGCTACGAAAAGTGTGGAGCGTTGGGATGAACCGGCAACAAGTTGTAGTGGGGAACATGTGACTGATAACCAAGCGGGTCACATCGACGGTTGTGCTACTGGCAACGATATGAAGAAATGCTGTCGATCCAGCGCCGTTCAGCCTTTCGATCGGTTTGATGAAGAGCCCGAGGTTCTCGCACATTGCGAGTCTCTGTGGGCGTGGGATGACTTGCTGCCGAGGAGAGAAGGTCATTGCAACGATGGTTCATTGCAGCGATTTGAAGTCGCGAAGAGCGCAGTGAGCGAGACGGTGGCTCCAATCCGAGACGAGCAGGAGACGCCGTCGTCTCCACGTGCAGCTCCGGTGGTCGTGGGGCCGCAGCTCAACGAGGCCAAGCGCTTGGAGTTCCTACGTGCACTGGACGACTTCAAGCGCTGTCTGCGACCGGCCTCGTCCCCGAGCTCGTTGCTGTCTGGTGCTTGAATGGGAGCGGGCGGGCATTGACGTTGACGTCGACGGGAGCAGCAACGTCGACAGTCGCTCTCTCTGACTCGGATCTGTAGACGAGCAAATATTAAAATCACACATTAAAAGCTGACCAGCACACATGCATCGACGAGTCGAAAGCACAAGCGACTTGCGGTTTGCTTTACAAACGATTAGCTTGCCAAACAGAGACATGGCTGTAACCTGCCATGTTCGTCCTCCAATGTGGTCCACACCAAATTGCTCCCTGTGTCTCATCTTGCCATTCGCAGCCTCGCAGTCTCACCTCTCTGCTATTCCGGCCAGTAAAGATTTGGTTCTCGCCATAGTCGGCTCAGCTCACCTTTTCCAGGTGCGCTATCCCCTGGGCCTTCTATTGCTGCTAATGCTGCTGACTAAATCGGTGTGGTATTGATACTGGATGCATTTATGTATGGTGTAGGCTCCGAATGTCATTAGAAGCCCCGTAGCAGTGTTAGCTCGCTTCTACCTCGCTCCCGCTCACCTTTATCAGGTGCGTACCCTTTAAAACACCATGAAGCTGGTGATGCTGTTGGCTAACTCGGTGTGGTTTTGATACTGGATGCATTTATCTGTGGCGTAGCCCCGAAAGTCATTCAAAGCCCCGCAGCGGTCGTATTTTACCAATTGTTTGCTGCTGCTCAACTTTTTCAGGTGCGAGCATCTCGACCGCCCATGTTGCTTGCAATGCTGCTAGTTAAAGCTGTGTAATGTGAATACTGGGTGTATTTTTGTAATATGAAGTCTCAGAACGATAGTTGCTGCCTCAAAGCAGCGCCAGTTTGCTTCAGTCTCGCCACCCCTCAACCTTTTGAGGTGCGCTCGTTTTAGACAAGCATATTGTTCGTGGTGATACTGACTAACGCGATGCAGTATGAATGCTGGCTTGTTTTGTGAATAGTGATATCTCAAAGAAAATTGTGGTTTGCTTAATCACTATGATTTCAGTATAATAATGAAGTCTCAAAGAATATTGTTGTCTGCTTAATCACTATGATTTCAGTTGGCTCTCGCAATGGGCTTCTGCTATTTGATAACTGCCCCAGGAAATGCATCGTCAGCTCCGAAATCGGTGGAAGCTCGCTTACTTGTCACGCTATTAATTGCTTCCTTCTTGACTGCTTCAGACGCGCATTCCACTGCCCGCCGCAGCCCCACCGTTAGCTCACTCTCGCGCGAGGCGGCGTCAAAACGTCCCGGTACTATCCTCATACGCCCTCAACTGCCGCCACATTTCCTCGCGAACATCTCTAGTTCTGCTCAGTGTTGCTTTAGCAACTGTGAACAGTGGTAAAATCTCGAAAACGTTGATTCGGATTGGATACAAATCATGCTATGGGTCTACTTCAATTACTACAGCAGTCCGCAACGCTCGCGCGTCAACGGCGACTAATGCCGGTGAAAAACATTTTATAGTGTCGCCCGGATAAATCATGGCCGGTCGACGAGCACCAAGGTTTTTTTTAATCGCCAAGGCTTCCATTACTTAAACCGCATCGCGTTAGTCAGTATCACCACGAACAATATGCTTGTCTAAAACGAGCGCACCTCAAAAGGTTGAGGGGTGGCGAGACTGAAGCAAACTGGCGCTGCTTTGAGGCAGCAACTATCGTTCTGAGACTTCATATTACAAAAATACACCCAGTATTCACATTACACAGCTTTAACTAGCAGCATTGCAAGCAACATGGGCGGTCGAGATGCTCGCACCTGAAAAAGTTGAGCAGCAGCAAACAATTGGTAAAATACGACCGCTGCGGGGCTTTGAATGACTTTCGGGGCTACGCCACAGATAAATGCATCCAGTATCAAAACCACACCGAGTTAGCCAACAGCATCACCAGCTTCATGGTGTTTTAAAGGGTACGCACCTGATAAAGGTGAGCGGGAGCGAGGTAGAAGCGAGCTAACACTGCTACGGGGCTTCTAATGACATTCGGAGCCTACACCATACATAAATGCATCCAGTATCAATACCACACCGATTTAGTCAGCAGCATTAGCAGCAATAGAAGGCCCAGGGGATAGCGCACCTGGAAAAGGTGAGCGGTAGTTACAGCACAGCTTCCTGAAGCCGATTGTGCTTGCCCCCTTCGGCGGCGAAGCAGCGATGCTGTGGTTCTAGTCACCGCGTTGAGCTCTACAGTCGCATGAGCTACGTGTCATCTGCAACTAGTGGCTGCACATGTTATGGACAGCTATACGGAGGGATTGACGGGATGCAAATCTGTGTGGCATTCAGCAAAGTTGTGTGTTGCTCAGACATCCTGTGTGCTACTAATTGTTTTGTGTGCTACCACAGCACTGTTGTGTGATTTAAATACGTACTCCTGTAGACGAACGCAATTGGCACAATCGCTGACAGCGTGTCGTATGTGACGCGCCAGTCGCGCGCCCAGGTCGCAGTCACAGGCCAAGCCGCACCATGTCCACCCGTTCGCTCGTTGCCCGTTTGAATATCGGGGAAGCACCGGGCGACAAGCAAGCCGAAGCTGACGCGCTGGCCAGCGGATCCCGACCCGTGCATGATTCGTCCACAGTTGAACCGATCTTGTTCACACCGTGACGAATGTGAACTGGTATATAACCGGTATCCAATGATCCGTATACAAACACCAAGTTACTTCTCTGAAGTAACACAACATTGAAGCTGGTATTTAACAGTATGGTCTCGGTAATACCGAACCTTTTGTAACGGCTCTTGGGCTGCAGCCATTCCATTCCTCAACCAGCCGCGTGGACGTCAAGTGTCCCGCCCTCTCTCTCTCTTCGTCTACAGTACTAATGGCTCCCCCCTCCGGCCCGCAGGTGTCCGCGTCCGCGGCGTGCGCGTCGCCCGAGACGTGCTTCGTGCAGCAGCCGCACGTGCACCGGCCGCGCCAGACCGAGCCCAAGATCCTCAACTCGATCCTGGACCACGTGGGCAACACGCCGCTCGTGCGGCTCAACACGATCGCGCGCAAGGCCGACCTCGAGTGCGAGCTGCTGGCCAAGTGCGAGTTCTTCAACGCCGGCGGCTCCGTCAAGGACCGCATCGGCAAGCGCATGATCGAGGACGCCATGGCCTCGGGCCGCATCAAGCCGGGCGACACGCTCATCGAGCCCACGTCGGGCAACACGGGCATCGGCCTGGCGCTGGCCGCCGCGCTCTACGGCTTCCGCATCATCATCACGCTGCCGGAGAAGATGTCGCTGGAGAAGGTGGACGTGCTCAAGGCGCTGGGCGCCGAGATCATCCGCACGCCCACCGAGGCCGCGTGGGACTCGCCCGAGTCGCACATCGGCGTGGCCAAGCGCCTCGTCAAGGAGATCCCGAACGCCCACATCCTCGACCAGTACAGCAACCCGTCCAACCCGCTGGCTCACTACGACGGCACGGCCGAGGAGATCCTCGAGGCCTGCGACGGACACGTCGACATGGTCGTCATGGGCGCCGGCACGGGCGGCACGCTCTCGGGCACGGCCCGCAAGATCAAGGAAAAGTGCCCGAGCTGCATAGTCGTGGGCGCCGACCCCATCGGCTCCATCCTGGCCGAGCCGGAGAACCTCAACGACGAGAACCGCCTCCAGTCGTACCAGGTCGAGGGCATCGGCTACGACTTCATCCCGCAGGTGCTGGACCGCGCGCTCGTGGACCGCTGGATCAAGACGGGCGACCAGGAGTCGTTCCTGCTGGCGCGCCGCCTCATCCGCGAGGAGGGCCTGCTCTGCGGCGGCTCGTGCGGCTCTGCCGTCGCGGCGGCGCTCAAGGCCGCCAAGGACCTCAAGGCCGGCCAGCGCTGCGTTGTGGTGCTGCCCGACTCGACGCGCAACTACATGTCCAAGTTCCTGTCGGACGACTGGATGTACGAGCACGGCTACGTGACGGACATGTCCAAGAGCGCGCTGAGCTCGACGTGGTGGGCCAAGAAGAACGTGTCGGAGCTGCTGCTGCAGGCGCCCGTGACCATCACCCCGGACCTCACGTGCAAGGAGGCCGTGGACATCCTCAAGAAGGAGGGCTTCGACAACCTGCCCGTCGTGGCGGACGACAACTCGATCGTGGGCGTCGTGTCCGAGGGCAACCTCATCGCGCAGCTCATGCCCGGCCGCGTGCGCCCGACCGACGCCGTCGAGAGGGCCATGTTCAAGCAGTTCAAGCAGGTGAGTCCGCAGACGTCGCTGTACGAGCTCAGCCGCATCTTCGACCGCGACCACTTCGCGCTGGTCGTCACGGAGCAGAAGCGCATCCGCAAGGGCGGCGAGGCCGAGACCAAGTCGGTCATCTTCGGCGTCGTCACGCGGATCGACCTGCTCACGTACATTACGCGCCACAACGAGCAGTAAACGCGACACTGCCAATCGTTAGGTCCCAGTCAACAATGAGCATAATACAACTTCAACTTGATTACTCCCCCGTGTAGGGTATCAGATACTTTGTGGCACCTCTTCGGATCCGACACCAACCGATCAACGCGCGCCATTCGCGTCTCTTCCTGCTGCAGTGTACATTATGGTCAAGCTCTCGCCGCTGGACAAGGGCCTTGTGCCTCTGCAGAAGCTCCGCGACGAGTACGAGCGCTCGTTGACGCACCTTCTGGACCATTTGGGCTCGGATCGGGTCTCGCTGGTGCTCACGAAGCGCCTGGCCGCGCTGCTGACGCACGTGCTCGTGGACGGTCTGGGCGTGTTGAAGAGCCATCACGTGGTGGAGTGTCTGGAGCTCGCGGACGACGTCGCCAGCGTCTCGGCGGACTCGACCGTCGTGTACCTGGCGTTCGCACGCACAGGAGATGTGAGGGCAGTCGCTGCCCACGCTGAGAAGCTGCTGGGGCGCGAGGACGACGGCGGACGGAGACGTCGACTGGCGCTCTACGTGGTGGGCAAGTGGACGACCATGTTGGACCATGCTCTGGACTACAGCAGACTGAGAGGCAGGTTCCAGACGGGGGAATTGTCCATGGGCTTCTTCCCGCTGGACACGGATCTGCTCACCTTGGGCCTCCAGCGGAGTTTGTACGAGTGCGAGGTGGAGGGCAACGGCAGTTCGCTCGTGGACATGGCGGCAGCGTTGAATCTGCTGCAGCAAGTGTATGGGAAGTTCGGCCGCATCAAGTACAAGGGCGAGATGTCGATGCTCGTGCTGAACCATTTGATGGAGATGAACGCTGGAGGCTCAGGCATGATAAGCGGCGGGGCAGCGAGTCAAGGAGGAGGAACACCCACGGGTGTTCAGCGCTCTCGACTCGATACGTTGATCTTGCTGGATCGGAGTGTGGACTTTGCCTCGGTGTTTTCGACGCCGCTGACGTACGAGGCCGCACTTGATGAGCTTATGCAGATTCAGGACGGATTCATCACGGCGTCGCCGCAAATACTGCGAGCAGATGACAGCGCGAGCGACGTTCCTGTCCCGGTGGCGCTGAACTCGACGGATGACATCTACCGCCAGATTCGAGACAAGCACATTCACACCATTCCAGCTGCGCTGAACGTGCAGGCGGTGGCTGTCAAGAAGCGATTCAACGAGTTCCAGCGAGTGAGCGGCTCAGCCAGTGCTGCAGAAGTCAACGAGTTCGTGAAGACGGTGCCCCAGATGAAGGCGTCTCAGCAGGCGATCGAGCAGCACATCAACTTGCTCGAACACCTCGAGTCGACCACGTCCGGCAAACCATTTCGTGAGCTCTGGCATCTGGAGAGGAGAATCATGGACCACGTTGAGGGCGTCCTCGGCACGATCGAGGAACTCATTTTCCGGCACGAAGATCTTCGCAAGGTGCTGCGGCTGCTTTGTTTGTACTGCATCGTCAACGACGGCATGCTGCGACGCAATTTGGAGCGTTTGAAGATGCACCTTGTTCGAGCTTACGGGCATGAATTGATTTTCTCCTTCCGCAGCTTGGAGCGTCTGGGCGTGCTTTACGAACGCCAACCGACTGGTATTCTCGGTGGCTCCAATGACACTATTTGCTCGTTCCAGTACGCTGTGCAGCATTTGTCGGTCATTGACGTCGATGTCAACATCAAGAACCCAAAGAATGCCGCGTTCGTCACATCCGGGTACGAGCCGATATCTGCTCGTCTCGTGGAAGAGATCCTCAAGTTCGGCCACTGGAGAGGCATCGACCACGTCATGAATCACTTGCCTGGGCCACGAGCAGAACTTCACCTTGCTGAAAATGACAGTCTGGACAAAGCTGTGAATGCAGACGAACCCAAGAAAAGCAAGCCAAAGAAGAAGACAGTCGTGGTGGTGGCTTTTGTTGGTGGCGTCACGTTCCTCGAAATTGCAGCGCTGCGGTGGATTGCTTCTTTTTGTACGAAAATGTTGAGATCTTGCTGCGTTAAGACGGATGTGGGTTTACCTGACCGGTGCTGTTTCTTGTGTGTTTGTAGATCCCATTGAGCTCATCGTCGCTTCAACGAGTATTCTCAACGGCAAGACGTTTATTAGCGAGTTGCTGGAGCAAGTACCGCCCACAACAGAAGCACGACAAGATTGAAAAGGAGGTTTCAGTTATGGTGAGCTGATAGATTTCGAGGTAAGCTGTAAACACTGAGGCAAAATGCTATTCTACTTGTGTGGTTTGTAGCTATCGCCCGTGGTGGTGCCAGGGTCACTTCCAGCTCGGCATTCTCCGCGATAATTAACGCAGTCCACCGGCTTGTGTCCTGTGTAGCCCGGGATGTTGTCGCTGTGGAATAGTCGAAGTGCTGCACGTGGCGTTGGGTGCAGCGAATCGATGTCCTCAGGACCGTTCGCGTGTGCCAGTGCTTCTGCATTGTGTGACGCGAGGGGCAGGAAGCCTGCGTAGCCCGGAATCTGGTTCGTCACGCGGCTGGTTCCCGGGTTCAGGTCCATTGTGCTCGACGCCATGCCGCGCATACGCATGTACGGTCGATCCCGTGGATTCTCGCCGTAAGTGCCAAAGTCCATTTGGTAGCTACTCGCTGGTGTTGACGAGTGTACGAGATATTCGTTGAGCTGCTTGTCGGCAAAGCTGGTCGAGCCCCATGTCTTGCTCGCGGAGCTTGCTGTAGTGACACGATTGAGTTCGCGATTGAAGAGATCGTCAACGTGGTCTACAGCCTGTCGAAAGAGGCCCCACGAAATCTTGTCACGAACGCTCCCACGGCGATCCAAGTAGCTGTGGAATACTTCAACCACTTGAGGAATTGCTCCGTCACCAAGCGCAAGTTTGAGAACCTCCTGCACTTGGACCAACTGGATAGTCGCGCCGTCATGCTGCTGGTTGTTCTTCTTTGCCACTGTCATGAACGCTCGCTCGTATTCCTCGAGTGAAACGTGCAGTACACGCGTGCGCTCGTCATCAAACGCTGGGAAGTCGTGCAAGTACGTGCTGTTTGCAACGAAAGGCTTCGAGCTCGGTCGCTTCTGGTTCACACTCACGCCCCGACGATCGGGGACGTGATAGTCTTCTGGCTGCACGAATTGTCCACTCTGCATGGCCACGGAATCGTGCGTGCTCTTACCCATTCGGTTCATCGTCGGTGGAGCGATGATGCGCGAGCCCATGGACGAAAACTTGGTGGCTCGCTGCTCGTACGTCTCGCCTGGCTTGAGCGTGGCGCAGTGCTGCACCGCAAAGGACTTGAAACCTTGATACCCGTACGTCTTGGACGCACACATCACTAGCGTTCTGCACAACAAGGACAAGAAGAAGACCGACTGCCGAAGTGGAATGCTCGAGTGTCGACATACTAGGCACTGTTCAAGCGCTTTGACTATTTTTGAGGCCACGCTGGACAGGATCAGATCAACGTAAATGGAGAAGAGTTCTTGAGAGAGGCAAGCACAGCGCAGAGCGCCGAGGCAATCGTCTATTTGTGGAGGTGGTTCTTCCTTCGAGGGAAAGTGTCGAGCACTGCAGTTGGATGCTTTGGGGTATCGACACTTCGCCTACGAAAGTTGCTTGGTGGGGGCACACGCACCGCCACGAAAACGCGGCTGGCAACGGGGCTCTTGTTCTACTTGTCGCTGCTAGCTGCGTCACAAGCGGTCAGGGAGTGATGATCCGACCGGCGACGCGCTGATGCTAAAGTAGTTTAGTCCTGGAACTCGCAGTTCTCCGGGAAGGTGCAGCCCGAGCGGGCGAGCACGACCTGGGCGGCCCAGTGGCCGGCGTTCACGCACTGCTCGAAGGGCAGGCCCAGAGCAAGGCGGGAGACGAAGCCGCCCACGAAGGCGTCACCGGCGCCGTTGGTGTCCACGATGGACGAGGCGGCCAGCTTGGGCACGTCGTACGTGAAGACCTTGCCCTGGTGCACGAGGATCGTGGCGTCGGCGCCCTGCGTGAAGACGACGGTGCGGCAACGCACGCCGCTGGCCTTCTCGAGCTGCGCGGTCTTGAGGGCGATCTCGGCGACGTCCTCGCCCCAGCCCTGCACCTTGCCGAAAGCCTTGGCCTCGCTCTCGTTGCCGAAGACGAAGTCGGCGAACTTGATGGCGTTCAGCAGCGGCTCCTTGAAGAACTCGACGATGAACGGGGCCGAGAGGTTGATGAGGAAGGTCTTGTTGTTGGCCTTGGCGTGCTCGGCCAGCGTCATGACGGCCGTGGGGGAGACCGTGAGGTGGAAGCCGGCCGAGTAGAAGTACTGGCCCTTGTTGATGACCTCCTGGCTCTCGGGCTTGGCCAGGTGGTCGTGGTGGAAGTGGTTGGCGGCCGACAGGTCGGCGACCAGCGAGCGCTCCGACTCGACGACGCACACGGCGCACGTGCCCGTCTTGATGTCGGCGTTCTCGAGGTACGACACGTTGACGCCGTCGGCCTCGGCGCACTCCTTGAGCTTGGCGCCGTGCGCGTCCTTGCCCACGGAGCCGAAGAAGGACGTGGCCGACTTGTTGTGCTTGTTGAGCATCCACTGGGCCACGCGGATGCTGTTCTGCGTGGCGCCGCCGGCCACGTACACGGGGTTGCTCTGGACGAGCTCCGCGAACATGGGCGCGTGGGTCTCGTCCGCCAGGATGGCGTTGGCCGGCTTGAGGTCGTACTTGGCCAGGAACTCGGCCGTCACGTCGGCCGAGATGTCGAGCAGCGGGTTGCCCAGGCCCACGATGGCGTGCGTCAGGTTGTCGGAGCTCATGTTGGACAAGGGGGTGCGCTGCTGCTTGTGCTGCTGGACGGAAGTCGAATGACTCGGATCGGGCTGCGAATTGTCAAGAGGTTTTCAAAAAGTGGGATCAGACGAACCAATGAAACGTCGAGGGATCGGGCAACGCTGGCCAGTCAATGCGGCGCGCAGCCATTGGGCGAAATGGCACCACCACTTCAACCTGCAGCGCATGCACTGCATCACATGTGTAGCAATGAAATGAACAGTCTATTACTTTGGACGCCGTGGATGGCCGGCCCACCTGTGTCTCTCTCTTTCTTTTGATGATCTACTGCTGCGACTTCTTCTGCTTCCGCTTCTTGTTCTTGTTCTTTTGTTGCGCACCGTCAGTTGACTTGCGCTTCTTGGATGCCTCGTCCTCGCCTTGTGCCTTGCCATCATCCATCTCGACAACCACGTGCGGGACGCCGGCACCAGGAGCAGCGGGCTGATTGCCTGACGCCGACTTTTTTGCCTTCGTCTTCTTGACCTTCTGGGCAGCAGGCTCGCTCTTGCTACCAGCTGCGCCAGTCGCCTCGCCAGCAACGCACACGGAGAGGCAGGTCACGCGAGGCTTTGAGAGCAGAACGGTCGAGGCCATGGGCTCCACTGACTTGTTTCCTTCCTCCGGCGACGAAGCATCCAGTGTAAAAGAGGCAAAGTCCCAGATCTGGAACGCGCCGTCAGACGTAGCCAGCACAATCCACGGCAGCTTGTCCTCGCCATGCGGATACACCACCTGGATGCATCGAATGCGAGCGTTGATGTCCTTGTGGGTGATTTTACCAACCAGCCTGTGCAAACACCACACGCCATCAATTTCAGTAAAAAAACACGCAGAAAAGTATGCATTCAAGCTCCGGTACGTACGTTCCGTCGGTCTTCCAGATATAAATATGTTTGTCGTCACCACCGCACACAATGTATTTGTCCGTTGCGAACGCAGCGCAGTGAATCTTCTTCGAGTGCTCCAGCGTGCCCACCAGCTACCAAAGAGAATAATATATCGTGAGTAATCCGGCAGACGCAGTGCGTAGTGTAGACCCGCCCACTCACCTCTGCGTTCATGTTAAACACCGACAGGTCCTTGCCGAAACCGAGCGCATAGTGCGTGCCCTTCTGGGAAATCATGACGAGCTCCGCCTCCTTTTCCAGTCGACGAATGAAGGCAATACGTCCCTTCACGAGGTTCCACATCCGCAGCGTGCGGTCGCGCGCCACCGAGAAGCACATTTTTCCACTCGGGTGCACCGCGATCGAGTTAATTTCGCCCCTGTCAAGTATCAAAACGTTTAGAATCCTCTCAACGCGTCGCATTCAGCCGGACGCCACGTACTTGTGACCACCGAGAATGTGCAGACAGTTCCAGTCCGACGTGCGCCAGATGCAGATGGAGTTGTCGGCGCTGCCGCTGAGCACGTGGCTCTGGCCGAAGAACTCGAGGCTCGTAATGGCGCCGTGCTGCTCCATCAAGCTGCCGACCTCCACGCGCTTGTCCACGTTGTAGATCCTACGCAGCAACACATTAGCTCTTTGTATGACACGGTTCATCTCACTGGGAGCATTGCAAACACTGCCACGCACTTGATCATCTCGTCGCTGCTGCCCGACAGCAGCGTCTTTCCCTGCTTGGCGGCCATGAGCGCCACGCTCTTGATGCTCTCCGAGTGCGCCGCGTAGCCGAAGGTCAGCTTCATCTTGGTGCTCTCGCCCGTGGGCACCGTGGGGCACTCCCACCCATACAGCAAGCCTTCATACGTTCCAGCCACGACGCGGATCATCCTGCTCAAGCAAGTTTTCGATACTGTTGGCCAAGGACAGTCAACTCGAGTAGGTACGAATCGGGGTTAAATCGTGTGGATAAAAAAGCCTCTGGTGACCAGTACGTGGCAGCAGCGAAAGGCAACATGTGACGTGTGAGAAAGTGTATTTTCATCGCTGCGCTGGGATGGGGGGTGGGATGCAGCGGCGCTATAGTCAAGGGCGGTGTGCTGTTCAACATGAGCGCATTCTGCGTTGGTTTCGCTGGCTAAGTACTGCCTAGAGACGAGTCTGAAGTCTGAAGAGCACCGCAAGTGGTTGGTGGTCACACTTTCTTTCCAGACGCGACCCGGAAAGCCCAGCCGAGAGCTACCGACACCTTCGATCGAAGACACCGAACTACCATCGACAGCCATGGACATGAACTTGAGTGTGGAGGTGCCAAACCACGAAGAAAGCAGCGACGTACGAGAGTCGGCTATGGGCGGCAAGCTCCAACGCAATCTATCGTTGTCGGCCAAGTGGGCCAGCGACAAAGCGATGGCCATCGAGTACCTTCGTCGACAGCGCGTAAGATCTAAGGCTGGTCCCTAGGAGTTTGTCTATCTAAAGCTGACGCGTTTTCACCGTGATTGCAGGAGATAATGACGTGGATTGAAAGCGTGTTGAAGCGCGAACTGCCAACTACGGATTTGTTCGAGGCGCTCAAGTCTGGTGTCGTGCTGCGAGAGATGGTAGGCGATGCTCCGTGTTCTCGATGGATACGTTAAGAGTTCTAATCGGTGCATTGTAATGAATGTTTGCTTCGCTCTTGCAGATGGAAACGCTGTTCCCCGACGTCTCTAACTGCATGTCGCCGATTAGCCGCAACTACTCAAAGCGTATGGCGCCGTGGAAGGAACGCGAGAACATCTCCGTCTTCTTGAGGCAGTGCAAGTCGTACGTGAAGTACCGTTAGCTCTTGCATTGTTGTTGCAGCACATTTTGACGTTGATGTTATGGTATTTCCAGGATCGGGATGTACGACTTGTCGCTGTTTTGCACGGACGACCTGTACGAGGGCACGAATATGGTGCAGGTGCTGTTCTGCGTGCAGCACTTCATGATGTTCTCCGAGGAGCACGCTGGTCATCTCTTCAAGCCCGTTCCTAAAAATGAACCTGCCGAGTTTTCTAACCAAGAGGTGCGATACTAGTGATGTCCTCGAGTCTTGCTCGTCGACAGTGGATCTAACGATGTTTCTTTCTACCATCATTTGGTTTTGCAGCTAGAGATGGCGATGGCGAAAATTGAACAGGCCGGAGTTGATGTCTCGGCGTTGAAAGGCTTGATCTCGGTTGGCGCCTCAGCGGTGCCTGAGAGGGCTGCAATCCCGGAGAAGAAGGACACCGTGCGAACTGCGTCCAGTCCGACGCCCGTGTCACCGATGGAGAAAATCCTCGTACGTGTTCAGGAGGAGGAGCCTGCAGAGAGCGAGGAGTGCCCTGAAGAGAAGAAGGTTGAGATTGAGGTATGCAATCAAGCGTCGGAAGACAAGCAGGATATCGACAATCCTGCTGACGAGGACGATTTAAATCCCGAACAGGAGTCTGGAAGTGACGCTGGCGACGACGAGGCAGTGACCGAGCTTGAGGACACTTCCGTGCCCGTCCAGGAAATCTATGCCGTCGAGGTACCGGTACCCACCTCCGAGCTACCAACAGCAGAAGATGAAGAGACTACGGCAGTGATCCAGCAAGTGCTATCAGATTTGACGACGGCAATTGAAGAAGACGAGTCCGAGGCACAGATGAAGACAACACAAGAGGTGCTTGTTGTTCAAGCTGAGCCTGAAGCACCTACCGTGCAAGACATCAGTATTCCAGACGAGGTGGAGGAGCTACTTACTATACCAGCGGAGGATCTGGTGGTGGAAGTCAAGGCCGAACCGGTCGAGCAAACCGAAGTCAAAATCGAAGTGGCTGAGGTAGTCGAAGCCCGTGATGTCGATTTGGCCGACACTCCCGCCGAGTCGACCACTGTTGAGGAAGTTGTCATTGCTCAACCTTCGGTCGCTGCAACAGAAAAAGAGGCGGGGAGCCCTATCGAGGACGAGGAGCTCGAAGCAAAGGCGATGGCAAAGTGCACATGCGGCAGATGCACCATCATGTAGACCGGCTGATGGTAGATTCGTACATGTAGTCCTAGAGTAAGTTGGGGCACGTAAGACAACTTCTTCTTTCTTCGCTCATCCCAACCTGGACATCTTTATATTGCAGCTCGATCCACAAATTATGCGTTTGTGGGTCGAGCTGCAATATACCTCAAGTACAAGAACACAAGTGCGCGAAAGATAAGCAAACACGACAACGGTTGTCGGACCTTGTTTTGCGTCTGGTCCTGCGCATCTACTCAGCCGTCAAGGAAAAATGTAGCCCTGTGTATTTCGTTATGTTCAAGCCGATCTCATGGCGCTGGAACCTTGTCCACGCAAGGGTAAGTTTACGAGCGTCTTATCGTTTTCGAGTCGCCACATTCTCACCTTCGTTCGCTCTATTGGGGGCGAATTTATGCTGCGAGCTGGGCATCCCAGGGGGCAGCACTTTTCTCGCGTGCATCATTGCAACATTAAGCATCATCTCAGGACATTCACCAGGACTGCAGTTGCATTGGTCCGACCAGAGCTAACTATACGTCGGTGCTCTTCTTTTTGCAAGAGGGTGGTCGTAGCCGTTTGCTTCAACTTGCCATTCCTCCACCAATTGATCAAGTCGATCGCAACTCACTCCGCCCTACTCAGACAGACTCACGGCAGTTATTGTAACATGGCCGACGAAGCTGCACCAGCGCCTGAGAAGAAAGAACACGCAATCCCAAGCTCAATGACTTCCCACCGAAAGGCGACAAAGCGCAACAAAGACCAGGCAAGCAAGCTCCGATATTTGTTTTTGCACTATATTTTCTAACTCAAGTATCATTTGCAGGGAGGATGCTGCATCATCATGCAGACATACCGGGCCATCACAGGTTTCGTGCTTAGAACATTCATACAATCAACAAGCAAGATTTTCTCTCTTTGAAATGACGAACTTGTCAATGTTGTCATGGAAACGTAAGTATGACGAGTGGCTGCACTAAATTAGTCGCCGCAACAGATGAGGGCATCGCCCGTGATCTCGATGCAAGGAGTCTCGTTCTGCTTGAACGAAAGCATGAGGCCCTTGAACTCCTCGAAGTCCGAGCTGCTCAGTAGCACGTCGATCACATCCAAAGGGATCTCATCTGCAGAGGTTTTACGTGCGAACAGCAAGCTAAAACGCTGAGCTTCCTGTGACCAATACAAAGTGATGAAAACAAAATACCTTCGTGCTCTTGAATCTGGTTGCACAGCTCGTCCATCGAAAAATACTACATGTAGAAGAGTACAAGCATGCGCAAGTGAGCACGATCGTCTTTCGTTTGTTGCTTGAGGCGATTCTTACCTCGAGCTTTTCGTGCAAGCGGCGCTCAATAAACGTCTCTGTGAGCGTCGGATCGTACAGATAGGCAACGTCAGATAGGCTAAAGCACGAAGGCTGACGCTCCGATGACGTACCGATTAGGTCAGTGTATTGCTGGAAGATGTCCATGTAGATCAACTTGTTCTCGGACACGTTGTCGAATATTTCTTTGGTGGTTGGGGGCAAAGGACAAGTGGTAAGTGTACCATTGCAGAACCCTTCCGACTACCTCACACGCCCTTGTCTTACCGCAGTTGTTGCGACAGAAGTCGCTCTGCATGTCCACGAACTCCGGGTCGATCAGGATGTCCTGCAGCACGCCGATCATCTCGTCGAACTTGGCCTCCTGATCCACCCAGACCAATGTTAGAGAACACCGAGACCAATGACGACAGATGTCGGACATCACCCAGGTGCTGGTAGGTTCACCTCTGTGTTCTCTTCGCCCACGTCGTTGTCAAACACCTCCTCGTCCTCCTCCTCTCCGTCAAACCTTCCGACCTCCGCTAGCTCCGGCTGGTTCATGGTCTCTTCTAGCGACACCCAACAGGACGATCGACCGTTAGGCACCAGCATATCGAGACGCAGTGATACCCTGAAGACAGCACGCACCCTCCCTCGGCATGGCTGGCTTCTCGTTTCTTGGATCGATCCAGGGTGGATCTTGAAGGGGCGCTGGCCAAAATGCACTGAAACGCACCGAAAGCATCCGCCGGCTTCCACCCAACGGCGTGAAACCAACGGCCTGGATCCCAATTGGATCTAAGCAGTGTGAGGCTTGCATCGCAACGCTGTTAGTTCAGCCGTTCGGAGTGACGGTCGCATAGTTGCCTTTTGAAGTCAGACTGGACCCTACCACAATCGATATCTGAGACACCCTAGCCGATAGAATACCGCAGGCTATCGAAATGAGAGAGGTCGTCACGCCGCCGCGGAACCCGTGAGTACTGAATTTAATACATGTAAGCTTGTCAGCCAAGTCGCTGATGGCAACGCGGCGTGACTCCACAGGATCGACTCTCTCGCCGCTACATATCGTAGCCAGCAGCTGGCACCCCAGTGAGTGCCGCCCGTCCCAACCCTACCCTCTACCTGTCAAACATAATATTGCGTCGTAAAATTCTCGTTTTAGAGAGCTCCTTGATAGACAGCACGCCCGACGACACCGCGGGCAACTCGGCGACAACTTGGGCCGCCTACTGCGCGCGAACCGCGGCGCCCCAGACGACCCTCCGCCCGCCGACACACCGCCAACCGTCCGCTGCAGCGCCCACCATGCGCAAGAACGGGTGGGAGACGCCGTTCCACGTGCTGCAGCTCGCCACGTGGGTGGTCTTCCCGGCCGTCATGGCGCTCTTCTTCGCCTTCTACACGCCCATCCTGGACAAGACGCCGGCCATCGTGCTCAGCGTCGCGTACGTAGCCGCTTGCCTCGTCACCGTCGTGTCCGTGGCCGTCTGCACGGGCACAGACCCGTCGGACGACTGCATCATGAGACCATCGGTGCGTCTGAAGCGGAGGACGCGTTGGAGATGACGTTGCGGCGGCTAATTTTGATGGTGTTTTCCTACTGTTGGTGCAGACGATGGCCGACGCCAGAGACTCGCGCCCGGACAACCGCGTCTACTGCAACGTCTGCATGAAATACGTGTACGTGCTGGACCTTTGCTCTCTCCAGTAGTTAGCGGAGACCGTAGGTTCTAATTGGTGATGATTTTGCTACCATGCAGGAACAACCAGAGTCGACACTGTCGCCTCTGTGACAAGTGCGTGGACGTCTTCGACCACCACTGCAAGTGGCTTAACAACTGCGTGGGCAAGAAAAACTACAAGTTCTTCCTGGGTTCCGTTGTGGGCGCCTCGGTGTTCCTGGCCGTGCAGATCGCTGTAGGCATCTATCTCGTGGTGGAGCTCTACACGAACGAGGATGACGTCAGGGGCAACTCAGCCACGAGCTACGGCTGCTCGACGGAGAAGGATGATGTCACAGGGCTCTGCGTGGACGGACAGTACCGCGTGTCGCTACAGACGCTGCGGATCATCCACATCGTGCTGCTGGCCTTCCTGAGCCCGTGGCTGTTCATGATCGGACAGCTCGCGCTCTTCCACTTCCACTTATGTACGTGCTGCGGTGCCCACTTTCTTGCTGTGGTAGGAAAGCTGACGAGTGTTTATTGTTTTGTGTTCTTCCAGGCATGGAAAACATCACAACGTACGACTACATTGTACGCCAGCGCAAGCGGAAGAATGCCCAGGACCGACAAAACACCGTGCGTATTTATCCTGTTAGCTATGACGAAGTCTCGATGACGGAGAGCTGTGGCTCTAGCACCAAAAGCTTAGCAGTGAACCAGCAACTGCAGCTTGCAGGACGAGAACATCACTTTCCTTATTTATAGACGTTAACCTATGTGTTCGTGTATTTTTTGCGATGTGATGTTCACAGGTGCGTGTGCCGTGGTGGAAGAAGCTGTGTGGAAAACAGCCGAGCCCCAGTGGCGCTCCCGACAACTCGAAACCCAGCGTCAACCAGACAAGCGACTCTCGTCTTTCGGGCGAGAGCATTCGCAGCGAAGAGGAGGTGCTGGCAGAAATCGAAGCAGAGGTGGACGAGAGTCTAGAGGTGCTCAGCAACCAGAGCGGCGAGATCCGCGAGCGCGTCAGCAGTCAGCGCGGCAGCAGCTCGTACCGCAAGAGGAGGAGCAACAGCGGTCCAAAACGGGGCTTTGGTCTCCACGTTGACCTGGCGAAGCAGCGATCCGTGCAGACCAACGCCAGCTCCAATGCCGACGTGCTCACGCCAAGGTCAGAAAGCGGCGACACGAGTTACTTGGCGGCGCCGTACTCTCCAGGAACTCCAGCTTCTCCACGCTCTGATGCGGGCAGCGCATACTTTTCCAGCTCACAGGTTGACGAGATCGACATTAGAGACGCCAACGCAGCCACAAACCAGCCCCTCCCAGCATACAAGGTGTCTAGCAACTCGTCAATGGTCATGTACGGCAGGCCACCCATCGACGATCTGCCCGCGTCGAGCCACATCGTGTAAGTGTCTTCCGCCTCGACGCCTCTCACATCGGCGAGCACCTCGCTGACTTCTCCGCTTGTGTAGAGACATTAGCAGCAAAAGGGGGACGCCGTAGCCGGGAGCAGAGGCATGGAAGGAGGCACGTACAACCCCAGCAGCTTGGACAAAGATCACAAGTATTTAATGGCGCACACGCAGGCAAGCTCACCGCACACAACACAACACACGACCAGATCAGGCGACACCAATTGCTAAACTCTTCATACACGAAAGGAAAGAAAGAAAGAAAAGGTTTTGTTTTAGAATGAAAAGAAAGTGACGCAAGATGCAGCAACTGCAGTCTGTGCAGTCCGCCGCGACAAGTCAGCAGCCTGTTCAGGCCTCGCGCACAGCCGCGACCTTGAAGCTCTTGGCGCTGTCGTCGGCTCCGATGTCCACGTGCAGCACGTCGACGATGCCGCTGACGCGGGGCGTGTACAGCGTCTTGCCCAGCAGGCCGCTGTCCGTCGAATGCTCCACCTCCAGCGAGTAGAGCGCGGCCACGGCCGTCCAGCCGCCCATGTCGTACTCGTGCTCCTTGATGCTCGCCTCGGCGCCAGGCGCGAGCTCGCGCGTCTCGTGGATCTTGGCCTTGCCCTCGGCCTCGAACTCGTCCGAGCCGAAGGTCGCCGTCACCTTCACGGGGTGCGACGTCGAGTTCTTGAGCGCGACGGCCTTGACGTACTGCGGAGGGGGCGCCATCTTGTGTGTCTTCAACTTGCGCTCGGCGATGATTTTTCAAGAGTGAATGAAAGAGAAGTTGCCCAAGGTCAAGTGGATGCGGATGGTGTATCGCACACTAGATTGACCGGCCATCACTGTAATCGTACTTAGTAATATTCCGCACTCTTTGGTCGTTAAAAAGCGAAACGGGAGGAGACGAACTGCAACCACCACGCGGCTGGAGGAGCTCGGCACACGCCCACACGACAGCTACCGCCGCGAATCCAGGCACATTTGAAGTGTCTGCGTCTTGGCTACACGTGGATACGCCATTTCCCCGTAGTTCACCGCTTTGTTGGGCGTATTAGCGGCTAAATAGCGTCCATTGGCTCGGGAGATGGCTCGGAGCAAGGAACAGTGGAAAGCGCAGAAGAGAGCGCAGCATACTCAGACCAAGTCAAATTCGTTCTTCCAGATGAAAACGCCCCACCCGCCCAGCGGGAGGCCCCAGGCGCCGCCTGCCACTTCAGCGATCTTCCAGTTGGGGAGACCCACGTCTGCAGCAGCTGCTGCTGCAGTCAGACCGGTGGTACTGAAGTCCGACCCCATACAAACTCCAAGTCGAAGTGTAAACGCATCAGGCCGAGCTGTTGCTTGCATCGACTTGACCCTGGACGACGACGATGAGGAGGAGGATGAGCCTATGGGGACGCGAGGCCACAGTCTGCACTCTGCTGCTAGTAGAGCGACTAATGCTCCTCCTGCTATTACAGTTACGGCTCCACCTGCTACAGCTACTACAGTGACTGCAACTCCGAGCTCAGCAGCAGTCAAGCTGGGCATGTTGGACGGCCCTGGGACCGGCCCTACGGCGGTGACTGTGTCCTTGCAGCAAATTGAGTTGGCGTCGGAAATGATGGTTCCTTTGGTGGAGGATGTCGAGTCAGATGTGGACGAAGAGTGGCCTTTGGTGCCTCCGCCCGAAAACGAGCAATATTCAGCTAGCAAGACAGAGGAGGACGTGACAGCGGCTTTGGATGTGATTCGCAAGACGATACCGTTTGCTCAAGATGAAGAAGGACGGTATCGTACAGAGAAAAGTGTACCGACACAAACCCCTACACCGCCGCTAAGTGGTGATGATGACGATGAAATGGAGGCGGATGTGGATGAAGAACTTCCGAGTCAAGCGCCAAAAGATGGAAATGATTCTTCCGGTTCGCCTACTACAGCGGATCGGATTGTTCGAGTTGAGAATTTGGAGGATGGAGAGATTTTTGAAGAAGGAGCGGCCCCAAAACAGGCGATAGAGGTGCAGCGAGCAATTATGCTTGAGATGCAGGCTGATGCGCACCCTGTGGATCCAATGGAGATTCGCCCTCATCTGCGTAATAAGAAGCAAAAGAAGCGTGGCAAGAAGAAGACAAAGCGGAAGCTAGAGGCGATGCAGATGGTGGATGCGCCGCCAGGTGAAATGCCGTCTGACTTCGAACGGGTGACGCGCCAGCGCCTGTTCAGAGAAGCCCCGCCACCAGGACCATTTACATACGCAATGATGAGAAACGGTTCAAGAGGCGAACCAATGAATGTGCGCCCAGTATTCCAAGATCCACCTCCAGCGTCATTTCATCCTGGAGGGATGTATATCGGTGCCCCCCACCTACCGATAAGACCGCCGTTACCACAATCGTCAGCTCCTTCCATGCCACCACCGCCACTGTACGAAGACAGCCGAATTTTACGCGTGAACCGTCAGGGCAGTATGGAAATGCTCGACAACGCGTCTCAAATGTCTGTTCATGCGATGTTCTCGGATCCTCCAAGACACGGTGGATTCAAGTACCGTTCGGTGTCGATATCTCCACCTAGACTCGTACCTAGTGAACCGAGTCATTTGTTGCAGCGCTCAGTAAGCGATACGTCTCGTCTTCCTCCACTTCCCGCTCCAGGACGAGATAGTCCTTCCAACCCTGCTGCCAACGAAGAACGTGATGGACCGGATGATTTTGACCTTGACAGTCTTCGGGCGGCTGCACTACGGAGTAAGACGAAGCGCCCTGCAAAAAATCCGAC
Organism: Phytophthora fragariae; assembly: GCA_009729435.1. Lineage (NCBI taxonomy): Eukaryota > Oomycota > Peronosporomycetes > Peronosporales > Peronosporaceae > Phytophthora > Phytophthora fragariae. Next base: position 1,100,485 of record QQOI01000016.1, read on the forward strand.
GCCAACAATCCAGAAAGCTATCGAATCACTGTCAACTTCGTCATCGTCACCATCTTCCCCACTTCCGGAGCAGAAGCAGTCAGAGCCTACAAGTCCTGAGATCAACAAGTTGCGCCTAGAAATCTTACGATCTATGCAGCGAAATCGTAAGCGAACTGCGAACAAGGTGACGAGCAAGACTTTGGTTTCGACACCACCGACAGCTGAAATGACGGCGAACGAGCAGCCTGAACAGAGTACTTGTGAAACAGGCATGGATGGGAAAGAGGTTGAAACTGTCGGTGTTAACAAACCTTCCGCTGCAGAAACAGGTATAAGTACAGCAAACAAGTTGGCATCGGCCACGTTGGAGAAGGCTTCAGGTATTACTCAACCTGAATGTGTGACAAACGATGGATCGTCCTGCGAGACCGACAAATCTACAATTATATCTGAGCTCAACGAATCGAGTAACAAGGGAAGAGCTTCCCCCGCAGAGTATACGAAGGCCCCAACAGACGTCCCAGTGACAACGCCAGAATTCCGTCCTCTGACGGCGTGCTCGCAGTCATTAGTGATTCGCGTCAACCCGGAAGACTTTTCACCGCGGAAAGGTGGAAACGACGAGCGTACGGAAAAGGCGCCAGCACCAAGCAGCTTGCATGATGCAATTAAAGAGATGCGACGGCAAATCGCTGAGCGTGAGAAGGCGCAGACGAATCGCTTATTGGAAAGCACAGCAGCTAAGTTGTCTAGATCGTCTTCTGCGCAAGGGTCTTCGTCAAGTTTAGTGTCATCGTCACCATTTTCGTTGGACACACCGTCTCCAGAAGACAAGACCAGCGTTGCAGTTTGTCGACAATCAGGTGCCACAGCGGCACTACCTGTTATAGAATCGCCAGCTGCCAAAACGTCGAAGGAATCGCTAACTGCTACAGCTCCCGAGAGATCAGCGATTAATGGACCCGAGATTCAACGTTCTACTAATGGCGACGCCGAACAAGCGAAAGAAACGAAGGAGAATGTGAACAAGCAGAGGTTGCTACCTGAAACACAATTACCGGCGGAAACTGTAGCAGAAAAAGAATTATCACCGGGACCTGAAGAACCTCGTGATCCAGCGCTGGAGCCTGAAAAGCGGAACAACACATCAGCGGTCAGTACATTCGTGGATGCACACTTTTTGCCTCCTGTATTGCAGCACCAGGTGCCAGCGAGCAGTGATGGGCAAAATGGAGATCCGGCGAGCCAACCTTGCGTAAAGAAATCTATAGAGCCTGTCGCGTCGGCATAGCGCCAAGTGCGGGTGAGTCCGGTTTATTTGGGCACCAACACTGATCGCTTGTTGTGGTGTGGTTTATTTGTTTTTGTGCTGTCACGGCAATAGGACATTTCCACGTTGACCATTTCTGACGGAGCGAGAGGAACGACATCATGCGAAAAGTCAACAACCAAGAAACCGGCTTGTGCGACTCCAGCAACTCCTGGCAGCAATGATGCGCTTGATTTTGGTGCAATTCGGGCGGAGTATGAGCAATGCGTGGCCGAATGCGATGAGGCAGATGCGCAGATCGCTCGGCTGTCAAACGAAATGGCTCTGCTTGAGAAGCAGTTGCAACCAGTTGGGCCGACGGTGGGAGGATCCTAAAGGCGACACCGGGGGAATGTGCCAGTGTTGTGTAAGTCGTATGAGTTTCGTCGAAGCCTTCGCGCGGCGTTGGTGGCAACTGACGTGGTGCTGCTCATGCCAGGGGTTCGAGATTTTGCTTTGTGCGTGCGTGCGTGTATTGTGGAGAAGAGGTATAGGTGGCCGGTGTTGTGAGGATGATGCCCTGAAATTATATGCAATGCCGAATAGCAGGGATGTAGAATAATGCGGAGTGGGGTTCGCCTGAAGGGTTGAACACGTCATTTGGCGTTGCGGAAGCACTACTCAACGCCCATGAACTTTTACGCAGTAAGTGAAGGGGGATGGTGGTAGCTCAGTTATGTATTTATCGGACTCAATCTATTCGGAATCCATTGTCCATTTTCTTTCATAAAGTATTCGTCGGTCTTGCTCAGAAATACAGGGGATTGGAGTAGGGTGGGTACCGATCATCGATCCAAATGTTTGCCAGGTCATCCACTTGCAGAATGATATCGAGCAAGTTCACCTCGTCCTTGAACGTTATTGGGCTTGGATGCAGTGGCGACCCACATAAGGTGACCATCAAGCTCTCATCCTCATGGATAAACGCCCTTGCCATAATGTCAAAGTCCACCTCAAGCTTTGGTGACTGCAGCAACTCCATCACGGCTGCTTTGGCAGTGTCAAACAGCACCTGGTGTTGCGGAAACGCCTTCAGGAGTTGTGGTCGCACGTATTGTGTGAGCAAGTAATCGATGATCGACAGCACACGCAGCATGAAAGAGCCTGCCTTGGCCGTGGTGTGCAGCTTCGTGAACTCACTGGTACTCACGTTAAGCTGTCCGAATGCTCTCAATGGTGGTTTATCGCTCACCACTGCCTCGTCATCATTTTCGTCGACACTGGAGGTTGGTCCGAAAGAAAATGCGAGCGCGCAGTGACGGTTTGACTTCTTAGGAACTGCGACTCCAGCTTGCTTGGGGGATCCAGGATTGGCCGACTTCTTTTTGGCTGCCAATAAGGCTTGGCCTCGGCGCTCTTCCTCGCGTGCTACTAGGGCATCGAGGTCTAACAGTACCTCGGTGGACAAATCTGCCAACATGACGCGACCAACAGGCTTCAGTGCCTTCATCGTTTGAGGTTTTGTATTACCAGTCATTGTCTTGGTAGATACCGACGGAAGCATGGCGTCGATCTGCATCCCAACGCGATTATTTCCAAGTGGTATCATCTCAGCGCGGAAAAAGCCGAGGAAACATGGAGGTACTTGAAGCCCAATGCTCAGTGGTCCACGGAAGTCGGCATCCTTGAACGAACCATTGAGCACACAGTCATTACCAGTACCTTCCACGCTACCCGCAAGTTCGGTGCTCACATCGTCGACATTTTCCCGAACAAACTCGATCACCTTTTTCAAGGTTTGCCAAAACTTGCTGAACGTCTGGATCCGAGTTCGGAATGAGACTTCTGTCGGACGGTATCGTCGTAAATCCAGGACTGGGGGTGTGCCTGCCGGGTGAATTTCACCTTCAGAGTTTGCAGCAGCAGCCGCAGCGGCAGACGCTGCTGCCACAGCCATTGCGGGGTGTACGCTTGCTTTTCGCCCAAGTCGGATACCGTAGATAAAACTATCCGCACCAGTTCGTGGCTTGCTGTAGTCAACGCCCAGCACGATACGCTCGTACAGCTTGGACAAAGCTTCGACAACATTCATAGCATTTAATGTCGAGTAAAACTGATTTACGGCGACTTGCACAGAAGCTGGTTTCTTCGACAAGCGCTTGATCGCGTCGAAAAACTTGTCGATTTCGAACAGCTCGAATGCAACTGGAGTCTCGGTAGAAATGTTCTCTAGCGGTGGCACCTTTTGGCGTGAGCGTGCTTTTGGCGAAACTCGTGCAGCTTGCATTTTCTTTATGTACACCAGCTCAAGAACGCGCTTCCAGACTGAGCGTAGTCTTGCATCTTGACTTTTCCCGTCGTGAACTTCTTTTGTCTCGATGGTTTCTTCATCAACTGAAAAAGTATTGTAGTACGCACACATAGAAGCGAGAGAGTGAAAGTCGTGGGTAGAGGGAAACAACCCAGTAGTTTTGAGAGCTACCAGCAAGTTAAACTGCGGTGGCGAGAGCTCCAACAGCTCTGCAATAGCTTGCATTTCCTTGTTCGAACCGGTCAGTAGTGACGAAAACATTTGCACAGCAGCAGCTGCAGCGTCCAGAATGGGGGCCAAAGGGAGCAATGATTCTCCCTCGCCATCAGCACCTCCCGCTGTTTGTCGGCGTAATTTTTGTTTTGCTTGCTCTTCTCGAATTGCGTCCAAGTTGAGCTCCTCCAGCTCTTTTTCCATAACATTGTCGATGGGCTGACCTGCTATCTTGATCTGACCTTTAATGTCAAGCTTGGCAGGTGGCAAGTTAAAAGCTAGTGCCAGCTCATAGGGGAAGTACAATAGCGTCAAATCGCGAATAAGAGAGGCCAGCACGTCGGAGCAAAGTTTTCGGACCATCGGCTCGGGTAGATCCATTCCTCCTTTCACGCGCCTTGTAAAATTGAGAAGCTCGACATAAGTGGCCTCCGGCGAAAAGAGGAATTCCCACCTGCCTTGACTCACGGAACTGGGATCATCAATATCTTCCACGTAAATAAGATTAATGGCGGCTTCAAAGTCCGAGTCCATGTACATACTATCCCAGATCGACTTCGGTATGCGCGTTCCCTTCTCACCTACAACCTTCACATGCTTGCCACAACACACTGTGTGGCCTTTCATCGTAACTTTGCACGTGGGAGTGATTCCCTGAGCGCCGTTAGTCTGGTGGCTGATTTGAATTGAGAACGAGCTGTCGAAGCTTTCGACGAAGAAATCACGAAGTCCGTAGAAAATACCATCAATGCTGAAGCGCAGCGAGTAGCCATTCTCACGCGGATGCCAATAGTATCGCCGCAGAGCATCGAGTTTGGACTGGGCACAGTGCATTCTTGAAGCCAGATTGATGGCATTTGTTGGACTGTCCATTGAGGCAGCAGTCGGCATTGATCTGCTTGTCGGAGACGGCATCGATGCTCGTTTCGAATAGCGCGGACTACCGGGAAACTTTAACCGTTCATTCTGACGTTTCTTCTCTTCCTCCAGAGCAACCGCTTGCATTGAGATGATAGTCTTCTCTAACAGATGAATCTGTCGCTTCAATTTCTCCTTTTTCACACTCCATTTTTGCTTCTTTTTCGCTCGTTGCGCTTTCGCCCTTGCGTACACTTGCTCTAGGTCTTTGACGGTTGATTTCCACGCAGTGTCAAACTCAGATTTGTCCATGCTCATCGAATAGTGTGCTAGCTCAATACGTGAAGGTGTTGCTGATTCCTTTTTGGGCGATGTAGGTAACCCTGGCAGTACAGATTCAGCTGGTTGGCCCGATTCTTCTGGGTTGACATTTTCGTGTGCTTCACCTGCTACGATGCTTTTGTTTGGAGATGCCAGCTCTTCATATCCCTCCACAACCCAGTCCACGACGTTATTTGTGCCATTGTCGCTATTCACGTCAGCATCGCTATTGTCACTTCCTGTACTCATTAGTTCTATCGGCGGAATATCACTGTATACACGTCGGCGAGTCCGCACCCACCGCCTACGACGGACATAGTCCGTTGCATTAGGTTCACTGCGCTCTTCACCTTTCTTAATCAGGTAGTTAATCATGGTGAAGTCCAAAGCGTAGACCCATCCGTCGGCGTCACTTTTGCATGACGTTTTGTCGACGACCCAGTCGCTCGTCCATTCCCAGTTCACGGGAAGTTGTGGCTCCACTTTTGAGAGAGTTTGGCTGGATGGAGAGCCGTGCAACCCGCTCCATCGATGGCGATCCGTCGGAAGAAGGTGGCCTGATCCCCGCCACACAACCACATTAGCCTCTATCATCAATCCGGAAGCGATATCCATATCTCGAATTGATGCACAAACCTGGATATGAAGATCCCCACGAGAAGCTCAGGTACGAGTACCGTTGGTGCTCGTAGATATCGTCGATCGCTTCTTCTCCGCTGAAGTCGCGGACGCCGAACTCGCGATGAACCTGCTGCAGAAACTGCTCCTCCTTGCCCTACCACACATTGCACAGTACAAGTATCTCGCCACTGTTAAAGCTTTGCTTTCTGGGCTTTGTGCTCAAGGCCAGCAGCACGCACCTGGTGCTTGGCAAGGATCTCCTCGACGCGATCGACTTTGCGAGGGTCGTGCGCCCAGTAGAACGCGCGCAGACGAGCGTGCAAGCTCTCCAGTCTGTCTTCCTCGTCGGCTGCACGGCATCATACATATTGCAAGAGTTGGGATTAGTCGGCGCCATCTAACCAGCAGCAAACACGTCTCGGCCCCACAATCCGCCTCAATGCACTTCAATCAGAGGCTCAAGTTGCGATCGAACCACAATGATTCTGGCCACAAATCCAATATGTACAAGTCCACAGGACAACGTACATTCATACAGACCCACATTATCCGCTAGGGGGCCCTCGCATGCGGCGCTGGGGCTCACCGCCGCAGCTGCTGTCTCCTCCATCTTGGTCTTTTGCTTTCGCAAATATACGATGGCTTCACTTTGACGTAACAGTTGTTGTAACGGTTATTACTTTTCGACCAATCCTGACGCTGCAATAGCGCTGCCCAATCACAATCGGGTTACGCAATCCATCATCGATTCTAGTAACCGCCGTCGTCATTATCGGATTTGCATCAGACACAGTAAGTGATGGCGGATCTCCTGGCTGCAGTGGCCTCTACGCACGTGGCGGACGCCGTGGAGAGCGGCGACGTCATCGGCCTCGCTCCTGAGCAGCTGGCGGACCTGAAGGAGCAGGCCATCGCGTACGCGGCGGCCCACGGGCTGCTGGTGGGCTGGCGCGACCCGAGCAAGCCCAAGGAGCCGACGCCGGCCTTCACGCACATCCCCTTCTGCCTGCTGCCCGTGCAGTTCCCGAGGTCGCAGTTCCAGCACGGCGCGCAGCTGTCGCCCGTCTACGGCCGCCTCGTGGACCGCGTGAGCCGCGACGTCCAGTGGCTGCACAGCTGCGTGCAGAGCGTCGTGGCCGAGGACGCGTTCACGGCGCGGCTGCTGGCGCTGTCGAGGCTCGTGCACGACGAGGGCGTGCAGCAGAAGACGTACCTGGGCATCCACCGCTCCGACTACATGCTGCACGAGCGGCAGGGCGAGTCGCAGCGTCTGCTGCAGGTGGAGCTCAACACCATCTCGTCCTCCTTCGGTTGCATCAGCTCGCTCGTCTCGGGCATGCACAGGTCCGTACTGCTGCGTTGTTTATTGCTGCCCATAGCTCATGTTCTGTGTGTGTTGAATGTCGTTGGACAGCTACCTTGTTGGTCGCCACGGCGTGGATATCCCGGCGCTGGAGAAGCACTACGGCGTTTCGTCGTCGGAGTTCAAGGGCGGACTGCCGCAGAACGACGCCATCAAGGAGCTGCCCAATGTCCTCGCAGCTGCACACAAGCATTACGGCGTCAAGGAGTGCGTTGAAAGCTTTTCAGTTCGTGTGCAACCTTTGTGGACGGGTAGTTAACGACCCTCGTTACTGTGAATGTGTAGCGCTGTCGTGATGTTTGTCGTGCAACCCAACGAGGCCAACGCTATCGACCAGCGCTGGCTCGAGTACAACTTGTGGGAGGACCACGGTGTCCGCGTGCTGCGTCGTACGATGGCGGACGTGGATGCCCGTGGCAAACTTGTGGAGCGTGCTGGCAAGCGCACGCTTGTCATTGACGGACACGAAGTCTCCGTCGCCTACTTCCGCTCCGCCTACACGCCGAACGACTACCCTACTGAGCACGAGTGGGCTGGTCGCACGCTGATCGAGCGGTCGTACGCGATCAAGTGCCCGTCGATCGCCTACCACTTGGCTGGCACCAAGAAGGTGCAGCAGGTGCTTGCGCAGCCCGACGTACTTCGTCGCTTCATGTCGGAAGACGAAGCCAAGCTGCTGGAGACGTCGTTCGCTGGTCTCTATGGCCTCGAGAAAGACTCCGCGACCATCGACGATGTCAAGAAGATGGCGATCGCTAACCCACGTTCGTACGTGCTGAAGCCTCAGCGCGAGGGCGGAGGCAACAATCTGTACGGTGATGAGGTCGCCTCGGCTATCCAGAAGATGAGCCCGGCCGAACTGGAGTCGTACATCCTGATGGAGCGCATCTTCCCCAAGGAGAACCCCGCCGTCCTCGTGCGCAACAGCTTCACGTCTAGTGGCGCCACGATCAGCGAGCTCGGCATGTTTATCACGAGCTTGTTTGACGCTGAAGGCAAGGAAATCGTGAACAAGCACGCGGGCCACCTGCTCCGGACGAAGCTGTCGGGCACCGACGAAGGTGGCGTTGCCACGGGTTTCTCAGTCGTGAGCAGTCCACTGTTGATTTAGAGGAATTGTGCAGGCTGCAAGATGCATAGTTGGTAGTTGTTGGCTCGAAGTGCACTCTTGTCTCCATCGGGAAGGCTAGTTATGCCTGGGTTAGAGCTAATTCATGTATCGTGACCCTTCACTACTTACGTAAAGTGTTTGTTTGTTGCTTCGAGATGCAGGAGCATGATACTGCCAGGGATAGTGAACCACGTTCGCTGCGTAGCAATCAACTCTTCCACGTTGTGTACGACCCGCGCTTCGACATGTTCTTTCTGGAAGATGAAGCTCTCCACCACGACAGGAACCGCACGCTTGACCGCAAAGATATCTCCATTCCATGGGATAAGTGGATCCTGCCTCCGAAGTCGCCATCCAAGAGTGAGGAACAACACGAACCGACAGAATTGCAGCGAGGGGAAGCCCCACCACAAGTTCCTGGGCTCGAATCAGATCCTCCTCAAACTACCGAAGAGAAGAGCTCAACACAGTCAACCTTTGAGGCAAATAATGGCGAGATGGAGAGTAAAACTGATGGTGATATGGATAGTAACGCAAGACAAGACCAAGAAGTACCGCCAGTCCCAGCGCTCGATTTCACAAGTTTCCAGCAGCCATTAGCTGAGGTCTCCGTCAACAACCCCACAGAGGCCCTACTTGTCGCCAATAAGCCAAAGAAGGCCCGCATCCAAGACTACACCGTCCACTTTCAGCGCACTAACCAAGATGTGGCGAAGTTCATGGTCGCGGCCGCTGATAACGCTGGACCAAGCGACGAGCACGAGGTCAAGTGGAATGGAGACGTGATTCGTGTACAGGTGCCGGGATTGCAACCTACCACCAAGAGGAGCGGGCCAAACGATACCTTTGCTAGCGATGCTTTGGAACCAGAACTCCTGCATGGGTCTGCCGAGGAGCAGTGGCCGGGCTCAACTTACGAGCTGAAGAATTTGATGCGCATCCGAGCTCATGCGGACGGATTGCGCGGTGTCAATTCTGCTTGTCGCTTCGTCGCGCTCTCTTCGTCCGAGTCTTCCGACTCCGAGGAAGAGCAGGAAGTTCCACCACAACAGGAATCGGACGAGGAGTCCGAGCTGATGCCCGTGTTTTTCCGGGACGACCGCGTGCTCTTCCACGCAAAGCGCCGGTGGTTTAAAGGCATCGTCCGTCGCCGCATTCCGAGGTCGGACTTCTACAACGTTCGGGCAGATAACGGCACGTTGTTTGAAGCAGTCCTCGCATCCAAGATGGAGTTGCTGGATGAGCCAGAGCAAGTGCCGTACTACCACTTCACCCGAGGTGACAAAGTTCTGTGGATACCACACAGCAAGGAAGTCTCCAGCACCTCAACAACCGCAGCAAGACACAACAGGAGGCCGAGTGACAGCATAGATGAAGAGCTCACGTACAAGGCGAAGATCGTGCAGGTGCGTTCATTGAACCAGTTCGATGTGCTGCTGCGCACCGGCCGCGTCGTGAAGAAGGTGCCGTACGAGCAGCTTCGTCCACGCGACGCCTCTGATTTCGTATCTACAACGACGCTAAGGCGCCGATAACACCAGCGCCAGCACCTGTCTATCTCGTCCCGCTCGCTCTACTTGTTTTTGCGCTTGGCAGCCTTCTTGCTGGCCTTCTTGTTGATCTTGACGGGGGGCTCGCCCAGCGCCGACATGATGGTGTCGTTCCACGAGCTGATGGACTTGCTCATATCGTTGCGGTCCACCCACGGGCGGCGAAGCTCGCCCCACGCCTTCTCGCCGAGCAGCGTCACCTTGACGATCGGCGACTGGAACAGGTTGAACGGCTGCGTGATGGTCTGGATCACCAGCGGCGGGAAGAAGCCCCACTTCCAGTGGATCAGCACCGTCACGACTGAGCCCAGAGCGTACTGCAACAGCCATAAAACCATCAGTCTGCTGCAAGAAATAAAACAATAAAAAACCTCTCGTAACGTACGCGCTGCAGCTCCTTCCAGACCATGCGCTGGTCGTGCTCCGCCACCGTAATCTTCTCGTCGCGCTCGCCCGTCTGACCGAAGCCCAAGTCCTCCTTCACCGTCACGACACCAGACTCCGTGTTGTTCTACAGAGACACAGAGTGAGTCAGCAGCTGGTGCCAGCAACGACACCACACGGTATCTTTCGCTAGTCAAACCTTGGCCTTGATGTACAGGTACAGCATCACGGCGTAGCAGAAGAGCTGCGACAGGCCGTAGAGCGCGCGAATGACGCCCGTGTGCACTGCGTCAACGACCACGAGCGACAAGTAAGTACTAAATCTTAGCTTAGGGGCGAGTCCTCCCTCATTAGCTGCTACGACGCACGGGAGTTGTCCGGGTCCAGCACGGAGCGCGTGGCGATCGCCAGCGACAGCGTCAGGCCCATCATCTTGAGGTTCGGCGCCATGGTGCGCGGAGGGGGGAGGTCCGTTATCGGAGCTCCTCGTCAAAAGGAGAAGTGGGGCCACGTCAGCCGCGCCGCATACAATGTGCAAGAGTGCAGCAATGGTGTGGCACTGTGTACACGTCACCTGCCAGAACGCATACGTCCAACTGCGACAGCCTATCCTCAGAATAAAGGCGGCAAAAGTCTATCATAGGCAGGCAGGCAGCCATGGCGCAGACGCAGCAGCAGCAGAGCCCGCCGCGCAACCCGTACACGTTCACGCGCGAGGAGTACGACAACCTGGTGCAGCAGACGCCCAACTGCCAGCTGAGCCAGCGCTCTAAGTACGAGGAGGTGGAGCTCGTGGACGACTGCACGCTCTTCGACATCTACCGGCAGCCGCGCGCGCCCGTGACGGACCCGTTGGCCACCAAGACGCTGTCCGTGCGGCAGCTGAACGCCGACCTGACGTGCCCCATCTGCCTGGGCATCATCAAGGAGACGATGGTGGTCATGGAGTGTCTGCACCGCTTCTGCGGCGAGTGCATCTCCACCGCCATCCGCCACAGCAAACGCGAGTGCCCGTCGTGCCGCATCCACATCCCGTCCAAGCGCTCGCTGCGGCCCGACGCCAACTTCGACGCGCTCATCGCCAAGATCCACCCCAACCTGGCCGAGTTCGAGCGCAACGAGGACCAGATCATCCAGAAGCTTAACCGCACCAGGCTCTTCAACAACGCCTACACGGAGAGCACGCGCATGGGCGTGCTCAGCCAGGCCGCCTCGCGTCGCCATGTACGTACGGAGGGTTGTACTTACTACCGCTGCTGCATGTGAGAGAAGACTGAACTGTATGTGTGCCATTGAACAGGGAGGCAGGAAGAAGGCCGAGGGGACCGTCTCAGCCTCGTCGTCACCGTCGAACGGCAGCGGAGCCTCGCCGCCTGTAGGGGAGAAGCGCAACTCGCCTGGAGGCGGCTCGCCCAGTGATAACAACGCCCCGACGTCGGCTGCTGCGTCGGAGGACGAGAGCGCTCGTAAGAAACAGCGAGTGGACAGCGCAGCGTCGACTGCTGCCTCGGTGAAGCCTAAGGAGAGCGATCGAGTGACTCTGCGCGTGCTGCTGCACGAGGACGAGCGCTCCGACGCTCCCAAGCTGGAGCGCACGCTGTTCACGACGTTCGCAAAGCTCAAAGTGCGTCACTTGAAGAAGCACCTCGCCGCCCTGCTCAAGATGGACAAGTACGACAACATGTGCATCGTCTTGCCTACCGTGAACTGCTCGCTGAGCGGGCTGTCGGCTGCGGCGAAGGCGCGAAAGAGCGGTGACGTTGCCATCCGACAGGACCTGCAGTGCGACCAGGAGCTGGAGGACTTTGTGACATTAAGGGATATTTATCAGCAGTATGGCATGGGCACGGAGTGGGAGCTGCGACTGCTGTATCACTTCTCTCCAGGAACGATTGTCAACGGCATTGCGCAGTTCGTCTCGAAGGCGTCCGTCGATGCGTAAGTGTAGCGTGGTGTTCACTTTAAACACTATGGTTGCATGTCATTTTTGTAAGCGTTAGCTGGTTGGGTTTGGTACGATTTGCTCGTTTGCTGGAGAAACCGGATTTCAACAACAGTGAAAGCAATACAAGCAGCACAGGAGGAATGTAACGTTACGTGTACTTCTGAATCGTCCATCCATTGTCACATGCGAAGCCACAGGTCTTCGAGTGCACTGTCTTCCTGGACTAAATGCTTTTGTAAGGTGGTCGCCAATAAGCTGAGCTCACACGCCAACGCTTCGCCTTGACCCCTTCCACGCAAGAACACCCGTAGTCGTGCCAAGCACCAGGCGGCATACCGCCGAGAAAATTTGTTTCCACAGCTCCAAGCGGTCTCAACCTCTTGCAAAATCACGCTGAGAACGGAATGCCAATCCATACTGCCACTCTTTAGTTGCTTGAAGGAATCGTTCCAGGATGCAACAAGTGCTGCAGTGTCGACAGTCACTGGTTTGGCATCAGAGACGATACCTCGGACGCGAAAGGTTAGTTCATCATCCACTGGTACTTGATCAAAACTGGCGGAGTCACTCGTTGCCTGCTGAAGCAAGCGCTGCACCACGTAACGCCGATGACACCATAGCGCCTCGTGAGTCGGGTACGGCGCCATGATATTCAACACAAACTGATACTCCGCGAGAACCAGGTTCCTCACGACATCATCCACATCTCCGTCGCCTCGGTACCTCTTTGTCAGCTCGTTCAAAGCGTGCTGTCGGTGGTTCCAGCCTGAGTGATCGGTGACATGCGTTCTGCACCAGGTTTCCATTGCGTCGAGTTCCTTGAGCGTCAAGTCGAGCGGGAGTCGAGACACGATCCAATGGCGAAAGCTCCACGCATGGTAATTCCGTGGCTTTTGCTCTGCTAGCCGACTACAAACTTCGATCTGCTGGTCGAAAAACACCCGAAGGTCGTCCCCAGAGAGTGACTCGCAGAGTCGAATGGCAAGCCAACGTCTACAGCATCAACTTTGATATCAGTGACCCGAGCCAAGCAAACCACCGATACACCCTGCACCCACTCACCGATAGGCCCACGTATCGATGCTCTTGGGATGCAGCGTGAAGACCAAATTGGTGAACTTCACCTCGTCCAGGGCGTCCAGCCACCCGCGCGTCACGAATGACTTCCTGCTCTCCAGCAGCAGCAACACCAAGAAAAGTCAGTACACACTCAGTACATCTCCGCAACAGCTCTACCGACCGCCTCACCGAGTGTTCCACGCCGAGTAAAAGTCGGCACTGATGAGGAGAACGGCGCGCGTGCAGTGCAGCAGCTGAGCACGACGTCCGTTGTCCTCCGCCGTCGTGATGTCAGCCGCCTCCTGCTGCAGCAGCGCGTTCAACGCGTGGAACTGCGTGCGAGCAGCCTGGAACAGCTGGATCCCAGCCGCAAAGGTCACGCCGAGCTTGTGCTCGTCCAGGAAGAAGGCGGTCTCGGGCGTCAGGTCGCTCTGCTCGATGCCGAAGAGCAGACCCACCTCGTCACTGAGGGGAGTTTAAAACAACGATAACATGCGTTAGAGACCACTGTGCGCTAGCAGAGGGTGCTCACATCGGAGAGGAGCGTATTGAGGAGGCGCACATGAGAGGATCTTGCTGGAAGAGGCTCGAGAGCCGCGCAAGCAGCGCCTCACCCATCGCCATGTCTTAGCCCGCGGTTGTGACGTCGCAGTGTGTGATTCACCGTGTTTCGAGTATGGATACCACCTTGTTCTGGAAGTTGAAGTGACCATCACTCCGAGTCCATTCCTCTCCAAGCTCAGAAGCCATGATGAAGACCATCAGATGCAGACTGCGAAACGGCAGCATCGTCATTGTGGACATTGAAGAAGACCTGACCGTCGCCCACTTGCAGCAGCGCATCAAGAATAGGGCAAAAATTGCGGTGGCTGCGTATGACGCCCACCAGGCTGGGATGCCCAAAAATAAATATGGTCGAAAATATATGTGTATTTTCGGTATAAATACTTTATTTTCGGTCTGACCAAATCTCAAACCGAAATTTATGTACACAACTCTAAATTTCGGATATCTATTGCTGCACCAACCAACTTACTGGACCCGTTGTGGCCACCCGTCTAACCTCTGCCGCTCGATGGGGCTATCACTCACTTTTCAATAAGCATCCAGTCCTGCAGACGTGTGGTGGAGCGGATCCGCTAGATTTTCTAGGGATCCCGACTCGCACTCACTGCGCCCAGACACCGACTAACGGAGGGGGTACTCCGACGGCCGTGTAGTTGCTGAGTGGTTCACCTTGTGTACCTGTCGGCGGGCTGGTACAGCTCTCTCGTTGACACGAGATGCGCACTTGGTGAGCGGTGGACGTCCTTGTGGGGACTTGAGAGGTTGGTGGATCCGCGCGGGTATTCCTGCGCACGGGATCCTGATGGGGTCGGCCTTGAACTACTTGAGTAGGCCTTGTGGATCCGAAATAGAAATGCGTGATCCGGAGTTGTTCCTTTGCGGGGGTTCCTTGTTCCCTTACGGGGTTGTCCTTGTTCCTTTACATTGCTTGTCGCTTCCAATAGCGGGATCTTTGAGGGGGTTGAGAGCTCGAAGGGCGCGCGCTGCCTGGCCAAGCTATCCAGGGGCTGCCACGTGTTGCAGGAAGATAACAAAAATACACTTGATCTAAGTATGGGGCCAATGTAATTCCCCTATACTATAGCCAAGTGAGTCTTCCAGTGCAAATTCGGTTCTGATTTAAGTGTTAACTGGACCTCTTCCTCCCGAGCGCTCTGAGCCTCCCATTTGACCTACATCTTAATATAACTATCGACTCAGATCCGTCCAATATGGGGCAGTCTCGGGATCCGTCCCATATCTAACCTTTATGGGATCCCTCTCGCGACCCGTATCTTACCCTCATGGGACGGTCCTCTCAATACGTCCCGGATTGTAGCCTGTATGTCGCGTAGTCAGGATCCATCCATCTGGGAGCTTCGCGCCAACGGTCGATCGGGCTCTCTAATTCTCACACTGCAATACCACATCCGTCCCCGACACGGTGTGGCTACCACACAACGGCAACGCATCGTGTCGCTTGGCTCCATCCGCTGTCTGCGATCATGTCTGATCCCGACGTTCAACCTGACGCCCCTCCGGACGCTGGGGACGACCTGCGTGCTGCCGTCTTCGCCGGGAGGGGCCAATCCACCCAGCCCCCTCGCCCCTGCAAGCGCTGCGATCAAGCACCGTCGGATCTGTTGGCTGCTGCCACTCCGCTGGAAGTGGATCTGCGCGCCCTGCAGACTGCTGCGTCTTCCGCGCATACGTTCATCGGCGCCTACCGAGAACTCTTGTCCAAGCACCAGCAAGCGGTCCGAGCCCTGATCCGCGCGCGCCGCCATAACGAAGAGCTCCATGCGCAGGCTCGTCCTCCGTGGGATATGGCGCGCGCCTTCGTGGACTTCGCGCAACACCGCTATGATGTATCCCAAGAGCGCGTCCGGCAAGTGGAGCAGCAGGAGGCCGACACGCGACAGGTCAATGAGCAGCTTCGGGACGAGCTGAAAGAACTCGCGGCTCTCAAGCTTCGCTACAGCATTCTCGAAGAGACCTCGACCGACTCCTTCGCACGGCTGCTCCAATACACCGTCAGTGTGGAGCGGTGTCCCTTTTCGGAGCGTGGTCCTCCGCGGGTGGTCTGGAGCAGCCTCTTCCGCCCGACGAAGGTCAGCCGATCGTATTCGGCCTGGCGGAGCGTACCTCGAGTGTGCAAGGTTACTCGCGACAAGCCTCTCCCCGTGGCCAAGTCACCACCCCCTCCACATCCGCTCACTCAGGATCTGCTAAATGTCTGCGACGAGAGGGATCGGCTCCACCAAGAGCTGAAAGAACTCCAACCTCGTCTCGACACGGCAGAATCTTCGCGGGATACGGTCCTCCAGGATCTGTTTCAGCTACAGCAGAAGCATGCGGATCTGCGCAAGTCCCACACGGATCTGGAGCGTTACTATTCCCAATGGAAAGCGCGGGCTGAAGATCTGGATCGCGAGAATCGACAGCTGCGACGCGATTTGGATCACGCGCGTCGTCCCAGAGACAGATCCGCTCTGGGCTAAGAGAATTACCAGTTGCGACGCGATCTGGATCGCGCACGTCGACGGCTGGATGACTCCGCGTTGAGTCAGGAGAATCGCCGGCTCCGGCGTGACCTTGACCAAGCGCATCAGCGACTTGCTGGATCCGCCGCTGCGGCTGATCTTCAGGCTGCACGGTTGGAGATCCACGTACGCGGTGAGAAGATAGCTGAGCTGGAACGTCTGCTCGCCAAGGCCAACGATCGTCGGGCGCAGCTACACCGTGTGCATGAGCGCACGGTGGACAAGCTGGATTCCGCCAACCGCACTGTCCAGGGGCTGCGGCGTGATCTCGACTCGCTCCGCGGTGGTCGCCATACGGACCGGTTGCAAACGGCCCAGCGCCAGATCCAACAGTTGATGCAGGAGCTGGACTCTCTTCGTGGCGATAGTAGCCACGTCCGGTTGCAGGCTGCTGAACGCAAGGTGGAAGATCTCACGCGTGAGCTGAATTCGGTCCGCCGTCAGCACGCGAAAGCAGAAGATTCCCTCCAAGGCGCCCAAGAAGCTTGTCGGGGCCTCAACGCTGAACGGGACCGCCTGATCCAAGATCGGGACGACGCCGTGCGGAGCCTCAAGCACGTAAACTCTCGGGCGTCCCATCACGAGGCAGAGATCGCCCAAGACGGGCGGATCCGTCAAGAGCGGGATGAATTTCAGCAAGAGCGGGACCAACTTCGTCAAGAGCAGGCCAAGATAGCCACTCGGGTGACCGAGCTCACCGCCCAGTTGGACCAGTTGTCCCAGGATCGGGATGCGGCGGTATCCAAGCGTGACGAGGCGATCCGCGAAGGGCAGAGGTACTACGACTCGAACCGTGACCTTCTGGCCCAGATAGCTGACATGCAGCATTCTTACCGGCTGGTGCGTCAGGACTTCGATCGGGTCCAGGATCAACAGGATTCCCTCCGACAAGAACGTCAGGATCTTCTCTCCAGCTACGCCTCGATTGATGGGGAGCGAGACTGCGCTCTCGACCGCTTGGCGTCTATTGCTTCGACCGCCCCGCATGGCACACCTGCTGAACGTGATGGCAAGCTGCTTCTCCCACTCCGGACGCCCGCTCATCTCTGAAGCGATCGCGCAGTCCGTCTCCTTCTTCGGCGGATCCAGATTCCTCCGCGCGCAAACAAGCTCGCCCCAATCCGTCCTCTGCCAACACCGACTCATCCGCTTCTGTTCCGGATCCTTCTCCGGGGGTTGACGTGCCTGCGTTGACGCCGTTCCTCGCGATCGGTTTTCCCGCCGAAGACGGGGGATCCGATTACGAGTTCCCGGGATCTGATCTTTCGTCTAGTGGGGACGAGTGGGAGGTGGGATCGACGCATCCCAGTGTCGGAGTGGATACTCCATCTTCCCCCGCCGGTCCTGCCCCAGGGAGTCCGGCCGTATCTGCGGGAACCCCGGATCGGACCGGCTCCGAGCTCCATTCCTCTGCAACTACACCTGGCTCGATGAGTCCCCAGCCTCGCTCTCCGGTAGCTGGCTTGGACGGATCGGGAGCCGGTCCAGCGGCGGCGCCCCCCACCCGTGGGGATCCTGAATCCTCTTCCCCAGTCGTCAACCCCAAAAGACCTGGAGCAGAGCCGCAGACCACTTCTGCGACTCCTACGCCCAAGTCTCCAATCGTCTCGGAGGATTTGGACGCGATCTTCGATGCTTCTGACGATGAGTCGTCCCAAGTGGACGCTCCAGGTTCTTCTCCGGCCGACTCCGTTGGGCCTGACGCCGTCTTTGAGGACTCCGACGACGAACGGCTCCAAGTCGCTCTTGCTCGATCCCGGTCCGACGCTCGGCCTCGCGCTGGCGCTCGTCGCCGAAGTTCTTCCAGCATTCCCGAGGACAACAGCGGATCTGCCGCCGTCCCCATCGTCGTGGATCGGAGCGATGAGATCGGTGGCGACACTGAGAGTGTCTCGACCGAGATTTTGGGTGATCCCGTCTCACCGAGGGCTAGCGCGACGGTAACGGCGGCGTTCCAGCCCTTTGCTCCCATGAGTGACTTCGTCCCCGGCCTTCGTCAGTCTCGCGACATCCCGCGTTCTGACGTAGTGCCTTGGGCCCCGCACAGATCCGCGTGCTCACCTTGGAGACGATCACTCCGCGGGTTTTGCTTAACCAGAAGGTGCTTCCTCCGGGTTGGTTGTTCCCTAAACGGACGGGTCGGGCTGGACAGCTCGATCCGGCGTTGTATCTCCCTGAGTTGATCACCGAGCGTAACGTCACTGATCTCTACCTCGATGATCCGTGGGAGGCTCTGGATCTGGACGCTATCACGCCGCTGACCTTCGATCTTGACCGCTGCCCACCACTGGCCACAATCACAGACGAGTTCCTGACTTTGGCGAGGGATCACAAGCTGGCGGTCTGGGAGTCTACGCACTCCTTCCCCATTCCCCGCTCCAAACAGATTGCTGAGCCTTGGGCTGCTTCCTTTTATTCGGGGCGTAAGAACCGCAGCTCTCATGCGCGAGAGAAGTTCCGAGCTTGGGAAGAACGGGTCTTCGAGCTGATCCGCCGAACGGGGTGTTGTGATCTGGATATATTGCTGGATCCCGTATTCCTGCGTTTTCCTCAGCAGTCTGAAGAAACAACCTGGTTTCCTGGGCGTGAGGCCCTCGCCGAAGGTCGCACTGCTCCCAAGAGTCTGAGATCTGCGCTCCGTGACTGCGATCAAGCGTCAGCTTGGCACAACCACTATCGTACGAACCCCGGCTCTCATCCGGCGCTCAAGATCCGTCGCCTCCGCCTGAAGTTCACCCCCTCCTCCACTCTGTAGTTGGCCGTAGTTTATTCTCGCTCGAGTTCCGATGGTCGTGGCCAACCTCTGCATGTCGTAACGTCGATAATATCACTGATCTGATCCGACTCCTTCGTTCCGCTTGTAGATCGCTTCCAGGTCCCTGTTTCGCTGACTTCGCCGGTCCTACACTTCTTCTTGATCCGCACCGGCTGTTTAACATGTACACATATACCTCTTCCTCCTCAGGTATGCCGCCTCCCGGCATCCTCTCTCTCGCTTCATCCGCCCCATCAACCAACTTATTGGAGCGGGTATCCTCCTCCTTGCTACCTCGGTGGCCTCCCCACCGAGCTTTCCACCAACTCATCCCCGCCCACGACCGGCTCGCGGGCGAGGGTCCTCCTCCTAGGCTTCTTCGTGCAACTACATGACCTGGAAACGGCTCTGTTTCGCACGATCCTGCAGGAACTCGTGTAGAAGGGCGCCACAGTTGAGATCTGCCTCGTCTACCCATGTGGGGTCATCATAACCTCGCCAATACACCTGGAATTCTCTGAGTGCCCGGCCGTAGCGGGTGCGCCGACCAGTTCTTACGTCACTGATCCTCTCAACTTCGTACTCGCCTTCTTCCAATCCTTGATCCCAGCTATCTTCAGGTAATAGAGCTTCATCGAAGTCGAAGCGATCTTCCCCTCCTGTCGTCAAAATCATCGTTGGCCGGTCGGGGAATACCCTCACGGGCTTGAGCTTGGATACATGGACCACCGGAAAAAGGCGGTAATCCGTTCCGGCTGTCTCTAGCCGGGCCGCGAAATTGCTCACCATCCCCTTCACGCGGAACGGTCCATGCCACATGTGCGCTAGTTTGCGTGCATACCCCTCCTTGACTCGATCCAGATATAGCCACACCCGAGATCCGGCCGCTATAGTGTGTGGTTCGACCCCTTCGTTGTGTCGATCGGCCCGATCTGCGATTGCCATCTTTAACCTCTCGTTGACCTCTGCCCTCGCCTGCTGATAATATTTCTGGATCCTGTAGCGCCACCTGCGGGGGTCTCGATCGCGTCGTCTGGTACTGCCGAGGGGCATCGTTGCTTCGAGCGTAGTCCTGGGATCCCACCCGTGGACTAGGAAGAAGGGCGTGTCTCCCCGGATCCGATCGTGGGCGGTGTTTACAGCGAAAGTCAGACGCTCTGCATACTCGTCCCAGTCCCGCTGGTCTTCATCTGCCACGTACATCTTGAGTGCCCTCGTCATCGTCTGCACCATGCGTTCTGCAGTACCATTGGCCTGTGGTCGGTAGGCCATGGTAGCTCGCTGCCTCTGGCCCAAGGTCCTGTTGAAGGCTTTGAAGAAGTCGGACATGAAACCTGGCTCTCGATCGTGTCGGATCGCTTCGCTAGCGCCAAAGCGTCGGAAAACGCATTCCTCGTAAGATTCGGCAATAGTCTGAGCGGTCCGCGACGCGCTCGCTTTAGCGATGACGTACCCAGTAAACAGGTCCACCCAGATCAGGAGCTCGGTGTGCCCCTTATACGACTTGGGCAGCGAAGGGATATGATCCATCGCCAGGATCTGGAAAGGATAAGTGGCTTGCACGTTGCCTGGCGATTCCCCGCGGAGAGTTGGTCTCCCCTTCCCCGTCTCGCAGTCCGTACACTCTCCTATGAAGCGTTGCACGCTCCGAAACAGCCCTCGCCAGTAGAAGCGATCTTTGATTCTCTGATAAGTGCGGCTGATCCCTTGGTGGCCGCCTTCCAGGCTCACGTGGTAATGGTGGAGCAGATCCTGATGCAAAGTCTCAGGGATGACTAAGCGCAGCAGTCCGTCCCTCTCCTTGTCTGGTTTTCGTGAGGGGGGCAGTAATATAGCAGATCCTGTTCGTCCATCTCGAAGTCATCCGCGAGGTTGCTGCACGCGCGAGCCTCTTCCTTTTCCAGATCCGCTACCTGTCCTCGCAGATAGTGCTTCAGATTCGCGATCCACTTCTCCTCGTCTTGTCCTTGCCGGATCCGATCTACTCTCAACTGGCGGACGGCATCTTCTTGCAGCACTTCCTGGTTGGGCACCTTCCGGCGGGATCGGGTGGCCATGGCAGAGATCCTTAGCGTAGTTTCCTTCGTTGTGGCTGTCAAGATTTCCGGCAGCCTGTTCAACGTCACCAAATCGTCCCAATCTTGTTCTTGTACCGTCACCCCCGCTTCTCGCTGCAAGGCTGCGCTCGCCAGGCTGTCGGCGCTCGCGTTCCACGCCCGCTTCACATGGAGTAGATCATGAGCGGGCCACGTCCCCAATTGGCGTAAGGCCTTTTGCCTCAGCAGGGTCAACGCGGGAGCCTTGCAGTCGATCTCTCCCATCATCTGGCGGATCACTAAGTTGGAATCGCCACAGATCACCAGGCGCGTTCGATCCTGATCTTCCAGCAAGTCAAAACAGAGTAACAGGCCACTGTACTCTGCCTCGTTAACAGTCATATCTGCCTTCCATCCCGAGGCTGCCTTGACCACTGTCCATTCCGGCAGCCTCCAGATGATCGCGCTGAATGCTCCTCCACCTCGTTTGACCCGGGCAGATCCGTCAAAGCTAGCCACTAGGAGAGTCTCGTCTTGTTCTACCGTGGGCACCGGAGTGTCCACAGATCGTCGCGGATCTTTGCGAGGAGCGATGGCCGTGAGAGCCTGGTCCACCTCGGAACGTGGCGTGATCGCGGCAGCAAGGGTCCCTAGGATTTCGTCTTCCCCCCGGGCGCACTTGGTGATCTCCAGGGTCCACGGGGATAACAGAGCTGCCCACTGGCCCAACCGTCCCTGTAATCCTGCGGCTCGGAATATCCAGGCTAGCGTGGAGTGTCGAGCCAACACTTGGATGGGTCGGCCCACCAACATCGAGTAGCCGAGATCCAACATACGCAAGAGGGCTAACACCTCCTTCTCCACGATCCCGTAGTTTAGTTCGTTCTGCTTCAAGGCACGGCTCATGAACATCACTGGTAGATAGACACCGTCGTGATCCTGTACCAGCGAGGCCGATACTGCCCATTCACTGGCGTAGACGATTACCACTGGTCGTTTCTCTGTGTCGAAATGTCTGAGGATGGGAGTCGCCGCGATCTTCATCTTCAGCTTCGCGAACGCCGCCTCCGCTTCAGTCCACTTAGGATCCGCAGTTGCTTGTTCATCCTGTTGATCTTCCGTAACCACAACGGTCGGACCACTCCTTTCGCGTCCGGCTCGATCTCGGATGGCGGCGAAGTCTACCTCTCGGAGCTCGTATAGCACCGAAGCGTAGATCGCCATATCTTCGATGAACCGCCCGTAATAGTTCAGGCTACACAAGAACGATTGCATGGCGCGCAGGGTTTTCGGGAAAGGTAGATCCGTCAAGGCACTCAGAACCTTCGGGTGTGCCTCCAGGCCCTCGTCTGACACGCGATGGTCCAAATAGCCCACTTTCTTCAACCCCCAGAAACTCTTAGCCACGCTAATAGAGATGTTCCACTTATCACACGCTTCCAACAGCGCCTTCACGCGATCGCACAGCAGATCCCAGGATCCAGCCGTCACCAGGATGTCGTCAATGTACGATCGTCGCCCCAGCACCGAGGGTTCACCCGTCTCCTCGGGGTGCCCTTCCTCGAAGAGATCCGTCAGCGTGTTCTGATCTGCCACGGTCGGGATCCGCAGAAACCCGTACAGCGCATTGTCGATCAGCCTTTGGTAAATCTGAGGCGCATTCTTCAGCCCGAAGGGCATACCGTTCCACTCGAAAAGACCGAAAGGGGTGATGAATGCTGAGATCGCACGAGCTCGGTCCGTCATAGACACCACCCAGAACCCACTAGCCATATCCAAAAAACAATACCATAACACCTTGTCCAGATCCTCCAACAGGTCGTTAATCAGCGGCATCGGGTAGATCATCTGCTTGGTGAGACCGTTGACTAGTCGATAGTCGATACATAACCGTATGTCCACGCCGTTCTTCTTGATGATCACCACGATAGGCGACGCCCAGGGGGAGGTCGAATGTCGGATGATTTTCGCCGATAATAGCCCCTTGAGCAGATCCGATACCTTCTCGCGGAATTGGGGCGCAATTTTCCGCACTCGTTGAGCGATTGGAGCTGCGTCCCCAACATCGATGTCGCATACCACTCCCACGGCAGCCGGGGGTAGCGCGTTGCCCTTTCCGATCAGAAGGTGTCGGTGCGCCCAAATGATATCCCGTAACTTGCGAATCTCATCTTCGGTGTTGTCCGTCAGGTCTCCCACTTGGAGATCCTCGATCCGCACCTCTATCGCAGCTGGCGACACTTCGGGTAGCACTGCCCACTCCCCATCGACTTCTTCTGCCTCTAGGGTACCTCCGTCGTGATAGCACACTTCCGATCCGCTTTCTGGCTCACCCCTACGAGTCTCTGGATCTGGGTTTGGCTTCGGATTGTTAGAGGTTTGGTCGGGGGTGCCTCGCGGTATCGTATCAGGAGTTGGTGCGGTCGCGCTGGCCCGGCCATCTTCGTGAGGGATCTGCTTCGTTGCACTTTGCGTGGGGGACCGTGTCACTTCTTCAGCCTGCGATCCTTCCTTGCACATCGGCTCCTGATCCCGAACCTCGTCAGATTGTGCCAAGTCGTCTTCTCGTCCACTCGACACCGCGCCCTCTTCTGCTGTGGCGACTGGGGCCTCTGGCGAGCCCGCAACCACAGACCCTTCCTCGGTTGGGCGGTCGGCGTCTACACAGGTCTCTTCGTGAACTGGGTCTCCTCCCAATCCCTCGTCCGATACCTCTTCGGCGGGCGACGTACCGCTCCGGGCAGTACATGTCGTGACTGCTCGTCCCCCATCCCTGATCGCATCTCCACGTTCGGTGGCGACGACCTTTTGGGGTCGGGCGAGGATCTGTCGCGGTGTGGGGTATTCCACCCGGTCGACTGTTGGCCTATCGTCTCCGGTAGGATGTGCAGTGGCTGCCGCGGTCGCAGCGTCCGTGGTGGCTTCCCAAGCTAGCGTTTGCCATTCCGCATACCGGCGCGACCCCACCGATACAAAACCTGGTTGTCGAGGGACATGATCCCCACTCAATTGCAGTCCGACCTGCACATCCCGCTGTAGGATCAGCTTCTGGTTGCTCAGGTTCGTGATGTGCAGATAGCGCAGCCTGCCGGGGCCCTTCATCAGGGTTGGCACCCAACTTTGTCCTCTCGTCAACCAAAGCTTCTCGTGGTCTGCTTCCCGCAGATGCAACGGCAGTTCAACGGATCCCGCGACCCCAACCGTGAGGTGTTCCCCTACGCATACGGGGCGAGCTTTGTCACTGAAAATCTGCCGTCGTCCGTGAAGCATGACTCGGATCTCGTCAGGTAGGCACATGGACCCGTCTCCCAAATCCAGACGGATCCCTGCCGGCACCATGAAATCCATTCCGAGGATCGCTTGATAATCTGGAGGCAGGTCACCCCCTACCCAGACCTCGTACAAGTACACCAAAGATCCTGCCAGCGTGAGCTTGATCTTCGTGCGTCCGGTTGCGACGTACAACTTCTCACCGATCCCCAGGCACTCTTGACTCTGACTTGTGTCAATATAGCATCCTACCTTACGAGCAAAGGTGGCATCGATGATCGATACCTCGGATCCTGAGTCAAGAAGCACTACGGTTCTCATGTTGTTGATTTTGCTGTTCGCCTTAGCCTGCTTGAAGTGCTTGCCTGGGACATGGTACTTCCAGTACCCACGCGACTCTCCCGGCTGCAGTTCCAGCGTCATTTCTGTCTCTGACCGCTGATACTCATCAACAGGCCGTAAACTTCCGACCTTAGCCGTACGTTTCTCATGAACTTCACATGTATTACCGAATAGACCCGTCCGCCGCTTGCTAACCTGATCCATCGGCTTCTTCTCCACAAATGCATAGATGAAAGAGCTAGAACGCTCGCCTCGTACCGGGTTCAACACCGGCGAGCGTCCTAGTTTAACATCTTCTCCGCCGCTTCGGGCAGGAGTCCAGGATGTTTGCTGGGGTCAAACCACTGACGGATCAGGTTATAAAACTCTTCCATCTGGCACTTTCCGTGGTCATGGAGTTGATCACAGCCCCGGCACACGAAGAAACAGCGATCGGAGGGATGTCCTCGTTTACCAGATTACTGGCAGGTGAGCCGCTTCCAGCACCCGAGATCCGAGTGTCGGTGCGATCCGCAATGCGAACAGCGTTGTTGGCCGTCCCTGCTGAAACGCGGTCGGTGTTCCTGTGGCTGGCTATCTCCCGGGGTGTCGCTCGGGCGTCCAGGATCCTGTGCTCTTGGTGGGTCCGCCGTCGCAGATAGTTGTGGCTGATCGCTCGCGGCCGCCACGTATGCACGGACGAGCTCTCCATCAGATCCCGAGTCTTCCGGGTCCGATCCGTACTCGGAATTAATCTCCGCTACTTGGATCGCGCGCACAGCTCTCGTCTGACCGGCTGGTGGAGCTGGCGCGGGCGGCTTGGGTCGGTACTTGCTGGGCACCGTCGACTTCTTCTGTCTGGACTTCGCACGCTCGCGAGCTCGAAACACGTCTTCCAATTGGTCCGCGTCCGCTAGCCTCAACAACGTGAGCTGATCCGCCAGATCCGGGTCCCCTAGCGTCTCAATGAAATGCTCCACATGTTCAAGGCGGGCCTTCAAGTCTCCATCCTTGATCTTTAGGCGCGCACGCATACCGGCAACATTGAGGCGGTGAAGATATTCCAGTGGTGTCTCTTCCGACCGCTTGCGTGCGTGGTAATACTGCCACGCTACTGAGACACCCAATCCGCAGTACTGCGTCTGGAAGCTTTGAAGCAGATCGCTCCACTTCGTCCGCGTTGACCGACTGAGCTGTCTGTACCAGTTTCTTGCTGGGCCTGTGAGCAGATCTGCGAAGGTGAGGCACTTTTCTTCGTCCGTAGCTTGGTCTCTCGTGAACGCTGACTTCACCTTGCTGACCCATCCTCTAGCTCGTTCCTCGTCACGGTCTTTGCCTGTGAATTCCTTCAGGTCCGAAATCGCCGAGATCTTGACGCGTTGGACTGCCGGAGAACCTGTTGGTGCGACCGCTGCCGCCGTTCGCCGCGTCGTCCCTATATCAAGGTCGTCGGGGTCGTATTCCCAGAGTTCGGGATGATCCTGGGATACCACCGACTCCATGTCGACATCTCGCTCTCCTATCTTCGAGTGGATGGTTTTCTGCCGTGGGGTCCTCATCTCCTGCCGCTCGCTCAGGAAGCGTGACATAGCAGCCTGTAAGTATGTCTCCAAACTGTTGGCTGGATCCTGGGGCGGAGTCCTCGGAGAGGCTCTGCTCGACGTGCCCTTCGCGGGCCGAGGCGTAGGGATCTTGACACTAAGATCGCCGGTAGCACGTGCCTGCAGCATTGCTGCTCCAGACGGTCCTAGGGACATCCGTCGCGATCCTGATGAGCTGTCGGAGCCAGCTTCCGACGTCGCCGAAGCATACTGGGAGGATCCCGTGTGATATTCGGGCGACTGGACCTGGACACTCTTGGGCTCCGCGGATTTAACCGCAGGCTGCTCATCGTCGAGAGGTTTCAGCAGGCTGAAAGGCTTGGGTCGCCTCGCTGCCGGCCGCTCTCCTACCATAGGTTTCAGCAAGTTGAATAGCGCTGCGGTGGCGACCCTGATCTCGTCGACTTCCAAGTGGAAGAGATCGTCGGCATCGAATGCTCCCGCTGTTAGCCCAGCTTCCTTCAGCAGCCGTAGCAGGTCCATCGCCGCGTCTAGTTTGTTCTTTGTAGACAGCGGGGCTTGCACAGGTCCCGTGAGGGATCCTATCAGCTTCAGATGCATGGTCCGCATCACAGGGTCCTCACGCAGGAAGTTGTTCAGCTCCGCGTGTAGGTATGCCATCTCCAGCTTAGACTGTGACCAACTGAGTATGGTCTGATCTTCGCCTTCCGCATCTGGTGCTTTGAGTTTCTTCCTTGCGGCCTTCGTCTTCTTCGATTCAGCGCCTGAGGATGCGAGGGTGGTGGTGGAAGAAGGTCTCCTCGTTTTCACGAGTGGATCTTCCTCCGGCGGATCTTGACTCGCGTCAGGATCCGCGGGGGTCCCCGAAGGGACCTTGGGAGGACAGCGAGGTTTCTCTTCCAGATCCGTTGCCAGATCTTCCTCTGTTCCGTCGGCAGAGCCCCTCCCGGGGCTCGGCCGATCCGTGGATCTCTTATTCAGCGACGCCGTCGGCGATCCAGTCTCCGTCGGCGTTTCATCTCCCGATCCATTGCTCACTTGCGCATCATCTTGGGACTCACGGTGAAATCCCGCGTCGCCAAGAGATCCGGGCACGCGCACCATTGTGGTGGAGCGGATCCGCTAGATTTTCTAGGGATCCCGACTCGCACTCACTGCGCCCAGACACCGACTAACGGAGGGGGTACTCCGACGGCCGTGTAGCTGCTGAGTGGTTCACCTTGTGTACCCGTCGGCGGGCTGGTACAGCTCTCTCGTTGACACGAGATGCGCACTTGGTGAGCGGTGGACGTCCTTGTGGGGACTTGAGAGGTTGGTGGATCCGCGCGGGTATTCCTGCGCACGGGATCCTGATGGGGTCGGCCTTGAACTACTTGAGTAGGCCTTGTGGATCCGCAATAGAAATGCGTGATCCGGAGTTGCTCCTTTGCGGGGGTTCCTTGTTCCCTTACGGAGTTGTCCTTGTTCCTTTACGTTGCTTGCCGCTTCCAATAGCGGGATCTTTGAGGGGGTTGAGAGCTCGAAGGGCGCGCGCTGCCTGGCCAAGCTATCCAGGGGCTGCCACGTGTTGCAGGAAGATAACAAAAATACACTTGATCTAAGTATGGGGCCAATGTAATTCCCCTATACTATAGCCAAGTGAGTCTTCCAGTGCAAATTCGGTTCTGATTTAAGTGTTAACTGGACCTCTTCCTCCCGAGCGCTCTGAGCCTCCCATTTGACCTACATCTTAATATAACTATCGACTCAGATCCGTCTGATCCGGATCCGTCCAATATGGGGCAGTCTCGGGATCCGTCCCATATCTAACCTTTATGGGATCCCTCTCGCGACCCGTCCCGTATCTTACCCTTATGGGACGGTCCTCTCAATACGTCCCGGATTGTAGCCTGCATGTCGCGTAGTCAGGATCCATCCATCTGGGAGCTTCGCGCCAACGGCCGATCGGGCTCTCTAATTCTCACACTGCAATACCACAGACGCCCCCGACACCGCTCACCCCCCAATGTCCGACAACCTCCTCGCTGCTCCTCCTCAGAGGTCCGCCGCCTTCTCACCCAAGCAAATATCGTGCTTCTACTTCAAGCCCTGCTTGGACGAGCAAGGAGACCCCACGGGGTACTACAGGTGCAAGACGTGTGGTAAGTGCCGCAAGCACACGCCCAAGACGGGCTACACGAACCTAGTGTCTCACGTCAGGACGGCCCACCCGGGATTCGAGACCGACATGCGTGACGCTAGCGTTGCCGCGACCGGGACGCTGCTGCCATGGGTGAGCCAGAAGGCCTCCAACCGGTATGCGTGGCTGCGGTGGGTCGTCACGGGCAACCTGCCGCTTTCCTTCTTCGAGTCGAAGGAAACACGCCTGTAAGTAATTTTGTGTCTATTCCTGGGTCTTATGCTTTCTCTAATTTTGTGTCATATGGTTAGGTGTACCAAGCTCAACCCCATCTCCGTGGCCACTTTGACTGCCATCATGGAAGCCGCGACGAAGGCGGTGGAACAAGCAATCGGGGCCGAGATGCCGGAGCGTTACGGGCTGACTCTCGATGGCTGGACCCACGGCACGGAGCACTACCTGGCCGTCTACGGCTGCTACGTGACGGACACGGGCCCCAAGTACCACCTGCTGTCGCTAGCGCCCGTAATGGACGAGCTCGACGACCATCTTGTGGCGTGGAGATCCGGCCGAAAAGTGACCTCGGCCGGGCCGCGCTGCAGGCGCACTCTGTCGGATTCGCTGACAGAAAGGAAGTTGCCGTTGTGACAAGCTTTCACTCTCATTTACCTCGGTAGAGTGACAGGTAGTGACTTTGGCCTCGGTGGGACCTAATAAATACCCAACCGAGGCTAAATACGTCAGGCTCAGTGATATTTACGACCAAAACCTCGGTCGTACTTAAGTGGAAGCCTCGGTCGGACGACCGACGCCTCGGTCGCACCTCGAGGTACCTCTGGCGTAATCACCGTCATCATTGATGAGTGTACAGAAGTCGCCACATCGAGATTCGTTTTATACTAGATATTTGTATGTAGGATTAGGATTAGTTATAGGATGATCTGCAGAGGCTCTCAGAGCCTCTGAATATTCAGTAATAAATCAGCAGTCTTTCCCCCAAGTCTTCAGAGGTTAAGTCCGACTCCGGTAAGTGTTAGCTAGCTTATTGTAGTGCCTGGATACGCCTGGCTTAGTGGTATGGCTGTTGGCGGACTAGAGATTTATTAATTAATAGTCCACCGAGGTCAAGCCAAGAGTTGGCGAGGCCGAGAGGCTAGAGTGGCACTTAGAGTGTCCTTCTGTGTGTGTGGGGGGGGTTAAGTCCCCTAGAGTATATTTTACTACCGACCGAGGATTACCTCGGTCCCCTTTGTATTAGGCCTAATCAGCCGGTACCCTTCCATCTGAGGGACTGCAAAAGGGTTGCGCGAAAGCGCTATATTGCATTCTAGCCCTCGTTCGTGGCTAGTTAGTGCAGGTTTTGGGTTGACCGAAGACAACCTTGGTACACAGAGGCTTATATCCAACCCGGTGTAAGGGATCGTTCCTGGACCTCAGGTTAGATCCAACTTTCGTTGACCCTTTTGGGATGACGTGTGTTGTTGGTGGGACTCGTACCTTACGGTAGCGAGATTTTCAGCGTGTTCCTACACGACAACTGGTGCCGCGACCCGGGATTGGAATAACCTTCTGTGTATTCTGGTTGTTGTAGGTCTCAACCCCTACGAGCAAAAGAGGAGAAGAAGAAGAAGAAGAAGAGAAGAAGAAGATGGCGCGAGGAACCAAGTCTGCGGCTCCAACCACGCCGATGAAGTCGAGTGGGCCACGCTCCGAGGTGTCGGACCACTCCGGGAGCTCGTTCGAGTCTCTGGCGACCGTTGCGATGGACAGAGTCGACGAGCATCCGGCGACCTACGATTCGGCGCTTGAACCCTCGGACGCGATGGGAGATGATGAAGATGATGACTGGGAAGTCAGGGGCACCATGACCGAGGCCGCCGAGGCTGCGGTAGTGTCTGCAGGGCGAAGCAGCGGCGTGCGTCCGCTTGCCCGAAGCCTCGTTGACGAGTTGGATGACGTCGCCAAACCCGAGCAAGCGTTCGGCGAGGACGATCGAGAAGATGGTACGAAGGACTTCCCGAAGACGACAGAAGTCACGACCCAGCCGACGGGGATCCGTCCACCACTCAATGGGGACACACCGGCCGCTAACAAGGTGCTAGGCCGGTGTGTGGAACTGACGCGGACGAAGAGCAACTGGGTGCGACAGTTCTCGCCCAAGATGGTCCGTCAAGCTGTGTGGGCAGACCTCGGACGAGCGCTAGCCGCGCCGATCGACTCGACGAGCACCTTAGCGGTAGCTCGGGAGACCGAAGGACTACTCCGTGCGATGGGGTGTGAATTAGAGCTGTTAAGTGCAGTGCTGAAATCTGCATTAAAGGCTTTCGTGCATTGCACGAAAGTTTCGTGCACGGAAACCTCAGTGGTTTATTACGATCATAGCCCAAAGCAAAACTACACGAAAGCCGAGTGCGGGTTGATGAGTTGCCGAGGCAAGACATAGTTTTTTTTAAATTACACTTTTAGTGTATGTAACTTCCGCAAATTACAATAATAGCCATGCCCGCCTTTCTGTCCAAAATGCACGAAACAGCTCTAGTGTGAATCCCAAATGTACCCGTCGACCATGGCGCTTGCCGACTGGAGCCCGACCGAGGCTGCCACCGCCCTCTCGAAGTGGAGAAGGAAGCTGCGTTCCGCGTTTGGCACAACTGGCGCAGGGGTAGCCACTCTAGTGTTTGGCTCTACTACCTACATGGTTCAGACCGAGGCAGATCCGTCGCGAGTGCCGCTGCCACCGACGCCCCAGAAAGGAACCACCGATGTCAAGGGAGGGACGTTCGCCGCGAAAGGACCGGCGTCACCGTATATGCAAGACTCGCACATGGTGACACCTAGGTCGGTCGATCGCAGTGACCGTCTGGCGAAGGAGAACGAGGCCTCATTCACCACGCCGAACACTCGACGGACAACCGTCCGACCTCCCGAGAAGCGGTTCGAGGCCCGAGAGGAGTCGTCAGACAGCGACGAGGATCGTTTTGACCCTGACTACTATGACGGAGACCAGACGGGTGAGTAGGCACGCCAAGTGAGGGAACTGAGTGCAGCGAATGGCCGGAGTAACACACCGAGGCTTGAGATCGCTACGCACCTTCCTCTCGGCAACATCAAGCCGTTCCTCGGTACTCGCAACAAGAGCGAGCGGTCGATGCAGTGGCTCCGGAAGTTCATGTACGAGATGAAGGGAACACACACTCCGACGAACGAGTGGTGCATGGCCTTTGAACTCAGTCTCCAAGACGGAGCACTCCATTGGTACCGCCAGCTCCCTCGTAAAAACGAAGCGTACGTGGAAATTGCTGAGTGATGCTTTCATCAAGTATTACTGCTCGAAGTTCACCCAGTCAGCGAAGGCCCGCTACTACTCGGCGAAGCGAGAGGACAAAGAGCATGTCTGCGACTACCTCAATCGCTTGAATGGGTACGCTCGCAACGCCGGCGTGCAGTTCGAGAACGGAGGGCGCGAGGCGAAGGACCACGTAGATCACTTCCTCGATACGTGCGATGACCGAGGCCTGGAAGAGCGGTTGTGTCACGCACGGGTCAAAGACATCCACGTCTTGCCATTACGGACGTGGTCATCGTCGGAGATTCGAGACTCACCATTCAGCAATCACTAGGGGTGATAGCGTGCCGGAAGGAAACGCTGATGGCACAACTCAACCACCACCGGGAACTCGTAGCCAAGGTTCGTTCGGTCAAGTACCTGCATGCGATACGAGAATTCAATGCAGCAGCAGATTCTCTGGCCAGCGAAACATTGGAGTCTAAAGCATCTGCAGTAACGACGTCCGAGGCGAGGATCGCAGAACTGAGAGCCCTGAACCGGATTAATGAAGTCATCTACGAAACCTCGGTGGACGAAACGACGGAAGAGAAACCCTCGGTAAGTGTCTTGCGAGCGTCTATGACCAGCAAAGAACCCCGAAGTAAGACTTTTTTCGATTTTGTGCGGGCCGAAGACCGAGATTCAGGCCATGTGACGGCTACAACGAGGCACCAGGCAAAGGCAAAGACGAAGCAGGTCAGGTTTGCCAACGAAGTATCGGTCATGGGTCAGGACGATGCAGCTCGACTTGCAGAATCCAACGCGGTACCGAACGAGGCCCAGAACGTGCAGGAGGAAACGCTACCGGCCACCGAGGCTTTGACGGCTGCCACGCCAGCCCCGCCGGACGGCGAGGACGTAAATCCGCTGACAGTACAAGAAGAGCGTCGGAGAAGAGTCGCAGCTGCACAAGAAGAGGAGCTGAGATGGTCCAACCTGAGAGCGGTCCTCCGAGGTGAAGACGCCCGCCTGGGTTACAAGGCTTCACGTGACGCGTGGAAAATGGCAGACCGGTTCGTTCTGAGCGAAGACGGAGTCCTCTACTTTGTGGGAACCAACCGTCGTTCGGACCCGGACGAGCAACAGGGAACGTGGATGCGTCTCGTAGTACCCTCAACGATGGTCCAAGAAGTACTGCAAAGCTGCCACGACTCGTTGGAAGGTGGTCACCAAGGTATTAATCGCACTTACCACCGAGTGAAGTCGGACTACTATTGGATAGGACTGTACGCGGATGTAGAGAAACACGTCAGGTCCTGCCCGGACTGCTGTTCGAGCAAGAGCCGGCCTCAACTGAGAGGCTACTCCCCAGGAAACGTATTGGCCGAGAGACCGTTCCAGATGGTCTCCATGGACTTTGTGATTCCGCTGCCGAAGTCTCGGCGGGGAAACACGGCACTACTGCTGTTCCAGTGCTCGTTCACCGGATTTGTGATGGGTAAAGCCATGTCGGATACCACTGCGCTCGTCGTGGCCCAGGCTTTCGAGGAGTGTGTCTACCGAAGGTTCGGTGCACCCTCGCTGATTCGTCACGACCGAGATCCGAGGTTCATGAGCGAAGTGTTCCAAGCCTTCGCAGAGATGATGCAGTCTCGGTCGCGAGCTACGCTGAGCTACCGGCCGCAGGCGAATGGGCAGCAAGAACGGTCAGTGAAAACTGTCATGCAGTCCGTGCGCGTGTATGCCGAAGATCCCTTACAACAGGACTGGGATGAGATTGCAGAGAAGCTGATCTTCGCTATCAACAACTCGCAAGATGGGACCCGGAAGGAGACCCCGTTTTACCTCGTTCATGGTTGGGATGCACAGTCGACGCTCAAGGCGATGTCATCGTCCCTCAAACGAGGCTCCGGACGCCAGTCCGACGCCCTGGCGTGGCGCCGCGAAGTCAACCGACAGCAGGAGATTGCACTCAGTATGGCCAAAGAATATCAAGCGACAGAAAAGGCTCGGAGGGCTAAGGAGCACAACGAAACACTCGGACGAAAGGAAAAAGAGTCGCTACAGAGCCTCTCAGGCGAAGCGGATCCGAACGAGACCCCACCGAGGTCGCTGTTCGAGCCAGGAAGCCGCGTGTGGCTGTATATGGAACGGGTAAAACCCGGTCTGACGAAGAAACTCGCGCATCGGTGGCA
The DNA here is from genome assembly GCA_009729435.1 of Phytophthora fragariae. Lineage (NCBI taxonomy): Eukaryota > Oomycota > Peronosporomycetes > Peronosporales > Peronosporaceae > Phytophthora > Phytophthora fragariae. The sequence goes on from QQOI01000016.1 coordinate 1,134,067, forward strand.
TGGACCATTCCGCATCAAGAAGAAGGTGGAGGAGTTCGCTTACGAGCTAGAGCTACCGAATCGAAGCGGCTACCGCTTCTACCCAGTCGTACATGTCTCGCGGTTGAAAGCGGTGAGCGAGTTCGGAGATCGGCCTAAAGTTCGGCTGGCACCAGAGGTTGACGAGGAGTCGCGAGTAGATTTCGATGAAGAATTGCTGCCCGAGGATAGTTGGGAACCGGACCACCCGTCGGGCGAGTTTGAAGTTGAAGCCATCCTGGACGACCGCACACCGTTATCAACGAGCACTAATCGAGCGGTTCGAGAGTTCAAAGTGAAATGGGTCGGATACGAGGAGGCAACGTGGGAACCAGCTACCAACTTGTCGTGTGGAGGACTACTCTACGATTACTTACGTCAGAAACGCAGCGACCGACGTCTACAAATGGCTCAGACTGCGGACGAGGACTAGTCGTTGGCGCTATCGATGAATGAACTGATTGCGAGGGGCACCAGCTCGCAAATACAGACGAAAGAAGCTACTGGGAATACGGTCGCCCGCGGAAGGGACAGAGAGGAATGAGGAGTATCCACTGCAGAGGCGACCGAGGATTGAACTGCCTGCGTGGAGCAATTGGCTCGCAGTAGCAGATGAAAGAAGATACCAAACGAACAATGCATATGTACATATGGAAGAATTAAGATGACGACTCAAGAACACGAGACTACCCCTCGGTCGGCGCACCAGAAGAACCGCAGGGTCAGGGCGGATATGGCTGACCACCGAACGAGGATTGCTTCGAGCTAACGACCGAAGATGGAGAAAAGGGAGTTACGAGGGAATTAAAGTGATTATGGAGAATTAACGAAGAATGAACTACAACCCTACGAGCTGCCTGCAAAAAGAGAGCGTCGGACGGTACTGGAGCAGCGAGAGTTGGTGCGGGAGAAAGGAAATGACAGGCGACCGAGGACAGGAACGCCTAGGGAGTGTCAGCGCCGAGATTCGGCGAGTCTTTCGACTCCTCTTCAGAAGCGCCATCATCACGACCAACCCCAAATTGGGTAACCCACGGCGCGGACACGGAGGATGCTGGGAGCGACGGTTCCACCACCACCGAGGCGGCCACCTCTTCGCTGGTCATTCCGCGCGGCACGAACAGCGGAACTGCAGAGTTGCAGGCGGCGAACGTCGTGTTGAACGGGTGGCTCGCGGGGTCGTCGATCCAGCAGTTGCGCCACGGCTGACGAGCATCCAGCTCGTTCACCTCCGCAATCCAGTCCGACGTCCGAGGAGCCCACTCCAAGACCTCGAGCGAGTACTGGAGGAAGGTGGGCTCCAACAGAGTCTCGGTGTGAAACTGACGAGGCTCGCGGTCGTATTCAATACAACCCGTCCACAACCGCTTCACCATCTGCTGTCGGAGGCGGTCAGCTCGGAGGTTCCGACCTCGGACGTACTCTTGCCATAGCCGGCGAAGCTTGAAGAGGGTCGGATGACGGCGGCCGTGCCTCGTAGACAACTCGTTGAAGTACGCCTCGATGGCTGACACCTTAACCCAGTGACGGCGCTCCCACAGAGCGAAACCGAGATCCGCTTTCTCGGTGGCGTCGGTAGAGGTTCCCTGGAATTGCCGCCAGAGCCGAACGAGGAGAGCTTGGCCAGTGGCCCGAACGGAGATCGTCACGCCGTCGGTGAATTCACCGACGCCAAAGGTGCACGGCTCGGCGGGGAATTTAACCCTCACCAGTTGCCACGAGTGAAGGAGGTTCGCCCAGTCGGAGAACGCGGCAATCCCAGCTTCGGAGCTCGGAGACACAGGGTCCTCGGCAGGAATGTCAGGAACGCTGAGATTCTGTAGCAGACACCAGCACTCTTGTGCACCCGGAGCCGTGAAACCCGGCAAGAGGAACAAGTTGCCAAGCTCGGACAACTTCCGGGACCCTCCTGCCACGTCAGACACACTGGTGACGACGGGCGTGAACCCGGTCTGCACAGTGCCAGGGGCAGCCGAGAGAGTAGCAGTCACTTCGACCCGAGGACACCCTTGTCGTGGAACGGCAGACGAACCCTCGGTCGACGGTGCGTCGGATGTAGAAGACACCGGCGACGACGCTGCAGGCACGAACGAGGCTTGGGAAGCGGCCCCACTCGGGGCAGGCGGACTGTCCTCTTCACTCTCCGAGCCGAACATGGTCCGCTCGAGCGACTCTGGGGACAAGTCGTCAAACTTCGACGGCGAAGCCGCCGGTTGCTGTGAGCGAGGAGGAGTCGTAGGAGGAGACCCGCCAGCGTCGGACGCGGCGGAGGAGTGGCCAGACTCGCTTGAAGAACCATCGGGCTGCCCGTTGTCGTCAGAGCCGGATGATGGCGGACTGCCATCGTCACCACTCCCAGGCGGGGATCCGCCGGCCGGTGACCCGGGCTGACCCATATCTCCAGGGGAGCCGCCTCCGCCTAGCGGACTAGACTGGCGCAGACCACTGATCGAGGCCGCAGAGGGAGACCCCGAAGCGGAAGGCGGGGAAGGGCTGGCGGATGTTGACGACGACGCCGGAATCAGAGAAGCGTCGCTACCCTCGGCCGTATCACCACCAGATGACCCGAGAGCAGCGGAAGGTGAAGGCGGGTGACAGAAGCTTGCTGGTCGCTCGAAGACCCGCCTGCACGTTGCGCAGCAGTGGCTGCAGCCCTCGCCCGCAGGTCGACAGACGCACGGCCAAGCCGCTTGGAGGGGGGGCAGCTGTGACGCAGCCGCACCCTCGGTCGACGACCGAGGGGACGAGTTTCGTTTGCGCTTCGACGAAGATGACGCGGACGAGGGCGACGCCGGAGGATTGGAGCGAGGGGCCACAGGAGTCGACGAAGCCTCGGTGGACGGTTCGTCCGGGCTCGACGACTCGTCACCGCTCTGCGGAGATCCGACGATGACGTCTGGAGGGTTGAGACCCAGCAGCGTCCAGTCAATCTCGTCAGCGGAGATGCCCGCCGACGCCAGGACAAGAGTGTCCACGTCCAACTCATGCATCGCAGAGTGGCGCCGCAGGACCGTGTTTGCCCGACGCAAGCTGTTGTTCTCGTCCTGCAGAGCTTGGATGCGCGCGGGTATAACCCCGGACTGGCCTCGGTCTTGGTCGGCCAGTTGTCGGCGAAGGCGGTCGAGCTGGGCGGTGTGGGCAACGAGACTTGCCTTCAACCGCTCACGGTCCGTCGTAAGTTGTCGACGAGCCGTGGTCGCTTCAGCGTTGGTGTCGTTGAGGCGCCGCTCGAGCGAGGCGGTCACCTCCCGGTGCGACTCCAGGATGGCTTCTGCTTCAGTCAGCCGCTCGAGGAGCTTCAGCCGTTCGGCTCGAAGCTCGTCGATCCGATCCTGAGCCTCGTGAAGCTCGGTCGACGTCTGCACGCAAAAGACATCGGACTTCACACGGAGATCCATCTCAACGTGGAGTTTGTCCTCCGTATCCTTCGCTAGCGCCTGGAGCCGATCCACCTCCTGACGGAGAGACATCATCTCCTCGGACTCGGCGACGGGCAGACGTCGAGGAGGCACTGCAGCCGTAGCCACCTCTTCGAGGGTCGTGGCATGCTCAAGGCGTCGATCCAACACCGGATGAACCCGAGCGGGAGGTGCGCGAGCGACGCTGACGACCAGCTCGGCGAGACGGTGGAACTGGCGGTCAGACGCCGTCAATATTGGCCGGAGAGACTCGGTCGCACCCGCTGCGGGTGCAGCGACCACCGCCCGGGCAGCCACAGCCCCGACCGACGCCCCGCGAGTTGCGAAGGCGCGGGAGTTGGCGACGGAGGGGGGGGTTGGCGCGCAGAGGGGAAGTTGGAGGCGAGCGAAACGGAGAATCGCCCGGTACCTCAGCCGACGCAGATTGGAGAGCCTCGGTCGACGCTGGGTACGGACCCAAGATGCTCGCCGGAGGCGGTGGATGCTCGACTGAGGATTCGGGAGCCGCAGAAGACGTGTGGCCGGGTGGAGAAGCAGTCGGAGGCGCGTCGTCACGCGGACGAGACTCGGGCGAGGGCGCCCCAGTGGGCAGGCGTGGCTGAGGCTGCGTGGCGTCGGCGAGAACGTCCAGAGCGCTCTGAAAAAGATGAACAAGGGAAACACGTTAGCACCAAGATGATGAAGATAAGAACGAGCGAAACAAGGAGATGCTCACCTCACCAGTGCAGCCCAAGGACCGGAGGGCACGCGCGGTGGCTGAAGCCAGCGACCGAGATTCGGGGCGAGTCGGAGGGCGAGACATTGCGCCGCGCCGTTCGCCAGTGCCAGGTTCACGACGAGGCGGGAGCAGTTGTGGCGTGGAGATCCGGCCGAAAAGTGACCTCGGCCGGGCCGCGCTGCAGGCGCACTCTGTCGGATTCGCTGACAGAAAGGAAGTTGCCGTTGTGACAAGCTTTCACTCTCATTTACCTCGGTAGAGTGACAGGTAGTGACTTTGGCCTCGGTGGGACCTAATAAATACCCAACCGAGGCTAAATACGTCAGGCTCAGTGATATTTACGACCAAAACCTCGGTCGTACTTAAGTGGAAGCCTCGGTCGGACGACCGAAGCCTCGGTCGCACCTCGAGGTACCTCTGGCGTAATCACCGTCATCATTGATGAGTGTACAGAAGTCGCCACATCGAGATTCGTTTTATACTAGATATTTGTATGTAGGATTAGGATTAGTTATAGGATGATCTGCAGAGGCTCTCAGAGCCTCTGAATATTCAGTAATAAATCAGCAGTCTTTCCCCCAAGTCTTCAGAGGTTAAGTCCGACTCCGGTAAGTGTTAGCTAGCTTATTGTAGTGCCTGGATACGCCTGGCTTAGTGGTATGGCTGTTGGCGGACTAGAGATTTATTAATTAATAGTCCACCGAGGTCAAGCCAAGAGTTGGCGAGGCCGAGAGGCTAGAGTGGCACTTAGAGTGTCCTTCTGTGTGTGTGGGGGGGGTTAAGTCCCCTAGAGTATATTTTACTACCGACCGAGGATTACCTCGGTCCCCTTTGTATTAGGCCTAATCAGCCGGTACCCTTCCATCTGAGGGACTGCAAAAGGGTTGCGCGAAAGCGCTATATTGCATTCTAGCCCTCGTTCGTGGCTAGTTAGTGCAGGTTTTGGGTTGACCGAAGACAACCTTGGTACACAGAGGCTTATATCCAACCCGGTGTAAGGGATCGTTCCTGGACCTCAGGTTAGATCCAACTTTCGTTGACCCTTTTGGGATGACGTGTGTTGTTGGTGGGACTCGTACCTTACGGTAGCGAGATTTTCAGCGTGTTCCTACACGACAACTGGTGCCGCGACCCGGGATTGGAATAACCTTCTGTGTATTCTGGTTGTTGTAGGTCTCAACCCCTACGGGCAAAAGAGGAGAAGAAGAAGAAGTAGAGAAGAGGAAGATGGCGCGAGGAACCAAGTCTGCGGCTCCAACCACGCTGATGAAGTCGAGTGGGCCACGCTCCGAGGTGTCGGACCACTCCGGAAGCTCGTTCGAGTCTCTGGCGACCGTTGCGATGGACAGGGTCGACGAACATCCGGCGACCTACGATTCGGCGCTTGAACCCTCGGACGCGATGGGAGATGATGAAGATGATGACTGGGAAGTCAGGGGCACCATGACCGAGGCCGCCGAGGCTGCGGTAGTGTCTGCAGGGCGAAGCAGCGGCGTGCGTCCGCTTGCCCGAAGCCTCGTTGACGAGTTGGATGACGTCGCCAAACCCGAGCCAGCGTTCGGCGAGGACGATAGAGAAGATGGTGCGAAGGACTTCCCGAGGACGACAGAAGTCACGACCCAGCCGACGGGGATCCGTCCACCACTCAATGGGGACACACCGGCCGCTAACAAGGTGCTAGGCCGGTGTGTGGAACTGACGCGGACGAAGAGCAACTGGATGCGACAGTTCTCGCCCAAGATGGTCCGTCAAGCTGTGTGGGCAGACCTCGGACGAGCGCTAGCCGCGCCGATCGACTCGACGAGCACCTTAGCGGTAGCTCGGGAGACCGAAGGACTACTCCGTGCGATGGGGTGTGAATTAGAGCTGTTAAGTGCAGTGCTGAAATCTGCATTAAAGGCTTTCGTGCATTGCACGAAAGTTTCGTGCACGGAAACCTCAGTGGTTTATTACGATCATAGCCCAAAGCAAAACTACACGAAAGCCGAGTGCGGGTTGATGAGTTGCCGAGGCAAGACATAGTTTTTTTTAAATTACACTTTTAGTGTATGTAACTTCCGCAAATTACAATAATAGCCATGCCCGCCTTTCTGTCCAAAATGCACGAAACAGCTCTAGTGTGAATCCCAAATGTACCCGTCGACCATGGCGCTTGCCGACTGGAGCCCGACCGAGGCTGCCACCGCCCTCTCGAAGTGGAGAAGGAAGCTGCGTTCCGCGTTTGGCACAACTGGCGCAGGGGTAGCCACTCTAGTGTTTGGCTCTACTACCTACATGGTTCAGACCGAGGCAGATCCGTCGCGAGTGCCGCTGCCACCGACGCCCCAGAAAGGAACCACCGATGTCAAGGGAGGGACGTTCGCCGCGAAAGGACCGGCGTCACCGTATATGCAAGACTCGCACATGGTGACACCTAGGTCGGTCGATCGCAGTGACCGTCTGGCGAAGGAGAACGAGGCCTCATTCACCACGCCGAACACTCGACGGACAACCGTCCGACCTCCCGAGAAGCGGTTCGAGGCCCGAGAGGAGTCGTCAGACAGCGACGAGGATCGTTTTGACCCTGACTACTATGACGGAGACCAGACGGGTGAGTAGGCACGCCAAGTGAGGGAACTGAGTGCAGCGAATGGCCGGAGTAACACACCGAGGCTTGAGATCGCTACGCACCTTCCTCTCGGCAACATCAAGCCGTTCCTCGGTACTCGCAACAAGAGCGAGCGGTCGATGCAGTGGCTCCGGAAGTTCATGTACGAGATGAAGGGAACACACACTCCGACGAACGAGTGGTGCATGGCCTTTGAACTCAGTCTCCAAGACGGAGCACTCCATTGGTACCGCCAGCTCCCTCGTAAAACGAAGCGTACGTGGAAATTGCTGAGTGATGCTTTCATCAAGTATTACTGCTCGAAGTTCACCCAGTCAGCGAAGGCCCGCTACTACTCGGCGAAGCGAGAGGACAAAGAGCATGTCTGCGACTACCTCAATCGCTTGAATGGGTACGCTCGCAACGCCGGCGTGCAGTTCGAGAACGGAGGGCGCGAGGCGAAGGACCACGTAGATCACTTCCTCGATACGTGCGATGACCGAGGCCTGGAAGAGCGGTTGTGCCACGCACGAGTCAAGGACATCCACGACCTTGAGGATATGACCAACGACATCCAGCGCAGTAGAGAACGGAAGGCGGCGCGCGAACCCTCGGTGAGACGCCACCGAGGGCAAGACGACGATCGGCGACGCGAACGAGGGTACGAGGAGCGGTTTTGGTCGCGAACGACGTCACCGAGATGATGGTCGACGCCGGGAACGACGCGACGAGTCGCCGTACCGGTCGAGAATTACCCTGGTAGAGGCTTTGGCCGATGTCGTCACCGCTTTGAACATCAGAGCCTCGGACGGAGACCGCGAGGATTCTCAATCTGCTCGCGGATACGGGCGTGATGCGACCAAGGCCGGCGTCCGACACGGCACGTCGTACGACGTCGACGAGTATTCAGACGCAGAATCGGACGCGAGCGAAGTCTCGGCCGACGCTCACGGACATGTGGACGCGACGAACGACAATGAGCGTCGAGCCGCCGCGGCTGGGACCTTCGCTCGGCCGGACAATCGTCGTCAGTCGGGCGGGAGCATCCAATTCCAGCGCGACCGAGAAGGACGTCGCCAGTATGGGCCATGTGCGGCATGCAATAGCCCGTACCATTCGGTGCACTACTGTAATCGGAGGTGCAAGTTGTGTAAACAAGTACATGATGCCGGCAAGTGCGACGCCCTCCGGGAGCTGACAAGCCTGTTGCGAACGAAGGTCGACAAGATGGATCTCACCCCAGAGCTGCAGAGCCTGGTGTTCGGGGGTCATTTAAACTAGGCAGCCCGCCAACTAAAACTGGGTTGGTCCCAATCGGGCTGCCACAGTTAGCTGAGCCTGCTGTCGACGCAGACTATTTGTTTGCGTTCTCAGGCAAAAGCAAATGGCCCGATGATCGAAAGAACAACGAACGAGTGAATACGACGGAAAATAGAAGTAATAGAGGCTTAAGCCTCGGTGAGAATGGAACGGATGAAGCAAGTGATGGAGAACGCGCGCCGGCCCCGACCGAGGCTGTCATCACAAGTATGGCTCAAGTGGAGTCGGTCGACCGAACCCTCGGTCGGGCAATAAAATTACTGCCCGGCGAACGAATGGGGTGGTGGTCGTCCCAACGATACGACAAGAGGAAGAGAATGCGCGCGCTGGTCAAGGGTACAGTGGATGACTCCCGGATACGGATCCTGCTCGACACCGGAGCTAATGTGAGTGTGATCTCGGCGAGTTTTGCAAAGAAGCTCCGAGTGCGAGAGGTATTTGACCACGGTCGTAGCCTAGAAGTACGAGGCATCAACCCGGGGATCATGGAAACCCAACGACGAGCCTTAGTGAAAGTCACGCTCGGGTGGAAGCACGCATATGAGTTCGAGGTGTGGATCATGGACCACAGTGCCGGTGTGGACGTAGTCCTAGGCATGTACTTCATGGTACCTGCCGGAATTCGGCTGGACTTGTTCCACGGTACAGCCAGGCTTCCGGACGAGGATATGGTACCTCTCTTGAAATCGAAGGAGTCGGAGGAGCCGGTGTCATACGGAAATCACATCGTGGGAGGTCCTACCGAGCTGTTGGCGATCCCTGGCAGGGAATGGCGAGAATTCCGCCTGCCTCGCCGACAACCGTCTCGAACGACCCACGAGATGTGGATTCGTAGGTCAACGAGGCTTGTACCGACCGTAGCGAAGAGCCAACGAGGCCGACCGATCTGGATACGGCTGACCAATGTTACAACGAAGAGAGCGAGTTGCTCGGCACACGAGCCTGTCGTGTTATGGGTGCCTAGAGAAGAACTACCTCGGGAAACGGGCTACGTGCGGGTGGATTCCGACAAGTATCGAGAATGGCAGGTGCTAGCGTACGCGGAGAGCAGAGATGAAACGCTGTTTGGACGCGAGGGCAAGCTCTACCAAGAATGGTTGGCCGTACAACCCTCGGCCGTGGAACGACGCGAGTACCCGACACCTCGGGCACTCCTACGACGGCCCACCGAGGCTCTGGTGTGCACCGAGATGCCAGGAGGAGATGATGATGATCGAGTTGATGATGATCGAGTAACGGTGGTCAACTGTCTCGACCTAGCCGAACCTACTGGCGAAACAGGCGAGTGCTGGCCGCCCTCGGTCGACACCGAACCTGGTCCGGCGGGGGATAGGAGACAGGATCCTGGACCGTCCGAGCGGTACGCGACCGAAGAGATCGCAGCACGACCCGAGTCGGGTAATCCGGTCATCGGCGTCCGGATCGACGACTCAGCACGCCCTCCAGGCGAATCGGGAGAGATCCTGACCTCGGTGACCACGGGTGGCGGCTCCCGTGGTGATCAAGCAGGCGGTTGTGAAGCGACCGAGCTCAGGGGTGACCCAGAAGCTGAGGTAACGACTGATCGGACAACCACCGACCCAACTGACGGTCGGCATGTCAAGTCTGACGCGGAGCGTTTGGACACTGTCTACGTCTCGGTCATGGCTGGAGGCAGTCCGGAAACAGTCGCTGATGCGGACTGGGGTACCAACGATACGGCGGAGCACCTGCCGAATGAGATCGAGTTGACTGACTACTCACACGAGCTGGCGTTCCTTCCGGATCTGACAGAGCCGTCATCGACAACGCTGGATTACTCGGGTCCGAACGTCCATAACACCGACTTGCAGACCGATCAGCAGGCGAAACTCGTAGCGGTGCTCCAACAACACGAAGAAATTATGATTGCGAGCGGCAACGCTCTGCCCGCGCCGGCGTACGGTGTGGTGTGTGACATCGATGTACAGGGGCACCCTCCGATCAAGCAAAAGACTCGGAGGACCCCTCTACGGTTTCTGGGGAAGCTCTACGAGCTGCTGAAAGGTCTCCTGACGGCGAGATTGGTCTCGTTCTCGGATAGCCCGTGGGCATCTCCGATCGTTATCGTGCTGAAGAAGAATGGAATCGACATACGGTTGTGTATTGACTACAAACGAGTGAATGCAATCACTGCAATTATGGAATATGCCATGCCACTAGTCGACGACTTGTTGACCGAGATGGCCTCTCTGGCTGCATCTTCATCACCAAACGATAGCCGTTGTTGCGCGGTCGATTCGCGCGAGAAGCGCTCGCGTGCTCTATCTCGCCGAGGTATTGATCGAGGACTTCTCCAGCTTCAATGGCCTCAGCGGCGACCACTCCGAGCGTCTTTGTGCGCACATTCTTCACCAGGTAGATTTTGTTCGACTCGCCCAGGGCGTTGCCACAGAGGCCTCCGTAGGGGCAACAATTAATGTTGCATGCGCGAGTTGCGGCAGGAGTCGACGCGGCACGGCGACGAGCAGTCGCACCACCCGAAGTGTGGCACCGCCGGAAAGACCGTCGCCAATGGATTGAACTGCTCGCGGAGGTGGGCCACGTGATATGGCCACCGAGCTGGCACGAACTGATCACGTGGCCGCTGTGCTTGCGGTGGCGAGCGGCGAACCACATCCGTGCTGGCGTTCATCGATCCACGTGGGTCGACGGCGGGTCGATCCGGACGCTGAGGCACCGACGGGCGACGGCTGTACGGCGCAGCAGCCTCACGCCGCGCACGACGTCCTTCTTGGCGGGGCTGAAGCGCCTCGCGTGGTCTGGGGCGCGCCGACGACGTTGGTGGCGTCTCCAGCAAAATTGGCGACGACGTCGTGGGGCTGGCGCTTGGACGGGTTGTCGGCGGCGGTGACACAGGTGGGGGTGTTGCCTCCGGGCTTGGCGGTCGATTCGTCACTGCCTTTGAGCGGCGCTGGCACTTCTCCGGTGGCACCCATGGAGGAGTCGCGGTGCCAGTGGAGCTGGCGTAGTCTCTGGCGGGCTGCTCGCTGCGCTTGCTGCCTTGGGTATGCTGCGGGCTTGCTTGGACGCTGTGCGGCGTGTTTTCGTCCTCGCTGGACGTGTCGAAGATGCAGCGAAGCTGCCAGTGAGCAGCGGAAAGGGTGAGGCGCATAAACTATACAAATCGCAAGTCAAACCTTTATGATGGCTACACGACGTATATCTAGGGGTAGGGCGGCTTGTTGACACCAGATCTGGGCCCCGGGAGATTTATGCGCCGAGTATGCCAGGCATACTTGCTGCAACTATGACAGCCCGTTAATGCATATATGGTAGGCGTCCACTGGAGCACGAGTCTTCTATAGGTTGAGTTATAATGTGCTATCGTTCGTGCAATAACCACAAGCGGTCGTTTAGGCTCGGTCTTATATCTTGCGGGATGCGGGATGGGATGTGTCTAACCCAATCAGCGCCCGAGTTTTTTTTTCTCGTCCCGCTGTACCCCGCTATCATAGGGGCGACACCCCACCTCGTTAGGGGTGACACCCCCTCGTCCCACGGGTGATTATGTGGTGCGGTCGCGCGATACACCAACTAGCGGAGGGATGACCGACCCTCCCCCGCCTCCATCACTCGGCAACAATGGTGCTTGGTCATCCTCCGCGCGATGTTCATACAATACTTGCCACCGAGCCCTCCGCCCCGCCGCCGCCCAGTCGACGCCAAGTGCCCCTCCCCATGCCGAGCCTTCCGACCCCTTCAAGTGCTTGCGACCCACCGAGTGCTTCGCCCGCGCTGCCCCCGCTCAATTGCCGTCATGCACTCGACGGTAACTGGGCGGAGCAGCGCGGGCGAAGCACTCAATGTTGCGAATCCACTCCGGTTGCCACATTTGGTGCAACGGAGGCAGACGTCGCAAGTGTCGACAGCGGGTTTGCATACATGTCGAAGGATGAGAAGCTGCGGAAATGCAGAAAGGTGTTGAAGTAGTGTGAGTGGCTGGCAGCGCTGCTGCTGCCGGCCCTGCATGAGTAGGAGCTCAGTCTGAATTTAGCAAGGTCAAGCGCAAAGGAAAGAGGAAGAAGACAAAGAGCAATAACAAGTCGTGTATTTGCATTTATACTACTTGGCTTGTGTATTCCTATCTGGTGGCGGTGCTGCAAGAATCGACGGAGCCTTAAGGAAGCACGCACACGCACAACCAGACCCGTTTCATAACACTCAACACAGCTGAGCGGCAGTGGGATGGAAAAGTTGACGGGGGGCGGCAGTGGCGGCTGAAGAATTGGCCGCGGGGGCTCGGCAGCAGCTCGGCAGCTACGGGCGTGCGTTTAACCAACCGCTTACGGTTCAAATAGGATATGTCGCCCACCCTTCGGGTATCTCGTGGCTCGCTGCATCTAGACGCGGCTCAGGGGTTAATAGCAACGGGTGATACCCGTTGATATGCTGATACTACACAGCCGGATATCCTGTATCAGTATCACATGATACTGCCTTCGGCGGGGGATCAAGATCACTGATCCTGCAGCTAAACCGAAATGATCTCGGGTGATATAGTATTTGATATAGAATTACTTACAAAAAAACACTATTTTAGGTCACCATGTCAAATTTAAGACCGGGAATTCGTAATGGCAAACCTGGATAGGAGCTACCGCGGCACCACGCAAGTACAACATTATTCAATTAATTCTTATACCGTTGAGTGGATGTCCTCGAGAGTTTATAGATTAAGGTAGCCAAGAGTTCCTTGGTATTACTGTCTTGATGAGAGTTCACCTGTGTATCAACTGCTGCGCAAGACCGTTTGGTTTGTCTAAGTAGTCACTAAGTACGTACTAGTAATAAGGGGACGCATCCGCCTGGACGATGATCGAGCAGAGCTATTATACTATGTCTAATGAAACTTGGAAGAGCTTGAAAAATACGCCGAAATTTGGAAATATATATAAGCTGGTGTCCAACAAGCTCACTCCGTCCTATTTCATCATATACCGTAATATATTATCTGACACCACCCGATGCAATACCTCCCCACTCTTTAGACAATCTGTAGGTTTACATTGGTATTCACGGTGGGTGAACCGCGAGGAGAGCAAGGCCCGCTTCTTCTTATGCTCGGACCACATCATGTTGGACGGTGACACCCTGCGTAAGTGCAGGTAGGAGGGCGTCACACTTGGAAAGCTTGATCTCGATGCTGGTGTTGGCCTTCTACCACAACAGCAAGGTCGACAAGAAGCTCAACGGTACGAAGGCTGCGCAAACCTAAGGCTGCTTCATCAACGCGGGCCAAATACTGTATCCATAGCGCAAATTTGGGAGGAAGACCTAAGTATCATATTAATATCAAATACACGTATCATTTCATTGATATGATATTGATACCTGATGGACGGAGTATCAGCATCAGGTGATCCTAGCCTCAAACGTATGTGTCGGTAGATCAGTATCAAGAATATAGTAAAAATGGGCAGTGATATGAACCCCTGACGCGGCTGTCCCGTTGTCAGCTTGGCCGCCGATGGCTGTCTTTTTGTTGGGACGTAGATCCTGCAATTCCGCTCCCGCTTTCCGAAAAGATATAAGACCGACCCTTTCTTAAGGACAAATATCAATTTCACTTGCTTTGAGTATGGGGTGAGTCGATTTTGGTCCTAGCGGGACCGGTTAGGATCAAAAGTACCGTGAACCATACTAAACTCAAGTGAAAATGGTTTTTGTCCTTAAATTTGTCCTTAAAATCTGACTGTTGGGGATAATGAACGCGATTTGGATCCATTCGGCTGGGTTTCACGTGTTGTGCTGTATTTTGATCTCTTCAACACTATTTTTCTTGTTGCTGCGGAATTGACTGCCACTAATAGGGGTGTGTGGACAATGCTGGGGGATGTCCCGGCACCATCTCGACCAATCGGCACCATCCGGTCACCGTCTGCACCCGCCGTGCCCCATAATTGGGTCCCGGTTCCCCTGCCATTTCCAAAGAAGCTGGCACTTGCTGAGCTGTGCTTCATGTAGTTCCAGTCCAGCAAAAGAGCACCACATATCGCTAATGTACGGTTATCTAAGCTGGTTCGTATGCTGCAGAGCCTTGTTATCTAATAGCTCTCTGTGGTATTGCAAAACACACAAATCGTCAAATGTGGGTCCTAGCAACAAACCAACAACAATAGCGGAGCTAGTCGGCTGGGTTGGCCTGTGCGGGGTCTCTTTCGGGTCCCCAACGGTCTGGCCCAACCAGGACAGTAGGTGTCTTATCTTCGCCGAGTTCCAACCAACCGATTCAACTCTCCAGAGACTCGCCTGAGCCGAGTAGTCTCCGTTCGCAAAACCCGTGCCGTCACCAAAGGATGGATCAGTCACGGGCCGCCGAGTGTAAAAGCAACTCAGCTGAAAGGTTACGGTGCCCTGGGACTTACAGGCCCACCGGCTCGCCGAGTTCGGCGAGACTTTCTCTTCGCGCTTGGCGAGACTGCCCCTCCGGGCCGACGTTATCTCTTGGTGCTACCTGTTGGTACCTACAAGCTATGTCTTTCAGGTACCAACGGCAGACATACCCCAGCCTTGTGCAGGGACTTACCGGAAGAGAGTACACCTGTCTTGGACTAGGAAAATTCTGCTCTGTTTTTTTGTTATATCTTTCGGGCGCCCTGAAGGGACGCCTCTGCTGTTCCTGAGCTCCTATACAAATACCTAATGAAATAGAGGGGTTTCGGATCTTCGGCCGACCCTCCGCCGACCTCTCGAGCTCAGTTGGTCCGGATACTGGGCTTATCCGGATCCTTGAACTCGGCTGGTTCGGATACTGAGCTATCCGGATGGTACTCTGTACTCTCCCGCCGAGTTGGTACCGTCGACCTGTTATCCTAAGCTGTTTTGGTACTCTGTACCAGTGTGCGCCACAAAACTTGACGTTTCCTACACCACATCTCCCCATACCAGGTACAGCAAGCTTCTCTCAGCGCAAACGTAGACAATATCGCACGGCATGGCTGGTGAAGACCACAACGACGAGGATAAAGGTGAATTGTATATTGGGGTTATGCAGGCGAGAAGAAGCTTCGTAACGTGGTTTCACCTGTGTTGTTTGCTCTGCGCGTGCATGCAGGGCTGGTGCTTCCGTCCCCGCACCTTTTCCGATTACTTTGGCAACATGGGCATGCCGTTGCTCTCGTCTTCTTCTGGGGCGAAAGAAGGACAGGAGGATCCGCGTCCGCCTTCTGCTTGCGAGCTCTTTCAGGCGACACCGCAACGCATTGAGGGACAAGCTGCTGGTAGGATACTTCTGCTGAAACAGCCCGTAAATGTAGGTCTATTTGTGGGGAGCTTGAAGAATTGCGTCGGCCACTGACTTGAGCATTGCAGTATCATCTTCCGCTATGCTAATAGGTACTTCCGCTCTAACTAAATCATACTGTTGGTCTTGACTTTCTGCTGGTTATTGCTCTGGATGCACGGCAATTGCCCTTCCGTCGCTGCAGCGGGTTCATTTGGTCGATCTTCCGTCATACTTGCAAGCAAAGTTGATGCATTTGGCACCTGAGGCTCATCTGCATTCACCAGCACTGGCGTCGGCGAAATCACCGGGGTTGTCGGTGGTGATGCAGATGGCGTTGGGTGTTGGCAGTCGGGTGTCGAAGCAAGTTTTATCTTTATCTTGAGCTCGGATCCGCGATTGCTGGCGCGCTTCAGGGCTTCCCATCTCCGGTCGAGATCAGCGTCATTTTTTGGATGGATGTCGTCGCAGATACGACTTGCAAACCCGTATACTCTCCGAAACCACTTCTTGGGCTTTGGGGAGTGTTTGGAGCTACGGAGGGCATTGAACAACTCGATCTGAAGATCTTGCTCCCTGGGACTACTACACATGGTAGGTGGCGACCTCTGAAAGCTGAATAAATGTCCGCGTTTTGCTGATGCCGGCTGGTTGCTGGGTTGATTCACTGCAGGAACAGGAAGTGACTGCAGCTTCGAGGTATTGGTGGCAAAACTTCGACGACGCAGCGTGAGACTGCAGTTCGTGCTGCCCTCGGCGACCAAGTTGAACACAATGGTTGTGACTAATGGGCACACCGCCCACGTATCGTCCGCGCGTACTTGCTCGTCTCGCACTTGACGAAGTAGCTCGTATTCTGGTAAGGAAAACCCTGCTGTTGACTCATAGTCGAACTCGTCTAGCTGAAGCTGCCGCAAGAAATCTGATTTGCTCAGCCGCTGATCATTTTGTCTCGTGCTATTCTTCTGCAACAGCTCACGGATACTCTTCATATCGCACCGCGACGTAGCCAGTGCTTCATTAAGGCGTTCAGGCTGCACTCAAACATGCGCCGCCACTTGCTAAAAACAAAGTCTAGCGGTGATGCAGAACGGTAGCGAGGTTCTTGTAGCGGCTCGGACAAAACATGCTGCACGAACGCAAGCTGGGGAGACTCGGGTAACACACCTTGTGGCAGAATGGCTGCCTGTGCCATGCGAGACTAAGTCAATCTCGCCAAACGAAGGATTTCGGCCAAACTTTGTTCCCATTCGCAGGTTGTGGCGAACAATGAAGACGTCCAGTATCCGCATACCAACATCTACAGACAGCGACCGGTTCAAAAGTTTTTTCAGGGCAGAGTGAAAACCCTCGAGCTGACTCGCCGCAACAATGCGGACTGGTTTAGCTCTGCCTTCGTGATAGTCGTTGCTCGGCACATGCAGGTCTCTTTCTCGGATCAGCTTGGCATTATACTTCCAGCATCCGGTCCAGGACGCTTCAGTGTACGATACATCGCTAAGATCTACGGACTCCACAACCTTCTTGAACTCAATTTCCATCTCGTCCGGGGGGGGGGGCCGCTGGCGGTCAACATCATACAACGCTGATCGAAGCTCCTTCTTCAGCCACTCCTGCTTGGGCTTCGACGCCAATTTTGCAGACACGCGATCGATGAGGTGGAACGGGTCTTGTTTAACAGTTATAGCCCCATCAAAAACGCTAGCCACCATAGTGCGAACAGTGTTGGCGCTGTCGCTAACCAAAAACATTTCCCACTGCTATCCGGCGACAAGGTCGGTACGATCGACTCTAGCAACGCACTGGTTTCTTCATTGTTTTCCGAGCGTGTCAAACGCCGCCCTACAATCTGGCCAATTTCATTATGCACAAACAGGAATAGCCTGGCGTCTGCCATGCCTTCCTTTGTCCACTACCAGTCCAAACTTTCAGACGCTTGCAAAACTTGACTGAATGGTCTACTCGGAGAACCTTTTTGACTTGCATCCGACGCATCAAAAACTCACAAAGCGATCCGTAAATAGTAGTTGTCTCCATCCATATCGCCGTCGGTACCTTACAATCAACAACGCCGTTCACTTCACAATATTGATCCACAGACGGAGGTAGAGCGGATATATAGGCAGGATTGCCAGCCTTGATCCGTCTGACGCGCTCGGCAAATATGCTGTACAGCTTGTAGTATCGTGTCAATCGGCGGCGTCGGACGTGTGGAGAAGCAAGATCGAAGAATTTGGAGATCGAAGTTGACTGGCAAGTGAGAGATTGGGACCCGGCCGGTCACTATTACGAAAGACTGACCTGACGGGATCTATGCGAAAGAGGACGCGGTGGAACGCGGGATGGCGGCTTGGATAGGCGTTGGGAGACCGAAGCGGGCGTAGGCTAGTGGTCGCGACCCAGATCAAGTGGTCCGGAGAAGATCGGGGTGATTTGGATCTGGAGTCCAGATCGGGATCAGATCTGATACCCAGGATCCAGATCCAGTATTACGGATCCGGCGATTACGACACGCCAGAGCCCCGGGTGACGCCATAAAGGAGGTAAAGGGAGGCTACAGAGCCAGTGGGTACCGATGGGATGATAGCTGGATAGAAGGAAAGGTAGATAAGATGGGATCGGACTTCAGCATAAATTAGTATCGAATTTGCCTTGGGCATCGCAACTGCCTTCTCCCTCGCCTGGCAACGGGAACTACATTGGCCCCACAAAAAGAAGAAGAGGTAGCGGTAAGAGATCTAGTGTTGGTTAAGTCTGGATAATACATTGGCCATATCTAGACCTTCTTAGTGATCTACCCTCAAGTGCGGATCCCAGATCCACCCGAGTTCACAGCTTGGCCGGTCGGGTCTTCGACGCTCAACTACCACAGATCCCGCTATAGGAAGCGGCAAGCATCGCTAAGGAAAGGATCGTAAAGGACAAGAGCCCCGCAAAGGCAACCCCACGGCCGGATCCAGATCCAGGCCGCCAGAACCGAGTGCAAGACCACTCGATCCGGGAGTATAACCGCGAGCTGTGTGAAGATTTCCACGCCGCTCCACCCCATCCCCGCGTCTCGCCAAGACTGTCTCGACTTCAAGGCTTTGGCACTTCGGAAGACACCAGAAGAGCAAGATCCAGCCCTACCGACGGGTACATAAGGTAACCCAGTTCAGCACACATCTCGGCAGATCGGAGTACCCCCTCCGTTAGTCGGTGTTCGCGCGCAGTTGGGAAGTTGGATTAGTGATCTCGCAGATTTTGCTGATCCCGCTACACCACAATGGTGCGCGTGCCCGGATCTTCTGGTGACTCGGGATTTCACCGTGAGTCCCAAGAAGAAGTTAAATTGAAGATAGAGCAAGGGGACCAGGCGTCATCGGACCTCGGATCGACGATGACGCCGCTGAATGAAGCAAGACCCGCAGATCGACAGAGTGCTGGGAGAAACTCTATCGACGGAAAGGAGGCAGATCCGGATCCGGATCTGGAAGATAAATCTCAACCTCCTCCCCAGGTCCATTCGGGGACCCCAGTGGACCTCGAGTCACATCGATACCCACTAACAAAACAAAATAAAGCCGGTCAGAACCGGTATGCATTCTCTGACTCACCCGTCAAACTTTCGCCACGGGATCCTACCCTCCCACTGATGTCCCGATGGGAATGGGAGGCTAAGGTGCCCGCCAAGTGAACGTCGCTCAAGGCCCCATATCTGGAGGAGGAGCTCAAGGAGAGATAAGTTCCAGCCGGGATCAAGACGGAGACGTCGACCCCGACGTGGAATGAAGCGGATCTGGAGCTCAGATACCACCGGAAGGAGCTCCAAGTGTAATGGGGCCAGGATTGGCCGGTGACCTTTTCAAGGAAAAGGGATGTTCTCTAGTGTAGACCACACCGACCGGTGTGGCCCACAAGGATTAACTGTCACACGCCACGATGGGTACTGTGTACCAGGGGTCCTTATATAGAGTATTCACGGTAGACCTCCCCAGAGTACTATGTTAAGTTAAGGGTCGGTCGTACTTAAGGACCACGATGCACCGCTGAGGAAGATCGCAATTTCGACAGGGATTCAGTATGCAGATAGAAAACAGTAGATAGAACTTTATGAGTGTTATTAATACAAGCCAGTTTAACTCTAACCTTCAAGTGTACAAGTCTCTTTAATACTCGGTATTAAAAGGAGACCGATAAGGCAGGGCCTTTGGTACTAAGGTGAACAGAGACGCCAGGCGTCTGTTGTGGTTAGCGTGTTACGCTTCCTCTAAACTACGGTACGTGTGACCCCCGTCTCACCAAGACTTCATGACCCACAAATCGATCATGCGGATCCTACAACCGACGCAGATCGGCGATCAGATCGGACCAGTGACGGCACCAGCCACGGCAGACAATAAGCTGGGGGCAATCAAGATCCTCATGAACCTACTACAGGAAGCGGGTCTGGTGGCGGGAGCGTTCAACGCAGAAGATCTGTTCCGCCCAGATCTACGGATATTCCAATTGTCGACGAAAGAACACTTCTACAATTTGAAGGTAATAGTAGGTGAGAAGGTGACGGACCCAAGTACGACCTCAAGCCCGGACTCGCCGACGCAGATCGGCTCCACAGGTGACCGGACTTCCTTACCCTTCGTGTCAGCAGCTGAAGCGGATTCGGACTCGTCGTCGGAACCACGACGGATGTCGTTGGGCCCCGCTGGTGCTGCAATGTTGCACGCCAGATCCAAAGTGTCGCGACAGAAACCTACCCGATCCAAAGCTAAGAAGACGTCAGGAGCGGTGAGCAAGCCGACGACCCCTCCTCCCAATCTCGTGATTGGGACTGACAACGCTACGACCTCGACGGACAAGATGGAATCTTACTTCCAAGCGGCCATGAGCCGTTTCCTCCGCAAACAGCAGATCTCCATGCCAAACCTGGCGGCCAGGGCACTTTCGAACCCAGGAACCAGAAATGTCGAGATGGAATCCGCCGGGTCAGATGACTTGGAAAGGCTACAGTGGGAGTACGACCCAGATGACTTGGATCTTCCCGCAGCGGCCCCAGCAGCGGTTGCCACCGCAGCAGTCGGATCCTCTGAATCGACACTGATCCAGCGAGTACGGATCTCTGCCATATCCGATCTGAAAGAATTTACTGGGAAGGATCAGGATGAGGACAGAGCGAGAGCGTGGATCAACAAGGTTAAGTCTTCATTCATGCGAGATCAAGCTTCCGATGAAGAGAAGTGCCTGACCGTCGCAGATTTGCTGTCAGGACCGGCGAAGAGCTGGTACCAGCAGCTGCCCAGATCTACGCGCAACAAATGGACGGAATTGCTCAAGAGTTTCCAGATCCAGTATTGTGGATTCGGAGTCTCAGTAGCCCGCCAGTATTACCAAGCGCAAAAGAGGTCGGACGAGTCGGCGTCGGAATACCTGCACAGGCTCAACGTGGCAGGCCTGCGGGCGCGTCTGAAGGTCAAGGACGGTAACACCAAGGAGAGGAAGGAACACTTGGACCACTTTATTGAAACGTTGGGAGATCCAGAGCTGGCCGACCGGTTGACGTTGCTACGACTATCAGATGCAGATGATTTGGAGGAAGTGCTGCGGGCCCTAGGCAGGGCAAAGAGTCGTCAGAAGAAGTCGGCAGCTGGACCCAGCCGGTATCGGCAGATAGCAGCCCCATCGCCTGCGCCAGCTGCGTCGGCCAAACAAGTACGTGTGATACAGATCCAGGCGCCGGACTCAGAATCGGACTCCAGCTTGGACGGATCGGACTCAGACCGAGACGAACATCGCCGGATCTACCTCGCTGCTAACGACGAACATTCCCCCTTAGGAGAAGAGCCTAAGACTTCGGATCGCGAACAGTTGGAATCGCCGCGCTCCGGATCCTCAACCCGTGGACCCAAGGTCACGATATCAAGCGGATGGCGTGGTCAGGGGGCAGTGCTCACACTGTGACTCCAAGAAGCACTCTGATCTGGGATGGTGGAGACGTCTGACTTGCAAGAAGTGTGGAAAGAGAGGTTACCCGGCAGATCACTGTTTGTTCGTGTGCCGAGGATGTGGAGAGCTCCATGACATGGGGAAGTGCCCAATGGAGGAGTTCTACAACCAGATCCGCCAGTGGTTTGATCCAGTTAACCCACCGGCGACCGCTCTTATCCCGATTTTGCTGGGATAAGATTAATATAGACATTTGTACACTGGCGGGATAGGGTAAGCGAGGGGTCCCCAGCGGCCTGCCCCGACTCTTCGAGTTCCACCGGCTGTCAATCTCATTGGTCAGAGTTATCCAATCAAAGCTTGGATAGGGCCGTAATATTAAGCTCTGTCGAGATTTCGATCGCAAAAACCTTGGCGTAATTCGCAGGATAATGCGAACATTCGCTAAGTGAGTAAATTGTTCTGAGCTGAATATCGCAGTTGATGGACGTGCTCGGCAATCGCTGTGACACTATCCCAGGGCAAGCACGGCACGGCACATGAGGGACGCCTTCTACTGCAACGACGAGACGTACGAGGCACAACCAAAAGCAGAACAACTCAATCTCGGTACGCTGCTGACTCTAGCCAGCATGTTGCCCCATTTCTGACGTGTTTCTCGACTGCAGGCGAGGCGAGCGCTGGCGGCACAAGCCCCCACCATTCCATCGGCAGTACACCCGCCTGACTTCCTCCTTCCTCTTCGTCATGCAAGGCTACGGCTACTCGCAGTACCAGGCGCACTCGCCGCACCACCAGCGCAGCGGCGAAGTTCCCAAGCTCTACTACAAATCCCTGGACCACGGCACCAATGGCGGCGGCTTCAATGGCCCGGCGTGCATGAACTCCAGCAGCACGTGAACCCGAACAGCATGCAGGCCCAGCACCAGGCCCGACGCCGCAACAGGGGGACTTCGACTACGAGCCCATCAGCACCCAGGCAAATACTACGCGCTTTCACCCAAGGCCTATCGATACAACTGGGGCGGCTCTCAGAGCCGCTCTGTTGGGCTGCGGTCATACGTCAGCCCACACGGACAAACGTTCGCGCGAGGCGCCCTAAATGAAGGAAAAGAAGCTCGCGTTCAAGCTAAACGATGACATCAACCATCACAAGACGCTGCAGGAAGAGGCCGGACGATCAAGCAGTCCATCGTGTGATCTCGAATCAGAGTGCGGAGCGCGCCTAAAAGCAGGCGGATCGCCGAGGACCAAAATGGTGGTGGCTAAGGCGGTGACGTCAGCGATGAGGGCTATAATATCCAATGGTGCTGCCAAAACAGGCTCTCACTGCAACAGCAGCCATTGCAGGCGGATGCAGTGAGTATGTGTTTTAGTGTTAGGATCTAGTATAAAATAAAATGAAGGCATTCCATAGAATTGAGCGACAGTCAAAATCAACCTGTCAAAAGTCGCGGTCGCTCCTCAATGGTACAGTACACATCGTGTGGGGGGAGATCTTCTCCGAGAAGATCATGGCAGACGCAAGTACGTACACCGACGACACGGTGGCCGACAGCAGCGGCACTGTGGGCGGCAGCAGCAGCAGCGATGACGACGAACGCTCGAACCAACAGGAGCTCACAGCGCGAGGGCGCTCCGAGAGCCAATGTCAGCTCAGCGGTCAAGATACCGACTTAGACCGCTCCTCCTACTTTGTTCTCTCGGACCCTAACTACACCTACGAGGCTGTCCCGGTGCGCATGTATGTCCTACTTGTGGTGGCTATTTGATATCCAGCCGTCCTGCTTGCATACAACAGGCTTTCACGCCGGATGGCAACCGAACAGCGTGAAAAAACAAGAAAAGTTATGGCAAGCCGATGCCTGTAGGGGAGGTACATGCACGTATCGTTGGTGTTTCAGTGGGCGTCACGATGGCTCAATTCCGACGTATGCCTAGACGTTGGAGATATTTCAATGGCACCAGGGGTTCCTTGACTTTCACACCCTCCAGCCAGTACACAAACCTTCACGCGACCGGGTGGGTATGCGAATTACTTGAGTTCTGTGGCGTAGTCTAACAAATGTTATTATGCAACAGGTTTACGAGCCTAGATTCAGGTCTACCAACCATGTAGACGCATTTCTAGCCGTCCTTCCGCTCTACGAGATGTATGCGCAGTTTCAGAATGACGAAGACTCGAGTCACATCTACGCGTGGCTGCAAGCGTCCCTGAAAGCCTCGAAGGTATTTCACGCGTTCTGTGGTGCCAGGTGTACTCCCAACGCTAACGTGCCGTTGACCTCTGTGTAGATAACACTGACTATGATAAAGCGTTGACAGCACCTGTGCGAGTGGGATATTGAACGCTTATACGCTTTTTCTCGGTTCCCATGTTGAACACCATATCGCCATGGAGGCAGATGAATCGTACGACGAGAATGCTATCCGGGAGCATACCAAGGAGGGTTTTTGCAAAGAGCTCGAGTAAAAATCTCGAGTCCAAGAAGCCGCTGCGCTCGAGTGGCTTGCTGTCTGGATGTATCAAACCGAGGTGATGTTTCCTCATCTTGGGGTATCGTTGAGACGCTAGTACGTCGGAAAGTGCTTAGCCCAGCTTCACAGAAGCATACATATTTTGTTAGCGATGCTGAGATGTAATGAAGAAGCCCATGCCTACATATATTCCGTAGATCTCAACGTTGACAACCAGCTTGGCCGCTGTCGATGCCAAGGTTGGCTTCGCTCTCCCTCACAGGCGTATTTGTATTAAATTTCGTATGGCAGATGTCAAGATTGACTTCGCACTGAAACATAGATCTCAACGTTGACAACCAGCTTGACCGCCGTCGAGTCAAAGCTGGCTTCGCTCTCACTTACAGGTGTATTTTGTCAAGATCGACTTCGCAGTGACACCTAATTATCCGACTCATTCTGCTGCTCGGCCCCGCTGAGCGTACATTCCACCGCGCCGAGCAGCTCCGCCAGCACTTCCGCCATGGCCTCCCGCTCGTTCTCATCCGGGGGGCTCTCAGTCGCAGTTACTCCTTCTTCATCCTGTCCTGCTGCATCTGCGCCTGGCCGCTCTGGCTGATGCACTTGTACCTCTACGTTTCGCGTGCCACTTGGTGCTGGTAACTGCGAAGATGACACCGATGCAGCCCCATCGGCATTCTGAACATCGGTCTCGTATTGCCTTGGCAGTACAGCATCCGAGGAAGCTGTGACCATCGTTTCCGCGCGTAACTCCTCCTTCGACCGACGCATTCGGATCCGTCCTGCCTTTTCAGAGTGCGGAAGTTGATCTCCGTTCTCCCATTTCGAGTGCCAAATGTTAAAGCACGATACAGAATTACCATCGGATACGTATCGCGCCTTGGAACACAAACACAGTCTTCCTCGATCAATGGAGCACTGCTTGCAGTAATGACCCGTTGTGCCGGGAGGTCGATTCGATCCAGGACTGCCAGCACCACGCCGTACCGAACAAACTTTGCACACGCGAAACTTGAACTTGCCCTTCGCTGTCTTGTCCATCGACAAAATCAATTTAAGCTTCGAGCTTGCTAGCGAGTACGCCGTCGAAACTGGTGTCTGGTTAGATCTTGGCTCAACCTCGGTAACAGCGGCTTCGGCGACTGGCACCGTTTCCAGGAAGTCATCATCTCCGAGAGCGAGTAGCTCCTCGTGTAGCTGAATGAGAAAATCCACGTGTGGAAGAGGTTCCCCCCCACCGACTTCGCGTACTCACGGTGGGTGATAAAAGCGTTAATAACAGCTATGTCGAGAAGCCCGTAGAAAACAGTCTTGTAGTATTTCTTCGGTCGCATAACTCTTTGAATGGAGTACCTAGTCAAAAGCATTTTCGGCGTAAGTGATGGGCGGCAGAACCGCAACAGAGCAACACGTACCTTTGCAGACGTAACTGGTCGTGACTGTCAACACCCCCCATGTACTTGTTGTACAATACCACAAACTCCGGACACGGAATGTTTGCCTGTGAGCCGTCCTTTTGCTTCCTAGCACAATCGCACGTCTAGCGGAGGCCCCAGTCGCCACATAGTAGCAAATTTTCGAGTCAACCCACCGCGTCGAGTACATTTGACGATTCGTATCGTTCCGAGCAAGAATGTATGAGCCGCGCGGCATCCCTCTCGAAGCTGATTTTTTGTCGGTCTTCAAGTCTTCGGGGAAGCCAAGACGCGTCGTAGAAACCGTCCCGATATTGTAGTACCCCATGTCCATCAAACGAAACCCCAACGTCACCGAATAATACTCGCGATTAGTGATGATGATTCGCTTCTTGGATCGATCCACCCGACGCTGTTCCCACAAGGCTTTAAGGTTTCGAACCACAGCAGCTGGTCCACTTCTGGTGTCAACAAATTGACTGTTTTGTTTCTTACCGCAATAAACCTCGAACCTGAGCATGAATCCACAGCGTTCAGATACCGACTATATAAAATAGCGCAAATGAGCATACCTGGAGCAGTAGTGGGTTTTCCCGCAACACACAGCGAACAGCTTGGTGCCGTACTTGTGCGGCTTATTCTTCAGGAAAACTCGTATTCTGTTCCGCGAACTTCTTGAAGGGATAACCATCTCGTCGAATGCAACCCAGCGCCCTAGTTCCATTCCACACTT
The DNA here is from genome assembly GCA_009729435.1 of Phytophthora fragariae. Taxonomy (NCBI): domain Eukaryota; phylum Oomycota; class Peronosporomycetes; order Peronosporales; family Peronosporaceae; genus Phytophthora; species Phytophthora fragariae. Next base: position 1,159,920 of record QQOI01000016.1, read on the forward strand.
CAAAGTAGTCTATAACTTGTTTATCACGTTGCGAATCTTCCATGCCCGGTCCGTCTTAGCCTGCGGAGCCTGGTTGCTCGTAAAGTGGAGAAATCTGGCGAAGGACGTGTTAGTGGGCCCTTTATTAAAATAACGTGGAAGTCACAGTACCTGTTAATCTCCTTGAAACGCTTGCGAACCATAAATGGCGACCAAGTTCCAGCTGGGATCGCTCCACGTCTTCCAATGATCTTCCAGTCGAGACTTTATCGGGCAAATAGCCCTGGGTATTACTAGGGCCAGAAAATGCATGATCTCCGCGGCAAGTACGTCTTTGAACGCGTCCAGCTCCTTTTTCTTTGCTTAAAACATTTCCTTGCGTTTGTGGATGTCGTCCGTCTTCTTTTCAATTGACAACTTCGCCTGTCGAAGTCTTTCCGGCCGTGTTTGACGCTCGTAACGATTAGTTTCCTCGGCAATCTCCGTCCAGAGAGTCTTCGGCATGTAGTAAAAAAAAGATCAGAAGGTTTCATCGTTTTCGCTGCCTCTATAGCCGAGGCAGTAAGTTGAAGAGGGTCCGTAAACACATCCGTAGCGCCGGACAGGTCCGAGTCATCCCGTCGTCGGTTACCGGTAGCAACTCCCAACCATTGTCCGACATGCGTTGAAGCATTTCATCTGTTATGTAGTCCTGGGGGCCGGCAATCGCGCGAATTTCCTCTGCTGTTTCGACACTAAAACTTTCGTTTCCGGTATCACCCGCTATATAAAGCTCATCTGCAAACTCATCTTCAGAATCGTCGTCGGCACTCTCGCCAGAACAGCCATCCGATTCCAGCACCTCGTGATCGTCATCAATACCCACGTTCACTTCATCAGCAAGCATGCCCGCACGTCTTTTTGATTTCTACCCAGATACTCGACTCCCGGGAGACGAAAGAGTACGTCGATTTTGCGAGGGTGTTGCGGTTGTTTCTTCTGTCTGCCGGGGCGATTTTCTTTTTCTGGGAGCCTTGCCTGACCCTCTGGAATCTGCTCACGGTACTGGCGTAGCGTCCGCATCCGCATTGTTTGAGGTCCCGTCACCCCAAGGCCCAACACCACCACCTGCATTTGAGATCGCCTCTTCCTCGGTAGTCTCGGGAAAGTAATCCGGGTAATCGTACTCGTAGTCATTTTCGGTTCGATCATCGGTTTGCCCGCTCTCGGTAGCCACATTGTCAGCATCATTGGTTACTCCCACTCCATTATTTTCTGGAATCGATGCTCTGCTTGCATGGCGAGCTGTAGATCCACCGCTGAGTTTCTCGTTCTCATCGGTATCTTTCCGAGGGCTGTCATGGCCTACCGTCCCGGTAGCATCAGTGACTTCAGCTGGAGCTGGGTTTTCGAGCATAGCTTGATGTGCTGCTTTCTGGCGACGCCTAAACTTCTCCAATTTGTCAGGGCGGTTCTTCTCAGATTGGAGCCAAAATGAAAAGTTTCACGAAGAATTCAGTTTCCACTTCGTACACTTCCTCCAAACATGGGCACCATTATTACAGTTAGTACATTTTTCCTCAAACCAACATAAGAGCATGTAACAAACACGTGCTGTTTGTTACCTTCAGAACCCTCTTGGTGTTTTGCAGCGATTTTAGCCGTCACGTGGCTACCTCGGTCAGGCAAGTCCGCTTTTCGGGTTGCCTTTTTCTTCAACGCGCGTGCCTCTTGAAGTTGTGCTTCCTTGAACTTGTTGAGGAGCTCAGGACAATGCAGATTCGATTCCGGCTCCCACGAGGTCTCGTCGTAACCCTTCCACTTCACATGGTACTTGGGCTCTCCACGCACGAACTTCATCTCGATGATCTTCTCGACTTCAAACTCGTCGTCTGCGGCATTATGAACGTCTACTATAAGATCGCTACAACGCTTTGCTAGTGAAAGATGCGATTTGCTTACCAGATGCCTCGGAGTTCACTGTCCTCGCTGCTTTTCTTCGCGTCTTCCGGGGCGGCTGGGCGTCGCGCCCGCTGCCTACTCGGCGCTTCTGTGCCATCTCGACGAGTGACGGTGGAGGGGGGGGGGCAAAAGGCGCACTTCTTGCATCCGGATACGTGGGCATTGTTGACCTTCATACAACTATACCGATATTAAATTTCGAATCTAAACACATCCGGATACGAAGCACGACAGAGCAGATCGTATACTTGTAATATCTCGATGTTGAGTTGCAAGTGCCAATGTTGACATCGCAGGTGAATTGCTTAGCAGATTCCTTTGGCAATAACAAATAGACTGGTACTGCTAGATGTCATAAACTGATTCTACAGCTCCTCAACATTGTTTTCACAGTGATAAATACACGCTCGGCGTCGCACTCACCGAGCACGTAACCCGCTACATGGCAACGGGCATCACAACCGAGCTCCCGAGAAGCGAAACGACGGGCATGACGGCCGCACACCCACCCACGTGCATGTGAAGAAGAGGGATTTAACGTTGGGCTGAGGAATGTCAACATTGACATCGTGAGGCGCTGGAACTCCAGATCAGCGAGGTATCGAAGCTCACCAGAAAACTTGACGGCAAGCATAGCGGCACACGGAGCAGCGACTGCTGCTCGGCAAGCATAGTGGCTGCGTAGGCGACAGATGAACAGCGAGCATGGCGGCGGCGGCGAGTGTGAACGTCGGGCAGCGTTCCGGTGAGCCCGGCCACCGTCACGGCGACCGTAGCGGTAGCGGGGACAGCGAGAGCAGCATAACGAGCATGGCGGCGGCCGACACAGCGAGCGCAGCACGGCGGGCATTGCGGCGGCAAGCACAGCGACAGCAGCATGGCGAGGTGGTGAGCATGGCGGCACGGGCGACCGTCGGGCAGCATTCCGGTGAGCTCGGCCACAGCGTCACGGCGAGCGTAGCGGTAGCGGGGACAGCGAGAGCAGCACGGCGTTCAGTGAGGTGCGTTCTGCGGTCCGAATGCGCCGGCCGCCGCCATGCTCGTTGTGCTGCTCTCGCCGTGCCGGCCGCCGCCATGCTCGTCATGCTGCTCTCGCTGTCCCCGCTACCGCTACGCTCGCCGTGACGCTGTGGCCGAGCTCACCGAAATGCTTGACCTCCCGTGCCGCGCCACCGCGGATCGCCGCCTCGCCCAGTGAGGTGCGTTCTGCGGTCCGAATCGGTGGTATGGCGGTGCATGGGCTCCTATATGTAGTAAATTCCAGTAAAAAAAGGAGGGGGATCATCAACCTTAGCTAGTGCTGCGTATTCCTCGCTGAAGTCACTGGCGTCTATTCGTATCAGTGTTGTCGAGGAACAGGAGGGAATTAGTGTGCTGTCTCGTGAGCTTTTGACCACCCAGAAGCAGAGCTTTTTCGACGAACAAGATCAATGGTGCTAGCGCTCACCTATAGAAACCGTGTGCACGCATTGGTTGGTATTTCATATCTACGGGTACCGCGTTTTGTGAGGACACCACACTGGCCTAGGTAGCGAGGCGAGCGATGTTCAGGCACTGTTTGCCATCATTTCTGTTGCAGAAGAACTTGCAAAAGTAAGTTACTATAGAACTGCAAAAGAAATTCCCTCGTACTAGGTAGTCACTAAATCAAGAACTACTATAATTCGGAGTGCTTATCGAGGGTTGAAGTTGAAGCTAATAAGCCAATCAGCATTGACTCAATCCAAAGGTCACACGAAGTGGTATCAGCCTGGCTTCAGCCATCAAGCTTCGCGCAACACACAGCTTTTCGCGCGCTTTTCCAACTTGCGCTTTGAGTTCGCGCAACACGCAGATTTTCGCCCGTGGGTTCGCTCCGGTATCTACGCCAATCAGCGCCCCATCGTTTGCATTTGCGACGTGTAATTGGCCAGCCATTTCGCGGCCAATCACGCTCGCGCTGCGATCCGTGCCAGAAGATCGTTTCTGCGCGCTCAATCCCAAACCTCATTTCCGAAATCGCCAGCTACTGCTCCAGCGCGCTTCCCCAACTATGCCGTCCCCGGCTGGCATCGACCGTCGCCGCCAAGGCCGCCACCAAGCTGCTGATCTTTACTCTGGCCACCGCTATGCTCGCCGTGCTGCTCTCGCTGCGCCGGACGCCGCCATGCTCGTCGTGCTGCTCTCGCTGTGCCGGCCGCCGCCATGCTCGTCATGCTGCGCTCGCTGTCCACGCTACCGCTACGCTCGCCGTGACGCTGTGGCCGGGCTCATCGGAATGCTGCCCGACGGTCGCCCGTGCCGCCATGCTCACCATCTCGCCATGCTGCTGTCGCTGTGCTTGCCGCCGCCATGCCCGTCATGCTGCTCTCACTGTCCCTGCTACGGCTACGCTCGCCGTGAAGCTGTGACCGGGCTCGCCGAAATGCTTGCCGACGGTCGCCCACGCCTCTGAGATCGTCCAGGAGCGCAACTGGTCCGGCCAAGATGTCGATGTTGACTATACCAGGTCAATGTTGACTTATGTTGTGTGTGTTCACACATGGTCGGTGATATGGTGTGGTCAACATCAGAAGCAGCGGAATCTTGGAGGTTCAACGACATCCGACGTGAGAGAAATGGAGTTCAAAGCCCGACAAATCGTTAACGACTACCGGGCGTATTGGGAGGACCGCTGCGCGTATATGCAGTACCCGCCTCGGCTCTTCGTGATTATGAGACGCATCCCAGGCAGTGGCAAGACAACGTTTCTTCAAGAGGTCGCTCGTTATGCAGCAACGGTTGATTTTCGCACATCGATTTGCTCAGCTGACCTCTTCTTCCAGCGCGGAGGATCCTATGTGTTCGACGTGAGTCGGCTTTGTGAGGCGCATCGAAGCTGCTACGAACAATGCAGAGAACTTCTGTGGCGCAGCCCCGACCATGGCGTGGATATCGTTATCGTCGACAACTGCAACCTTCGGATGGATGATTTTGAGCGCTATCAGGATCTGCACATACCCTCGGACAAGCTTGCGGTTGCTGCGTTCGAATGCCCCCCCTGGCATAGCGGAAGCAGAACAGCTCTTAAAACGAGCTAATCGTGTTGGCCACGCTATCCCTGGTCGCACTTTCGTGAAATACTTCAACATCTGGAGACACAACGCACCGGAGGAGCCGCGCCCCGACAACGAGGTGGACACCGTCGATAAGCTGCACATCGATAACGAGCTGACCACCGTCAATATTCCGCGCGCCTACATCATCACACTGGAAGAGTTTATGCGTGATCACTAACGTGCTCCGGCAATGCAGAAGAGGTGACTGGTAGCTTCAGTAAATCTCTAATTTGACGTATCCACTCTTGTGTTGGCGCTTATCTCACCACTTATGCATCTTTTTGTAAAGACAACCATGTGCATCTACTCGTACATCTCTCATTGAGTCACCAAGTCGACTACGACTTGGAACGTGTCTACGCTGGCTTAGACACTTGTTACTGAAGCCAGCTCAACAACGACTTATACCAAGTCAACGTTGACTTACAGTCCTCTTGATTCTAAATCGAATTGGTCCACATCAATTAATTTCAACTGTAGGATTTGCGGTTTCACTTTCTCAAAGAACCTTGACTGCAGCAAAGTGCTGATGGCGATGCTGATGGCGAAGCGATCTCAGGCTGCAAAGAGCGAGTGAACTGCTGGCGGTGCTACTCGCCAGGGGCCCATGACGAGGAGCAAGAAAGCTGCAAAGGCGACGGACAAGCCAGCGACAAAGCCCACGAGCGCGCCCACCGACAAGTCAGCAAACGCTGCCAAGACCACGCCTGTCACCGGCAATGCCAAGCAGAAGCGGAAGAAGGGGGAGGGGCGAGACACTTCGCCAAGCCCCCGTAAGCAGAGGAAGACTACCAAGAAGACTGGCGAAGGATTCAACGGGACGACGCGCGAGTTGGGGGCCGCGAGTGCATCGGAGGACGAGGCGAGGACTCGCGATGAAGAGACGACTCCCCTGGTACCCAACCACGCGCTCCGGTCTACGTGCTTGGCTCTACAAAAGAAGATCGCAGACAAAAAGGGCGAGCACCGGCAAGGCCCTCGGCGCAAGGTAGGTGATTTCTACAAAATGGCAGACTACCAGAAGCGTGTGTGGGCGGAGAAATACACAGCTGCTAGGAACAGCGGCAACGACTTGGACTACGAGGCTTTGAGCAAGTTGACTCAATTCAAGGCGTTCAAAAACAACCCAGAAGAGCTCCAGCGTCACGAGCCTGCGCTGCTGAAAGAGTTCTACGAGGTTTACTTAGCGGACCAAGCCCTGAAAGCAGACGCACACGCGCAGATCGCTGGATCGGGTTTGTCGAAGCTATCGCAACGTGGCTGAGCCGAGCACCTGGCGATTGAGCAATGCGACATCCACGCGGGTCAGCAGCTTACCGCAGCCAGAAACCTAGCATCGCTAGCGTCAGACCAAGCTCCAGGGCCTCCAATCTCGCTGACACCTGTGGCCGTGCAGGAGGAAGGTGCCCCAGCTCGGAGCCCGCAAACCCACCCTTTGCGAGGGAAGTATGCGAATTTTGAACTCTCTATTTCGCAAGCACTGCAGCAGTTCCGAGAGAAGCTAGAGGAGGAGCAAGCGCGCTCAAGGAAATTAGAGAGGCAGTTAGCAGCCGCTGAAAACGAGCTGACCGAACTCAGGAATTTTGATCTCCCAGACAACGATATAACTATCGCGTTGACGAACGAGTTGCGGAATTCGATTTTACAACAAGCCGAGGAGATGGCGATTTCAAGTGGCTTGCGCATAAACTTGCCAATGTGGAAACTGAGTTGAATTTGTCGAAGCAATCCGTCACCACGCACGCAGACAATCAACCTACTTAAGGCGCAGGCTAGCCATGCTAAGAAACTCCAGGATGTGCACGAAGACATGAATAACTTCAGAAGAGAGGTGGACGAGCGCAAGAAAAAAACAGTGTGGTGGAGCGGGCTCTCGGAAATTACTATCTGGGGCTCGGTCGACACACAAGAACGCACTTCACACACTGTACGCCGCGTGTGGTGCGTAGAATTCCCGGGGTCTTGACTAGCGTGATTTCTTGGGACGGAGTGGTCGGACTTCGTCGCAAGTGTCTTCAGCGGATGACGTCTGCGTGGAAACCATCACACGAACGTCGAGTCTTTCAAGTCGAAGCGTCTCTCCAATAGACGTGACTTCTTCTCCGAAGAGGGATGCTATACCTTGGTTGTTGTCGAGGACGACGCTATTCCTGCCCTTGCGGGACTTTGTTGCTATACCTGCCCTTGCGGGACTTTGTCGCTATACCTGCCCTCGCGGGACTCGTTTAACGTGCCTTCCTGTCAGACACGGGTTGCTGGGGTTGAGACCAGGACACGCCCTCTCCAATCCACTGAAGCGAAGCGAAGAAACACTTGGTGTCCAAGAAGGTTTATTGCCTTGCCTATGCTCTTAAGCGCTAATTCGGGACTGATCCTACAATCTTCCTATCCTTTACCCCTACTTCACCCCTACTTCAGGCTTACTTTTCGTACACTCATCCGTTGACAGAGCATCCTCTCCCTTGCGTTTCTTGTGGTGTTGCGATCTTGTATACGCTCGCGAGGATGCTTTCCTTGAAGTTCAACCGATGCTTGCTCATCACCCGCTGAATCGCTAGACCTCGAATCCCGTAAGTCGATTCCCGAACATCGAACGTCGAACGTCGAGCATCGACTGCTGAATCCTGACCATCGACTTGGGCCTCACCGCACCTCCCCGTCTGGGTACGAATTTGTTGCATGGGTACATCCAGTTCGGTGTAGCGAAGGTCGCCCGAAGGGGTTCACGTCCCAACGATTCACGCTGCTTTCCTGCCAAAGTTCCAGAAAGGCACTATACCACAACTGGAGACCGGGAGAACGAGGTGGGTACGCGAGAGAAGAATATGGAGAACAAGGAGGAAGAACTACAAGTCAAAGCCGAGGAGCTGCAATCTCATGAGGCCAAGCTAAAAGAGGAGGGCCGGCGTCTCCAGAACGTAACGCATCGCCTGCAACAGGAGCGGGCGCAGTTGGACGCGGATAAAAAGAAACGAGAGAAGCCGAGTCGAGAGAAGCAGCAAGGAGGCCGAATATCGCTGAGACAGGCGAAGATTTTGAATGAAATGAAGCGCCAGACCCGGCTCCTTGAAGAGCAGTTCAAGAATAACGGGTGCCCAGCTGCGTTTAAAGAGCTCGAAGCCAACCGCAACCGGATCGAGGAAGAGAGGGCGGGGATGCAAGCAGAACAGGATGGAGAGGGAACGCAGTTGGAATCGATGAAGGCTGCGCTAGAGGTGGTGAAAACGGAGAACAGCGGATTGCAAGACACCATCGCGAGGCTAGAGCTGTACTTGAGTATGTTCAAGCATAGCGCGGTGACCGAGAAAGCTATCGAAGAGTTCACGGAATGGAACGCCATCATCCGAGATGGTAAGCCGCTTGAGTTTCTGCTTCAGTGTGGTTTGACATTGTATTGACTTCCATTGTCTCTGGACTGAAAACATGTAGGTAACACGAGCACAATGCAGAAGAAGCGCGACTTCATTCTGGGCAAAATGAAAGAGGCGTTTGGATCGAAGACGGCGGACGCTGAAGAGTTCAAGGCGCTTGCGGTCGAGTTCTGGGAGAAAAGAAATGAGTTGGTCCACGACAAGACAGGTACCGCCTATCACTCGATGGACCACGGCAGATACGCGTATGTATGCGCGAAGATTATGGAAGCATTGACTGCGTTTGAGAGAGCCATCCTGCTGTAGTTGTGTGTGCTGCTGCGTAACGATGAATGAATACACATTTTCAAGTCACCGATGACTTCGAGCGAGTAAACTTTGACTCGAATACGCTTGTTTTATTGATCGCGAAGTCAACATGGACTTAAACCAAGTCGGCATTGACTCAAACGTACTAGTTTCAGTAATGGCGAAGTCAACGTCGACTCTGAACGAGTCTACATTGACTCGGTCGTCAGCGACCCAACGTTGACTTACAAATCCAAAAAAAAAAACTCGGTTTCAGTATGAACCCCCAAACGGTCGTTTTACTTGAGTTTGTATAGACAGTATCCGAAGCGAAAAATGGCCGACTTTTCAGATGAAGAGGATCGCCAACTCGTTCAGCTCGCGGCGGTGTACAAGCAAGCGGGAAGACGAATCGACTGGGTGTCAGTGGAGAAAGACATGAGGCCGTCAACATGGAGCGCAACCAAAGCGCAACAGCAAATCAAGACGCTCAAGAGACGATATGGCAATAACGTGCTGAGTTTCCCCCCACGCTATTTCCGCCCGCCACCAGACCGAGCAGGACGGCCATTTGGAAGCCAACGCCGCGTCTCCTCTACGGTTTTCGCCTTCACCACATACCATTTCGATCCTATCACCGCGACAAACCTACAACGCTACTGAAGGACTATTCTGCCTACTCACCAGGCGTGATGTGCGCGCGAGTGAACGTCAGCTAAATACCGGGGATATTACAATGGCTGGAGTGTCCGTGCTGATCGAAGATGCGAATATTTAAGTGGATGACGTGTTTCTGGATGCTGGATCCGGCGTGGGAAATGTTCTCGCTCAAATCGCTCTGCAAACGCAAGCATTTCGTGTGGTTGGTATTGAGATCCAACGTGACCTGGCCGCTAGACGTATGGAGCTGATTGCGTCTAGGGCATCGCGCTTTCCACACTTGCACAAGATCAGCGTCGTCACCGCAGACATCCGTAATATTGCTGAAGGCAACGATACTGTTATCAGTGCTGATCCAGACTCGAAGTTGGCTCAACTCAGGTCCCGTATCAGCTCCGCCACCCTTTTATTTTGCCACGACACTGTGTTCGAAGAAGATGTGGTTTTGGCAATGCGTGCTTTGTGCATGAAGCTACTTCATCTACGTTTGGTGGCGCTGACAACACCAGTGTGTCCGCGACATCGTAATACGTGCCGAAATTCGTTTTGCAAGCGGTGGAAGTTACTGAAAACAATTCAGGTTCCGATGCCTTACAGCAGCTCCCTTCGGGATTTACACCTGTACGCAGCTGAACCAAGATGGTCGATGCAGTAACTACTATCACTTCTCTAACATTGCCGCCGAGGGTCAAACCTACAACTATGTATTAATTGCATGAAAATCAATCACAACTCTAATCAACTTCGACCTGCAGTTGAGTTTGACAGCGTAATGAAGCCGCTGTCGCCCCATGAGCTGCCATACGAGGTCTAGAGAACCCAATACAAGATGAAGTGTTCGTAGCGGACGAGCTTACTCGAGTCGACGTACGGCATCGTGGGCTCCGTAACCAGACCCCACCTGACCATGAAGTCTCCATGCTTCAAGCCGCCGCTGTATCTGTCGTTCTTGGAGTCTTGCCACACCCCGCTGTCCCTGTCGTGCTCTTGGCGTCCTCCCTGCCGCTTGTTTCCACCGTCGTGCCTTCGGCATCTCCCTCGGACATTCGCTGTGGAGTCGACTCGCGTTAGGGTGAAGTGTCAGCACCCGCACGGTTTCAGCGGTGTGGACACGTAGCTTAGGTGGGCGCAGATGCGCAAGATCGCCTCCTTGCTCAACTCCTGCCGGGAGTAACCGGTGATCAGCTCGTGCTGAACGTAATACGCCTGTCGACAACAACACCACCAGCATGAGCCCCTAGATATGAACGCCAAAGCTGCCAAGACGCCGCCATACCTTGTGGGGGTTGAAGATGGTGTCTAGCTCGCACATTTACCGAGTCCACAACATCTCTCAGCGTCAGCCTCCCTTCTGCTAAAGCTCCAGTAGCCCTGACGCCTCACGTATATCACCGAAGTAGCGGTCGGGCTCCTCCACGATCAGGAGATCGAAACAACTCGGTCTTCGCAGTGGCACCGGCAGAGCCGTACTCGTAGCTCCTCGACCAGCGTACCTCGCGCGTGTGAAGGCATCTATAGAAGGCGATGATACAAGGGAAAAGAAAGTTAACATTAGTGAGCGGGGCATCCTATCAACTCAGAATTTTACCATAGCAGAGAAGCGCTAATCCTTCGCGGGCACCAGGCAATCTGCGGGTGTAAATGCTTGTGCGGTGGCCAATGGTGGCGCGGAATCCCGGTACCCATGCTCATCTACCTTTCAAGGTGAGAAATTCGCAAACAGATCGCATTGGCCAAAACGCTCTCGGCGGGACCTTGAAGAGTCGCAGTTACCCTAACCACCTGTATGACATGAACCGGCACTTTCCCCCGAGGTTGTTCTTATCCCAGCAAATCGGGATAACGGTCGCCGGTGGGTTAAACATGCTGGGATGCTGCCAGAGATGGCAAAGAAGATGTTAAACTAGGACGCTCGCCGGGATGGAATCCGGTACGAGCCGAGCGCTCTAGGTATTGCATTTATGCATACGTGAACAAGCCATCAATAGGTCAAGCTAGCAGAAGGCCAGATCTGTGTGATAATACATTTGATCTAAATGAGAAACGCACTGTCCAGTCTTTGCCCAGCCGACGATTTCGACAGATCAGATGCCGCCGAAGTGATCAATCTCAATCCTGGTACTTCACCTGGTTATTGGAAACAACAGGATCAAGATCTCTGGTTCTCGCCTACTGAAGGGGAAAGCATTTTCCTGAATCATCAGCCTAGTCTCGTGGCTGAATGTAAGCGAACCGGAGATTCGAGTCCAGATCTGTTGCCCGGAGAGTCGAAAGGATATTGGAAGCATCATGCACCGGGGAAGTGGTTCCGACAGGCTAAGATCACCGGAAAGATTAATAATGAGAAGGCGATCCTGCTCCTCGACACCGGCGCCGAAGTGTTTATAGTGGACACCACGTTTGCTCGCCGAATGGGGTGCTACGTGGATATGAGTAAGAGCCAAGATTGTGTGGGTATCGGAGATACGGTGTACTCAACCGCCGGAAAGACACGGATCAAGATCACGATGGCAGGGTACCTGGTATATCTGTTTGACATCTGGGTAGGTGATCTATCCGGCCAAGAAGCTATCATGGGAATGGACTTCATGGTGCCGGCGGGGGTCCGCCTATATCTGACAGATGAATCGCTGTGTGTCCCGGACGAGGTGCGGATCCAGCTCAGCGGCAGGCGCCAGTTGTATAACGACAAGGCAAGGATCGTTAGACTGGATCAGCATCTGCAGATCGACGTAGGAGACTCAATAGAGGTGCCCATGGAGGCAAACCTCAGATCAAGACTCATTGTGGGTGACCAGGGGAGACGGATGGGTGCCGACAGTGGGTAGAGGGCCGGGTAATACGCTGTACTTGACGATTACGAACGTTGGAGAGAAGAAAATGATCATGCAAGGAGACGAGCGGATTGCGATGTGACTAGCCGGGGATCGAGTGCCACGGCTACAAGGTTTTGCGACGGCCGGGTCTCGCCGCTACTTAGAGTGGCAGAGTCTGGCACTACAGGCAATCACAGCCGCCAAGGTGTCGGAAAAGTACCGGCGCCCAGAACATCCGGATCTACCAGCGGTAAGGCGGCCGATCTATCAGACCCCGCGGGCTATATTACATAAGCCCAATCATGGCGGCGATCTGAGATCTGGAGAACGAAGGCTCGTCCAACCCATTCAAATAGCCGCTGGCGGACAGGACCTGGAAGCAGGATCGGACGACTCAGCTCCGACCCCCCAGTCGGATGATCTCGAGTCGGCCTCCAGCCCAAATCTGAATGAGTCGGCCGAGGAGAAGGCGGCAGAGGAGCTGGGAAGCCGGGGCACAACGGAAGGAACAGGCACCACGTCAAGGGGTCGAAAGGAGGTAGAAAAGCCAGCTCCTGAGGTGACGCCGGCGGGTCCGACCCATGGAGCGACGGCAGATGAAGCTACTGCCCCGACGGAGGATGAGCAGGTGTGCTATCATGAAGGAGGCGACCTCAGAGCTGAGGACGTGGAGTTGAAGATAGCTGTACTACCCGAAGTGACGCAATCGACGGAGGATGTGACGCTAGAAGACATCCAAGTGGGAGATCCGGCAGTCAATACGGTCGAGGAGATAGATCAGCTCCGACGATTGATCTGGAAGCGTCGATATCTGCTCATTGGAAAAGGCAATGCACTTCCCCCCGCTGCAAGAGGGATTGTGTGTGACATCGATGTAGGAGGCGCTAAACCCATAGAACAGCGGGTGCGCAAAATAGCCCCCAGTTTCGTGAGAAGCTCTCAGATTTAATCAAGGGGCTGCTCGGAGCTCGGATCATAAAGATGTCGACCTCGCCCTGGGCTTCACCGATCGTAGTGATTATCAAGAAGAATGGAGTGGATATCAGGCTCTGTATTCACTACCGGTTAGTTAACAGTCTGACGAGGCTTATGATACCCGATGTCTCTAATCAATGACTTACTGGAAGATTTGGACAAGGTGCTATGGTATTGCTCGCTGGATATGGCGAGTGGATTCTGGGTAGTGACGATGCCCGACCGCGCGCTAGCGATTTCAGCCTTCATCACCCCATTCGGACTATTCGAGTGGAACAGGATGCCCTTCGGCCTAAAGAACGCCCCCAGATCTACCAGCGGATACTGGACAACGCGCTCCCGCGACTGGAAGGAGACCCAGTGTCGAAGCAGCCAGATCTGGAGACAAACTCGGAGATGATACCGGACGAACCCAAGAACGACGGAAAGAAGTCGGTGCTGGGACGCAGATCCTACATCGACGATATCCTAATTACCGCCGAATCGTGGGATCACCTCTGCAACCGGGTCGAGAGTTTGTTGGACGTATGCGACGAGTGGAACTTGTCGATTAGCGTAGTAAAGAGCTTCTGGGGAAAAGATCAAGTGGAGTATCTCGAGCATAAAGTGTCGAGCCACGGACTGGAGGCGAACCCGAAGGATCTGTCAGCTTTGACGGATCTGCCTTTTCCAGGTTCGCTCCGGGCGATGCAATCCTTTTTGGGGAGCCTCAACTACTACAGTAAGTTCATGGAAGGTTATGCGATCTACGCTGCAGTGTTGTACGAACTACGAGAGGTGGACTTTGCGGCTATGAACAAGCCAGAGAGCCGATCTCGGATCCGAAATCTTGCCGTAGCGGTAGGCGACGATCTGGAAGGAGCAGACGAACCTGCTGAGGCCGATCTACGCTGGATCCGGGCTCACAAGTCGGTCGCTAAATTGAAGGAGAAGGTGGCTACTACGCCAATCCTACGACATTTCCAGCCCGAGTTGCAGCCAGTGGTTGTCGTCTACGCTAACGGCTGGGCGATCTCGGCGGCTCTGATGCAAGGACGCGATGCCGTGTTCCACCCAGTCGTGTTTGCAAGTCGCACACTGAAGTCGAATGAGTTGAATTATGGGATTGTGGAAAAGGAAGTGTTGGCCCTACTCGTCTTAGATCTTACTCGACCCTGGCCTGGTTGTTCAGATCCTCCGGTCTACAAGGAATGTTAGGACAGTGGGCAGCTTTGCTATCTCCTTGGACCCTCGAAATCACGAAGTGTTCGAAAGGGGAAGACCAGATCCTGGGGGCGATAGCCACCACCATTACACCCAGAGCCGATGTGGACCAAGCACTGATTGCTATCGCACCAAGGAAGGAGCCCCGGCGCAAGATCCAAGCTCCAACCCCCACGGTATATCCTGGGAGAATTTGTGGGTTGTCAGCTTCGAGGGATCTGCCCGTGTCAAACGAGGTGGAGGTGCTTACAGCGCGATCCTGTCGAAATTACCCGATTGGACGGTAGTGCGGGCTCGATCGGAATATCCGGACGGCCTGACGGTCAACGAGGCCGAGTACCGAGGACTACTACTATGCATGGATCTGCTGGAGGGAGAAACCCAGCAGCGCCTTGTGGTCTGTGGCGACTCTAACTTAGTGATCCGCCAGGTAAGGGGAGAGATCGACTGCAAGGCTCCCGGTTTGACGCTATTAACCCATTGGACGCGGAGGGGTGACATGGACGGCATTAAAAACGCTTAAACCGTCCCGGACGGCATAAGAAATAATATGATTTTCAGTATACCATATTGGGTACAAGAACAAATTTGGACATTTTTCGCACAAATTGTAGCTAACCTCTCGGGTAATAATTCTCGCAAAGAGGATGTGCATGCTCCGGATATTTATGTAAGCCAATCACAGCCAATTGCACGAAGTCACGCAATCCTGATATTTTTGAATTACGGAGGGGAGGGAGCAGCAGAGCTTCTGCCGCAGACGTCCAAGGATTCCCTGGCATGGAATGTCCTCGCTAACTACGCGGCCTGTAAATGGTTTACAACTAAGACACTGACTCATAAAATGAACCAGCATGTATTGTAGCGTAACGACTACTCCTTCGCTACTCCACGGTCGCGGATATGGCTTGTCTTGGGTGCAAACTCCCCGTTTTCCCACACGAGGTGCCAGATCGGAGTGCAGGTGAGACCCTCATTGTTGGGGTGGCCGCGCTCCTTGTTGCAAAGCGTGATGGGTCCTTTCTTTCCTTGTGAGCACGGGGCGCAGTAGTAGGAAGACGTTCCTCCCCGCTTCTTTCCTTCAGGTTTGTAGCAGGAGCATACCTTCCACTGTCTCTGGCGGAGGCGCTGAACACCATTGTTCATTCGGTAGTCAGTGGTCTGCGTGAGCTTGTGTTCACCCTGCACGACGCTCGGAATCTCTGCTGCCACGTTTGGTGCTGCTCTTGAGTGCGTGAAACGCTTCTGTTTGTTCGATTAGATCCTTGTGAAGCCTTGCCAAGAAGATGAAGTGCGAGTCCTTTCGGGGCTTTCTTTCCCATAGTTTTCTGTAGACGATGTAGGCGTTGACTAGGGCCATGTCAACAAGTCCGAGGAATAGACTCTTGTAGTACTTGGTGAACCTGTAGCATCCGAACAGCATAACATACAATTATAAACCACACCATGTCAGCATAACGCTATCCGTACCTTGTGGACAACTGCAACGAGTACGCTTGTAGCCGTAGTTGGTCATGCCGATCTACACCTCCCATGTAGCGTTGGTATTCAGCTACAAGACCAGGACAGGGAACGTCGCTTGCTCCGCCACGCCTCTCGCGACGCCGGACAGTAGTTGCTTGAGTAGTCACTTGAGACGCCAGGAAGTAGACGATAGTGTTGTCGGCCAACATCAATGCCACCAGACCAGGGTTTGATTTCGCCACTGTCATTTGGAATGTGCCCCGGGGTTCCGTGCTTGACGCTTCTTCTTTGGGTAATTCAGACTATCGCACCAGCCCTTGCGATCGGTTTGCATAGTGCCCACGTAGTTGAAGCCCATCGCGCGTAGCTGCTGGACCAGCGGGATGGAAGTGTAGTATCGATCACCAATAATCAGCCGCCGTCCTTCATATGGAAGCCCCCGAAACACACACGCAACGTTTCGGATGACAGCAGCAGGACCATTTTTTGTGTCCATAGCCTGCGAATGCTCGGTGTCGCCAGCGCGCCCGATATCAAGCTCGACTATATTTTGATCAGCAGCATTATATACAGACCATGTCAGCATAACATCCAAATCTGAAACTGACCCTGTCAACACCCACTTACCTCTTGCAATACCCGGTCTCAGCGCAGCAAGTCATCACACACTTAGATCCCCAGCGATGCGGCTTGTCCTTCATGAACATCCTTGTCGGATTTCGCTTGTTGTGGGAAGGAAGAATTCCTTCGTCGATGGCAACACGTGACCCAAGAACGTAGCCTTCCTTGAACGTCTTCTCCAGCGTAGAGAGCACGGATCGTATTTTCCAAGCTCGATCTGTAGCGGCCGCAGGGCTCTCGTTATCGGTGAAATGTAGAAACCGCGAGATATCGCGAAACCTGTCGCGCCGCATCACTTTGCTGAATGTCCCCGTCGGAAGTACACCCGTGGTTTTGGTGCTCCAGTGATCTTCCATTCGCTTACAGGGACTCAATGCATGTGCAATCATCAAGCCAATCCATTGAACGATTGCGTGGGGAGCAATCTTCTCAAATTTCTCAAGGTTTCGCCGCAATATATCCCTACTTCGCTGTGCACGATGCGTTCCTTCGCTTCCGCCTTGTCGAGTCTAGTTTCCAGCGTTTGCTTCCAATACAGGTGGGCCTGGCTAGCGACATCACGCCAGAAGGCCTTCGGTAGAAAGTAATAGAAGAGGCCCAGCGGCGACTTGGAAGCTGCCAGGATGTCTTGTGACGGCCCACAGTATCCAGAGTACATTGTGTCCACTTCAGGATCATTTATGACCGGAGCCCCCACGTTCTCAGGCAGCACGTCCCATCCGTCTATTTTCATTTGGTCGAGCTGGATGTCGTCGTAAACCTCCGACGACCCTGTCAGCATAACAGTTGAATTAGAAACTGTTCACGTCAGGTTAGCAAAATTTAAAGTATAACCCACCTTGAACACCCATGTGCAACCGTTCCAGCTCTGCTGCATCCAACAGGTCCATAACGCGGCTCAGCTCTTTATGTAGATTGTCCTCGCGCGGCAAACCATCGTCGTCTTCATCGCTGTCGGAGTCAGCAACGCCGTCGTCAATACCTTCAGCTCAATCCGCGCCCCCCTCGCCGTCGGTCTCAAGAGCGGTCGCGTTGGTGTCACCAACAATATTCGGGTCGAGTGGGTCCACGAAGTCAAAACGCAGAGGTGTTCCGCACGCGGCGTCACGCAAGGCTCGGTATTCGACGTTTCTGGGGGGCTCCTCGCCTTCTTTTGTTTCATCTTCTCTTTCTTGGTCGTTGCGAACTCCACAGACTTCATCTACTACATCACTACCATCTTCTTCGTCGCTTGGTTCATACGCTTCTTCTTCGGAAATGGAGTGTCTGTGTCGTGGACTGGCATCGGAGAGATCACATACCTCACGATTAGCAGATGTCGATGTGCTATCTGCAACTGGGTTTGGTCTGTTATTGTCCGCAATAGGGACGGGTTCATTTGCGTTCTTCTCATCTTCCGACGTTGCGTTTGCTTTACCCGTGTCAGCATTCGATGGTACTTCCGTGTCTGCATTAGCTGGGGATTCCCCGTCAGCATTTGCATCAGTATCAGCATTAGCTTGAGCCGTTGTGCTGTTCATGTCGGCATTAGCATGGTCGCTGCCGTTCCAGTCAGCATAATCTAACATGTATAAACATCCCTTGTCAGCTTTGTACACGTCAGCATAACAGCGAAATTAAATACCTTTCGGGAGGCGCTGACTGCTAACCACGGGAGCTGAACTTGAGACTGCAGCTTGGACAGACGGCACGACTGCATTTCCATCTGCTACTACACAATCAAAGCCACATCAGTTCATAGAAAGCTATTGAGTAGCCAGTATATCTCTTACCCGTAGCGTTCCGTTCACCCCACACTTTGTCAAAAGCTGCCAATTCCTTTCGCCGTTTGTCCGCTTCTTGAGCCATCTGCTTCTTGCTGGGCTGCTTGGGCTTGGCCTTGGGGGCGCGCGGGGTCTTTGCGGGTCGCTTTGAAGCAGACTTCGCTCGTTTTGCTGGTGGGCTTGCCTCAGGCACGGGTGTGGGCGTCGAAGGACGCTTTGGCGGGGCCAGTGCTTGACCTGGAAGCGTACTTTGAACTGCAGTATGAGTAGTGTTAGCAGGCAATGCTCATAAGACAACCATTTTCCCGTGCTGTACGTACTTGCTTCGTTCGGCGGCCGGACCGCTACGTTGCTAATGCTGAGCCGCTCGCATAGTTCCGTGTCTGAGCGGATGTAAGCGACCAGCTCGTCCTCGCCGTTGAAGAAGTCCACGCCTTGTGCTCCTCCTTTCAGTTTGCAGCCCGGCTTGATGTAGTTGTGGCTGTATACGTAGACGTATTAGACACAGCAGCGTACCGGAGCTATAAATAACCAACTTACTGAATCTGGATCCCGGTTGCTGGTTTCCAGGACCACCCTTCCTTCCGAAGCAGCGGCCAAATCGCGCGAAAATCCATGGCGTATGCCATACTCGAGTCCTGCGCGGCGAAATCCAAGAATGAATGGTTTTGCGAGAAGGCGGCAACAGGGGAACCTAAATATGATTTATCGAGAAAAAAATCAGCCCGCCCTTGCACGCGGTAGTTCAAGGCATATGTTTTACTAACCAATCGCTCGTCTCCTCTTGGACACGTGGACCAATCGAATTCTTTCGATTTCTGGGAAAGGACGAGAATACGTTTTGCGGATTTAGAGGCATAATGAAACCAAGTGATTCTTATGCTGTTCTGAACAGCATAAGGTAAATTTCCAACCCTCCGCGTCCAAGGGGTTAAGACATAAGGCGCTGGATCAACTACTGGCATGGCCAGATCACGAGCTGCTCCACGTCAAACGAGACTGGAACGGAAGTGCCGACAGCCTAGCGAGTGTGGCCCTACAGCGCCAAGCTGGAGTCGAGGTAGAGGAAGACTGCGACTTTGAGAATCTGGTAACGCTGCATCGTCTTGAGGAGATCCTAGTAGTGAAGGAGGCAGAAGGGCATCCCACGGCTAAGATCTGCTCGGTGGCTACGAGAGCGGCCGGCGGATCCAGATCCCATCCTGTGGCACTCCAAGAGGAGGTGGTAAGGAATCTGCGGATCGAGCGGATTAAGCAGGCGCAAGATGAAGAAATGTGGATCGACGGGCTGAATAAGTAACTGGTAGGGGCCGTGCATGAGTTATCCCCCGAAGATATCAAATCCTACAACGCCGTCGGATCCGACTACGAGGTAGATCTGGATGACCTGCTGTTCTATTGCCCGCCCGCCAAACGGACGCCGGAAGAACGGGATGGGCTGGTGCGACTGATAGTCCCTGAAACATTGCAACATGATGTGCTACATTACTACCACTCCAGTCTTGAAGGGGGACACCAGGGGATCGGACGAACGTATCAGCGGATCCGAGATCATTTCCATTGGAGAGGGCTCTACCGCAGCGTACATCGCTATGTAGGAGAGTGCGTGGACTGTGAAACGGGAAAATGGCGACCCACACTCCAAGGAGAGTCGCCGGGTAACATCCAGGCGACCTACCCATTGCAGATCATCGCTATGGACCACATTCCCTCGTTGCCGAAGTCGCACAAAGGTAATACCGAGTTACTGATTTTGGTGGACCTGTTTACGGGGTATGTGATAGCGAAGGCGAGCGCGTCGAGGACGGCGCAAACGATCGCAGAATCCTACGAGGAGTGCGTGTTCTGAAGATTTGGGGCCAGCGAGGTGATCTGACACGATCCTGAGCC
The DNA here is from genome assembly GCA_009729435.1 of Phytophthora fragariae. NCBI lineage: Eukaryota > Oomycota > Peronosporomycetes > Peronosporales > Peronosporaceae > Phytophthora > Phytophthora fragariae. The sequence goes on from QQOI01000016.1 coordinate 1,179,968, forward strand.
TGGATTTATGGCTGACTTCTTTAGACCCTACAACAAGATCCTGGGTCAGCGACAGCGGGCTACGATGGCTTACCGGCCCCAGGCGAATGGGGTGACCGAGCGAATGGTGCAAACTACCACTCACTCGCTCATGATGTACGTGCAAGAACTGGATCGGCGTGACTGGGAAAAATATGCGGAAAGATTTACGTTCGCGATTAACAAGTCCCAGGATCGGATCCGGGGAGAAACTCCTTTCTATTTGGTACATGGGTGGGACGCCAGATCTACACTGGAGGCGACTTTACCGGTGGGTAGCACCGCGCGTCGGGATCGGGAGCCCCGGAGATGGAGGGACCAGATCCAGCGATACTACCAACAAGCGAGAACACAAGTCGGTGAACGGATCAGAGAAGCCATTTCGGATCGGGCAACTCGTCACAATGAATAAGTTCGGCCGCACGAGATCGAGATCGGGTCTCAGGTATGGCTATATCTGGATCGAGTGAAGGAGGGCTACGCTAGGAAACTCGCACACTTGTGGCATGGGCCTTTCCATGTGACGGAGAAGGTCGGGGAATACGCAGTCAGGATCGAAACTGCTGGCACCGAATTGTGGCGAGGTGGGTGAACGCCTTTTTACCGCCCAGGTGTATAGTGCTGTGCTCCAGACTCTGGAAGGTGCTTCCGGTTAGGAAGTCCTCCACTCGGAACACCTGAACGTGAACGCCCAGGTAGCGTGTGCTCCTTGTGGTAACCCCTCTATGTTCCTTTGTCTTCGAACCGGGAGATGCACCGCGGGGATAAGTTGTTTTGTATACCAATATCGATCTTTGGAGATGAGCGTAGCGTCACCAACTTAGACGTAGCCCCAACAACCACGATAACCAAAATCAATACAGAGTTATACACACAAATATACAACCGTTCTTATTCTTAGACCCTTGAACGGTGGTTCGTACACCAGTCAACTTAGCTGCACTTCCAGGATACTGGTCAGTCCCGGTCAGCTTTCACAAACGCGCACCACCCCAGAAGTACTGGGGATAGTTCAATACAGTCTTACTACCTAACACACAAGATGTCCTTCGATCACGATCCTGAATGGGACTTTCTTCCACTCTTTCCAGGATGTTATAGGATATGAAATGTAGGATCGCCTAAACGCACACTACAACTAGGATATGAAATAGGGCAGATTTACCACGGGCTCCACACCTGCTACTCTCCCTAATTTGGCCTTGGAGTATTTGGGGGTGGAGTCCAAACCTCTGGATGTCCTTCCTCAGAGGGCCTTTCGCCTTCAGCACTTGATCGGGGCCGCCGGCATTCGTCCGGCCGAAGCTGTCCGAGCGCTTGCGGGTTACACGGATAATTGAACTCTGTTTGGTTTTATCTTTTGTGGCTATCTTCCTGCAATAGACACACATTCAGCTTTTGACTTACTTTTAGTATACCTTGAGGGGGGGGCGTCATCATCTTAGGCTTCCTTGATCTCATCGTGATGTCGTGGGTACAGGCGTAGGACTTCAAGGTTCCGTGGAATCTTCCTGGGACCTTTCGGACAGTAGTATGGGCAAGTCCGACCCCCTTGGTGGAGGTGACTTTCCTGGCGATACGGATCAGCCTGGGTCACCGGCCGGTGGTTCGTCGCCAAACAGTGGTGATGACGGCAGTCCGTCGCCGCCCGGCTCCGACGATGGCAAGAATTCTGACGGGTCTTCGGGAAGGTCTGATGACTCCTCCGCCGCGTCCGACGCCGGCGGGTCCCCACCGGCGACGTCCCCTCGCTCGCAACCGGCGGCTTCGTCGAAGGATTTCGACGACTTGTCCCCGGCGTCGCCTGAACGGGCCATGTTCGGTTCGGAGGCGCATCCGATGCACCTCTGCTGTTGCGCAGTCGCGACGTCTCCGAGTCGAGGTGACCGCCACTCTCTCAGCTGCCCCCGATACCGTGCATTCCGGGCTCACACCCGCCGTAACCAGAGTCTCGGATGTGGCAGAAGGGTCCCAGAAGGTGTCCAAGCTCGGTAACCTTTTCCTCTTGCCAGGCTTCACTGCCCCGGGTGCTCAAGAGTGCTGGGGTTTGCTGCAGAGCCTCAGCGTGCCTGACATTCCAGCCGAGGCTCCAGTATCCCCGTGCTCCGAGGCGGGCTTGGCTGCATTCGCTGACTGGGCGAACCCCCTCCTCCCGTGGCAGTTAGTGCGAGTCAAATTCCCCGCCGAGCCATGCTCCTTCGGCGTTGGTGAGTTCACCGAGGGCGTGACGATCTCCGTCCGGGCAACGGGCCAGGTTCTCCTCGTTCGGCTCTGGCGGCAGTTCCAAGGCACGTCTACCGATGCGACCGAGAAAGCTGACCTCGGTTTTGCCCTGTGGGAGCGTCGTCACTGGGTGAAGGTCTCCGCCGTCGATGCGCACTTCGACGAGTTGTCCACGAGGCACGGTCGTCGCAACCCGACCCTCCTCAAGCTCCACCGGCTATGGCAGGAGTACAACCGAGGCCGGAACTACCGTGCCGACCGTCTCCGACAGTAGATGGCGAAGCGCCTGTGGACGGGTTGTATTGAGTACAACCGCGAGCCTTGTCTGTTCCACACGGAGACTTTGCTTGAGCCCAGCTATCTCCAGTACTCGTTCAAGGTTCTGTAGTGGACTCCCCGGGCGTCGGACTGGGTTGCTGAGGTGACCGAGTTGGACGCTCGTCAACCGTGGCGCAACTGTTGGATCGACGACCCGGCGAGCCACCCGTTCAACACGACCTTCGCCGCCTGCAACCCTGCGGTCCCGTTGTTCGTGCCGCGCGGAGCGACCAGCGAGGAGGTGGCTGCCTCGGTAGTGGTGGAACCGACGCTCCCAGCGTCTTCCGTATCCGTGCCGTGGGTCACCCAATTCGCTGCCGGTCATGACGATGAGGCGTCCGAAGAGAAGTCGAAGGACTCTCCCAATTGCGGCGCTGCTACTCCCTAGGCATCCTATGTCGCCCGGCATTTTGTCTCTCGAGTATCAGCCTTCGCTGCTCCAGTGGTGTCCTACGCTCTCTTTTTTGCAGGTATATTGTAGAGCTGTAGTTCGTTCTTCGTTCATTCTTCATAATCGCTTCAATCCATTCGTAACTTCTTTCTGCTGTTCTTCGCTTGCGTGTCCAGCATACTCCTCGTTAGGTGGTTCACCGTCTCCGGTCTAAGGCTAATCGTGCGGTCTCGTGTCGTCATCTTAATTCTTCCACATGTACATATGCAATGTTCTTTTGGTATCTTCTTTCGTCTGCTACTGCGAGTCAATTGCTCCTCGCAGGCAGTTCAATCCTCGGTCGCCTCTGCAGTGGGTACTCTTCGTTCTCCTCTAACCCGTCTGCGGGTGACCGGATTCCCAGTAACTTCCTTCGTCTGTATTTGCGAGCTGGCGGCCCTCGTATAGTGCTGGATAGAGCCGGGCAGAGTACCGAATGTTCCGGTCGTTCTGGCCGGTCTAAGGAACTGTCCGGAATGGTCGCTATGGTCGCATTGTGTTAAGTACGTCGTACTTAGTATGAAGTTCGCGTTGAAGATGAATTAATTGCGAGTTGCAGTTGGTTTCCGCGCGCAAAGATCCAAATTGGTTTCCGCGCGCAAAACTCTGACGGAGCTCAATGCTCTCCCCTCCCATGGCGCCGTCACCAGCTCACGGGGGTCATCCCAACGGTCGTTGCGGCGGCAGACGCCTCCATTGAGCTGCGTACGACGTCGCTCGACCCCAAGGTCGCTGACACGTTCGCCAAACGTGCGATACTCCCCGTATCCACAGCAGACCTGTCAGCGTCGTCGGGTTTCCGACAGCCCAGCATCGAGTGACCAAGCTACTGTCGAAGGTCGCTTTGAAGATGGACAATCCCAACAAGGCAGTTTTCCACGCTCAACTGCGGAGGAAGAGGACCACCCACCTGCGGTTGCCAAGCCTGGGCGGAAGCATCGTCATATTTGGCGCCACTTCAAGAAGATCGACCCCAAGAAGACGCATGGCCGCGTTCAGTGCCTCGGGTGCCGCCAGTATCTTGGCAGTAGCAAGCCGCAGCGCAACATGGTGCCCCACGTTCTCCAGTGCGATAATATTTCTCTGTTGGACAAGCATTTTGTCCGGAGGGTGTACAACGTGCCCGAGGGGGCAACGACCGTGTCGCCATCTCAGCCAGTTGCCCCAGGCGCCGCACCGACCGTTCCCGCTCAGGCTTCAGTTCCACAAGCGAGCGCAAACTTCCAGACGGCGAGCCCAGTGATACACGAGCAGTTTGACATGATGTTGGCTCCGGTCACACCCTGAATCGGAAGTGGTGGGCGCTGAAAGTAATGCGTCGTAGGTCGCTTTTACGAAGCCAAGGTGCATGTATGACTTCATGATAAGTTAAGGAATACATCGGTTTTCATCTGCATAACCCGTAGTTGTGTACTCCTTCTTGTGTCTGTGTGTGTGGGGGTCTATTTCGAATTCATAGGGGCGACTTCAGAATTGTCCCGAACCTGGCCATAATATTCAGGACAGGTCCGAATCTGTCCGCAACCAGCACTACCCTCGCAATCAGTTCGTTCTTCGACGGCGCCAATAATCACTCCTCGTCCGCGACCTGAGCCATTTGTAGGCGTCGGTCGCTGCGTTTCTGATGCAAGTAGTCGGAGAGTAAGCCTCCACAGGACAAGTTGGTAGCTGGTTCCCACGTCGGTTCATCATAGCCGACGCATTTTACCTTGAATTCCCGAACCGCTCGGTTAGTACTCGTTGACAGTGGCGTGCGGTCGTCCAGGATGGTTTCGACCTCAAACTCGCCTGACGGGTGGTCTGGCTCCCAGCTATCCTCGGCCAACAACTCTTCATCGAAATCTACTCGTGACTCCTCGACCACCTCTGGTGTCAGCCGAACCTTAGGTCGGTCTCCAAATTCACTCACTGCCTTCAACCGCGAGACATGCACGACCGGATAGAATCGGTATCCGCTACGATTCGTCAGCTCTAGCTCGTAAGCGAACTATTCCACCTTCTCCTTGATGCGAAATGGCCCGTGCCACCGATGCCCGAGTTTCTTCGTCAGGCCAGGTTTTACCCGTTTCATGTACAGCCACACACGACTGCCAGGTTCAAACAGCGACCTCGGTGGGGTTTCACTTGGATCCACTTCACCTGTGGGGCTCGGTAGCGACTCTTTCTCTCGTCGCCCGAGTTCCTCGTTGTGCTCCTTAGCTCTCCGAGCCTTCTCCGTCGCTTGGTATTCTTTAGCCAAGCTGAGTGCGATCTTCTGTTGTCGGTTGCCTCGCTCCGCCACGCCAGAGCGTCGGACTGGCGTCCGGAGCCTCGTTTGAGGGACGACGATATCGCCTTGAGTGTCGACTGTGCGTCCTAATCATGAACGAGGTAAAACGGGGTCTCCTTCCGGGTTCCATCCTGCGAGTTCTTGATAGCGAAGATCAACTTCTCTGCCATCTCGTCCCACGCTTGCTGCAAGGGGTCTTCGGCGTGGACTGCATGCCAGTCTTCACGGACCGTTCTTGCTGTCCATTCGCCTGTGGCCGATAAATCAACATATCTCGCGACCGAGACTGCATCATTTCTGCGAAGGCTTGGAGCACCTCACTCATGAACCTCGGGTCTCGATCGTGGTGAATTAGCGAGGGTGCACCGAACCTTCGGTAGACACACTGTTCGAAAGCTTGAGTAACGACGAGCGGGGTGGTGTCCAACATAGCTTTACCCATCACGAATCCGGTGAACGAACACTGGAACAATAATAGTCCCGTGTTTCCTCACCGAGACCTCGGCAGCGGGATCACAAAGTCCATGGAGACCATCTGGAACGGTCTCTCGGCCAGGATGTTTCCTGGGGAAAAGCCTTTCAACTGAGGCCGACTTTTGCTGGAACAGCAGTCCGGGCAGGACCTGACATGCTTCTCCACATCCGCGTACAGTCCGATCCACTAGTAGTCTGACTTCACCCGGTGGTAAGTGCAATTAATGCCTTGGTGACAATCTTCCAACGAATCATAACAGCTCTGCAGCACTTCTTGGACCATCGTTGAGGGTACTACGAGACGCATCCACGTTCCCTGCTGCTCGCCCGGCTCCGAACGTCGGTTAGTTCCCACAAAGTAGAGCACCTCCGTCTTCACTCCGAACGAACCGATCCTCCATTTTCCAAGCGTCACGTGTCCCCTAGTAACCCAGGCTGGCATATTCGCCTCGGAGGACCGCTCTCAGTTTAGACCACCTCAGTTCCTCTTCTTGTGCCGCTGCAACTTTTCTCCGACGCTCTTCTTGCACTGATAGCGGGTCTACTTCCTCTGCATCCGGCGTGGTTGGCGTGGCAACTGTCAAAGCCTCAGTTGGCGGTAGTGTTTCTTCCTGCACGTTCTGGGCCTCGTTCAGCACTGCGTTGGATTCTGCAAGTCGAGTTGCATCATCCTGACCCATGACCGACACTTCTTTCGCAAAACGGACTCGTTTCGTCTTCGCTTGATGTCTCGTTGTAACGGTCACTCAGTCTGAATATCGGTCTTCAGTCCGCACAAAATCGAAAAAAGTCTTCCTCTGGGGTTCTTCGCGGGTCATTGACGCTTGCATAACGCTCACCGAGGGCTTCTCTTCCGTTGCTTCGTCCACCGAGGTTTCGTAGATGGCTTCATTTATCCGGTTCAGAGCTTTCAGTTCTGCGATCCTTGCCTCGGACGTTGTCACTGCAGAGACTTTGCTCTCCAACGTTTCGCTGGCTAAGGAGTCCACTGCTGCGTTGAATTCTCGTATCGCGTGCAGATACTTCACCGAGCGATCACTATCGTCCATTCCGGAAGCTTCCATAATATCCAGGAGCAACTCCCATAGCCACCATGCTTCTCCGTTTTCGCTGAGCCGTTGAACGAGAGGATGTGTCCGCTGTATGAGATCGGTAGTCGAGCATACAACAGATGTGAAACCCAAACGAACGTTCGGTGCCCTTTGGATGGAGGGGCGACCGATGCGAGCGACTCGTCCAAATCGACGAAACTCGTCAATCCGGCTTGGAGCAGCTGGGTGAAAGCACAGTCTTTCTCCTTCATTCGTTCGACTATCAGGTGCCACGGCGACAGCAATACGGCAAACTGAGTAGCTCGACCGAAGAGTGTCTTGGACTTGTGTATCCACTCGAGCGTTGAAAACCGAGTGTAGACTCGAATAGTATTCCCAACGAGCTGGGTATAGTATACCTTCAATACCAGCAGTAGGGCCAGGACTTCCTTCTAGGCCGGGTGGTAATTCATATCGGCATCCTTCAATACGCGGCCACAGAAGCGAACGGGGTGTAGTTTGACTGTATAAGGGTGGAGCTGAGAGCACACTTATTTGCGAACAGCGTGACGTGAACGTCCTTGCCCCTGTCGAAGTGACGCAGTATCGGGGCATCTCGGACACGCTGTTGCAGCATTGCGAAGCTCTGTCTGGCAGCGGAGAGGTCACCCCCTGGCTCGAAATCAGCGTCCTCAGCTGGTAGAGCGCTGCGCCATACACCGCGAAATCTTGGATGAAACGACTGTAGTAATTGAGCGCGCCAAGGAAAGATTGGACTCCCTTCTTGGAAGCGGGGAACGAGAGCTCGATCACCGCGGCTGCCTTCTTAGCGTCGGGTGCGATACCTGCTGGCGAGACTTCGTGAGACAGGAAGCCCACCTTCCGCTGCACGAACAGGCTCTCGGAGAAGCTGACACTGATCTGACACTCTTGAAACCTACTTAACAGGCGGTCTAGCGTCGCCAGACACGCTTCGAACGTCTCGGAGCCGAAGCAGATATCGTCTACGAACGAACGCCGACCGAGCACAGGCACCAACGAGGACTCGTCCAGTTCTCCGCTGGAGTACATGTCGGCCAATGGGCTGTTCACGAGAGTTGCGACTGCACTTCGGTGGTCGAAAGGGCTCGGTCGGCTTCGAACTTGGTCCGAGGAGTCTCGTTTGGGCTGGTCGAAGCCTCGGTCACCCCTGCCCTGTCTTCAGCATCGGTTGCTTCAGCTATCCGCATCTTCTCCGAGAAGATAGTCCATCCTCCCTTCGGTTGGACGAACCCCCAGAGGGCGTTGTCGATCATTCGTTGGTAGATCATTGGCGCATTCTTGAGTCCAAACGGCATGCGTAGCCACTCGAAATGGCCGAAGGCGCAGACAAAAGCCGAGATCATTCGGGCTCGGCGGGTCATCATCACCGCCCAGAATCCCTATTGTCCATGACCCACATCTCGAACTCGTATGCGTGCTTCCATCCCAGCGTGCCTTTCACCAGAGCTCGTCGCTGGGTTTCCATAATCGCAGGGTTGATGCCTCGTACTTCTAGGCTGCAATCGTGGTCCAGTACTTCTCGCACTCGGAGCTTCTTGGCAAAACTCGCCGAGATCACACTCACATTCGCCCTGGTCTCGAGCAAAACCTTCGTCCGGACGACGTCCCTCTCGGTCACGTTGGAATCGGCTAGCTCCACCCGACTGACGACGATTGTCCGTCCGAGTGAAGGTCCCTGTCGCAGCAGCTCGACGCTCGTTGTCGTTTGTGGCATCGACATGACCGTGGGTGTCAGCCGAGAGTTCACTCGAGTCTGACTCCGCGTCCGAGTACTCTCCGTCATCGTACGACGCGTCTCGTTGGCTGGTAGCCTCGGTCGCATCGCGTCCGTGTCCGTAAGCGGAAGGGGAATCTTCTTTGTCTTCGGCCGAGGCTCGAATGTTCAGGGCGGTGACCACATCGGCCAGCGCTTCCACAAGGGTGATCCTCGGCCGGTACGGGGACTTCGGTAGCGTCTCACCGAGGGTTCGGGCGCTGTTTTCCGCTCTCTACTGAGCAAGATGTCGTTGATCATCTCTTCTAGGTCGTGGATGTCCTTGACCCGGGCGTGACACAACCGCTCTCCAAGACCTCGGTTGTCGCACGTGTCTAGAAAGTGATCCACGTCGTCCTTCGCCTCGCGTCCTCCGTTCTCAAATTGTACGCCGGCGTTGCGAGCGTACCCATTCAAGCGGTTGAGGTAGTCACAGACGTGTTCCTTGTCCTCTGTACTAGCGGAATAGTAGCGGGCTTTCGCTGACTGGGTGAACTTCGAGCAGTAATACTTGATGAACGCGTCGCTCAGCAACTTCCACGTACGCTTCGTTTTGCGTGGGAGCTGGCGATACCAGTAGAGAGGTCCGTCTTGGAGACCGAGCTCGAATGCCATATACCATTCGTTCGTCGGAGTGTGCGTTCCCTTCATCTCGTAGATGAACTTTCGAAGCCATTTCATCGATTGTTCACTCTTAGGACGAGAACCGAGGAACGGCTTGACGTTACCGAGGGAAAGGTGCGTAGCGATCTCAAGCCTCGGTGTGTTACTCCGGTAATTCACTGCACTCAGTTCCCTCACCTGGCGTGCCCAATCACCTGTCAGATCACCGTCGTAGTAGTCCGGGCCGAAACGATCCTCACTACTGTCTGACGATCCTCTCGAGCCTCGAACCGCTTCTCGGGAGGTCGGACAGTCGTTCGTCGAGTGTTCGGCGGAGTGAACGAAGCCTCGTTCTCCTTCGCCAAACGGTCACTGCGATCTACTGACCGAGGCGTCACCATGTGCGAGTCTTGCATGTACGGTGACGCCAGCCCTTTCGCGGCGAAAATTCCACCCTGACATCGTTGGTCCCCTTCTGGGGCGTCGGTGGAAACGGAACCCGCGACGGATGCGTCTCGCTCGGAGCAGGAAAGGTGGTCGCATCGAACAGTAGGTGGGCAACACCCGCAGTAGTCGCGCCGAACACTGCTCGTAGTTTCCTTTTCCACTTCGTGAGGGCGGTTGCAGCCTTGGTCGGACTCCAGTCGGTCAGCGCCATGGTCGACGGGTACATTTGGGATTCGCATCCCATCGCACGGAGGAGCGACTCGGTCTCTCGAGCTACCTGGAAGGTGCTCGTCAAGTCAATCGTTGCAGCCAGCACCCGTCCGAGGTCTGCCCACACGGCTTGGCGAACCATCTTGGGCGTGAATAGTCGCATCCAGTTGCTCTTCGTCTGCATCAACTCCACACACCGACCCAACACCTTGTTGGCCACCGGCGTGTCTCCATTGAGCGGCGGCCGGATTCCCGTTGACTGAATCGTGGCCTCCGCCGGCTTGGAGAAGTCCTTCGCGCCATCCTCTCCATCGTCCTCGCCGATGACTGGCTCGGGTTTGACGACGTCATCCAGCTCGTCAACGAGGTTTCGGGCGAGTGGGTGCACACCGCTGCTTCGTCCTGCAGACACTACCGCTGCCTCGGCGACCTCGGTCACGGCGCCCCTGACTTCCCAGTCATCATCTTCGTCATCTTCCTTGGCGTCCGAGGATTCAAGCACCGAATCGTAGGTCGCCGGGTGCTCGTCGACCCTGTCCATCGAGACGGTTATCGGAGACTCGAACGAGCTCCCGGAGCGGTCCGACGCCTCGGAGCGTGGCCCACTTGACTTCATCGGCGTGGTTGGAGCCGCAGACTTTGTTCCTCGCGCCATCTTCTTCTTCTCGTCTTCTTCTTCTTCTCTTTTGCTTGTAGGGGTTGAGACCTACAACAACTAGAATACACAGAAGGTTACACCAATCCCGGGTCGCGGCACCAGTTGTCGTGTAGGAACACGCTGCAAAATCTCGCTACCGTACGGTACGAGTCCCACCGACAACACACGTCTTCCCAAAAGGGTCAACGAAAGTTGGATCTAACCTGAGGTCCAGGAACGATCCCTTACACCGGGTTGGATATAAGCCTCTGTGTACCAAGGTTGTCTTCGGTCAACCCAAAACCTGCACTAACATGCCACGAACGAAGACTAGAATGCAATATAGCGCTTTCGCGCAACCCTTTTGTAGTCCCTCAGATGGAAGGGTACCGGCTGATTAGGCCTAATTCAAAGGGGACCGAGGTAATCCTCGGTCGGTAGTAAAATATACTCTAGGGGACTTAAACCCCCACCCCACCCACACACACAGAACGACACCCTAAGTGCCACTCTAGCCTCTCGGCCTCGCCAACTCTTGGCTTGACCTCGGTGGACTATTAATTAATAAATCTCTAGTCCGCCAACAGCCATACCACTAAGCCAGGCGTATCCAGGCACTACAATAAGCTAGCTAACACTTACCGGAGTCGGACTTAACCTCTGAAGACTTGGGGGGAAGACTGCTGATTTATTACTGAATATTCAGAGGCTCTGAGAGCCTCTGCAGATCATCCTATAGCTAATCCTAATCCTACATACAAATATCTAGTATAAACGAATTTCGATGTGGCGACTTCTGTACACTCATCAATAATGACGGTGATTACGCCAGAGGTACCTCGATGTGCGACCGAGGCTTCAGTTGTCTGACCGAGGCTTCCACTTAAGTACGACCGAGGTTTTGGTCGTAAATATCACTGATTTGACGTATTTGCCTCGGTCGGGTATTAATTAGGTCCCACCGAGGCCAACGTCGCTACTTGGCACTATGCCGAGGTAATTGTGAGTGACTGCTTGTCACAATGGCAACTTCCTTTCCGTCAGCGAATCTGACAGATTGCACTAGCGGAGCGGGTCACTTTTCGGCCGGATCTCCACGCCATAGTACCGTACAGTAGCTAGATTTTCAGCGTGTTCCTACACGACAGTAGACACTCTCAACAACAACATCCACATACAGGTCGGGCCTGCAGTGAACAAGAACAACAGGTTGAACAAAGAGTTCAACTCGAAGGCAATGGACTTTGTCCAGCGCCCCCAAGCCGTGATACGGTTTGTGCAAGATGCTATTGCAGCTTCTATCGATCGACAGAAGTTGAATGCAGACAACAATGGCAGAGGAAACACAAATGAATTCAAAGTGGGTTCATTAGTTTTGTTAGCTACACAGAACCTAGCTAAACATGAAGTTTCCGACTTCGGAGCAAGCAAGCTTGCCCCGCGCTTCATCGGGCCATTCACCGTGTTGGCGAAGCATGGCAACGCGTACACGCTAGACATCCCGTCCAGCATGCGCCTCCACCCAACCTTTTACGTTGGTCGGCTGAAGCCTTACTCACAACACGAGTCACCTACTCCCGGTGACTCAGTGCGATCCTCGCCTCGAGCGCGGAGACACGTTGCTCCAAGCGAACGACGTCCCCACCCAAGTTCACTTGGATGTTCGAAGCGGTCTGCCCGGCCTGACCGACTCGGGCCTTCAAAAGCTTCAGCTCCTGCCTCATCTCAGCGAGCTCAGTCGTCTGGAGGTTCCCCACCGCCTCCAAACGGTCCCAGACCTCGGCCGGCGATGGCTCGTGGTACCTTCCCACCACCACCGCCCCGTTGCAAGACGCACGGGGGGGACTATTTTCAGCATGTTCCTACACGACAACTGGTGCCGCGACCCGGGATTGGTGTAACCTTTTGTGTGTCGTGGTTGTGAGCGGTATCGACCCCAACGAGCGAAAAGAAGAACAAGAAGAAGACAAAGAAAAAAGACGAAAAATAATAAGAAGAAAACAATAAAGAAAAACAAGAGAAGTCAGCGAGAGGAATCAAGTCAATGGTCCCAGCTACGCCAGTGAAGTCAAGTGAGATGTTCGCCGAGGCTTCGGTGAGGTCCAAGATCTCGTTTGTGGCTACATCGACGGTCGAGATGGAAGAATGCTCGACGAGCTACAATTCAGTGTTTGAATCCTCGGACGCCAAGGATCCTGAAGAAGGTGATGATTGGAAGGCTAGCGGTGTAATGGCCGAGACTCCCGAAGTTACGGTTGTGTCGGCAGGACGCAGCAGCGAGGGGCGACCGGGCATGCATGATACCCCCGAAGAGTCGTCTGAGAGTGACGACGATCGCTTGGGTCCTAATTATCACGTCGGAGACTTGACGAGGGAATGGACGCGAGAAGTGAGGAAACTGAGTGCGGTTGACAATGACAGCACCCCTCCGAGGCTTAAATTCGCCACGTATCTCCCGCTCAACAGCATCGAGCCTTTCTACGGTACTCCCAATCAGAGCGAGAAGTCCATGCAGTGGCTTCGAAGTTTTGTTTTCGGAATGAAAGGGACGCACAAGCCGCCGAACACGTGGTGCGTGGCATTCGAGCTTAGCTTACACGACGGGGCACAGTACTGGTACCGGCAGCTTCCGCGCAAGGCGAAACGCACTTGGACATTATTAAGTCAGGCGTTCATCAAGTACTACTGTGTGGAGTTTACTCGGTCGGCGGAGGCTCGGTACTACTCAGCAAAGCGAGATGGCTAGGAGCATGTGTGCGACTACCTAAACCGACTTAATGGCTACGCTCGCAACGCTGGTGTGCAGTTTGGGGACGGTGGAAGCGATGCCAAGCACCATCTGGAACACTTTCTCGATTCGTGCGACGACCGAGGTCTAGAAGAGTGTCTGTGCCACGTCCGAGTCTCGGATATCTACGAACTCGTAGGCATGATCGACGATATTTTGCGTTACCGCGAGCGAAACTCAGCCCGGGAACCCTCGTTGCGCCGCTACAGAGGTCAAGATGAGGATCGTCGACGTGAGGGCAGGTCGACCGAGGGTCTCCGGAAAGGGTTACCATCGCGAACGAGGTTTCCATGACAGTGACCGTTATCATGACCGACCGAGGAATACTCCCCTTGTCGAGGCATTGATAGATGTATTCGCGGCGCTGAAAGCAAGAGGCTCGGATGGAGCACGGACAAGCTCCCTGGACGTGCGCCAACATGGATATGACACTACTGATGGTTGCGGCAACGTAGAACGCGCGTACATGTGTAGTCAACACTCGGACGAGAAGTCGGGCGACGGTTACGGGTCGGATCCTACTCACAGGCGCATTGAGTCCACCACCGAGAACAAGCACCGAGTCGTAAGGAATGGAGAATTGGACATCATCAGCGGCATGGATCGTATGAATCCAGCCGCGGTCAGCTTAGACCTGTTCCACGGCACGACAAGGCTGCACAACGAGGTCATGGTACCACTGTGGAAATTTCAGGGTAACATCTACAACCAGCCTCACGATACACAAGACGTTGATGGACCGACCGAAGAGTTGTATATCCCCGGTCGTGAGTGGCGAGAGTTCCGACTACCACGTCAGCAAACATCTCTGAGCACCTATGCCGGCCTCGGAGCACGGTGACATCGGATCCTCGGCCGGGATATAAGGCACGCTGAGGTTCTGCAGCAGACACCAGCACTCCTGATCGCCCGGAGCAGTGAAGCCGGGCAGGAGGACGAAGTTGCCGAGTTCAGACACCCTCCAAGACCCCTCCGCCCCATCGGCGACATCGGTCACGGCCGGAGTGAACCCAGTCTTCGCAGCGCCGGGGGCAGCCGAGAGAGTAGCGGTGACTTCGACTCGGGGACGCCCTTGCCTCGAAACAGTAGACGAACCCTCGGACGATGGCACGTCGGATGCGGTTGACCCCGGTGACGACGCCGCAGGTGTGACCGAGGGTTGGGGAGCGGTTCCAGCCGAGGTTGAAGGACCTTCATCTTCGCTCTCGGACCCAAACATGGCTCGTTCAAACGACTCCGGGGACAAGTCGTCGAACTTCTTCGACGACGCCGCCGGTTGTTGTGCATGAGGTGGCGTCGTCGGAGGAGATCCACCAGTGTTGGACTCCGCGGAAGAGTCACCGGATTCCCCCGAAGAACCGTCCGAGGTCTTGTCGTCGTCGGAACCTGGCGGTGACGGGCTGCCTTCATCGCCACCACTGCTAGGTGGCGAGCCGTCGTCCGGCGACCCAGGCTGATCAGCTTCTCCTGGAGAGTCACCTCCATCAAGCGGGCTGGACAGACCCAGGCCACTGCCAGAAGTCGCAGGAGAGGGAGTCTAGATGACAGGCGACGGGGGGTCTAGCCGACGACGGCGGCGACACCGGAACCAAAGCCCTCGGACGACTTACCCCCAGGTGATCCGTTAGCGACCGAAGGTGTAGGAGGGGCGACCGAGGGTTGCTGACCGCTCGGAGCCCCGCTCGCACGTTGTGCAGCGGTGGCCGCAGTTTTCGCACGCCAGTCAACGGAAGCACAACCGAGACGCTTGGACGGGGCAGTTGAGACGCCACCGCGCCCTTGGCCGACGACCGAGGCGACGAGTCACGTTTGCGCTTCGACGAAGAAGACACGGACGAGGGCGAAGCCGGAGGACTGGACCGGGGAGCGGAAGGAATCGAAGAAGTCTCGGTGGATGGCTCGTCCGGACTGGACCAGCCACCACTACTGTGGCGTGGAGATCCAGCCGAAAAGTGACCTCGGCCGGGCCGCGCTGCATGCACACTCTGTCGGATTTGCTGACAGAAAGGAAGTTGCCGTTGTGACAAGCTTTCACTCTCATTTACCTCGGTAGAGTGACAGGTAGGGACTTTGGCCTCGGTGGGACCTAATAAATACCCGACCGAGGCTAAATACGTCAGACTCAGTGATATTTACGACGAAAACCTCGGTCGTACTTAAGTGGAAGCCTCAGTCAGATGACCGAAGCCTCGGTCGCACCTCGAGGTACCTCTGGCGTAATCACCGTCATTATTGATGAGTGTACAGAAGTCGCCACATCGAAATTCGTTTTATACTAGGTATTTGTATGTAGGATTAGGATTAGCTATAGGATGATCTGCAGAGGCTCTCTTGAAATCGAAGGAGTCAGAGGAGCCGGTGTCATACGGAAATCACATCGTGGGAGGTCCTACCGAGCTGTTGGCGATCCCTGGCAGGGAATGGCGAGAATTCCGTCTGCCTCGCCGACAACCGTCTCGAACGACCCACGAGATGTGGATTCGTAGGTCAACGAGGCTTGTGCCGACAGTAGCGAAGAGTTAACGAGGTCGGCCGATATGGATACTGCTGACCAATGTTACAACAAAGAGAGCGAGTTGCTCGGCACACGAACATGTGTTATGGGTACCTAGAGAAGAACTACCTCGGGAAACGGGCTACGCGCGGATTGAGTAGGACAAGTATCGAGAATGGCAAGTGCTGGCGTACGCGGAGAGCAGAGATGAAACGCTGTTTGGACGCGAGGGCAAGCTCTACCAAGAATGGTTGGCCGTACAACCCTCGGCCGTGGAACGAGTACCCGACTCCTCGGGCACTCCTACGACGGCCCACCGAGGCTTTAGTGTGCACCGAGATGTTATGAGGAGATGATGATGATTGAGTAGCGGCGGTCAACTGTCTCGACCTAGCCGAGACTGCTGGCGAAACAAGCGAGTGCCGGCCGCCCTCGGTCGATACCGAACCTTGTCCGGCGAGAGATGGAGGACGGGATTCTGGGTCGTCCGAGGAGATCGCAGAACGACCCGAGTCGTGTAATCCGGTCATCAGCGTCCGAATCGATGACTCAGCACGCCCTCCAGGCGAATCAGGAGAGATCCTGACCTCGGTGACCACGGGTGGCGACTCCGGTGGTGATCAAGGAGGCGGTTGTGAAGCGAACGAGCCCAGGGGTGACTCAGAAGCTGAGGTAACAACCGACCGAGCACCCACTGATCCAACCGACGGGCGATCTATCAAATCTGACGCGGAGCGTTTGGAAGCCGTCTACGTCTCGGTGATGGCTGGGGGCAGTCTGGAAACAGTCGCTGATGCGGACTGGGGCACCAACGATACGGATGAGCACCTGCCGAACGAAATCGAGTTGACTGACTACGCACACGAGCTGGCATTCCTACCTGATCCGACGGAGCCGTCATCGACAACGCTGGATTACTCAGGTCCGAACGTCCAGAATACCGACTTGCAGACCGAGCAGCAGGCGAAACTCGTAGCAGTGCTCCAACAACTCGAAGAAATCATGATCGCGAGCGGCAACGCCCTGCCCCCGCCGGCGTACGGCGTGGTGTGTGATATCGACGTACAGAGGCACCACCCCCCGATCAAGCAAAAGGCTCGGAGGACCCCTCTACGGTTCCTGGGTAAGCTCTACGAGTTGCTGAAGGGTCTACTGACGACGAAATTGGTCTCGTTCTCGGATAGCCCGTGGGCATCTCCGATCGTCATTGTACTCAAGAAGAATGGAATTGACATCCGCTTATGTATTGACTACAAACGAGTGAGTGCGATTACCGCCATCATGGAATATGCCATGCCACTGGTCGACGACCTGTTGACCGAGATGTAGGCGTACCTGTGGTTCTGTTCTTTGGACGCGGCGAGTGGATTCTGGGCGGTGATGATGACCGCCGAGCCCGCAAGATCTCGGTGTTTGTCTGGGCGTTGGGTCATTTCGAGTGGCTACGCATGCCGTTCGGGCTCAAGAACGCGCCTATGATCTACCAACGGATGAATTACAACGCCCTCTGGGGGTTCGTTCAACCGAAAGGAGGCTGGGCTAACTTCTCGGAGAAGATGCGGATAGCTGAAACGGCCTACGCTGAAGACAGGGCGAGGGTGACCGAGGCATCGGTCAGCCCGAACGAGGTGTGATGTGGTGTTTTGAACTTGACTGACGGCTTCGCCCCGAGGTCTGACGACCTTGGGCCTCGCTGAGAAAAGCGACCGAGGCGTCTGATTGGCTACACACATTCCCCGCATTTTAGTGCCAGCAGACTAGTTAGTGACTGGGAGTCACGGTGGGTTCTAATACAAACCCCGTCGTGACCTCCGGTCAGTCATACCTGTACCCACTCTTCACCTTTAAGTAGGAATCCGGAATTAGGACGAAGCCTCGTCCGGTTGTAGGATTAGACCGAAGGCTCGGTGTAGACTTAGCCTTTGTATAGACATTAGGGATTAGTTATAGTCGAGGCCTCACAGCCTCTAATCACTAAATCAGAGTAGAATTTCCCCCCTCAAGCCACAACAGTCAAGTCCGTCTCCGGTAAGTCTAGCTAGCTCAGCCGTAGCCTCAGGATACACTCGGCCGACGTGGGTTATGTCTACCGGTGAACTTAAGGTACATTGACTGAGAGTTCATCCTGGTAAGGCCGAGAGTAGAGAAGTGGCCGAGTGTTGAGAGGTATTAGAGACCTCATTGTGTATTTCTGGGAGAGTGGCACAGCCCCCAGTATATTTGACCCCTGACTGAGGTTTTACTTCGGTCCCCCCTGTAAAAGGCCTTGACTGGCCCGGTACCCTTCTTTTCTGAGGGACTACAGGGTGTAAGCGCTAAGCGCAAACTGTGTACGCACCCTAGCCTTTGCTCGTGGCTAAGGGTGTATTTATATCTGTGGGAATACCTGTCTGACCCAACGGCGCACTCAGACACATTCCAGCCCGGTGTACAGGGATCGGATCTGGTCTTCAGATTATATCCCGACGATATTCGCCGACCTTAACGGGAAAGCGTGTGTTGTTGGTAGGGCTCGTTCCCCTTACTTAGTAGGAGGGACGAGGACTCGTAAAATCGTGTTTCCCTACACGACAGAGGCTCCTCGGGCCAAGTTCGAGGCCGGCCGAGTCCTGTCGACCACCGAAAGTGCAGTCGCAACTCTCGTGAACAGTCCTTTGGTCGTCATGTACTCCAGCGGAGAGCCGGACGAGTCCTCGTTGGTACCTGTGCTCGATCGGCGTTCGTTCGTAGACGATATCTGCTTCGGCTCCGAGGCGTTTAAAGCGTGTTTGGCGACGCTAGACCGTCTGGTAAGTCGCTTCCGAGAGTGTCGGATCAGTGTTCGCTTCTCCAAGAGCCTGTTCGTACAGCGGAAGGTAGGCTTCCTGTCTCACGACGTCTCGGCAGCCGGTATTGCACCCGACGCTAAGAAGGCAGCTGCGGTGACCGAGCTCTCGTTCCCCGCGTCCAAAAAGGGAGTTCAGTCTTTCCTAGGAGCACTCAACTATTACAGTCGTTTATCCAAGATTTTGCGATGTACGGCGCGGCGCTCTACCAGCTGAAGGACGCCGATTTCGAGCCCGGGGGTGACCTCTCCGCTGCCAGACAGAGCTTTGCAATGCTGCAACAGCGCGTCCGAGACGCTCCGATACTGTGCCACTTCGACAGGGGCAAGGACGTCCACGTCACGCTGTTCGCAAATGAGTGGGCTCTCAGCTCCACCCTTATGCAAGAACACGAGGGTAAACTACACCCCATTCGCTTCTGTGGCCGCGTATTGAAGGACGCCGAGATGAACTACCACCCGGCCGAGAAGGAAGTTTTGGCTCTACTGCTGGTATTGAAGGTATGCTATACTCAACTCGTTGGGAAGTCTATTTGAGTCTACACTCGGTTTTCAACACTCGAGTGGGTGCATAAGTCCAAGACACTCTTCGGTCGGGCCACACAGTTTGCCGTCTTGCTGTCGCCGTGGCACCTGGTGGTCGAACAAGTGAAGGAAACAGACTGTGCTTTCGCTCAGCTGCTCCAAGCCGGATTGACGAGTTTCGTCGATTTGGACGAGTCGCTCGCATCGGTCGCCCCTCCATCCAAAGGGCACCGAACGTTCGTTTGGGTTTCACATCTGTTGTATGCTCGACTACCGATCTCATACAGCGGACACATCCTCTCGTTCGACGGCTCAGCGAAAATGGAGAAGCATGGTTGTTATGGGAGTTGCTCCTGATATTATGGAAGCTTCCGGAATGGACGATAGTGGTCACTGCCAGTGCTTATCTCGAAACCACTACAGTGAACCTCGCTGAGTACGCCGGTATGACCAACGGCGTCTCGGCGGCACTCGGTCTGGCTATTACGGACCTGGTCATCGTCGGAGATTCGAGACTCGCCATCCAGCAATCCCTAGGGGTGATAGCGTGCCGGAAGGAGACGCTGATGGCACAACTCAACCACCACCGGGAACTCGTGGCCAAGCTTCGTTCAGTGAAGTATCTGCATGCGATACGAGAATTCAACGCGGCAGCGGACTCTCTGGCCAGCGAAACGTTGGAGTCTAAGTTGTCGGCAGTGACGACGTCCGAGGCGAGGATCGCAGAACTGAGAGCTCTGAACCGGATTATCGAAGTCATCTACGAAACCTCGGTGGACGGAACGACGGAAGAGAAACCCTCGGTGAGCGTTTTGCGAGCGTCAATGACCCGCGAAGAGCCCCGGAGGAAGACTTATTTTGATTTTGTGCGGGCCGAAGACCGAGATTCAGGCCATCTAACGGTTACAACGAGGCACCAGGCGAAAACGAAGATGAAGCGAGTCAGG